>OX940904.1:13530000-14780000 GCA_954871355.1 Cabera pusaria | reverse complement strand
CTAAAATAATGTTTAATACTTGGTAGGTACCTACTCTTATCGTTATCGTGTGCTACTAGGTAGGTATGTACCTTTCTTCCTTACCTTTGAATGTTAGTTCATCGTAACGCCACGACGGTTCCCTTTTTGCAGACTCTATAAACTGTAATAAACGTAAATAAGTACCGTACTGGTAGTAAAGTTAGATTAATAGACTTAGTGCCGGGACGATCGAGCTTTGCTCGGCTTTTTTTTGTCTTAAATTGCGTTTTTCCAAAAATTACAACTATATAGGTAAACTTAAAACGTAAAAATCTATCCAAATCCTAAGAGGCATTTCCGAGATATGCAAGATATATAAATCTTATGTTAAGTATAATAAGTTATCGTTAAAATAAATAAACACCCCGAGGCTTCGCCTGCGTTAAAAGAAAAAAAATCGATATTTTATCGATATGAATTTCACTTTACGTCGGCCATTTGCAAACACCTGTCAATTTTATTTCAATAGAGTAAAATTTAGTTCCAAAGACAAGGGGGTACTTAAAAGCGAATCATGCATCAAAACGGCATAGCATATTAAGCATACCAGTAACTTCATGATATCTGTGCTGCCTAGTAAAAGACCAACCTCATGGTGATGCGAGGGCGGCGGCGCGTGATGAGGCCGCATATCAGCTGCTCGCGGCAAGTGTTCCAACAATAGCTGCAGTAACGGCGCCAGCACCGCTACTTCGCCGCCTGCACAAAGCCGGTAGAGGGCGCTGCCGGCTTCACGACGTACCTATCACAGAACACAACGATGAGATGATGTCGTGGGTTTTTATAGCTAAAGAGGGAGTTGGAGCTATTTAAAATGGAATGTTTCGGTAAATTACCTACGTCTATCGAGTAATTAAGTATCGACTTTTCAGTTCAGAATTCTTGTTAGGTTAGATACAATCTATTTTTGTCAGTCATGGCACAGAGTAATGAAAAGTACAAGTACAGAAGATGCACTCCCTGCGAGTAAAAATGCGAGATTAAACCTAGTTAGTTATGTCGGTATTGTTTAAAATACGCTACGATGCGACCTTGAATTTGCGTCACAGAATAAACGAACAGTAACTAGGAACCGCGTGTTGCGCACCGTAAAATGCACCGTATGTCCGCGCGGCGAGAGTCTGTATCACTCGGTCAGCTCGCAGGCCGTCAGCTGTCTCTACTTTAAGGTTGAGTGTTGTGAGAAAACAGATTGAGTAGTAAAGTAAAGGCGCGCGTCCGATCGACAGCGCGCGTGACACTACTGCCTGAACTTCTAGCCGGCCGGCTGCCGCGTATGTACTAATATTTTCATAGCTACAGCGTGGAGTGCGACAGGCCTGGTCATGGTGCGGTGTAACGCAATAACTAATCAAAAGCGAGTGTCAATGCGTAAAGTGCGCCTATCACAATCGACATTTGCTAGAACTTATTTATATGCAGATAAAGTTGAAATTATATGCTCACCGCCGGATCAGCATCATCCAATAGCAAACGAGGCGCGGCTCGACGTAGAGACCAAGCTAACGCCACGGCGTCGCCACCGCCTCGTGCCCACCATACGCACATTCGCATTGCGTGTTGTACAACCTGAGGGTAGTTTTACATTTTAGAGTTATTATGCATATTGAGCAGACTACCCGTATAATACTGAATACTTACATCCCTATGTACTCAATTTTCCAATCATGCCATTTCATGTACATTTGTAAGTTTTATTATTTTCTCTTATTTTAATAACTAGTCCTTAGTGTGCCTTTCAAATTTGATTGAAATCCGTCGATAAATAACGCTACAGGAAGCTTCTCCCCTTTTCCCCACAATTAAAAAAAAAACACGACCGACAATTGTTTTTAAATAAATCAAGGAACTCGTACAGGTCGAATTTTTTCAAACGATTTTGATGTTTGTCAAAATCGTTTGAAAAAATTCGACCTGTATGCGAGAATAGACGTCTGTCTGACTGACAGATGGACAAAAGCATTTTTGGTCAACCTCGAAACTGAGACGCCTCGCTCGCTCAGTTAATTAGGTATATAGTTCAAGCTATCTAACCGACATCTGGAAATGCCATAGATTAAATTATAATGTAATAAGTTTTATACCTGAGCTCGTCCCCAAAATCCAGTCTTATAAGTAGTTGGTTCTTTCAAAGTAGCAGCCTCGCACAAAATTGATATCAGTCTATCAGTCGTTTCTTCCACGGTCATCAGTGATAAAAGAGACTGAAAATAAGGAAAAAAAAAACTATTTTTTAAATATCTTATAGGCTAGCGTTTGACCATTATCTCACCTGGTGGTATGCGATGATGTAGTCGATGATGGTGAACACGCAGGCCTAGAATATTCTGAGTGTCACGGGCTATGTAATGCCGGAACACAGTAAGGTTATGGCTGCTGATTTTCTCCTTGGTGGTGGGTACTTAGTAGCAAGCCAGGCGGAACATCTATATAATACGCTCCTACCACCTATACTCATATTCGAAGATAACGTTTACTGAATTAGTAGACAGTTGATTGTTGGGTAATGCCTTGGATTAATGAAATTAAAACGGATCAAACAAGTAAAAAATATATACAATCAGGAGACTAAAATAGCAGAGATGCAGCTTTAACAGCTAAAAGAAATAAGAACAAAGATAATTGAAGTAAGAATAAAGAAGGAATTTCATGCTATGTTATCGTATTTCAAACATACCGGGTGTAGTTTAGGCGTGTGGGACGGATCTGTCGACGGCAAGGTTCCGATGCGACACAAGAGTTGCAATAGCAATGCCAGGCAGTCTTGTCGCCATTCGCTGTCGTCACTTCGTTGTAATACACCTGTAAAATTATTATTTTATATAAAAAGCTTCACGCAAAAGCTAAATACATGTTTCTAAAGTAAAATGCCTGCAATTACCTGACATCATAATATCGTACAGTATCCTCAATCCCCCCTTCTTTATAAACACCTCATTCCAATTATCCACACTGGATTTATCCTCTTCGCTCTTCTCGGTGCTTCCCGCGGGTTCTTTAACATTAGGACCAGTGTTACTTGAGCTCAGTTTGTCTATAATATGCAGGGAGTACATTAATTTCTGCGGGCTGGTGGGGTCAAGTAATTCTGGTAGTTTGCTTTCATTGGGGTTTTGGAAGGCTTCGAGAAGTGTAGGGTTGAGCGGCACAGCTTGGAGAATATCCCAGACTCTACGAGAGAGGAGCTGGGCCTTTGTGTGGGCTATTGGTTCCTGCGAATGAGACTAATATTAGTGTTATTGATGTCATAATATTTAATGGTTTATAGAGTGCGAATACCAATATTTATAAATGTGAATGTCAGTTTGCTTGTTACCTATCTACTTCCTATATTATACAATGCATTTTAAATTGCATGTAATAGATCATAGAATACATTTTAACATCGGCATAACGCGAGTTACTTGTAGTTTTTGTGAACCTGAATATTATACCTGATAATATAGAATTGTAGTATTATTAGAAACAAGTGAAAATTAGCTGAAAAGTTGGCTCTATCCAGAATAAAATTACGATAAGGTCTAGCTAAAACTATGCTTGCCTGGCAGTAGAGCCGGTAGTGAGGCAGAGTTCTTGTCTCTGAACCAATCTTTGTGTTATGACTTACTTATGACTGTATTATGTACCGATCTGAAATGTTACTACTGATCAGACCTAATTTTCAATGAATTCAATCGCTTGCTTATCTAGTATAATAAAAATACCAAACACTCAGTGAACTACCGAAACATAGTTTCAATATTGCATAAACCTTACAACCTCACTACCGACTACATTACTATTGTTTTTTTTCGAAGATTTTCGAATTGATCAGACCTATGAAAGTTGATTTCATAGCGCAATTAACTAGAAAAAAGCTCATAGTTTTATAACGATTGAACGAATTTTCATGAATCAAAGCTAAGAAAACTCTCGATGAAGACATATATCAAAGAAAAAAAAATATCAATAATAAAAACAAAATCGGCTCTTCCGGTTAGGTGCTAAGATGCTACAGACAGACACACAGATACAGATGTTAAACGTATATTACTCCTACATTTTGCGTCGGGGAACTTTCATTGGTAGGTATATAGCTAGGATTAGAACCAACGACCGTCGGGTCAGAATCAGGGTAACTATAATCCTTTACGCCAAAGAGCTGTACAATATCACTACGTAAGTATTATAAAACAAAGTCTATCGCTGCGTCTGTCTGTCTGTTCGCAATAATCTCAATAGCTACTGAACGGATTATCATGCGGTTTTCACCAATAGCCAGAGTGTTTATGAGGAAGGTTTAAGTGCATAATTCGTTAAGGTTTAGTGTAAATTGGTTAAAATATGACGATGATTGTTAAATATGTTAATATTTTATTTTCGATGCAACAAACTGACGCAAATTTTGTAGGCATATATGTTCTACCCGTGCGAAGCCGGGGCGGGCTGCTAGTATTTTATAAAACTAAGTCCTTCGCCGCGTCTGTCTGTTCGCGATAAACTCAAAAACTACTCAACGGATATTCATGCGGTTTTTACCAATAGACAGAGTGATTCATGAGAAAGGTTTAGGCTAATAATTCGCCCAGGTTTTGTGTAAATTGGTTGAAATATGACGATATGTTATGTATATATGTTATGTATATGTTATGATATGATATGTTGTAAATGTTAATTCATCGTCGATGCAACAAACTAATACAAAAAAAATTGGTTGTCTGTAATATATCATACGATTAAAATATAGATAGTCATACGATCGTGCCTCTCTATCGCTTATTTCGCGCTCTCGCTTGCATGCGGAACGTGACACTTTTTCGTGCGTGCAGCCGGTGTTTATCTATTTATAAGACGTTATCACGTCAAAAATTAGGCATAGTTATAAATATTAAAATACGGGACTCAAATCGCGAAAGTGTAAAGTTTACAATCATTAGACACATAATGGTCTACCCGTGCGAAACCGCGGATGGTCGTGAGTTATGAGTAAATAGCATCCTTACCCCATTAGCTCCCGGCTCTTTCATCTGGCCCAGCGCTTGCATCAAGGTGAACAAATGGTGGAAGTATGTGGGGTCGAGCAGTAACAACGTTGGCAAACGAGCTCGCGCCGGCGCCGGCTGGGCGGACGGCCATTCTGCCCACGCGCCGCGACTGCCCACGCCCACGGATACAAATACTAGCTGTGGACAAAAACATAAAGACATCATCATAGAAAATAATAAATATTTGAGGGCCCGGTTGCGTAATCAGGAGAACGGTCGGCTCGAGGGTCCGGTGGCGTAATTGAGAGAACGGTCGGCTTTGAGGGCCCGGTGGCGTAATCGGGAGAACGGTCGGCTTTGATGGCAGAGGTACTAAGTTCAAACCCCGCCGTGCACCAATGGATTTTTCTAACGAAAAATGTATGTGCGCTTTTCACAGTGGCCCTCCGGAGAAGGAAAAACATCGTTGAAAAACCAACAACCCCCGCATGGTGGTAGGACACTATCTAGTGTCCGCCTGGCCAGCTACCACCCTCAAGTTAGACAATCTGACGCCAAACATCTAGTGTGTTCCGGCAGCTATCCTTGAAAGCCAGTTCCCATTCTAGGCCTAGCGTGCATACCATCTTCGCATCATCACTTACCAACAGGTGAGATAGTAGTCAAAACGCTAGCCTACAAGATATAAAATAAATATATCAACTATATCTAATTCTAACATATAATAAAATCGTAAAAACTGAGACTGTTCATTGAATACTTTTCAGAAAAATGAGTATTGAGTGCTACTTGTCAAAGATACACTACTAATATTGTACAAAGACGTGTAGGGAGACCTTTGCACAGAAGTGGGACTACAATATCTAAATTAATAAAATTAAAGATCAACATCTACAGATGATGGTATGAATTATTTTAAAATCGTCCCGGACTGCAAAAATTCATCATTCAACCAATAGACAAGTCGGAGAAAAAGTCTTCCTAGATTGCTGAGCTAAGTCATTCATCATCAGAGACCCACTAAAGACTGGATCGTAATAGTGGGGTGTCATTACTCCAAAATATCAATAAATGCAAACGACTAAATAATTGAAATACACAATACCTATTTTACTATCCTACTTCCTACTTTATATTATAAAGGCGAAAGTTTGTGTGTATGTTTGTTCCTTCTTCACGCTAAAACTACTAAACCGATTGAGCTGAAGTTTGGTATGTAGATAGCTTAGACCCTGGAATAACACATAAGATAATATTTTTTCCCGATATTACCACAGGAACAATTTCAACGCGGGTAAAACCGAGAGGCACAGTAGTGCACAGCTAGTTAAAAAAAATATGAAGCACAATGTTACCTGATTATCTTTAAACCCCATATCGTAGATAGTCCTCTCATCGTAGTCAATAGTCAGTTCTTGTCCTTGAGTGATCATACGTAATGGTCCATCTGTTGATAACGCTGTTACGCCTTCTTCGCCTTGTATCTGTAAACATTTGTGCAACAATAATTTTGAGAAACAACTTAAAAGGGTGTAGTTTTGTGAGCTATGCTACAACTAAAGCAACGCTAATCACCCTTTATTTAGAGTCGATCGCTTAATATCCAAAGAACGTTTCTTGGGAGAGGCTTATGTCCAGCAGTGGACAGCTGATGATAATGATGATCGCCTAATAGAAGCCTGACCATGGAGCAAGACAAGGTATTCTTCAAATGAAAGTTCGATTATGGTTTTATACAAATAATCCATTATATTACTAAAACGCTTGTCACTTAATTGTTTACTTTATATAGATGAACCGCATTTTTAGCTGTTCCGTCCACCTAATCGATATAAGCAGATTTGCCACGACATTTGATAAGTTATTCTAAACCCAACTTACTTTAATGATTAAACGCTTGCTTGCTAACATTATAAAGAGAAAATATTTTTCATCCCATCTATTCGAAAAGTGATGGTTTGTTCCTCGATAAGTGCGCGCAAAATAGGTCTTTTCGGCGCTAATCAAGTTAAGAAAAATGCCGCTACGTCATATATAAAAAAAAAAATTAAGCGCGCAAATTGACACAATACACATATCTTGTGGTGGCCAAGAAAAAAAAAGCGCTAGAATTATTGCCATTTTTAGTCTGTCATCATAACAGATTTAACCATGGAGTAGGAAATACATATAGACATGGATGTGCCGCGATACATTTGCCTGTATGGATATACCTTCAAAAAAGGTGCCTAGACATCATAATGGAACCTAAAATGACTGCCATTGATTTTCCATTGGTCACACGGACAGACAGACGGACAGACAGACCGACGGACAAGAAAGTGATCTTATAAGGGTTCCTTTTTACCTTTTGAGGTACGGAACCCTAAAAAAAGAACTAGCATGCATTCCCTGTGTTTGCGAAGGAAGATGCTAGTGCTAGTGTATAACGGTAAACGTTACCTGTTTCTCCCACCAGACGTGTACGTGTGCACGTAGATGCGCGACGAGGTCGGAGTGGTGGAGAGTGAGGCAGGCGCGCGGCCCCGCGCCTGCCGGCTGCAGCGTGAGCCGCACGGAGCCCGGCCCCAGCGTGCCTTCCCACGCGCCCGTCTCCGCCAGCGCCCAGCGACGGAGGTGGTATGCGTATCTAGAAGATAAAATTGACTACACTTTTAAATATCTATATGAATCAGAATTTAATGCTGTTCGTTAAACATTGCATCACTCGAATCAGCTGGGAGTGGTTTTTTAGTACCTAATGAAAAATTGGCAAAACAGCCCGACAATTTTATAATATTCGGGAAAACTGATAGTGCTTTTTATTGAAATATAGTTTTTTTATGATAAGGGATAAGGGAAGGATAAGGTAACAGGACAAGCACGACGCTCGCCAGATGGTAAGCGATGACGTCTACCTATTACAGATACAGCGGTATGGAAATTCTAGACTGCCAGAATTTTGCATGTCACTATGGCACTGCACTGCGCCTGTTAGCTTAAGACATAATGCTGTGGAGTCTCACATGCCCTGTAATTTCAATGTACACCTTGCCATTTCAGCCGAAACACATTCCTATTACACGGCTGAAAATCGTCTCGTATCCCCCCACCCCCCCCTCTAAAAGCTAAACTGCTGGCTTGAAAAATCTGGAAAAATTCGTGATAATAGCGCATTTCATGAACTTTAAAGGAAAATTATAGCGGTTAAGATAACTTTATTGGTTTAGCAGTAATAGTCGTCGAACTTGGGTGTTGGATAATTTTGTATCAAATACAAAATCCTTAGAATAAATCCTTTAAAGTGACAAAGACGGAGTACCTAGTTGCTTGTTTATAACGGGTAAAGACTTGCATTGAATACTATATATATATATAATATTGGCTACTACGAAACCCTACACTGCGTGTGTACACTGTTTGTGGCCCGACACGCACAGTGTAGGGCACGGCACTTGGCCGGTTATTTAAATTCACTAGACTATAAACGACAGTTCGCGCGCTTCTTTTTTTTTCATCCTGGCTACCACACTATCAGTGTATTGTGCCACGCGTTTTAAACTTTTTTTCTGTATTATATATATTTTATTATATATATATATATATATATATATATGATATTGTTTTATAACATTAAATGTTTAGCTTCACGAGCTTCTTTATTCATCAAGCGTGGCACGCTATCTAGTTGATAGGACAGTAACATTTCCCGTACAATATTATTATTGAACCTCCTTAGACATGGCACTATAAAATAACAGTCATAAGCCAAAAATTAAAAACATACTTTCCCTCCCTAGGGCAGAAATGACCTACTTTGCGCGCACTTATCGAGGAACAAACCATCACTTTTCGAATAGATGGGATAAAAAAGTTTTTGTGTTAAAAAGTCTGTCTATACTGATCCAGATCTATAACTGTGTAGTTATTCAAAAACATTTTTACAATACAACATTTACATTACTGTATTAATGAAATAATGGTTTTACTTTACCTATACATCTTATAATCCTTGATACAAAGAATAAATGTAAACTTAAAATTAGATCTGACTTTAATTAATCTAATCTCACCTTCTTTTGAAAGTATCCAAATGCGTTTTGAGCAGCAACAGTGCCCTCTGTATACACTGAAGGGCGGCTTCCTCCGTCATATGTTCATAAATATTCTGTTTGTCAATAGTTTTCTCTTCCTTTTCTTCAGATGGGGTGGATTGAGAGCTCTCTCCTTCCTGTTTCTTCGATATGAGACGTTCGGCGGCTGACGATAAGTGGAACATACATTTGGAGACGAAGTCATCCTCTTGCTGCAATTGTTGGCCCATGTAATAGCTGTTTAGGTATTGGATTGCGCCCATTGATACATCTGAAAGGAATATTACAGCTTAGGCCTGCGTTTTTTCTTTAATGTTAATAAGAAGAAGATTCCACCTATGAAGTTTTCAATATTTTCGCACTAGATTCCTAAATACTAGAAGGTATTTCTTTTAGGAGACATTTAGCACAGAAAATCCATCAATACTAGTTACACAGACTATATAATAGTTACTACGTAAATACTACTACTAACATTGCAGAACATGAACAATTTAAAATCGTAGAATTTCAAATTGTATTACTTCTTAGTAATATTAGAAATTCTAAAGTTTGTACAGATGAATGGATGTTTGTTTTCGTTACTCCTTCACGCAAAAACTACTTAACAGATTTTGATGAAACTTTACAATATCATCGCATCAGCATAGCATATATAATGTATAAAGATATTGTGTAAATTGGACGAAATATTTTTATCAAGTTCAATTCATCAAAAGATCTGAGAGAGAAAGAAAGTGGCTGCTGACTTAGACACAGAGCCTTCAAATATTAGTCTAGTATTTAATATGCAATGCAAATACTCTAATGTTAAATACTTGTTCTGAATACTTCTGAATTCCAGGTATTCAGGAACTAAACCCCACAAGATTATCATTTCAATCTTCCACTGAAGAGAGGAAGGTGTAGTAATATGCAAATAATAATGTTGAATATTTTATATATATATTTCCTCATCCACATTTTATAATCTATTTTATGGTAGACTCGGTAGTTTTTTTTTCAGAACGACGTTCAAGCGCGGTTCCGCTTCCAGCACAGAATTAGGCCATTTTATTGGTTAAACCGCGTCTATAGCCAGGCAATCTCATGCGCGACCGTCCCGCGGACAGACGGTGGCGGGGACGAGGTACCCAAGATGTCAGCGGGTAGCGGGTGGTGCAGCGGGGAAGGGAAGCTGTGTAGCCGTGTGCTAAATTGACCGCTACCTCGTCCCCGCCACCGTCTGTCACCCCGCGGGACGGTTGCGCACGGGATTGCCGGGCTATAGTTAACCAACGAAATGGCTTCATTCTGTGCTAAGAGCAAATTGACACCCTATTATGATTCTGTAACACGAGCCTCTGAGTAATAGTTTCTACCAATCCACACTTACCAGTACTATTAGCTCTAAGGGCGATCTTCCATAAGTGGTCCATAGCGCGCGTGTGTGGATGCGCGGCGTCTCTCGCATCGCCCGCGCCTAGCGCCATGCGCGCTAAGTTGCATAGCTGCTGGTACAGGCTTAGTCCCATGATGCTTATGTTCTGTGGACACATTCATGAGGTGGCTTGTGGTGTTTTTCAACCAACTTCCAAAAAAAAAGGAGTTTCTCAATACGTCTGTATGTTTTTTTTTTCTATGTATGTTACGCGATTACTCCGTCAATTGTGAACCGATTCGAATGATTATTTTTTTTTAATCGATCGAAATGAGATATTTTTTTTATTTTATTTTATATTTTTTTATTTTTTTGCACATTACTAGTATTCTTGTTAACCCCTCCAACTAAGCTAAATATGCTTGTGTCTGGAGTGGGTTCACGTCAATAGTGCAATGGGTAGGGTGGGATTCGAACTCACGACCTCTCGATTGCCAGTCCGACACCCTATCCATTGGACTATTGCCGCCTTAAATATGATATGATAAGCATCTCCAGAGATATGACGATAAACGTCTCAAACTTGCTACTGAACTTGACTCGCGGGGCATGGAAGTCGGTTGTTTTAGTTTTTAAACTATCTAAATTATTATTGAAATCAAATAGTAGATTAATGCGGGTGCATATTGAAATTGTTTAACCAGGTGAAGCGTACTACCATGGTTGAACTAATCACAAGCTCAGAATTGTCCAGTCTTAGGCCGGTGTTATAGATCGATACTCAAGAACCGAGGTGCGATTCAACTAATTAAATGGCCTCATTCTATACAAAGAGGAAACCGACATTTGATCGTTGAACGCTTGTTCGCATGTCGAAAACAAGGCGAGACTCAGGCATCCAAAACAGATATTGCTCGGTCTAATTATACTGTCTTGTGCTACAAGTTACAACCTTAGTACGAGTTTTCATACCAAACTCGATATCGTATATCGAACAAATTTGATATGAAAAACAGTACAGCGCCTCTAGTGGTTTTCACACTTCACTACATTTGGACCAATCAGGGAGCCGGAATAACTCGAAAATTTTGTGAGATCTGTCAAAAGCGTTTACAATGAAAACTCGTACTAAGGGTACTGAACTTCTCATACAAAGCTTTCGAACAATTCGCTTCTTCATTTTCAGAATTTTTACAAAAGCTTACCTCAGGGTCTAGAGTAGGCATTTTCTCCACATACAAGAACCTCAGAGCATCTAAGCCAAGTGCATGTTGATCCGGTGACTTGGTGTGCGACAGTAGCCAGGAGTAGAGACAGTCTGCGCATTCCCCACCTCCTCTGATAACCAAGCACTGCCAGAGCTCTTCTACTTGCTCTACTGTTAATCTGTTGAAGGAATATATAAAATATAATGGTTTTCTTAGATTATAATGTACACATGACAGCTGTGGTCAAAATACAGCTGCAGTTTTGTATTTATTTTTAAAATTTTATATATATATAAATAAAATATTTTGTATTTCATTTCATTTTCTGTCTGTGTTTCCGAGTAACTATCACCCGGGGGGGGAGTCAATTTCTTCAAAGGTTCAAATCGCGAGTGAACAGGTATCTTCTAGGTAAGCGTTCGAACTCATCGTCATTTAACATCAGGTGAGATAGTGGTCAAACGCATCCCTATCTACTATATAAATAAAACCGTCCAAGTCGACTTGGACTTGTCCACCGAGGCTTCCGTACCAATATTGGTTGTTACCAAATAAGCTAGACCTCTACATTGTATGAGCGCTCATATAACTCATAGGCCTATCTTAATTGGCGTAAACTATGTATGTATGGGGACACCCTTTAATTTGTACTATAACTTGTACTATAAGACCTTGCCTCTTGCCAAATTTCGTGATTCTAGGTCAACGGGAAGTACCCTATAGGTTTTTCGACCTATAGGGTACTTCCAGTTGACCTAGAATTGTCAACTTTGGTCAAAAGCAAGGTCTTACAGCTATAAAGAAAAAATTCCTAAAATTAAAAAAAGTTGAAAATTAAGGTAAATTATGGTACTTACAAGTTTTCGCGAAAATCTAAATTTACCCATATCTTTTTATCGTGTTGACTCAGGACCTTGATTTTTCTACACCTAATAGGGACTATAGATCTCAGTATTTGGTATAAATTTCAACTTGCTAGGTCTACCCGTTCCTGAGCAAATCAGTGGTGACACACGGACAGACAGACAGACAAAAAAGTGATCTTATAAGGGTTCCTTTTTTACCTTTTGAGGTACGGAACCCTAAAAAGAAGGTACTAGGTAGGCTGCATTTCCCAATCTCACTATGGTATGTCTAACATATACCACATTACCTGAAGTGGTGCGGAGAGCCGACCGGAGAGAAGATGGCGGTGAGGAAGTGTAGCCGCACCGTCAGCTCCGTGATGTGCATGTAGTGAGCCGCGTCGGTGGCCGCGCTGCGAGACTGCGTCGTGTAGTGACGCAGGTCTTCTAGGAACAGACGCATCATGCCGCGCTCGCGCTCCGCCCACATCACCACCTACAAGTTATCATCATCATCATCATCAGCCTATGTAAGTCCACTGCTAGACATAGGCCTCTCCAACTGCACGCCACTGAGCATGATCCTCAGCTACTCTCATCCAGCTCTTGCCAGCCACCTTGCGAAGATCGTCGCTCAACCTAGTCTGAGGACGTCCTACGCTATGCTTGCCTATACGCGGTGTCCACTACGCGGTACGTTTCTTCGGCTGATATGTCCAGCTTACTGCCACTTCAGTTTGCTCATCCGGTGAGCTACGTTGATGACTTTGGTTCTCTGACGGATTACCTCGTTCAGGATTCGATCCTTCAGAGAAACTCCGAGCATATCCCTTTCCATAGCTCGCTGAGCGACTTTGAATACAAGTTATTAGTCTAAATTCATACATACAACATTTAAATTCTACTTACTACTTATATTATTAAGGCGAAAGTTTTTGTGTATGTTTGTTAATTCTTCACGCTAAAACTACTCAACCGGTTGAACTGAGATTTGGTATAGATAGCCTAGACCCTGGAATAACACATAGGGTACTTTTTATCTCGATATTCCCACGGAAACGATATCTATGCGGGTAAAACCGCAAGGTAGTAAGCGGTCACAAGATAACTATTAGTCGAGGCATAGGTCTAAAACGTTGGTCGTAAAATATTTGATGTATGTTTCATACCTGATGCATATCCATACCACGTAGCTGCTGGAAGGACGAGAATAACTTTGGAAGTAGCCGCAAAGAAACTGCCACAGATCTGCAAAATATGATTTATGAAAGTTAATTGTACGTAAGACAATTGAATTGAATTTGGGCTAGCATGACTTTGTTGATATATTAACAAAAGTACTTTCCTTTACACAAGATGACCAGAGCCTTAACGCAAAGCTTGTTTTTCATTTTTACTTCTCAACCGACCTTCCAACATTTTTTTTTTTTTTTTTTGGTAGGGTGTGGCCTACCATGGTGGCCCCATTGTAATTTCATCAAGATCTGAAAAGTATCTCCAGAGATACGACGATAAACGTCTCAAACTTGCTACTGAAACTGACTCGCGAGGCATGGAAGTCGGTTGTTTTAGTTTTTAATAACTTAATTATAATAAATTTGTTCTTACCTGTGATTGGCAAGGTTGTCAAGACATCCCTCGATGAATTTGATTCTGATAAATTTGTCAGTGCTGAAGCATAATAGCGCACACAGAGCCTTCTCGGCCTCTAACGCTAAACCTTCGCCTAGTTGTTCCTGCATAAACAAACAAAATTAAAACAATAATGAATATTATAAAATTTATGTTATTGTATTTACAAAACATTTCAAAGTGAATTATGGAGACAAACAAGAAAGGTAGATAAGATAAGAAAAAGCCATAAATGTTGGCAATATGTATGATTAATGTGGTAGTAAATTATTACAAATTATTTTAAATAAAATTATTTACGTAACTAATAATTATTTAATAACATATAATGTATTAAAAGTTACAAAGTTGAAGTTAAAATATTGCCATCAAAATGTTTCAAAGGACTGAGATTCTTTGCCAGTATCTATGTTTCCCGATAAGTACTATCCTGTGGTCTTCCAGTCACAAATGTACAGCTACCTTCTATGCAAATTCTGGACTGCCAGAATTTTGCATGTCACTATGGCACTGCACTGCGCCTGTTACATTATGACTTAAGACATAAAGATGTTGAGTCTCACATGCCCTGAAATTTCACCGGAAACCTTGCCATTTCAACCGAAAAACATTCTGAAAATAAATTGGCACAGTGGATGATGATATGAATGACGTATGATCTCAAGCCGTACAACTCACAATATTCCCGTCTTGCAGCAAGTCCCAGAGCAGCGTGTTGCCGGGACGACAAACATCGTCTATATCGCACGCCGCGGTCGGCGACCGGCGAGTTTCTAACGCCATTGCACCCGCGCGGTACTCCGATAGGCATTGTGCCTGAAAATTATCACAATTCATATCACCCGTACATATATCAACGAAATAAGAACCACAGCCGTGTTGTACGAGCGTGACCTGGATGCAGAGTACCAGTCGCAGCAGCAACAACATTTACAATCATCATCATCACCATCTGCTTTAGCATTATCATTACATCCAAGTTCACAAACAAGCAGGCATACACACACACATTTACAAGCATCATCTCCACTAACCGATTCACTACCACCACCTTCACCATTGAAAGCAATGCCAGCAACCTAAAGCCGTGCTCCGCTTCGTCAAGGAGCTAGGATGGCTTGGGTGAATGCTGGCAGGGCGAAATGCACAATACAGCAATGCAGCGGGACATCAGTGCAGGTCTTATCGCCCCCAGTGCCAATTAGAATTAAAATCACCCGTACAGAAAGCTTACGTACCTAAGCTTAGACATATCGTGCACGTGATCATTGGGCTATGTGAATGATTAATGGTGGTAAAATTCAGCTATATAATTGTAACTTTCCGTACAATGCCCAATAAAATAGCGGAGTTAAATAGACGGTGTAGAGCAACAACCGAAGCCTAACTACAATACATCAAGTACAGACAGTATTGTCACGTGATGACAGCGCGGGTAGCGTGGGCGGCTGTGATTGGCCCTTTAGCGCAAGATCAGTCATTGACGGGCCAATCACAGCCGCGCGTAATGAAAGCACTAGCCCTCCCCTTGACTCGCGTACTCTGCCAAAATGGACTTCTGCGTATCTAAAGGTCATACGATTAGATCGGTGCTCATAATTGATGATTCATCATCATCATCAATATCTTTGGCTCTTCTACTAAAGAACAAGGTATTTCATACCGGTTCTATAATTGAAATGAATTATACTTACGATATGTTCATACTTTCAAGTTATCTTTGGCACTATAGCCTGATATTCGCCGTTGGCTTGGTCTTAAACGTATCCAGACTGATCTAGCTTTCTAACTTCTGCCCTTATCTCAGTAAGTATAAGGTTGAATATTACCTGAGCAGCGAGCCGAGCCAGTTCCTCCTCGCAGGCCGAGTCATCCTCATCCAGGTCAGCGAGGTGCGGATGTGAGTGAGGTGACAGGGCGGAGGACGCGCTACCTTCCTCTTCTTCACCGCGACGTTTGTAACTCTCCATTAGACGGAGCTCCATTATCCTCCTTGAACAACATGGTGAATTTGATATTGGATTTGATTCTTTGAATAGTTACTACGTAACAGATATTTCACTCCCCTACAAAAACACAATACCAACGTTTATTTCCGACAATACAAGCAAAAATGTGTCTAAGGCGCTCGCGCTAGCGTTGTTATTACTTCCTTCAGCGCGCGATGTACCGGCGCGCGCCCGATACAGTAAAGGGTTGACTCAATGAAATTTAAAAAAAAGCTTACGAATTATTTTTATTTACCTCACAAAATAACATCAAAATTATAACTAAGAGTCGAATATGAAGTGGAGAAAGTGAATTTTACGCCGTCTTGTCATTTTAGCAGGCCTGTCGCACTCCGCGCTGTAGCTATGAAACTACAAGTACGTCCGCGCACCCGCTCGGGTGCAAGTTCAGTCAGTTAAGTGTCACGCGCGCTCTCGATCGGCCGCGCGCCTTACTTGTACCTACCTCATTATTATATTCCTTGCTTACGATATTAACATACAAAAATATTATTCAGTATGTCTAAACGAAGGGCTACAAAGCTTTGCGTAGCATACGGATGCTTAAACACCAACGGGAATGACGACATTACATTTCATACACTTCCTAAGAATCTCGAGAGGTTTATTTAATTAATAAACTTAATATTATTTATAAGTAACGTAAATCTAGGTAATAAGGCTATCTAGGTACTTTTTGTTTAACGATCTCGTCGTTTAGTAGTAGGTTTCGACTTTTTTCGCGTAAAAGTCAATGACCTCAAAGATCACTGTAAGTAGACCTCCCGGGTACTAGTGGCCGCCTTCTAATGCAGGGTCAGTGTATACTAGTTTTAGTTCAATACTTATATCAATTGAACAATAAAAGGGGAAAATGACAATTTTTGTTTGCCTTTTTTTCATTTTATTTGTTAATTTTGTCGTCGCGCTGCACATGTAGGTACTTATGTAAAAAGCAAAGAATGTCACACATAAAATGGTAGGTAGGTATAAGTCAGCTGAGATTCATGTTTCAAGGGAATTCACGTTAAGATCTTTAGGGAATTTCTATCGACATTACATCTTGCAAAATATTAATTGTAACCTACTTGAAATTGGTAGGTTATTTCTGTAGGTAGGTTACGTAGATCCTATAGGTAGGTACCTACCTAAAAGAATAAATCTGACTGACTTACATATCAGTGCACAGCTGAAACCTACAAAGTTATACCTACCTACCTACTTATTTGAATTGACTTGGCCTTTTCTTTGACTAACGAACCTTACAATACGAGTTTGTCGAGTCAAACGAGTTGTATTTAACTATATAACTATAGTTAGATTAGTAGCTCGAAAAAAAAAAAAAATATATATATATATATATACTATACATATACCAAACATATGGTATAGAACATATATAGGACTATCAGGTTGTTAGACAAAGACACACTCCCACCCTGGTGTCTCTCAATTGAGCCGTTTTGTTCTACAAAGCAATCACAACCTTATTGTTAAAGCATACGGTATACTTGAATTTGTCAAAACATCTGCAGTGCACCATCTTTTTAATTAAGTCCCAAGACATCAAGTCCCATCCGTGTATTGATTATAGAAAGTATTTAAATCGGAAGTAAATTCATAAATGTTTTTTTTTAATTTGAATTATCTGTTTTTTTATTTAGAGATTAAACTATTACGAAATAAAGTTTTCCTACAATGAATAAAATACATTATTATTTTTGGTCGAGAAAGTGAGTCAGCTCCTAGACTATGATAATGTTACAAGTCAAACAACCTACGATTCTAGGCAAAGTAACGTATTTTCGACTTTCCGAAAAGAAGGAGGTTCTCAATTCATCTGTATGTTTTTATTGTGTGTATGTTTACGCGATTACTCCGTCAATTGTGAACCGATTTGAATGATTCTTTTTTTAATCGGTAGGGTTCGTTGCCGAGGTGGTCCCATTGTAATTTAATCGAGATCTGATGAGTATCTCCAAAGATATGACGATAAACGTGCTACTGAAACTAACTCGCGCGGCATATAACTGTAGTACTTTTATCCTACATCGACATTAAACATGAATGTACCACTTTAAATATACTCATTACATTGTTCTAGTATTCTTCTACCAATTAAGGCTTCAATAAGTTTTCTCATAACATTCAACCCTATAGGAGAGGCCGCGAGTTGACCGAGTTATTCACTCTCGCTGTGCGGACTTACGGTGCATTTTACTGTGCGCAACACGCGGTTCATAGTTACTATTAGTTGATACTGTGACGCACATTCAAGGTCGCACTCGAGGCGTGAAGCGTATTTTGAACGTTATCGGCGTTGTAACTAGGTTTAATCCCGCATTTTTGCTCCCAGGAAGTGAAATTTCTGTACTTGTACTATTCATTATTCTGTGATTTTAGTATCGTTAGCATAAAAAAATGAAAAATATTATGCTTGTTTTTCATCAAACCCGCAAAATTACTATGAAAAACTTAATTCGTTTCTAATATAGAATACGAATGCAGTTATCCCGTCATTTGAATAATAATATACGTTGCGCGCGCATGAGCAGTGACAACCGACTGGCAGATAGTACCGCCGGCGTTGCTCGAAAGTTTAGGTATAAAGCGCAGTAGCTATGGGCGAGTGAGGGAGGCCTGATTCTGTGTTGGAGTGATGAAATCATGTCTAGTGTTACATTTATATAAATCATGTAGTGGCACGTCTCCTGCTAGTCCAACAGGGTGGTACCAACACTTTGTTATTTAACCGCATAGTAGAATGTTGTCGGTTTGAAGTGTTAAGCTAAGGCCGATACTAAAGAATGATATTCAAGCATGGATCTACTCTTAGCACAAAATGAAGCTATTAGATTTGTTAACTTATTTGTTCATCAAGAAAAATCTTGATGACCAAAATCGTATCGGTATATCTTTGAATGAACTATGAAATCCATTGGATCATCATAAAATAGTAACGGCTTTTCGCCATTCACTTGTAATCAAATTACACTTTACGCAAATCCATCCATAACGCCACGCCAGATAGAATATTTAAATACGTCCAGACTGATCTGTTTATAGAAGGAAAAATAAGACTGGCCAAGTGCGAGTCAGACTTTTGTCCCGCACACGGAGGGTTCCGAATTTCCGAAGTCCGAACGCCACGAACTTCTAACACCAACTAAGTAAATATTAACACAAAGGTAATTAATATAATTAAATATCTGGAAGACCGAGTGTTCATACGACTAACTTCCTACTTTCTAGTGATTTTAGCTAATTGAAGCTCTTTAAGTACTAAAATTGAAGATATATTATAAGTAAACAAATCGACCGAGGCCCACAAATTTAACAAATGAAACGCTTGCGCGTGCTAATTTTTCCTGTGCTGCCATCTAAGTGCGTCGAGGTGAATTAATTTCGTATCGTATCGTATCGTAAAAAACACGTTTTTTGTTTTAAACCCTTTAATTTTTAACTTTGTTCTGTTCTTAGTATTTGTTGTTATAGCGGCAACAGAAATACATCATCTGTGAAAATGTCAACCGTCTAACTATCACGGTTCATGAGATACAGCCTGGTGACAGACGGACAGACAGACAGACAGACAGACAGACTGACAGACAGACAGACAGACAGACGGACAGCGGAGTCTCAGTAATAGGGTTCCGTTGGTACCCTTTGGGTTCGGAACCCTAATAAGGTTTTTTAACCGACTTCATAAAAGGTGAAGGTTCTCAATTCGATCGTATTTTTCAATGTTTGCTAACTCAGTATCCTTTAGTTTTCATACCAAACTCGATATCGTATATCGAACAAATTTTGTATGAAAAACCGTACAGCGCCTCTAGTGGTTACTACACTTCACTAAATTTAGACCAATCAGAGAGCCAGAATAAGTCGAAAACTATGGGAGATCTGTCAAAAGCGTTTACGATAAAAACTCGTACTAGGGGTATACTACTACTGAACTCCTTCATTTGACTCGGAAAATTATTTTTTGGCTTGAGAGGATATAATTCCCGTGTGGTCAAATTCATTGAGATCTGATTAGAATCACCAGAGATAATGGAGATAAACACCTCAAACTTGCTATTAAAAATGACTAGCCTGGCATTTGCAGTTGGTTTTTAATTTTTTTTTAATGTTCTTAATAATGTCTAGAAGGTATGATCTCCTTTTATTGAAAGCGTTTTAAAAATATTGTTACCTAGCATCAACATTATCGCACAAAAGCTGACAGTGGGCTGTGTCGCTTCCAGAAGATTCCTCTTCCACTTCCGATACTGATTCCGCAAGATCTGCAGTTTTCAGTTGAGCCGCTACTGCAACAAAAACATTCTTTATTGTCATAAATATTGTAAAAAGATGCTTGCAAGCATAGCCAGGCAAATTGTAAACATTAAAGTTTGAACAATATTGTGCGGCCGGTGTATTGTGATTTGCCCAGCCAGATATTTTGTTGTGGTAGGACTTCTGCTAGTCCGCCTGGGGCGGTACCATAACTTTGCCAATTAATTTTCAGGCGTGAAATAGGAATGTTTATCGTTTGAAATTGCAAGGTCTCCAGTGAAATTACAGGGCATGTGAGACTCAACATCTTTATGTCTCAAGGTAACAGGCGCAGTGCAGTGACATGCAAAATTCTAACAGCTCAGAATGTTGCATGCCGCTGTATCTGTTATAGGTAGATGTCATCGCTTACCTTCAGGCGAGCGTCAAATAAAAAAAAGATCGACCCAGTTCGACGATTGGCCTTCGACATATAGACGACGAAACTGATTAGATTTTGATGAATTTTAGTGTGTACGTAACTATGGCGAAGGTTTTAAGATTCTTTTCATCAATACTATTTTCATCATGTGGGCAAAACGATTCTAATTATTGCTGGACGCATTTTAAAACACTGTAATGTTTAAATTTGAATCCTGTAAACAATTTTTTTTTTATTAAGCGAACGGCCACACATTTATAAATTAAAGGTGGAATGTCAATATAACCAAAAAGGTTTGTGGGTAGTTTCACCACTAAAAAAAAAGGCCCACCTGATTGTAAGTGGTCACAGCCGCCTATTGACATCTGCAAAACCAGAGGTATTGCCGGTGTGTTGCCTACCCTTATAGAGCACACTCTCATTACTCTTCGTTTAAGATTCGTCTCAGATTAAATGTTTCGCATGCATTGCAACGCATGTCAGTCAAGTCTAGTTTATATATAAATAGGAAGTATACATTGATATGTGAATGTATCGGTAGACCATGCACTCACGGAATCGGCGCGGTTTGCCGGGCTTGTGACGTTTCTTGTAGAGCTTTTTCTTGCGCGGACGTAGCATCTCCTCTGCTCCACTGCTGGCGCTACCGCTGCTGCCAGCACGTTTACTGCGTCTGGACAGTCAATTAGGGCTGTTATAGTCATGTCAAAAATTCGCTGCCCCCTAGGAGATGAATGTTTAAACAGGACGCCTCCTGTTGCACTTACGGGAGTCATAGTGAAATAATACTGTCGTGTCGATGTTAATACTGTTACGACGATCGATTAATGTATCTGAAACATCTATAATTAGAACGGAGTGGCTCACTGGGATCATAAAAACAAGCGATCGAGTAATTTACAAATAAACCGCTGAGTGCGAGTCGAACCAGCTCAGTCCGACTCGCAAACGAAGGGTTCCGTACTGCTGTAGAATAAATGAAAAATAAACATTTTATTTCTTATAACGCCATCTATGGGACGTTTACCTAACTAAGCGTTCGTAGATGGCGTGAAATGCCGAAAATAACACGTTTCTTGTATGAGGACCCTCTATTATTTTTAACTTTATTCTGTTTTTAGTATTTGTTGTTATAGCGGCAACAGAAATACATCATCTGTGAAAATTTCAACTGTCTAACTATCACGGTTCATGAGATACAGCCTGGTGACAGACGGACAGACAGACAGACAGACAGACAGACGGACAGCGGAGTCTTAGTAATAGGGTCCCGTTTTACCCTTTGGGTACGGAACCCTAAAAACAACGTCCACCGCCATCCACCGCTTTGGTGTTTTTACCCTTGTGAAGATACTACTAACTTTACTAGCTTTGTTAAGTCAACTTTATGATTTCCATTTATTTTGTACCACTGAAGCGACTTTAAGTAGGCGGTTGTGTGCAGAATTTTTTGATCAACTAGTAATTTTTGTAAAGTAGTGTTGAATCTTTCTTTTCAAAATCTATCAGTATTTTTATTGTTTTATATATATATTGTTAGGTATGTATTACTTAATGTTTATGCTCACAGTTTTGTGTGAGTCTTTAATTGGTTTTATGGTTTATATACTGTTAATCATTTAGTTTTAATTGAAACTGTTGGTTTACCATGTATAAATAAATAAATAAAGTAATTATGTGTAGATATTTGCATGTTTTGTAAAAGTTCTTTACACCAACGGCCTTACTAATAAAGTTTTTTTCACTCTGTGTACACGTTGTATACCACAAAAGCTGACCAATAAAAATATTTTTGACGTAAGCGGTGGATAAAGTTGGTATACAGATGTGCCATGATCAAAGGAGGCTAATCATTTCTTAAACAGCCTGGGACCCTAGTTTAGCGAGTGTGTAAAGGATTAAAATGGCGGATTTCTCTATTATCAGCTGATCAAATTCATGTCTAGACATAGTAACTATGATTGAATCTGTGTCTAGTATTCTGTGAATAAACGTTTTGATTCTTCAAACTTCAAAAAGTATGCTGTTATTTGAGGATCGTTTGTATGTGTTAGATTTGTTCTCATTGAAATGGATTACATAAATAATTTGACATATTTGACCATTGGGAGATAGAGGAGGCAAATATAAAAATCGAAAACATTATGAAGACCGTGCAGATCCATTTGTTTGAACAATTTAGATTTTCCATTTGAAATACAAATTACAGGTTTACGAAAAGCTATGTGGAACAAACTAAACGCAGTGATTACATTCTCTTTGGAAATTGACAATTTATTAAAAGATTTCTACAATCATGTTTATATTGTAGCCATGGAGACCGCTAGTCTCCATGGATACAATGTCAACAGCGTAGACAGAGGATAACAGTCAATTTGAGTGTTTCGTTCTAAATTTTGTTTTAAGTCTTTCACTCCTACTATAAGAAAATATTTTCCATTATATCAACAAATTTCAACAAAAAGTTCTAAAAACAATGTAGTTTGATTAATATTGCATTCCTAAAACAAAATTTCATGACTAATATAAATAATTAGTAAACTTTATGAAAAAATAATTTACGGAACTATTTAAGACGAAAACAGTTTCGAAACGAATTGACTAATAGTTGCCAGATGAAAAAGAAAAAAGTGTTAAACGTCTATGTAGATACCCACCGCCTATTCAACGTTTATTAGTCAAACAATGGATTGACGCGTGTTTAGCGCTCATTCACTGTGCAACTGTACAACCGTTTAACAGATGTATAGGCAAAATTTTTATTGGTAAGGCCGCAAATGTTTGAATTTACTTGTACTATGTCGTACCTACTATCATTATTTGGTTTTATTCTTAGCAATTCCAGACATTTCTAATTACAATGATTGCAGCCCTTAGATATCGTATAGTTACTACTATGTAGTATGCTAGATATGCTATGCTGTTGTTGCATGATTATATCATGAAAATAGATGTTGCGGCCCTATTTAAAGCGTTATTCACATCTTACAGGTGGGTCTAAAAGAAAGATAAACTAGGTCTAATCTTACTTTTGACAACTCTTCAACGTTGGGCACTCCTTCTTCGTTAGTTCCTCACCTTCCCGTAACCATTCTTGCTGCTCAGCTGAAAATGTATACACGCATTGATCTCACGTTTTCACCATTATTAATCATATTTCAACTGATCTGCCAAATCCGATTTTTGAAAATGTTACTTCTCTGTGTTTGTAGGTAAATGCACAGACTACTGAGTAGATACTACGTGTGGTAAATGTGATGTGATGACTACGTAGTACTTCATTCTGCGGTGATGACGACTAGATCATGATATTAATTCGCGCGCTTTTTTTTTCTTCTTGGCCACCACACGATCTTTGTATTGAGCCGATTCGCGCGGTTGATTTTTAATTTTTTTCTTTCCCTGTATATTTGGCTCTCTATTTTAAATAGAACCTCCTTAGACAAGGTACTTTAGAAGAACATTCATAAGCCAAACCATCGCGCGATTTAAGTACGCCACGAGACATAAACGTAATGACATTATTAACGACTAAATAAAATTTAAAATAACATGAACGTGCGCTCAAAAGGCCTGAAGAGAAAGGACCTATTTTGCGCGCACTTATCGAGGAACCACCGTTTTT
This sequence comes from Cabera pusaria, assembly GCA_954871355.1. Lineage (NCBI taxonomy): Eukaryota > Metazoa > Arthropoda > Insecta > Lepidoptera > Geometridae > Cabera > Cabera pusaria. The sequence goes on along the minus strand of OX940904.1, from coordinate 14,755,585 downwards.
CGAATAAATGTAATGAAAACTTATTTATATGAACCTAGTACCTACCAGTGAGCTCTCGCTGGTGCTTGCTTTGTTTCCGAGGCGTAGGGCCGGCTTCCTCGCCGGAGGTACTCAGTTCCTCGCACTGTGGACAAAACAATTATAAGATTTTATTTGAATTTTATACCCATGGCCAATAAGCTCGTGGTTATATTACAGTATTATCATCCTTATTCGGATCCTAAGTTTTGCTGGTAGGCTTGATCGCCGCGAATCACAGTCGTTCTAGCTCCCAGGTGAAGAACATCGTAAGTATACCATACAATTTTGGTGCTATCCTGATAATTTATTTATTTATTATTTCGAAAAAGCTTTTTAATCAACAACAAAATCACTCTAAAAAACTCTCTCACAATTGTGAGTATGTTAGCCTGGTTACATATGCCTACAACTTATCTACTTACACTAAATTATCTATTTATTAGTTTGTACAACATTCGCGCTTTCGGACTCATTGAGCCACTTGCAGACTCAGCCAGAATACAAGAATACTGTTACAAGCGCCAAACTGTCTTATATTATAACTTAATATATTTCTACTACTACTGTCTTCGATTCGGACACATTCTATTCGAAAAAAACTTACTACCAATGTTTGTTGCACATTACTAGTAGTCTTGTTAACCCTTCTAACTAAGCTAAATATGCTTGTGTCTGGAGTGGGTTCACGTCAATTGTGCAAAGGGTGGGGGGGATCGAACTCACGATCTCTCAATCGCCAGGCCGAACCCTTAACCTTTAGGCTTTACTTTACATACCGCTTATAATACTCGCGACTTTGTTATTAGGCCTCCCTATAACTATTTGGCAAGCAAACCCGTCGTGGCAGACGCCAGTGATCAACAGCTGTAATGTTTTAAAGAAATGGAGAAGCTGTAGGCTCACCATTTAAATAAACAGCCAATAATGTTACGACCGATGAAGCAACAAATGCAGAGTAGGACGCCATATGACAAGACCAGATAGCTGGCAATGACTAGAAGAGAAGAGCGGAAGACAGTGCTCAGTAATGTTTATTGGGTGAGGCCTAGTGGCGAGTGCGCTGATCATGATGAATTGATAATAATGATGATTGAATTAAGAAGGTAACTCACAGGATCTTCATCAGAGTTAGTCTGGTCCATGCTGACGCTGGCTTCGGATGAGGAGTTGTGGTGCGGCTTGCAGGCCGGCTGCGGTGGGCGGAGCGCCGGCTCTTCGGCAAGCGGGGGCGGCGTGCCAGCGCCTGCCGCGCTGCCTCGCGACCAGAGCGCCCGCATCAGTGCTGAGGCTAGGTACAGGCTCTGAGGAAGATAGTTTTTTTATGTGCCGTTGTCTTAAACACAAGCAAATCAAATTCATATATGTCAGCTACCTGACCAGGCGAACTTCGTACCGCCATCTTTTTTTTAACATAACATTCACAAACTGTCACGAGTTAGATTAAAGAGTCATTAGAAAATGAATCTCAAGTCTGTGACAGATTATAAGCATATATTTTTAGAAAAGGGTTAAATAATATTATACTAAGAATTATAAAACAATACTTACTCCACTTATCATAAACTTATTAAAAAAAACAAGTCTTACCTGTTCTGTATGATCCTTAGGTGGCAAAGAACACAACAGGCTATAGAGATGCGCACACGGTTTCGGTGCCAAGGCCCTTATGAATCCAGGCAGTAGATCATAAACCTGCCTCCCACAGTGTTTCAACTGAGCGGCCGCCCATATCAGGTCAATATGTTCATTGGTCACCCGTCCTTCTACAGCCAGAAACTTGAGTATTAGGTGGGATTGTTTTATCACCTGTGGATACAAATGTTGTTGTTAGATTTGACTTGAAAGTATAAGTGCCACTGGATTTATCAAACCTATAAAATTTAATACATTTTTTTTAAATACTTTATAGGCTAGCGTTTTGACGACCATAAAATATATATCTTTCTTGCAGATTAATAAGAGATCAATCTGTGAGATAATGGTCAAACGTTTGCCTATCAAGTAAAGAAAAAGAGTCAGACCAGCCTAGCCTGTTCATATCTTTGACCACATCATCGCTTACAAGCAGGTGAAATAGTAGGTAAATGCTCGCAATGCCTTCAACTCTTTGACTCTCTTTAAATACCTTCCTGATCAACAAATAACTGAATCTTATTCAACATTTACTTGTCTCCTCTAGCATAGCTACTCCGTCGCAAAAGGTATTTCATCAATTAGGTTAAAAAGTATCAAGCGATTCATAAGGTGTGACGCACACAACCTCATGCTTGCCTGGGCTTCGTTCACGTCCTCCGGAGAAGGATTTTTGGTTGTTTTGCAACTTGCTCGAAGGTCCGGAACGACCACGGGTGTTTTTCACTCAAATTGTGACTTTGAAATTTTGTGCAGACTCGAATTTCGAGGTTATGTTCATTTATTTTTATTATATATTATTTCTAAATATTTTCCGTTTGTTTTTACAATTAATGTCTCGTCATGTCACGTCTTGGTCTCGACAATGCATATTTCTTCCGATCCCCTTAATCTGTAAAAAAATTACGGCTTTTCCCGCCAAATTTACTGTCACAAACGTCAGAGCGTTTTTTAACCATCGAATTTGATGGTTAAAAAGTTTTTTTTTTTTTTTAATTCTATTTTAATTTAGGGACTTTGGTCGCACAGCGACTATGTCAGTCCCATCGTGTACACAATAGGTTGATAATGTGCTATCTTTTAATAGCTTGTACGTGTACTGATAGAGCATCTTGGCTGCGCTTGAAGTTTGCGCAGACAATATGCTCTGGAACAGTCCCACATCAAGCCAGTTGAAGTTAAACTCTTTACATAGGTCCTCCCTCATAGTAACGCTTCGCCTACACTCTGACAACAAATGGTAAACATCCTCGACGCTATCGCTACACACATCACAGTTAGGGCTATCTATTTTTCTCATCATCAATTTAAATTTGTTCAAAGGCATATGCCCAGAACGCAACCTATGAGCAACAACGACAAGATGTCTACTCATCTTCACATTGGCACACCATGGTACATGAGGAGGTTCAGCTTGTAACGTTTGATACCATATACCTTTTTCCTTAGATGTCTTATCGAAGTATTCTTTCCACTGTACTTTAATACAATTTTTATGCATTAAAAGAGCTTCTGTGTATTCTTGATTGAAATGTACTTCTGTTCCATTGGAGATGGCATCTCTCGCTAGTGCATCTACCTCCTCATTACCACGTATACCGACATGCGATGGAATCCATTGCAGCATCAGAGTCGCGCCGCCGGCCACCAGCGTCAGGACTTTGTCTAAAATTGTGTAAGCTATCGATGCTCCTCTGCGGCCAGAGGAACACCGAGCCACGTGTTGTAAGGCGCTTTTGCTGTCACACAAAATGACCGCCTTTTTGAGTCCCGCACTGATGACGTGCGAGAGCGCCTCCGACACCGCAAAGAGCTCCACATACATAATGGAGTGCTCGGACATATTAACAAATTTGAAACCTTCTTTTACATTGTGACTGGGATTATAATATGCAGCCCCGCGACCGCCTTCCGTCTGTGATCCATCAGTGTATATTTTACACCAATAATTATATTTGTTATTCAACATAAATAAAGAGTTGTATTTTAAAATTATCGGGTCACACCTCCGTTTCGGTTCATACACATCTTCTACTTTAGTACAAATAAAGTCCATATTTATATTTGTCATCCAAGTATTTAAAGTATACATATTTAGAGGATTACTCCTATTAACTTTTACAATATATGTATCACTATACACAGATGCAAGTAATGGTTTTTTATTTCTGCTAAAGTATGACGCTTGACTTGATACCACATTTAAAAGAGTATTTAGCGCATCGACAGTGACGTTATTAGCCCACGATTGTGACTTAGGCAGTATCGTGTAGCCAGGTATTGTCTCCTCAAATAAAGTGGGGGTAGGCACAGTTCATACTCCATTACATGTATTGGGGTAGTTTTTATAAACCCTCCCATCACACGCAAAGCAGCATTTTGGACCCTGTCTAATTTAACTAAATTAATTTTGGCAGCATTATCATACACAAAGCTCGTATAATCTATTCTACTTCTTATTAATGAAATATAAACCCGTCGTAGATGTTTTGTATGAACACCCCATGAGGCACCGGCTAATATTTTTAAAATATTTAATAGTTTCATAGATTTCATATGAATCTCATTGATGTGTCGCTTCCATTTTAGTGAGCTATCCATCCAAACCCCCAGATATTTAACTGTATCTACGACGGGTATAATATTTCCATTAATGCTCACATTAACTTGATCTCTTCGCCGTCCTCTGCTAAATAAACATACCTATGTCTTTGAAAATGAGATGTCTAATCCAATTTTATCTAGTAATTTCGAAACCCAAGCTAAACAATCTTGCATATCAATCACACTATTTTGTATGTTGTTGTGTTGTACATAGAAAACAAAGTCATCAGCATATTGTAAACTTTTTACGATACTATTTGTATTTTTTTGACATATTTTTGACGTTATTATATTAAATAAGAGGGGGGACATAGGATCCCCTTGCGCGAGTCCTTTTCCGGTCTATCTTATTAAGGTACTTGTTTCATTGTCATCTTTTATTTATAGACATCTCATTTTCAGAAATTCATATAGATATTTACATAGTTTAGTTCCGACTTGTAATTTATCCAATGTTATGACAAGTTGATCTGTTAGCACATAATTATACGCACTATCTATATCTAAGAAACAGGCAAGTGTGGGTACATTCCGGGCATATCCTATCTGAATTTGTGTTACTAATCTTACAATGCAGTCTACACTGGACTGGCATCTACGAAATCCAGATGTAGTTTGTGCAAGCATTTTATTGCGTTCAATAAACCACTCCAACCGTTTGTTAAGCATAGTGTGAAAAGTTTTACATAGACATGAGATCAATGAAATTGGTCTAAATTGGGGGTCCGACATAGGAGTAGTCGGTTTGGGGATCGGTATTACCTTCATGTCACGCCATTGTGTTGGTACTGCTGTCTGTTCGAATATACTAATATAAATTTGAAGAAGTATTTTTTTAGCATTGATAGGAAGCCGATAAATCATAGAGTAAGTGATACAATCTTCACCAGGTGCCGTATCCTTCTTTTTCAAAGAGTTATGTAATTCCTGTAGTGTAAACTCACTCTCTAGTTGTACATTCTGAGAATTGAATGTAGGTGGGTCAGGAACTACAAAATCTGGTGCTAAGTTATGAATTAATTTTAGTTTTTTATCATCAGATGCTAGTATTCGGTTTTTCCTTATTCCCTTTATCCAACGCATTTTTTGCCACATTTGTGTAGAGCTAGTAGTTTCATTAATTTCTGTACAAAAATTCTTAAAGCTGCCGGATGAAGCTTGTCTAATACATCTTTAAGCATCTGCTATATTTTTCTTTAATTCATTTAAATTATGTGGCGTTGGATTTTTCCTTAAGTTTTTTAAAGCTAACCAACGTTGAGCAACTGTGTGAGATACTGTCGGAGACCAATAAGGCTTCGGCTTAAATAAGAGTGATGGACTGTTATTGATTTTCAAATAAGGAATACTTTGATCTGCAGCTACATTCAATTTTTTTATAAATATATCATACATGTCTTGAACCCTAGTACTAACACTGAAATTATAATCGGTAAAACTTTCTTGACATATATCATGGTAAAGTTTCCAATCAGCTAATTTGAAGTTACGGCGCCTTGTGTAGATTGGGGTATCTGAATAATCCAATTGAAATTTAATAAACAAATGATCGCTGCCCAAGTTTTCTCTGGTCACAGACCACTTGAAAAGTACCACTATATCTGAAGATACAAAGGTAATATCCGGTGCGCTTTCTTGTAAAACTTGACCCACCAATTTGACTCTAGTTAATTTGCCATTATTCAAAGATACAGTAATCTGAAGTGGAATCAAACAATTGTATACCCCTAGCGTTCACCCTATTCGACCAATTGGTATGGTGACCATTAAAGTCACCAGCTATAACAGTTTTCTCTGTGAATTTTGATTTGTTTGGGCAACTTTTCATTAGATGACACACAAACTTCGATTGAATGTAAATCCTCAATATTCTCGTCATTCTTGCTGTAGTTGTCATTACTTCTCGACTGTTTATTTTCATCAGATTTCAGGTTTTTTCTTGCAAACTTTTTGTACTTTCTACCGGTGGGTAGTTGGAAATCATTTTAATTATTCTCTTCACTTTCATTTTCATCACTTCGGTTTCGTACTCTCTTCTCTGGTGTCGATGATTGTATCTCAGAAACATCATTATTTACACTAGATTCGTGCATTTCGAATTTTTCTAATTCATATGTTAAACTCGTATTCATTTCACAATCGGGTCGAGGTTCTGCAACCTCGCCCATATTTCGCGAAAACTGGAGGGTAGATAATAAAAAGTGCCGCTGTAATAGACGTCAACCGAGTTACGTGTGCTCGCCGTCAAGTTGCGCGCGCGACTGGTTAAAAAGTTGCAACTGGAGTGAAACAACCGAGGTCGTGAACGACACAGATGCTACACCCGAGTTCGCACTGAGGTCGTGAACGGGGTTAGAGCGTTTGGGTGCACACCAAGCGTAGGTCGTGAAAGCAGCCCTGATAAATAACATGTTTATCCTTGAATTTATTTCATGTTTATGGTATCACATCAGGCTTTTTAAGTTCAATGAAGATAACTAGTTGATTAACGTTACAATAAGTATTTTACTATAAAAGATAATATATAATGCAACTAGAAGTGCCCTGCGGCTTCGCCCACGTTAAAGACTTCTTTTATTTACTTAAAACTTTTATTTTGTAAAAACCTTTCTATCATAAAAGACATCAAAGAAATAAAAGATTTGGCTTTTATTTCGGTTGACGCATTTTCAACATATTGCGTGACTAAGGGAAATAGGGATTCATATTTATAAAAAACCCGAAAAACCATATTGATTTGCAGACTTTTTTACCAACCCTTTGCAAAAATCCTGCAACACGTATTTACTTATTTATTAACAGAAGTACTTAAGTATATCTATAAGTTTAAATATATAATTAAAAGTATACTTAAGTAATATCCGGGGGGAATTACTTATTATTTTTTAGAAAATCCTTTCCAAGCGGATACCTACGTCATAACAACTATCTGCATTCTAAATTTCAGCGCAATCCGGAACAATATTTATTTTCAGACTTGGTTACCCTACTTCACCCTAATAGGGCGGCATTTTGAAAAAGCCTGAAACTCGTATTTACTTATTTATTTACAGAAGTACTTGTGTGAAATGTCGAATAAAATGATTATCAAACTTTGAACCCCCGCTTCATCACCTTAAAGAGTGAATTTTGATAAATCCTATTTCAGCAGATACCTACGTCAAAATAACTATCTCCTTGCCAAATTTCATCGCAATCCGAAACAATATTGATTTCAGACTTTGTTACCCCAATTCACCCTTTTCGGGGTGGCATTTCGAAAAAGCCTGAAACACGTAGTTGCTTATTTATTTACTGAAGTACTTGTGCGAAGTTTCGAATAGAAAAGACTATCTAATCTTGTTTCTCCATACAAACTTTGAACCCCCGTTTCATCCCCTTAAGGGGTGAATTTTAGAAAATCGTTTCTCAGAGGGAACTAACAACGTAATAACTATCTGCATGTCGAATTTCAGCGCAATCCGAAACAACATTGATTTCAGACTTTGTTACCCCACTTTAGTCTTTTAGGGGTGGCATTTCGAAAAAGCCTGAAACACATATTTTCTTATTTAATTATTTTATTTTCTTATTCATATTTTCTTGTGTGAAGTTTCGAATAGAAAAGACTATCTAATCTTGTTTCTCCATACAAACTTAGAACCCCCATTTCATTCTCTAAAGGGGTGAATTTTGGAAAATCCCTTCTTAGTACACCCTAATGTTTTAAGACAAATATACCCTCCAAATTTCAAGTCTCTACGACCAGTGGTTTAAGATCCTTATAGTATAAGATGTAAGTTTAAGAGAGAATTGTTTTGATCCAAGATCAACTTGATGGATAAGTATATCTCAAGTTTTTCAAGTTAAACAAACTTTCTTATGTAATAAGCCATATCAATTTTGTATTCATAATATTTTTCTATTCTTTCAAATGTACGACAAGAGCTAACCATAATTATGCACATATTTACAAAAGCACTCACCTCAACATGTAAATTAGGCCCGAAAAGGTGTTCTATTATACTATTGCTCATTAGCCATGTAGCGAGTTGCTGTCCAGCCATCTCGGAATCTGCAGCAGATTCACCGGCACAGAGTTCATTGTGGGCTGTGATGTGAGCATTGATCTGAGCCACTCCTGCTAGCCGCATAGTCAGTGTGCTGCTGTTAAAGTACTTAAATGCCAATGCAAGGCCATCGCCATCAAACGCCAGTGGTGCATCCAATGGCTCCTTTGCTGCCCCCCACATGAAATCTGTTGGAATTTTGGTTAGCTATTATATGATATAAATCTATTACTATTTATTAATATTTCAAAGGAGTATACATGGGTGGAAATACCACAGATATGCCGTACAATACACAAATATGTTGTGAGGATTCACTTAACATTAGGTGATATAGTGGTCAAACGCTTACTTATCAACTATAAAAAAATAACTTTATATTTATCCTTTCAAAAGTAAATAAATGATGTAGTGGAGCACATCAAACAATTACTGTTTCTTTTTAATATTTTATTGACATTGTAAGGTTTAATTCCTATATAGTATTTTGGTAGCATAACTACAGAGTTACTCACCCGCCATAGATTTAACTGCTGGCACTCTAAGGTCCTTGTCTTCCAGTAAGCACATAAACTTTAATATCTTGCTCCTCAATGGCATAAACAGTTGTGCCACAGCTCTAAAGTTGAGCCACAGTTTGAGGTTTCCCACAGCTGCCACTACTGCATGTGCCATGGACAAAGGCAGAGTTCCAGGTGTAGCATGTTCAAACACGGAAGACATTGAGCATACTCCACCCATTTTACAGAAGAAACTGACATTCCGTAGAAGGTATGCTGGTATTTCTGTATCATGCAGATCACAGTATGTACTCAAATTTGTGATTTCTTGTGCAGATAGATCGTCTAACCGGCTCAGCGCTGAATGCTTGCATGCCAGATATAGGGGGAAATTGAGCAGGAATATTTTTGAGAGAATATGCATAAGTTTCTCTCTTTGCTGTATGGACCAATGCTCTTTTTCATTGGATGCTTGTTGAGGTAAATCGGACTCAGCCTCTTCAGATGTTTGTTCAGTTGTTTCGGCCGATGTAGACGGTGTTGGGTCTTCAATATCCAGAGCGCTTTCCTTGAAGCTCTCGTTTTCTTCATTTTTAGGTGAGCTCGTGTCATCAGGGGATTTTAGTGTCTCTTGTGGATTTTCTAGTGGCAGAGGAGCTTTAGCTGCTTGTACTAATTCTTCTTTTAGCTGCTTCAGTTGGGTAACAGATAGACATAGAACACTCTGCACTATCAGGTAGAATCTTTCAAAGTTCTTTACATCTCGATAGCAGCACATACATTGCCTTGGGAAAATATAGTTAAAATTATTGAAATGTAAACATATAATATTTTATGCTCAATATTTTAAAGATGTGTATACTCTCATCAGAGAGCTCGGTGCTTAAGCAAGTATCATTAAATGTTGCCTGACTGGGTTCAAAGCCTGGCTCTAGCCAGGCTTTGAACCCATATTGCTCTAGCAATATGTCTACATGATGAATATTTTTAAATAGATATAGATGTTTGTGTCATAATAATGTATATAATTATATTCAGTTGATGATAGATATAGTAACAGAGCAAGATTTGAGAGTGTGAACATTAAAAACAAATGACACTAAGAAGACTTTGATGACAAGTGAAAACAACAATATGAATGCACTAGGTAAAGTTCTGTTATTTCTTCACTGTACAGCCCTCAACAAAATTATTTTTCATGTCTTCCAAGGATTGAATTTTTGCACTTTCATTACAGAATAGTTACATTGTTTGAGTCCTCTTACCTTTGTGGCCATTGTAGGATGAAGTTCAAGATTATATCTAGATCACACTGACCTATTGTTGGATATTGCGATACATCGTCAGATAATCTCGAGTCACCTAAAAAACAAGAGAAAACAAAAGTTTCATCAATAAATATTATCTTAAACTAACGTAAACATTGTTCTTACACGTATTTATTGTTATTTTACTGTGAAAGAAAGCTTACAAGCAAGTGTTAACCCAAAATTTCGAAACAATGTAACTTACAATTCACTAAAAGCTGTGTAAAGTCCGAGCAAACATCACACATTCTTAAAGTTTTGGGTGAAAATTGGGCGAAATATTATTGCAATATTATCGCTAGGGTTATTTCTTGTGAAAAATTGATCATTATTGATATTTTTCGTATCAGAAAACGAACACTGCTTCTTCTAATGTCACAGAATCCTTTCCACCATTGTTGACGATGTTGTCAAATGGCGTTTGGTTCTTTCTTCTTCCTTCTTAATGAATGTATATTTGATGCTTAATAAAAATAATGGATGATATTTTTTCCACCTTAATGCTGCAAGGAAAATGAATTAAAAAAGGAATTCTAGACATTTTTGATGATAATCACATAGATTTATTTGATGTGCATACATAAAGATAGTATAATTTTCAACAAATTCATTGCCGATAGGTAGAAAACAAAACGCAATATTTCTAGGTGGGCTAGTTCAAAAATAACTAAAATCTACCCACTAGGGGTAGATTAGCTAAAGCGCCTTATTCACGATCCATCTCAGCTGTACGTCAGCCCCAGAGACTCCGCGCTGGATGTAGCATACTGACTATCATATGCGCATCAAGCGTAACGCGCTCGCTGGATGCAAAATTGATCTTGCAAATCCAGCAAACACTTAATAATAATCATCGACGTACGTTGATTATTATTATTATTAAGTGTGTGGCGACCTTACGCCAACCTTAAACTCTTTTGATAGTTTTAATCTTGGTGGTCAATCTGAATAGCCTACTGTAGTTGACTAGTTGTGGAAATTAAATGTCAGGATGTGAACGCACCCCAGCTGATCGAAGAAACGAAGTGCGATGGGGTGATATTTTGTGCTTGTTGTTTATTTATACAAAATGGTTCAGCTACTTTATATTGTCGCTAGTTTGCATACGTTGCTATGCCCATTTACAAAAGTAGAGGAGAGTTTCAATATTCAGGCGACACACGATATCTTGTATCATCGACTTAACCTATCTCAGGTTTGTTGAAGATTCTAATTTTGGATTCTATGTTGTGTACTATAAATTTGATAACTGGGTTTGTTCGTATTCCAGTATGATCACAACGAGTTCCCGGGAGTAGTTCCACGCTCTTTTGTCGGACCCTTGGCGTTATCAGCGGTATCGGCGCCGACTGTGTCGATATTTTATTTGATGGATATGCACAAATTTTGGTCACAGTATGTAGGTAAGTGTGACTTAAATCATCTTTGTATATACAATTTAGTTTTTCTGTGAGACGGTCCTACTAGGGGACACGCCACACGATATAAACATGACATAGTTATGCTTAGTTAGAACTAGCGATGGGTTCTATGTAGTTAAAAAACTTTCTATCGAGTGTCAACACTTTTCAACTGTTAACCATTCATCGATTAACTAGTTAAATCAATCATCATCATCAGCCTATATTAGTCCACTGCTGGACATAGGCCTCTCCAATTGCACGCCACTGAGTTAAATCAATAGATGGCATAATTCAATAGTATAAAGAAATGTATAGGATGACATCAACGAATGGAATGGAATGGAGGTGCCACATAATCAGCTGTCAACTTCCCCTCTAATGGTAACATTAGTTGTTAAACAGCTAAATTCAATAGTAGAAAAGGGAAAGTCGACTTCATAGGTATTTTTTATTAAACGGGTAAAACAAAGGTGGGGTGATATAATTGAAATAAAGTCAAGTTTGAGTGCAACATTTTTGTTATTAGCCTTTGTATGTATATTTGTTCCTTTGTGGCACTCTAAAGATTGATTGTTTTGATGATTCTTACTTCAATCTATTACTTTGAATCTTGCGAGTGTCACAAAAGACATGACAGTTATTAAAATTCAATATGTAAATGGGCCATTCTAGGCTTAGCATGTTCAGTTGTTCACCATCTTTGACCACATCTTTGCTTACCACCATTTGAGAGTAGTCAAATGTTAGTCTATCAATGTAATAAAAAATAGTGGGGTTGGATAGGACTCCATATTTTAAAAAGAAAAAAATTCATGTTGACAAACTTTGTCGAGTTATTTTAATATAGGTTTTTACAGACAGACAGATGGACAACAAAGTGATCATATAAAGGTTCCATTTTCAACCGACTTCCAAAAAGGAGGTTGTTGTCAATTCGACAGTAGGTTTTTTTAGGGTTCCGTACCCAAAGGGTAAAACGGGACCCTATTACTAAGACTCCGCTGTCCATCTGTCTGTCTGTCTGTCTGTCACCAGGCTGTATCTCATGAACCGTGATAGTTAGACAGTTGAAATTTTCACAGATGATGTATTTACGTTGCCACTATAACAACAAATACTAAAAACAGAATAAAGTTAAAAATAATAGGGGGTCCCCATACAAGAACCGTGTTTTTTTCTATGTTTACCTGCGTCCATAGATGGCGTTATATTGAAATGTCGATCCCTAACATCTTTGTTAAACGTTAGATGGCGTTGTAAGAAATCAAATGTTTATTAATTATTATTTTTTGCTGGCGAATAATGATAGTGGTATTTTTTTCTCGATCTTATAAAATACTGTAGTGTGGTACGGAACCCTACAAGTGCGAGTCCGACTTGCACTTGGTCAGTTTATTTTTTGTATGTATGTTACGTGATTACTCCGTCAATTGTGAATCGATTCGAATGATTCTGTTTTTAATTTAAAACGACCAACTTCCATGCCTCACGAGTCAGGTTTCAGTAGCAAGTTTGAGGCGTTTATCATCATGTCTCTGGTGATACTTATCAGATCTCGATGAAATTACAATGGGACTACCTCGGAAATATACCCTACTTATTAAAAAAAGAAGTATTCAAATACATACAGGGTGTCGGGTTTCATACAGTCCAAACGAAAGGGCTACCGAGAGAACCCCCATGTATTGAGAAAATTGAGTTTTACTTGTTGTCGAGTTAGTCCCCGAAATATTGCAATTTATTTAAATTTTCTAAATGAAAACTAAAAGTGATCACTCCGTTTATCATCTAAAAATAAACTTTATTAAGCAATATCATGTGCATAGCTATAACTTTGAGCTTTTATTATAAAAATGACCAAAGATTGGCTAGGAAAATTGTCGATATTTTTAAACACAAAACCTCAATTTTTACTCTTAAGGTTCCTTAATTTCAAGGTTTTGGGCTTTTATTACAACTTATTTCCTTCGTATGAGTTAATTCCGTAAAAAAGAGATTACCAGAGTGTATTTCAGAAGAAATAATTTGAATATTGAAAACCTTTCTATTTCGTTACTTATGTTTTTAGACCAGAACCTTTTGTAGTAGTCGTATGAAATTTGGCAAGCAGCAGGTCCATAAAACAGACAAGTTTTTAAAATCGGTTGTCACTTTTTTTATTCTGTGTTTTTTTTGATAAAAGTTCAAATATCGTCTAAATAAAAAAAATGTTACGTCTTTTTTTTTTTCTCAGACAATAATAAGCCTAAATAAAAAATTGTAGCTTACTCTGAAAGGCCTATTCATCATTGATAATTGCCCCACAAAAAAAACTAGGGCTCTGGCCTTTATAGTTAAGGAGAAACTTTTCGGGGACTAATTCAAAAACAAGTAAAACGAAATTTCTCGAAAACTATAGATTTTCGCGGAACATACATGGGGGTTCTCTGGGTAGCCCTTGGAGTCCTCCATGGATCCAGGATGGTTTTCGTTTGGACCATATGAAACCCGACAACCAGTATAAATAACAAAAAAAACAAACAAATTGGGAACCTTCTCCTTTTTGGAAGTCGGCTGAAAAGTAACAAACAAACATTAATGTTTTGTATGTATGTTTCTTACTTTTCAACCTTTATAATGTTAGTAAGAAGTAGGATACTATAATACGAAAAAGTTACAAATTAATTATTATCAATCTATAAATAAGCTAAACTTTTCCTGCTGTACCTTCGTATTCAAGGGATTGTTTCTTTTATTAACACGAGTGTTTTTCAACGTGGGTCGCGACCCCCGGGGAGGTCGCGCGAGCGAAGCCGCGGGCAGAAACTAGTAATATAATATAACACAGATTAAAAACTGCGGCGGTAGGGGGTAGCAGAATTTTTTTCATACTAAGGGGTCGCGTCATGAAAAAGGTTGAAAAACACTGTATTAACGTTACCACCTTTCTAAGTAGATATTTGTCAAACAAACTTTTTTGTATGGCTGGAAGTAGTTTTGTATAACTTTTCTTAAAAATTATAATAAGCATGTACCTAGTCCCCAACCTACCTACCTGCCCAGCGTGGCGATTAGGGCATATTCTTCCCAATGAGCTGAAGATCAGGCTCAGTGACGTGTCTTGGGAGAAGCCTACGTCCAGCAGTGGACTGACGCAGGCTGATTATGATGATGATGATGTGCCTAGTTACTAATCTAATTCGTAACTAGAAGAGACTGAATATCACGACTCAAGGATTCCTTAGTATTAATTTCAAAGCTTATAATATGCTACGTTTGTCCGTTTCCGGGCTCAACTGTAGTTCTACTCCAATCGATTTTAGGGGTGTGGGGGGTTAGGGGTTGGGGGGAAGGGGCAGAGCCCCCCCCCCCGCCTGAAGGAAAAGTTGAGGAGACCCCCCTTTCGGAGATATGATTTTTTTTTGTTTTGAACATTAAACAATGAAATCATCTAAATAAGTGAAAAATTTGTACAAATGTTACATTAACTGACATCAATTTTAGGGGGAAAAGGAGGCGGGGGGATGGGTAGAGCCACCCCCTGAAGGGGATGTTTCAGAAACCGCCCCTTTCGGTGATATGATTTTTTTTTGTTTTATAACTAAACTTTTAACTTTTTTTTTTATAATAATGACGCGTGTCGTTAGTGCCGCGGCAGCGGCCGGCGACGCGCTAAAATGGAACACACTTTAACCAAACTCAATACCTCAAACTTGCTACTGATAATGACAAACTTACATTCTCTTGTTATTTTAAGTGTTTGACATAATGCGTACATGACCTTTAGTGTATGAGCCCATCAACCCACCCTTTCCATATCCTACTCCAGCAAATTTTTAAAAATTTTAAAAAGTTTGGCCAGAAAACAAAAAAAATATCTCAGAAAGGGAGGGGTTTCTGCAACATCCCCTTCAAGGGGTGGTTCTACCCCTTCCCCCCACCCCCTCCACCTCCTCCCACCCCTAAAATCTATTGGAGTAGAACTAAAGTCGTACCCGTTTCTTCACTTTCAGCTAGTAAAACCTTTAATTAACTTACTTATTTCCAGCACGATTAGTCTTGGCTTTGCTGGTAATAGGAGCATGGGTGCAGCTGAAGAATACCCTGAGAAAACTGTATGGCAACACATATGCATGGTGGTACACTATAATCACGGTCACTCAGTACCATTTCATGTTTTACATGAGCCGTCCTTTGCCTAATATTATGGCATTACCCCTTGGTAAGTTTCACAGCTGTTTTTTAGTACTATCATGTATAATGTTCCTATTCTAGGTTGAGTGGTATGAATGGTATCAACCACCCTTGACTATATTGTCACTTACCATCAGGTGAGATAGTGGTAGACCGCTATCCCAGGAATTCCCAAAGTATAGGTCGTTACCCACTGGTGGGTCGGGAGCATATATTAAGTGGGTCCTGAACTTTCTATAACCGGCGAGCATGTATGAAGACGCTCATGAAAGTTGAAGAAGCGAAGGAGGTATGTCAGGATCGTAGCATGTGGAAAGAAGTAGTCTCTGCCTACCCCAACGGGAAAAAGGCGTGATAGTATGTATGTATGTATGTATGAACTTTGAAAAACATTATCTCAGTCGGTTCACGTCTGGAGGCTTCGTGTCGGCGAATATTATCTCCCTCTGACCTCAGAGACTAGGGAATCTGAGCGTTACCAATCTTTTATGTCCCCCTTTTAAGACGACTAAGAGGTGGGTCCCGAATTTGGCAGTTTATGTTAGGGTCGGAACCCAATTGAACCCAAAAAAAAGTTTGGGAATCACTGCGCTAACTTATACTATCCTACTCATATTATAGATGAGAAAGTTTGTGAGGATGGATGTTTGTTACTCCTTCAGGGAAAAACTACTGAATAGATTTTGATGATACTTTACAATGCTATAGCATCAGAATACTTTTTTTTTTAAATATAGAGTGCTTATATATGCGGGCAAAGCCGCGGGACGCATCTGATATATGATAAAACAGTACAAACATAAAACACCATGCTGTGTTTGTACAAGCAAGGCACTCGACTGATAGTGACCAGTATATCTGCCTCTAACAGAAGTAGTGACACGCAAAACTTCCACTTGTCAGAATTGCGCGCGAAACTGTTCTGTATCTCTTATCTTGAGACATCTAGATGTGGCTGCTGATTTATCGTACAACGATCATAGTTGAATCATAAGCAAAATAAAATCTAAGCATAAAACTGCCGTTTCGCTTATTATGTTTCTAGAAGTGTTACACACCTCCGCTTGTTGCTGACGTATTTCGATTATTTTAGGTTCCAAACCCAAAGGGTACCTACGGAACCCTATTACTGAAACTCCGCTGTCCGTCTGTCTGTCTGTCTTTCCGGCTGTCTCCAGGCTCTATCTCATGAACCGTGATAGTTAGACGGTTGACATTTTCACAGATGATGTATTTCTGTTGCCGCTATAACAACAAATACTAAAAACAAAACAAAGTTAAAAATTAATTAAATTACATAAAAAAAACTTGTTTTTAACTATAGCGCCATCTATGAAAGATTGTTTACCTCAGTTTTTTCAACCTTTTTCATGACGCGACCCCCTTAGTATGAAAAAAAATTTTGCGACCCCCTACTTGCACTGTTTATAATCTGTATTTTGTTATATTGCTAGCTTCTGCCCGCGGCTTCGTCCGTGTAGCCTACAGGAAACAAATTACATATTTTTCTTTTGAAACAAATATTATAAGCACTCAATCACAACACCTACAAATGCTCTTTAATTAATATTTTCTTTAAAAGTATATTTTCAAATTTTTCTCTCTGAGGCTTTGCGATCCCCCAGGGGGTCGCGACCCACACGTTGAAAAACACTGGTTTACCTTATTTTTTATATTACCTACCCTAACCTTTGTGTCAACGTTCACTTAGTTGGTGTGGTGTTAGAAGTTCGTTAGATGGCGTTATAGTAAGTAAGCATGTTTAGTATTGACACCATATTTATGTAGGTATATCGATGTTAAAATGCTATCGATGCTATGTACTTAATTTTCCGGCAAATTTTGTTTAACCGGAACCCTACGTGTGCGAGTCCTCTCTCTCACTTGGCCAGTTTATTCTTAAATCTAAATGTCTATGATGCAATATTTTTGCGCAAATAGTTGTAACTTATCAAAACATTTTCTTACACAGTGATTTTGGCTTTCGAAGGCTGGCTCTCAAACAGACACAAGCAGTTTCTTATATCAGCTGGAGCTTCTATTATTATATTTAGATCAGAACTGGCCATTCTGTTTGGGCTGTTTCTTATTATGGATTTATACTTTAAGAAGATTGATCTAATGAGGTAAGGTATTTATTTTTTAAATCTTTTTGATTTTGGGTTAAATAGCTATCATTAAAATTAAAAGCAATATAAATATGTAACAGTTAAATACCTGCAGCAAAGTGTAGGTGAATAAAATAAATAATTAAGATAGTTTAAAAACTAAAACAACCGACTTCTTCCGAAGTTTATCATCATATCTCTGGAGATACTTATCAGATCTCAATGAAATTACAATGGGACTACCTCGGAAACGTACCCTACCGATTAAAAAAAAGAATTATTCGAATACATTTATAATTGAGTAATCGCGTAACAAACATACAAAAAACAACCTACAGTCGAATTGAGAACAACCTCCTTTTTGGAAGTCGGTTGAAATGGAACCCTTATATGATCACTTTGCTGTCCATCTCTCTGTCTGTAAAAACCTATTTTAAAATAACTACAAAGTTTGTCAACATAATGTTTTCTATTTAAAATATGGAGTCCTATCCATCCCCACGATTTTTTATCAATTTTTTTCATACAAATGAATTGAAAACCTCCTTGTTTTTGGAAGTCGGTTGAAAAGTAAATTAAATCTTGAGATTTATTGCTAGTCGCAATTAACCATTCACAAAATGTTTGATGTTTAATGACTCATTCTCATCTCTAGAAGCTAGAGTAGTATCATGAGAATAATGCATGACTGAACTGGGGAAAGGATGTCATCATCATCATTATCAGCCGGTGTCCGTCCACTGCTGGACGTAGGCCTCTCCCAAGATGCGCCACTGAGCCCGATCTTCGGCTCTTCTTTTCCAGTCACTGCCCACCGCTTTGCGTAAGTCGTCGCTCCACCTGGTCACAGGACGTCCTACGCTACGTTTGCTGATTTGCGGTCTCCACTCCAGGACAAGTCTACCCCAACGGTTATCAGTCCTGCGGAAGATATGACCAGCCCACTACCACTTCAACTTACTAATTCGTTGAGCTATGTCGATAACTTTAGTTCTCTGGCGAATTACTTCGTTTCGGATTCGATCCCGCAGAGAAATACCAAGCATAGCTCTCTCCATAGCTCGCTGAGCGACTTTAAATTGGTAGACCAGTCGACTGGTCCACCAATTGGACACTGTGAGTGTCCACGTCTCACCTCCGTATGTCATCACAGGTAGGACGCACTGGTTAAAGACTTTTGTCTTTAGACACTGTGGTATAGGCGACGAGAAGACTCGACGGAGTATTCCGAATGCTGACCAGCCTAGCTGAATTCTCCTCTGGATTTCCTTCTCGAAGTTGTGTTTGCCTAGATGGAGCGGCTGCGTCTAGGTAAACATACTTCATAACAACTTCGAGTGGGATTCCATCTACGGGAATCGGTTCCGGAACAACGTGCTCGTTGTACATGACTTTGGTTTTATCGAAATTCATCCGGAGACCGATGCGAGGAGAAGAATCAGCTAGGCCATTTAACATCCTTTGTAGGTCCTGCAGCGTATCTGCCATAATGACGATGTCATCTGCGAATCGTAAGTGAGAGATATACTTGCCGTTGTTGTTAATGCCAGAATCTTTCCAGTCCAGCGTCTTAAACATATCCTCCAAGGCGTTAGTGAACAGCTTCGGGGATATGACGTCCCCCTGTCTCACTCCTCGACGCAGGTGGATATGTTTAGTTCGCTGGTTCTGTATTTGTACAGTCATCGTTGCGGCATTATACAGACATCTCATCACTTCGATATATCGCCAGTCGATTTGGCAACGCTGCAAGGACTCGTGGACGGACCAGGTTTCGATTAAGTCGAAGGCCTTCTCATAGTCCACGAATGCTAATAAGCACAGGGGCCGATTGTACTCTTCGGTCTTCTGTACAATCTGCCGCACTGTGTGGATGTGGTCTATGGTGCCGTAACCGCTTCGAAACCCGGCCTGTTCCGGGAGTTGGAACTCGTCGAGTCTTCGCGCAAGACGGTTCGTGATGACCCTTGAAAACAACTTGTAGACATGGCTCAGAAGCGAAATCGGGCGGTAGTTTTTCAAGAGGGTTTTGTCTCCTTTTTAGGGTTCCGCAGTCCTGACAAGGAACCATTCAAGTTTCGTCATGTCCGTCTGTCTGTCTGTCTGTCCTGAATAAAATTGTGAAAAATATTTTTTTAGGGTAGCTCCTCTATATGAGAAGTGGGGATGTTTTTTTTTCATCGTCTACCCCATCGTGTGGGGTATCGTTGAATAGTTCTTTCAAAATAACTACAGGCTTGCTAATACCAATTTTCAATTGAATGCTCCATTTACGAAATATTAAACTTTAAAGTGCATATATTTGTTCCAGTAATGCGCCCCCCCCACTCTAAAAGCTAAACTACTGGCTTGAAAAATCTGAAAAAATTCGAGATAATAGCGCATTTCATGAACTTTAAAGGAAAACTATAGCGGTTAAGATAACTTTATTAGTTTAGCAGTAATAGTCGTTGAACTTGGGTGTTGGATAATTTTATACCAAATACAAAATCCTTAGAATAAATCCTTTAAAGTGACAAAGACTGAGTACCTAGTTGCTTGTTTATAACGGGTAAAGACTTGCATTGAATAACAGGCTACTACGGAACCCTACACTGCGCGTGGCCCGACACGCTTTTGGCCGGTTATTTGAAAAACAAAACCACCATGCTTCTGTTCAATGCCGGTGGAGTTCTCCCAGTGAAAAGAACGGAATTAAAAAGCTGTTGAAGCTGTTGAACTGCGGGATCTCCTCCGGCTTTTAGAATCTCTGTTATGATTCCGTTTTCTCCTGGGGCTTTTCCATTTTTGAGCTGTTTAAGGGCCATCACGATCTCGTCTTGGCTAATTTCGGGCAGATCTTCTGTGAAGTGGCGGATTAAGGTGGCTCTAGAATCCTTAGTATCGGGTACGGGCCTTGAAGCATGCGATGCGTAGAGCTTGCCGTAGAAGTCTTCAACTTCCGACAGAATCTCCGACTTGGATGCGACGACGTTTCCCGTTGACGTTGTCAGCTTTGTGAGGTGGCTTCTACCCAGAGGCTGAACAAACACTTTCGACCCCCGATTCTGCTCAATTGATTATTTAATCAAGAGCGTGTTAGAGGATCGGAGGTCGCGTCGTACCAGATTCTTTATGGTTTTGTTGCGCACCTGGTTAGTTGACAAAGCTGACAAAGGGTCCTTTCGTCTCTCTTCCATTAGTCGAAGTGTTTTTTCCGAAAGTTTGGACTTTTTGCTCGTGCGCTTGCTCTCGCAAAACTTCGTCCCTTCATCCCTGAGGATTTCCACTACTTCTTCAAGTTTCTGGTCTACGTCATCTGTGGTTTCCAAGGTAGCGATCGAATCGATTTTCCAATTTTAATTGGAATGTTTCGGACCCAACAACGGTTTGGAGTAGGTTCGGTCGGAGCGTGGACTTCATCAATCGGAATCTCTCGGCTTTAAAATCGATATCCAGAGAGCCTCGTACAAGTCGGTGATCACTTCCAGTATTAAACCTAGTGATCACTGAGACGTCTCTGAATATGCTTCGTTTGTCCGAAATGATGAAATCTCGTTTTTAGTCACAGTGTCGGGGCTTTGCCACGTCCACTTCCTTTGGGGCTGTTTCTCGAAGAACGAGTTCATCAAGAAAAGCCCCTCTTTCTCGAGGAAATTGACGAGCATTTGCCCCCTGTGATTCCTACTTCCAAATAGGTATCTCTTGGGTAAGCGCGCTTCATCATCGACCGCATTATCACTTAACATCAGGTGAGATAGTGGTCAAGTGCTACCCAGTTCTATGTAAAAAAAAAACAACCGTGTGGTCCTATTGTCGATTCACTGCAAGTCTGTACCCCACTCTGGCGTTAAAGTCTCCCATAACAACATTGTAGTGAGCCTTGGAGGTGGTATGTAGAGCTCTGGAGATATCTTCATACATGCCACCTCATCATGCAAGTGTGTCGAGGTCGGTGCGTAAACCTGGATAATCTTGAGGCTGTACCTCTTGGTTAAGTTAATTATGAGGTACGCTACCCTGGTCGACACACTGGAGATTTCTACAAGGTTGTCACTGAGAACCTTGTTTACCAGAAACCCGACGCCGCCTTGGGATGGCTGATCTCTTGCTCGGTAATATATAAGATGGCCTGATTCTAGCGTTATGGTGTCCTCTCCCTTTCTTCGGACTTCGCATAACCCCAGGATGTGCCATCTTATGTGTTTCAGCTCATCCTCCAGCTGCGCCAGATGATCGTCCAGCCGAATCGTGCGTCCATTGTACGTTGCGAGGGTCAGTTTGTTCTGGCGGCCTACCGTAGCCCGGGGATTCTTAGCACCCCCTGCCCTGCCGTTACCGTGACCGCCGCCGTGGTCAGGAATAGCAGGGCAGCCTAGAACTGGGGGCCGCGGCTTATTGTGACTATCCATTTTGGTTTCATCCCTTGGGAGATATATGCCCTAATCGCCACGCTGGGCAGGCGGGTTGGCGATCGCAGGACGTAGCTTCGCGCACCGGTGACGTTGCTGCCCGTCACCGGTCTGTAAGTGAAGGGATGTCAATAACATTAAACTATAATTATTATAACATGAATGTTTATTAAAGTCGTCTTTAATTCATTTAAAATTGCAGGTTAGTGCAAATAGTGGTACCAGCCGGTCTAGGCCTCATAGCTCTCACTGTGGCGGTGGACTCGTTCTTCTGGGGCAGACTCACGTGGCCCGAGGCTGAGGTCTTCTGGTACAACACTATCCTGAACAAGAGCTCCAACTGGGGTGTATCCTTTTATGAAATTATAGCTTTTATAAATTATTAAACACAATCCAAAATTTCATTGTACTGACTACCGACGGGACTTGAACCCGCAACCTCCTGGATATCATGTCCAGGTACTCTGCCAATTAAGCCACAGTTCGATCTATCGATACGACGAAATTAGTGGATTGCACCTTTTAACCCAATTATGCATTGGTGGCGCCATCTATGACTACTTATTTCGAAAGTTAATCATTCGGAAGTAATCATTACAGTTTTCAAATCCGACGAGAGATGCTGCACTGCGTAAATCAAATATTATGTTTCTTTGAAGTATTACACAATTTATATTTTTGTAAATTGTTAAACACAATCCAAATTTTTTTAATTTATTTAATTTACAAAAATATAAAGAGTGTAACACTTCAAAGAAACATAATATTTAATCATAGCTTTGCCCGCGGCGACGCGTTAAACAGTACTTTGAGGCGTTGACGCCCGAAACAAAGGTCAAGTCAAAAGTACCTATAGCTTTTAATGATAAAAGTTAAAAGTAAGCGAAAGATGTATGTCAGGATCGTAGTATGTGGAATGAAGTAGTCTCTGCCTAACCCAACGGGAAAAGGCGTGAAGAGAAAATCTGCCGCGATAAGCTTACGGTGTTCAGGCAGCACATAGCCCTTGAAAATCTGAGCATTCTAGGCCTAAGGTGTTCACCATTTTCGAACACATCCCCATCATATTATATTTAAAAAAACTCTGTTTAAAGTGTCCTATGTATTAATATAAGCTAGAGTCCGTGTGCAAAAAAAGTGTTGCGTGTGATTGAGTAATAAACATAGAAACTCACGTTCTTTTATTAGTGGGATTTGTAGGTTATTTTAAAATGCGCTAGGCTTAGAATACTCTGACCGTGAAGGGCTGTGTGCTGCCGGAACACCGTAAAGTTATGGAGGCAGATTTTCGCCTTGATGGTGGTAAGCTACTTTTTTGTAGTACGCTTAGAAGTAAGGCCATATATCCTTACGCCAACGTGGCTCTCAAAATATAAAAATGTGTACCATAGGAGAAGCCTATGTACAATACAATACAATAACTCTTTATTTGCACACCAAGAAAATATAACAGACTAGCAGCCCGCCCCGGCTTCGCACGGGTAGAACATATATGCCTACAAAATTTGCATCAGTTTGTTGCATCGAATATAAAATATGAACATATTTAACAACCATCGTCATATTTCATCCAATTTACACAAAACCTTAACGAATTATGCACCTAAACCTTCCTCATAAACACTCTGGCTATTGGTGAAAACCGCATGATAATCCGTTCAGTAGCTATTGAGATTATTGCGAACAGACAGACAGACGCAGTGATGAACTTTGTTTTATAATACTTACGTATTGATATTGGACGGCCCTTTGGCGTAAAGGATAGTTACCCTGATTCTGACCCGACGGTCGTTGGTTCTAATCCTAGCTATATACCTACCAATGAAAGTTTTATGTGCATTCATGAATCATGAGTTTTCGTACAGTGGTAGTGGAATCATTAAATCTACCAAAAAGTAGCTTACCACCAAAGAGTACATCTGCCGCCGTAACCTTACGGCGTTCCCCGACGCAAAATGTAGGGGTAATATACGTTTAACGTGTGTATCTGTGTGTCTGTCTGTAGCATCTTAGTACCTAACCGGATGAACCGATTTTGTTTTTATTATTGATAGTTTTTTTTGTTTGATAGATGTCTTCATCGAGAGTTTTCTTAGCTTTGATTTATGAAAATTCGTTCAATCGTTATACAACTATGAGCTTTTTTCTAGTTAATTGCGCTATAAATCAACTTTCATAGGTCTGATCAATTCGAAAATCTTCTTCTTCAACGATATTGTAAGAACATGGAAGCCTCCTGGACTCTACAGAATACTCAAATCCTCACCAACTTACAGCTCAGATTTTAAATGTCGTGTTTAGAGTCATTGGAAAAAGCTATTATACATAGATCAGTGTCGGGGTGGTTTAAAATATTATATTATATTATTATATATATAGATGAATATTATTTTATACAATAGATCATATTATTATACTATATTGACTTCATTCATTGATTGTGATCGGTGGGGATCTACAGCATAGCTAAGCTTATAATAATATTTTCGTAGCAACTATGACCTAATCTGTGGTTTCACTGCAAATATTTTATTAATTTTGCGATGCGTGTATGTGAATTTCGTGATATCTTCTAGAGTTTTCATTTGAATTATATACTGTAAAGGACAATTTTAATCTATAATATGTGGCCAAGCTAATTAACGTAATTATTTGGATAAGGATTAATACTATATACTTGAAAATAGCCTTGGAAGTTATGTAATATTTTTTAACAAACATTTTCAGATTAAAATGGTTACTGTGAGTCTACCTTAAGAGATAGACATATGCTGTCGCGGACTTTTTTGTAGGTCTTATTAAGTTGTACAACTCTTGCATAGAAAATATTCTTCTATCTATTTTCAATTAAACAGCGTTCGTAAGAAACGTGTTTTTTCGACCGTTTATTTGCCGACTTAGGTTGCAAATTAGGTCTCCACGAATGTACCTTTGATTTAAACGGGATAATATATAGCCTATTTTCATTCCGAAAGTCCATTCTATGCATTAGTGAAAGAATTTTTTAAATCGGTTCAGTAGTTTTTGAGCTGACTCATTGCAAACATACAAAATACAAAAATACAAATGTTCTCTCTTTATAATATTAGTATAGATAGAAACAGACACAAATTATAAGAATGAGTACAAATGGCGGTCTTATCGCTTAAAGCGATTTCTTCCAGACAACC
The DNA here is from genome assembly GCA_954871355.1 of Cabera pusaria. Classification (NCBI taxonomy): domain Eukaryota; kingdom Metazoa; phylum Arthropoda; class Insecta; order Lepidoptera; family Geometridae; genus Cabera; species Cabera pusaria. The sequence goes on along the minus strand of OX940904.1, from coordinate 14,730,227 downwards.
GGGTGGTATGTACAGCAGTGGACGGACATTGGCTAATTAAGCACCTATCTTTGACCAAACTTATGATATGAGAGACAATAAATCAAACTCGAGGAAGTGGAGAAGCAAACACTCGCGTAATTTTGTCTGCCTGGAAAAAAAACTTGAGACAATAAATAATATTTTGTATCTATATATACCTATTGCGCCTGTAACACAAAGTCAATTAGATATTGTAACTCAAACAAGCTAATTTAGTGCAGTATCTACAAATTTACATTTGTAAATTATTCTATTTTATGTAGCAATTTAATGTGCTTTTCTAATAATAGCCAAGATAAACAGTAATAAAATGATCGTAACGCTCATAAAGACGCACGATTATCAACAAACAAACTACTATAACGTACTTTGGTATACATGTTTTCAGTAATGTGCACTGCTCGTTTAAAATCATGCTTCGAAGTAATTTTTGTAATAGTATTAGGTAACGAGACAGGCTAGACGCGTACCTGATACGATGTGCCTGGATTTTACACTCACTTGTAAACTGCATTAAAGTTCAGGATTACTTTGGAATTAATTGAAAGGTCCTTTCCGAGTCCGTCAGTGTACAAATTTGGAAAGGACCATTAAATTAATTTGAAAGTAATCCTGAACTTTGATGGAGTTTATTAGTCTGTGAGTGTATTTGCATGGGTGGTAGGAAATACTATTATCAAAGTGATAGGAGCACTGTATCTATCTATCATTATATTCCGCCTGACTTGCTACCAAAAAGTAGCTTACCACCATCAAAGAGAGGCCTTTCTAGGCCTAGCGTGTTCACGATCTACGAACACATTGCTTACCACAGGGCCAGATAGTGGTCAAACGCTAGCCTATCAGAAAATCTGCCGCTTATCATGAGGCGAGATAGTGCTAGCCTATCTTGCCTTATGACAAGCGATGATGTGATCGAAGATGGTGAACACGCTAGGCCTAGAAAGTTCGGACTCTCAAGGGCTGTGAGCTTCGGAACACCGTAAGGTTGTAAGCAGTATTAATATAAGCACATATTTAACTTTTAATCACGGGCAAAGCTGCCGTGCTTTTAAAGCTAGTACCGTATCGCAGTACAAATTTAAAAAAACTAATGGCGAGTGAACATGTATCTTCTGGGTACATCTACATCGTCGATCGCATCGTCACTTAATATCAGCCCCCCTAGAAAAAATCCAATTTCTGTTTTAATTCACGCTAACGCAACTTCAAAATGTATGGAAATTACATATATTTTTTCGCAACAAAGTTGTTATTGCCATACATTTTGAAGTCATGTTAGCATGAATGGAATCAAATTGGATTTTGTCTAGGGAGCCAGCCCCCTGATTCTCAATCATTAAAAAACCTATTTGGATTCAGAAGATTCATTTTTAATTTTGAATATTGATAAATCAGTGATCTATTTTGTCGCGGAAACCTTTTCAATTAAAAATACTGTTTAAAAAAAAATTAAATGTCAAAAGTAACGAATCGAAGCTTTCGAATGATTGAGAATAACCCTGCTGGCGAGATAGTGAGACTATCCAGAATTAAAAAAGAAACAATTTTGAGTAAAAAAAATGTTCATAAAAAAAAAAAATCCTTTAACTGAAGCACAGACATCACCTTTCTTTTGGTACTTCTACTCAGCCTTACCGCGCGGCCTCGGCCCGAGCTTGGTGCTGATTCCACTCGGCATGTACCTAGACAAACGCATGGTACAAGTGACGGCGCCTGCCTTTGTCTACATCTTGTTGTACTCTATCTTACCTCATAAGGAACTGAGGTTTATCATATATGTGTTCCCATTGCTCAATATGGCGTCGGCAGCTGCTTGCACTTTTATGTAAGTATTTGACTATTTTTATATCAAAGTCGTGTGAATGTATCATGTTCATTAAATATGTGTGGTACTCTGGCATCTGTTGATCGATTCGGATAATATTTATAATCGAAACTTTGAAAAGATAATTTAAGATCGTAACTAATAGAATCAACTGCAAATTTCGCGCTTGTCATCTTCAGTATCAAGCTTGAGGGATTTATCTTCATATCTCTGGAGATACTCATTAGACCTCGATGAAATTTAAATGGGACCACCTGGAAATTATTTTCTAAATCGGTACGGCGTCTATCGATACGGCGATAGATTTACGGCGAATAATCGGGGAACATCCATTCTAATATTATAAAAACGTTGTCTATTTGTTACCTAATCACGTCTAAACGGACGATCCGAACTTACTGAAATTTTGCAAGGAGATACTTTATAGCATGAGGATGTACATAGGCTACTAAATTCTTGGTGTACGTGAACGAAGGCGGGTACATAATAAAAATATTTCGACGTACTGAGAACCTCCTTCTTTTTGAAGTCTGCAAAAATAGCCCCGGCTTTGCACGGGTGCAAATCTGACAGTAGAACTCAAACCGAACGTCTCATATTATATTTTCATACAAAAATCATTTAAAAACGTTCCGTTAGCCATATCGTTCAAGTTGTTCTCAAGTGATACATTTTACTACAAGCTATATATAGATTTTTAGATAAAGTCTAATGCTGGTCTATATTATCTATACTTAACACAAAAAAAAAGGTTTTCTTAACTAGTGTTATTAACTATTATTGTTACAGATATGTAAGAAGGACCAAAGCGCCAATCTACGAACTTTTGTTCTGGAGCCAAGTCGTCGTCATAGTTGGCAATATAGCAATGACCATCGCGCTTGTATGTGTTGCCATGACCAACTACCCGGGTGGTGTTGCTATGTCCAGGTAAAACTAATATTACCTATTTGTAACTTACAGTGCGACAAAAAAGAGTTGACAATAAATGAGGGCACCACTATTGCTTTTGTATCTTGTATGTAGCAACACAGTTAGTTAGAAACAAACGTTTTTGATACTTGTATTATTTATGCAAATATAAGATTTGCAAGACATGAATTTTTATCTATAAGTGTCTATATACATTTTATAGTATCTATATTTTATATATATATTATTTCTATACAAATTCCTCTTTATTATATTAATATGCTTATTTCTTACTTGCATTATTCAATGAGTGAAAACAAGTATCAAAATCAGTAGTCGCGCAATAAATACTAATTTTCTGGTGTTGCCTGTAAGAGTGACTAGTTAGTTCTTAAATAATTAATTTCTACTCTTTTATGTTGTACTGTATGTAAGGAAGAGTTTAATCACAATGAATTTTTATAAGAGACTATCAACCCGCACAGGTGAAATTTATATCTTAGGTCGGATGGACAGCCCGTTAGCGTAAAGGATACCTTGACAGTGGCGGATTATCCCTAAGGCAAAGGCAAATTACTAGGATACAAAAGGGAGCGCATGGAAATTTTTAAACAAAGAAAAAAAAATACCTAAAGCCCTAAGTGGGTGTCCTTTATAGTAAAAAATCAGCCAAGTCGAGTTGGACTCGCCCGCCGTGGCTTCCGTACCAACGTTGGTTAGTACCAATTAAGCTAGACCTCTAAATTGTATGAGCGCTCATATAACTCAGGCCTATTTTAATTGGCATCAACTATGTACGAGTATGTATGGGGGGACACCCTTAAATTTTCAACTTTTTTATTTTTTGGGATTTTTCCTTGATTTGTGCTGTAAGATCTTGCTTCTTGCTAAATTTCATAATTCTAGGATACTTCCGGTTGACCTAGAATTGTCAATTTTGGTCAAAAGCAAGGTCTTACAGCACAAGTAAAGGCAAAATTCAGAAAAATAAAAAAAATTGAAAATGAAGGTATATTTTGGTACTTACAAGTTTTCGCGAAAATATAAATTTGCCTATATCTTTTTATGGTGTTGACTCAGAACTTTCATTTTATACACCTAATAGGGATTATAGACCTCAGTATCTGGTAAATTTCAACTTACTAGGTCCACTCGTTCCTGAAACAATCGGTGGTGACACACGGACAGACAGACAGACAGACGGACAGACAGACGGACAGACAGACAGACGGACAAGAAAATGATCTTATAAGGGTTCCTGTTTTCACCTTTTGAGGTACGGAACCCTAAAAATAGTTAATTAAATAAACATTTTTTAAATATTTTTTTGTAAGATGGCAACTAGTGGGACGCTGATGAGATGCTAGCCTAGGGCGCTGTAGACATTTAATCCGTCTCTGTACCTTGACGTCTAACTCGGAGGTTTCTGGTTAATTTCCTAGCCGTGCACCAATGGATTTTTCTATGTGGATTCATGGATGTTAGTCTACAGTTATTAGGAGCATTATATGAATATTCCTGAGCTCCTGAGAGTCGGACTATTCTAGGCTGTGATTATTAAGTATCTATCACCTAAACAGGATAATATACTTATAGCCTATATGGAATAGTGTCTTTCGGTAGCATTAACTAATAAGATAAGACACATACGTATCCCAACTACACCGCGCCGTACCACGCCACTAATCCATCCAATGAAAATACTTATGTTTTTTTTTTATAATATTCGCATATAATTTTGTTTATAGATAAACATGCATTAATTACCTGGTTGTGAAATAAATGGATGATATATTACCAAAGTTATCGACATAGCTCAAAGGATTAGCAATCTAAAATGGCAGTAGGATGAACATCTGTCGTAGAACCGATAACCGTTGGGGTAGACGAGTTCTAGAGTGCCTTCCAGCTAGATGGAGCGATGATATACGCAAGCTGGCTGGCAGCGGTTGGAAACGAATAGCTGAAGATCGAGCTCAGTGGCGTGCCATAGGAGAAGCCTATGTCCAGCTATGGACGGAAATTGGCTGATAATGATGGTGATACTCTTATCGTTCTCTTTCATTTTTGAACACTCAAGTTTCCATCTTACAGCGCATCTTCACTACAAGGAGGAGACATTGCGTGACATGGACCGTGCACGCCTACTCGCACTGAGGCGCTTTGATCGTGGAGCGTTTACCGACATACGCTGGCTTAACCATAGTGCCATTGCGGTGCGTTTATTCTACCGCACGCTAGAATAAACTGTATACAAAAAAAAAGTTTACCGCATTGCGCCCACTTCTATGACACTCCATACTTCACTAAATATGCGTGCGGTAAAATAAACGCACCGTAACCGCAGTGCGCATACGCTCTTCCACGTGTCCCTCCGCGCCTCTCTCGCCACGAATATGAAGATCAACACATTGCGAAGCATGCGATGTGGGCCGTACGCTGCGCATGCCTCGCAATGTGGCATAGGCAATAATAACAGCATTCATACAAATGTTTGTCAGTTTGACAAAAACGAAGAGGAAAGTGCTAAGTAACTGTGAAAATAATTGTTTACTGTTTCCAGGTTCCACCGTATAATCGGTAACGAGCCATACGTCCACGTACATATCAGTAACTTGGCAGCTCAAACCGGTGTCACAAGGTTCACACAACTCAATAGTCACTGGAAGTACAGCAAAAATGAATCTCTTACACCGGAACAGCTGCAAGAATACACACATCTCCTTGTAGAGGCTAAAAGCAAATATTCACCTAGCGTTAAAACATTTGCTCAAACATACGACGTTTTAGATAGTATCGAGTCCTTTTCTCACATAGCTCTAAGCTATAAACTAATGCCCCCAATCAAAATAAAAATGAGACCAGCCATTTTCATATTGGAAAGAAAAGATTTTAGAGTGTATCCTTACGGTCGCAATAATGAAAAGTATGAAGACATATACGAAGAACTAGACGAAGAAATAGGCACAAGTGAGGTAAAACCAGAAGATCCTTTAAATTATCAACCTGTTTTAGAAGAGTTTGAAGAAATATATGAAAATAATGAAACCGGTGCTTCGGAAGAAGAACAGCCAATTCCAGAAGGTGATGAAATTATCGATGAAATAATTAAACCAGAAGATCAAACTTTTGAGGAAATTGTCGCTGATGAAGAAACAGTCGAAATCGATAATGTCGCCGTACAAGAAGATATTGGACTTACCCAGGATGAAAAGTTTATAGATGAAATTATAGACGTACCGGAACCTCCACCGAAACCAGTTAAAGTCAAGAAAGTTAAAACTAAACTTACAGAACCGCCAATAAACGAACCAACTACACAAACATCTCCAAAACTAGCTAAAGCAAAAAAGGCTCTTGATGATGTCAAGACTTTAAGACAAGAGAGGAAGAAAAAAGCTATAGAGAAAATTAAGTCTGAGACGCGAAAGGAAGTCGTAGCTTCAGCCAAAGAAAAGTTGAAAGAAATCATGAAAAGACATAAACATATCGCCGACGAGCTTTCAGAGAATGTTACCGTACAAAATGAAACAAGTGAGACTGTAGATGGTAGAGGTGATATTCCTGAACAGGAAACAAATATAGAAGAAGAAAAGTTAAACGAGAATGAAACGCAACCACAAGAAAATGCCGTAGATAGTATAATTCAAATAAATGAAACATTAAACAGTGCTAATGAAAACGTGGATTCGATCGTAGAAGAAGTTATCGCTAGGTTAATAGATAGAAAGATATATGATGACAAAACGAAACCGGAAGATATCAAAGCGGAAGACAGGCAAATGATACAAAGAATTGTTGAAGAAGTACTCTCTGAAAGAATGAATTACACAAAGCCCCTGTAAGTTTTAATGTTGTTGTTACATTTTGTTGTTTATTTGATCTCGTTATTTGTGGTTTGCAGTGAGTTTAATATAAGTGCCAACAGTTTGAAAGGGTTTTACTAAATACAACTGTTAACACAAACTTATAAGAGTGATAATTATGTGCATTTCTACCATTGCATTATTGTTAGAATATTGGGGTCAATCTAGTCATATCGGATTTGTCTTTTTCTATCTAATGATTCTACTTTAAGAGAAATAAAGTAATATGTTAGGTTTAATTTTGTTTTATTTTTCCTATGAATAGAGACTCGTAGATGCAAGAACCTCACTACGTTGTCGTGCCAGGAATATCCCGTCGGATCCCGGTGACCACATACCACATCTTAATCACTATCGTGATTGTGACTTTAGAGTATAATTATACGACTTTTCACTCACGGGTTAAGATATCGAAAGGAGACCGCCCATTTTCCATGGACATTTGCCCCACAGCAAAAGTGCAGGAGACTCGACCAGAATTGAATCATTGTATAGGATTTTTAATATCTATTCAGGAACCGTTAATGTTTTTATTCTGCATAGCGGGGTTTAAAAGATTTAGTTGATATCTTTTAAACCCCGCTATCATCAACTAAAACGTTGAAAAAAAAATTGGCCCAGCGCAATTACAAAAATTATACTTGCAATTGCATTTACAAGTTATACTTGCGGTCGCTATATCTCAACAACTGCTGACTGTATCTCGTTCAAACCAATTTTCGTTGAAAGTTTTTATTGAGATCTACAGAATATATTTATTCTAGATTTTTCACTCCCTTACTTTAGAAGTTAGAGGGGGTGACACACATTTTACCACTTTAGACGCGCCTATCTTTTAAATGATTGACTTTGAGAAAAAATAATTTTAGGAACCTCAATTTCATTTTTAAAGGCCTATCCATAGACGTATAGGTTTGAAGAAAAAAAATTTTTTTGTTCCAGTTCCATGTATGGGATTCCCTTAGCTTTTATATTTTTGATTATTGTATAAAAATCGGTAAGCGGTTTACAGAATACATCTACCTAGCAAGTTTCAATTCTGTAGTCCTAATAGTTTCGAAATAAAATGGCTGTGACATACGGACGGACAGACAGACAGACATGGCGAATCTATAAGGATTCCGTTTTTTGCCATTCGGCTACGGAACCCTAAAAATAACGCCCCAAGTAGGTAATCAAGAACGTGATTATTTACTTACTACTAAAAGAAGTTAGTGAATTCATTACTTGGCGACTTACTGTGCTCGTTTTGAGATGAATTTAAGTATTTGCAAAAAAAAGTATTTCGTCAAAAAAATATATAATTAGTATGTAGTAAGTAGACAAGTAAATGTTATGTATAAGTAGTACTCCTTGTATGGATTAGCACTAGCAGAGATGGAGATGGTTCTTATGAGGCCCAGAACATATGCACGATGCTGAACTAACAGTAAAAGTTAAAGAAAATAATACAATGAGGCGACATGTTTTTTTCACGTTGGCGCCAAAACTCCAATTTCGCAATCCAGCCTTGACTGGCAATCAAGGCAAAATGACACAAGCACGTTCACTTTACGTAAACTTCAACAGAAGAAAAAACATAGCTGACTTTAACAGTAATTAAAGTACTTTTTTAATCACACCAATATGCAATCCCCGCTTGGCACGTTAGTATCGAATGTATAGTTTGCATTATTTAATTGTATGTTATTTTAATTAAATAACTTTTTTAGGTCTCCGGGGATAATTTAGTACATAAACTTGAAACGACTTGGGGCAGAAATGAGCCTTCTCCTTTTTGCGACACGTTTCGGACATTTTGTGATATAGTAAATTACACAAGTTTAAATGTTTTTTTCAATCTATGCTATAGCATAATCTGCATATATAGCATAATCAACATCTAATCTGTGACTGAGTTGAGGACTTGACTTTCCGGTTTTCTTGTGGGATCCGGTGTAATGTGAATACCTATGTCCGGGAGCCGAATTCCGTTAAATCCGCCAGTCTGGCATTGTGAGAACGTAGCCAAAAGGTTGTCGCCAACTATTCCTACACCGCTCCCACACACACAGCAAGAAATGTTCATTGAAATATAAGCCTTATGACGTTCACTGTAGACAGTGTATACGTTAGTTATTTTCGCCGGACAACGGACCGTAACTAAACATCATTATCATCATTAGTCTGTGTCAGCCCACTGCTGGACGTAGGCCTCTCCCAAGGTGCGCCACTGAGTCCGATCTTCGACCTTCTCTTCCAGTCACTGCCCAACGCTTTGCGTATGTCGTCGCTCCACCTGGTCACAGGACGTCCTACGCTACGTTTGCCGATTCGCGGTCTCCACTCTAGGACAAGTATACCCCAACGGTAATCAGTCCTGCGGCAGATATGACCAGCCCACTGCCACTTCAGCTTGCTAATCCGTTGAGCTATGTCGACCTTGAGTTCTCTGGTGAATTACTTCGATCCGTATTCGATCCCGCAGAGAAATACTGAGCATAGCTCTCTCCATAGCTCGCTGAGCAACTTTAAACTGGTGGACCAGTTGAACGGTGGGTGTCCACGTCTCGGCTCCGTATATCATCACAGGTAGGACGAACTGGCTAAAGACTTTTGTGTTTAGACACTGCGGTATAGGCAACTAGAAGACTCGACGGAGTTTTCCGAATGCTTCCCAGCCTAGCTGAATTCTTCTCTGGATTTTCTTCTCGAAGTTGTGTTTGCCTAGTTGGAGCGTCTGCCCTAGGTAATCATACTTAGTGACAACTTCGACTGGGATTCCATCTACGGCAATCGGTTCCGGAACAACGTGCTCGTTGTACATGACTTTGGTTTTATCCAAATTCATCCGGAAACCGATGCGACGAGAAAAATCAGCTAGGCTATAGCCTAGCTAATTTTTATATACCATTCAACATCTTTTGTAGGTCCTGCAGCGTCTCTACTATAATGACGATGTCATCTGCGAATCGTAAGTGAGAGATGTACTTGCCGTTGATGTTAATGCCACAATCTTTCCAGTCCAGCGTCTTAAACATATCCTCCAAGGCGTTAGTGAACAGTTTCGGGGATATGACGTCCCCCTGTCTCACTCCTCGACGCAGGTGGACATGTTTAGTTCGCTGGTTCTGTAATTGAACAGTCATCGTTGCAGCATTATACAGACATCTCATCACTTCGATATATCGCCAGTCGACTTGGGAACGCTGCAAGGACTCGAGAACAGACCAGGTTTCGATTGAGTCGAAGGCCTTCTCATAGTCCAAAAATGGTAAGCACAGGGACCGATTGTACTCTTCGGTCTTCTGTATAATGTACCGCACCGTGTGGATGTGGTCTATGGTGTCGTAACCGCTTCGAAACCCGACTTGTTCCGGAGGTTGGAACTCGTCGAGTCTTCGCGCAAGATAGTTCGTGATGACTCTTGAAAACAGCTTTTAGACATGGCTCAGAAGCAAAATTGGGCGGTAGTTTTTCAAGAGGGTTATGTCTCCTTTTTTGAAAAACAGAACCACCATGCTTCTGTTCCATGCATGCGGAGTTCTCCCAGTGAAAAGAGCGGAATTATAGAGTTGTTGAAGCTGTTGAACTGCTGGAGCTCCTTCGGCTTTTAAAAGTTCTGTTGTGATTCCGTCTTCTCCTTGGGCTTTTCCATTTTTGAGCTGTTAAACGGCCATCACAATCTCGTCTCGGCTAATTTCGGGCAAATCTTCTGTGACGTGGCGGGTTAAGGTGGCTCTAGAAGCCTCAGTGTCGGGTACGGTACGGGCCTTGAAGCATGCGGTGCGTAGAGCTTGCCGTAGAAGTTTCTGTCGAAAGTTTGGACTTTTTGTCCGTACGATTGCACTCGCAAAACTACGTCCTTTCATCCCTGAGAATTTGGATAACCTTGAGGTTATACTTCTCAGTGAGTTTGATCACAAGATACGCTACCCTTGTCGACAAACTGGAGATTTTTAGAACATTGTCATAGAGGATCTTGTGGACCAAGAACTCGACACCGCCTTGGGATGGTTGTTCTCTCTCTCTATGAAATACATAAAATGGTCTGACTCCAGGGTAACGGTGTCCTACTCTCTCTCTTTGGACTTCACATAAACCTAGAATATGCCATCTTATGTTTTAGCTCTTCTTTCAGTAGTGCCAACTCAAGTGTGCATCCAGCCGTAGCGTGCGTCCATCCAAAGCAAGCCAGTGTCAGTCGTTTTGGCGGCCTTCCGTCGCCATAGCGGGGCGGCCGGGAACTGGGGGCCGTTTTATATCTGCGCGTGCCATGCAGGTTTTGCTCAAATGATCACCACGCGCTGGGCAGTCTGTTTGGGTGATCGCAGGACGTAGCTTCTCGCACCGGTGACGCTGCTGCCCGTCACTGGCCTGGTATTTAGTTACGTCGTTCTGATTGATATCCCGCCATGGTCGGCCGCCAGAACCTCGTTCGCTAATCGGCAGGATGTACCACGTGCAGAGGAGGTTGGCTGGGAGCAATCAGGTGGAATTTTGCTCCTTACATCCCAATTTTTTTATTTTTGAAGTTAAACGTTTGTTTAATATAACTAAAACTACCAAGAACCGAAAATACCGAATTCTTTTCTTAAAAGGTACCGAAATTCCCGGTTCTCAAAACGAATTCGGTTCCGGAAACCCTTATCACTTCCAGTAGATATTGGACCTAGTGATCACTGAGACGTCTCTGAATGTGCGCCGTTTGTCCGTAATGATGAAGTCAATCTCGTTTTTAGTCACAGTGTTGGGGCTTTGCCACGTCCACTTCCATTGGGGCTGTTTCTTTAATAACGAGTTCATCAAGAAAAGCCCCTCTTTCTCGAGGAAATTGACGAGCATTTGCCCCCTGTGATTCCTACTCCTAAATCCGTGTGGTCCATCGACCGAAGATCGAAGATTCGCCGCAAGTCTGTACTCCCACTTTGGCGTTAAAGTAAGTCTCCCATGACAACGATACACTTTTTTACCAACTTCACAAAAAAGGAGGAGGTTCTCAGTTCGACTGCTTTTTTTTTCATGTTTGTTACCTCAGAACTCCGTCAAATCTTAACCGATTTGAAAAAATATTTTTTTGTTTGAGAGATATGCCTCCCGTTTCGTCCCATTTAAATTTTATCGAGATATACGATTTAATACATTTATTTACAGAAGGTACATATATAATACAACCAAAATAAATTAAAATATTAACTGAGAATAAATAAAATGTTATAAATAAAAATAAAAGTAGTTATAAATAAAAAACAGAACCTAGGTTGCAGCTGTCTGCCGGTAACGTTCCAAAAAGCTGGCGACGTTACCTCGTTGAATTGCTAGGCTAATCCGTTGGCCGAGGTAAGCGCCAGCTCTTTGGTCATGAGTGACGTCTATTAAGCGTCTGGACAGCTCCTTTACAAAACCCCGGGCATCTCGACCCCACGGACCCATTGTTTCGACCCCAAACGGAAGAAAAATGTAGCTATCACCAATAGCAGCATATTTCCTCCGTTTGAGGGTTTCTGCCGCACCCGCTGCTCGTGAGGTCCCGCATATGTGGGACGCCGCTAACGTGTCAGCACACGTCGCGTCCCACACCAACGGTCTCCCTCGGCACCACGGAGCCAACGTCATACCGTCGGGCCTCTTGCCATCGTCACGTGATATACCGTTCGGCTCTAAAATAGCCGGCACGTTAAGGGTCTATTTATACTAGAGCAGAGTCGAAGCGTTTTTCGAAAGTTTTGGATCGACGCTTCGATGCACTTCGACTCTGCTCTAGTATAAATTGACCCTAACGGTGGCAAGGGCCCGACGAATGACGTCATTCATGGAGGCGTGACGTGAGAGACGCCCTGCACTGCGGCGGCACGACAGGCCATGGTGGCCTAATCTGTCTACTTCACTGCCGCAGTGACAAATGATAATTGTGGGGTACTGTCCGGGAGATGCCAAATGATAATCAAGATATGACAATTATCTCAGTAGTTTACTCCTATTACTCAGTTGTATAGTGAAAATATCCACTAGTCATAATCATGTCGTCAAGGTATCAAATTTGATTATATTGTTTAATAATAATAATAATAATAATGAGCATTTGAGGAGGGCTTTGGAAGACGCGATTTTGGAGTATCGCACTACTCCTGACTCTAGGCCGCGACTACCACGTTTGCCAATGAATAAACGTAACCTGGCGTTAATGGGAGCCCTAAACGTTTTGCTAGTCCCATATATGCAGACTAGTGAAACATTAGTTGATACACACTCGATTCTTTACTGCGCGGCTATAGCGGCGTGTCGCGTTGTTCGCGTCAAGTTTCCGGATACTGACCGAATACCGCGACGCCCCGCTATCCCTGCGTGGCAAGAACGAATCGAGTGTCGCATAAATATGTTTAGGACTCTTATTGCGAAGTTGATCTGCTTCAGAGGGGGTAATCATCGCCCCCGAGTCATGCGTTTCGTGAATCAGGCCTTTGCTGGGACCGGGATTAGACCCCGGGACTACATGACTTGTGTCACGGAACGCATTGACTTTCTGAAGCAGAAAGTTTATGCATTGGCAAACCGTATTCGTCGCTATAGAGCGCGTGTAGATCGCTATTATCAAAATCGCCTCTTCCAAAGTGACCAAAGGAAGGTATACCGAGGTTGGGAAGGAACCAATCAACGTGTGAATGAGGAGCAGTGTCCGGATACTACTACCATGAATAACTTCTGGCGTAGTATCTGGTCGGTGCCCGTCGAACACACGGAGGGCGATTGGATGAGCCTCGTTGAGCGCGCGTGTGAGCCTATCGAATCCATGGGGGCTATTAGTATTAGCCCCGAAGACGTTAGTTGTGCGATCCGTACGGCCCAGAACTGGAAAAGTCCAGGACCGGACGGATTACACAACTTTTGGCTAAAGTGGATTCGATGCTCACACGACTGCTTAGCGGCGCAATTCCAACAAGCCCTCGAGGTTGGTTCCTTGCCAACATTCATGACAACCGGTGTCACCTTCCTGCTCCACAAGTCCGGTAGTACCACGGAACCGAAGAACTATAGACCCATTACATGCTTGCCAACGCTGTACAAGCTTCTTACATCTATTCTGAGGTTTAAAATTAATTCGCACATTGTTGCGCACAATATTTTGGCCCCCTCTCAGAATGGATGTAAGGTTGGGTCCCGTGGTACTAAGGAGCTCCTCCTCATCGACACGGCCATTTGCCAACAAGTCCGGCGGAACAAAGGTGCTCTCTCCACCGCCTGGATTGACTACAAGAAGGCCTATGATTCAGTGCCTCATACCTGGCTGGAGAGGATCTTGGAGTTGTATAAAATTGATACAACTCTGAGGTCTTTTCTAGGTTCTTGTATGAGGCAGTGGACCACAGTCCTTCGTCAACCGGGTGGTTGGGACAGTCTCTCTGGTCCGCAGGACTTTATAAGGATTGAGCGAGGCATCTTCCAGGGTGACAGTCTGAGTCCGTTGTGGTTCTGTCTAGCCCTAAATCCTCTAAGCACATTATTAGAGGATTCAGGGCTAGGCTATCGGCTTAGGAGAGAGGGTGAAGTCATTTCACACTTGCTGTACATGGATGACCTCAAACTTTTTGCACCGAAGCGCCATGATTTGATGGAGTTATTGAAAGTCACTGAGACTTTCAGCAACGCCATCAATATGGAGTTCGCTGTAGATAAGTGCGCGGTCATGCACGTGCAGCGGGGGAAAGTTGTTAATTCAATGAATTTACAACTTTCTGATACAATGAGTTTCAGATCTCTCTCCGAAGCCGACACCTATAAATACCTTGGTATGTCAGAGTCATTGGGTATCGAGAGTGGGGGGATAAAACAGTCGGTGAAGGAACGTTTCTTCGGTCGCCTGACAAAAGTACTTAACAGTCTTTTGTCAGGAGGCAACAAGGTACGTGCCTTCAACGGCTGGGTTATGCCCCTACTTATATACACCTTTGGCATACTAAGGTGGACTCAGACTGAACTAGACGCCCTGGATAGAAAAGTTCGAAAGCAATTGACATCACATCGCATGCTTCACCCACGCTCGTCTGTTATGAGACTGTATATCCCACGGAAATGGGGTGGTCGAGGCTTTTTAAATGCCAAGACACTCCACAACCGTGAGGTATGCAGTCTCCGGGAATATTTCCTAAACAACGAGTGTGGGATGCATTGCGATGTGGTGTCAGTTGACAAGACTTTCACCCCTCTGTCCTTAGGCAAAGAGAACTGGCGCAAGCCTCAGGTGCTGAGCACCGAGGACCGCAAGGACGTATGGAAGAGCAAGGAGCTGCATGGCCGGTTCTATCGAGTCTTAACGGGACCCGATGTGGACCTGCTCGCGTCGGTGAACTGGCTACGATTCGGGGACCTCTTTGGGGAAACCGAAGGTTTTGTTTGTGCAATTGCGGACGAAGTTATCAAGACGAACAACTACCGGAAATATATTATGAAGGACGGTACGGTCGACATATGTCGGGCATGCCGCCGTCCCGGAGAGTCACTCAGACATATCATTTCCGGTTGTTCTCATCTTGCTAACTCCGAGTACTTGCACAGACATAACCTCGTAGCCAGGATCATCCACCAGCAACTTGCTCTTCAATACGGCCTTGTCGAGTCTGAGGTGCCGTACTATAAGTACGCACCTGCGCCAGTTCTTGAAAATGGTCATGCTTTGCTCTATTGGGACCGATGGGTTATCACGGACAGGACTATTGTCGCCAATAAACCTGATATCGTGATAGTCGACCGGTCCCAGCGGCGGGCAGTGTTAGTTGACATCACCATCCCGCATGACGAGAACCTCGTGAAGGCTGAAAAGGACAAGATCAGCAAGTACCTTGACTTGTCTTTCGAGGTTACCGCCATGTGGGATGTTGATTCGACTAGCATTGTCCCAATAGTCGTTTCTGCGAACGGCCTAATAGCGAAGAGTCTCGACCAACATCTCAAGAGACTCTCGCTAGACGGCTGGATCAAGGGCCAGATACAGAAGGCAGTACTTCTTGACACGGCACGCATCGTCAGGAGGTTCCTCTCTCTGCAGCCCTAACCACCGGTAGCTTGGGCCCTGCCCCGCTGCTGGCGGCACTCTAGGTTTAGGTTTTTTTATAATATTGTTTATTTGTAATGATTTTTTTCTATTTTTGTTTGGATATCTTTATTGTAAAAAAACCTAAAACTAAGAAAGAAAATAAATAACGTGAATAATAATAATAATAATAAATACATTTATTTCAGGCAACTAATATAGATGTTACATAGGCCCATATTGAAACATATACCTTACAGACTAACATAGATATAATATAAATTTAGTATTTATTAGATACGTTAATACTACGACGTGCGACGTATATCTCTGGTGTCAGGTAGTCGACCTCTAAAGCGGCGAAACTTGACACCTCTCGGCCAGAATTCTTCAGCCATAAACGTGTTGAGAGACTGGGCCGGAACCCGCAGCACAAAGGAGTTGAAGCTCACGTTGTGACGTGACTCCAGCTTCACGACCCTCAGCGTCAGCTTGGTCTTCAGTAGCACATACTCCGCCACCTCCTCTGCCGTGATGGAGTAGTGCACGCGAGACACGTACAGCAGCGTCGTCGGTGTCTCTGGACGCAGTAGGTGGTTCGGGCCAGTCGGTGCGGTGCCACACTTGTTCTGGACTGACGGCTTCTTCTTCTTCTTATTTTGAACCTTTTTGAAGCCGTCGTCGTTTCCATTGTCCTCAAGCCTGGGAGGAACGGACGAGCCAGCCTTTTTTTGAGGTTCAGGGTGACTCGTAACCCCCTCTCTGGCGTTTACCTCCGGAGATAATTGTCATATCTTGATTATCATTTGGCATCTGGTGGTAACGATGATGTGGTCGAAGGAGTTAGGCCTAGAATGGTGAGACTCTCAAGGGCTGGAAGCTGCCGAAACAACCGTAAGGTTATGGGCAGATTTTCTTGTTGATGGTGGTAATCTACTTTTTGGTAGGAAGTCAGGCGTAAGATCAATATAATGCTCCTGCCACCTGTGGACGAACACCCATGACTGCACATAGAAAAATACATTGGTGCATGGCTAGGATACGAACAGGCGACCGCCGTCAGATGACATGCTATCTATCGTTTATTCAAGGCTGAAGTGACAGGAAATTTGTTTTAACAACGAATAGGATTTTGCCGCGCTGCGTGAACTTTCAATACTATTAGTTATCTACATTTTCGCTCAGCTCAGCTTTTGTAGATACCGGCCCTCAAACTTCTAGATCAGGGCTTCCCAAACTTATGTGTAGTGTAACGTCTTTGAGATTTTGCCATTTTTTTACGACGCCCTCAAACCCCTCCTCCCCTCCCCTCAAAAATACCTCAGAACAGGGCTCCAGTTTGGAAATTGCCACTCTCACTTCCTCTAAATCTATTTTTGACCTGTACTTGTTCTTTGAAAATTGTAAGATCTTTTGTATACACAGTTTAAGCAATAAATACCTACTATTCTATTTATTACTGAAACTGCAGAAAAGCCTGTTTCGGAAAACTACGAAGTCGCAAATGGTAACAGAACCTTTTATGATATATTTATATTATATATATTTATATATGATATGATTTACGAAAGTGATTTATTTTTAATATTAATGTGTTTGCTTGAGGGTCTAGATGAAGGGAAAAATAATAATTTAAAAAAATAATTTTAAAATTTAATTTCATTTTAACTTCACATTTTTTTCTTTTTTTTAATTTCGTTGGAAAGAATATTATACAACAGTAAAATACGTACAGCCAACCTATAAAATAAACTAATAGTAATGTGAACATTCTGTTTAAAAGATTGGTATCAAAATTGAAACTCTAGGTTATTAAGGGTTAATGCGAGTGGGTGGGTGTATTTATGGTCTAGAATTCATCTGAGTAGAATATATCACTATTGGAATCACTGGTTGTCCTAGGACGTTGGGAATAAACCAATGGAAATGGAATGGAGCCATTTAGTATATAATTTAGATAAATATTAAGAGCCTCATCTATAGGTATTATTATTATTCCTATATATAAAAATCAATTGGGGTGAGAAAATTCGGAAAAATTGCGAGGAAGATAGTGAAAACAAGAATTTCATTTTTCTCATATAAACTGTTCTACCTACTTTCCTGTCAACATTTAACGTTCGTCCCTTCGGTGCGGTAGGGTAGACTCTGTTCCACTCTCGAATTGAAATTGGAAGCACGTATTTGAATCGACAACATAATATATCATCATTACTCGAAGTATCACGTAGGTATTTAAATTTTAATATTTTGAATTTTGATGGTCCTTCAGATATTTTTGTCATTGTAATGACATATTTTGATTGTTATCATTATGGCGCTTCCATACATGGGTATTCGCTATTTGTGTATAAAAACCGATAAAAACAAAGTAATAAAGGGAGGAACATACAAGAAACGTATTTTCCCGGCAAATATTGTTCAATCGGAACCCTGCGTGTGCGGGTCTAACTTGCACTTGGACAGTTTATTTATAGTCGCGGTACGAAGTTCGCCGGGTCAGCTGTTATTTTTTTTTGTATATATTACTAGTTTCTAGTAGTTGTATATATACTAGCTTCGTATCCAGCGGGTAGTAAAGCGTTTTGGTCTCTGGCTAAGTCGGTCGAGTCGAACTTCTGTCGCCCCTCACTTCCTCCACTGCTAAAACCCCATGGGGCGCTGGCTCACACCGCCAAAGAGAAAGCAAATTTGTTTGCTTCTCTGTTTGCGGAATCTTCACGTCTAGACACTGCTGGTGAGACACCTCCAAGTCTACGTGGATGTATGACATAAATGTCGGAAATCCGCATCCGTCAGACAGAGGTTCGTAAAACACTGCAAAATCTAGACGTGAACAAAGCCAGGGGCCCTTATTCCAGCTATAGTCTTGAGGACCTGTGCGCCTGAACTTGCTCCTGTTCTGACACGCCTCTTTCGTCTCTCTATAACATGTGGTCAAGTGCCGAAATCATGGAAGCTTGCCAACGTGCAACCTGTCCCCAAAAAAGGCAGTCGTGCTGACCCTGCCAACTATAGGCCAATCTCAGTCACGTCCATACTCTGGAAGACTATGGAACGTGTACTGAATAACCGGCTCCTGGCATACCTAGAAGCAAACGACCTCCTAAGTGACCGACAATATGGATTTCGCCAAAATCGGTCCACTGGGGATCTTCTAGCATATGCCACGCACATTTGGAGCGAGGCTGTTGAGAATCATGGGGAAGCTCTAGCAGTTTCCCTTGATATATCAAAAGCCTTTGACAGGGTTTGGCACGATAGTCTTATAAGCATGCTTCCATCCTACGGACTGCCTACTGGTTTATGTGTCTGGATTTCGGATTTCCTGAGGGACCGGTCGATAAGAGTAGTAATTGATGGCTGCTCTTCTGACCAAATGGCTATTAATGCCGGGGTCCCTCAGGGATCAGTGCTCTCTGCAACTCTTTTCCTGCTGCATATTAACGATCTGCTAAAGCCCGGTATCTTTGGGTATGCAGATGACAGCACCGTTGTAGAGAGCTATACATCCAGTGCACGTACTAGTGTAGCACAAATTCAGTGTTATAGGGAGGCGATGGTCGAGCGCTTGAACTTGTCCTTACAGGCTGTCTCCGAATGGGGCGATGCCAACCTGGTCAAGTTTAATGCAGCTAAGACCCAGGCGTGTCTGTTCTCCGCCAAACGGAGTCCGTTCCAACTGACTCCTACTTTCCGGAATGTGTCCGTACCGATAACTGATCACCTCGAGCTTCTTGGAATGTCGCTAACACCCACACTCAACTTTGGCTCGTATATTCAGTCAAAAGCCCAATTGGCCTCAAAAAAGCTTGGTGTTTTGGCCAAGGTGAGACAGTACTTCACACCAGGACAGCTGCTTAATTTGTATCAAGCTCAAGTCCGATCATGTATGGAGTACTGTTCTCACCTGTGGGATGGGTCAGCCAAATACCAGCTGGAGGCGTTGGAAGTTATTGACACGAGAGCCAAGAAACTCATTAACGACAAAAATCTTGTAAGCAAAAGGCTTCAGAGCCTAGAGCATCGCCGCAAAGTCGCCAGTTTATCGGATACATTTCGGGGAGTGTGCCTACCAACTGCACGAATTAATTCCACCGTCCCCCTTTTACTATCGTACTACCAGACGCACAGATATACGCCATCGATACATGGTTGATATTCCATTCTGTCGCACAAAACGCTTTGCATCAACATTTATCATACGCACAGCAAAGGAATGGAATTCCCTGCCAGAGTTTGTGTTTCCTGTGAAGTACAATCCGGGGGTCTTCAAATCGCGAGTGAACAGGTATCTTCTAGGCAAGCGTGCTACATCGTCGATCACATCTTCACTTAACATCAGGTGAGATAGTGGTCAAACGCTTGCTTATGTTCAGTAAAAAAAAAAAGCTAGGTATATATATTTTATTTATTTATTTGATTAAAACGGTATAATACCGGTAAATATGTTAATATTTATTAACCTAAGCAGCTATCATTATGAGCCAGTTCCCATTATAGGCCTAGCGTGCAACCATTCTTGCTTGCAACATCACATACCAACAGGTGAGATAGTGGTCAAACGCTAGCCTATATGAAATTTAAAAAAAAACTATTTAACAGACATTCCATACAGGAAACTCCTTAATCCATGCTTTTCAAATAATATCTAAGGTTAAAGTCAAAGCCTATATAGGTATATTTACTAATAATTCTATACTTTGTTAAAAATTCTGTTGTCAATAATAGAAAAAGAAACTGCTACATTACACTCAGAATTAATACTATAATTATAATAATAAATCATTTATTTCCAGAACATTAATTCCATATACATTATACATACAATTACAATTATTAAAAGATAAAAAGAAAATAAAAAAAACTAGATCAGTACACATAAATATTAGAAATAAGGTACTAAGTAAACACTAGTTTTATCTTTTTGAACATGCATCAGTGCATACCTGTATCAGTGGCTTTAGTTGGTTTAGCCAATGATACATGATCCGAGATCCTCAGCAACACTGATCAAAAGGGAGTTGGCATCCTCACGTATAGGGCTCATCAGGGATGCAGTTCTTTTACGTATGATTCCATAAAAATCATCAACTCGCGCTTCTAAAAACATCCCTGATGCGCTACAATATCGCGGCAGCTCCAACAACATTCTGAAGCCATTGTTGTACTGGATGCGCAGAGAGTTAAAACATATTTTTGTATATTTGACCCACAGACAGCACTTGTATAAGGATTGGCCAATATGCCCTAAATAGTGTTAATTTAACATCTTTGGAACAACGTGCGAATCTGAGAGTCAGCATGTTAGTCCTCACAGCCAATGCTCTGCGCTCCCTTTCGAGATCAAGGTTATCATTCAGGTCATCCGTGACTCGGTGACCAAGATATTTGAACTGCTACACACCCAGAACAGGAGACTACTACTGAGCTCAATCGGAAGAACCGTATAGGCTAGATTTAAACTGCATTAGCTCACTTTTCTTGGAATTGTATAGAAGTTCATGAGAAACAGCATATTTTTCACACACAGCACAGCTATGAGCTGTCTAAGTGCATTAATTGATGAACTCAGCAGCACCATGTCATCTGCATAACCGTATTGTTGAGAATATTTTCATTGATTGAGAAGCTGACATTAGTGCTGCTGAGTTCAGCAATCAATTAAACAACTTCGGAGACGAAATATCCCTCTGTCTCACACCACACTCTAATCTGTACTTATCAAGTTATCAGAGTAGGGTCCCATCTTACGATTTCTACCTGATTACCATACCACACATTGATTAAAAAAAAATAATTGTCTCTTGCCAGATTGGTATGTAGAGAAAGCTTTCTCCATAACACGTCATAGGAGACAAGGTAGAATGCTTTTGATAGGTCCAGAAAACAGGCATACACTGGCGTATTTCTGCTTGTATAGTACTAGATAGTGTGCTTTATACATACAATTGCAGATTCAGTTTAAAGGCCTGGCTGAAAACCGAACTGAGCATCACAAAAGTAGTATTATTCGGTGTCATGTCTATGCTTGTATCTAAGCAAAGAGTTATTGATTTAAAAAATAGTTTTAATTTCAAGATTGGTTTTCTTATTTTTTAACTATTTTAGATGTAATCATAAAACATTCTTATTCAAGTTCTTGGTTAAATATCTCGTCAAGCAAACTGTCTAACACCTTGACAATCACTGTAGCCTATCTCTCTAGGCTTGTAGTTGGACCTGTCAGAAGCATCATCAGTTTTTTTTTCTATTACTGGCACGACGATAGCTCTCATTATTTCCTGTGGATTAATAATAATGTGGATAATTTATTAATATGAATTAATAGTATATTACGATACATGTGTCTTAAGTAGTCGATTATTGCACGGCGTGAAATAATCTAAACGCCGTATTATTTAAGTCACGGAAAAGCGTGCGTAAAGTGCTGGTTTAGGTCACACTGTGCTATAAAATTCATTATGAATGTGCAGAGCTAAAGCAAAATAACATTGCCAACACCCTAGGTAGGTGTGGCCCCGCATACTTTGGTTGTTCTTTGCTGAGCCCGTCATGACCAGATGATTTACCCCTTTTCATGTTTTTGATAAATTATATACTTAATGTAACATTGTGTATAATTACATACTTACATTTAAGTAACATTTTATTGTAGTTTAGATACTCATTTATTGTGATCATAACACTTGCTCAACATAATTAGAAAATAAACATATAACAAATTATCTTATCTAAAATTAAATCTAATACATTTCTGTGTTGTTATCTGTAATAATATTATTATATTTCTTTACTTAAACATTTTTTTAAATGTATTCTACTAAGGATAAGTGAATTAACATGCAATTTCTTTTTACATTCATATTTGACATCAATTAAAGATATTGCAAGAACAAAACAAACTATACACAAAATAGGCTATCTATATGACATAGCAGATCACTTCTGGCTAACTGAATGATTTGAATTTTTACATGAACCGACGAGTCCATAGATAATCATTCATAATTATACCAGTTATAATCATATGAAATGTAGAATTTATGACAATAAATATATTCTATTCTATTCATGGCAATAGCATGTTGCAAATACTTTGATACTTTTTTGTGCAATTATCTCTCGGACCCTGCTAGTTTAAAGTATCAAAACGAGTCAGTTGTAATTTCCATCAAGTTGGGGCTGCCATACTGATATTTTTATAAATTTGCCGCGCGTTTTCATTTTCTACCTTTGTTAGCCAGACTAGTCATAAAGTGATACAGCTTCGTGAATAACTTCAGAGATCTTTAAGAATTCTCCAGTCAAATCTTCCCGAGCTAGAGTTGATAGAAGGCGGGCAGGGTGGCACCACCACTTCATATGGATGGTCCTTCATAGCTCCGAAGGCGCAGTACGGCACTAGCAGCAAGTTCTTGTTGAGTTGGTAGTACGTCTTCTCTTCTTCTGGTTTCCCTTCGTTGAAGAGACTGAGTACCATGGTCTCGAGGGAGCACGCGTGACCGACGAATATTATGTTACCTCCTGCAAGAACATTAAAGGTTTAGTAAAGTCGTACTATACTCAAAGATACTTTGTCATGAATATTACAAAGTATCTTTGAGTATCA
The DNA here is from genome assembly GCA_954871355.1 of Cabera pusaria. NCBI lineage: Eukaryota > Metazoa > Arthropoda > Insecta > Lepidoptera > Geometridae > Cabera > Cabera pusaria. The sequence goes on along the minus strand of OX940904.1, from coordinate 14,706,981 downwards.
AGTAAAGTTGTAGTTACTGCGTAATTAATATTATAATTAAGAATTTAAATGTTTGATATTTTACAGAAAGATATAAGTTTTCGTTTTAAAGAAAGGCAAAGTCAAAAGTACCTATAATCGGCGAGCATGTATGAAGACGCTCATGAAAGTGGAAGAAGCGAAGGAGGTATGTCAGGAACGTAGCATGTGGAAAGAAGTAGTCTCTGCCTACCCCAACATCAAAAAGTGTTATTTTTGTATGTATGTTTGATATGGTGCCTGCAGATTTGCTCGTTTATTTTTTTTAATGACATGTGTGATCAGACAACATTCAGTAATATGTGTAATTTTTTATGATACAACATAGTATAGCAAAGGACAACCACGATGATCGCTTGTCGGTAAGCGATGACGTCTACCTATTACAGCTAAGCGGCATCCAGAATTTTGGAAATCACTGCACTGCGCCTGTTACCTTGAGACATAAGATGCCCTGTAATTTCACTGGACGCTTTGCCATTTTAACAAAAAACCATTCATATTACGGCTAAACCAATTGGCAAAGTGGTGATACCGCCCCTGGCGGTCTAGCAGATGTCCTACCACTACGGAAACAATAATCAATTTAAACACTAAGGCGTATAATAAGCCTTACGCCTACGCTGGATCAGTATCTCGGAAACGGCCTCTAGCTTCTAACGATTTGAGTGAAATTTTATATTTTGATAGTGGTTTCAGTTTATTTATTTACTTATTTGCCATACAATGTACAATAGAAATAACAACTTACTTCGATTAAACCTAATTATATCTATTGACATGTACCCTGTACTATTTAGGGCGTCGCAAACTTGAAGTTAAAATAACTATACTAATATATTACAATAGGAACTATATAATTATTAATTTATAGTCATCATTATACGGTACATAATTTACCTCTGTAGTTGAAGTTTTGACGTGATAAGATCTAATAAATCTATGAACGCCGGCTGCATGCATGCACGAAAAAGTGTCCCGTTACGTTCATTGTACGCATGCGCCGCTTTAATCAATGTTTTGTTATGACGTTATCACGTTAAACTATCGTCCGTAAACCAACTTTACAGACAACCAATTTCTTGTAAAAACGCAATTTTACACCAAGTACTAGCCTAAAGTAATCATCAGTTTCAGCCTACTGAAGGCGCTCATGAAAGTGTATGAAGCGAAAGAGGTACATCAGGATCGAAGCATGTGCAAAGAAGTAGTCTCTGCCTACCCCAACGGGAAAAAGGCGTGATTGTATGTATGTATGTACTAGCCTAAACATAAGAAGCAGTAGCATGTATTACTCTTGAGATGAACATACCTTCTTCGTTAGTATCCCGGACCGCAGCCTGTACTACTACCTCGTTCCTCTTGTAGTAGTCCTCTATCGTTTCTGGAGTTGTCACGTCTACTTCTACATACGGTTTGTAGCTGGAATTTAAAAAAAAACCTTCAAATCACTCATAGCTCCACGCAAGGTTGCCTTGTATCGTTGCGTTGGACAGATATACAATAACCCTCCCTTTTGCTTCGCCGTAGTCGGGTAATAAACATCCAACAGTCGACAGCGTTGTGTGAGACATACACTTTTGATCTTACCGACATCGCCATTCAAACTCGGGTGTATACAATCGCAGAGAAAATAAAAGGAACGAGCTCAAAAGGCCAAGCGCACACCTGGCGAGGAGCGCCGAAAATAACAATTCAAATTAAACCTTTAATAATTATGGCATACCGTTGGTTGAAAAAAACTCGATAAATAGAGCAGCGCGAGGCGCGGAGAAGCTGCTATGAAAAATTGTTATTTTCGCCGCGCCTCGCCAGGTGTGCGTTGGGCCTTACAGTGAAACATAAAATTGTGTAAATTTTGCAGGCTACAGTTTCTATAATAGGCGGATATCATCACTTACAATCATATAAGCATCTTGCTTGTCCTGCTACCTATTAAGAGGGAACGCGGGGTACACTTTTCCATACAAATGTATTCCCCCGTTTCCTCTCTGGAAAATGCTTCTAGGAAAAAAAATGTTCCTACAAAAAATCAAGGTCTGCTGTAGCTACGCGGCTATCATTTTCTTTTTTTGACCAACCAAATGCAAATAGAAATATGACCCTTAAAAAATCTTAAAGAGGAGATTAGAATGCTTATATTTCTTTTTGCAATTGCGTGGTCAAAAAAAGCAAATGATAGGGGCGGGGCTACAGTAGCTACAGCAGACCTTGACTTTTTGAAGAAACTAATTTTGCTCTAGAAGCATTTTCCAGGGAGGAAACGGGGGAATGCATTTGTATGGAAAAGATCATCTCGCGTTCCCTCTTAACATTAAAAATAAATATATTATACAATGTTGCAGTGAACAATATAAACTCACTTAAGATCAACATTGTACCCGGCCTTGTGAAGTTCTTGCGGCGTCATGAACGGCGCCAGTCCATTCGCCATGTGCCATAACTTGTACTCGAACAGTCCCGGTTCTACTCGCACTTTCACTGACGGATCCGCTTGTAACCCTGGATATTAAGGTAAAAAGTATCTTATATCTGCTGCCTGCCCACAATGATTAATGTCGTAAAATTTGCTTATCTAATTCACAGATATATTTATGATATGTAGATCTAATAAGAACCTATATGGATATTGGAGTTTTTGGGATTTTAGACATGACTTTAAACTCAAATAAGATCGTTTAAAAAACTAAAAATAACCGACTTCAATGCCGCGCTATTAATTTTCAGTACCAATTTTGCGGTGTTTATCTCCATATCTCTGGATATACTTATCAGACCTTGATAAAATTACCATGGTACCACACTTGGGATATCTCCTTTCCAACAAAAAAAGAATAATCACAATCGGTTCATAAACGATGAAGTTATCCGCGAACAAACATAAAATATATATATACGGTCGAATTGAGAAACCTCCTCCTTTTTTGAAGTCGGTTAAAAAGTTTGTACAGATTGCCCATTGCATTTTTGAAGTTAAAACTTCTTTAGCGGCGTTGTGCACTTTTCTTGGGATGGGTAAAAAGTGTTAAACTCGCGTCAAGTCACGTGTCCTGATCGAAAATTCGTAAGACGGAGTGCAGTAAGCTTGCGCGAGGTGTCATTCCAAATTATTCAAAAATAACGTGTTTAAGTTTTCACTTCTGCCGGCACTCCCGGAGTGCAACCCGTTGTTTTTTTTTTAATCTGCATGTGTAAATGAGGCATATAGTCAAGTCAAAAATATAATCGGTAGTGTATATATACTTTCAAGCTATCCACTCCTACATAATATCAAACAGTCACCATAGGTCCAGGAGTAGATGACGGGACGAATAGACTCCTGTAGCAGACATTGCCCAAACAAAGCTTTAAACTGACAAGATTAGAGCAAGGGAAGGGAGATCTTCGCCCTGCAGTAAGACGATAGCGGTAATTTTTTTTTATGCCGGATAGACAAGCTTTTGACCACTATCTCACCTGATGTTAAGTGACGATGTAGCACGCTTACCTAGTAGATACCTGTTCACTCGCGATTTGAAGACCCACGGGTTGTAGATCGGGTAACACAGACACGTATGTTAATTAATGTTAATAATTAACCGACTTCCAAAAAAAGATGTTACTCAATTCGATATGTACAATATATATATTTTTTTATGTTTGTTCGCGGATAACTACGTCGTTTATGAACCGATTTTGATGATTCTTTTTTTGTTGGAAAGCAGATATCCCAGGGTTGGTACCATAGTAATTTCACCAAGATCTGATTGGTATCTCGAGAGATATGAAGATAAACATCTCAAACTTGGTACTGAAAATTAATAGCGCGGCGTTTGAAATCGGTTATTTTAGTTTTTTAAACGATTTTATTATAATCTGTTACCTTCAAGGAAAGAGTGCGCAGTTTCGACGCAGCGTAACGCGGCGGATGCGTACACGTGCTTCACAGAGATACCGGCCAGTCTCAGTCCCTCGCCCACTAGCTGAGCTTGGAACCGGCCCACTCGAGTCAGGGGACTGTCTGTTGAGTACGACTCTTTGCCGCCCACTCTAAAATTAAAATATTACTGTTACAGACTTTCTATTTCACGATGAAGGTTTGGCCATGGTTGTAGTAGTGACATGTACAGACAGGCGCGTTTGTGTGTGTAAACTGAAGGAGCGTTAGCAAAGAAATGTGAAACACATTTTTAAATTAAGCCTTTTTTTTACTGCGATTTAATAAATAATTAGTGTTTAGCTCCTACAACATATTTTTTATGTAAAGGGAATAAAATATGATAAGTTACTAGAAATACTCAGGTTGTCATGTCATAAATTTTTATTTAGCAAAAAGAATAAAGAATAGAACAAAAAACAAAGTTGAAATAATTAGCTATTTGGTGTAGGTGTAGACAATTGGTCGCCCTTGAGAGCGATATTCTGACATCTTCTTTAAATATTTTAGGCGCCACATCTGTATATCACGACGTTCAGTCAAAACTTTACGGTTATTTTCTGTTTTACGCCACTTGTATCCTAATTTCAGCAATAACTGACGAAGCGTTTCGAGACAACCTTCAAAGCCAATTTTTTCATTTAAAACTGTTCTTAATTTTGCCAATGTTGGAATTTCTTTATGGACCACATGAAAATTTTGTATCGTACTCCGGATAACATCAGCTATGAAATTGTCTATTTCTATCTTATTATCTCGTTTCCTTCTTTTCTTCATGGGAGAAGTAAACTCTGAGGAAGCGCATGGCAATTCCTTCTTCTCTTTTAAGATCCGTTGGACAGTTGAAAGAGAAACACCTGTGGCCTCAGCTGTACGCTGTGTAATATTACGTAAATGAGACAAATCACAGCTAGGCTCCATAACCGATTTTGTAAATTCAAACTCCTCTTTTAGGAAATGGTAAACGCTAGCTATCATTCTTCGACCCTAAAATAAAACAAATCGGTTTAGTTGAAGGCAACTAAACGCAGAAAAGTCGTCCACAGTGAGGTAATTTTTTTTTTAGGGCTGACGGTACTTTGTGCTGACATCTTGCGCGGGGCACAGAACACTAGTGACTCGGACCGCGTCGCGATCGTGACTGAGCGCTCCCGAGGTTACGCACACTAACTCAATGTGCATGTGCACGGCTAACAACAAACAAGATCAAACCCTCATCGTGAAATAGAATATCTGTAACTCGGTGTAAATCGACCGAAGGGGACAATCTTCATTCTTCTAATCCAGCAGCGCCTCGCGGTATCACCCGCGTAGTTTCCGTTCCCGTGAGAATACGGGGATAAAATGTAGCTTATGTTACTCGCTGATAATGTAGCTTTTTATTTATGAACGATTTTTTAAAATCGGTCCAGTAGTTTTTGAATTAAATCAAAACAAACAAAAATTCAATCTTTCCTCTTTATAGCATTAGTTTAGATAAAAACTAGACATCTAGATGGCGCTAGAGTAGGTTGAATAGCTCTCCTTGTAAATATTGCCCAAATGTATGAGATCCTGCATCTCGCAAAAAACATTTACCGCGATGTTGGAACTTTATGCACTTTCTTCGTCAAACAACTTTGAACTCGTTTTAAAATATTTTTTCTTTATAATATCAGTATAGATACATACATGTTTTAGTTGTAACAGTTTATATGTTTAAAATGAAGCCGAAATTCTTGCGCAGAATGTTGAGTTGATTGATTAAGATCGAAGCAAATTTTCTTAATTGGAAAACTTGTTCGTTGATACCCTTTGGGTAGGGAACCCTGAAAATAACTCGTTAATTTGTAATGTAGCAATATTGCTCACCTCTCTCCCAATTTCAATGGCAAGTTGAGATCCTTCCTGATATATTTCCCCTGGTCGTCGAAGCAGTGTTCCACCCACTGACCATAAGTTAAGTCGATTCGTTCCCCGTGCCTCATCGCAAATATCCAACGACGCTCTGATTTCGTGCTCTTCTGAAATGTTTAAATTATATGATAAACCCACCTTTCTAACAAAATGTTTATTTTTGTTTAAAATTATATATAGATTCTATGAATATTTACAACACAAATGATAGTGAAATTGTGCATGTTATTTAGTAAATGTGAGGATGAAGATACATTTTATTTTACCTTGATATCATTGCTAGCGTCTAAATCTATGTATATGCAAAAAGCAACGCTTTGGTCGAAAATAGAATGGTGCGTTTAAAGGATTAGGAATTAAATAGAAATAAATAAATATATATAGACATAGGCTGGACAAAGGCCTCTATATATATATATAGGCCTATGTCCAGCAGTCGACTAGTACAGGCTGATAATGATGATGATATAAAATATAAATAAAAAGGATAAGTGAAAGGCGGCACGGCACTCAAATCAGACAGACAGCAAGTAATTCAAGTTAAACACAGTATAACTATTTTCTGGTCATACTATACTGAATGATGTAACTCTGACTCGACTCTATATGTACTTTATATTTTACTATCTGCGCCCCGCGGCTTTGCCCGCGTTTAATCCTGGTTATAAAGCTTTCTCTTGAATCACTCTATCTATTGCTGAAACCTGCACTAAAATCCGTTGCTTAGCTTAAAAGATTTAAGCGTACAGACACATGAGTAAAGAAGGAACAGAGACAAACCTTCTAAGGAACGGACAAAATGTTTACCTATTCTTGTAGGGTTGGTACACAAAAAAAAACACTAAAAATCTTCATCGTAATAAAATCCTCCTTCAAGTAAACATGACCTGCTTTTTTTATTTTTCAAGCTTCATCATTGACCACAATGATCATGATCATGAGATGTCACGAAATGTCATTTAATGTCATTATTTGTCATTTGTGTCATGATATGTCACGAAATATCATGAAATGTCATTTTATCTCATGAAATGACACGAAATGTCATGAAAAGTAAATAAATGTCATGAAATGTCACGAAATGTCATGAAATATAATTCATTGTCACAAAATGTCATAACATGTCACAAAATGTCATTAAAATTTCATTTTAAGTCATGAAATGTCATGAAAAGTAAATAAATGTCATGAAATGTCACGAGATTTCATAAAATGTCATGAAATGTAACAAAATGTCATGATATGTCACAAAATGTCATGATATTTCACGAAATTTCATGAAATGTAACGAAATGTCATGTAATGTTATGAAATGTCAAGGAATTTTATTGAACCTCCTTACACAGGGCAATATATAAGAACATTCATAAGCCAAAAAATAAAAAATCACTTTCCTACCCTAGGGCGGAAAAGACCTACTTTGCGCGCACTTATCGAACCAACCATCACTTTTCGAATAGATGGGATGAAAAATAATATGTATAATATAACGTGACGCGTCGCGAGCGACAGCCCTGAGTTAAAGCACCAGCCAAACCACTATAAACCGGTTTCACTTCGTACGTGACAGGCGGCACACAGGCCGCTAGTGCTCACGCACTCACGTGCGTCTACGTCATCATCACAGCGCAGTTGTATGAAGCTTTGTCTCTGTACCTTCTTTACTCATGTGGTACAGACAGCGGGAGCGGATTTGTTTTATATGTATATATTATGTAAAGAAGAACTAAATAATACCTGACACTGGTTAAATTATAAAATATCTAGCAAAAATGTATGCAGTAAATTTGATTATAACGACTTACTTCTGGCGCAACTTCTTTCCCTGAATGTGCATCCCAGTTCATTGATTGACCTGTAAATCAAAAAGAATCCATACTAATATTATAAATTATTTTTTATTTATTTAATTCTTTATACTAAATCGCGTAAGCGTTTGACCACTACTATCTCATCAGGGCCCCTAGACAAAATCCAATTTCCTGTTTCCATTCACGCTCACGCAAGTTCAAAATGTATGGAATGACATATATGTTTCCGCAACAAAGATGTCATTCCCATACATTTTGAACTTGCGTTAGCGTGAATGGAATCAGGAAATTGGATTTTGTCTAGGGGCCGTGATGTTAAGTGACTATGTGATCGACGATGTAGCACGCTTACCTAGAAGATACCTGATAATTAATAAGATCTAAAGTAACTAAGTAAGTAACTCTGTCACTATGTCTTTTTGGTACGTATATTGAACGCGGTTGGACTGATTTGGCTGGAACACAGCACAGGGATAGCCAGATGGCGGAATAGGATAGGATACTTTTCAACTACAAAACTAGACAACTGTAACTTTTCGATCTATTACACAAATGTAGTATAAGCATAGTTTTATATGAGAATATTATGTACATCGATGTTCAGCCTGACTTGCTACCAAAAAGTAGCTTACATCAAGGAGAAAATCTGTCGCCATAACCTTACGGTGTTCCGGCAGCACAGCTCTTTAAAGTCAGAGTATTCTAGGCCTAGTGTTTTCACCATCTTTGACCTCATCTCAGCCTACCACCACATGAGATAGTGATCAAACGCTAGCCTATAAGATATAAAAAACTAATTTTCAATGTTAAAGCATTTCCACTGTATACAGGCAAAATAAAATATAACTATAAGCACTAATGCTTAAATGTCAACATAATGAAAAATGAATCAATCTTCAAATAAGGCATAGTGGAAATAATTTAACGCTTTGAATTTATAATGAAAGTGGACCATTTGATTCTTATCAATTTATACGTTAGAACATGTACAAAAAAATTAATGAATACAAAACAACAAAAAATAAGTGAATTGTAAATTCAATTACTTTTTGTATGAAACATGGTATAGTCAGCATATTTTGTTACACGTCTGTTGCTGTTGACAAATTTAGGATCTATTTTTTATAGGATAACACAAGGTGGTCCGATATACATTTTATTAAGATACAATATGAACATTCAGAGATACCTTCACAAACATATTCTAAAACTAAAAAATAAAGTCCGAATAAAATTTTTATGGAAACAAATATTTATTTTAAAAAAAAGTTCAATCTCCCAATATTGTTTAACCCGCGGTTTATCCGCTATTTTGACGTTTCTACACATATAAAATATGCCAAAAAAAACGTTAGTTAAACGCCACCACTCATTAATAATAAGTCGGTAAACCACTCTTTTCCTATGGAACTTACTAAAATGTGTTCTTGTTTTGTTTAATCTTATTAAAATATGTTCCGGCAGCTATCCTTGAGAGCCAGTTCCCATTCTAGGCCTAGCGTGCTTACCATCTTCAACCGCATCATCACTTACCAACAGGTGAGATAGTGGTCAAACGCTAGCCTATAAGACAAAAAAAAATTGGACAGCGACAGACACAATACACGTGTGCCAGTTAAAAATAACTCTCACCCTGTGTAATACTCAGTATGCCATAAGTCTTATCAGCTTCGACCGCCGTCCAGTATTTATGCCATTCCTTGTACGTTTCCTCGGACATGTCTCGAGCCAGATCGTGAGCATCTTCGTGAGGAAAGCTGGTGGCCATGTCGGTCTCTGTGTTAGAATCTGACTCCGATTTACAATCACCACCTAGAAAATAAATAAAATAACATCGTTACATTAACGCTTTATTAACACACTATAAACAATATAAATAACAACACTACACTTACTTCTATGTTGACATAATTAAATTTATAATTACATAGAGTGAAATATAGTCTGTGCAGAAAGAGAACCGTTGTGGCGTTTCGATGAACTAACATTCGAAGGTAAGGAAAGAAGGTACATACCTACCTAGTTGCGCCCGATAAATATAAGAGTAGGTACCTAAGGTACCTTAAACGATAACTAAATTAACTAATAACTAACATCAACATTTTTATATGTAGTTGTCAACGCAACAAAACAGTAAATTAAAACACGCGACCTCAATTTCTACGACGGTTCTCATTTGCATAGACTCTAGATGACAGCATATTATTCTGATAGTACACAAACACCAATATTATAAACAGTTATCTTCATAGTAAGCGTGCTGCATTGTCGATTGCATCGTCACTTAACATCTGGTCTGGCCTGGTAGTCTCTACATGCATAGCGATGAATTTCGATCGATAATCGTCGATAAGAAAAGAGATGCAGATAACAACTGTCTAGCTGCATCTCATTCTAGCAGACGTTTGCGATGACAGAACGCATCGCTATCAATGTAGAGACTTCCACCCCAGGAGATATAATGGCTAAGGGCAAACGCTTGCCTATCTGGAATAAAAAAACTCTTTGCGGTAAAACGGATCGACCGATTTAGATAAAAATGTGCACATAGATAGCCAATAACGTAAAACAGGATTCCTTTTTAACGCGGGCGAAGCCGCGAGGCGCTGCCAGTGTTTTATGTTGTTTACAAGAGAAAACATAACCGGCTTCTATGCTTTTTAATTAAGCACTTATAAACGGTTTCTTTGAAAACTATTTTTCGTCCATTAAATTAATTTTAGCACGTTTCTAATCACACTGAGTGCTGCAAATGACACGTGAGGCTTGCGAAGAAATATAGCGATATTCGTATTTTTTTTTTACTCATATCAACGTTTTTCAAGTATTAGATTGCAAGAACAAAGAAGGGGTATTGAGGACAAAGAATTAGCGAATAAATCTCAGCCAAACTAAATCTGACCACGTAGATTTCACAAATAAGGGACAAAACTACCATAAGTGTACATAAAGACTCAACCAATACCTTACGATAGCAAGCAAAATATCTAGGGACGACATTATACGCGAAGCTAAGCTGTTACAAGTAGGTGTACCTTGCCTCTTTAGCTGATTTAAGATTAGATAAGCTTAGCGTAACTGGTTATTAGTACTTACTAATTAAAGTGTTATGTAATTAGGTATGCCTAGTTACTAAACTGTAATTAGTTATTACCTTTATATTACTATTTATTTATTTTGAGATATTATGTACAAGAAAGAAGAAAAACAATAGCTTGAAACACTAAACAGTATCATAAAATGGTGCTTTATAAGCCACTCACTGTTAATACTGTATATTTCCATACATAGGTATATCTTTGCGCAGGGTCCAATAACATACAGAACACTGTGTTTTTATTATATAATTACAAAAACAAAGAGATCAAAACATAGAAAAACGGTACAAAATTGCCACTCACTATTAATATTTCCTAATGACATAGCTCTGTGCAGTGTCCAAGCATCAGATTCTGCAGTGCGACTGGTGCAAATGGCCGGTAGGAAACCACTCACGCCTGCAACAAAAACAAACTACATTACATCCTTTGTGATATTATTATCTCTAACAACTGTCTACCTGCTAGAGCTACAGTTTCTAACCCGATATTATGAAGGCAGTAGAATACCTGCTACACCTAGTTGAAGCGTTCGGGATTTTTCAAAGGATATCTGTCTGTTTGGGTCATATGCATCTGGGTATGAGTTCTTTTTTTTTAAGAAACTTCACAAAAAAGGGGGAGTTTCTCAATTAGACTTTATTTTTATTTTTTATGGTTGTTACCTCAGAACTCCGTAGAATCTTAACCGATTTTAATAATTATTTTTTTGTTTGAGAGATTATGCCTCCCGTTTGGTCCCATTCAAATTTTATAATGATATGACAAATATCTCCGCAGATATGGAGATAAAAAATATAAGCAAATTTATATATTTTGATGACATGATTATAACTAGCCAGTACTTTGACTATCGCGGCATGTGAAGTCCGATTTTTCGTTTTGTACGTTCATAAATTATCGTTTTGTACGATCATAAATTATTTTATCTACACTAATGTTATAACATTCTACTTATGTTTCCAATACTTGACTTATAATTACTACTGTTATAGCGCAGATAACAAAACACTCAATTTAAGCAATTTCACATGATGGTATAATATCCACATCGATATCGTAAAATCTCATTATAACATCAATAAAACGCGACCAATTAACCTGGCGAGCCTTATGTCAAAATCCTCATACAAGTTGTATAAAATTTTGATATTAGGCTGGCTTTTGAAAACAGTTGGGTTATACGTGAAAACTTCGTCGAAACTACTAAACTTACATACACAAAACTCTTTGGTAAGATCTTGTGCCAATTAAATAAAAAAAGAACAGCGCGCGCTCGCTCCTGATTGGCCCTGCGCGCGCAGCTGCGCTCTCATTGGTTAGATTTTAATGGCGGCAAGTTCACTGACAATACACGTACGCGTGAATGTAATGTTCCGCAATGTGTTTTATTTTTAAAATACAAATTAAAAGTTAAAAATGGATAGCGACGATGATATTTGTACGCCTCCGGATATTCTAGAATTGGCAACAAAAGTAACTCACAATCTTTTGCCAGAAAAATCTAGAAAATTATATGAAAAAGAATATAATAACTTTTGGCATTTTAACTTTCAAAATTGTACCATCCAAAATTTGAACAATTATTATAAATAAACTATTGTCAGCTTTTACTCTTGTTGTTTGATTAATTGCATTAGTGAAGATAAAGTAGTGTATACAACTGCATATAACACGGGTATTAAAACACTCGTTACTATTATGAAACTCGCTGCGCTCGTTTCATAAACTCACACTCGTGTTTTAATACCCTTCATTATATGACAGTTGCATAAACTACTATTAATATAAAATATTATACTTATAAGGATAACTTATTTTTATTACAGTTGCTCAAAAAGTGGCGTATTGCAGGGACGTATAGCGTTCGGGATGTGGGTGATTACACACTCGTGCTTTTTCTTTACCTTTCCCGAACTCGTGCGTTCTCTTTCCCAAATGTCAAAATAATGTCTATTAAAAAGAAAAACCAACCATGAAGTTTTTACTAAAAAAATTCAAAAAAGTTTTTATGATGCAAATACTTATATATTTCTAAAAAGAAGCTAATTTGTTTCAATAACAGATTTAATGATTTGATGGAATGAGTTAGGTTAGGTTTCATTTCATTTCATCTCATTAAATTGCATTTTCATTTCATATCAATAAAAAAATTCTACTGAAGACTTGGCTGTATGAGCATAGTTCCCTTTGACTACCAGAATGGTGAAAAAAAAAAACTCTGCTTATATTCTACGGTTGGCGCCATTTTTCAGAAATTTTCTTTGCGAGTTTAGTTGTTTGTTGCACAAAATGAGTAATATCGACCCTAGTTTTTTTGAATTAACACCACCGGAACTCAGTATAATTGCACAAAATGCTTCGGAGAAGATTTTACCGGAAAAGTCAAGAAGTCGCTACATATCTACATACGACGAATTTATTGCGTGGAGAGAAGAGAAAAAAGCAAATAGTTTTTCAGAAAATGTTATGTTGGCATACTTCTCCGAACTCTCAGCAAAATTAAAACCTTCTACGTTATGCTCGAGGTTTTCGGTGATAAAAAGTATGCTGAAAATAAGGAACAACGTGGATATAAGTGAATACCCAAAATTAAACGCTTTATTAAAACGACATTCCCCAGTTAGTATAAAAAACTGTACCAATTTCAATGTATATGTGAATTATAACTTTTCCAAGAAATTAATTTTAGTTTAGTTGAGTTTATTGTGTTTTTATTATTTTATTAAATTGCTTCATTTTTTCGCAACTGTATTAAAAATAGTCGTTCAGTACACGTGCGGAACCGTCATTCAGTCTACTGAAGCTGCAGTACAAAAAAAAAGATCTATGAAAAGGGGGGCGCGTCCGATGGAAGTCTATATTCGTCTCACTCACTCTTTCTTACTATCTCTTTCGTTTGGTTGTCATAATAAATTTCATCAAGTAGCATCAAGTAGCACGTGAAGAAAAAGAAGTTTCATCTCTACTTAGTCTGTGGCTAGCATGTATTTCTACTTAGCCTGTGGTAGCGTGTTTATTGGCGTTTTCAAAATAATTATTTTATTGTTTTATTTTGTGTTTTACAATAAATAACCTAGTGTGGACTATAGAAAGCATGCATTTAGCATTAATTTAAGGTGTTTGATTATTAACACCTTGCTTGTAAGTGATAATGAAACATAAATAGTGAAATATGCGGGTTAAGGACTGCAAAGACTTACTCTACTAAACGTTATTTTATGGTAAGATTTCCACTTTATGAAGCTCAGTTAGTAGAATATCTTAAAATAATAGCCGTTTACTGCTCTTGTAGGCCAAATATCTCAATCTAAACTAATATTATAAAGAGAGAACATTTGTATTTTTGTATTTTTGTATGTTTGTAATGATTTGGCTCAAAAACTACTGAACCGATTTAAAAAATTATTTCACTGATACATAGAATGGACTTTCGGAATGAAAATAGGCTATATATTATCCCGTTTAAATCAAAGGTACATTCGTGGAGACCTAATTTGCAACCTAAGTCGGCAAAAAAACGGTCGAAAAAACACGTTTCTTACGAACGCTGCTCAATTGATAATAGATAGAAGAATATTTTCTATGGAAGAGTTGTACAACTTAATTAGACCTACAAAAAAGTCCGCGACAGCATATGTCTATCTCTTAAGGTTGACTCACAGTAACCATTTTAATCTGAAAATGTTTGTTAAAAAATATTACATAACTTCCAAAGCTATTTTCAAGTATATAGTATTAATCCTTATCCAAATAATTACGTTAATTAGCTTGGTCACATATTATAGATTAAAATTGTCCTTTACAGTATATAATTCAAATGAAAACTCTAGAAGATATCACGAATTTCACATACACGTATCGCAAAATTAATAAAATATTTGCAGTGAAACCACAGATTAGGTCATAGTTACTACGAAAATATTATTATAGGCTTAGATCTATGCTGTATCTATGCTGTAGATCCCCACCGATCACAATCAATTTGAAGTCAATATAGTATAATAATATGATCTATTGTAAAAATAATATTCATGTATATATATAATAATATAATATTTTAAACCACCCCGACTGATCTATGTATAATCTTTTCATTAAAAGCATTCCAATGACTCTAAACACGACAATTAAAATCTGAGCTGTAAGTTGGTGAGGATTTGAGTATTCTGTAGAGTCTAGATGTACCAGCATCAGGTCAATGCTTCCATGTTCTTACAATATCGTTGAAGAAGAAGATTTTCGAATTGATCAGACCTATGAAAGTTGATTTCATAGCGCAATTAACTGGAAAAAAGCTCATAGTTTTATAACGATTGAACGAATTTTCATGAATCAAAGCTAAGAAAACTCTCGATGAAGACATCTATCAAACAAAAAAAACTATCAATAATAAAAACAAAATCGGTTCATCCGGTTAGGTGCTAAGATGCTACAGACAGACACACAGACACGTTAAACGTATATTACCCCTACATTTTGCGTCGGGGAACGCGTAAGGTTACGGCGGCTGATGTTCACCTTTCTTTTTTTTTTATATCTAATAGACTAGCGTTTGACCACTATCTCACCTGTTGGTAAGTGATGATGCGGTCGAAGATGGTAAGCACGCTAGGCCTAGACTGGGGAACGGACTCTCAAGGATAGCTGCCGGAACACATTAGATGTTTTTGGCGACAGATTTTCTAACTTGAGGGTGGTAGCTGGCCAGGCGGACACTAGATAGTGTCCTACCACCATGCGGGGGTTGTTGGTTTCTTAACGATGTTTTCATTCACCGGAGGGCCACTGTGAGAAGCGCACATAAATTTTTCGATGGAAAAATCCATTGGTGCACGGTAAGGTTTGAACTCGGTACCACGGCATCAAATCATCCTACCCTCAACAGAAAAAGTGAACGGTTCTATTTTTGTTATGTTCCCAACAAAATTAATAAATTAATTAATAATATCGTGTTTTCAAGTGTAAATATAAGAAAAAGTCATTAATTAAGAGTAATTGTAAAAGAATTTATAATAAAATCGGAATTATGGCTGGATCTTGTGAAGCTTGCCGAGCTACAATAACAGTGACACAGAAACGCATCAAGTGTACTCATTGTCTTCGTCTTTATCATTCGGAGTGTGTTAATTACACCAGCGAGTCGACATCGAGATCGCAGTGGAAGTGTCCCTCCTGTGTAGCAGCACAACGAAAGGGAGACAACAGCAACACACCAGTGAGAAACGTCGCCAAGCCGGCTAACCAGCTGCAAGTGAACCTACCTAAAGGTGATGTTATTATTTCATTGCCCTGCTCACCTGCAATAGAAGAACCAACACCTGAAATAACAGCCACCACAAGCTTAGCCACCAGCTTCCCTACAGCTGCAGAAGCAAGCAACGTCACGAACCCAAGTGAAAACAGCATAGTGTCGGAAATAGATAAATTATTAGATAATAAGCTGAGCCTGTTAAAGAAAGAGATAGTCAAAGAACTCAAAGGCTCACTGGTGGCTGAATTTCGTAAAGAGCTAAAGACTGTGACAGCAAAATATGACCAGCTCGAAATCTCGCACACAAAACTGCAGGGTGATCACGAGAACCTCAAGAGAAATTACGACACCCTACAGAAACAGTCTCTAGAGGATAGGAATATACTACATGACCTACAAGCACAGATGAACAAACAACAGCAGTGGGCCCGGATGTCCAACATCGAAATCGTCGGCCTGCCCGAGACGGCCAACGAATCGGCTGTCGACCTGGTTGTAAAGATCGCCAACCATGCTGGAGTTCCGCTGCAGCCCGCCCAGGTGGAGGCGGCGCATCGCGTTCAGCCCATGCAGAGAAAGGAAGGCCGACCTAAACCTATCGTCGTGAAGCTTCAAACCAGAATGCTGAAGGATCAGATCATCTCGGGCCTCCGGAAATCCAAAGGCATCACTACTCGCGATCTAGGCCTCGGTGGCACGGACAAAAGATTCTTCGTGAATGAACATCTCACCCCGGAGAACAAGCAACTGCTTAGTGCGGCGAAGATCCGCGCTAAAGATAAGGCATATAAATTCGTGTGGGTGAGAAATTGTAACATTTTTTTAAGAAAAAACGAGGAATCTCCTATTGTTACGATTTGTTCGGGCAAAGATTTGCAAAAAATTGTTTAAATTGTTCTAATTCACTCTCAGTCGCATCTCTCTTAGTATTAAGCTTATTTTTTGTTATATTACTCACTTGTTACGTGCGTCACAAAGTACAATACACCACACAAAACCCACAACATACTATTCAAATTCATTTTATCACCACCACTAAATACACAACAAAACACATAATTGCCTACTCCTGCGCATACATCACCTATACTTATAAACAATTACAACTACTCGCTAGATCTGTACCTAATATACAAACACTTAATATCACACATCTTCGTAATAGTAAACATAAATACTACTTATTAAGTAAAACAAACGGCCGCACTAAACTACTGGACATTTACAACACTTTAATTTATTTATATTTTCTCTTAAACTTTCGTACATTTTTAATATTTAATAATGCTTTCTAACAAGTTAAACTTATATTATCAGAACGTCCGCGGTTTACGAACCAAGACGACGCAGCTAAGACAAAGTATCCTCGCTCATAACTACGACGTAATATTAATCACCGAAACGTGGTTAACTGATAGTTTTTATAATCGTGAATTGTGCGATGATCGTTATGATGTAATAAGATGCGACAGAAGTATAAACACGTCAACAAAAAAAACTGGCGGCGGTGTTATGATTTGCGCGAAGCGCAATTTACATGCGCAAGAAGAACCAGGATGGACATGCGCCGGCGTCGAGTGCATCTGGGTCACTGTCCCGGCTCGCGCGCTCGGGGTAGGTGATAGACGAGACCTGCACATAGGTGTCGTATATATACCGCCCGGTGACAATCAAGCGGGCCGTCTTGAAGAGTTTACTAAAACTCTGGCTACAATTATTGCCTCCCACTCGAGCGACCACTTCATTATAGCGGGAGATTTTAACCTCCCGGGTATCTTCTGGTCATCGGCAGGTCCCACTTTTAATAAACGGGGCTCTGTTCACCTACAAGAAGCTGTAAGAAGCTTTACCGACGCTTGTGGATTATCTGGTTTTGACCAGTACAACTTGCACACCAACAGTTGTAATAACATATTGGATTTAATTTTTAGTAATGTCTCGTTGGATGTGTCACGTTCAGACTCATCATTATTAGCTGCAGATGTTTACCATCCTCCTTTACAATTAGATGCGACTGATCTAATGTTACCCCTTAAGAAACGCAGTTCAATATATAAATACTGTTTCAAGAAAGCTGATTATGATAAAATTAATGAATATTTAATTAATGTTGACTGGGACACCTTGTTAGTAGGCGAGACAATCGATATTATTACGCAACAGTTTTACGCCCAATTACGACAAGCTATTGACGAGTTTGTTCCTAAAATAAATTTAACATCTACGGAAAGCCATCCTATTTGGTACTCCAGGGCCCTTATCCACATCATCAGAGATAAATTAAGTGCACATTCTCGCTGGAAAAAGGACGGTAACCCGAGAGATTACGATGAGTTTTCAATGTTTAGATCTAGGCAAAAACGTGTACAGAAAAAATGCTATAGTACACACATTGAAAAAATGCAAACGCATCTTAAAAATAACCCAAAACATTTATGGTCTTACATGAAATCGTTGCGTAATAACAGCACGGGTTACCCGAATACCTTAACACTGGGTGATCAGATATATAACACTGAACCTGATATGTGTAAGGGATTTAATATTTTTTTTCATAGCGTTTTCCAAAAACCGGCGTTATCATACAACAACAACCTACGTACCTACCCGGAACCTGTAGATTCAGTGCATAACTTAAACATATCTGAGACTAATATCCAAAAACTATTACAATCATTAGACATTAATAAGGGACCAGGCAGCGACGGTATACCGCCGCTGTTTATTAACAAGTGTGCTAAATCTCTCAGTTTACCATTACAAAAGATATTTATGTTATCAGTCAATGTATTCGGCATCTACCCAGATATATGGAAGGAAGCGAAAATAGTACCCATCCACAAGGGAGGATCTCGAAGACGTATAGAACATTATCGTCCGATTTCAATATTAAACACATTCAGTAAGATTTTTGAAAAGATGATTTACAAGATGATAAGTACAACTATATGCAAATCAATTCCTGAGGAACAACACGGTTTCATGAATAGGCGCTCTACTGTATCGAATCTGACCGTATTTACTAACTACGTATTTTTGAGTATGAATGAGGGGGCGCAGGTTGATGTTATATACACCGACTTCGAAAAAGCTTTCGATAAAGTCGACCACATCATCCTGCTTCACAAGTTATATGCGCTCGGAATACGTGGTGACCTTCACAGATGGTTCTGCTCATATATCGCGAAAAGGAGACAGGCGGTAGTGATAGGCAGTGCTCGCAGCGACTATATTACGATCGACTCTGGAGTTCCCCAAGGATCGATTCTCGGTCCCTTGTTGTACAACGCATACCTTTTTGACATAAACACTTGTTTTTCAAATTCGAAATGTATTATGTTTGCAGATGACAAGAAAATCTTCCTAAAGGTTAACAAGGTATCTGACTGTATCAATATCCAGAGCGACTTAAATAGTCTTTGCGAGTACTACACAACAAACAGAATTACAGTAAACACAGCAAAATGTCTTCAAATAACATTTACACGTAAAACTAAAATAATTAAAAATACATATTATATCGATGAAAAGCCCGTCAAAAAGGTAGATTCAGTACGTGACCTCGGTGTAAGACTTGACCGTAAAATGACTCTAATTGAACATATTGACGATATAGTCCATAAAGCTTATAAGCAACTCGGCTTTATAAAACGTGTCTGCAAGTCATTTACAGATATTGGCTGCATCAAAGTCTTATATTTCTGTTATGTAAGAAGCATACTAGAATATGCCTGTAGTATATGGTCTCCTTGTTATATAGTTCACACAGAAAAGCTAGAATCTATCCAACATAAATTCATAAAATTTCTTTGTTTTAAAGCATATAAGCAGTTTGATTCGTATTCCGAGGCTTGCAAATATTTCCATATAGAACCACTATCGCTCAGAAGAAAGCAATATGACGTTGTTCTATTACACGACATACTTTCAGGTAAATTAGACTGCCCCGACTTACTCTCAAATCTAGAATTATGTACTCCTTCACGTCGGACGCGACATACTCCACTTTTCAATGTACCTCACTACCACACAAAATATGCTAGTAACTCCGTCTTGTCTCGAGCTGTTCAAACTTACAATAAGCAGTATTCTCATTTGGATCTATTTCATTTGTCTAAATGTGCCTTAAAATTCGAAATTAAATCACTACACAATACTAGTAACACAGAATAAATAATAATACAAGTAGTTACACAAACACACACACACACACACACACACACACACACACACATACTCACACACACACACACAATGCACGTAACAAGATCGTAAACTAAAATTTGCATCCGTTCATTTTTATCTTTGTGTAATTTATGTAATTGTAATCAATTTTGGCTATATTCCGTATGTTATATTCTTAGTCTTAAGTTTTTAAAATCGCTGTATGATTACTGAAATAAATAAATAAAAAAATAAAAAATAAAAAATAAAAAGCCGACCGTTCTCCCGATTACGCCACCGGGCCCGGGCTCCTTGGTAGTAAGCTACTTTTTGGTAGATTTAATGATCCCACTACCACTGTACGAAAACTCATGATTCATGAATGCACATAAAACTTTCATTGGTAGGTATATAGCTAGGATTAGAACCAACGACCGTCGGGTCAGAATCAGGGTAACTATCCTTTACGCTAAAGGGCCGTCCAATACTACTACGTAAGTATTATAAAACAAATTCCATCACTGCGTCTGTCTGTCTGTTCGCAATAATCTCAATAGCTACTGAACGGATTATCATGCTGTTTTCACCAATAGCCAGAGTGTTTATGAGGGAGGTTTAGGTGCATAATTCGTTAAGGTTTTGTGTAAATTGGATGAAAATTGACGATTATTGTTAAATATGTTCATATTTTATATTCGATGCAACAAACTGATGCAAATTTTGTAGGCATATATGTTCTACCCGTACGAAGCCGGGGCGGGCTGCTAGTATTTCATCAATTAACAATCTTTATAAACTCTTTGTGAAAAATAGTGCGGGGCGCATTGCGGTGCTTGTCGATATCGATAGTGTATATTATTATATAGTTATGATATGATCAGTGATCGGAATAGAAGTGTAATTTCGCGAGATGTCATGACGATATTTTAATAGGGATAAACCATCAAAGTGATATTGAATAATTTTAATCAACAATGTCCGCAAGCTCATACTCATCATCGGGCAATGATTTCGTCCTTCTGGTGATGAATACATCAAGACGAACTTCAAGCTACCGCAACTGGCACTATACCTAAACCCTTTCAGGCGTCCACTCATAACAATTTTGCTTCTGCACAGACAACACTTATTATTCTGTTTTCATTAGGTCAATGAAGCTGAATAGCTGATTTATGGTTTAATCTGGCTAAGTTTACGTAAAAGTTAAACATGTGATAATATGATAACTCGCGATCCCAGTTAGATATTGAGGAAAGGAAGACTTTGCTGGTAGACTATACATCAGGCTAGGTATGGCATGCACAGTTTAAGTATTACCACACCCTTTTGTTACACCTTGTATAATTTACAGCCAGTGCTGGATTTAGAGGTCTGGAGGCCTTGGGGCAACATAGGAGTGGATGCTTCCTGGCCCCAAATTATTTTCATAATAAAATGAAGATAATTTTTCAGTTGAGTTTTCCAATAAATAATTTATTGTGAAACCAAGTAGTATAGATTCTTTTATTTATAACCAAAAATAATATAAATATAATCGGAAATACGAATGATCTGAAATGAAATTTTAGCGTTAACGAACGAAACCTTCCGAGCTTTTTAGGGTTTGGTACCTCAAAAGGTTAAAAAAGGAACCCTTATAAGACCAATTTTTGTCCGTCTGTCCGTGTGTCTGTCTGTCTGTCCGTGTGATGATACTGAGATACTGAAGATGAAGAAGATACTGAAGATATTGAGGTCTGTAGTCCCTATTAGGTATATAAAAATCAAGGTCCTGAGGCAACACGATAAAAAGATATGGGCATATTTAGATTTTCGCAAAACTTGTAAATACCAAAATGTACCTGCATTTTCAACTTCTTTTAATGTTCGGAAATTTTCCTTTACTTGTGCTGTAAGACCTTGCTTTTAACTAAAATGTACAATTCTAGGTCAACTGGAAGTATCCTATAGGTTTTGGGTCGAAAACCTATAGGGTACTTCCCGTTGACCTAGAATCACAAATTTTGGCAAGAAGCAAGGTCTTATAGGACAAATAAAAAGAAAATTAAAAAAAAAAATGTTGTAAATTAAAGGGTTCTCCACATACATAGATTCGCCAATTAAGATAGGTATCTGAGTTATATGAGCGCTCATACAATTTAGAGGTCTAGCTTAGTTGGTACACATGAGAAGCCTCGATGAGCGAGTCCAACTCGACTTGGCCGGTTTTTTTAACCGAAATATCGTTGATGATTTAGATGTTTGAATTTTTTTATTGTAGGGCGTGTGTAGGCCCCGGGTCTGCTGCCCCGGTTGCCCTCCCCTAAATCCGGCCCTGTATACAGCATGCCCCAGAAATGAGTGTTAAGCGATAAACTAATAAGTCAAAATTACATTGCAGGTATATCGTTATCTTAAGCTGCTGACGCCGATGCCGAATGAGCGAACCCTACAGAGCATCATACTCCAAAAATAAAAAACTTGATAAAATTTAATATTTAGTTTTACTGTCTATCATTTTCTCAAACTGGTTTTGTCTTAGTGGTGGAGTTGTTAAACCAAAATAGGAAAAATATAACTTTCACAATCTAACCACTAAAACAAAATTAGTTAAGTACAAAATATAACCTTCTAAATTTTTGACCAAGCAACGGTAGTTCGATCGTTATCGATGTTTTTGCCGACACGGTACATCACTAGGTTTTTTTTTGTTATGTTGGTCAATCAGCAGAAGATTATTTCGCTGGTATTTTGGCTACTATAAAAGCCCTGTGTTTTGACATTTCGCTATTGGTCAGTTTGCTCTATGGGAGTCCCGACTCTTCTTAACGTAGTGGTTATATTCTCTTTGCCGTCATTGCAACTTGTTCCGACTGTCAAGTAGACATTTGTCGGAACTCTTTGCAATGACAGCCTTTCCGCACTTGTAATGAAATATACTATTCAATAACTTTTAGCATACACGAAAGGTCACAGATAGTCTACACCTAAAATTAAATCTGGTCGACGATTTTTGTGCTTTAATCTCTCTTTTCTTTATCCTAGTCACTCTATGACGAAGGACAAGGTAGAGTGTAAATCAGGTGCTTTGTAGACTATATTCAACGGCACAGCTGCAGCGGTTAAACTAGAGATAAATAGATATTTTCAGTTTATTAATCGACTTAAAAAAATAATATTTCTCAATTCGACCGTTTTTTTTTAGATTCTGTTTCATTATTTTACATTTTATTGATCTAAAGTTGTCTGAAGTACTGTAACTTAGAGGTGCGTGTAATAGTACAGTTGGCAACCCTACTTCAATATCAATCCTTCCAGGGTCTATAAAGAACTTAAGACCTTGTTAATACTTTTATAGACGCAATAAAATACTGAATACTAAATATTTCTTTTATAAGTCTGACCCTAGGATGATGGATTTCAATGGATGGAGCCATGTCAGCCATGTGACGTTGTCACATCGACTTTCATTCTATCAACACATTGTCCTACCCTTTCTATTACAGGGATCGCGAGATAAGAGTAAACGAGAAAGCTAATATCAAATTGACAACCTCGCGCATGGGTGATCGTGTCCATTTTTGACCGGCTAGCAGGCCATAATATAGCGACGCATCATACTTATTAATTAAAAATTAAATAGAAACATAGCTTTAAAGACTGAAACCCTGTTACATGGTTAAATTATGTCGTGTTGTGCTGTGTTTTATCCATCAAGAACAACTAAAGGAGGCGTAAAAGATCCAGAATTATCATTTCACACGTAAGTCTTTGTGGGAATTTATTCTCATATATAACCACTTTTTGAATCAAAATATTTATTTTGCTTACATTATATACATCTTTTTCGTCATATAACTACCGAGGTGGTAAATGGTTATCATTTGAAAGCTTTAATTTATGTAAATAACAAACATAATTTTAGGCCGCCCGGCTAGTGATGTACTTACGAGAACCCTCCAAAACTTTGTCGATAAATATAGTCGATACCCTTATAAAAAGGAATATATAAATTCCTTATTTAATCCCCATTCGTTTACCCATTAATGTGTCCCGACTGTTAAAGTCTTTACATTCCATATAATAAAGTATAATTTATTTTATGAGTGTATCGACCGAGAAGGAATTTAAATGGTATAGTTTTTTGATATTTCCCTAAACAGAAGTCTAAACTACTAGACTTACTTGTTTTTTTCTTTTCAGTTCGTTTTTTAACACTTCACTTTTTGCGCAGTCGGGTTTTTTGATTTTTTAATTTAATGTTTTATTTCGTTTTGTGAACGATCTTAAAATATTATAAAAAGTAATCAAAGTAATGTCGCGCAAAATTAGTAGTAACTAGGTAACTAATTATATTATCACCACTTATACTTACTCGTATTTAATCTATTATTACTTATGATAATGCTATTATATATATTTTTATGAAGAATGTGTGACAGTTTACCACATTAATATATTATATCATTTTGTTGTAGGTTTCCAAAATGTCCGAAAATCCAATCAAGTGGATAAAGGCAGTAAGGCGTGAAAATTAGGATCCAACGAAACACTTCATACTTTGTTCTAAACATTTTGATAAATCAATTTTGTACCTACTAGATTATCAATCAAGCTGGAACTGACACCGAGAAAATGGAAAAGAATAGAAGCTATTTTGATTTTAAAATTATTGTGAATTTGTAACATTATTATTGTTATATACCGGCTGTAATTCACGTACCTTTAGTCGAATTTACTGGTGAACATCGCGATCTCACCGCGTGATCTCACTCCCGAGGAAGAGCGACTGACTCGCTCGAAACCCAGGTCGAGAAAAATCGACTAATGGTACGTGAATTACAGCCGGTATATAACAATAAGAATAGAAGCTAGTGGAGTCAAGATAGAAAATCTTCCTGTAAGTCTTCCTATAATCTTCCTCTGCGAGCAATGAAGGATGATGAAACGGTTTTGAAAGTGTTTTAATCGAAAGTGTTATTAGCTCTGATTCATGAAAATCTGTTTAGCCGTTGTAAAACTATGAGCATTTTTCTAGTTGATGGCGCTATGAAATCAAGTTTCATAATGATTAATTCGAAATTCGGTATCCTTTTCTTCAACGACAAAGGACACTGAAGCATTGACATGATGCTGGGACATCTTCTGGAATCTGCTGAATACTCAACTCCTCGCCAACTTACAGGTGAGATGTCGTGTTCAGACTCATTGGAATATTTTTTATTTTCATTATATATTATACATAGATCAGTCGGGGTGATTACAAATTTTGAGTTTTGGAGAGTGGAGAGCGACGGCATACGCAATGCGGTGGGCAGTGATTGGAAAAAAAGATCTGAAAATCGGGCTCAATGGCGCATCTTGGGAGAGGCCTACAGTCCAGCAGTGGACTGACACTGGCTGATGATGATGATGATACAATAGATCATACTATATTGACATCAAATTACTTTATATCGTTAGCATTTACAAAAAAATGAGCTAATTTTTCTGTAGTGGTAGGACTTCTGCTAGTCCGCCTGGGCCGACCACTTTGCCAATTAATTTTCATAGGAATGTTTTTCGGTTGAAATGGCAAGGTGTCCAGTGAAATTACGAGGCATGTGAAACTTAACATCTTTATGTCTCAAGGTAACAGGCGCAGTGGAGTGACATGCAAAATTCTGGACTGCCAGAATTTTCCTGTATAGCTGTATCTGTAATAGGTAGAAGTCATCGCTTACCATCAAGTGAGAGTCATGCTTGTCCTGTTACCTTTTACAATTAAAATCTGATTAATGTTTACAAAGTAAGTATGGCCTAATTTGTGGTTTCACTGCATTTTTTTTCTATTATTTGCGATGCGCGTAATTTTATATGATAATTTATCTAATACTATAAGAATCTTTGTCCTGACATACTGACTGCCTGACAGACAACGCACAGCCTAAACCTATAGTAGTAGAGACTTGAAATTTAAAGAGTATATTTGTCTAAGTACGCAAGGGTGTACTAAGAAAGGATTTTTCAAAATTCACCCCGTTAGGGGGTGAAATAGAGGTTCAAAGTTTGTGCGGATAAACAAGATTAGATAGTCTTTTCTATTCGAAACTTCATACAAGTGCTTCAGTAAAAAAATATGTAAATACGTGTTTCAGGCTTTTTCAAAATTCCACCCCTAAAAGAGTGAAATGAGGTAACAAAGTCTGAAAACCAATATTGTTTCGGGTTGCGCTTAAATTTGGCATCCAGTTGTTTTAGCATAAGAATCCGTTAAGAAAAGATTTATCAAAATTCCCTCTTTAAGGGGATGAAACAGGGGTTCAAAGTTTGGATAGTCATTTTTTCAACCTTCACGCAAACCGTACTTCTGTAAATAAATAAGTAAATACGAGTTTCAGGCTTTTTCAAAATGCCACCCTAAGAGGGTGAAGTGGGGTAACAATGTCTGAAAATCAATATTGTTTCGGATTGCGCTGAAATTTAAAATGCAGATATTGTTATGACGTAGGTTTCCGCTGAGAAAGCATTTTGTTAAAATTCCCCACGGATATTACTTATAATTAATAATGAAAAAAAAAATATATACAGTGTGGAAATTAAACTCAGGCCCTGGAGGGAAACTACTTTAAATCCTTAAGCTAGCTCATTTTACTTAAAGGAGACATTCCTTTATATTTGAAAAGAAACAAATCTGCATTAAAAGATTTTTTTAAACTCGCTTGCTTCGCCCGTGACTCGAACCAACTAAAATTAAAAAAAATAAACACTCTTTATTTTATTAAACTAATCGGTAGTATTCATATTCAGGATAAAGTTTCTCTAAAAAATGTTTGGTTACTGTTCACTTTTAACAAGTAAAAGACACGTAACAGTTCTGTTATCTCTCCAACACTCAAAGACTTCGTATGAAGTACACGCTTGCTAATTTATCGTTAAGTACCTTGTTGAAATCTTCGATAAGAAAATTGTTCAATGGTGGTAATACCTCTATGCACATTTCCTTCTTACATGATCCGAGGCGTTCAGTGGAGAAGTTTAAAAATGGAACGTTTGACTTTGTTTGCAATGCGGGACAATAATTTTAAAATTCGAACGATTTTTATCAACAGATTTTATTTAAGTAGTGTTGCTTTCCTTACGTAATTAAATTATCTCATAATGGCGTATCAAGAACAATTCGAGTTATTAGAAGCTTACTTTGTTTGCAACAAGAGCTACGATTTAGCTCTGCAGTGGTATCGCGAGAAGTATCCAGACAGAGAACTACCATCTAGAAAAGTTTTGTCTCGAATTGTGAATAATTTACTGACCGTTGGAAGTTTTAAAAAGAAGACTGGACGCCCACAGCAACAAAATTTGGACTATAGCGATGTTGAGTTAAACATTTTGACATACTTCGAGTGTTACCCGAAGGCTTCAAGCAGGGAAGCTGCTCAAGAGATAGGCATCAACCATACTAGTATACTTAAAGTTCTGAAAAAATACAAATACAAATGTTATCGTGATGGGCGATTGGTGCAGAAACTACATCCCGGAGATAGTGACAGGAGATTACAGTTTTGTGAAAATATTCAAACAGAAATAGCCCGCAACCCAAATTTCTTGGACTGTATTGTATGGTCTGACGAAACAAATTTTAGTAATAATGGAATGTATAACAGACATAACAATCATTATTGGTCTCGTCAAAATCCATTCCGTGTCCGTGAAACGAACAATCAGGTCAGATTTTCGTTTAATGTTTGGTGTGGAATCAAAAGTAACATGGTTGTTTTGATGCACATTTACGAAGGACATCTGAATGCAGCAAAATACATTGAAATATTGGAGCTTTTACAAAATCAATTAAACCTTCTGCCAGAAGAGGAACGAAATAATATCATTTTTCAACAAGATGGTGCACCTGCCCACAACAGCAGAATTGCCAGGGCATACCTTAATAAAAATTTCAATGCCTGGATAGGTACAAACTGGACGATTAGATGGCCTGCAAGAAGTCCAGACCTGACGCCCATGGACTTCTTTTTATGGGGTCATGTAAAAAATGTTGTTTATGAAACTTGCTATGAAACCGTTCAAGAGCTAAGGATTGCGATAGAAAATGTTATTAGGGGCATACACCACAACACTTTGCTGAAGGCTACAAGAAATGAATTTCAACGGCGACTAATGTTGTGTAGCCGGAACGACGGGGCTCATTTCGAACAATTTATCAGTTAAATAATTTAAGTGTTACAAAATTGATAGTAAAATAAAGTTGATGTTAGATTTAACGATTATTTTTATTTTTAAGACCTAATGTTTGTTAGAGAAACTTTATCCTGAATATTAATACTACCGATTAGTATATTAAAATAAAGAGTGTTTATTTTTTTTAATTTTAGTTGGTTCAAGTCCCGGGCGAAGCAAGCGAGTTTTAAAAAATCTTTTAATGCAGATTTGTTTCTTTTCAAAAATAAAGGAATGTCTCCTTTAAGTAAAATGAGCTAGCTTAAGGATTTAAAGTAGTTTCCCTCCAGGGCCTGAGTTTAATTTCCACACTGTATATAAAAACTTATAGATTTACGTAAGTACTTCTATAAATAAATAAGTAAATACGTGTTGCAAGATTTTTGCAAGGGGTTGGTAAAAAAAGTCTGACAGTCAATATGGTTTTTTGGGTTTTATAAATATGAATCCCTATTTCCCTTAGTCACGCAATCACTTGAAAACGGGTGAACCGATTTGGCTTTTACTTCTTTGATGTCTTCTATGATAGAAAGGTTTCACAAATTAAAAGTTTTAAGTAAATAAAAGAAGTCTTTAACGCGACCGAAGCCGCAGGGCACTTCTAGTATTTTCGTATAAATTATATACTGTAAAGGACAATTTTAATCTATGATATTGGGCCAAGATAATTCGCGTAATTATTTAAATAAGGATTAATACTGTATAGAAGAAAATAGCCTTGAAAGTTCTGTAACATTTTTTATTAAAAAATAAAGATTAAAATAGTTACTGTGAGTCTGTGCGATAGACATATGTTATCGCGGACTTTTTTGTAGGTCTTATTAAGTTGTACTACTCTTCGATACATACTTTCTTACATCTATTTCAGATTAATCATCTTTCGTAAAAAACGTGTTTTCTCGACCGTTTTATTGGCGACATAAGTTGCAAAATAGGTCTTCACGAATATACCTATCTTTTAAACAGGATAATATATAGCCTATGTTCATTCTAAAAGACCATTAATATATTTATATATGAGAGAAAAAAATACTCGTCCTGTAGTTTTTGAGCTAACTCAATACAAACATACATGTTATCTCTTTATAATATTAGTATAGAAGTTTAGATGATTTGTAGCTCAAAATTGTAATATTTAATTGACGTATTGAAAACGCAAAAACATTTAAGATTTGTGTTATAGAAAAGCTAAGAAATCTATACCGCCAGATTTAAGGTTGCCTAATTACAGTTAAGTACTGTAGCATTTTTTAACAATAACTAATTTCCATAAGTTCAGTAAAGTAACTACGTATTTTATCACATAAATTGTTTTCTTTTTACATAAGTTTTAGTTTTCTACATTTTTTACCTTTTTATCGATATGTTTTACAATAGTGATCACTTCCCTACTCACGCACACTCTAGCAATTCTAGACACTAACACAAACAGAAAATGGACATGCTGCCAAAGTTTTGACGCCATCCATTATAATCCATCATCCTAGGTCTGACCATTTGATGTCAGCGATTGGATGACAGCTGGGCTCATTGCTTTTTTTTTTAATTCAAAGCATTAATTCTGTTTTTGCTATGTCTACATTATAATTGATATGATTTATTTTACGATTTTAGACGTGTATATTTGCGTATATTAATCCTACAGAATGCTTTGAACTTTGCTATGAAATTAGCACTATCTTAAGTATATTTTTTTATACTAGTTAATAATTTCCATTACCTGCCCTCCCGCGTGCGTACCTAAAACAAGCACAGCTACAGCGGTTAGACTATACATACTGGTACTTTCAATTTATTCTTATTTTGTCAGCTGCCGTGGAATGAGTAATATCTTTCGTGTTGCTTGCCTTCCTTGAGTTATACGGCCAAGGTCAGTGGCCTGTGACTGTTTCGTAACGATGGTATAATCTTTTGTAATAATATATTGTTTGCCTTTTAATTTTAGGACTATCGGCACAGATTATATAATAGATACTACGTGACAGATACTTCACTCCCCTACAAAAGTAAAATACCCACGCTTATTACCAACTGTAAGACAATACAAGCAAAAATGTGACTAAGGTGTTCGACATAGCGGTGTTATTACTTCGTTCAGCGCACGATGTACCGGCGCTCGCCCGATACTGTGTGCATTAGTGTAGGGTTGACTCAATGAAATAAAAAAGTTTAGAATTCCTTTTATTGACCTCACAAAATAACATCAAGGTACACACTTAAAAGTCTATTTTTTTGTCGAAATGGCTAATTGTATGCCGTCTTGTCTAGTCATTTTAGTATGGTAAGCAAAAAAACATTAAAAATATTATATCAAAATTTGTTTTTTTTTTGTCAACCTCGCAAAATGACTATGGAAAATATAAATCTTTTTTACGTACGCCACAAATTATATTACAATAGTAATCACTGAGTATTCACGTGTTGCGCCACGATGCGCGAGCATGAGCAGTGACAACCAACTAAAGAGACAAGGAGTATCATAATAATAACTGTACATAGAGGAACCAAACGACTGGCGATAGTGGCGATAGCGGTACCTGTACTTACCGCTGGAAAGTGTAGGTATATAGCGCTGTAGGTATGGTGGAGTGAGGGAGGCTTGCTATCGGTTTCCTGATAAAGTCCATTCTAAGAGCAAACAAATATGTATACATGATGATTCCCAACTGTATGGGGAAGTATGTATCTATTAATATTAGTAAAGAATAGGAGCCTTGACTTCTAATAGAGGTGTCGCCGGATCAAATCCTAGGACGGGTGTTCGGCCACGGGTAGTAGGAACATATTATATCGATGTTCCGCCTGACTTGCTACAAAAAAGTAGCTTACCACCCTGAAGGAGAAAATCTAGTTATTTAGGGTATTCCATTCATGAAAGTCAGAGTATTCTATTTCTAGCGTATTCACCATCTTCAACCACATCATCGCTTACCACCAGGCGAGGTAGTGGTCAAACGCTAGCCTATAATATATATATCGCCGCAGCTTCAAGATAACCAAGATATTCGCCAACATAACTTATTCTTAAGCAAATTCGAGACATAAATTATTTACCTTCGTAAATAATATGTGATTATTAGATTATTATTACTTCTTAATTATCATTTTGATTTGTAAATTAGTTATCAAATCTACTGCGTTGATATTAGCGCCATCTATGTGAAAGTGTGATAATTTGTTATAACGCCATCTATGGAATGTGATGGGAACTACGAGCGTCTGCTACGCACACATAGCTATGGCTGTATGTATGACAGCTGTTGTGGTGTGGCGGCGCGGACGCTCGAGCCCGGGCCCGGGAGCGCACTTTGGTGCCGGCGCTCAACGGAATAACATTGTAAGTAAAACCTATGTCGCTCTGATCAAAAATAATGTAATTCAGAAATAAGAATGTTAAACTTGTCTAGACTTGCCTTTTATTTCTAGTTATTCCTAGTCTTGTTAATTTTCTTGAGGTTTAGGCCAAAGAGAATATAAATACTACGTGTTTAGGCCTTAGGCTTAAACACTTTAGCAACTTCTATAGACTTTAAGTTTATAGATAGCTTTGGAACTTATAGATTGTAGGAAAGACAGTTTATATCTGGAATATTAGTCCAGTTGTAATTATTAAACGAGATATTGCCTGTGGCAGGACTGGTGACCATAGTGAGGCCAGCGGTACTGCTCATTTTAAAAAACATCTGCTTAGGTCAAAATCCGACATATATGTATATATACATACTGTATCTTTATAGGTTTTAAAGTTAAGAGAAACAGGAGTTTAGTAGATATATTTTTTATTTATTTAAGTATGTTTATTTTTCAGCAAATATGAAAAAATATTTTGTTTATTGTAAACACAGGGTTCCAGAGATTTATTTGTTGTTCACAAATTACAAAAACCATTAAAAGAATTCCCTTTCCGGTGTCTGCATTTCCCAATAACTACAACTCGGTTTGGTCTTCAAATCGCGAGTGAACAGATATCTTCTAGGGAAGCGTGCTACATCGTAGATCGCATCATCACTTAACATCAGTTGAGATAGTGGTCAAACGCCTAACTGGAAAAAAAACTTTAAAACTTACCATCATCATCATAAGCATATACTAGTCCACGGCTGGACATAGGCCTTTCCAATAATACGCCACTGAGCACGTTCCTCGGCTACTCTCATCCAGCTCTTGCCAGCTACATTGCGAATAACATGACTCTAAATCAAACCCGTTGAAATAAATACACAAATCTATATTATTTAAAGTTACGCTTATCATAGTGGAACAGCCTGTAGTTATATCTACAAATCGGCCGAGCCGCATGAGTGCGAAGAGATAACAAACAAATTGACTTTCATTAGTTAGATAAGTAATAACTGTCGAGATATAAGATAACAATAAAAATTAATGTAGTGGTAGGATTTCTGCTGGTCTGTCTGGGGCGATACCACCACTTTGACAATTAATTTGAAATAGAAACGTTTTTCGATTAGTGTCCAGTGAAATTATAGGGCATGAAACTAAACATATTTATGTCTCGAGGCTAAGTAAGAGGCGCAGTGCAGTGACATGACATGAAGAATACTGGTAATCTAAAATGTTGCATGCCGCTGTATCTGCAATAGGTAGACGTCATACCTTACCAATACGCGAGGGTCGTGCGTGTCCAGTTACCTTATATCATTCATAAAATACTTAGAAAGTATATAGTGACACTATTGTGTACGGCTAGTGTAATAAGACACTGTTTACTGTCCACATTACCAGCACTAGGCATAAATGCCTGTGCTGAAAGGTTTTGAACTAACTTCCGTGTACAGTAAATGACTGCCAGGTTATCTATTTAACAATACACAAATTTAAAAAAAAGTCTTTAGAATAAGCTTTTAATTGATCATGATCAATCAGAATGTGCATTATAAACAACATTTCATGTTTTGTCGTTGAAGAATTCCCTTATCTGGCCCAAACATAAAGTAAGAAATCTCTTTGTCTAAGGGCACAACCCTGAGTCACAGAATAAATAATAGTACTACGTACCTGAGTGTGAAATGAGATCAAGCTTATCACAAAAATATATTATCATCGAAACTAAACCATCATGTGATATTGTATTTCTGTACGATAAGAGGAACTGGCTCTAATTCAGCTTGCAATATTTAATATTTGACTTAATTAACAGATATCTATACTAATTCTATAAAGAGAAAAAAAATTATTTTTGTATGTTTGTAACGGATAGACTCAAAAACTACTGGACCGATTTTTAAGTTTTTTCACTAATATTTAGAATGTAGTTTTGGAATGAAAATAAGCTATATATCTGTATATATAAAAGGCAAACGTTACTGACTGACTGACTGACTGATCTAACAACACGCAGCTCAAACCACCTAACGGATCGCTAAAATTTGGCATGCAGATAGTAATTATGGCGTAGGTATCCCCGCTAAGGATTTGTCTAAAATTCACCCCTCAGGGGATGAAATGGAGAACCAAGATTAGATAAGTCTTTTTTATTTGAAACTTCACACAAGTACTTGTGTTAATAAATAATTAATAAATACGTGTTACAGACTTTTTCGAAATTGCAGCGCACAAGAGGGTGAAATGGAGTAAAAAAGTCTGAAAATCAATATGGTTTTCAAGGTTTTACAAAAATGAATACCCATTTCCCTTAGTCTCGCTATACTATTTACGATTTGGCTAATTCTCTTTTGATGTGTTTGTTTTACTTTTTATATGAAAAAAAAATGTTTTTATGAAAGAAAAGTTGTAAATAATTTAGAGAAGTTTTAACGCGGGCAAAGCTGCGGGGCACTTCTGGTATTGATATATTTACCTTATCAGTGTCACTACACTACCGATACACTATCGAACACTATAGATATCACTTCAGCCAAATCCATCCAGCCGTTGACTTTCACGCTTATTAAGCATCAAGCGGTGATCAATCAGAATGTATGACTCACGACACGAACTTTGATATTGTAAATATCTAGCTAGTATTTTTCCATCTATGTATATTTTTAAATGTATTATAATTCTTAACCGAAATGCAGTTTTTTAAATTTAGTGTTCGGACTTTGGAAGTAATCGACATAGCTCAACGGATTAGCAAACAGTGGCAGTGGGCTGGTCATATCTGCCGTAGGACCGATAACCGTTGAGGTAGACTGGTTCTAAAGTGGATACCGCGAATCGGTAAATGTAGCGTAGGACGCCCAGTGACCAGGGTGGAGCGACCACATTCGCAAAGCGGTGGGCAGTGACTGGAAACATAGAGCCGAAGATCGGGCTCAGTGGCGTGACTTGGGAGAGGCCTATGTCCAGCAGTGGACTGATGATGATGACTTTTGAATTACTTATATGCGTCCCGCGGCAATGCTAGGATGCTATTGGATGTGAAAAATAGCCTTTTTTTAACCGACTTCAATAAAGGAGGAAGTTTCTCAATTCGACCGTATATATGTAATTTTTTTTTTATGTTTGTTCGCGGTTAACTTCGTCATTTATGGACCGATTTTGATTATTTTTTTGTTGGAAAGCTGATATCCCAAGTGTGGTACCATGGTATTTTTATGGAGGTCTGATAAGTATCTCCAGAGATATGGAGATAAACACCTCAAAATTGGTACTAAAAATTAATAGCGCGGCATTGAAGTTGGCTCTTTTTAGTTTTTTAAACGATCTTATTAATGTCTTATAGGGTAGCGTTTGACCACTATCTCACCTTTTGGTAAGTGATGATGCGGTCGAAGATGTTAAGCACGCTAGGCCTAGAATTGGAACTGGCTCTCAAGGATAGCTGCCGAAACACATTAAATGTTTTGCCGACAGATTTTCTAATTTGAGAGTGGTAGCTGGCCAGGCGGACACTAGATCCTGTGTCCTACCACCATGCGGGGTTGTTGGTTTCTTAACGATGTTATTCGATGCCTATGTGCTATTCTGATGTATTAGCTAGTAGCAGCGCCATGCGGCTTCGCCCGCGTTAAAAAATATCCGATGTCTTAATCTACTATACTGGCTATCTTTGTGCAAAATTTCAGCCCAATCAGTTGAGCCGTTCGACCGTAAAGAGTTCTAAAACATCCTACCTTAAAAACGTTCGCATTTATATTAGTAGTAGGATAGGATATTGTATTTTTGATAAATAACAAACACCATAACTGCTGAAATAACGAATCCTTTGCGACCTCATTCCTCATCGCTTATGACAGTCAAGTGTGTCAGTTGTGGTTTTCCTGTTAACTCTTATCATCATAAAAACAAATGCCTATTTGGTCAGAGTTTTAATTTCAATAATACTTCTCAACCGAGACTTACACAGAAGTTAAATATGATTTAGGTACTTATTAAAAGAAAATAAATTATAAAAATTCTAACGTTCGTTCAACGATTATATGCTGACTAACTGTTCCCCGCGGCTTAAACCGCGTTTAAAAGTATCCTATAGAGTATAGCCTAAACCATAATACTGGCTATTCCTGTGCAAAATTTCAACAACATCAGGCCAGTCGTTTGAACGTGAAGAAGTCCCAAACAAACAAATATACAAACTGACTTTCGCATTTATAATATTGGTGATGATTGATGGTTTTATACTTGATTTAACTACATATTTTATAATAAAAATTTGGTATTCAAGCACTATTTATCTCTCAATTGATTGCATATCTGTATTTATGCTGTAGTATTTTATGTATATGTATACAATAATATATATGGTTAAAACCATAAAAATATATATATATATATATATATATATATATCTATGTATGTATATAATGTATGTGTATACGTTTATGTAGTGTATGTATTTAATGTATTATATTGTTATAATATAACTTTGTAGCTGTACACCCCCTGCATTATTTATATGTGAAATCCTATCCATCCAAAGGTTGTCTGGTAGAAATCGCTCCAACCGATTAGACCGCCCATTGTATTACCATTGTTTTGTTATGTAATATTTACTAAATGTTTTATATTGGTGTACAATAAAGAATCGGTCTATTCTATTATATTTATAAATAGCTCTTTTTATAACACGTTTTATTTATGCAGACGAGTAAAATCTTTTAGAGTATTATTAACACATTTTTGTTTGCACACAAAGTAGCCGGCCGGCAGATGTACAACCAACCAACCAAAAACAATAAATAACACAAAATGATCTAAAGAAAATGTTACAGAAAGTAATTTAGACTAATATTATAAAAAAGTTTGTAACTATATGTCACTGTGTTTGTTACCTAATTCACGCCAAAACCATCCGATCTTACTAAAATTTAACAAGGATGATCGATACTTCATAGCATGGTTACTAAATTATTGGTGTAAGTACGTGAACGATATCGCGGGTATCAGCTAGTAGTTTTATCTAAATTGTAACATATAACAAAAATCGTATTAAATATAACAGCAATAAAATATAACAACCAAGATCCCTACCGTGAGAACGTTCAGCACAACACAAAACGATCGAACTATGCTAGTCCGATGCCAGCAAACGACTAACCTCCGAATTTCAAGCTCAGCGCACGCAACCTCTTTACGACTATCATGATGACGTCACCGATTAATCTACGTTGAATCACTGAATCTTTTAAATAACAGTAAAAATAAAGACCTCACACTTCAAAACATAATAAACGGCAACTCGTTTCTATACAGATTTCTTACTAATAAACGATTTCGCTCTCTTGTCATTAGCGCGTATATAGGACTATAACCCGGCAAATTTAACTGCGCGAGCGATGCCATTCGGAACTAGATAAAGTCTACGCAATTTAAGGTCAATTGAGCACAGTGGCGCCAATACCGCATGTTAATTAAGTATTATCAGTAGACTAACAGTCTAAGTCAGATGGGTAAACATTGTGCATAATTATCAGACAACATATTGCTTCGATCAGCTGAGTATCGAGATAGATAGATAGATAGATACCTATATAGAACATTAGCCAGTTATCGACGTACTTGTACTATTATTTTTTCTGTGTCGATGGCAACATTCTTAATAAAATAATTTTAAGTAAGTGTTTAGTTATTTTGCAAACAATTTCTCGCTGTCAATCTCTGGAAAACCTTGAAGATATATTTAGAATGAACCTCCCCTACGTTTACCTCCTCTATTTATACGAAACACGTTGACTGTGTTGCGCTCGGCTAGCATTATTATGTCACAACATCGTTTACATGTTTTATAAAATACTGGATAATTAGATGAATCGGTAAACTTCATTACCCATAAAAAACTACCATTTCCACTTTTTAGATTTTTCGGGAGTTTGTTTAGGTTTTTCCTGATTTAATTTTCGCTAAACTACCTCTGAAATAAAATGGATAAAATAAAAATAAAAACAACAAGGAAATCGATAGGGCCACCGGCCAGTACAAAATTTTTGAGACTAACACACGGCCATTGATTTATATGTATATGGAAGATAGAGATATTTAACTATATCAGAGAAAGATCTAAAATTATAATTGTAGTATAATTGTTTAAATATAAATTGACTACTAAGACTACTTGTTTTAGGGTTCCGTAGTCCTGACAAGGAACCCTTACAGTTTAGTCATGTCCGTCTGTCTGTCTGTCCGAGGTTTTGCTAAGAGACCGTTAAAACTAGAAAGCTGTAATTTTGTGGGAGTATGTAAATAAATGACGCCGACAAAATGCTGAAATATTTTTTTTTTAAATATTTTTTTAGTATAGCTCCCCTATATGAGAATTGGGGGTGAATTTTTTTTTTCATCGTCTACCCCATCGTGTGGGGTATCGTTGAATAGGTCTTTTAACCCTATACTTGGCAAGGAAATTTTTCTCAAATTTTTTTAACTTTGCAGTTAAATTATGTTTTTAGGATCACTAAGGACAGGTGAAAAAATAATAAAAAAGTTTACGTATCTTCCAGTGTACAATGCCAATTTTAAAATGACTTAAGGGTTGCTAATACCATTTTTCGATTGAATGCTCCATTTACGAAATATTAAACTTTAAAGCGCAAATTTTTGTTCCAGTAGGGCATCCCCCCCTCCCCCTCTAAAAGCTAAACTGCTGGCTTGAAAAATCTGGAAAAATTCGTGATAATAGCTCATTTCATGAACTTTAAAGGAAAATTATAGCGATTAAGATAACTTTATTAGTTTAGCAGTAATAGTCGTTGAACTTGGGTGTTGGATAATTTTGTACTAAATACAAAATCCTTAGAATAAATCCTTTAAAGTAACAAAGACGGAGTACCTAGTTGCTTGTTTATAACGGGTAAAGACTTGCATTGAATAACAGGCTACTACGGAACCCTACACTGTGCGTTGCCCGACACGCACTTGGCCGGTTATTTTAATATCTGATAGGCTATGTCCACTATATCGCCTGGTGGTAACTGGTAACTTTTTGGTAGCAAGGCTCAAACAATTTTTGATTCAGAATTGTTATTATAGTACTGACGAATTTTTAAATGACAAATTATAATATATATATATTTTTTTATGACGTTACTATTTTCATGACATTGTATTGTATCCATTTTAATTTCAATGTAATATACAAGAATGACCAGTGAATAGCTAATTATTAATTTTGAATGTATATATAGCTGAGTAAAGCAGCGTCATCTGCAAAGTTTGCACGCCCGTTAAGGCAAAACATGACGATCCATTTATTATATTTGTCACAACTTTTTGTAATACGCATGTTTTACGCAAATAAAATATCTTTATCTTTATCAAGTTAGGCGGAACATTGCTGTAATGCTCCTGTGGAAGAAAAGCCAAGAATGCAAATTGAAAAATCCATTGGTGCACGGCTAGGATTTGAACCCGTGACCTCCGGGTTCAAAATCATGCCATCTATCCTTAACGCCAACAGGCCGTCGAAAATCGATTCAATAGCTATTCTCCTCGCAATATTCCCCATTGCATAACAATAAATACAAGGAACTATGTTTGACCAGGCCTAAACAAAATGCATTTAAAAATATAAGGGTATGACAGTAAATGTTCTATCAATAATGTCATTGCAATCTATTTTGATGTTGCGTTTGGTGTGAATGCTTAAAGAAATGTGCTTTGTCCAGTTCTGCAGTACTTTGGAATTTTATTATTCTATTCACACCCATCATGTTCCATTATGCTTCATTGAGTCATGTATTCCATTCTACTCTTACAATACCCATAACTTACGTAAAGAGAGATGTCAGTAGTAAATTATATCAACACTGCATATCTATTTCAAATTCCAACAAGCATAGTAACAGTGTGGACCATATGTGACAGATTCCTGCCATTTTGGCAGGATTGGCCTCTTATTTTGGCCTCTGGCATGATCGGCTGACGTTTTATAGAACCTGGCAGTTTTTGGCAGGATTGTTATTTGGGACCTTTTTGTTGGAATTTTCAAACAAACTAACACGTTTACTATTAAATACACTATTAATAATTAAATATTGGCAAAGAAGTAAGTTGTATATTAGAATCTGGTGGTAGCAGTAATTCGAATTCCATTGTAAGTGTTGAGAATTTATGGGGTGCTATCGGCAAAATGCGAAATTTTAATGTATATTATTATATAAAAAATTAAGAATATCACTAACTGCAATGTTTAATTTTATGTAATAAAAATATAGCATATGTACTCGTATTTGTATTTTTACTTTTCTTGGTTTAATAAAACGGTAAATAAAGTGGGCAATATTTTAGTATTTTTTGCTACAGACTGGCAGGTTTTTCACCAAAGTAAGGCAGGATCTATAGCTATAGTTTAAAGATGGTCACACTGAGCTTAAACTATGTTTGTTTGGTTAGAACCGGAAAGAGCTGTACAAAATTATTTTTCATCCCATCTATTCGAAAAGTGATGGTTTGTTCCTCGATAAGTGCGCGCAAAATAGGTCTTTTCCACCCTAGGGCGGGAAAGTATTTTTTTTTAATGTTTGGCTTATGACTGTTCTTTTATAGTGCCCTGTCTAAGGAGGTTCAATAATAATATTATACGGGAAATGTTATGGTCCTATTAAAAAGAGAGCGCGCGGCGCTAATTAAGTTAAAAAAGTTCCGCAACATCATATAGACGGGGAAACAAATTTAATAGTAGATTAGTAGCCAAGGGCTGTAAGGCATCAATTGCAGTCCGAGATATTTAGGCGCACGAGCGCAGCGAGGGCGCCTATAGTTCGAGGGTGCAATTGATGCTTACACCCGAGCTAACTACTTTGCTTTACATCTCGATTGTGAGGTAAGTAGAAAAAACCGGCATTACAAGAATAAAACATTTTATTAGTTAAAATTTATAGTGAAATGAAAACAATTTTCAAATTTTAGGGACAGGTGTTATTTTTAACATTGAATAACCACAAACTAGATGGCTGCAGCTTTTTTGAAAGCTCACTAAAGTATGTTAAGAATAAAATCTCAGATAAAGACTTTACTCGTTTTTCTTTTCGCCACTTCATGAACTCGTCGTAAGTTTTCAAATATCTCTCTTTAGAACTTTCAGGCAAAATATTGTTAATTGCTGCTTCAGCTTCCAAGAACGAAATTGGGCCTCTTTCTTTCGATATTTAAAATTGATGACTATTATACTCATACGAAGACAAGGCTGAATAGCGAAGCGACCTCTTTTGTCGTTGGGCTGAATGCATGATGTCTATTGCCAGTATGATGGTTAGATGTACGCGAACTTTTTGAAAGAGTGAAGTGTTTTTTTTTTAAATTACTTACCGCCCTAGGGCTTTTCTAGCTACATTATTACCCTAGAGCGCTAATTGGTTGGTTACCTACAAGCCCCATTTGGGGGTAATAAGGACCTACTTACCGAATATGAGAGATGTAAAAAAATATTTGAGCGCGCAAAGTGGCACAATACACATATCTTGTAGTGGCCAAAAAGAAGAAAAAAAAGTGCTAGGATCTTGTGTCACACAGTCTTCTCATTGGCATTTTTATGTGGTCACCCACACAGAAGACTGTGAAGACAGTCATAATAACACATTTAACCATGGAGTAGGAAATACATATAGACATGGAGGTGCCGCGGTACATTTGCTTGTGTGGATATAACTACAAAAAATAGTGCCTATAAGTCGTAATAGAACCTAAAATGACTGCCATTGATTGTCCATTTGTACATTGATGACCTTGATTGACACAATCCTAGCAATAGACCAATGGACAATTAATAGCATACGTTTTAGGTTTAGATATGCACCTTTTTTGGTAGGTATTTCATGTCCTTATGTATAATTTGTCAATGAGTTAAAGGTAAAATGTTTATCGGGTGAAAACTGCAAAAGATGCGAAGTATTAATCGGAAACTGTGTGTATTTATTGGTTTATTACGTTTGTTTATGTAAGTCAGCGTCTTTTACAATATTAAAATATTATGCTCTTGAATTGCTATTTTCTAGAGCCTTTTATCTATTCCCTTTTCTCATAGAGGGGGATGAAAAGC
Source organism: Cabera pusaria (assembly GCA_954871355.1). Classification (NCBI taxonomy): domain Eukaryota; kingdom Metazoa; phylum Arthropoda; class Insecta; order Lepidoptera; family Geometridae; genus Cabera; species Cabera pusaria. Next base: position 14,665,199 of record OX940904.1, on the reverse strand, counting down.
AGAGTGTAAAACTCGGCTGCAATATTATTTTCTCTCGGCTGACGTGTTTTAAATCCCTAGCTACGCTCAGGATACTACTTTAGAATCTTTCGCTTCGCTCTGGATTCAAAATAGCGGCCTCGCAGAAACGTACTATATAGCACCCTTGTTATACAATCTACTATTGTGGGCTATTCATTGAGAAAGACATCAGACATTGATCAGGTTCCTTTACGAAGTGTGTGCAATCGCGCTTGGATCAAAACACTCTATCAGACCAGTACTAAATATGTCAGAAGTCGCAAAAATCTTTTCCATACAATTTGTATGAGATAGAAAAACTAATAATATTCGCATACTTCGTTTTTGATAACAAACAATCCTGCTAATCGTAATCGTAAAATCGTAATATAATGTAAATGTATATATCAAAATACATGTAACGATACACTATATTTAATTGTAAAACAGACGGAAGAGGCCTGGTACTTATCATACGGGTTTAGAGCCTAGTTTAAGTACCAGGTGATCATTGATTTATTGTATTAATGCCAATTTTTTCCAATAAACATTTTTATTTTTTATGATTTATTATTATTCACGTTATTTATTTTCTTTCTTAGTTTTAGGTTTTTTTACAATAAAGATATCCAAACAAAAATAGAAAAAAATCATTACAAATAAACAATATTATAAAAAAACCTAAACCTAGAGTGCCGCCAGCAGCGGGGCAGGGCCCAAGCTACCGGTGGTTAGGGCTGCAGAGAGAGGAACCTCCTGACGATGCGTGCCGTGTCAAGAAGTACCGCCTTCTGTATCTGGCCCTTGATCCAGCCGTCTAGCGAGAGTCTCTTGAGATGTTGGTCGAGACTCTTCGCTATTAGGCCGTTCGCAGAAACGACTATTGGGACAATGCTAGTCGAATCAACATCCCACATGGCGGTAACCTCGAAAGACAAGTCAAGGTACTTGCTGATCTTGTCCTTTTCAGCCTTCACGAGGTTCTCGTCATGTGGGATGGTGATGTCAACTAACACTGCCCGCCGCTGGGACCGGTCGACTATCACGATATCAGGTTTATTGGCGACAATAGTCCTGTCCGTGATAACCGATCGGTCCCAATAGAGCAAAGCATGACCATTTTCAAGAACTGGCGCAGGTGCGTACTTATAGTACGGCACCTCAGACTCGACAAGGCCGTATTGAAGAGCAAGTTGCTGGTGGATGATCCTGGCTACGAGGTTATGTCTGTGCAAGTACTCGGAGTTAGCAAGATGAGAACAACCGGAAATGATATGTCTGAGTGACTCTCCGGGACGGCGGCATGCCCGACATATGTCGACCGTACCGTCCTTCATAATATATTTCCGGTAGTTGTTCGTCTTGATAACTTCGTCCGCAATTGCACAAGCAAAACCTTCGGTTTCCCCAAAGAGGTCCCCGAATCGTAGCCAGTTCACCGACGCGAGCAGGTCCACATCGGGTCCCGTTAAGACTCGATAGAACCGGCCATGCAGCTCCTTGCTCTTCCATACGTCTTTGCGGTCCTCGGTGCTCAGCACCTGAGGCTTGCGCCAGTTCTCTTTGCCTAAGGATAGAGGGGTGAAAGTCTTGTCAACTGACACCACATCGCAATGCATCCCACACTCGTTGTTTAGGAAATATTCCCGGAGACTGCATACCTCACGGTTGTGGAGTGTCTTGGCATTTAAAAAGCCTCGACCACCCCATTTCCGTGGGATATACAGTCTCATAACAGACGAGCGTGGGTGAAGCATGCGATGTGATGTCAATTGCTTTCGAACTTTTCTATCCAGGGCGTCTAGTTCAGTCTGAGTCCACCTTAGTATGCCAAAGGTGTATATAAGTAGAGGCATAACCCAGCCGTTAAAGGCGCGCACCTTGTTGCCTCCTGACAAAAGACTGTTAAGTACCTTTGTCAGGCGACCAAAGAAACGCTCTTATTATTATTATTATTATTTGCTTATTAACACGATTAATATACTTTATGAGACTAACAGTTGTTGGAGTATCGCAAATGACAAAAATTATATTGCAAGAACAATGTACATACCTCATAGATTTATAATCGGGAATTTAACGTGACTTATGTCAATATAGATATCAATATAGCGATCGACATATGTTTCGGCCTCATCCGGAGGCCTTCTTCAGGATCTCGAGTGCGGGGCCCTCGCCGACGCGTTCAGCCTCGCGTAAGTCACGTTAAAATCCCGATTTTCAATCTATAAGTTTAAAATGAACGTGAGTTTTTTAAATAAAAATGTAAATACCTGTTAACCAAGATGTTCCATGCACCCATCCATCCGGCGAGCTCTCGATTTCCTTTTCTTCTATATAGATGTAGTCACCAAGCACTAGTTCCAATTCATCGCTAGCCTTCGGCTCGTAGCCCTGAGTTACTTTGTACACCTGAGGACAAAGTGCGGACGAAATAAAATGCAGCTCTTGATTGTACAAACTGTTTTTGTAAAATACTTGATTGTAAAATACTAGTATATCTACCAAGTGTGTAAGGTATAGATGGCATTTAAGAATTGAGTTTTATTGATATCAGTTTCTGATTTTCTAGTCATCATCAGCCTGTATCAGTCCACTGCTGGACGTAGGCCTCTCCCAAGATGCACCACTGAGCCCGATCTTCGGCTCTTCTCTTCCAGTCACTGCCCACCGCTTTGCGTATGTCGTCGCTCCACCTGGTCACAGGACGTCCTACGCTACGTTTGCCGATTCGCGGTCTCCACTCTAGGACAAGTCTACCCCAACGGTTATCAGTCCTGCGGCAGATATGACCAGCCCACTGCCACTTCAGCTTGCTAATCCGTTGAGCTATGTCGATAACTTTAGTTCTCTGGCGAATTACTTCGTTCCGGATTCGATCCCGCAGAGAAATACCGAGCATAGCTCTCTCCATAGCTCGCTGAGCGACTTTAAACTGGTGGACCAGTCGGACTGTGAGTATCCACGTCTCGGCTCCGTATGTCATCACAGGTAGGACGCACTGGTTAAAGACTTTTGTCTTTAGACACTGTGGTATAGGCGACGAGAAGACTCGACGGAGCTTTCCGAATGCTGCCCAGCCCAGCTGAATTCTTCTCTGGATTTCCTTCTCGAAGTTATGTTTGCCTAGTTGGAGCGTCTGCCCTAGGTAAACATACTTAGTGACAACTTCGAGTGGGATTCCATCTACGGCAATCGGTTCCGAAACAACGTGCTCGTTGTACATGACTTTGGTTTTATCCAAATTCATCCGGAGACCGATGCGACGAGAAGAATCAGCTAGGCCATTTAACATCCTTTGTAGGTCCTGCAGCGTCTCTGCCACAATGACGATGTCATGAGCTTCCTTCATATGGCCTTCCCACTGGTTTTTGTGTCTGGATATCAGATTTCCTGAGGGAACTAGGTCTATTCGTGTGGTCATTGATGGCTGCTCGTCTGACCAATTGGCTATAAATGCCGGTGTTCCTCAAGGGTCGGTACTCTCTGCAACGCTTTTTCTGCTGCATATTAATGACCTGCTAAAACCTGGTATTTTAGGGTATGCAGATGACAGCACCGTTGTGGAGAGTTATATGTCTAGTGCACGAGCCAGTGCAGTACAAATCCAGTCTCATAGAGAAGCGATGGTTCAGCGCTTAAAATTTTCCTTAAAGGCAGTCTCCGATTGGGGCGATGCCAATCTGGTTAAGTTTAATGCTTCTAAAACCCAGGCGTGTCTTTTCTCCGCCAAACGGAGTCCATTTCAACTGGCTCCTACTTTCAGGGATGTGTCCGTGCCGATAAATGACCAACTTGAGCTTCTTGGCATCTCATTAACACCAACTCTCAATTTCGGCTCTTATATTGAGTCTAAAGCCCAGATAGCCTCCAAAAAACTTGGAATTTTGTCTAAGGTGCGACAATACTTCACACCGGGACAGTTGCTCAATCTCTACCAAGCACAAGTCCGGTCGTGTATGGAGTACTGTTCTCACCTCTGGGATGGTTCTGCCAAATACCAGCTGCAGACACTGGAAGCTATTGAGAGGAGAGCCAAGAAGCTCATCAACGACGACCAACTAGTAAGCAAAAGACTCCAGAGTCTCGAGCATCGTCGCAAGGTCGCTTGTTTGTCGGTTTTTTATCGGATTCATTTCGGAGAGTGTGCATCGGAACTTCATAACTTGATTCCGCCATCCCCTTTTTATAATCGGACTAGCAGGGATACTAAGAGGCGCCACCGCTACATGGTGGATATACCATTTACGCGTACAAAGCGATTCGCTTCTTCTTTCATCATACGTACTGCCAAGGAATGGAATTCCCTGCCCGAGTCTGTGTTTCCGATTAGATACAACATAGGGGTCTTCAAGTCGCGAGTGAATAGGTATCTTTTGGGTAAGCGCGCTACATCATCGACCGCATCGTCACTTAACATCAGGTGAGATAGTGGTCAAGCGATACCCATTATCACATAAAAAAAAAAAGTCATCTGCGAATCGTAAGTGAGAGATGTACCTGCCGTTGATGTTAATGCCACGATCTTTCCAGTCCAGCGTCTTAAACATATCCTCTAAGGCGTTAGTGAACAGTTTCGGGGATATGACGTCCCCCTGTCTCACTCCTCGACGCAGGTAGACATGTTTAGTTCGCTGGTTCTGTACTTGTACAGTCATCGTTGCGGCATTATATAGACATCTTATCACTTCGATATATCGCCAGTCGACTTGGCAACGCTGCATGGACTCGAGAACAGACCAGGTTTCGATTGAGTCAAAGGCCTTCTCATAGTCCACAAATGCTAAGCACAGGGGCCGATTGTACTCTTCGGTCTTCTGTACAATCTGCCGCACCGTTTGGATGTGGTCTATGGTGCCGTAACCGCTTCGAAACCGGGCCTGTTCCGGAGGTTGAAACTCGTCGAGTCTTCGCGCAAGACGGTTCGTGATGACCCTTGCAAACAGCTTGTAGACATGGCTCAGAAGCGAAATCGGGCGATAGTTTTTCAATAGGGTTTTGTCTCCTTTTTTGAAAAACAAAACCACCATGCTTCTGTTCCATGCCTGTGGAGTTCTCCCAGTAAAAAGAACGGAATTAAATAGCTGCTGAAGCTGTTGAACTGCTGGAGCTCCACCGGCTTTTAAAAGCTCCGTTGTGATTCCGTCTTCTCCTGGGGCTTTTCCATTTTTGAGTTGTTCAGGGGCCATCACGCTTTCGTCACGGCTAATTTCGGGCAGATCTTCTGTGAAGTGGCGGGTTAAGGTGGCTCTAGAATCCTCAGTATCGGGTTCGGGCCTTGAAGCATGCGATGCGTAGGGCTTGCCGTAGAAGTCTTCAACTTCCGACAGAATCTCCGGCTTGGATGCGACGACGTTCCCCGTTGACGTTGTCAGCTTTGTGAGGTGGCTTCTACCCAGAGGCTGGACGAACACTTTCGACCCCCGATTCTACTCAATTGATTCTTTAATCAAGAGCGTGTTAGAGGATCGCAGGTCGCGTCGTACCAGCTTCTTTATGGATATGTTGCGCACCAGGTTAGTTGACAAAGCTGACAAAGGGTCTGTTCGTCTCTCTTCCATTAGCCGAAGTGTTTCTGCCGAAAGTTTGGACTTTTTGCCCGTACGCTTGCTCTCGCAAAACTTCGTTCCTTCATCCCTGAGGATTTCCACCACTTCTTCGAGTTTCTGGTCTACGTCATCTGTGGTTTCCAAGGCAGCGAATCGATTTTCCAATTTTAATTGGAATGTTTCGGACCCAACAACGGTTTGGAGTAGGTTCGGACGGAGCGTAGACTTCATCAATCGGAATCTCTCGGCTTTAAAGTCGATATCCAGAGAGCCTCGTACAAGTCGGTGATCACTTCCAGTATTAAACCTAGTGATCACTGAGACGTCTCTGAATATGCGCCGTTTGTCCGTAATGATGAAGTCAATCTCGTTTTTAGTCACAAAGTCGGGGCTTTGCCACGTCCATTTCCTTTGGGGCTGTTTCTTGAAGAACTAGTGCATCAAAAAAAGCCCCTCTCTCTCGAGGAAATTGACGAGCATTTACCCCTGTGATTCCTACTCCCAAATCCGTGTGGTCCTATAGACGATTCGCCGCAAGTTTGTACTCCCACTTTGGCGTTAAAGTCTCCCATGACAACGTTGTAGTGAGCCTTGGAGGTGGTGTGTAAAGCTCTGGAGATATCTTCATACATGCTCTCCACCTCATCATCCAAGTGTGTCGAGGTCGGTGCGTAGACCTGGATATCCTTGAGGGTGTACCTCTTGGTTAACTTAATTATGAGGTACGCTACCCTGGTCGACACACTGGAGATTTCTACAACGTTGTCACTGAGAACCTTGTTGACCTGAAACCCGACGCCGCCTTGGGATGGCTGATTTCCTTCTCTGTAGTACATAATATGGCCCGATTCTAAGGTTACGGTGTCCTCTCCCTGTCTTCGGACTTCACATAACCCCAGAATGTGCCATCTTATGTGTTTCAGCTCCTCCTCCAGCTGCGCTAGATGATCGTCCAGCCGAATCGTGCGTCCATTGTACGTTGCGAGGGTCAGTTTGTTCTGGCGGCCTACCGTAACCCGGGGATTCTTAGCACCCCTGCCCTGCCGTTACCGTGACCGCCGCCGTGGTCAGGAATAACAGGGCGGCCGGGAACTGGGGGCCGCGGCTTATTGTGACTTTCCATTTTGGTTTCATCCCTTGGGAGGGATATGCCTTAATCGCCATGCTGGGCAGGCGTGTTGGCGATCACAGGACGTAGCTTCTCGCACCGGTGACGCTGCTGCCCGTCACCGGCCTGTAGAATTTGGCTACGCCATAGATATGAAATGGTTATACCGCCATTTGTCGGTCGCCAGAGCCCCGTCTGTTGGTCAGCAGGATGCACCACGGGCAGGTGAGGTTGGCTGGGAGCACCGAGGTCGTATTTGTGCTCCCTTACATCCCATTTTCTAGTATTTTAACATTAAGGCTGAGTTGCACCATCTTACTTTAATCGTAACTATAACTATTAACCGGAGTTTTTGTATGGATTTTAACAGATTTTTGACGTTCGTTATAGTTAAAGTAAGATGGTGCAATTCAGCCTAAGAATTTAATTAGCAAGAGCAATCAATCGGTCGAGTGGCTATAGAACCCAATTTTTTATAGTTTTAAAATTTAAACATTTCGAACATGCGGCAAATTGCAGCACTTGCAGCAATAAAAGGAAATTATTACAAATAATATCTACTTCCCATCGCACTCAAAAAATCTTACAATAAGTTCACCTGGAAATTATACCTACTAGAAAATTTCCAACTACTGCTTTGTAAAAAATACTTACTTGGTGATTAGCAAATCGAGGGTCCCTTGAATACAGTCTCAACTCCCAGCTAGATTCAGCCGGCTGCAACTCTTCGACCAAAGTCTTCAGCTTGTCGTACGCAGGCGCCGCGAAATGATACGCCAGTGTAATGTGCAGAGACTTCGTGTGAGGCTCTAGGTTTATAGCTATTTGGGGAAAATACATATACATAGGTAGTTAGTTATTTGTTGATTGAAAATTTGCTTCACGCTGTCAGTGGTTTTACGAATCTTGTCATACGGCTGAAGAGCAGTTTTCCCTATACGCAAGCATCAGCTTTTACTAGCGCTTATAATTTTTGTTAGAACATGCTCTGAATAATATTCGAATTAAAACGATTTCTCAACGGTGCGTTATATTATAATATCACGGATATAGACAGATGGCATATTTGGACCAAGATATTGCTAATGGTTTGATCTTAGCGCATCTTATCCTTATAATGCTGATAGTGGTAATACAGTATGTGAATAATAGACGACAATAGAAGATGCATTTATTCTATTGCCTCTCTCTGTTTCTTAGTTACTCCAAGAGTTACGGCTGAAACACACTATTCTATCGTGTTAAGTTTCATTTTTGGTACACCAAAATCAGTTGCTCAATATGTATAATATTAATTATAATACCTAATAAACATTCTTGCAACTCAATTTTCATAAGACAAAATATTAGTTAATTTACGTTTTTACACATTTCCATGTTTATCCTAAGCATCCTATGACAATTTATTAACTAAAAGCATAGCACATGAACAAAATAAAATATGATAGTTATTAATTACCTTAAAAAGCGTGAAGATGCATGCTCAAGTTCATAAATCTTCTAGCCCCTTTCTAGCCTATAAGATGATAAATAATAAGTGGAATATTAATATGAATAAATCAGTAAACATTAATAGGTAACATGAGTTTAAATAAAATTGAAAACATAATTATATAATGCTTGCTTATGCATTGGTACAATTAAATATTGTGGCATTAGTATGACAAGCGTAACCTATCAAAAGCCGAGATTTTAAAATTATGTTTAATACATTTTTCAGTTTTTAAATCAATATGGGCACTGAACCATGGTCACCACCGAGACTTTCTTTGCATAGATTCTAAATTGTAGTTAATATGCTGCAAAATATATTATTAGAAATGAAATGAACAAATAAGGAGATATAATTTGATATTTATATTTTCATTGTAGTTATTTGATCCCAATGTTATACATTTTGAGATGGTACTGTAAGGGTAAACATTCTAAAGAGACTATCCATTATGTTTAATAAAATGTTGAGCTGCATTTTCTGAATATGAAAATTCCAGCAAGAAAATGGGCCACTTACACAAAAACTTTTTTGATGGAAATCGATACAGTTTCTGATAAGGCTGACTGAGGCCACTAGAAAAGACAGAAATTGCAAAATCTATTTCCATACATTATGTAGGAAATGGAGCAACTAATAATTTTTAATATATTATTATTTTCAAAATAATATTGATTTTCACATTTTGTTACCCCATTTTCACCCTCTCAGGGGTTGAATTTCGAAAAAGCCTGTAACACGCTATTACTTATTTATTTACTAAAGCACTTGTGTGAAGTTTGGAATTGAAAAAACTATCTAATCTTGTTTCTCCATACAAACTTTGAATCCCCATTTCATCCCCTTAAAGGGTGAATTTTGGAAAATCCTTTCTTAGTACACCCTTACGTACTAAGAAAAATATACCCTCCAAATTTCAAGTCTCTACGACCAGCGGTCTGTCATTCAGTCAGTATGTCAGGACAAAGATTCTTATAGTATTAAGATATCTTTATCAATGTGTTACTATAAACAGAAACCATAAACCATAGCCTGCATAAGCCACAAATAGTAAAATACATACACAAAGTATATAAATATCTTACATTTAATTGGTTTCTCTTGCTGCACCGTACACCAAGGAAAGCATGTACCCAATGCATCCAAATGTTCATATGTATCCACCATAACACCCACTGTGACAAATAAATATCTATATGTAAATACCATACAATACTTAAATATGTTATAAAAACTATAGTTAATTATATTATTAGCTAATTAGTGTTAATGTGTCACTAAGATAAATAAAAGGTTATCCAAAAATATTGTATATTATAACAGGGAAGGTAGAGAACTGATATATAGCAAGCTGCAAGACGTTATTCTGCCGAGTATTTACTTTAGGTCAAGAATGTCAAGACTTTCCTGGAGCTTTTTTTTCTTTGATTTTCAACTCCACCTACAATGTGTTGTTACTTTCTAATCTAATTTGTGACTGTAGTTTTTTCTATTAGGCAGGTGCCATGATGCTATTGGATTTTTTGCTCATTTGATGATGTGTCACATGATTTTTCCACTCACACCAATCTAAAGCCCAAATTATTAGTCAGACTTTGGCTTATTTAAAGCACAGAAAAGTCTTGTCAACAAAGTTAATGATGAGGGCTGCGTTCATGACCTATGCTCGGAGTGCAACCAAACACTCTAACCCCGTTCACGACCTAAAGAGCGTCTCATTCGCTAAACGAGTTAGAGAGATAGGTTAGAGCGTTTGGTTGCATAGGTTGCACTCCGAGCGTAGGTCGTGAACGGAGCCCTGTGTAATGTGCAATATTTTGTGCATTACCACAGAAAAAGTATGGTATAGACTTTGGACATAGACCTAGATATTTTATTGTGGTTTATTTAGTTGCATAGGCATTGTGAGCTGTTATGTTATGACCAAGCTTTACAAATACACTTGCAAAGATTTATATATTTCATGTAGAACTTCAATAGTTACAAAATTTTAATTTCAAACTCACGTTCATTTTAAATGTATTAATTTGAAAATGAGAATTTAACAATGTTTATCGACATTGCGTAAGCTATGTTAAATCAGGGTTCGAAAATATCCGTAATTTATTATAAATATCAAAATATCGGATATTTATGATATATATCGGATATATATCAAGTTTGATATATATCCATTATGTATGAAAGCCATATTATTATTTTATTGTATTATTAATGAATATTATTTGCATATGTGTTACATAAACATACTAAAATTATCAAATGTCAAGACATGCAATGCTTTATTTATTTGTATGTACTTTACATAGTGCGTTAAATTCCTGTTTTCAAATCAATAAGTTACAACATTCTAGCTTGCAATTGAAATTCTAAGCTAAACAAGAACTAAGGCCAAATCTTAACACAAAATTTGGGCATAAGGCTGGGTTCTGATGTATAGATACCAACTTGCTCTTTGTCAATTTGACCTAGATATGTGTGCAGCTGAAACTATGTGTCGTTTAAAAATTAAAATCAATGTTATTCAATATGTAAAAAAATACTTACATGCAGATGAGACCTGTTTTACATACTGTACAGCAATTTTCTTTAGATAATCAGCATGCTTTTCGGAGACAAACAGTCCCATGAAATTGTGTGAAACGTAGGGCTCTAGTTTTAAAGGACTGGATGGTGGATTGCCAACATTTTCAACTACATGTTTTACTGCTTTTGCAAGCTGAAGGGAGGAGTCATCTGGGGCCTGTAACATTAATTTTAAGTGTTATTTAATAGAATTTCTACTAAGTCATATACTAAGGTCTAACTCTCTAATTTGTTAATTACAACATAATATATAATTAATTACCCAGGAATTAGGGCTGTCTGATGCCAACAGGCAACACACAGCCCTAATTGCAGGGTTTGAGACCATGAAATTTAACACAACAGATTTATACATATAAGGCAGATGGGCATAAAAAGTATTTACACAATTTACGTCAGCTTAGCTTATAAACTGAAAGGTATAGTATCTTTGGGGCCCATATTTATCTTTTATAAATAAAAATAATTGTTTGATGGAACCCGCAGTCTTTTACGTGGTGACGTGAAAGACTGATTGAGGTGGTTTGCCATAATACTTAAATTTAAAATTTAAAACCACCCCTGACTGATTTTTATATGTATAATTTATTCACTGAGACCATTCCAATTAGCCTAAACATGACATTTCAAATGAGGAGTTGAGAGTATTCTGCAGATTCAAGTAGATGTCTCAGCATTAGGTCAAGTTACCATATTTTTGCGATATATCATAGAAGTAACAGGATACTGAATTTAAAATTAATATATTTGATTTGACTTATGTAAACTATGCTAAACAGATGGCAGCAGTGTGACGGGTAAGTCGTGTGCAAAAGCGCTATTTTGATTTGTTTAATGTCGGCGGTCAGAGGGCTACGAAAGTTGCTATCGTAGTCTAGGCCATTTCCCATTCTAGGCCTAGCGTGCTAACTATTATCGACCGCATCAGCACTTACCAACAGGTGAGATAGTGGTCAAACGCTAGCCTATAAGAAATTTTTAAAAAAAGTCTAATGAACCAAACAAGAGCTGATAACATTTAAACGGTTGGACTGATGAACTGAGCTGATTTTCATGACACAAGGCTAAGAACACTCTCGATGAATCACCTATCAAACAAAAAAAAACTGAATATAAATCGATACATCTGTTTGGGTGTTACGATGCCACAGACAGACACACACACTCACAGATACACACGTCAAACTTAGAACACTCCTTCTTTTAATGTCCGGGGTTAAAAACAGTGTATTGGTAATGACAAGCCGTCAAATAGAGCACAATAAACCTGTAGCAAGAAGATTGGCTGGAATATTGGTTACCATAACAACAATATTTAATTACACACAGTGCATACATCCATAGATGCTGATAGGTTTGAGTTAAATTTTTTATTGACAATCTTTATTTCAATATGTATACAATTACCTTGAAAAACGAAACCAACGTTATATGAGGTGGGAAGTTAAGAGCACCATTCCACCCAGCTGTGGATTTCGACTTGGCCCAGAATTCCAGCAGCTGCGCTAACAATGGCCCTGTAGGGCTGGCATAGAAGATGTACTCCCGAGGTTCGTCGGCGTCGATGAATGCGTCGTTCACGTGTGTCAACAGCCAGTCAGAGGCAAGCTGGACGCTGCGGTTACCGGTAGCAGCTAAGGCTTTCAAACTGCAATAACATTTATTTTTGGGATTAGATATATATAAGATTACCAGATATATAAAAGAGACCAGAGACAGACCAGATTGTCCAAATTGATCGGTGGCCAACATATTTCCTAAGAGACAATAGTTCTAATAGGTCTTATAGGATTTATAAATAGTAAACTAGCGACAAATTATAATAGGAAAGCTGAAAGGAATAAATTAATACTTACGCTCGATGTCTAGGGAAGCCCATTTGCAACAGAATTTGAAGCGGGGAAGCATCTTGTTTGGCCTTATGTGAAGTGGACACCTTACGAGGAGGTAGATTAGACATGTTGCAAAAGGGAATACGGCTGGGATTCAATGAACTTAGAAAAATACGCCGCATAGCATAAAACTAGTTTGCCATATTTTTACCATAGCCCGACCCCGACACAATAAAATCACAACAAACAACACAGACTATTGAGTATTGACTAAGTTAAGTAGCACAGATTATTATATCTAAGTAGATAGAGATGACTAGCTAGCTACACAAAAGATATTAAGCGCCTTATTCACGATCCATCTTGCTGTACGTCCCGCCAAGAACAATGCACGATGCAAAAGTACCATGAATAGGCTTGACGTATGTCGATAATTATTATTGTTCGCTGGATTTACGTATTGACGTACAGCTGGGATGGATCGTGAATAAGGCGCTCTGTCCCATAGAAAACATTATATATAGGGCATAGAGTAAGTATATATATATATATATATATATATATATGTGTATATATATATATATACTTACTCTATGCCTACTTATATATATCTAATACTATAAGAATCTTTGTCCTGACATACTGATCGACTGACAGACAACGCACAGCCTAAACCGCTGGTCGTAGAGACTTGAAATTTGGAGGATATATTTGTCTTGGTACGTAAGAATGTACTAAGAAAGGATTTTTCAAAATTCAACCCTTAACGGGATGAAACGGGGGTTCAAAGTTTATATGGAGAAGATTAGATAGTCTTTTCTATTCGAAACTTCACACAAGTGTTTCAATAAATAAATAAGTAAATACGTGTTTCAGGCTTTTTCGAAATTCCACCCTTAGGAGAGTTAAATGGGGTAACAAAGTCTGTAAATAAATATTGTTTTGGATTGTTATGAAATTTGGCATGCAGGTGGTTATTATGACGGTGTCAGCTTCAGTGACAATATCAGCTAAGAAAGGATTTTCTAAAATTCACCCCTTAAAGGGATGAAATCAGGTTGAATCAAAAAGGGGGGTTCAAAGTTTGTATGGAGAAATAACATTAGATAGACTTTTTTTATTCGAATCTACGCACAAGTACTTCATTAAATAAATAAGTAAATACGTGTTTCAGGCCTTTTCGAAATGCTACCCCTGAAAGGTTGAAATGGGGTAACAAAGTCTGAAATCAATATTGTTTCGGATTGCGCTGAAAATGCCAACCTAAGAGGGTGTAGTGGGGTTGTCATCTAGGAGGTTGCGGGTTCAAGTCCCGTCGGTACGATGAAATTTTGGATTGTATTTGACAATTTAAAAAAATATAAAGTGTGTAACACTTCAAAGAAACTTAACATAGGGTAACAAAGTCAGAAAATCAATATTATTTCATATTGCGCAGAAATTTGGAATGCAGGTAGCAGTTATGACGTAGGTATCCGCTTAGAATTTTCTCAAAATTTCCCCCCGGATATTACTTATTATTTTTAATTATATAAACTTATAGATTTACTTAAGTACTTCTGTAAATAAATAAGTAAATACCTGTTGCAGGATTTTTGCAAGGGGTTGGTACAAAAGTCTGAAAATAAATATTGTTTTTCGGGTTTAATATATATGAATCCCTATTTCCCTTACTCACGCAATAACTTGAAAACGGGTAAACCGATTTGTTGTTTGATAACATGGAAGTAAAATTAATGCGGAAGAAATGAGAAGTTTGAGAAGTATGATTGGAGTGACTCTGATGGATAAGGTGGAGAACAGCAAGATAAGGGAATATTGTGGTGTGGTAGAAGATGTGGTGACAAAGATAGAGAAAGGGATGCTTAGATGGTTTGGACATCTAGAGAGGATGGATGAAGATAGACTGACGAAACAGATTTATGAGACGAGTGTGATTGGGGCAGCCGGTAGAGGCCGACTTAGGCGAACGTATCACGACCAGATCGGAGACGTTTTAAAGAAAGGCCAAGTCAAAAGTACTTATAACCGGCGAGCATGTATGAAAGCGCTCATGAAAGTGGAAGAAGCGAAAGAGGTATGTCAGGATCGTAGCATGTGGAAAGAAGTAGTCTCTGCCTACCCCAACGGGGAAAAGGCGTGATTGTATCTATGTATGTATTAGCATTGCCAGACGTATTTCCCGGGACGTCCCGTTTTTCAGGCATAATTTAATACGTCCCGCCGGGACAAAGTCTGTCCCGTATTTCAACAATATTTCGCATAATTCCGACGACGACGGCAGCTTGCGCTGCGCGCGCACGAGAACTAAGCTACCTCCCCACAAATTTTCAGCGAAATCAGTTCAGCCTATCTTGATTTATAAATAGTGTAACCCCCCTCTGTAGTCTGTGAGTGTAACTAACACGACTTTCTTTTATATACATGCATATTTAGATTAAGTAGCAATAAAAACAAAGTAAGAAATACATGTTTTTCATTTGTCCCGGGGGAAAATGTAAAATCCCGTATTTTTTTGCAAAATGAGCAGTTTGTCCCTTACAGGCTCAAATAAAATCTGGCAACCCTAGTATGTATGTATGTATGTTTAACTAAATGTTTCACTACCAAGAGACGCGATACGCTTGCATTTTGCACAGTTCTCACACTCCCCAATTTTGTATGGTATAAAATTAAATTTTTCGACTGAATGTTTTCAGTATTCTTAGAATCGTGTGTATAACTTAGATAAATCTATTTTCCTACGTTTTCAATGTACTGTTTACAATGCATTTAAGTAAAGGACTTTGCACTTAACGTTTTACGGGAAAGTGATCGGAGTGACTCTGATGGATAAGTTGGAGAACAGCGTGATAAGGGAATGTTGTGGTGTGGTAGAAGATGTAGAGACAAAGTTAGAGAAAGGGATGCTTAGATGGCTTGGACATCTAGAGAGGATGGATGAAGAAAGATTGACGAAACAGATTTATGAGACGAGTGTGAATGGGCCTGTTGGTAGAGGCCAACCTAGGCGAACGTATCACGACCAGATCGGAGACGTTTTAAAAAAAGACCAAGTCAACACTACCTATAACCGGCGAGCATGTATGAAGGCGCTCATGAAAGTGGAAGAAGCGAAGGAGGTATGTCAGGATCGTAGCATGTGGAAAGAAGTAGTCTCTGCCTACCCCAACGGGAAAAAGGCGTGATTGTATGTATGTATGTATGTATATATATATATATATCGTAGCGAGCTAAAAGGCCTTATTCACGATCCATCTTGCTGTACGTCCCGCCAAGAACATGCACGATGCACGATGCAAAAGTACCATGAATAGGCTTGACGTACGTCGACAATTATTATTAATTGATTGCTGGACTTGCACGACGGATTTTGCATCCAGCGAGCGCCCCCACCACCGCAAACGTCTTGCAGATGGACAGTGAATAACGTGGACGTACGTCAGAGCGGTCCAGCATCGTGCGTGCTTGATCGTGTATAGACTTGCTGTACAGCAGATTTAACATTTAGAGCTTGTGTCGCAAGGTGACAACACCTCAAAATGGATCGCGAAACACTTTCAAGATTTATTAAAAAATATAAGTGATGAGTCGCACATGTGAATTTTAATTTTTTTTTGTAAATCTTTTTCATCCTAAATCTCTTGCTATATTTTTCCTCTCTTCTGTTGCTGCCGACACCATCAGAAGAACTCCCATTTTTGGGGGTTGGGGTTTTGATAAAACAGGTGGCATTTTATAATTTAAAACACATCCTCTCATCTAATTCGTTCTATTTACTTTGCTCGCTTGATGCGCGCATGACAGTCAGTATGCTACATACAGCGCCGCGGCCTTGAGCTGACGTACAGCCGGGATGAATCGTGAATAAGGCCCTTTAGACTCTCATCTACGATATATATATATATATATATATATATATATAGTAATCTGTGACTATCACGGTCCAAGTCCAAGAGTAGAGTCTATTCTCCGTGGTCCAAGTCCCAAGTGTCTACTCTCTGACACATCACAGAATACTACTTATATCCCGTAGATGGATAATTAAAATGATCTGACATTAAAATAACAATAATAATATGAGAAAGATAAAACTATACAATCACTAGTATGAGTGAGCGAGACGGACAACATTTTATTTTATCCTCGCGTATGCGATTTTAATGTTTGCCACCAGCTCTAACGGCGCCTATTGGTTTTCAACCGGTGTCATATATAACCCGACCAAATTACGTTGTTAATTATATCTCATAGCTGGCATATGTATCACGTGTTCATCATTTTAGACGGGTTATATCTTTATAGCTATTTCATCTAGACATGGGCGTTATTGGCTATTCCTGGCAACGGTTTTCTAACCGATATTTGGTGTCAATATCAGTTTTGACAACCGTTGCCGAATATCGGTATCAAAGCCAGTTTTCAGCTAGCTAATTCGCGTTTCGTTTGTGACTTCATTCTCATTATTTGAAGGTGGTTGCCTAAGGTCAGTTTGTTGTGCCAAAAAAATAGACGCATGAGCCTTTCTAAGGTGAGAGTTTAAATTCCCTGTCGAGGTTTTGTATGACAAAGTCTGTTTGCAATATTTACAAATAGCAAAAATATTATCCTTTTTCTCAAAATGGGTCCACACTACACCCCCCTTTTTGCCAGACATTTTTATACAACAAAAACGTTTAATATTCCGTACAACACACAAAACACTAATATCACTTACCTATTTAAAACTTTCTTTTTATATATACACTTTAGGTTCTATACAACACAACTTACACAACACACAGCAACACTAATTTCACTTACTCACTAGAACTTTCTTTTTATAATAAGACACTTAACACTTAAATAATTATATGTATGTTGCACACAACTATATTCAAACAATATATACACACAATTATGTACTATTTTTAATTAGTCAATAATCGATAACACACTCAATCCAAAATTAAATCACTTAGGGGCTAAAAAAACACAACACAGCAATTAACACAAAAAATATGGAATTCACCGCACGCACAAATCAATCGCTCAAAGCAATCGAACGAAGTAATTAAAAGTTTAAGGCTGGGTTGCACCATCTTACTTTAACCGTAACTATAACTATTAACTGGTGTTTTTATATGGATTTTGACAGATTTTTTACTTTTGTTATAGCTAAAGTAAGATGGTGCAACTCAGCCTAAAAGTTTGAAATAAACACACGCGTCTTGGCGCCACCTGCGCGCGCATTCAAAAACCAATTCTACATTTCTTCTATCATCTTGTTATTGTCAAGTTATTACGACCTTATTTTGAAAGCGGTAAGGTGCAAAGTTGTAACTAAAAAAACCTGTCAGAGGTCAACCTTTAATGAACGCTTTTCGGTTTCGCGCCAATTCGCGCATGCGCAAAGCAAAGTGTAACTGCAAAAACCAACTGTCCATTACAGTTCAATCTAACGAACCTCATTTTTTAAGCCTTAGCGTAGTAGAGATAAGGTCGTCTTTGGTTTCATCAATAGTAGTGAAATGTTGCTGGATAATGGTAACTATGGCGATTTTGGCGATAGCCAATATTTGCTCTGTCCCTGTTTTGTACGTGATGAATCAATGAGAATAAAAGAGAAGGCATAATTATTTATTTTGGTTATTGTTGGCAGCGTCGCGCGTAGGGTTACCATACCATACCATATCTCAGGTTTTGTCGTGTCGAGAGATTTCAGGATTTTTCGGCTTTTCTCAGGATTGCGGCCGGAATTTGCAAATCTCGTAATATCTCAGGATTTTCAATAAAACACAGCTTACATTTAAAAGATCACATTAATTAAAAGTTAAACAACCTAAAAATAATCTTCTGATTCTAAAAATATTGATTTTAACTGTTCAATTGTTACCAATAAACAATTGAACAGTTAAAATCAATACTTATTTATACAAGTAAAACAAACTATAATTAAGATTAAGATAAAAACTAAAACAAAACAACCGACATGAATGCCCCGCGCGCGAGTCAATTTCAGTAGCAAGTTTTAAACGTTTATCGTCATATCTCTAGAGATACGTATCAGATCTCGATCTCTAAATTACAATGGGACCACCTCGGGATCGTACCCTACCAATTACAAAAAGAATCATTCGTTTCATTTTCATTTCAATCGGTTCACAATTGACGGAGTAATCGCGTAAAATACAAAAAAAATACATACAGACGAATTGAGAACCTCCTTTTTTTGGAAGTCGGTTGATACTTAATCTTCTTTTGGTAAAAATTGAACATTTTCAGAACAGTCAGAACAGAAAATTCTCAAACTGTATAAAATCTCAGGACTTTTCCATGGAAATCAGGCCTTTTCTCCGGACTTTTGATTTTTTCATCTATTAATGGTAACCCTAGTCGCGCGCGTTATCGTAGTTATTGTACCTAACTACCTATATGTATGTATATGTATCGTTGTTGAAGCTATAAAGTATAATGTGCAACTGCAAAAACCAACTCTCCATTACAGTTCGATCTAACGAAACTCATTTTTTAAGCCTTAGCTCAGTAGAAATAAGGTCGTCTTTGGTTTCATCAACAGTAGTGAAATGTTGCTGGGATAATGGTAACTATGTCGATAGCCAATATTCGCTCTGTCCCTGTTTTGTACGTGATAAATCAATTAGAATAAAAGAGAAGGCATAATTATTTTAGTTGTTGTTACCAGTGGTTGGCAGCGTTGCGCGCGCTATCGTAGTTATTAGTTATTGTAGCTAACTACTATATGTATAGTTTTAGTTGCCGCCGTAGTTGGTTTGGTTGGTATCCAAAAAACCGTTGCTAGCTATGTCAATATCGATACGGTACGTTAGAGGAGTGGCAACCGATTTCAGTTACGTTTCGCTATAGCTGACCCATGTCTAATTTCATCGTATACGCCAAATTCTTCTCCATTTAATTTTCCCTCCACGTTATATCCTATTTCTAGCAGACGGAACATATAGTAATCTGTGGTGTCCACATTGTTGTATGTAGTATTTATTTTGTTTGTAGTCCGGTACGTACATATCTGTGGCAAAGAGTAACATAATATATACAGTCCGGCAAGTATAACTTGGCGTGCCTGTGCGCCACTGTGATTTTACTTTGTACTTTGATAACAGTTTCTCTTAAACCACTTTTAATTACTTTTGGCATTATTGAACTATTTTAATGTAGCAGATTTATCAACAATAATGTCGCGGTAATCTCTCAAATGTCAAACTCACAGTTTCAATTAATATAATTAGTTCCAAAAACCACCACCGCTAAGTTATACTTGTGGCACTGTACTTGAGGAATGATAGCTTGAAGTGTCGTGCGGCCGCTTTTTAATGTTCACCACACATATAGTAATCTGTGATGTTCACTCGAGTTTGGTCGGGTAATCTACCAAAAATATTTCGAATGGTTTTTTATCATTATTGTCTAAAGTAATGGATATAAATGCTTGATTTACATATTCTTAAAATAGCGCCCTAATTATTTATAGAAGCGTGTAATAAGCCAGCTCACAGCAAACTAGTGTTTTCGTATTCTAAGTAATTTCACTCAAAATAACCTCAAAAAAAGACAAAATCGTTAAGAACTCGCCAATGATATATAGTAGGCCGGCGAAACTTTACAGGATCGTGGGAATATATAACGGGTACCAGTCGGCACTAACGCGAAGTCCTGGGTCTTGTTCGTTCGAGAGCCAGAACATTTTTCCATTTTCTAGGAAATAAAATCATAGCTCCTTAACCACGCTAGTCATGTTATGGAAAATTCGGGCACAAATATACTTTATCTGTATACAAAAAATCATAACTGTGCGTTCAGCCGTTTCCGATGTATAGCAATCGCCCAAACATACGCCCACAAATATCTCTGGAATCTTAAGAGGCACAAATTTGGCTTTCACGGCACATTTATAATTGTATTTAAGCTACCTTTTTGCATATTTAATATACAGCTAGACCCATCTTTTAAAAAAGTTTTGCTGGGCGAACGTTCGTGCAGCAGAATCCATTTTTCTAAAATAACTCCGAAGCCGTTGGAGGCACAAATTTAAAATTTCGGGCACATTTACAAGACATAAGGCACTAATTATCTGCATCATTCAATTCTTGAAAAGCTGATACTTTTTGCTGGGCGAACGCACACGAGTGAATTCAATGGATGATATAATTATATTATGGACTTCAGAAAATGTATAACTAAAATTATTATTTTAAAATTTTATTACATAAACATAAAATTAATGAATAGGTTCAGGTTGTTGGGTGATGAGAAGCCCAAATCTTTTCTTAATCGTTATTCGCTGTCTAGAGTATTTATCTTCAGGGGAGAAGCGAGCTGTGAAGAAAAAAGAACATGTTAAAATTATCCAATGTATTTGTTATTTTATGTATGTTGTGCACCGAGCAAGCATGTATCTAAGAAGTTGGGAGTTAATTACTCATTCCTTAACCTTTGAGAGTAAGGTCGTGTAAGCCTGTGATTTGACAGATCAGTTCCATCACCCTTCATAAGGATAGAGTGAACAAAAGTATTCTTGCATTCCAGCTACCACCCTCAAAGTTAGAAATACTGTCCCCAAACATCTAATGTGTTTCGGCAGCTATCCTTGAGAGCCAGTTCCCATTCTAGGCCTAGCGAGCTTACTATCTTCGACCGCATCATCAATTACCAACAAGCGAGATAGTGGTCAAACACTAGCCAATAAGATATTTTTAAAAAAAGATAGGACATGACTGGCTTTGTCGGCGAGCGAGAATGTGTCTTCTCACTATATGGCATCATATCAAATTCAGCTCACGAACACATGGTTATAGGACCACGGCAAAGATAACATCCGGCTTGCTCAACTTTCACACATCAAGAGACAGAGAGGAGAGTGGTTCCTTCCATACACGTCTCTAACAGAAACATCCGGCATGGAACTTCCACAATGTGGTAGTTTTGGTGGTATCATATCTCCATAGTTAAGAGTTGAATTTGAGGCAAAGAGAGTTGCAATAAACAGTACTGAACTACTGAATAGGGTTACCAGATGAACGAATTGAAAGACCAGAGAAAAGTCCTGAGATTTTATACAGTTTGAGAATTTTCTCTGAAAAAACGTAATATTATTGTTTTATACACTGCGGATCTAACTTACGTGTTGCAACTTGCACATCGCACTCAAAGCGGCGGGGCAGGGGGTGATTTTTAGTTTGTTTTACTTGGATAAATAAGTATTGATTTTAACTGTTCAATTGTTACCAAAAGAAGAATATTTTTAGTTTGTTTAACTTGGATAAATTAAGTATTGATTTTAACTGTTCAGTTGTTACCAAAAGAAGATTATTTTTAGTTTGTTTAACTTTTAATTAGTGATCTCAATATGTAACCTATGTTCTAGCTAGTTAAAGAGAGGTCTCTCAAGGGCTGTGCTGCTGGATCACAATACTATAATGGTCTACCTCTATGCAAACTAATATCATCCAAGTTTCTTTTCAACACATAATGCCTCTACTACAGACTTAAATTAGCGGCGCACAGGAAGCCTGAATATGAAAAAAAAAACTACCTGGATGTGCTGATAAGGTAGGTTTGCCACTTGGATCGATTGTCTGAAATGAAACATAAAATTTCATCAATTAGAATTACATAGGTGCAGATTATTTTTAGTACACAAACATGTTTCTAAACACATACTCAAGCAAGAGGGCAGAGCGCTCACAGTGCATGTACTTTTAGGTTATAACAAATATCGTGATAAGTACTTACAGCCAGAGTGTATTGCCTATCACCATTTTCGTTGAGGAAATATCTAAGATACATATTGATTGCAATATCTTGGCAAATCAATAACAAAAAACAATATTTTACTTTCCGTCCCAAAACTCAACACTGGACCAAAGAGAATATAAATACTACGTACGTACGTACCACAGATATTATATATTATGTTACTCTTTGCTTCCTCACTTGATGGCGTTGTAATGAAATTTAAATAGTACAGAATTGTTATGTGATAGACGGTTGAAATTTTCACAGATGATGTATTTTATGTTGCCGCTATAACAACAAATACTAAGAACAGAACAAAGTTAAAAATTAAAGGGTTTAAAACAAAAAACGTGTTTTTTACGATAGCGCCGCCATCTATGAATCTTCATATATGGTGCTATCGTGTTTACCTTAATCTCGGAAACGGCCCCAAAGATTAAATAAAATTTAGTATACAGGGGATTTCGGGGGTGATAAATCGATCTAGCTAGGATTCATTTTCAGAAATGTTGTTTTATTCGTGTTTTCAATGATCAACTTTATCGAAAATCAACTTAAAATATGACTCTTCCCGACATCTATTGGCGAGTAGAAGTAGCTTTAGTGTCATTGTGCAGTTAAAACAGTTAGTTGCTCTCAATTAAAATAAATAGTATTATTATTCGCCAATATATGTCGGGAAGAGTCATATTATTCTATTTAAGTGGCAAAAAATACCGAGCACAGCTCGGTGTTCAATCTGCAATCAACTATAAATAACTTACCTGTGTAATAGCCTTTGAAATTAATACACCTCGACGCAACTAGATGGCAGCACAGGAAAAATTAGAACGCGCAAGCGTTTCATTTGTTAAATTTTTGGGCCTCGGTCGATTTGTTTACTTTTGTTTTAATTGTAGTAGTGTGCAGTCAGTATTGATAATTATATCTTCTATTTTAGTACTTACAGAGTTTCATTTAGCTAGAATCAGTGTAAAGTTAGTCGCGTAGTATTTATATTGTCTTTGAGTTAGTCGTACAATTACAACTTTGGTCTTCCAGATATTTAATAATTTTAATTACCTTTGTGTTAACGTTTACTTAGTAGGTGTTAGAAGTTCGTTAGATATTCGTTGATGGCGTTCGGAACCCTCCGTGTGCGGGACAAAAGTCTGACTCGCACTTGGCCAGTTTTTAGGGTTCTGTACCCAAAGTTTTAAACGGGACCCTATTACTAAGAAACCACTGTGCGTCTGTCTGTCTGTCTGTCCGTCTGTCACCAGGCTGTATCTCATGAACCGTGATAGTTAGACAGTTGAAATTTTCACACAATCATCTGTTGCTATCATCTGTTGCTTCGGCAACAGAAATACATCAGTATTTCTGTTGCCGCTATACCAACAAATACTAAAAACAGAATAAAGTTAAAAATAATAGAGGGTCCCCATACAAAAAACGTGTTTTTATCGGCATTTCCCGCCATCTATGAACGCTTAGTTAGGTAAACATTCCATAGATGACATTATATTTAAATATCGATCCCTAACACCTCTGTTAGACGTTAGATGGCGTTATAAGAAATAAAATGTTTATTAATTATTACTTTTGCTGGCGAAAAATGATAGTGGTATTTTTTGCTCGATCTTATAAAATACTGTAGTGTATGGTACGGAACCCTACGAGTGCGAGTCCGACGTGTACTTGGCCAGTTTATTTTTAAATGCGTTCCCCAGTTTTCATTTCCCCGTTCATTCCCCAATATGGGAAAAGAAACCCCCAATCTGGAGACACTGCTTTTTTGCGTGGATTTAGTGTTGCGCCTCTGCTGCAGTGATACATATCGATAAACTAGAAATATTATCGATATTCATTTTACAAATAGGTATAATTTGTAAATTTGGATGTAGTGTGTCTCCTGATCCCATTTAATATGGCTCCACACGATTAGTGTATTTAGCCAGTGTCAAGTATTAAAATTATTCAATTTTTCGTAAATTCTACGTAGTTTTTTACTTTACCATAACAGGTAACGCATAATTTTTAATGACATATTAGTACTTATGCATATGTTTGTTGGCATATTATATAATCTATATATATATATAAAAGCGAAAGGTTAGTCATCACGAAATCTTGAAAACCGCTGGACGTACAAAGATGAAATTTGGCAGGAAGGTAGTTTATAGTTAGTAGACGTCTGCTAAGAATGGATTTTGCGACAGGGCCGGATTAAGGGGTCTAAGGGCACTTGCCCTTTTTTTTTATGGAAGTCCTTCATGTTTATGTTACAAACTTGAAATTTGGCCAGAAGTATTTAGTAATCATTCGCTTATAACGGATTTTGTGACAGGGCTGGATTAAGGAGGTCTTAGGGATCACGCAAGTTTGTATAAAAGATCTTATTTTTTTGCTAAAAACTTGAGATTTGGCCAGAGATATTTGGTAAACGTTCGCTTAGAACGGATTTTGCGACAGGGCTGGATTAAGGAGGTCTTAGGGCTCATGCCAGTTTGTATAATGGATCTTCATTTTTTTTGTTACGAACTTGAAATTTGACCAGAGGTGATAAGTTAACGGTCACTAAGAACGAATTTTGCTACAGGGTCGGATTAAGGAGGTCTAAAGGCAGAGCCGGCTCTCGTGAGTTTGTATGAAAGTTCTTCATTTTTTGGTACATACTTGAAATTAGTGACAGAGGTATTTAGTAAACGTTCCCTAAGAACGAATTTTGCGACAGCGCTGGATTCAAGAGGTCTAAGGGCTCTTGCAAGTTTGAACGAAAGTCCTTCATTTTTTGTTACAAACTTGAAAATTGGCACGGAGGTAGTTAGTAACGGTCGCTAAGTACAGATTTTGCGACAGGGTTCTACCCCTTCCCCTCCTTTTCCACCTTTTCACCACATTATATGAAACATGTTAAATAACAATTTTATAACATGTTATGTTACATAGTCTGTACGTAGCCTTACAGACGTATCTAACTAGGTCTAAACTCGCTTATTTGCTATCAAAGAGTGAGCCTTCTGTACGTAGCACTATTAATTATTTTGTGTTTTTAGTGCCGGTGAATGTGTGTGAGTCACAGAAATAGGAATAATAAGGTAGTAGAAATGTCAAAAATCGCCAATTACTTACAAAACGCTTGTCGCCACCTCGCCGCGCATTCTCCCCACCCATGCCATCACTACTACATACGCATATATTAAAACGCAGAGCCACGCACACTTAAACAGCCCCACACTTAAAATTCTGCTCTGTGATTAGTTCTAACACATTCACAAACGGTTGTCTGTGAACTTACCAATGCGTTACACATTCAATTCTGCACTGTGATTAGTTCTAGCACATTCACAAACGGTTGTCTGTGAACTTACTTATACATCGAAAACAGTAATTTATTTCAGGACCAGTTTTCAATTTTCCGGTTAGTACCCGGTACATAAAGTTCTTACGATTATTTTGTTAGGAGCGCGAGGGTTATAAAAACCTCATTAACAACCTTTGTAGTCCGGTTTATTCCGCGAGCCCGTGTCACATGTCTGTCGTTCGATGCAAGACGCACGGCGCGAGCCAGCTTGCGTGGCGAAGGAAACGCGTATCTTTATATTTTATTCCAGCCAAATCAGTCAATCAAACAAGCTTCGACATCGTCTGTCTGTCTGTCTGTCTAGTCCCTTTATCGCAGGGACCCACAAATTCTTGTTATTTACAGAAAAAACAAGTAGACCCTTATATCAAGTACTTGGATCTACGGTATGTTTTGGGTGAGAACAAAACAAACCCGTAAGTCAACGCGATCAAAAGATATGACCGTTTAAGTTGCATTTTTGGCATATTTTGCGAATTCACAATGGAATTAAAACATATAGGATACTAAATTGTTAAACACAATCCAAAATTTCATGGTACCAACGGGACTTGAACCCGCAACCTCCGGAATAACATGTTCCGGTGCTTTGCCAATTAAGCCATGGTGCGAAGTAACGTTACGACGAAATTAGTGGATTGCATTTGTTAACCCAATTATGCATTGGTGGCGCCATCTATGACTACTTATTACGTAAGTTAATCATTCGGAAGAAATCATTACAGTTTTCAAATCCGACGAGAGATGTTGCACTGCGTAAATCAAATATTATGTTTCTTTGAAGTGTTACACACTTTATATTTTTGTAAATTGTTAAACACAATCCAAAATTTCATCGTACCAACGGGACTTGAACCCGCAACCTCCGGAATAACATGTTCCGGTGCTTTGCCAATTAAGCCATGGTGTGAAGTAACGTTACGACGAAATTAGTGGATCGCATTTGCTAAATATAGGATACTTCCCGTTGGCCTAAAATCATAAAATTTGGCATGAAACAAGGTCTAGAGAAAAAAATCTGAAAACAGTAAAAATTTGTTTTAAGACCAAACAATAAACGAATTTACTATACCAATATAGATAACTTATTATTTGCGGTTGCAGTGTTCAGACATCAGTCTAGGGCTCAAACTGCAAAGTTAAGTTTGTCTTTTAAACCTACCAACCAACCTACGAGTAGTTTGAGCACTTGGTACGGAAGCCTCGGTGGGCGAGTCCAACTCAAGTTAGCTAGTTTTTTTAAAGAACACAATGACCAAACTCTTGATCCACGTCTTAGGAGTTCTCCCCGAAAAGAGGAAGGAATTGAAAATGTGTCATCCAAAATCTTAAAATTTGAACTCTGTAAAAAAAAGAAATATTTCGCTTTTATTATATTAGTAGGCAGTATGACTTTATGGTTTTTGTACCGAATTTTGAAAGAAGCTAACCAAGTAATACATTTTCAATAGAAACTGTATCACCCTGTTTAACCATTTAAAGAAATGATTTTCAAAAATAATATTATCTGTATAATTAGTCAAAACAAACATTGATGAATTTTCTACGATTTTCCATTCCAGCCAACATTTCTACAGTAAATATAAAACTGATACGAGCATACGTATACCGGTTTTTCGAACGAAACCACTTGAAAACCCTTATTTACATGTATCGCTCTAAATAGAGGCTGAGGTAGAACTAAACTTAAAAGAAAAGTTTTTAGGCATGTAAGAGGGAACGCGGGTTGCATTTTTACATACAAATGTATTTGATATTTTGTAGAAATTAATTTTGCTCCAGAAGCATTTTTCAGGGAGGAAACGGGGGAATGCATTTGTATAGAAAAGTGCACCCCGCGTTCCCTCTTAAGGCGTAACCGGTTTGCAAATTTTTCCGGTTACGAAGACTTGATTTATTTGACATATACAGCTAGTGCTGGACAAATCTCAAAACTAAAAAGTTGTCGATATTTCAAATAGCGGGGCGCAATCCTATTTGTTAATATATCATTTTATTATTAATTTAAATACTTCAACAGGGTTCAATTATAGCTACGTATACGAACAAATTTTTGCGTAGTAGGTTTATTTGCGACAAAACAGCTGGTTTTTCTTCTTACTACCTGCAAACAGTGATATTTATTTCGTTTTTAAATACCATACAATAAGCTGTATCAAGCATTCGAATAGAACATGCAGAGGTAGATATTTTAATTTGATTTCTGGATAAAATTTGTAATTTTAAATGCTTTGTTATGTTTTTTTATGGTAACAGGACAAGCACGACGCTCGCCTGATGGTAAGCGATGATGTTTACCTATTACAGATATAGCGACATGCAAAATGCTGGACTCTCAGAATTTTACATGTCACTGCACTGCGCCTGTTACCTTGAGACATAAAAATGTTGAGACTCACATGCCCTGTAATTAATTTCACTGGACACCTTGCCATTTCAACCGAAAACATTCCTATTTCACGGCTGAAAATTAGTTGGCAAAGTGGTGGTACCGCCCCAGGCGGACTAGCAGAAGTCCTACCACTACAAAATGTATTAGCTAAATTAAAAAACAAACATCATACATGTTTATTAAACAATGCATTTATTGTAAGTGTTACTGAACAGTGTATTTATAAATTCAATTATACGTAGTATTATTATCTTTTCTATGATTATACACAAAACATTAAATTTAATTTTGAAAAAAAAAAACAGGTGCTATGCGATTCATAATTAACCACATAGCGCCTATCTTCTATAATTTACTAAATTAAGTAAATATAAAATATAAAAATATAGGCATTCACTAAAAAACTAGCCAAGTGCAAGTCGGACTCGAACTCGTAGGGTTCCATAACACGTAGTATTCCATAACTTTGATTTTTCGTAACTACAAAAATAACTTTGTTTTTCATAGTTTTTGTATGAAAAACAAAGTTATACTTGCGGTCGCTATATCACAACAACTGCTGACTGTATCTCGTTCAAACCAATATTTTTCACTCCCTTACTTTAAAAGCTAGAGGGGGGGGGGGACACATATTTTACCACTTTAGACGCGTGTATCTTTTAAGTGATTGACTTTGAGAAAAAATGATTTTAGGAACCTCAATGTCATTTTTAAAGACCTATCCATAGACATCCCACACGTATAGGTTTGATGAAAAACATTTTTTTTGTTCCATTTCCATTTTCCAGTCTTAATAATTTCGGAATAAAATGGCTGTGACATACGGACGGACAGACAGACAGACAGACAGACAGACAGACATGGCGAATCAATAAGGGTTCCGTTTTTTGCCATTAGGGTTCCGTAGAACCCTAAAAATCGACCTTTTTAGGGTTCCGTAGCCGAATGGCAAAAAACGGAACCCTTATAGATTCATCATGTCTGTCTGTCTGTCTGTCTGTCCGTCCGTATGTCACAGCCATTTTATTCCGAAACTGTTCGGACTACAGTATTGAAACTTGGTAGGTAGATGTATTCTGTAAACCGCTTTCCGATTTTTATACAAAATTAAAAAATATAAAAGTTTAAGGGGGGGCCCATACATGGAACTGAAATAAAAAAAAAAAATTTCAAACCTATACGTGTGAGGTG
The DNA here is from genome assembly GCA_954871355.1 of Cabera pusaria. Lineage (NCBI taxonomy): Eukaryota > Metazoa > Arthropoda > Insecta > Lepidoptera > Geometridae > Cabera > Cabera pusaria. The sequence continues at coordinate 14,635,950 of OX940904.1, read as the reverse complement.
TCTATGGATAGGTCTTTAAAAATGACATTGAGCTTCCTAAAATCATTTTTTCTCAAGGTCAATCATTTGAAAGATAGGCGCGTCTAAAGTGGTAAAATGTGTGTCCCCCCCTCTAACTTTTAAAGTATAGGATTGAAAAATCTAAAAAAAATATATGCTGTAGATCTCAATAAAAACTAACAACGAAAATTGGTTTGAACGAGATACGGTCAGCAGTTTTTGAGACGACCGCAAAGATAACTTTGTTTTTCATAGTGTTTGTATGAATTTTGTAGTTGCGAAAAATCATAGTTATGGAATACTTACTACTGTGTTACGGAACCCTACGATTGCGAGTTCGACTTGCACTTGGCCAGTTTATTTACACTCACACATACCTACCACTCACACTCAGTCACACAGATTTTTAGTAAAACAGTTCCAGATTGTACAGCCCCATGAAATAAAGAAATTAGTTTAAAAGTTGCCTTTTTTGGACTTATTGCACCGCATTTTTGGCAAAGTGATGAAGACAAATATTCATGTACCTCTCCAATACCCATTTTATTAAATGAATGATATGATTATCGAGTGGAGACTGATCATACTAATGATAGTAAATATTTTCAAATATTTTAAGTCCAAGAAAATTACCCATGCTTTTTGTAACAAAGTGACGTTTAAATGTTTTTTTTAATTAACTTATTGTCGGAATACATTTTTCTGAGTAAGGATTCACTTATTTTGCAAATTGTGATGACATCTGCGCTCGGCACAATGAGACATCCGTTTTCTTTCAAATGTAGGAATTTAATTTGATCGTTGTTATTACGGACCCTGTTAATGTAAAAAATACTGCAATACACGTCTCACACTTAATCTTTTTTAATAAGTTATGAACGACAGACCCTGCTACGCGTACACTACCACTTGTGACCCGAACTCAGACATATTACTTACATCGTAACTCGACATCACGTCAATAAAAATAGTTTTAGTGGCAGTATCTTCGTCATTGTTGTCAACATGATATGGAGCCACTGTTGTAATATTTATTTGATCTACAGCTGAAGAACAACTAAGGATTGATATTTTTTCAAGGGCTACACAATTTCCGCTACCAAAATCTTTTAGTTCAACATGTGAAATTTTTTTTTTGTAAATTGACATAAAGTATCTCGCTGTGGGTTATTATTAAAACCTCCGTGTGCTCTAATGTGACCAAAAGTGAGTTCGATATGGTCTTGCGATAACTTGTATAAATGTTGTAACTTGTATTGCTGGTAAATAATTAATCTTCTTCTCATTTTCTATAAGTCTAATGTACATTTCGCTTAAACTGTTTGTCTTCGTGAAGAAAGATTGACAAAACAGATATATAAGACGAGTATGAATGGGCCAGCCGGTAGAGCGGCTTCTATCGGCTGCCCCATTCACACTCGTCTCATAAATCTATTTCGTCTAATCTTTCTTCATCCATCCTCTCTAGATGTCCAAACCATCTAAGCATCCGTTTCCCTATCTTTGTCGCTACATCTTCCAGTACACCACAACATTCCCTTATCGCGCTGTTCTCCACCTTATCTATCAGAGTCACTCCAATCATACTTCTCAAACTTCTCATTTCTACAGCATTAATTTTACTTTCATGCTTTTTCTGCCATACCCAGCATTCACTACCATACATGAGTGTGGGAACCAACACTCCCCTATGTACAGCCAGTCGTGCTTTTTTAGACACCTTCATTCATTCCTCAAATTATTATTAGTGTTATGTATTAATTTTCACAACATTAACTTTATAAATAAAAAAAACTTTCGATTTAAACTTTCATGCCCCATTGCACTACCTACCTTAAATACATTTTAGAAGCAAAAAGTATTGATGATTTGTTACATTTAATGTTATAACTATGTATTTGTCTTAGCAAAGAATATCATATTAATATTATAACTATTATTTTCATCGATACATAACAATTTTATCGATAACTATTGACGAAGTATAACCGTACAATCACATCACTAGCTTACGACAACCGCATGCGCGTCGCTTGCGGCCGCACCATGTCATGCTCGCTAATCTTGCGATATCGTTTGTATCTCATTACATTGTTACGTACGCTTGTACCGCTCTGGATGTTGAAGAACATATGCAGCAATGGTATGCAAAATGACGATAAAACAAATAGATTATTATTCTCGTAGTAAATAATTTGTTCCAGCATATTTAATTAAAAAACAGCATTAGAATTAAAAAAATACACTTATCAATAAAATGTAATCCTCTTATTTATGTAATTAAACGTTGTGGAAGAGTTTTTACAATTAGATATGCTGCAACACACCATTTTTGTAGGTGTTTCACGTCCGCCGTTTCGAACAATACTGACAGCTAATTTTGGGCAGTTTCCGCAGAGTTGTGGCTGTTAAGTCACAAGTGCGGCGACAATTTACGTAGAGTATGTGACTTCTAATACCTTATTATTCCTATTTCTATGGTGTGAGTGAATAAGTAGACGGGGGCGCGAAGGCGCAAAAGAAAACCGAAATAGTTTTAGTAAATTTATTTCAATTAAAAATTACAATATTCAAATTAAATAGGTTACGATCGCTCGAAGTGTGAACGGAAAGTGATTCTCAAGTCCCTCGTTCCCATCGCTATTAGAACGATGTCGCAACGCGGCGAGTTTCCCGTTAATCGCTGGGCATGGGAACCGATGTTGCGAAACATGCAGGTGAATCATGGTCGTGTGTGGTATCTCGGTGCTTAACAAGTATACACAATGTTTTAAAACATGCTATTTGCGTTCTCACCAAAATTCCACTGAAAAACTTCAGTACATCTTTACTGAGGGCAGCTTAGACTATATTATGACCTTAACTTGACCTGAAATGTGACACCCAAGTTTATCACTGGAATTCACAATAAAAATCATTTTAATACTTGACACTGGCTAAATACACTAATCGTGTAGAGCCATAATGAAACAAAAAAATAACTTAATTAATCAACGTCAGTTGCCAATTGACTATGTTATGCTTTTGACACTGGCAGAAAAACGTCAAGCTCAAGCACTTTAAGCTGCGTATTATTATATGAAATGGCGAAATTGTGCGGTGGACTTATGTTCAACTCCTTTTTTTTTTAAATGACGTTTAGGTATTATCTGTGGTATTATTAGTTGTAATGGAAATTTAAAGTCCTTTCCACACTCGCGCGCGATTCACGACGTGAAATTGCGGCGCGGATCACATTGATTCGCGCGCGATTTGTTTTGTTATTAAAATAATACGTCTTTTTTAGCGAGAAAACCAACCCCTTTTATAGGTTTGAATAATAAAAGTATGCCTATGCCTACGGCACATAATGTATTGCCTGATACATTTACTAGCCAGCTTCTATACCCTCTTCCGTGCAAATCGATGCAGCCATTCAGCAGATCCATGTAAGAGAATAAATAAGTAAATCAATTATTGCACTAAACCACTTCTCTCTACGACTAAACTTATTTTTAATGTTTGTTTGGCATAACACTGGCTAAATATACCTTTTGTGTGTAGCCATACACTTAAAAAATGTATTGCGCCATGAATAGACAGCTTTACGTGTTTTATTGAATTACTGAGAAATTTTGAATAAACATAATTTAAAATATTCTATAGAAATAAAAAATATTTTCATCTTCCGCCTGATTACATTTTAGCACTTATAAATGTTTAATCCATAAAATGAAAATGTTTAATCATCATAAATCCCATTACCAAAGTATATTTTACTGGCAATGTCGGAAATCACAGAATAATTAGTAACACCTAAGGTCCATGAACGCAAGGAAATATTCACAAAACTTGTTGGTGTAAGTGATTTTTTTTGTTTGTGGTTAGATTTTTGTCTCTGTGTGCACTGAGTGCGGCTTTGTTTACCTTATAGCCAGATCGTACAATTTAGGATGAGCTCTGTTACAGTATATCTTTTTAAGCATAAGAGGTCTTCCGGTTGGTCTTACTCATAATTTCTTAGTGTGCTATAGGTACAAGGCCTTGTTATCTTACACAGTGACACAGAATAATGAATAGTACAAGTAACAGTGGTCGATAGACCAGTCAAAATGAGCTTTGCTAGCCTGATTTGCATGTTCGATAAGGGATCTAGGCAAATTGGTGATTATTTTAACAGCTGTTCAACATATGAATTACTCTAAATTATTATTAAGTCACAGAATAAATAATAGTATGTGAGTACATATTTCTAGCACACTGTTTTGGTTTTTTCCAATCAATCAGTTCTAGTTTCAGCGACGACGACCAAAGGTAGGTTAAAGTTTGGCAGGAAGTCGCTGTCTAGTTTACAAGCTTTTATCACGGTAATATTACCGTGCTTTTATTTAACGTGCAAGTTGCAATGTATGTATGTTGTGTATGTAACTATGTATGTTCGGGTGGAATCTTGGAAGCTAAATTAGACCCACTTCCCGATGTCCGATTTGACTCGTATTTGGTGAACTTACGTATCTTCGGTGACAATACAATGATATGGTACCATGGAGCTGGTCTTATGATGGAGACGGAAGATAGCCATAGGAACTTCTGAACTAAGCAAGATAAACCCATCGAATGTGGGCTCGATTGATTCGTCTAGAAGAGAACTTTACTCCTAGATGATATCTAGGGTCTGATGATGGAGCTGGAAGGTGGGCACGAAATCTCTGTGATAAAACAATATAACCCCACCGAGCTGGGGCTCGATTGATTAGACTAGCGTAACACTTTACACCTAGATGATATCCAGGGTCTGATGATGAAGCTGGAAGGTGGCCACGGCATCTCTGTGATAAAACAATATATAACCCTACCGAGTTTGGCCTCGATTCTTTAGACTTGCGGAGCAGTTTGCACCTAGGTAATATGGATATCACCTAGGTGCAAACCTTCCATTCCAGCTTTATCATCAGACCCTGGAGGTGGCCACGGCATCTCCGTAATGAAACAATATAACCGTTTATTATTATATTATAACGAGTTTGGGCTCGATTGATTCGTCTTGAGGAGCACTTTACACCTAGATGATATTCAGGGTCCGATGATGAAGCTGGAAGGTGGCTATGGCATTTCTGTGATAAACCCCACCGAGTTTGGGCTCGATTGATTTGCCTTGAAGAGCACTTTACCCATAATTACATCATAATATCTGTAGGATATTTTAAAACATTACGCCTACTCTAAAATAGGTAGGTACTTAAGTACCTAGTTCCTTAAACCTAGTAACTAAAAAGTTAAAAATAAATTAAGAGTAAAAAATATTTTTTAAGAACTGTGATCCTCACCTATTGCACTATTGACGTGAACACACTCCAGACACAAGCATATTTAGCATAGTTGGAAGAGATGATAGAAAACAATAATAATAATGTGCAACCCACATTTACCAGTAACACAGAATAATGAATAGTACAAGTAGGTATCAGAAAATTAAAAAAAAATAATGAAATAAAAATCGTATTGACCTTCACTGCCAAGGCATAGAAAAGATAATAATACAACGTAGCCAAGGGCCTGCTAAGTACATAAGTAGTAACGTGACCAGACGTCACATTTTGAACGGGAAGTTCCAGCCTGGCCTGGTAGGTACGCAGACAGGCGATACGATTGGATTATTTGATACTCATTTGTTTATTAATATAGCCACGCCTATTTCTCGCTATTCTTTTATTTGCTAGCAGCAGATAGGCGACATGATGATATTTATAATAATTTGTTCTTTAGCCACACGAGTTTCTCGATTTTTAGGGTTCCGTACCCAAAGAGTAAAACGGGACTCTATTACTAAGACTCCGCTGTCCGTCTGTCTGTCTGTCTGTCCGTCTGTCACCAGGCTGTATCTCATAAACCGTGATAGTTGACAGTTGAAATTTTCACAGATGATGTATTTCTATTGCCGCTATAATAACAAATACTAAAACAGAATAAAGTTAAAAATAATAGAGGGTCCCCATACAAGAAACGTAATTTTTGCTATCTATGAACGCCTTTTTAGGTAAACGTAGCATAGATGGCGTTATATTGAAATGTCGATCCCTAATACCTTTGTTTGACGTTAGATGGCGTTTTAAGCAATAAAATATTTATTAATTATTATTTTTAAAATTAAAAAGGGATTTTAACGCGCTAAGAGTGTTCTATGTTATACTTTCAAATAAATATGTATACATGTTTCAGAAAAAAACACTTTGGATATTTTAGTGGCACATACAAATTAGAACACACCGCTAAATAAAAAGAAAACCTAGTTATAATCACAGTCATACAAGGTTTGACCACTGAAAGGTAAACGCACTTTAGTCAGCTATTCATTATTCTGTGCTTTAGTGCCAATCTAAATGGCACATATATATATAGAGCAAAATTTGTTTCTACAAAAAATCAAGGTCTGATGTAACTAGCTACATTATCATAATATATTATATCATTTTCTTTTAAATGAACCATTTGTGAAAAGGAATATAAGCCTTTTAATCTCGTCTTTGACATTTTTGAAGGGTAATAATTCTATTTACAATTGATTGGTCAAAAAAATAAAATGATATAGGGGCGTAGCTACATCAGACCTCGTGTTTTGTAGAAATAAATGTTGCTCTAGAATCATTTTCCAGAGAGGAAACGGGGGCATACGTTTGTATGGAAAATTGCACCCCGCGTTCGCTCTTAACTAAAATTAACTAAAATACCGAGTTTTGAGTGAAACTAACCAAATACATTTTTCCATAGACATGGTTATCACCTTGTTAACAACAAAAAACTAGGTTAGTGTACAAACTTAACTTTGTAGTTAGATCTATAGAAAATGTAAAGTATTACACCAACTATAAATAATAAGTTTGTGATAGTATACTTTTTTAGGGTTCCGTAGTCCTGACAAGGAACTACCCTCATAGTTTCGTCATGTCCGTCTGTCTGTCCGAGGTTTTGCTAAGACACCGTTAATACTAGCAAGCTGTAATTTTGTAGGGGTATGTATATAATGGGTATACGCCGACAAAGTAGTGAAATAAAATTTTGATAAATAATTTTTTTTAGGGTAGCTCCCCTACATGAGTAGTGGGTAAGAATTTTTTTGCGTCGTCTACCCCATCTTGTGGGGTATCATTGAATAGGTCTTTTAAAATGACTTAGGGATTGCTAATACTATTTAAAGATTTAATGCTCCATTTAACAAATAATAAACTTTCAAGTACACATTTTTGTTCAGTAGGGCATCCCCCCCCCACTACCCCTACCCACCTCTAAAAGGTAAACTGCTGGCTTGAAAAATCTGAAAATAAAACTGGCCAAGTGCGAGTCAGACTTTTATCTCGCACACGGATGGTTCCGAACCACAGTATAATAACATATAAGTATAGTATTATATTATATTACCGTGTCAATGCCAAACATAACTTAACCAAAATTGTCAATTTTGGGTCAACCGGAACAGACAGACGAATCTATAAGGGTTCCGTTTTTTGCCATTCGGCTACGGAACCCTAATGAGTGTAACTTAACATTTTGCCAAAACCAAAACATCTATTTATCATTGATGTTTATTACAATTCTACATATTACTAGAACACATTTGATATATTTAATGTCGTATTTTCGTGATCTCGATATTGTTTATCCGTTTTTAGGGTTCCGTAGCCGAATGGAAAAAAACGGTACCCTTATAGATTCGCCATGTCTGTCTGTTCCGGTTGACCCAAAATTTTCAATTTTGGTTAAGAGCAAGATCTTACAGCAGAAGTAAAGGGAAAATTCCAAAAAATACAATAAGTTGAAAATTAAGGTAAATTTTGGTGCTTAAGTGTTTTGGAATAAAATCTAAATTTTCCCATATCTTTATATCGTGTTGACTCAGGACCTTGATTTTTATACACCTAATAGCGACTAATAGGGATAGACCTCAGTATCTTGTATTAATTTCAACTTGCTAGGTCCACTCGCTCCTGAGATAATCGGTGATGACGCACGGACAGACGGACAAGAGAGATCTTATAAGGGTTCCTTTTGTTTACCTTTTGAGGCACGGAACGTTAAAAAAAACTGGGAATCCAGAGATTTGCTTGCCAAAATGCAGACATCGTCGCTTACCATCAATTGAGTGTTGAATTTGTCCTATTAGGTATAGGTACTTAATACTTATATCATAAAAAAGTTCTATGCCAGCTAGAGCTAGATTCTGTTATAATAAAGCCAGCCCATAGGCTTATATATATATATACTTACGGTTATGTTATGCCCTAAGACGAAATAAGGAGACTTCTTATTTCGTCTGAGGTTATGCCTATCGGAATGACGTTTAAATTATTGTTACTATAATGTCATGGGGTGAATATACTGCAATACAGGGTTCTATCACAGATTGAATGTACAATTGTGCTAACTAAATCTATCGTAATTCATGTTTTTGAAATAAATAAATTTTGATTTGATTGTACCTATATAACCTAGCTGATCATTCTGGACTTGCAGAATACCTATGCTTACTTTAGAAAACTAGGTAATTTTTTGTCGATCGCGTTTTTTTGATTGGGGGAAAGGAAAATTTGCTGTAGCGTTAATCGTTATATATGGAATGGACGGATATCATTAGGGTTCCGTACCTCAAAAGGTAAAAAAGGAACCCTTATAAGATCACTTTCTTGTCCGTCTGTCACCACAAACTTTCTCAGGAACGGGTGGACCTAACAAGTTGAATTTATACCAGATACTGAGGTCAAGAGCAAGTCGGACTCGCACTCGTAGGGTTCCGTAACACAGTAGAGTATTCTATAACTATGATTTTTCGCAACTACAAAAATAACTTTGTTTTTCATAGTGTTTGTATAAAAAACAAAGTTATACTTGCGCTCGCTATATCTCAACAACTGCTGACTGTATCTCGTTCAAACCAATTTTCGTTGAAAGTTTTTAATGAGATCTATAGAATATATTTTTTCTAGATTTTTCACTCCCTTACTTTAGAAGTTAGAGAAAGGGAGGCGGGGGGGGGGGGGGAGGGACACATTTTACCACTTTAGACGCGTCTATCTTTTGAGAAAAAATGATTTTAGGAACCTCAATGTCATTTTTAAAGACCTATCCATAGACACGACACGTATAGGTTTGATGAAAAAAATTTTGTTCCATTTCCATATATGGGATGCCCCCCCCTTAAACTTTTATATTTTTGTATAAAAATCGGAAAGCGGTTTTTAGAATACATCTAACTACCAAGTTTCAATTCTGTAGTCCTAATAGTTTCGGAATAAAATGGCTGTGACATACGGACGGACAGACAGACATGGCGAATATATAAGGGTTCCGTTTTTTTTCCATTCGGCTACGGAACCCTAAAAATCAAGGTCCTGAGTCAACACGATAAAAAGATATGGGCAAATTTAGATTTTCGCGAAAACTTGTGTCAAAATTTTCAACTTTATTTATCTTTCGGAATTTTTCCTTTACTTGTGCTGTAAGACCTTGTTTATAACCAAAATTGACAATTCTAAGTCAACCAAGTCCTCACATAACCATGTACCTACTTACATAACTAGTTAGGTATGTGTACGTGGGTGGAGTCAGTGATATAAATAAAACTATTTATTTAATATTTGATAATAGTACTTTTTAATTAACACCTTTTCAACAAAAATGTAACATATCCATAATTTTAATAAAAACACTTCTTTAAGGACCCGACTTCAAATGCTGCCACCATAGGTATCTGAAGATCCGCCAATACAAGGATAAGGATAGCCTACGTTCTTAAACAATAAAACTGTCCAACTTCAAATAATAAAGTTTTAAAATGTCAATGTAATAAGATCGTTTAAAATTCTTCCGACTTCAAATGCCGCGCTATTAATTTTCAGTACCAAGTTTGAGGTGTTCCATATCTCTGGAGATACTTACCAGATCTCGATGAACCCTACTATGGTACCACCCTCGCGATATCCTCTTTCCAACAAAAATAAAATCAAAATCCAATCTTAAACGACGAAGTTATCCGCGAACACCCACAAATATATATATAATAATACCTACAGTCGAATTGAGAACCTCCTCCTTTTTTCAAGCTTTTATTTAACTTGCAATGTATGTATGTCACTATGAATGTTCGGGCTATTCATTATTCTGTGGTTCGGGTGGAATCTTGGAAGCTAAATTAGACCCACTTCCTGGTGTCCGATTGGACTCAAATTTGGTATACAGTTTATGTATCTTCGGTGAAAATACAATGATATGGTACCATGGAGCTGGTTTGATGATGGAGACGGAAGGTGGCCACGGCATCTCCTTGATTAAACAACATAATCCCACCGAGTTTGGGCTCGATTGATTTGTCTTGACGAGAACTTTACGCCTAGATGATATCCAGGGTCTGATGATTAAGCTGGAAGGTGGCCATGACATCTCTGTAATAAATCAACATAACCCTACCGAGTTTGAGCTCGATTGATTCATCTTTGCATGGTGGTAGGCCACTATCTAGTGTCCGCCTGGCCAGCTACCACCCTCAAGTTAGAAAATCTGTCACCAAACATCTAATGTGTTCCGGCAGCTATCCTTGAGAGCCAGTTCCCATTCTAGGCCTAGCGTGCTTACCATCTTCGACCGCATCATCACTTACCAACAGGTGAGATAGTGTTCAAACGCTAGCCTATAACGTATAAAAAAAAAATCTTGAAGATAACTTTTCACCTAGATGATATCCAGGGTCTGATGATGAAGCTGGAAGGTGGCCACGGCGTCTCTGTGATAAATCAACGTAACTCTACCGAGTTTGGGCTCGATTGATTTGTCTTGACGAGAACTTTACGCCTAGTGATATCTAGGGTCTGATGATGAAGCTGGAAGGCAGCCACGGAATATCTGTGATAAAAGACAAAACACTACCGAGTTTGGGCTCGATTGGTGGGACACTATCTAGTGTCCGCCTGGCCAGCTACCACCCTCAAGTTAGAAAATCTGTCACCAAACATCTAATGTCTTCCGGTAGCTATCCTTTTTTTTTTTTTATACCGAACTGGGTAGCACTTGATCACTATCTCACCTGATGTTAAGTGATGATGCGATCGATGATGTAGCGTGCTTACCCAGAAGATACCTATTCACTCGCGATTTGAAGACCCCCATATTGTACTTAATCGGAAACACGGACTCAGGCAGGGTATTCCATTCCTTAGCGGTTCGTATGATGAACGAAGAAGCAAATAGCTTCGTTCGGGTAGATGGTATAGATATATATCCTTGAGAGCTGAGAGAGAGTTCCCATTCTAGGCCTAGCGTGCTTACCATCTTCGACGGCATCATCACTTACCAAAAGGTTTCCACAATTTTAGAACATTATAGCATATATAATTAACTAGCTGTTACCCGCGGCTTCGCTCGCGTTATTTGAGTCTTTATGACCTTTGAGGTCTAGATCGATGATCTCTTAGGCCAAGTCACCATGGCATAGACGACCCCAAAGTCGCACTAGATATCCTCTATTGTTAAAGTAAGTAATGATTTTGGTTTGGTTAGGTCTTATATTTACAAAATTCAATTAAAAATATCTGGACCCCCTGACTCGACAGCCAGAAAAAAAGTATTCTATATCCTATTCTGCCCTATGACATTCATACAAAATTTCAGGCAAATCGGTCATGCCGTTAATTCGAGAAGAAGTCTCATATTTACAAAATTCAATTAAAAATATCTGAACCCCCTGACTCGATAGCCAAACAAAAAGTATCCTATATCCTATTCTGCCCTATGTACTATCTTTATAAAAAAAATCAGCCAAATCGGTCAAGCCCTTTGACCGTGAAGAAGTCCCAAACAAACAAACAAACAAACTGACTTTCGCATTTATAATATTGGTGTTGATGGTGTTGATAAAGATACTAGGGCCATAGTATATATAGAGTTGTGAGCCGCGTGCTTATCCTTACTATAATTTTATAAATGCGAAAGTAGAGTTACTTTGAGTCTGTCTCACTTTCACGCCAAAACAACTAAAAGCTTGAAACTTATTTTTTAGGCTGTTGATTCTATATAAATAAATATGACATTCAGTGTGTCAGGGGAAATGGGGAGTGGTGGAGGAGGGGAGCGGAGGGGATGTGAAAGTGAGGTGAAGGGGGAGGGGAGGGGGAAGTGATGGGAAGGGGTGGGGAGGGAGGAAAGGGGAATTAGCGTGGCGTGGTGCGGTGCGGTGTAGTGGGATACGTATGTGTCTTATTAGTGAATGCTACCCAATTCCCATTCCACGCGCACTAAGTCGTGGGCACAGCTAGTTTCTTATAACGCCATGTAACGTCTAACGCTATCTAAGTGAAAGTTTACACAAAGGTGTTTGGGATCGGAATTTCAATATAACGCCATCTATGGACGTTTACCTAAGCGTTCATAAATGGCGTAACATTGAAATGCCGAAAAATATACGTTTCTCGAATGGGGGTCCCTATACGAGAAACGTGTATTTTTCGGCATTCCTATGATTTTAAACTGTATTGTGTTTTTAGTATTTGTTGTTATAGCGGCAAAAGAAATACATCATCTGTGAAAATTTCAACTGTCTAACTATCACGGTTCATGAGATACAGCCTGGTGACAGATGGACGGACGGACAGACAGACAGCGGAGTCTTAGTAATAGGGTCCCGTTTTACCCTTTGGGTACGGAACCCTAAAAACTGACTTCAAAATGCCGCGCTTTGAGGTTTTTATAGAACTCTGGAAAATACTCATTATATTAGATCTCAATGAAATTACAATGCGACCAAACGGAAAGTTTACTCACTCAAACAAAAATGAACTGGCCAAGTGCGAGTCGGACTCGATCACGTAGAGTTCCGATTGAACAAAATTTGCCTGAAAAATAAGTTTTTTGTACGGGTACCTCTTTAATTTTTAACTTTATTTTGTTTTCAACCGACTTCTAAACAGGAGGAGGTTCTCAATTCGTCTGTATGTTTTTTTTTTGTATGCATCTTATGAAACTGTTCATTCGATTGCGCATATACGCCACATTAAGATTTTATAACAGAAAATTTAAAGATGTAAAAAGGAGTAACAAAAATACATTAAACGATAAAAATTTGTAATATCACTGGTTATATATAGTTTGTGTCCTATCTATTCACACCAGTCACCACCATCTTTATGGTAAACTAAAAGCCCGCCGCGGCGTCGCCCGCGTTACAAACTTCGTTCACTTACTTAATAAAACTTTTATTTAGTAGAAACTAGTATTATTCATTATTCTGTGGTAATCCATACTTCGTGAAAATGTCAATCTACCTATTACGGTTAAGGAGATACCTGATACAGCCCTGTAATGTTCGGAGGACGGACGGATGGACAGCGAAGTCTCAGTAATAGGGTTCCTTTGGTACTCTTTGGGTACGGTACCCTAAAAAGAATATTCCAAAACGTGTTTTTAGTGACATGAGAATTTTTACTGTGTTCAACTTTACAACACTATTACAGAAGTATTTTTAGTTTGACTAATTTTTAGAGTTCCGTAGCCGAATGGCAACAATTGAACCCTTATAGATTCGTCATGTCTGTCTGTCTGTCCGTATGTCACAGCCACTTTATTCTGAAACTATTAAGACCACCCATTTTGAATTTGTAAAGATCTGATGATGAGTTTCGGAGACTGACAACGGAACTTCTACGATAAATGCCATCTAATTGTGTCACCTCATAATTCCGTCGTTTATTAACCTTCTTGATAAATTATGTTTTCTATGAGTGAGTATACATCCCATGTGGTCCCATTGTAAATTCATCGAGATCTGATGAGTATCTTCAGAGATATGAAGACAAGCCTCCGTAACAGCTGTCTAGCGGATTAAGAACAATCTGCAATCTCACTATGTTGCTGATTTCTTGATTCTTTAAAATATTATGGTAATAATAATATTAGGTCTTCACCTATGAAATTGGAGATTTCTATGAACAATTTTAACATATAAAAATTTTGGTATTTTTTTTATTTCAGCTAATCAAAGTACTGGCCTAAATTAGCTATACAATTTTCCCGTTTTGATGGCTGTTTAATTATCCTTTTACTGTAGAAGTCAACACGATAAAATGATATGGGCAAATTTAGATTCTTGCGAAAACTTGTAAGTAGGTACCAAAATTTACCTTACCTTTCACTTTTTTATTTTTTGGAATTTTTCCTTTACTTGTGCTGTGTTATAAGACCTTCGTTTTAACCAAAATTGACAATTCTAGGTAAACCGGAAGTACCCTATAGGTTTTGGGTCGAAAACCTATAGGGTAGTTCCCGTTGACCTAGAATCATGAAATTTGGCAAGACGCAAGGTCAAATAGAGTTACAGCATAAATAATGGAAAAATTACGAAAAATAAAATAAACTGGCCAAGTGCAAATCGGACTCGCACTCGTAGGGTTCCGTAACACAGTAGAGTGTTCTATAACTATGATTTTTCGCAACCAAAACATTAACTTTGTTATTCATAGTGTTTGTATGAAACACAAAGTTATATTTGCGGTCACTATATCTCAAAAACTGCTGACTTTATCTCGTTTCTCTCTCAAACCAATTTTCGTTGAAAGTTTTTATTGAGATCTACAAAAAATATTTTTTCTAGATTTTTAACTCCCTTACTTTAAAAGTTATAGGGGGGGACACACATTTTACCACTTTAGACGCGCCATCTTTTAAATAATTGACTTTGAGATAAAATAATTTAAGGAACCTCAATGTCATTTTTAAAGTCCTATCCATAGACACCCACCCCACACGTATAGGTTTGCAGATTTTTTTTTGTTACTGTTACATGTATGAGATGTCCCCCTTAAACTTTTATATTTTTGTATAAAAATCGAAAAGCGGTTCACAGTATACATCTACGTATCCAAGTTTAAATGTTGTAGTCCTTACAGTTTCGGAATAAAATGGCTGTGACATACGGACGGACAGACAGACAGACAGACAGGCAGGCAGACAGACAGACAGACATGACGAATCTATAAGGGTTCCGTTTTTTGCCATTCAGCTACGGAACCCTAAAAAGTTGAAAATTAAAGGGTGTCCCCATACATACATAGTTTACTCCAATTAAGATAGGCTTCTAAGTTATATGAGCGTTCCTACAATTTAGAGGTCTAGCTTAATTGGTACCCGCCAACGTTGGTACGGAAGCCTCTGTGGATGAGTGCAACTCGACTTGGCCGGTTTTTATTCAGCCACTAAGTATGAAAAAAAAAATTCGCGACGCCCTACCTGCACTGTTTATATCTGTACTAGCTGTGCCCGCGACTTCGTCCGCGTGGAATAGTGTCTTTGGGTAGCATTTTAAATTATTTAGGCTAATTATTTCACAAATAAGACACATGCGTATCCCACCTACACCGCACCGTACCACACCGCGCTAATCCCCCTCCCCTCTTTCTTCCCCCCACTTCCCTCTCCCCCTCCCCGACTCCCATCCCCTCTCCCCTACCCCTCACTTCCACCTCCCCTCCCTCTCCCTCCCCCTTCCCCTCACAAACTTTGAATGTCATATCTAAAACTATAAGCATCTTTGTCCTGACATACTGACTGACTGACAGACAACGCACAGCCTAAACCGCTGGTCGTAGAGACTTGAAATTTGAAGGGTATATTTGTCTTAGTACGTAAGGGTGTACTAAGAAAGGATTTTCCAATATATAGATAGTCTTTTCTATCCGAAACTTCATAAGAGTGCTTCAGTAAAAAAATAAGTAAATACGTGTTTCAGGTTTTTTTGAAAATCCACCCCTAAGAGGGTGAAATGGGGTAACAAAGTGTGAAAATCTATATTGTTTCGGATTGCGCCGAATTTTGGCATGCAGATAGTTATTACATCGTTAGTTACCTCTGAAAAAGGATTTTTCGAAATTCACCCTTGAAGGGGATGAAACGGGGGTTCAAAGTTTGTATGGAGAGACAAGATTAGATAGTATTTTCTATTCGAAACTTCATACAAGTGCTTGAGTAAAAAAATAAGTAAATACGTGTTTCAGGGTTTTTTTTAATTACACCCCTAAGAGGGTGAAATGAGGTAACAAAGTGTGAAAATCCATATTATTATTGTTATATACCGGCTGTAATTCACGTACCTTTAGTCGAATTTTCTCGACCTAGGTTTCGAGCGAGTCAGTCGCTCTTCCTCGGGAGTGAGGTCACGCGGTGAGATCGCGATGTTCACTGCGGGCCGCCGCTCGCTGCGCTCGGCTTGATAGCCGGGGTGGGGGCGGACTCGGCGGCGATCGGTAACGGCTGTTCCTTTTCGGTGCCGAGGATGCCTGAGATATATCGCCATAAGTACCGTCGCAAACAATGCTGACTGTGTCACACTCTAGACTGACTGACACTTTCTTTTTCGAGGACGCATTAAGAATCGGTTTCCACGCTGACGGCAAGGTCCATCCACTATCCACTATCTATCTCTATGAGTAGCAGCGATGAAGAACCGACGATGACATCATTCGGGCTATCTCAGGCATCCTCGGTACCGAAAAGGAACAGCCGTTACCGATCGCCGCCGAGTCCGCCCCCACCCCGGCTATCAAGCCGAGCGCAGCGAGCGGCGGCCCGCAGTGAACATCGCGATCTCACCGCGTGACCTCACTCCCGAGGAAGAGCGACTGACTCGCTCGAAACCTAGGTCGAGAAAATTCGACTAAAGGTACGTGAATTACAGCCGGTATATAACAATAATAATGTTACAAATTCACGATAATTTTAAAATTAAAATAAAATCCATATTGTTTCGGATTGCGCTGAAATTTGCAGATAGTTATTACGACGTTAGTTCCCTCTGAGAAAGGATTTTCCAAAAATTCCCCCTGAAGGGGATGAAACGGGGGTTCAAAGTTTGTATGGAGAAACAAGATAAGATAGTCTTTTCTATTCGAAACTTCGCACAAGAACTTCAGTAAATAAATAAGTAAATACGTGTTTTAGGCTTTTTCGAAATGCCACCCCTAAAAGGGTGATGTGGGGTAACATGACTGAAATTAATATTGTTTCGGATTGCGCTGAAATTTGGCATGCAGATAGTTATTTTGACGTAGGTATCCGCTAAGAAAGGATTTTTCAAAGTTCACTCATTAAGGAGATGAAGCGGGGATTCAAAGTTTGGATAGTCATTTTATTCGACTTTTAACCCAAGTACTTCTTTAAATATATAAGTAAATACGATTTTCGGGCTTTTTCAAAATGCCACTCTAAGAGGGTAAAGTGGGCAACAAAGTCTGAGAATCAATATTGTTTCGGATTGCGCTGAAATTTAGAATGCAGATAGTTGTTACGAGGGTCGTTCAATAAATACTTAGCCTACAAAAGAAAAACGAAAATTTTTGAAAAGTGTCGATTTATTTTTCTACATAATCTCCTTTTAACTCAATACACTTGGCCCAGCGATGCTCCAACTTTTTTAACCCGTCTAAAAAATACGTTTTCCTGAAGTCTGCAAAATAGGCCTCCGTGGCGGTGATGACCTCCTCATTCGACCCAAATCTTTTTCCAGCGAGTGACTTTTTCAGGTTTGGAAACAAAAAGAAGTTACAGGGGGCCAAGTCTGGAGAGTAAGGTGGATGGGGCAGCAATTCGAATAATTTGGCCATGGCGACGGCAGAGTTGTGAGCCGGCGCGTTGTCGTGGTTGTTGTCCAGTGTAAGCAAACGCGGCACCCATCGCGCTGACAGCTTTCTCATGCCCAGTTTTTCGTGGAGAATATGATGCACCGTTCCTTCTGCGTGTCAGCTATCTCGCGAACCTTCAATCGTCGGTCTGCCAACACGAAATCGTGGATTTTTTTAATGTTTTCCTCCGTAGTAGCCGTTTTCGAGGCACCTGGGCGTGGCTCATCAAAAACCGACTTGCGGCCACGAGCAAACTCGTTAAACCAATTCTTGACGGTTGCCATCGAAGGAGAAGAGTCGATGTACACAGCATCCAAGCGATTTTTAATTTCACTGCGCGTTTTCCCTTCCAAAAATAAAAATTGAATCACCGAACGATACTGCTCTTTTTCCATTTTTGTTAAACTGACTGACACGTTCGCTTTCAAAGGCTATTAAAACAAAACTAATAGAGGTCATTGTTTAAAACTTTGACAATAGGTTTCAAAAACATTGCACTGTACTATGGTAAATTTTTTTTGTAATCGCAGTGCCATTGGTCGATGAAGCTAAGTACTTGTTGAATGACCCTCGTATGACGTAGGTATCCGCTAACAAGGATTTTATAAAAAATCCCCCCAGATATAACTTATTAATTTATAATTTATTTGCACTTTAGCACATTAAAACAGAGTTTCGTAATTGCTTATATACTAAAACAAAGCTTATGCGCTTTGAATCTCAGACTAGGAAACCCTGTGTTGTGAGATTCACTCTTCCTGCAGTGATCATTATTTTTAAAATTATAGATTTACTTAAGTACTTCCGTAAATAAATAAATAAATACGTGTAGCAGGATTTTTGCAAGGGGTTGGTAAAAAAGTTTGAAAATCAATATGGTCTATATATACCGATTTGGCTTTTACTTCTTTGATTGTCTTTTATGATAGAAAGGTTTTAACAAAATAAAAGTTTTAAGTAAATAAAAGAAGTCTTTAACGTGGGTGAAGCCGCGGGGCACTTTTAGTATATTTATATCGAATTAACAGCCTAAACATTAAGTTTCAAGCTTCTAGCTTTAAATATGACGATACTTTCATACATCCCCCCTATCAACCCTTCACAACCCTCTTTACGCATTTAAAAGTAGCCTATGTCCTATCTCAGGCCCTAGACTATCAGTGTACTAAATTTCATTTAAATGCGTTCAGTAGAACATTCACATAAACCTTACATATTTCCATACAAACTTCCATCCCCTATTATTATTTTACACCCTTGACTTCGTCCGCAGGGAAAAGTGTCTTTGGGTAGCATTAACTAATAAAACACATACGTACCCCAGCTACACCGCACCCTTCCACAACCCCACCCCCTCCTCTCCCCTTCCCCAAACTTATCCTACCCTCCCTCTCCCCCTTACCGTCACTTCCACATCCCCTCCCCCTCCCCTCCCACACCACTCCCCTTCACTCCCCCTATCCTCACCTCCAGTCCCTTACCCTCTCCCTCCACTCCCCTACCCTCCCCGCCACTCCCCTTTCCCCCTCACAAACTTTGAATGTCATATTTATTTATATCGAATCAACAACCTTAAAAATAAGTTTCAAGCTTCTTGCTTTAAAAATGACGATACTTCTATACGACTTTTCATCCCCCTTTTCAACCCTTTACAAACCCTCTTTTCGCATTAAAAGAAGACTGTGTCCTTTCTCAGGCTCTAGACTATCTGTGTAGCAAATTTCATATAAATCCGTTGAGTAGAACATTCACATAAACCTAACATATTCCCATATAAACTTTCATCCCCTATGCCTTATTGTTATTTTACACCCTTGAGGGTCAAACTTTTACAAACTTTGAATGTCATATTTATTTATATCGAATCGACAGTCTAATACATAAATTTCAAGCTTCTAGCTCCTAAAATGACGATACATCCATAAAACATTTCATCTCCCTTTCAACTCTTTATTTGCATTAAAAAGTAACCTATGTCCTTTCTCAGGCTCTAGACTATCTGTGTACCAAATTTTATTTAAATCGGTTCAGTGGTTTTGGCGTGAAAGTGAGACAGACAGACAGACAGAGTTACTTTCGCATTTATAATATTAGTTAGGATTTTATTATATTACTAGCTTCTGTCCGCAGCTTCGCTTGCGTGGCCTACAGAAAACAGATTACATAGTTTTCTTCAGAAACAAATATTATATGCATTCTCATCATCATCATCAGCCGGTGTTAGTTCAATGCTGGACGTAGGCCTCTCCCAAGATGTGTTCTCATTCCCTCTCAATTATAACACCTACAAACACATATTACAAACATTTATTTTAAAACTTTGTTTTTTCTGTTTTACTGAGGCTTGGTGACCTCTCGTGACCCTTTTATAGAGGCTTCACGACCCCCAGGGGACGCGACCCACACGTTGCCAAACACTGCGATTGATGGACGAAAAAATTTGAGGCGATGTAAACTATTATGTTTCTTGAAATGTTAACTTTAAAAATAAATTATCACCTTATATTATTGTTACACACAATCCAAAACTTTATCGTACTGACGGGACTCAAACCCGCACCCCTTGGGAAACATGCTCAATACCTGGGCATGTTTCCCGGAGGAGTGCGGAATTCACTTTAACATGAATACACCAGACAGAATAATCATATAATAGTTTGTGATTCATAACTATAAATGCATGATGTCACTTGCAAAATATCTATCTATGTTGTATGAAGATAAATTAATGGGATGTATCTACCTCTTTACCATTTTTGTCCAGCTTTGACCGAAAAAATTTCAAACATAACCAATTGTATTTAAGTAGAAGCTAGGTACTCAAAATTGACTTACCCTTATCCAAAGAAGGAACGCGATCACCCTGTTTTATATTAAAATTATAATGAAAATGAATAGATCACTACTATTGAAATAGTAGTTATATATTAGCTTAGCTATTAATACATTGAACTGGCTCAGCTGCCAGGATACAGATACAGATGTTGAGCAAGCTTGTATCACCCAATCTAGTAAATCTAAAACTGTCTAGTGTCCATCTGGGTAAACTTCAAAAAATGTTAGCTAAAAAAGATGTAATCGATGCCAAGGACAGTTGTTGTCTGTCCTTGGCATATACCCATACATAATCACATAGGTACCAACAGGTCAGATATGCGTTCTGGCAATTACACAACTTATTACAGATTATTTTAATACTATATATATATAATAATATAAAATAAAATAAATACAGGCAGGTGACGGGCAGCAGCGTCACCGGTGAGAGAAGCTACATCCTGCGATCGCCAACCCGCCTGCCCAGCGTGGCGATTAGGGCATGGCATGGCATTGGCAAAAAAGTGATCCATAGACATACCTATAGAAGAAGCAAAAACTTTAAATATATGAAAATTTACATCAATTTGTTTAATATTTAAAAATTTGAATATATACCATACCCCTCCCAATGAGCCGCAGATCGGGCTCAGTGCATATCTTGGTAGGACAAGAAATAGTCTCAAGATTTGAATCACAGTTCATTGTTATCATAATCAGCCGGTATCTGTCTACTGCTGGACAAGGCCTTACCCAAGTCACACCACTGAGCCCGATGTTCGGTTCTTTGTTTTCCAGTCACTGCCCACCCCACAGTTTTGCGAATGCTGTTGCTCCACCTGGTCACAGGGCGTCCTACGCTACGTTTACCGATTCGCGGTCTCCACTATAGAACCAGTCTACCCTCCCCAACGGTGATCGGTCCTACGGCAGATATGACCAGCCCACTGCGACTTCAGTTTGCTAATCCGCTGAGTTATGTCGATCACTTTAGTTCTCTGGCGAATTACTTCGTTCTGGATTCGATCCCGTAGGGATACAATACACCGAACAACGCTCTTTCCATAGGTAGCTGAGCGAGCTGTTAAGCCTATTATATAATATTATTTATTAAAAAGGTGAAAAATCAAAAATAAAATAACGGAGTGGACATGGACAAATCACAGATTACCTATAAATCACAGGACACAGACACAGAATACAGAGGGCATATAATATAAAGCTAGACTATTCATGAATTCTGTACTCTCGGCGGTAGAAAATCATAGATATTTAACACTGGTCACACTAACTAAATAAACTAGTAGTGTGGAGCCATTGTATACTATATAGTAATCTGTGGCTGGGTTTACTTGAGTACTACTGTGGTTAAATAAGTGCGGCCGAAATTGTGGTGGTATTATCGCAAAAGCCAAAATCAAAGAAATTATATGAAAAGCCAAAAACTAAGAAAATAATAACAATAATTCCAAAGAGAATATAATTCATTCTTTGATGATTGTGTTACATTTTTTTTTCAAAATGTTTGCATTTTAATGAGTAAATCTGAACATATACAATTATTGTACTAGATATAATTTTTGGACAATGTCTCACTCAAAGGACGATCTGAAAATATATTGGAACAAGACAAATTATGCTTTTCCGATTCTCAACGATACCATTTTCTCTGATTGTTCGAACACCGAGTACGAAGAAATTCAAGAAATAATTGTCGGCTTTGGAATCCAGGTGAAAATACGAGACCTTGTGCTCATCCATATCGAGAAGTATCTGCGTCAGCATGTTGCTCCTTTATTCTGGTCAAAATTCACCCGAGTGGAAGATGAAATCAAAGGTTTCCAGTTATTCAAGTCCGCAGTGAACGATCTTTACGACTCTTTAGCGGGTTTTTCACCTATGTTACACAGGCTTACCAGTTTGAACAACACCTGTAGCGACAACAGACCTATCTATGGAGAAAAGGATGTAATTCTAGGTTTTAAGCAACTCGTCAGGGCAACGTTGCTGTCGCAGCTGCCGTTAGATTTTGACGTGATCATCAACCATTTCTACAAAGTTTCTTTCAACGTCTTCGATTACGAGTATGAGAGCTCAGATATGGGTGAGGATGTGATGTGCTCAGGTTGTTGTAATGATTTCTCAGAGTGCAATTGTGCCTACATTGTTAAAGTTTTTCATGATACCAACAGAAAACTAGTTGAATTTCAATTACTAGAAAGATTGGCCGGGCAAGTGTTGACCAACTTTATACAAGTGAGGATTGAATCTCAAATACAGAAGCTTTGCAAGGGAACATTTTATGTTTCGCACATAGGATTCCTAGAAAACTGGCTAGAAACTACTGTAGTGTCGTGGCTAACGAGAATATACTGTGCAGGGTCTTCGAAACCTCCCCCAGATGATAAAAACATTCAAAATGCCATATCCAAGTTCAAACAGAAATTAAGCTATTTTTTGTATCACAGTTATACAAAATTAAGGATAGATCAACTATTTACCATCATTATTGAGTATCCAGACTCACAACCAGCAGTTGATGATATCAAGTTGTGCTTGAGCAAGACTGATCTGAGGCCTACACTGTGCAAAAAATTACAGAATGCTTTGGAAACCAGATTACTGCATCCGGGAGTGAATACCCCTGAAATTTTAACACATTATATTTCCACTATAAGAGCTTTGAGACATTTGGATCCCTCTGGAGTTATAATTGAAACTGTCACAAAACCTGTCAGGAACTATCTGAGAAATAGAGAAGACACAGTAAGGAGTGTTGTGAGCAGCCTCACTGAAGAAGGAGCAGGTAGCGAGCTTGCTGAAGAACTAGCCAATTTTGCTACAGAACCCGAGGGAGACCAGGATAAAGATGAGGACTGGGATGAGTGGGTCCCAGATCCTGTGGACGCAGATCCTACAGTTAACTCGAGTGATCGAAAGGCCAGTGACATTATATCTATGCTTGTAAATGTTTATGGCAGCAAGGAGCTATTCGTTAACGAGTATAGAACTCTCTTGGCGGACCGACTTCTAGCTCAGAGTGCCATCAACACTGAAAAAGAAATTAGATACTTAGAACTGTTGAAATTAAGATTTGGGGAGAGCCAGCTTCATTTCTGTGAAGTAATGCTAAAAGATATATCAGATTCAAAGAGAATTAATTCTCTTATACACCAAGACAAGAGCATTGAAGAACTCAATAAGAAGTTCACTTCCAATGCTATGATTCTGTCTGCTCAGTTTTGGCCACCATTCAAGGATGAGAGCTTAGAGTTGCCGGAGGAAATAAAGCAGCATTTAGAAGTATACACTAAATCATTTGAAGCTCTGAAAGGAAACAGAACACTGAGTTGGAAACCCCATCTTGGGAATGTAAATATAGAAATAGAAATTGGAGAGAAAAAATTGGACTTGACCGTGTCACCATTCAATGCCACATTAATAATGCATTTCCAAAATAAACCAGAGTGGTCAATAGAAGAACTGCATCAGGCCATGAAAGTGCCAATTACAGTGTTACGAAGGAAAATAACATACTGGCAGTCAATGGGTCTTATATCTGAGAAAAGTCCTGACTATTTTGTTCTAGTAGATGGTTCCGATCCAAACAAAAGCACAGTTTCTACAAATCAAGTCCAGGAGATGATTTGTGAAGATGATGAAGCCGAGAGTGCTATGGCTTCAGCACATGACCAGAGAGAGGGTGAATTGCAGGTGTTCTGGTCATACATTGTTGGGATGTTGACTAACCTGGACTCACTGCCTCTGGATCGAATTCATCAAATGTTAAAAATGTTTGCATCTCAAGCACCTGGCACTGAGTGTAGTCTTCAAGAATTAAGACAGTTTCTGGATACTAAAGTAAAAACCCATCAGTTAGTTTTCCAAGGAGGAATGTATAAGTTACCTAAGAATTAGGTCTATTTAAGTTACTTAAAGAATTAAGTCTATTATACAAATATTTCTATATCTGCCGTTTTTTCTTTAAAGATATTGTATGATATGTATATTTAGTACCTACCTGACATTATCATCAGCCTATACAGCTCTGTCCACTGCTGGACCATAGGTCTTACCTATGACACGCCACTGATCTCAATCTTCAGTTCTTTGTTTCCAACCGCTGTCAGCCAGTTTGCGTATATTATCGCTCCATCTAGCTGGAGGGCATCTTACACTACGTATACCGATCTGTGGTCTCCACTCTAAAACATGTCCACCCCGCGGGTGATCGGTTCTGCGACATATATGTGAACAGTCGTACTGCCACTTCAGCTCGCTTAATCATTTGAGCTATGTCTATAACTTTGGTTCTCTGACGGATGACTTCATTTTGAATAAAATCCTTCAGAGGGACTCTGAGCATAGCGCTTACCACAGCTTGCTAAACGACATTGAATTGGTGAACCAGTCACACCATTAGTATCCATTTTGGCTCCATAAGTAATAACAGTCAGGACACACTCCTTAAAAACTTTCGTCTTCAGGCCATGGGGTATGGTAGGCAGAATCTAGTTTATAATATTGATAGGATTGTAAAAAAACACAGTGAAAAAGTTTAACAAAACTTTATTTTACTCCATGTAGAATATAAAAATTTGGTTACATTACTTTATGTCTGTTGGTTAATAACCAGTTTTCTTGTTATTGATAAAAATGTAAGTATGTGACAATTCTCGAAGCTCGTATTCATATTTGAATCAACAATTAATAAATTAGCTCAAAATAAATTATAAGTAATACCACCACATATTTCAATAAAATTTATGAATAACAATTTAATACTAATAAGTGAATTCAATACATATAGTTCGTGTCAGTCTTAATATCTATTAAAATACTGATTAAAATTATAAGTGGAAATAGAAATGTTAGATACTTAACGGTAAAAATAATTTAAACTAAGAGATACTGAAGATTCTTGAAAACAAAATAAATGGAATGCAATTATATTAGTGCATGTGCTAGTCCAATAGGCACATCATAAATGCATAAAATAAATATCACGATTTAATCTCAAAAAATGACTTGGGAGCAAAAAGATGCAGTGTAATTGTTTATTTGGAATGTTTAATTTGGATGATTTATCAAAGGAGTTTTTTTGGTATATTCAAGTATAAGAAAAAAGGTTTTAAGTAAGTACCATTATTGTTTCTGATACAAAATATTGTATACATTTGTTTATTGATTAGATTTTCTTACTTATAACTTTCAGGAGATTAGTTGTACTTATTTCATATTTACTTGTCAAGAATAGAAATGTTTTGAGGATTCTAAAGGATATAGCGAGTACATTCAAATAAAAGTATCAGATACTCCTAATACTTACTACAGAAACGGACTATTAGAATACTATTAGCACTATAACTTTACTTAAATCCAGTAAAAAAGCGACATTCCTATAGAATTAATAAATACTTTTGTAAATATCTATTCAAAATAAATAAACTACATTTTCATATTACGTCGATGAAAGATTATTATCTATTTGAGATATTGATAAATACTTGAATCCCAATATGCAAATAAATAGTTAAATTGTATAACAACAGTACAACAGTTAAAGCTCTATATCTAGTTTACAATATGTACAGAAAACACTAATTGTAATATTACATCTTTACATACTTGGGACAAAATCTAGTATTTGTGTTGTAAAGATCAACATTACACTGTAATGCAGACACTACATATTTTAGAAAGCTTACAAAATATTTAAGTACATGAAATCTTTAAGTCCAACAGGGCTATAATCTCTATGGACGAATTAAGTAGCGAAAATAATCAAGGTTTATTAATGAGGTGTGAATTATTTTTCTCAGAACACCAAGATAAACTTATTGTAATATGTATCTTGACTATGATATTGACTATCAAGTGTGTTGTATCGTATCATACTTATTACATGAATTCCAAAACTGGGACTATAATTCACACCACTTTAACATTTAAACACACAGTATGTAGTCCCTATGACTTTTGATAGCTATACAGAGTAAAATATAACTAACACGAATGGCCTATTCATGGTTAATTAGACACGAAGCTGTTTTAACCTTCCGCGTACAAGGTGAAAAAAAAATCTCACGAATACAACGTGGGGTTAAAATTACCCTACAATAGATTTCAATAATTGTACTGATCCTAAGGTTGCGCTACGCGGCAAAGTTCAATGGTCAGCTATTGTGAAAATTAACTTATTTAGTTAGATTTACACATAAATCGAAGCATTTTAAAAGAGTTGGGATTATAATAACCCACCCCACCTCATATGCTGATGGTTAAAAAGAGTATCCACGAACTCTTCATTAATCAGCAATGATACTGCCATGGTGTTATTATTCTTAAGAATTACTATCCCGATGTTTTTGTTTTATTAGGACCGTCATATAGTCAAGGAAAGACAATAAAATACAATTTAAGGCTACTGGCCCTAAGATCTGTTGGGTATAAAGGTGTAATTACACATTTTCTTGCACACAAACTTTAACATGAAAAATAGATCTAAATACACAAATTGTAATCATTATGATGGTTAAGCACCATTTGAAATGTCGCAGGGTACATACAACTAGATACGCGAATTTGAAACTCAAAGATCAAAATATGATTTTCTAAAAATATTCTCAATCATTAAAATATGAAGGAAGGTACACCTGAAACAAAGCACTTATCTATGTAGGCTCTAGTGCTACTTACATTATGTATTTAAAATGTACTACTTATTCAAGTTCATATTGCCGTTACACATATAATATTGTTCGAAAGCTATCTGTTATAGCCATCGACTAGTAGAAATAAATGTACGGAACTAACTTTTAGTATTGATAAACCTTTTAACTTAAGATTATCGATACTAAACGCCATGCTATAAGAACGAAATGTTTAAGGCCATCGCACACCGTAACCATTCAACTCCAACTCGAGTCAAAGTATTTGAATGTGAGTTTTATATCATGTGGTTTACAGTTTAATTTTGAAAATCAATAATACGGAATCTGCATGTCAATAGCAAAACGTTTTTTGAATCTATAATTTTATGATAAGTTAGCGCGAGCTTACACGAACGCGAATTTTCAGCGACACCACGCGTGTGTCGTGTTCTCGCCGCTTGACAGTTGACATTCTTGCCGCATCGCTTGGGACATTGAACGTGTTTAGAGGCAATGGATGCCATAGATAATAAGGAATTTATTTAAACATATTATAGAAGAACGTGATATTTAAGTGAATAAATATTTAGACAGTTATAAAACCTGTTGTATTTTTGTGGTCACCGTAAAAATTGGCTGCTGGAAAGCAAGGAAAAATACCAATCATAATAGGAAGGTAGGTATATACCTAACTTATTTTTTTTTTACTTATTGATTAATTATTGTACTTTATTCGGGAATTTAACGTGACTTGCGCGATGTCGTTTTTGCCTCGCTCAAATTAAGTGATACCATTCGAGAATACGCACATTTTCATGTGGAAGTGCAGCCGTATGCCATTGACATAGACGCGTTATAAGAAATTAACAAAAATGCAAGATAGGTTTTACTTATAAGAAACAAATAAATACTGAAAGTAATAAGATATAAATATAACGCAAAGCTTACTTACCAGTGGTTTACTTTGAATCAAGTTGGTGTCTAATCGTTACGGCCAATTAACTACATAGATTTACCGGTTTCTCCTAGGCGCAGGGGCGGGTTGTAACGCTAGAGGCGATGATGTGACGGGCGCAGTTTGGGGCGCAGGTGGTCCCTGGGTGAGGGGCCGTTTGAAGGGGCCGAGACGTTTGAGCGGGCGGGGGGACACGCTGTGAGGCTCACTGGGGGCACTCCACGTACTCGCGCCGTGGTCTAAGAGAGCTGCTGCTAGGCGACCGGTGCTTTGATCTGCGAACATTAACATTTGTTTAGCTTCTCGCTTGTGTGATCTACTATTTAACCGACTTTACAAAAAAGGAGGAGGTTCTCAATTCGTCGGAATCTTTTTTTTTAGGTATGTTCACAGGTTACACGAAGATGCCTGAACCGATTTGAAAAAATATTTTTTGGTTTTAAAGGGTACCCTTCCCAGGTGGTCACATTTAAATTTTAACGAAATCGGTCAAGCGCTTTTTAATACTTCATCATTTGTATTACGATGCATTTATATACCTCGATGCATTTATATACCTCGATGATATGATACTGGCTACTTTGACTAGCGCGACGTTTGTAGCCTGTTCTTTTAGTTGTTTAAACGATTTTAAATTATTGATCTACAGAAGTGGCTGTTTCAAATTTCCGGTACCCGGGAGCCTGTTAACTTACTTATGGTTCAAGTGACTGCATTCATGTCAAATCAATTTATTGAATAAACAATTTAACACTGTGTGTGAATAAAAATACAAAATACATATAAGGCTAAAAAAAACATCACAATTAAAATTATTAAAAACAAACAAAAATAAATAAATTAAAGTAATTAATAATTAATTAAACATTGCGTGTGGAGAGCGCATGGTTCACACGAGAAGGCTTAGTTAGTATATAATTTAGCAATATAAACCACTTTTTAGCATCAGTAGAATAAAACAAATGAAATAATTTATTTTGAGTGGCCTACTTCGGGGTTTATCTCGTATAAAAATAAATCTTCAATATCTATACCTATATTGTAAAAAAAATTATGTATAAAAATACCTACACTTATGCGTAGTAATAAAAAATAGTTCGTACTTTAATTTTTAGCTTCACTTAAGTGATCACAAATATGGCAGAAGCCATTGGCTCCTGAGACATAGCAAAGCTAGTTCGGGAGGCTATGGAATTACATCGAATTGTGCAATGTCAATAAAGAAATGAAATGTTGTATTTAGCTTAAAACTCACCAGGCGGCAACTGAGAGGGCTGCGGCACCGGGTCCCGCACTCGTTGCACGAAGTGTTCGAAGGTGGAGTGGTGCGTGTGAGTGTTGACAAGCGCGGAGAGTGCACGGGAGCGCTCGCTGTACGCGTGCACGTACAGGGGCAGGCCGGCGCGCACGGCTCGACCGCCGCACACGGCGGCCGCACGGACCAGTGACGCCGCACTACCTAGACGGATTATGCATTCCTCCCACAGCGGGCCGAATACACATACCTGTAGGCACAGAGTACTGAATCACTACGTTATAAGAGTTAGCACTTCCCTACATTTGTTGATACCCGAATTATGTACGTACTGTGTAGCCAACCTAACAACGGAAAGTATTATTTACGTAGTAACTATTATATAATCTTTGGTATTATGCTTATTAATTTTTTTGCAGTGTTGGTTGGTACAAAGTACTTTCATAATTCTGAGTTATTTAATTATGTATGCAGTGTCACGGGACTGCCTGTAGGGAAGATTTATTTATGGTCAGTCGTTTGGTTAAAAAAAATCATAGAAATGTTCGTTAACTTACATCGTTACATCCCACGAAAAGATTGACGAATGATCTTATTCCCAACATATCAATAAGATATTTTTAATATTAGATACAACATTTAAAATATTTTTTTTCTTTAGAACGCTAATATCATACACATAATACAATGACGAATATATGTATTTCCTAGAAAAAATAAAACAGTAAGCTTGTAATAATGTCTTTGAACGCATCGAATAGAGCGCACCTATCTCTAAATGTTTTTTACTAGCTGTACCCCGCAATTTTACGTAGTATTCATTCCCGAAGGAATATCGGGATAAAAAGTATCCTATGTGTTATTCCAGGATCTACACACAAAATTTCAGCTCAATCGGTTCAGTAGTTTAAGCGTGAATAAGTAACAAAGATACACACAAACTTTCGCCTTTATCATATTAGTAGGATTACGTACGCAGGGTTTAACCGTCTTTACCATCTGAAATAGCTTTCAGAAAGGGCGGAAAATAGCTTTCAATTTCACCGGTGGCTGATTAAAGTTCAGATAATTATCTGACAGATGAAGCCATGTAAAAAATCTGTCAGATTTGTTCCTAATAAGGTCTATCAGGAACTTGTGAAACTGGCCCTTAGTCTTCTTAATACTAATAAGTAGATAAGCCTTTTATCAATGCACAATGTAATGAACACACTCACATCCGGCTTCCTAGCGACAGTGCAGCGCAGTAGTCCCCCAGGCAGCGGATACAAGACAATCAGCACGTCACAGAACTGTGTGGGCAACGTGTCGCGTTTGTACGGACGCCAGTGTTCGCTCCAAACTACGTGCACCTCGTCGTTGCCTAGGTGACGGGTCTGCGGAATATATGTAAGCTCATTATTTATCAGTATGATTAACGAGACGATAGATTCTAGTCTAGTCACTAGAAGTGAGATAGTTGTCAAATGCTTGCCTAACTGCCATTAAAAAAATTACGTACATTGTAAAACTTGTATATGCAAAAATCATGTCAAATTATATCTTATACTCTTTATTTTAAACTCGTTTGCATCTAGGGTGCTAATAAATGGCATGGTTACCCTAATGATATAAGATAGTTTAAAAACTAAATAAACAACCTACATCCATGCTACGCGAGTCAGTTTCAGTGGCAAGTTTTGTGACATTTATCATCATATCTCTGAAGATACTTATCAGATCTCGATAAAATTTAAATTAGACCACCTTGGAGATCAACCCTACCTGTAACAAAAATAATCATTCAAATCGGTTCACAATTGGCGGAGTAATCGCGTAAGATACATACAAAAAAACAACAATATACAGACGAATTGAGAACCTCCTCCTTTTTAGAAGTCTGTTGATAATACAAGGATCAATATCAATGCGTGAATAAAATGTAGAGGGGTGAATAATGTACGACGTTTTGAGTAAAACTGACCTTGTTAAGTATAGCATCTGGCGAGTCAGCGGGCATGCGTGTGGCGACGTGGAACAGAGCTTCTAGCGTGAGAGTGGCGAGGTAGGGCGCGCTCACACCGCCGCCGCCGCCGCCGCGGAGCCCGCCGGTGAAACCCACGTGGCTTTCCAATTCCACCTGCCAGATGTTTCAATAGAATTATTGATTTGATAGAGCTTGGAAAACAAAAGTAGATACTAAAAATGCGCGGTAAATTAAATAAATCATATCAGTATGGCAGATTTTTAAAAAAAATATCTTATAGGCTAGCGTTTGACCACTATCTCACCTGTTGGTAAGTGATGATGCAGTCAAAGATGGTAAGCATGCTAGGCCTAGAATGGGAACTGGCTCTTCAAGGATAGCTGCCGGAACATAACAGATGTTTGGCGACAGATTTTCTAACTTGAGTGTACTAGTGACACTAAATAGTGTCCTACCACCATGCGGGGGTTGTTGGTTTCTTAACGATGTTTTTCCTTCACCGGCCGTAATGTATATGTAAGAAGATGTGTAATATGTGAGAAGCGCACATATATTTTTCGATAGAAAAATCCATTGGTGTACGGCGGGGTTTGAACTCGGTACCTCTGGCATCAAAGCCGACCGTTCTCCCGATTACGCCACCGGGCCCTCTAAAAGAAAACTTCGACTGACCCATTTTGATACTTTAAAGTAGCAGAGTTCGAGAGATAATTGCACCAAAAAAAATATCAAAGTATTTGCATATAACCACCATCTTGTGATGATTTTGACATGTATGACGTTGCTGGCATAACGCTTCCAATGGTGATGGTGGTGTTGTATCGGTTAGTAAAGATGATGCTTGTAAATGTGTGTGTGTATGTCTGCTTGTTTGTGAACTTGGATGTAATGATAGTGCTAAAGCAGATGGTGATGATGATGATTGTAAATGTTGTTGCTGCTGCGACTGGTACTCTGCATCCGGGGCTCGCTCATGCAACACAGCCGTGGTTCTCATTTCGTTTAAGACAGGACAGTGTAATATCACATGTTCCATGGTTTCATCTTCTGACATGCATCCTCGACAAAGAGGACTGTCTGTGGCTCCAATTTTAAAAGAGATTAAACCTAGTTACAACGTCGATAACGTTCAAAATACGACTGTCGTCGGTTGTATCGTGGACGATGCGCGGTAGGAAGAAACAGCAAGTGAATATGACGCCTGCCTAGAGGCTTAGGAATAGGAACTTACGCAAAGGAAGATATTAAAAAAAATCATCTCTGTGAGAAGGGGATGAACGAGGTCTTACAAATTGAAATAAATTGAATTAAATTGAAACGAAAAACCGGCCGAGTAAAGGATTTTGGTACGAAATCGAAATACGAAACAAGATCGAGCAAAATATGCCGAAGAAATTAAACCACGTTTCTAGTATATTTCTCTACAGTAATTCTCCACAACGGAGTCTAGTAAAAACTAGAAAGACATGGCAAATGTATGTGTGTAATTCACGATGATTTTCTGTAGCCACCATCATCATCATCATCAGCCGGTGTCAGTCCACTGCTGGACGTAGGCCTCTCCCAAGATACGCCACTGAGCCCGATCTTCGGCTCTTCTTTTCCGGTCACTCCCCACCGCTTTGCGTATGTCGTTGCTCCACCTGGTCACAGGAAGTCCTACGCTACGTTTTCAAGTAGCTAACATAACAAAATTTAATCAAGGTTAAATCACTGCTAAGTATCCACTACAGACAAAATAAAAAAAGTAAGTATAATATAAGATGTTACCTCCCAAGCTAGCGCGGCGAGGAAGGCTTCATAAGCCGGACTGCCGCATCTATTGGAGAGGATCTCGTTCCGCGCTTCTTGTCCTTTGCCCACGTATATCACAGCTATTTTGTGAGTTTCACGACACCTGACAAGATAATGTACCTATAAGTTATCTAGCGCCTCATCTTACAGTCGATTTTCACATATAAGAGTACGAGTACTTGCTTGTTTTAGATTATAAACAATAATACACCAACACTTGTCAGTCTTCAATGATAATTTATGATCGTACAAAACGATACTTTAACATCGTTTACAAAACGAAAAAAATCGACTTCACATGCCGCGATAGTGAAAACATCCACTAGTAATAATCATGTCATCAGTGTATACATATTTGTATATATTGTTTATCTCCGTATCTCCGGAGATGATTATCGGACCTCGATAAAATTTGAATGGGACCAAACGGGAGACATAATCTCTCAAACAAAAAAATAATTTTTCAAATAGGTTAAGATTTGACGGAGTTTTGAGATAACAAACATTAAAAACAACAAAAAAAAAAACAGTCGAATTCGGAATCTCCTCCTTTTTTGTTAAGTCGGTTAGAAATTAGTAAAATATAGCCGAAATATTTACCTGTGCGCGTCCAAATTCTTCAATTCTCGTAACAGCCGATCGGAACGTTTCAACAGATGCGCGTGATTCCTTCGCGCCGGAGCTAAAAGTCCTATTTGCGCCGCTAGCTGGCGGCACTGAGCGAATGAACTTTTAGTTTCTTCGCCGCACCACGGTATTTCTTCTTCTTCTTCGTTACTGTAAATTAATCAATAATACATTAATTAATTTAAACGTCAAGCCACACAATAGATGTCAGCTCGTACAGGATTAATTGGTCCGTAATAATGATGATTTTGAAGAATGCATATCGGTGGATCTGACACAAGTAATGTCAATAATATAAGATGGAGCGCGGGGTCCATTTTTCCATACAAATGTATTCCCGTGTTTTTCTTTCTTGGAAAATGCTTCCAGAGCAAAATTTTTTGTATAAAAAATTAAGGTCTGCTTTAGTTATGCCCAGCCACTGTCGTTTGCTTTTTTTGACCAACCAATTGCAATAATATGACCCTTCATAAACCTGAAAAATGACTTATTTTACTGCCCTGATCTAAACGGCTATCAGACAAATTTTAAAGGATTTTATAACAAATGTAGTTCTAATTTTTAATACACGTAGCGTAGCGCCATTTGTAAACTCGCGACATTTTCATGTTAGAAACGTCAAAGACTTTCTTATTATTTCATTTATGTTTGTTTTATTACCAACTAGCTGGCCCGGCGAACTTCGTACCACCTAACAGACAATGAACGTTGTGTTACATTTAAGATGAACTTAATTTAGACTTTTATGAACGTAATACAATGAATACAAAAGAGATATTAAGTTTAGTAACGTATTATTGCAATACAGAAATAGAATACAAATACAATAATCAAGTACTTCAACCGCGTGTCAGCAAACCAAAATAAAATAATAATTAAAAAAAAATGTTATTATTGTTATTAACTTGTCATTAGTTCGATTGAGTTTAATTTTAATTGTAAAAATATAGTCACCAGTAGTTAATTTTAATTCTGAATAAGCATAGTTACTTCATGGATAACTGTCTAATATTTTTTGACTTTATGGATAAGACTGTATACGGCACTCATAAATTGGCTATCACATTCTTGCATGTCTCTGTATTTACCTACATTCTGACAAATAAAACCGATTAGGCATTGATTATTATACTTATACTTAACACTGGCTAAATACACTAATCGTGTGGAGCCATGACCCTTATTAATTTGCGGTTTATCGTATCGACGGGATAAACAATTGAACATCAAATGATTGGCAGTTTTGAAACCCAGGAACATTTTGGCAAAATATTTTTTCTTATATAATTATT
Source organism: Cabera pusaria (assembly GCA_954871355.1). Taxonomy (NCBI): domain Eukaryota; kingdom Metazoa; phylum Arthropoda; class Insecta; order Lepidoptera; family Geometridae; genus Cabera; species Cabera pusaria. The sequence continues at coordinate 14,600,961 of OX940904.1, read as the reverse complement.
TTAGGTCAATTATTTATTGTTTTTAATACTTATTATCCTATTCCTGATAAAGACAATTCAAAAATACAAAAATCATAAAAATTGGTGCAGTTATTCTGTGTTATAAGTGTAGTAACTAACACGACTTTCTTTTATATATATATATATATATATATATAGATTGTAGTGTTTTCTCACAAATTTGCTGAAAAATGTTGTAGGACACACGTGCGAATATTGGTTTTGACAAACTCGTGACTATGGTAAACCCTCGACTTCGTCTCGGGCTTACAATCGTCTACTCGTTTGTGAAAACCAACTTACCGCACTATTATCATAAATAACTATTAGTCGGGTTGTACACTATACCTATCTCTCATGGCCAGGTAGTGGCGCTCCTGGTTGGTATGAGCCACCAGCGACGCTACAAGCTCGCCCTCCGCCCCGCCCGGTAGCGGGGACGGCCCGGCCTCGTCCAGTCTGTGAGAACATACCACTTCTGGTGATGTGTGACCTATGTATGCGAGGACCTGTCGACAAATATACAAATACATTTTATGAACATTTTTACACTCTACTTGCATCGACACTTTGTCACCGTCACATCTTCCCGGTACACAGAAAAAGGCTGGTGTGGCCGCAGAAGCAGCTGAGAACCTCAAAAGCCGCAAATATAGTAGTTTAGACAGCTGCTACATATTTGTGCGTTTTGGGGTTGAAACTCTGGACCGTGGGAACCGGGTGTACACAGCATTTGTTGAAACGACACGGGACCAAAATGCTGGCATGTATTTAGCTCAGAGACTAAGCATCGCCGTTCAACCGGGGAATACAGCAAGCATTTTCGGAACTTTACCTACTGGTAGTGGTTTGGTAGACAACATTTTAGTTTTTATTGTTTTTGATTAGGTTTATTTGTTTGTTTATAGTCAGATAGTTTTAAAATTATGTTTATACTATTATATATATTACAACGATCCTGACCATTTAATAATATTCTGAGGGATAACGTTAGGTTTTAATACAAAGCGCGACGGCGGCGGACGATCATTTAGTATAGAATAATGAACTCCCTAAATTATTAATTAAGTAAATAAGGGCACGGTAATAAGTAATAATAAAGAAGTATTTATTAGCATGCACTTATAAAAATCCTACTTATATTATTAAGGCGAAAGTTTGTGTGTATGTTTGTTACTTCTTCACGCTAAAACTACTCAATCGATTGAGCTGAAATTTAGTATGTAGATAGCATAAACCCTGGAATAGTGCATAGGGTACTTTTTATTCCAGCATTCCTACAGGGACGATGCCTACGCGAGTAAAACCACGGGACACAGGTAGTAAATAATAATAACAATAATACAACAACACTTGAGAAGCACACTCTATAGTATCTAGCTGCCACAATTTTATCATCAGTAATGTTTCATAAGTTATCGGTCAGCCTAAAACTAAATATTCTTGTCACAAAATCAACATCCGACGGATATAATGTAACACAAAATAACACGTGTGGAGGTACTCACATGATCCAGCTGATGTTTATCAGGCGGAGAGTTCTTGTAGTCCGGTAATAGATCCGGTGGTAGCGGTGGCGGTAGCGATGATAATGTATTGTCTCGCGGGCACGATATACTGCCAGAAAATACAATGGATAGCTATATCAGAGTTTTCTAAAGTACCTATACTATATTACTGTTATGAAAAAACACTTTGAGAAATAGTTTTCTCCATTCTTTCAAAGTACTACTAAATATTGTTATTTTGATTATTACTATCAACTGAGCTGGAGAGTGCAAGATCTTTATGTTTTCACTTTGTGGATAGTCAGTCTGCACCCTGCACTGACATGCCTATTATTATTATTTTATTGAATTTTACATCACGGGTCGTATACGCCCGGTCCTTTGGAGGGCATTGATGGAGCCGAAGCCAACAACAAGAGGCCCTTTACAATTTTAACTTAGGTATACTCTATGGATGAGGAGAAGATATGGGAAAATATATTATAAATAGATGGTACATTATATTATGAGACTATTGGGTGAGCTGATAAATGTCAGATTGCTGGTCTATGGGATGAGGTACAGCACCCGCCAATTATACCTCATTGCAAAATATTTAGGCGCGTGGTGACTTGCCAACCACTGAATGGGCCCCCCCATAAAGGCGGACCGTTATTGTCATTATATATTAATTGGCGCCGAGGGGAAACATTGGCGTGGATAGCTTAGGGTGTCGAGAGGTGTGCTGCACTTTCACTAAACGATACTAGCGGCTTTATGCCTTTAACACTTCCACCTTAGGTCTTTAGCTCTTGCGATTCCCACCACCAGCCGGCCGGTCAAGGCAAGCCGGTGGTTAGAGGGTCTCATTTAGCCTTTGTTATATATATATAGATATCCATTGTTATTATTTTGAGCCGTTTTTGTCCCATTGCTGGGCAAAGGCCTCCCTAACCTCTTTCCAATGATCTCGGTCGGCAGCTATAGATTGTCAGTCTTTAATGATAGGAGTCTAGCTCATCCCGCCATCTCATCCTGGGCCTGCCGCAACGTTGTTTAACGTTGCGTCGGTTCCACTCAGTGGTGAGCTTAGCCCACAGCTCGTCCAACATGCTCGTCCCACACTCAACTTTGGGTCCTATATTGAGTCCAAGGCCCAGTTGGCTTCGAAAAAGCTCGGTATTCTGGCCAAGGTGAGACAGTATTTCACACCGGGACAGCTGCTCAATTTGTATCAAGCACAAGTCCGATCGTGCATGGAGTACTGTTCTCACCTCTGGGATGGCTCAGCCAAATACCAACTGGAGGCGCTGGAAATAATTGAGAGGAAAGCCAAGAAACTCATCAATGACGACAAACTTGTTGGTAAAAGGCTCCAGAGCCTAGAGCATCGCCGCAAAGTCGCAAGTTTATCGGTTTTTTATCGGATACATTTCGGAGAGTGTGCCATCCAATTGCACGAATTAGTCCCACCATCCCCCTTTTTCTATCGGACAACCAGACGTACCGATGTGCGCCATCGATTTATGGTGCACATTCCATCTACCCGCACAAAACGTTTCGATTCATCATTTATCATACGTGCTGCCAAGGAATGGAATTCCTTGCCGGTGTCTGTGTTTCCCAGTAACTATAACCCGGGGGTCTTCAAATCGCAAGTGAACAGGTATCTTCTAGGTAAGCGTGCTACATCGTCGATCGCATCGTCACTTTACATCAGGTGAGGTTAGTGGTCAAACGCTTACTTATCCAGTATAAAAAAAAAAAAATGCAACAGTCGCGTCTAGCCCAGTTCCACTTCAGACTGGCAGCTTTTTGACGAACGTCGGCGATTTGAGTTTTGAAGCGATATATACTGACATGCCTATAGGCATTAATATTTTTGTAGTAAGAAGTGTTCCTTTCATTATCAGCCTGTCCACAGTCCACTGCTGGACATAGGCCTCTCCTATAGCACGCATATATGCCGCATAAGCGATAACTGTTATAAGCATGTTCTAAAGTGGAGACCATGACTCGGCAAACGCAGTGTAGGACGCCCTCCAGCTAGGTGAAGTGACGATATTTGCAGGGTGGCTGGTAGCGATTGGAAAAGCACAGCTGAAGATTAAGCTAATTTTTTTTATATTTATATTTTTTTAAATAGGAAAGCGTCTATTATTATGAGTATAAAACTTTAGTTTGTATACAGCACATACATTTTTCGTTGGAAAAATCCATTAGTGCACGGCGGTTTCGAACCCTGAAATCGAAGTCAACCTATCTCTCAGATAAATTACATAATTCTAAAATAAATGAAAAACCTTACATTTCTGGCAAAGGGAGGGGTTCCAAAGGTTCCTCGGAGGCCGTGGAGGGATCGTAGTATAGAGCAGACGCGTCCCAGCACGCCTTGCCGGCTATATCCCGTAGTATTATTCGAACTTGACGGTCAGACGTCGCTAGACCTAGATAAATTAAAAATTAATAACACAATCTTTTCGTAACGACGGTATCATGTGTTCATACTAGCCTTAATAAGACTGTCCTATCATTTGTCCAGTGAAATTACAGGGCATGTGAGACTCAACATCTTTATGTCTCAAGGTAACAGGCGCAGTGCAGTGACATGCAAATTTCTGGCAGTTCAGAATTTTGCATGACGCTGTATCTGTTATAGGTAGACGTCATCGCTTACCATCAGGCGAGCGTCGTACTTGTTCTGTTAGCCTGTTTCCTTTTACCATTAAAAAAAAATTGCCTTCCAGTCCCTACACTACATCCCGGCTCCATCATGAGGTCAGCTGGATGGCACCATTTTATTGTATTGTCACCGAAGATACAAGTGTAACAAAGAATCAAATCTAACGGCAGGAAGTGGTTCTAATTAAGCTTTCAAGATTTGAACTACACACACACACACACACACACACACACACACACACACACACACACATACTAACACGGCTAGTTATATAAAAGCTTGTAACAAGAATTACATTATTCAAATTTTTTTTTTATCGTATACATTTTATATAGCTTAGCGTTCGACCACTATCTTACCTGGTTGTGTGTTCACCAGGTGGTATGTTAGTTGGGATGTGGTCGAGAACGTACGCTACTAGGCCTAGAATGGGAATGGTAAACAGAAGTAAATAATATTGCGTATATTGCTTCAGAACTCGTATTTCTAGGTATATTAAGCGCAATATCAAGTAAATTGATACTTCACCTCGTCTATATCATCTGTAGACTGTAACTGATGTATTTGTATTTCAATTTTTACCGAAGATCGGGTTACCAAAATCTTGTAAATGGATTTATTTTCTCTCAATTCTTACAAAGCTCTTAGAAAAACAAACACATTAAACAATAAGTTAGAGCTAATGTTGTGTTGTGTACTAGGAGCGCTTCGCGGTTTCACCCACGTAGTTCGTGCTCCCGTGAGAATACGGGGATAAAATATAGCTAATATTACTCGCTGATAATGTAGCTTTCCATAAGTGAAAGAATTTTTGAAATCGATCCAGCAGTTTTTGAGTTAAATCGAAACAAACAAACAAAAATCAAATTTTTCCTCTTCATAGTATTAGTTTAGAATATTTGCCTTGACTATTCTTACGTACCTTACGTATTCGTTACCAGCAATAGTTGAGTATATTACCTGGGGTGGTTCCTCCAACAGGTGGCATGTCCAAGGCCGGCAGTTCAATCAGGGACGCCAGCGTGGAGTCACTGAGCCTCATGAGCTGTATATGCTCAGCGGAGAGTACGGCCGGCCCTAACTCCGCTCCTAGAGACGGACTGTCATGTTGCTCACACACGCTCGATGACAGCTGACAGCCGCTCCACAGAGGCCAGTGGCCCAGGAATAGAACCAGTTGGTTGCAGATCTGAAATTGGTTTTTATTAATAAGAGAAAATCTTTTATCAGTCAACAATGTCTACCTCTAAAAAGGCTTTAGCTTTTTTTAGCATAGGGTACCTCTTACCAATCCTCTATGTATTCATCTATTCATCCTATATGTATCAACGTTTAACATTTTTGTTTGCAGTAGATTCGCTTCTGATTTACACCGTGTAGCCTGTCGCTATATGTATTTAAACGATACTTTATATTATATAATTCGTCAAACTGTTTAGGCTAAGAATCGTCTACAAATAAATTAACAAAAATTAACATTCGAAAAACATCACCGACATTTTAAGGGTTCCAAAAGGTCCTCAAAGGGTACCAGCGGAACGAAACCCTATTACTGAGACTTCGCTGTCTGTTAGAGAGCTGTATCTTCTAAGCCGTAATAAAAATAAATTTGAAATGTTTACAAAGTGTGTATTATGGCGTAGCTAAATCTTATAGGCCGGTGACGTAAAACGGCAGCAGCAGCGTCACCGGTGCGAGAAGCTACGTCCTGCGATCCCCCACCCGCCTGCCCAGCGTGGCGATTACGGCATATCCCTCCCAATGAGCCGAAGATCGGGCTCAATGGCGTATCTTGGGAGAGGCCTACGTCCAGCAGTGGACTGCACTGACTGATTATGATGAAAGTTACAAAAAAAGCCTGACATGGACCCCCCAATAAAACGTGCTTTTTAGGCGTTTTCTGCTCGATCTTAAGAACCGCAATACATAGACACTTGAAATTTGCTTATAGTATGTATTACTGTGGCCACAGATTATATAATAGTTACTGCGTAACAGATATTTCACACCCCTACAAAAACACAATACCAACGTTTATTTACGTTTATAGACAATACAAGTAAAAATGTGTCTAAGGCGCTCGACCTAGCGTTGTTAATACTTCGTTCAGCGCGCGATGGACCGGCGCGCGCCTGATACAATAAACTTAATGAAATAAAAAAAAAGATTACAAATTCTTTTTATTTACCTCACAAAATAAAATCAAAATTCCTAACTAAGAGTCGAATTTGAAGTCGAGAAAGTGAAATTTACGCCGTCTTGTTATTTCAGTATCGTTAGCATAAAAAAATGAAACATATTATGCTTGTTTTTTGTCAAACCCGCAAAATGACTATGAAAAACTTAATCGTTTCTAATATAGAATACGAATGCGCAGTTATCCCGTCATTTGAATAATAATATACGTTGCGCGCGCGTGAGCAGTGACAACCGACTGGCAGATAGTACCGCCGGCGTTGACGAAAGTTTAGGTATAAATCGCAGTAGCTATGGGCGAGTGAGGGAGGCCTGCTATGGCGGCTATGACAAAAATTATAATAAATCTTAAATCACATAAAAAATTAAAGGGATACATACAAGAAACCTGTATTATCGGCAATTTTTTTTTTTCAATATTATTTATTGTACCTGTGGTGCGAAACTCTACGCGTGCAAATCCGCCTCATGCTTGGCCAGTTTATTATGCAGTCGTAATACTACCCCTAGAAGTCATTATTACAGCGAAATGTTTCAACATGCAATACAACGAAAACTACACACAAAATTTACATTTCCTTTGTATGCAAACGATTTAAAAAGTACACGTCTTCACCTTTCCAAAGTAGCACACTCGTATGAAATGCAAATACAATTATGCTATTACCGTTTGCGCCCAGAGTTTCACGTCGATAGTCGAGGCTGGTGACGACTTCGGTCCCAAGTTATCCAACTGAATGTTCGGGTCGAAATCTTCGTCCACAGGGAGTGAGAGCCCTTCTATGTCAGATCCGTTTGTTCCTTTCATTACTGCGTATAGCACCTGGAGAAAGGAAATAGAAGTTAACCTAAGTATGTCAAGGAATCGACCGCAATATGACTAGAAAAATAACTTTCGGGCGTCATCTCCCTGACCGATAGTATGGCGGTGATTTGCACGTCAGTTCAATCAATCAATCAAATAATTTATTTGCAAGAATACTTAAATACAAGATCTTAAATTCTATTTGCTGAGACAGTATTCCATCTGCAAGCAGACGTGCAAATATTTGGTAAATAATACTAATTAATCTCTAAAAATACACTTTTAAACAACATTCATTAAATTCCTTAATACTATAAAAACATTTATTGAGAAGCCAATCTGGTAAAGATTTATTAAATTTATTATTTTCTAAAAATTTTATTCGGTATTCATTCGGTAAACTATTAACTCGTATAACGCCGTGGTAATATCGTCATAAAGATTGAATTATTAAGATTCTGTTGAATTTGATGACAAAGCGAGAATATCGCGGCGATCTCGGGGAGATCTCGGGGAGACCTAAGGACGAACGTACTGATCAGCGACACCGCTACATGGTGGACATTCTATCAAAACGCACGAAGCGATTTGCTTCTACATTCCTCACACGCACTGCCAAGGAATGGAATCCCTGCCTGAGTATGTGTTTCCCGATAACTACCACCTGAGGGTCGCGAATGAATAGGTATCTTCTGGGTAAGAGTGCTATATCTTGGACCCTATCGTCACTGATGACAAATACTGAAAATCCAGCAAGCTTTCGCATACGCAGTGCACCAGAAAAATAACGCATTTCACCGATGTATACTATTCATTTAGAGCCACTAAGTGATCACGCATAGGATTAATGTATAGGTTTACGAATGGGTGGCATCTAGTGGCATCATTCGATACTTACTCTTTATAATAAATCAGACAGTAAAATGGTAATATTTTTCTTACATACAGACAACGTTCAGATGCGTTATTAACTATAATATTGGTTTAACCAAGGTTTAGCGTGTAAATATGAGAAGGTTAGTGTCAAAGTTCAAGGTGCCATTCTTTCAATCGCGTGAGGTTATGTGAGAAGTTTTTGGGCAATAGAGGTTCTTGGAAAATTACATTGTGCAAATGTGAATACTCAACTAATACGGCTGTTCTCGAATTAATTGTACTGTTTTATAACACACCATATTACCTATACTATTTAACAGTAAAACAATGAAAACACGTATAAAAATAAAGTCAAAACTAAAACCTACTAAACCTACTACTGAAAAGTAACGCGCTAATTTGATAAATTATGCCTAATTATCGGGTGCATGTTTTATATCATATATTTTAGAAAGCGTTTGAGCACTATTTCACTTGTTGGTAAGTGATGATGCAGTCGAGGATGGTAGCACGCTAGGCCTAGAATGGGAACTGGCTATCAAGGATAGCTGCCGAAATACATGATGATTGGCGATAGATTGTCTAACTATGCCGCAATGCCGCGAGAAACATATGTTACTTACAATATATGTGTTATTCGAAATGTGCTAATTAGGTACTTTATTATCAAATAAATGGGTACCAACTCAACACGGCTAAATGAAAACAAATTGTTGACAGATTTGTTCTCTAGAGGGCGTCATAGATAGATAAACACTTTATTGATTACCAGTTACAAAAAGAAAATACTTTAAGCCAGAACACATTATTTTAAATGGCAGGACAACCATGCACGGAATGTATTATACATTATGGAAGACGGTGGTTTCTCAAATATGTATAATGACTATGAAACACAACATCTTGAATATGCAGAAATTATATATAAATATCATAGTAGTAGTAGTCATATTCAATTTAATGTGACATCATATAGCCTATAACCAGCGCACTATCAAATCGCGTTCAACGATATCTCATTTGTCAAATTATGGAAGTTATGAGGGAACAGATTCACACATGCCGGTCAAAATCATAACCCTCCTGAGTCGGATAAAACCGTATACTTATTTGAGTTTCTAAGTAAGAATATATGTTTAATATTGCATTTATTCATTTACAGAAATAATTTTATGAAAGTATTATCAGCCGCTCTGCTGCCTATATAATAGAATTTTAGAGCAAAATAAGCATCAAAAACCTAAGACGAAGCATTGATTCTAATGGAATAAGAACAAAACTACAAAATGCTACAATGCAAACTTCTAGGCTACGTTTTGTAAAAGCGCTAACAGTATCACTATATTTTCGCAATAAAACAAATAGGTACATTTACGCAACATCTAGCACCGAATCTCACATTGTGGGACGGGCTGGCTCTTTCTATTAGCACTATATTACGCGGATGTAAAATACAGTGTTGTCACAAATTAGTGGTTGCATTTAAAAAGGTGGTCAGGACCTCAGATGAGCACAGTCAACCGTCGACTTTTCTTCTGTAGTTACCTACGAAAATACTAAGCACATCCAAAATGCATAAATTCGTAAGTGATCTCGTTCATTTCTTTGAGTGTAGTGTGTTTAAGAATTTCTTGTGGAGTTGTTTGGGTTTATATCAAAACTTTAAGCAAAGGAAGCTTTTTAGGTAGTCTCACCAAAAATGTTCAGAAAATGTTGTGTAAAGTTTTATTTACGAACAAACTGCATATTTTTAACATCGATACAAAACAAATGTATGCGAAATGTTGGATTACTTTGATCAAATTATTTTTTAAATAAAGTGTTCTAAGACGATCAAAGTGATCTAAAAAATTTAACATCTTCGACAGTGTCAACCTCGTATGTTATACGACTTTAAACACCATCAACAAATAATGTGTATATTCCAGGTGTTGGTATCCCTCGCCCTGTTCGCCGTGGCTCTGGCGGCTCCCCAACAACAGCCAGACCAGCAACCAGACCAGCACCCAGTCTACATCCTCAAGCAGGAGTCTGACGTCAACCCAGATGGATACAACTTTGCGTGAGTATTGTAACTTTTATTTCATATTCTTAATCAACTGTCATTTGAGATTTGAAAGAGAACCCTATTGACTATTGATTTGAACCATAGGGTTCAGGCCGACGATGACACACCGAAAAAAACGACAATGCCATGCAACCTTTATCCATCATTAGGTAGATACGTATTCAGGATTGCAGGATTTTAAGAGTAAGAGGATTGTGTTTAAAATTTAGCGAAAACAAGAGTTACACCATGCTAATGCATCTAATAAAACAATAAGGGTAAAAAGCTGATATGACATCTTCGCCGACTCATGCCCTATTTATGGTTTCCAACTCAAAAAAATCCAATATATCTCTAAAACTTTGGATCAAAGTAGATATATATTTACAAACCAGATGCTATATTGTGATATATAGCTACTTACTATAGGCAACCAAAGAACTAAAAAAGAAGATAGACAGTCTAATTCAGCCAATTTATACACCTCACTAAGTTAATCAATAAATCTAACCAATCCTTATTCTAAAACCGTTTTAATTAAAACCAGGTTCGAAACCAGCGACGGCACAGCGCGTCAAGAGACTGGCACCCTGAAGCAGATCAGCGAAGACCACAAAGCTATCGAGGTTCAGGGCAGCTACAAGTACACCGGCCCTGATGGCCTGGTCTACACCGTCACCTTCACCGCTGACGAGCACGGCTTCCAACCACAGGAGCATATCTCTCACCCACAGTAAAATGTCTCTTATACACTAACATCGTTGAGTTCATAAGTGATCGACAGAACAAGTGAAAATGTTGACGCATTGGCAGGTTAAGGAACGCTAATATCATAATTAAGATAGTTTAAAAACTAAAACAACCGACTTCCATGCCCGCGAGTCAATTTCAGTAGCAAGTTTGAGACGTTTATCGTCATATCTCTGGAGATACTTATTAGATCTCGATGAAATTACAATGGGACCACCTCGGAAACGTACTCTACCGATTAAAAAAAGAATAATTCGAATCGGTTCACAATTGACGAAGTAATCGCGTAACATAAATACATAAATAACATACAGACGATTTGAGAACCTCTTTCTTTTTGGAAGTCAGTTGAAAAGGAACACTATTGCACCTTCCTTTAGTGGTTATCTTGATTCTATTAAGACATGAAATATGTGGCTGTCAATCCAAGGGTTATTTTCACACTCAAAAGATCTTTAAAGAATCGACCTAGGGCAGTTCATCAATAGCGTTGTAGCCAATTCATTTTTTATAACATATTTAGCATATAGCAACATATTTAGGGATTGAACAAGTTTCAAGCGTTTGCTAAACTCCTGGATGTGAAAGATATTCATATTAATTCTACCACATATTAAGCACTCTTTCTGTTGATCAATTATTATCACGCCTCGCTGTCGTTTATTAAAGGTATAATGCCAGTGTCATTTCACACGGTTGACTACCGCTTTAAGATCTAACCTATTTCCAACGCACCGTTACAGCACAGCAGAATATGAACATTTAAATATTATAGCACATTATGTCTGCAACCGGCTCACAGCACACTGTGTGCTATTTTATGCTGTCATTGTATAGTGTATCTAAGAATGCTAAGTTTTCTGCTGAGCGGGAGAGATGCGGTGACCTTTACGCCGATGCCGCGTGTGTGTTTGGTATTATAAGAAAAGAAGCCTGACGATATTCCGCCTTTGCGGATGCGTCAAACACGAATTGTTGTATTATTGGATATTTGTGTAGGTTTTACTACGCTATGAGAAATCTTTTGTATATTTTTTTCTAAATTTTTATGTGATATTGTAAATAAACATTTTTCTTGATTATGACTGATTTTTGTTTGCTGTTTTGCTGCTATTGTTCAGATATTGAGTTACATATTTCTATAATGTAGATAATGTATTCTAGTAGTATTTTTAATTAATTAATTTATTTATTTATTTAACTTAGGATAAGCATTACAGTTGCCCAATTCGCTTACCTAACTAAATCCATTAAACAATACTTTGATTAAACACAAAAAATATATTGAAACACAGACACAAATATAGAACAGGTCATCATCCTATGATCATACATAGAACAGGTAAGTAACATTAGATTATAAAAATAAATAAAATTATTAATATAATTGTAGTAGTAGTAGACTTCTGCTAGTCCGCTTGGCGCGGTACCACCAATTTGCTAATTAATTGTCAGCCGTGAAATAGAAATGTTTTTCGGTTGAAATGGCAAGGTGTCCAATAAAATCACAGGGCATGTGAGACTAAACATCTTTATGTATCAAGGTAACTGGCGCAGTGCAGTGACATGCAGATATAGCGGTATGCAAAATTCTGGCATTCCAACATTTTGCATACCGCTGTAACTGTAATAAGTAGATGACATCGCTTACGATCAGGCGAGCGTCGAGCTTTTCCTGTTACTTTATATCACAAAAAATTAATAATAATAATAATGTAATCGATATTAAAGGCCTCCTATGGATATTTATTATTTAGTATTCAACTGAATCATATCAATACGTCAAAGAAGTTCATTTGACGACCCACTCCCGAATCTGGTGGCACATATTGGAATCTATAGCACAAAATAGCGTATGTGAGGTTTTTAACATGTATGTATGTTCTTACCTTAAATATCATAAGAAGCAATGTTTGTTCTCCATCTTTCTCTTGCATGAGATAGGCAGGCCCACATCGCACCGCGAATTCAGCTAGGCATAAGAGCAACGATCCAGCCAATGGTTTGACAGAATCTCGCGCACTACTCGTCGATATCTGGGCGAGGCAAGCGCATATCCACTTTATTATTTTACCTGTGAACAAAATATCAAGACTTTTTCAAGCATTCATAAAACATATTATTTTGTTTAGTTTCGAATAACTGACTAAATATGTGGATCCTATTGTCGTTTAAAAAAAATCAATCTATCTAGATTTCACCCTACGAATAAATCATGAGTCAGGAACTCAAATTCAGAACAAATTCCACACAAAAAGTGGCGGCCCTCCTTCAAACCAAAACGACGTAATTTAAAAAAAGAAACATACAGACGAATTGAGAAACTCCTCCTTTTTTTGTGAAGTCGGTTAACTGTTAAGTAAGTTAAGTGTAAAGTAACAAATGATTGTCTGTTATGACAGTCGAGTCAAACAAGACAAATGTCCGACTAATGACGCGCTGGACACGACTTTTAACCCCGCCTGCTTGGACACGACTTTTGTTAGGTCTAATTCTAATTCTAATTCTAATTGGTACTGGGGGCGATAAGACCTGCACTGACGTCCCGCTTGGGGTGTATTGTGCATTTCCCCCTGCCAGCATTCACCCAAGCCATCCCAGCTCCTTGACGAAGCGGAGCACGGCTTTAGGTTGCTGGCATAACGCTTCCAATGGTGATGGTGATGATGTATCGGATAGTAAAGATGATGCTGTCAAATGTATGTGTGTATGCCTGCTTGTTTGTGAACTTGGATGTGGTGATAGTGCTAAAGCAAATGGTGATGATGATGATGATTGTAAATGTTGTTGCTGCTGCGACTGGTACTCTGCATCCGGGTCACGCTCATGCAACCCAGCTGTGGTTCTTATTTCGTTTAAGACGGGACAATGTATTATCACATGTTCCACGGTTTCATCTTCTGACATGCATCCTCGACAAAGAGGACTGTCTGTGGCTCCAATTTTATAAAGATGATAGTTAAGATTACAGTGTCCCGTGATGAGGCCTACTATTAGGCGAAGGTCCGGTCTTTGCAATTGTAGCAATTTGTTGGTAATTTTCCTGTCTAATGTTGGCAGAGCGGCTTTTGTGTGTTTGCAACTCGTCATGTTGTTCCACAACCTTTGTTGTTCGGTTTCTGTGTGACGGCGTAGTAGGTCTCTGACTTCCATCGATGATGGTCTGCATAGACCCATCACGTCGTCGCTTACCTGCTGTTTCGTGCCTTCTTCGTTGCCTTTGTTAGGTCATTTTTATAACGCATTTACTTTTCCTGACTTATGATTTATTCTTAGATTTCACCCCATTAGAATTGACAAAAAGCTTCATACAAGTAGTGTCAGAACTTCTGACTCTGAAGTCTTTCACATAAATTCATATACATAGACTATAATTTAAGATCGTTTACAAATAAAAAAATCAAACGCCCCGCTAGTCATTTTTAGTACTCATGTACTAAAAATAACTAGCGGGGCATTTGAATTCTGTTTTTCTACCATAACACATGAGTGTTTTGGTCATCATTAATTGGTGTGTTTTTCATCTCCATATTTCTGGAGATCAGATCTACATGATGAAACTACAATGGGACCACCTTATAAATGTACCCTACCAATAAAAAAAATCATTCGCATCGGTTCACAATCGACGGAGCACCCGCGTAAAATACATACAGAAAAAAGATACAAACGAATTGAGAATCTCCTTTTTGGATATCGGTTGAAAAACGACCATGCATCCAGCAAAAGATTTATATTGGCTAAATAGGACGATGTTGAAAATTTATAATCTTCAGGCAAAAAGGTATCAAAATCATAATCAGCCAGTGTCAATCCACTGAACAGTTTAAATACGTGGCCTGGGACGCCCTGTGACTAGGTGGAGAGATGAAATGCGCAAAGCCAAAGCTCCAAGCAGTAAGGTATATAAGGTATATCACTAGTATATTACCAGCTAATCCAGGATAAAGCTCGACGATCCGATCTGTGTAGTCAGCTAACACCAGGATTCCATCGCTGACAACTTTCGCAATAGTCCTGTTTTTCATCTGCAAAATTAAATTATACATTAGAATCCAGTCTACACAGTATTTTTTGCGTGTCCTCTATGAATTAATGTACAAATAGAAAATTTGAAGAAATTTGTACAGGGAGGCATTGATTTCTAGTATTGAGTTTAACCAACGATTAGTTAGTTTCCAGCAAGTCTTACAAATCATACCTCGTCACTATATGCTATCGGAGTTGTGTAGGTTAATATTCGAGTATCTCTACATCCTTTGGCCTTTGCCAATGGGACACATAGAGCAGGGCTATTAATAATAATAATTAATATCTACATTGTATTTATATATAAGAAATCTTTACATAGCGTAAAACAAAGTCGCTTCGCACCGCTTGTCCCTCCCTACGCTTAGATCTTTTAAACTACGCAACGGATTTTAATGCGGTTTCATCAATAAATAGAGCAATTCAAGAGGATATAACGCGGGAAAAGATGCGGCGCACAGCTAGTAGTACATATGTAAACCGAGTACCGATAACCGTGTAGACCGAGATTAATAAAGACATTCAACACTTTGCTAACAAGATAGCATTTTGTTACATAGATATTAGTACTAGATTTATAGCAATTTGGCACAATGATTGTATATGGTCAAAAAGAAAACGATGTGCTGAGTGGTGCTAATTAAAAGAGGAGCTGTGAATAGCTCTTCTTAGAATCCTGAATGAGAACGAAGCCTTTCACTGCGTCTTAATAAAAACTTTCACTTCAGCGTCTTTGGCATTCTTACGAAAAAATCGCAAAGACTTTCGCTACTCATGCTTCGAATTGAATCTAATTAGATTAATCAATTCAATAAAATTATATCCAGATATCATATTTAACATTTCTGAGACTTTTTTATTATTACTTATGATAAGAAAACAGATATGTCATAGGGTTGCCGCAAGGCTATAAGGCTCTGTAGAGTTACACATAAGTCAAGGTAAGTAGAACTCTATTTCGTTATCATAACCATCTGCAGTTAGCACGTGACGTACAAAGGCGGTATATGGTCGGAAGGTTGTCAGTAATAGGGAATATGCATGTAGCTCAGATTTATTGGAATTTTTTTTTTCGAATCTTTGTTGTCCTGGAATTATATGTAAGACCTTTGTTTTTATTTAATTCCATTTTATTTGCTTAAAATAATAAATGAAAAATGCAATTTAAGCGAGGGAAATTTAAGTTTGTAAAACAGATCACTATTGGTCGAATCGAAAGTTGACGTCATAATTCACTATATAAACATTAAGCGCGGGAACATAAAAATGAATGTATGGTGTGGACTTATTGTATTTATTTCCAAATATTGTGTTTTCCGCGTATTATTGTGCATAAATGTATATTACTAACCATTTAATATAGGTAGAAAAGAGAAACTGCATAATGTAATAAAAACATGCCATTGGCTCAATACATCGCTACAATAATCGCGCGGAGTCTTAGTTAAAGAAAAAAAGCTAGTTTGCTTCAAGCGGCGTGTGTCTGACGTAAGTGCGTGACGTCATAATTCACTACCAAAGAGCCCAGGAAATGATGGCGTTTAAACTGCTCAAATTTATTTGTACATATTAAATATTTATTTAAAAATAATTAGACCAAGTCCAGCAGTATTTTATTTTTTTATTGTTATATGGATGTAATGAGTGAAATAAAAAAACATGCATAGTCCCTATTGTCACTAACACAGTTAAATGGCGACGGGTCCTAAGAGCGAATACTTCGAGCGACACTCAAGAGTGATTAAAGTCAAGGTAATTTAAACTCTATTCCCTCACCATAAGCATCTGCAGTAGGCAGGTGACGTATGAAGGCAGTCGGTCGCAGGGTTGCCGCGAGTCCAGTAAATGCGCTACGTGAGCTATGAGCGCGCAAGCTCCAGCACATCGCGCTGCGGCGGCGCCCTCTCGTCGACATACGCGAACTACTATGTTTAGGACGTGTTCCTGGGAAATATACATTAATTTTATAGGCATAGGTTAATATAAAAAGGTATTACAGTTACGTCACTAAGGGCCAGCCTCAAGCCTATTAGGAACTTATCTGACAGATTTTTGACAACTTTTTTATGGCGTCATCTGTCAGACATGTATGTACCTGAAACTTTTTCAGGCTCTGGTGAAACTTTTTTTATATTAGATAAGCAAGCGTTTGCCCACTATCTATATACCACTATCTCATACTGGCCCATAATATTAAATACATAATTCTTTAACAAAAGACTATGGACTCATATTCGGTGTTGTTAAACGTCATCTTTGTCACTTAGACCTGCTCCCCTTTATCACGTTTGACAGTTGATTATCGAATGAAACAACTGACCGGGACGCAGCAATGCGGGCTGTATAAGCTCCATCTCTGCCATATAGTTCATTTCAATACCTATCAAATTTCGCGATAAGCATGCTGTGTAGTACTTAGTATATTTATCAGTTTATCGTACTCAAGCACCGTATAACGCATGTTATACTTATGTAACGTTCATACGTCTCGTTAACGCAGCAAGGAACGGGAATGACACTTATACCACTAATAACATTGTAACAATCATTGACAATCACTTAACACCAGGTGAGATAGTGGTCAAGTGCTTCGCAACTCGGTGTAAGAAAAACAAAACCCTGTAAAGATAGCTTAACACAAACATACTCGTACATACCTAGGCATATACTGTGTTACTATGACTTGAGTCTATGATGTTGAGTTTACATAAAGAATCGCATGGATGTAGACAGCTGCGCATCGTCATGTCACGTGATGAGAGCACGGGCCCTTCCCGTCATCTCTCACTGATGGAGACGGACCAATCACAGCCGCGCGAGTGCATTCGTGCCCCTCTACCCCGCCAAACAGACCTCAAAGGTACAAATTTTTTTGAGGGCCCGTTAGTGTTAGTGTGAAAATGGTCGGCTCTGATGTCAGAGGTACCGAGTTCCCCCCGTGCATTAATGGATTTTTCTATCGAAAAATGTATGTGCGCTTTTTACAGTGGCCCTCCGGTTAAGGAAAAACATCATTAAGAAACCAACAACCCTCGCAAGGTGGTCGGACACTATTTAGTGTCCGCCTGGCCAGCTACCACGCACATGTTAGAAAATCTGTCGCCAAACATCTAAGGTGTTCCGGCAGCTATCCTTGAGAGCCAGTTCCCATTCTAGGCCTAGCGTGCTTACAACCCTCGTCCGCATCATCACTTACCAACAGGTAAGATAGTGGTCAAACGCTAGCCTATAAGCCTATATGAAGAACAAGACAGCTAATGAAAAACATATAATATCAAATCAATCAGAATGATGATTAAATAAGATGATTTACCTTGAGATCAGGGCAAGAGACAGTGTTGTACTGGTGCGGGTAGGGCTGTAACATCGGCGCACTCATCAGCCCGTCAGGTAACGAGAGTAGAGATCCCAGGAATGTAACGGCAGCGGTGCGGGGACACTACAATTAATTATTCATTATCATCATTATCATTCTGTCTATCAGTCTTTCTCTGTCCACTGCTGGACATAGGCCTCAGCTATGGCAGGCCACTGAGCTCGATTATCAGTTCTTTGTTTCCAGTCGCTGCCAGCTAGCTTGCGTATATCATCGCTTCCTCTAGCTGAATTATAATATTAAAGCGAACTTAATAATATAACAAAAAATATTTGTGTCCTGTAGTGGATAGATTTAAAACACTGAACATTTTCCGCCGGTGCTAGGAACATTATTTCGATGTTCCACCTGACTTGTTACCAAAATGTAGTTTACCATAATGAAGGAAAAAATCTGCTGCCATAAACGATGTTCCGGCATCACACAGCCCTTGAGTCGGACCATTCTAGGCCTAGCATGTTCACCATATTCGATCACATCAAAGCTTACCACCAGGCGAGATAGTGGTCAAACGCCAGCCTATCAGATGTTGTCCAGCGTCACATAAGACGTGACGTTAAGTAGTTAACGGTAGTAACTGTTAAATATTTTCAGATTATCGCACGATTCTTCCATAGACTTCAATTGACATAGGGTAAAAAGTAAGGTTTACAAAACTTAAAATAGGGCCGTAGTTGTTTAAAACATTTAATTTACCCAGACATCAAGTACTTTCCATGAAATTAGTTTGTAATCAGATGCTTGTCTTTCTTCTGTATTTCATTGGGTATATAAGTAATTTCAACCGACTTCCTAGATGAAAGAGGTTCTCAATTTGACTGTATGTTTATTTTTTTGTATGTATGTTACGCGATTAGTCCGTCAATGTGAACCGATTCGAATGATTTTTTATACGATAGGGTACGTTTCCGAGGTGGTCCGTATCAGTTGAAATTACAATGAGTATTGTAATTTCAACCGATAAGTACCTCCAGAGATATGAAGATAAACGTCTCAAACTTGTTACTAAAATTGACGGGGCATGGAAGTCGGTTGTTTTAGTTTTTAAACTATCTTAATTATTGTACTAACCGAAGGTCCCATATCCGATGAGTTGAGTACCACGGTGGAAGCATGTACGAAGTCTAAGAGCAGGAGAGAATACCCGTCGAGAGCGAGAGAGAGATACCTCGGCGCCGCGTATTCTACTAAGACATCTACCACGGATCGGTCTTCGCCTGTTAAACCTGTGAAAGAGACAAGAATAGCTCGTTGGTATACTGTTACATAATGGTAGAATTACTGTTCCCATATAAGTGTATTTAATTTTATACATTGTTTGTATTTGAATAACAAATACACGCACGGTCCCAAGTAAACTGATAAAATTGTCGCATGCAATGCGATACATCGCATATCATAACACGACACAGTTTATGAGAGTACTGATCGGCAAAAAGCAACCGGTTTACTTATAGATATATATATATATATATATATGTCGCAGGCAGATAGCTTATTTAACCGTTCAATTGACTGCCTAACCTTTTTAACTATACAGCTCCGTTCAACTAGATTCCTGAATAATATCCAGCCATAGCGTTTGTTACAACATTTAATAAACTGGCTGGGTAATTTTTAGGCCAGTCACTACGCTCGTCGGCGCACGTCACGCGGTTGTCACTGTTCTCTAGTGTGTTGCCTTAGTGTCAGACTAATGAACAGGCTAGGGAAGTACTGAAACATCATCGATCCAAGTTTTTTTATCTTTTGATTTGCCTAGCTGTTTGATCAAATGGCTGGATATCATTCAGGAATCTAGTTGAACGGCACTGTTTAGTTAAGAGGCTAGGCAGTTATTTGAACGGCTAATTAAGCTATCTGCCTGCGACATATACATTATACTAGCTTCACCCGCGTGGCGTACATGAAACAAATGACATATTTTTCCTCAGTAAAATACTATAAGCGCTCTCACTCCCTCTCTGAATATATTAACTGATAATATCTCAAACAATGCAATAAGGGTGAAGTTATACGTTAAAGTATAATCTAATCTTTGTGATGAGAGTATTATGGTCTTAACAGAACTCAAAGCCAGAGTGAAAAGATCTAATTAGGATACAGCCATAAGTGGATAATAAATAATTCATATGAATTAACTACGAAATACCCTAACGCAGTATTTTTTTGTAAACATTTTTTTTCCTTCAAGTGCTAGAATAATTGTATTTATTTATAGTATTTTTTATTTATCATACACGTATAGACCAATTCTTGTAATATATTAAGTTATTATTATGTGGTGTCACAATAACGATATAATTAAAAAATAAAAATCTAGTAAGAAAAACACTCATGTACAGGAGTGACAACAACGTATGCTTAACCGCCATTTATTTCAAAATGTCGCTTTTAATGTTAACATTAAACTTACCATGATGTAGCGCCCGTTGGTAGAGGTTTAAATGTGCTAAATGCAGCCGGTTGCTGCAGGAAGAGGGAGCGCCGGGACCCTGCGCTTGCGTCGACTCGCAGAGTAACCGGAGTGCCAACAACTTGCCCGCTCTGATACAAAGGATACACTTGTATTAGTTTTTTTTTTAAATATATTAGAGGCTAGCGTTTGACCACTATCTCACTTGTTGGTAAGTGATGATGCGGTCGAAGATGGTAAGCACGCTAGGCCAATATTTATACTTTACAATTACAACCCGATAGCACACTATAGAAATATTTGTCGTCTAGTTAACCTCTTAGATTTTACTCTTTATTTCAATTTTTCTGATAGGCTAGCGTTTGATCTCGCTTGATCGTAACCGGTGACGTGGTCGAAGATGGTGAACACGCTTAGCCTTGAAAGTCAGACATTTTAGGTCTGACTCTCAAGTGCTGCCGGAACACCGTAAGGTTATGGCGGCAGATTTTCTCCTTGTTATAAGCTACTTTTTTTTTGTAGCAATTCAGGCGGAACTTCGATATAATGCTTCTACCAGTTAAGGAAATTTTATTACTCTAAATATAAATATATTCTACTAGATAGCCATTTCACCCCCCATTTCAATAGTCCAGTTTAGTACACATTAACGTTATTTGTTAAGAAGAAGAAAAAATATAAAGAATACAATAAAATCACACTTTTCCACCTAAGCATTTTAGGCTTTGCGTTGTCAGTTGTGTGTCAGTTAGTGATCAACTGATCAATCAGTGTTAAGTATTTCATGAGTAGATTGTACAGATTTGAGAGGTTGTTAAGCTTTGGCTCTCACAAATTCACCAAATAACAAAAAGGTGATCATAATTATCATCATCAGCCTGTGTCAGTCCACTGCTGGACGTAGGCTTCTCCTAATGGTGATCATAATTATATGCAATAATAATAATAACGACGCAGTACTTCTACACTTTGTTTAATAAAAACGAGGGTTATGAAACAAAGCGGCACAGCCTATGCAGTCGGATTATAGTAAAATGATCTTAAAATATGTATAACGATAGGTCCTCAGAATATAAATTAGTAAACTAAGGTGGTTTTAACAATAACACTAAATATTTCATTTTGCCATTACAGGAGCAGCCTGTTTGAAGGGTAATAAAAACTTTTATACTAGGTACTTGTAATGTTAAAATATTCAGTTAACTAAATAGATTATACAGCTGTTTTACTGGTGTCAATAAAATAATATATCAGGTATCATAAAAACCCACCAATGTAATGCAAGAAGACATTAAATAAAATTAAGATTTTTCCATGCCCCGTGAGTCAGTTTCAGTAGCAAGTTTGAGACGTTTATCGTCATTTCTGAAGATACTTATCGGATCTCGGCGAAATTACAATGGGAATCGGAAATGTACCCTACCGATAAAAAAAAATCATTCGAATCTGTTCACATCTGACGGAGTAATCGCGTAACATCATATCAGCCGGTATCAGTCCACAGCTGGACGTAGGCCTCTCCCAAGATGCGCCACTGAGCCCGATCTTCGGCTCTTCTTATGGCTTTCCATCATTGGGAGGGATATGCTCTAATCGCTATGCTGGGCAGGCGGGTTGGCGATCGCAAAACGTAGCTTCTCGCACCGGTGACGCTGCTGCCGGTCACCGGCCTGGAGTATTTAGCTACGCAATAATTTATACCGCCATTTGTCGGTCGCCAGAGCCTCGTCCGTTGGTCAGCAGGATGCACCACGGGCAGGTGAGGTTGGCTGGGAGCACTGAAGTGGTATTTGTACTCACTTACATCCCATCCCATCGCGTAACATAAATAAAAAAAAAAAACAAATAAAAAACATATAGACGAATTGAGAATCTCCTCTTTTTGGAAGTCGATTGATTAATAATTAATAAGACATTAAAATACAAAAAAAATATGTTATTATCACGATCTAGGGATAAGTGTTTTAGAGTGGAAACCACGGCTCGATAAACGTAGTACAGAATGTTCTCCTCTCCTCCAGCTAGATGGAGCGATGACATACGCAAGCTGGCTGGCAGCGGTTGGAAACAAAAGAGGTATAGATCGAGCTCAGTGGCGTGTCATAGGTGAAGCCTATGTCCAACCATGGACGGAGATAGGTTAATGGTGGTGATTATGAATAGGGATACCTGTGAATAGGCATGACGACAGTATCAAAAAATCGAAGACTTGATGATTTTAGGGGAAAATACATTTAAAACACTAGTTTAGTTTTATATAAAAAATTAAGATTATTAAGATTTTCAATATATAAAAATGAATCCCAATTGCCCTTGGTCACGCGTGATCGGCTGGACCGATTCCGCTAATTCTTTTTTTGTTGTATTTTTATCGTCAGGTCAGTTGGTTCTTATTAAAAAAAATTAAAATAAATAAAAATTGTTTTTAACGCAGGTGAAGCCGCGGGGCACTGCTAGTTTTCAATAAAATAAAACATTAAAATACTGCAATCGGCCATTTTGATTAAAACACCAATCACAGCGCATGACGTCATGCCTACGTCCTCTTATAAGGTTTTCTTGAAAATGTTATTAAATTTTGGAAAACCCATGTGTTTTCATTGTCACAGATTATATAATAGTTATTACGTTAAGTATGTCATTATCATATGCGTGACTGTGACAGCCGACGCCATGACACATTTGAGCTGTTTTTGTGCACTATTGAAATAATATTAGAAAATTGTTTTAAACTTCGTTAAACTTAAGTTAATTACCGAAATATAGGTTTATTCGTGAATAGTAAATGTGTTCCCACATTACGGAAGAGGATTTCAAAATATTTCGTCACGCCTATTATATTAGGCTGACTTAACTGGCACAATAGTATAGGTCCTGGGCAAGCCTTTACCATTTAATCGTGCCCAGATACCACAGCATCCAACTTGAAATGAGTGGAATGGAAATGCTACTAGATATAAATAAAATAAATAATAAAATAACATTTAAAGGGGTCAAACCTTGCCTATTCGGCAATAAAAAATAGGCTGCAAAGTTAATCTTTTCAGTAAAAGATGCAAAAGGCCATAATGTACAAGCATATACAATATGTTTGATATACAGGAACCTGCTACGAATAAATCATAAGTCAGGAACTCTAATTCAGAACAAATTCCAGACAAAAAGTGGCCCTCCTTCAAACAAAAACGAGGTAGTTTCAAAATAAAAATCACTTTCGAAGTTACAAATGATTATCTTGGAGATTGATTTAAATTCGGAACAAAAGCAGGTATTGGTTCGCGCATGTGCTGCAATGTCTGTTACGAGTCAAACAAGACAAATGTCCGACTAATGACGCGCTAGACACGACTTTTAACCCCACCTGCTTGGACACGAATTTTGTTGGGTCATTTTTATAAAGCAGTTACTTTTCCTGACTATGATTTATTCGTAGGGAACCTGCCTTAAAAAGTACGTGTAGGTAATAATAGTACTAGTATATGAGGCGAGCTAACCTGTGTGAGGGTGGTAAAGCTTCCGCTTCGAGGCACCACCCCGCCACCAAGTTGAAAGGTACATGGATCTCCGTGTTCCCATTTAGAGTTTGATTTGCACTTATCTGAAAAATAAATAAAAGACTTGATACATATAACATATACTTATTACCCAATATACATGAATGAAGAAATAAGTAGTCTCTGCCTGCCCCAGCAGGGAAAGGGCGTGATTTTATGTATGTATGTATAAATAAATAACTTTGAATAAGTTGCTGCTGCAAAAGTAGCGGTGGCGCGCGACAGCCACCGGTGGTTGTGGTCGGAGGTTCGTTTGCGCAGAGCCTTAAAAAAAACTAATGCAATCAAATCAATTTATTTATTCGCTAAAAGAGAAAATTGTCTACATTCGCTATGGAATAAAATATACCTAGTAGCTCGTTTAAAATTATTTGAGCCAAAAGTTCGTAAAAGAAATAGCAATACAAGGAAATTTGATTATATGTATAAATTCGTAATATTGGTAAGACTTATGAAGTATAACATCGTTGTAACATCAGCGTCGCGTATTGGTTCAGATTAATAATCAATAACAATGATTGTACTTAGCCCATATCTAGAAAAAAATGTTGATCGGTGAGCAAGATATAGGCATCTTATGTCGATAGAATATATATGTAAATATTGCCAAGTTCTACGCATGTTCTCACATGCCGTTTTTATGATTCATTACATGAATACGTGAACTTTTTCATTATCATAATATTTACGCTATTTTCTTTTACACCATTTTAGCAGGGTTAAGCAAATCGCTTTGTAGATTATAGTTATTTTTAGGGTTTCGTACCTAAAAGGAAAGAAACCCTTTTAATATAACTTTGTTGTCCGCGTCTGTCTGCCTGTCTGTCCGTCAGTCAAGACCCTTTTACTCAAGAACGCGTAGAGATATCAAGTTGAAACTTATAAGTATCAAATACTTAGGGTCAGCTGTGAAAAATGTATTAAACTTGTAAGGAAACACGATCAAAAGATATGGTTTTGCATATGTCAATAGGCGGCGGTGACCACTTACCATCAGGTGGGCTGATAGGCTGTTTGCCGCTCCAAATTATAAAAAATAAATTATGTGCGCATATTTTGCGATTGCACAAGGGAATCAAAACCTATAAGGTACTACTCGTTGACCTAGAATCAACAAATTTCAAAGAAGCAAGGTCTCGAAACACTTTTAAAGGTAAACAATCTGAACACCGTAAATATGTAGTTAAATAACAAATAAAAAGCGAATTTACTATTAGAAACTTATGATTTGCGGTTGTTTCATAATCGGAGTTTAGGCGGCGTCGGTCTAGGGCCTAGGGGATCGAAAAAAGTTAATTTTGTCCTTAACCTAGTTTGTACGTAAACCTCGGTGCGCGAATCCAACTTACACTTGGTCGGTTTTTTTATTGCTAGCCTTAAGAATGTACGAGATAAGTTACGATTTAACTACGACATAAACTAAATGTTAGTACATAATTACTAAAACATATTTGAAATAGGTGAACCATGCCTCATTTTCAAAAGAATCTTCATCCTCACTCTCGTGACACAACAATCTTCTTTTATCCTCAGAAAAACGTCTAAACACTTGAAAATCCATATCGATTCACTACTATTTCCACAAACTTAAACCACAATCACCTAAATTACAACAACAAATCAAGACCGAAGATAATTAACTTGAAACAACTATGATTATGAAAGCGGTGTGTTTAATACGATTCGCGACGTGGTTTCCCAAGTACCCACATTTTATTACTAACTAAAATTGTACGAAGTTATTTTTTTTTAAGCTTATTGTTATGGTATCTCTTTCGGCGACATTCTATAAACACAATACTTTTTATATATGCATACTTTTTAGTTAGTTTCTTAGTATATGGCTTCTGTGGCTTGTTGTCACAATTCTGCCGATGTCCGTTGTGCATACTTTTTTGTTTCATTGATGTAAATCAATAAAACAAAAAGGTATGTAAACAAAGGTAAAAACACTTGATAAACAAAAACCTCGTTCCGTTTGTTGCGCCTTCGCAGCAGCCTCCTTTTTCCTGCTCCTCTTTCGCATTGGCACTCTTTAAATATCTTCGAATTGGACAACAGCGCGCACAATTTCAACAAAACCATTCATATGGACGAACTACGAGCAATTTAGCTCTGAATAGAGTGAATGTGTATTCATGAAAACAATAACGAATCAATGAGATGAATCCGGATATTTTTACCGATCGAGCCATCTGTCACACATTAAGATATCGACTGATAAGGGTGTTTGCGATAAACATTAACATATGGCCTAAGCCAGTACGGTACAATACATCGGTTTGCCATGTTATTGTTACGCAAGTGTTTGTATAAGGTACCGTTTCAATTTGAGCATACTATATGTGGCGGATTCCACGTCAGTGTTTGGTTTGTCGTAGGAGGTTATTGAACACTTGGAAGTATGAGGCAATTTTATATTTGGTAAGGTTGAAGATGTTACCAATTGAAACAGACACCATTTAATTAACTCTAATGGTGCAGTATTTTGTAGAATAGAAGTTAATTGCGAAATTATAATAGTTTTTTGTGTTTTAAAGTATCACCCGCGGTTTCACTCGCAAAATTATGATAATAACGCTGTTAGCGAGTGTTATTTTGCTTTGCTGTAAAGCCGCTAGCTGCACCGGGTGGCTTCGTTCGCGTTATAACTATCCTATGTGTTAATCCAGGTTATATACTATCTGTTTTATCCAAATACGTTCAGCTGTTTTTGCACGAGAGACTGACAAACAAGCAACCAATATCCTTCATGCTATGTGAGGATGTTGTGTATGTCTGCATCGTGTTTATTATAGTAGACTAGCTACGCCCTGCGGTTTTGCTTGGTTATAAACCTTCGGTCCTTCCTCTTGAATCACTCTATCAATTGATGAAAAACGCATTAAAATCTGTCGTGTAGTTTGAAAAATCAAAGCGTACAGACAGCAGGAGCGACTTGTTTTATACTATGTAAAGATATATAAGGCTAGCGTTTGCCCACTATCTCACCTGTTGGTAAGTGATGTTGTGGTCGAGGATGTTAGGACTAGCCCGATTCGAAACAAGCTGAAAGATTTGCGGCCACTGATTGACATTGTTACGCATCCTTCCTTGTACCACGAAACGCGGTAGACGCGTAAACGATAGGGAAGCGATACATAAATGTATGAAAAGCAAAAGTATCGTATTTCGGCGCTAACATAATACCGGGGTAGTTTCTCTGACTATTTGAAACAAGGTATACTTCTTACTATGCTACTAATATATAAACATATATATATATATATATATATATATTTTTATACAAAAGATTACTCGGAATGTGGGTTGCACATTACTAGTATTTTTGTTAACCCCTCCAACTAAGCTAAATATGCTTGTGTCTGGAGTGGGTTTACGTCGATAGTGCAATGAGTGGGGTGGGGATCGAACTCACGACCTCTCGATCGCCAGTCTGACACCATATCCATTGGGCTATTGCCGCCTGTATTATAATATAGTCTGCTCATCCTAATCTACGGTGCTCAAACATGCTCGCCTACTGAGTCTTAGTAGTACAACTACAAACTCATGGTGTGCCAAAGAGCAATGGAGCGCAGCATACTGGAAGTGAAAAGAACAGACAGAGTACGCAACACCGACCTGCGCTCTAGAACTGGTATAGCTGACATGGGTGACAAGACTGCTAGGCTAAAATGGGACTGGGTGGTATGACCCACCCAGTCCCATTGACGGATGCATCCCGACAGGTGGGCTAAAATTTTCACGCAATGGGTTCTTGAAGATGGCCTTCGATGTAGAGGAAGGCCCAAAATGCGGTGAATTTTAATATTTTTCATGAAAACTGGCCACAAAAGGCATTGGATGGGACAGGTGGAAAAAAATGGGGAAGACTAGCCCAGGAGTAGGATCAAATAGAATAATTTATAAAAAACCGGCCAAGTGCGAGTTGGACTCGCGCACCGAGGCTTCCGTACAAATTTGTCAAACTAGGTTATAGGACAATCTTAACTTTGTAGTTAGATACATAGAAAATGTATTGCACCAACCACAAATAATAAGTTTTTATAATTTTATTTTATTTTATACGTTATAGGCTAGCGTTTGACCACTATCTCACTTGTTGGTAAGTGATGATGCAGTCGAAGATGGTTAGCATGCTAGGCCTAGAATGAACACATTAGATGCTGCCGGAACACATTAGATGTTTGGTGACAGATTTTCTAACTTGAGGGTGGTAGCTGGCCAGGCAGATACTAGATAGTGTCCTACCACCATGCGGGCGTTGTTGGTTTCTTAACGATGTTTTCCTTCACCGGAGGGCCACTGTGAGAAGCGCACATACATTTTTCGATAGAAAAATCCATTGGTGCACGGCGGTTTGAACTCGGTACCACGGAATCAAAGCCGACCGTTCTCCCGATTCTCGACGCCACCGGGCCCTCAAAATAATAATAGTAAATTCACTTTTTTTGTCATTTAACTACTTATTTATAGTATTCATATTTATTCCCATATAAGTGCTTCAAGACTTTGCTTCTTGCCAAATATCATGATTCTTGGTTAACGGGAAGTACCGTTTTGATTTCCTTGTGAAAACGCAAAATATGTGCTAAAATATGCGACATAAACGGTCATATCTTTAGATCGCGCTGACTTACAAGTTTGATTTTTTCACAGCCAGACACATACTGTAGACCCGAGTATTTGATATTAGTTTCAACTTGATATCTTTACGCGTTCCTAAGAAAAAGGGGTCTTGACAGACGGACAACAAAGTGATCCTATAAGGGTTCCTTTTTTCCTATTGAGGTACAGAACCCTTAAAAGGGGAGAAAGAAACTCACCTTGAGCAGCGTCGAGTTGAGATGTATGAGGTAGTTATAGAGATGCGCATGAGCATGCGGGTCTCGCAGCAGATTGGGGTCGCCTAGAGCAGCCAGCATCCGGCGCCACATGACAGCGGCCACGTCCGGCAGCCAGCCCCGCGCCCGCCCGCCCATCAACACGCCCACGCCGGCACTGGCCCCGCCCCCGCCCGCCTCTCCCTCCGCCCATTCTACATCAAACGATATGGAAGGTCGGCTATGCTTCATTATACTGGCTGAAAAGAACACTAGACGCTTTTAATTGTGTGCTTTGCTTTTCTAATTCCATTTTCAAAGCCGTAAGCGTAGTTTTAGGCCAGTATGCGCGAATTAAAGCTCTGTAGTTCTATCATTGGAAACGCAAATGCTTTTCACTGTATTACATAGCATATATAGCGCTGTTATTAGTCCGTTGTCCTAAATCAACAACTGGCAGTTTAGTGCTGTTACACGAGCGATACTTAGCCAACGATAGAGGCAACTGAGTAACAGCTGATCTATTTAAGTTAACAACAGCTCAGGATACCCACGTTTTAAGGGTTCCGTAGCCGAATGGCAAAATACGGAACCTTTATAGATTCGCCATGTCTGTCTGTCTGTCCGTCCGTATGTCACAGCCATTTTATTCCGAAACTATTAAGACTACAGAATTAAAACTTCGTAAGTAGATGTATTCTGTAAACCGCTTTCCGATTTTTGTACAAAAATAACAAATATAAAAGTCTAAGGGCCCCGCATCCCATACACAAAATTGAAACAAAAAAAAAATTTTTCTTCAAACCTATACGTGTGTGGTGTCTCCAAAGACACCACACACGTGATATTAGGAACCTTAATGTCAATTTTAAAGACCAATCTTTAAAAATGTCATTAAGGTTCCTAATATCATTTTTTCTCAAAGTCAATCATTTAAAAGATTTAGTTTGAACGAGATACAGTCAGTAGTTTTTGAGATAGAGCGACCGCAAAGATAACTTTTTTTTTTCATACAAACACTATGAAAAACAAAGTTAATTTTGTAGTTGCGTAAAATCATAGTTCTAGAATACTCTACTGTGTTACGGAACCCTACGAGTGCGAGTCCGACGTGCACTTGGCCAGTTTGTATTTGCTACACACCTACCCACAATATTTTTATATTGTTTCTTATTTTTATATTCATTGATTCGTAAAGCCTAGTTTAACTTACTATTTGTAAATGTTAAATATTTCTCATGTAAATTGATGAATGAATATCTTAAACCACAAACCACAATTGCAGCTGTCGGCTTGTAGCAACGTTTGCAGTTGTGGCGTGCCGTGGTTATGGTAACAGCCGAAGCATCGACGGCTGTCACTGACGCCTTTGACGGCTGTAGTTGCCTCTGTCATGGGCAATGAATCGCTCGTGTATCTAAGCTCTTACCAAAATATATAAGGACGTTTTAATGAGTTGCTTGTATTAGTGCGGTTTATTTACAGCAGAATGAGATGTTCTCCATGTTCCATAGAAGAGGCCTATGTCCAACAGTGGACGAATGCTGGTTGTTAATGATGAGATGATCATTTATGCGGTAAAAAATGGTGCCAACTTGTCAGTAATGTCAACATAATATGAGGATTAATACATATCAGCTTTAAAACGGCCGGTATCCACCAAAACTGAGCTGAAAGGATATTTCCAGTACGGGGACATGTCTCAATAAGTTGCAATTTAAAAAAACTAAAAAAACAAAAATAAACATTCCTGGCTCTATCATCAGATCCTCGGTACTAAGCTAAATATACTGAACTATTCAAATCGAACCAAATGAGCCCAAGCTTATGGCGTTTACTGAAGAGTTCCACTGTCCACCTTCTGGCTCTATCTTCAGATCAGCTCCATGATAACAAATTGTGGTATTGTCATCCAAACTACAAACGAAGTTTCATTTCGCTACAACAGTTAGAAGTAGGTTTAAATTGACTTTTAAGATTGTATCACATAATTTGTTAGTAGTTCTACATGTGAATAACCTCTGTGAATGATTATATTAAAATATAGGCGGCTATTTAGCTTATCTGCAAAATATGTTTTGATACTTTCATACCCGATGTAGGTTTTTGCAAATATAGAAACATAGGTAATTCTTAAGTTTAGTGCAATCGGGCATGTGTGTTCTTCCCACCCATGGGGCAACTTTGGTGGTAAAAATAAGCTATATAATTTAAAAATAAAAGCTGCAGATGTTATTTATCCTGCTACCTTTACCGTAGCTCATCAAGCTACGCGAAGCTTCATACGAGCTTTGTGTTCCTTACCGACGTTTCCACCATCCGACGCTAAGTCTATCTGTAGGGGCGAGTCCTTGATAGAACTGCTTTCTACGCCGCTAGATGGCGCGGGCGATGGGGATCTTGAACCTGGGATGAGGAAAATGTATTTTATAATTTCAGTTTTAAACTGACGGTCGACGGATGCCATAGGGAAGGTATTATTTAGCTAGTTGATGCATCTATTAAGATAAAATATACAGAGATATGGATTGCGATATCTCAGTATATTTTCGTCAAATCTCGATAGAATAATTTGTAGTATGGTGATACTACAAATTATTCATCCGGTGGGATGAGAATAACCTTTTGAAATCTACAAATTAGCCTACGTATGCCAGAGACATGAAGTATCAATATAATAAAGGAGGTAAGTAGTAAATAAAACTTTTTTAAATATAAGCTTTTTGTCATGTGTTATTAAAAGTACCAATGATATATATATACAATACATACACGCCTAAATTCAACTGTCCTACCGTTTGCCATTACGAAGTTTCGTTTCCATGAGCCCGGCTCCATCATCAGGTCAGCTTGATGGTACCATATTATTGCATTGTCATCGAAGATACACAAGTATAACAAATCTGAGTCCCATCGAACTTCAGGAAGTGGTTCTAAATTAGCTTTTAAGATTTGACCCACAAAACAAAAAATAAAAACAATACATACTAACTCGAAAAATTAATTAAAAGCTTGTAAAAAATCCATAAAACGAAATAATTACTCAGATTGTCCTCCTTGAAGTCGATTTTAAAACTTTTTGAGACATCTGGCTTAGTCGACTATACGTGTTCTCTTTCCTGCGGATGCCCTATAATTTAGCGGTATTTTTTAAGTCAAGCGTTTGACCACTATCTCACCTGATGTAAAGGAACTAATGTAATGTAATGATTTAAAGGTATTGTGCATGGACATCCTATGTTATTAGTTGAAAAAGAAATGGGCAGCAAGGCAATGTGGCGAAGTTAACAATTCGCGATCTATAAGTGGATATACAGGTTATAAGTTTACTAGTTACGTTATATTGTGTACAATAGTTACCACTCGCAGAGTCCCTTTCTTCGATGGTCGGTGAGTGTCGTAACGAGTCGAGAGAATACCACCGTCGAGTAGCCTGCAGTAGTTTGTTGCTTACCGCTTCTTTGGTTTCTTCTGTATAACACATACACATACTAGTTTTATATTTTATAATGAAAACAAGCAAAATATGCATTAAAACATATAACAAACATTGAATAATTCGTCTGTAGGTTCTTTTTAGAACAGTGTTGATATCCGATTTCATTCTATTATCAACACCAATAATATAAATGCGAAAGTCAGTTTGTGACCTCTTCACTCATATTGTTGTTTATGAATACGCGTGTAAATTGCAACACGTTATATAGCGGAGACGACGTGGTGGCCGTACCGACTAGGTAGTATGAGTAGCTTATACGTTCCTGCGTAAGCGCGTTCAGTTTTGTTAACATGTTTAATAATTTACCACGGTACATAAAGTTTTGTTTTATAATTTGTCGAATTGTGTATATGACTTGAAAAATTTGTCGCAATTATTGATTTGGATTTGATAATTTACCTGTATGAACTTGTACATTTTTGGATAAGTGCGGGTCACTGCGGCACCGCGTCAGTTGACGTCGCGTGCTGCCCGCCTCCTTGCGAGGTTGTGACTCGTGACTTGACTTCGGTGATTTACCTGCCGATAAACATAAATATTCATTTGCATATATTTGGTAAAGCCAATTAACACATCAAACTTTGTGAACATTGTAAATATGCATGATAAATGGACGTAGAAATATTAATGGGAGCTGCCGTTTTTTCGCTCACCAGGTTGCGCCACTGAGTAAAATGGTCCTGATGACAGCTTTCACGCCACGGTTTCAAGCTATAAAAATTAGAATGAAATGTCAAATGTAATGATAAGTCAATGTCAGTTTGGGATAAATCCCAAACTAAAAATGACATTTGACATTTCGCGGACCTCGTAGTCCACTAGCACCCCTAGCGTCAAATTCACACGCGGTAGACCCCATTCCAGCCGTGTTACGAAATTTGAAAATTATAGTGCTCTTTGGCTAATTAATTGTTTTTGCTGACAAATACAGGGGGAACTTTAATCATTGCACAAGCTTCACTTATTAGGTCGACCGAGTACATTTATGAATGGCCATGGTCAATTCTAATATAATATTATGTAATTTTGTTCACTCAACCGTTCGATACCGCCGAACGGACCTGATATTTACTTCTGCTTATCGAAATGTAAAACGTTTAGATCAGTGCCAGGAGTTATACCCAAGTTTTATTATGTTTTGATGTTCTTACCTGGCGTTCTACCTTCCACCGCGGTGACAGCGGCCACAGAGGGGTGTGAGGGGATGGCGCGGGGTGGCGGGGCGGGGTGAGGCGGCACTCGCCGGCCCCGCCCCCGCGCGTCGTTCGGCGCCTCTGATAGGTCGAGGGAGTACACGTGACGGGCCAATACGCGGGTTAGAGTTTCCATTGTTTTCTGGAAACAAGAATTATTGTCTTGTCAAGGCTAGCGTACAACGACTTGTCTATACAAACTTAACATACCGTAATTTAAAATCATACCTAACATATTTATTTACATCAAAAAAAAAAAAAAAACCAAATCGCATTTCACCCTTTTTTCGGCGTAAATGACGCATTGGCTTAATTTAGCTTCTTAATAATTGTTCTGTAATTTCTGTATTCAATTCGATGAAAATCGCAATAGTTTTTTGTTGAGGAATACAGATTTTAAAGCTTTCATTAATACTTTTTAGTATAATAGCAAGTCAGAATTGAAGTTAAATTCAAATATTTTAAATTCATTTTAGCATTTCAAAACTAGATATTATTATAATAAGGTATATATATTATAGGTATAAGGTTTTATAACTCACCGCCCACTCAGTAATAAGATCCTCCCAATGCGTCAACCTCGAGAGTAGATCCATAAAGTTCTGCCAAAGCTCTGGCTTCACGGCTACGTTCAGATTAGCCTTGATCCACGTCACTATCAGCGTTTGAAACAACGCCGGGGCTAGGAAACCACCTGAATAAAATTATACAGTTACCGACATCGTATCCTGCTTACTTCCTACTAATATTATAAAGGAGAAAGTTTGCATGTATGTTTGATACTTCTTCACGCTATAACTATGGAACCGATTGAGCTGAAATTTGGTATCTAGATATCCTAGACCCTGGAATAACACATAGGATACTTTTTAACCCGATATTCCCACGGAAACGATGTCTACGCGGGTAAAGCCGCGGGGCACAGCTAGTTACCTATATAAAAAAGTATTTATTGTAAGATTTGTTGCCATTAGAGTCTGTGCAAAAAGAGAACCGTCGTGGCATTACGATGAACTAACATTCAAACAAAGGTAAGGAAAGAAGGTACCACCTAGTAGCACCTGATAATAATAAGAGTAGGTACCTACACTAAGTATCAAACAGGGGCCTTATTCAGTATGACCAATGAGATAACGCGTTCCTTAACACGCCACGTTACGTTATTGAAAAATTATATTCTGTATGCCACAATATAAAAATATATAACAATATATAAATTATACAAAACGCGCGCGTTACACGTCCTCATATGTCACGATATTTTGACAGCTCAAAACGCGCTCATAACCTTACCCTACCGCGTTATAACTGGCATAGAGAATACCATAACGCGGAGATAACGTAACACGGCATGGTAAGACTTTAAAATGGTCATACTGAATAAGGTCCCAGTTTAGTCTTACTGGCAATGACAGAGCAGTGTTTTCAACGCGACAAAACAGTAGATTAGAACACGCGACCTCACCTTTTACCGTCGGTTCTCTTTTTGCACACACCTACCCTACCCACCTACCTACCCTACCCACCTACACACCCTAGCTATAGTAGTATGTATTGAAATTAAATTAACTTCGAGCATTTACCAATGGAGATGTTAACGTTGTAATCCGCAAACATTTTTTTCTGCCGATACTTACGGGGGACGAGGTAAACACGCTTTGCACACACACAAATCACTCACTTTAACGATCCCGCACACTAACATGAAACACGCACACAGTATTAAAATTAGAGCGTAGTTACGCACGCTCATGGCCATATGAGCGTGCGTAACTAATAATGGCTATATGGCCAGCAGAGGGGTACGCCTTGCGTTAACATCTCCATTGGTAAATGCTCGAAGGAAATTAAACATAGCCGTTTACAAAAATGTTGACTGGCATTCTGGCTATCACATGCAAGGGTTAAACGTCGTTTAAAAACTATGTCGTAGGCGGTGTAGTATAAACAGAGCACAGGGCCAGCAATTATTCCCCCTTGATCCCATGTACAAATTGGCTACGTAAAATGGTCAAGCGTTCCACGTTATATAGGATGATATGATACTTAAGCATTAAATAAACTAATTACATTACGCAATAAAGCTCAATTTATGGCTTGTGTATATTGACTTTGGATAATGACATGCGTGAAAACGAGAAAGTTTTTAATGAGAGTTGAATGAAGTGTATGAAATGAACAAAGGATGTGCAGCAAAAAGGTACACTGAAAACTTACCCAGGGTGTCCTGTTTTCGTTTCGGAGGTACTTTCGTAAGTACCAATGATGTTATTTGTAATAATACTAATAACAACTGCTCCCTGTAAATAAAATAAGACTTAGCATTCTCTAGTTTTGATACTTCTAATTAAACTAAAATAAGCCACATACAGATTTTAAAGATAAATTGGCGGCTAGATCGGTGCATACAACAAAGTAATGTACTTTTTCTTTTACTTGCATCTGATTACTATCTCACATAATAGGCCCTGTATTATAGAACGACACTAAGGCACCGATCTACTCCTAGCCACAAAACAATGAATAGTACATGTATTATTAGTATGTATTAAGTATTCACAGATTAAAGCCAACTGATTGGTTAAATCGCGCTTATGATTTAACCAATTGAATCGCTTTATTCCGTGCCGTGAGCAGCAAAACTAAAACAACCGACTTTCGTGCCCCGCGAGTCAATGTCAGTAGCAAGTTTGAGACGTTTATCATCATATCTCTGGAGATACTTGTCAGATCTCGACGAAATTACGATAGGACCACCTCGGAAATGTACCCTAACGATTAAAAAAGAATCATTTGAATCGGTTCACAATTGACAGAGTATTCGCGTAACATACATACAAAAAAAAACAACATACAGACGAATTGAGAACCTCCTTCTTTTTGGAAGTCGGTTGAAAACCGGTTTTAATGAGTGAAAGACGTCTAGAACAGTGGAATGGAATGATATTGAATACTTCTCTAACTCCTATAAGAATCTAACTCACCATGAATTAGCATCCATAGCGACATGCATGACCATGTATCGGTATATATTGAGCACTCGCTTGCAAGTGTCCGTCTGTTCTTCCAACAGTTGTTGCTGACTGAGCCCGCCAGGTGGCGCCACCGGTGACGGCGACGCGAGGAACACGTTTGCCGCTTGCGTCATGAATACTTGTAACACGTTCTGTAAATAGATAAGAGGTTCTTTATAATACTTACTAATACTAAAGTATACATCCTTGGAAAGGTCTGCATAGAAATATATATAGAAACAAACATAAAATCACGCCTTTTCCCTTTTTGGGGTAGGCAGTGAATGCTTCTTTCCACATAATACGATCCTGACATACCTATTTCGCTTGTTCCACTTTCATGAGCGCCATTATACATGCTCATACATAAATCAAAACATATAAGATTAATTGTTCAGTTTTACAGTGGTAAACATTTGTCAATTATAAAGTGGTAGGACTTCTGCTAGTCCGCTTGGGCCGTACTAACGTTTTGTCAGTTATTCAGCCGTGATATATAAATGTTTTTCGTTTTCAAGGACAAAGACTCCAGTGAAATTACAAGGCATATGAGACTTAACATCTAAAAATATATGTTAATTCAAAATTTTGCATGTTAGCATCTCTGTAATAGGAAGCTTCATTGTTTATCATCATCAGATCGTCATGCTTGTCCAGTCACCTCATATCCAAAATTAAAAGTCAATAGTAGCCTGTTCAAAAGTGTTTGATAAGTGGTCTCTACACTAAAACCGCTGACGATCTGCCAGCAGTTGTTAGCGTTAGTGTCAACAGCCATTCAAATTTCTACCTTGCGATTCTGATTGACAACTGTCAAATCACTTGTGACTTTGACTTTTCCCGGTTGGGGTATAAGCGAAAAGAGGATTGAGACTGAGAGCCTACGCGAAACATAACACAACTTTACTACAGCAAACTTTATAGCAAGCAGCAACCATTACGATTACAAGTCTCCGTAGTAGATGATAATGTATACTTACTTGCATGCCAGCCCGCACCATGATATTGTCTCGTCCGATAGCACCCAGATATGAATCATTCCGTAACCTCCTCGGAGGGACCATGGGCTCCCCACTGCCAGCCAGCTGCTGCTCATATGTGTTCTCTACTAAGAACGGGGGGATTTCCGCCACCTGACGTAAGACATATTTAAGGAAACGTGAGAGAAGAGAGGTTTCAAAGGGAAGGGAAAAGAATCTATGAACTCCTTACTTTTGAACACTTTATAAGTTTTCTTTATAAAACGAAGCTCAAGAGTGGATCTGCTCTTAGTATAGAATAAGGACATTTGAGTGGTTAAATCGTTGGCAAGGAAACATACTAATGACGGTATGAAGTGCAATTACGGATTAAGTGGTTTCGATCGGGTAGGGATTAAATTTGTTATAGACAATCCAACATTTCACCGTACCCACGGGACTCGAACTCGTGATGGTAGAGTCGTACTGTAGCTGAATTGGTACAGAGCCAGGCATTTCCCAGGAGGCGCGGGATCGAGTCCCGTCGGTACGGTGACATTTTGGATTGTAAATAACAATGTACAAAAATATAAAGTGTAGATAACACTTAAAGATAAACAATATTCTGTAAGGATGTATTCCACACTTAGAATATTGCTAGCTGAATGCTGACCGCCTTAATGTGGAATATTGTCGTAGAAATGTTGACCGCGTGAAGACTCTTCAGTATAGCTGATGATACAAGATTTTCCAATAGTACCAACTTACATTCATCTGTATCCAGTCCTTATAAAGCGCAATGACACGTCTAACAGCAGCCGCGTGTGAGAATGGAAGCAGGAACGCTTGCCGTAACACTTCTATGGTAAAGTCTACATGTTCTCGTGATGAGCAGCATAGTACGTCGCGAACCACTTGTTCTGAACTTAGCTCTTCGAAAATACCTGATCCTGAAATCATTAAAAAGAAATCACAGTTCAAAAACTATAAATATGATATATTATCATAATTCGTGGAACCTGACGATGCGACTCAATCCAACAATATTCAAAGTAGCTTAGCGAGCTATGGAAAGAGCTATGCTCAAAGTCTCTCTGGAGAATCTCAATATGAACTAAAGTTACCGGCTTAGCTCAATGGATTAGCAAACCGAAATGGCAGTAGGCTTTCACATCTATCGAAGTACCGATAGCCGTTAACCGGAAACAGACATGTTTTATGTGGGAACTCTTGAAAAACGTAATGTAGGGCGCTTTTCAGCTAGGCAGAGCGATGACATACGCCAACTGGGTGGCAGCGATTTGAAACGAAGAGCTTATTAGAGAGCTCAGTGGTGTGCCATACAAAAAGCCAATGACCAGCGGAGATATACAGATGATGCTACCATCGGGTGACATTAAATTAGAAATGTCATCTTCGTCAATGAATCATCGCTTACCAACCGACGAGATAATGGTCAAGCTCTAGATGTCACAGTGATTGAATAAAGATGATTTAGCGCTGTGGCCTAGAATGCCTTTCGTTGTATAAGTTAATCTTTAAAAGGACTAAGTCAATCCTAGTAGAAATTGAATTGTGATATATATTTTTTATATAATTAACAATATCATACATACCGGACTCCAAGCTAGGATGCGGTGTATTAGAAGCGGAATCATGCGAAGACGCCCGACTGGAATCCGAGGGTTGTCCCACTGTGAACGACGTCTCTTCTTCATGGTGCAGCGAGGTTGCCGGCGTCGGCGTGTTGGAATGTGGCAAGTGGGATCCTACACTGGTCATGGATGAAGGTTGACCGCCATCGCTGCCTTGCTTCTTCATAAAGTGAGCGAAGTTTGCAACCCATTTGATTAAAGTCACTCGACAGATTACGAAGTCGTCTTCGAGAATGTTGTGTTGGACTGGTAGTTCTGGCACAGAATAAATAATAGTACAAGCCCGGGGGTATATATTTATGACTTCTTAATTAATGAGGCTGGTATTATAGAACAATACTTAAGCACCGATTAACTCTTGGCACATAACGAAGAAATTGATTGGTTAAATAGGCGCGATTTAAACAATCACATGGCCTTATTATCATCATAGTTTTATACCGGCCGTTATATGACTCTTATATATGAAAAATAAATAAAATACAAGGTATGCCATCGACCAGAAGAAAAAATCCTGAGCTATAATTAACCTTCCAATAACCTTCAAGGCTTTTTGTCTATTGCAGTTTCTTGAAGATGTTTTCCTTCCCTATCAATAGAAATGTCGAGTAGGTAACGTTTCTTGAAATTGGATCCGCAACTGTCATGATTGTAAAAGTCGTGACAAACAAGATTACCAGAGATCATTTAATTACTGAGAAACACGATTAAACGTGGTCGATGTCTCGCCTGCGACCAATAAAAAATGAGTTTCCTCATAAACGACGTTTATTCTACTATGTGCAATAAGGTTGTACTGGAGAATAGAAAAATTATTTATTGCACACCATAATAGAATCAAACAAAAATGAAGGTATATTACAAGGTATCGTCACTTAACATCAGATGAGATAATATACAATGGGAGCTCTTATCGCTGGAAGGAAGGATCTCTTCCAGACAACCTTTGGATGGACATAATTGTTAAAAGAAATTGTTGTAATTAATTAACTAGGAATTTGAAGTGATTATTATGAGTTTCTGTTATTTGTAGGTTCCCCGCGTCTTCGACTGCGCCAAAAATAATTCTAGATTGTATTTCATTCCACCAGGCTACCCAACCCAATGCAATATTTTGCTAAATCGCCAAATCTGTTCGACTGTAAAAAGGCGCCAAACACATTGACTTTCTTATTTAAAATATCAGTGGGACTTACCAAGATTGGGCTTATACAGAGAATTTTTGTTGATAAACTGTGGACAGATCACGGGTAGGTAATGCAACTTGAACCGTTCGAGCAAGAATGCAAAGCTCCTCATCGCTTTCGCGTGCGACCTGTCTCTCCAATGGATCTTGGTCACAGACGCAGCCATGCCTTCCAGTAATATCTCAAAGTAATACTTCGTTTCGTTGTCAACAGGTTTTTCGCTAGCGGTCGGCGGCAACAAAGGCTGAATATCGATGCTTTGGACTGGATTCAAAGCGTTAGTGTCGTGGAATATCGAGGCAGAAACGTTGACTATCTTGCCCATTATCCCAGTAGGAGTCTGTTCAACGACCACCTTCTTCGCGTTGTCAGTAACAGTTGCAAAGTTAGGGTGCTGCATGATATCTTCCATACTGAAGTCTCCGGAGTCATTTGCGTTAGTTATGTCCATAGATTTGGGCTTAAGTGGAGATCCAGTAGAGGTGATACAAGGTTCCGGCATCCCCGGCACTAACGTTGCGAACATCTTATGAACTTCCACGGGCGCATTGTCACCTAGCGCTTGATACCACAACAGGAAATACCTAAAATATTATATATTACTGATAAGCTTGCTCGATAGATAATAAACAACGATTCGTGGAATTAAGCTCATACCTGATAGCCTCTGCTCTTAGCTTCTGTGAATTACTGCTATGGAGGAGCTTGGAGAATATCCGCGTCATAGAGTGCAACTGCCATCTCTTGCCGATCAGTTCCGGGAGAAGGCATAATACTTTCTCTAGAAGGGACAACGCCCCTTCTAGCTCTTCTCTCCCAGCTTTGTGGACTAAAAATGTTGTACGTTTTAGTATTACGGATAAATTAGTGTAAGTATCTCAAGCAAGTCAGTCGAATAGCCGTAAGAAAACGATTAATTTTAATGTCCTTTGAGCAATGAAATGTATAGTATAATGGACATTAGTCAGCCCTTTGTTATATTGTCCTTGTTTCCTTGCTGTTAATAAACATCTTTTTAGCATTGTATATCCCAAGCATTTGTATGTTTTAATGATGAATATGAACATTTGCTCAGTTAATTGTCTCAAAATATGTAGTCCCAGCCTAGCAATGCACACATTCCAAAATATGTAGTCCCAGCCTAGCAATGGACACATTCCAAAATATAATAATGATGAGCATGCATGCTGAATGATAAAATAAATATACGTGTTTTCCTTACAGGACCTCGAAAGAGTATATCCGCATCCATTGGATATACAATTGCAAATATTTATTGTTAAAAAAATATTTTTCAAATGCGAGATGAGTCGTAAAATTATTCATTCATTCTTATGTATACACATAAAAATTAATGAAATGGAATTTTTTTGTTGTCTATCTTTTCAATTTTATGTAATAATCATTATTATAATATTACTATGTGAGACGAAAAGAACGGAAAAGCATAAGTTAGAGAAAAATACTCGTTTAATTTATTTCTTTTCAAGTTCATTGCATTCATTTCTCAATATCACTAATTATTTTTACAAAGTACTACAGTTTATTCAGTTAATATCATTATAATTTAATCATTTAAATTAGGGATAAGCTAATTAATTCGAAGTTAAACTTAATAATACTAATGCTCATTTGATATTTTAAGTAGGTACCTATTTATAATATACCTGAGCGGGATGCAAGTTCAGATCTAATCGCCCCCACTACTCATAGGAATAGCTTATCTAAGTTTAATAAGGTTTTATAACAATATATATTATGATATAAATACATTGTCTACTATCCGTAAGCACACTTTTGTATTTATCAGATGGGTACATGAAATCTAATGCCACACCACTGGATAAGCGTGATAAAGTAACCAAACTGATAAGATACCCATTTTCGAGTACAAAGCCTTGCTTGACTATAATATGAAGCTGGGACGAGTCATGTTTCAAATGTCTGTATTATGAGTTTATTAGGTGGTAAATCGTAAAACTACTATGCCAAGATACTAGCTAGTGCCACGCCAAATAATCGCCGACTGTACTTGTTACCTGCGTGTATCTCGTTCTTTCCATGAGATAAGTTCTGAGCGCCTATTTAAGTTTTCGGCACTTGCAGTTGGTGCTCTTATAGAACAGTATAGCTTGGAATAGTACTTTAAAGATAAACCATCTTAAAACTAAATATTTAATGACACATATGCGTTTAATAGATGTTTTATTTGAGTAGGTGCCTACCATAAATCCACATTAATAATTTGATAGAGTTCCAAAAACATGTACCTGAACCTTTCGACCACTTAAGTTTTCAACACCGTCTGGCTGAAGGTTGTTACAATATATCTGCGGTAAGATCCCTTTTTAGGGTTCCGTACCCAAAGGGTAAAACGGGACCTTATTACTAAGACTCCGCTGTCCGTCTGTCTGTCTGTCTGTCTGTCCGTCTGTCACCAGGCTGTATCTCATGAACCGTGATAGTTAGACAGTTGAAATTTTCACAGATGATGTATTGCTGTTGCCGCTATAACAACAAATACTAAAAACAGAATAAAGTTAAAAATAATAGAGGGGCCCCATACAAGAAACGTGTTTTTTTCGGCGTTTCACGCCATCTATGAACGCTTAGTTAGGTAAACGTCCCATAGATGGCGTTATATTGAAATGTCGATCCCTAACACCTTTGTTAGACGTTAGATGGCGTTATAAGAAATAAAATGTTAATTAATTATTATTTTTTGCTGGCGAAAAATGATAGTGGTATTTTTTGCTCGATCTTATAA
This sequence comes from Cabera pusaria, assembly GCA_954871355.1. NCBI lineage: Eukaryota > Metazoa > Arthropoda > Insecta > Lepidoptera > Geometridae > Cabera > Cabera pusaria. Next base: position 14,557,642 of record OX940904.1, on the reverse strand, counting down.
AATACTGTAGTGTGGTACGGAACCCTACTAGTGTGAGTCAGACTTGCACTTGGCCACTTTATTTAAAATAACATTTGTAGAAAATTTTCTGTTACTACTTGCAGTTTTACTATTGCTCATCTAACAAAGACAGTATGTCCATAAATAAGCATGATACTTAGACATTTGAAACAATTCGGCCAGCTAGCATGGTTAGTGTTAAAAAGAAGAGAACAGTGCATACAATGTACTAAACACCCAAAACTCACCAAGATGGAACGGTAGTTCTGTATCACAAAAACAGAAAAATAATGTGTAAATAACTATGCTATTGTACAATTTACAGACAATAGATTCAAAAATATACAGCCAGAATAGTAGGGTGGTGCTTTGTTGTATTTCAATATTAAGTACATACAAAATAACAATATTTCGTAATAAGATAATACTTTTCTACATATTTATGTACAATGTTTATGTCATCAAAGTAGTAGTGTAGCACCAACCCACTATAAAACTTAATGTGTAAAGCTTTAGTACTAATATGTTAATCTATTTTATGCCAAGCATTCTTTAGAAAGTTATACACATTAATATGCAAAAGTAGTATCTCCAAAAGTAGTAGAATATATAATAGTACAAAAGGTAAAAAAGTATCTCCTGAAAAATAGGTAGCTAAATTGCACTTATTATATTACTAGCTGTGCCCCGCGGCTTCGCCCGCATTAAAAAGTATCTATAGCTTAATCCATAGTACTGGACAAATGGCAAAAAAGAACGTGACAAATGGCAAAATATGGAGGAGGCTTTTACCCGAAAGGGACTATGCAAAAGTTAAAAACTTACCAAGACAAAAAAAAAACAATTCAATATTGCATGGGAAACACAAGCTTAATAATAATGAATAGATTACGAGTATGTTTAAGAATACTTGGCATAAGAGAGTTATATGTATTCAACATCTGAAGAATTACTAAGGAAAAGAACTGACAACATTTTTCAGGTAATCAAAAAGCTGAATAAACAATTATTTCACATCAAGTTATTCAATTCTATCAGTTTAAACCACAAACATTACAATACTTTTCTTCCTAGTTTTGAATGTAGGATGCAGCATTCTAAACAAATATTTCCAATAAAATTATGCATTTTCTTCAGGTATAAATAGTTCGAAACTAAATTCTAGCATCATGATCTATTTTAACATAATCCTATAGATTACCAACACCTATACCATGAGTGAGGAAAGGGAAAATTATGCAGATTTATACCTAACACTATATATATATATGTTAACTAAACAGGTATACTATATGTATAATTATAACCATATACAGGTAGCTTGAGCACTGAGCAGATATTTTAATGATTAATATTAGCAAATCAATACTTTAGGTTGATAACTGAATCTTCTTGCATCACATCAAAAAGACAGCGTGTGTGCTTTTTGATTGTTTCGGTCAAGGGGAAATATAAAATAATGCCCCTGGAGCAGTTAGGGACAACAGTTAGTTAAAACTATTAATATATTAAACTGTAATATTAATATACTGGAGATGTTAGTTCTTTAAACAAACCCCTGCTTATTATATGTCAGCACAGCAAGAAAAATTACCCTCTTTCCCCCCTTTTTTTTTTTCTAACTGTACTTTTATTATTCATATGTTGGGTTAACTATTATATAAGAGTATACAAAAGCTGGACTTTAGCTCATCTAACTGTATACAATGTTATAAACCTGCTTTGTTAACAGCTACAAACTGCTTGCATGTTAACTCACTAAGTGACCAACTCATTAATGCATCTGCAAAGAATATTATCTGAAGTTACTCAGCATGCATCTACATCAAAGACACTTTTGGTGAACTTCATTTTAGTTTATTACAAAACAATTATTATTAAAATTAACGTAACATATAGTTACTTTAAACATTGTCCAGATAAGGCAAAACATTATTTTTATTGTCAACTTAATCAAATTCACTTTAAATAGAGGTAGATGCAGCTGACATATAGCAATATCTCCAGATTTGTCAAACGAAATCTGAATGATCCATGGGCTATTTAGAATATGTTCAGTCAAATTGCCCATCTAATCAATGGTGTGATGATGTTGCTCTACAGAAAGGAACTTCAGTGTAGACACCATATAATATACATATAGTAAGAGTAATAAACATACCTCTTTGTCGTAAATTATTCTCTGCTTGTATAAAGTTGTCATATAAAATGAAGTAAACATGGCTGAAGTTGTTCTCAAAGTATGTTTTAGCCTCATCCAAGTCAAAATGTTCTGTAAATATATAAATGGAATAAAAGAATAATATTTGTAAAATCTACTTAAATTAAAGATGATAGCTATGATAAATCTAGATTTTCGTTTTTACCATAAAAATATAGAATTTTATGTTTGTTGGATCAGAGCCTTACTATAAGCAAGGTCTTAATAAATATATTGAGCACCATGATGTGGCATCATAATAGTTAAGCATGTATGGACATATTGCTGTAGCACACTCACTCTGCCTTTTTACAAAGAAAGCATAGATAAAAATGTATTAGACTTTGTAGTATAGCCCAATAAGAGATTGAGACCCTCTAATCTCTGAAACTACATATTCAAATTTATATATTTGGTCACTGGTAAACAGTTACAGTATACACAAAGAGGTTATACTTTAGTAATATGTATTAAATAACATTCTCACTACAGATTAAAAATAATATGCTAAGATACTCACTTAGAATGCAAATCAATATTTATTACAAAATATTTAGGGCCAATTTCACCAACTTTCTTTTTTTATATCTTTGAACACTATTTTGTCTGGTGGTAATCGATGATGTGGTCGAAGATGGTGAACATGCTATACCTAAAATACTCTTACTCTCAAAGGCTGTTTGTTGCCGGAACACCAGGTTATCATTGTTATCAGTCAATTTAAATCCACAGCGGGACACAGGCCTCTCCTATGGCACGCTACTGAGCTTGATCTTCAGCGATTTGTTTCCAACCGCTGCCAGCCAGCTTGCGTATATAATTTTCAGGTAGCTAGAGGGAGTCCTACACTACGTCCACCCTAACGGTTATCGGTTCTACGACAGATATGGCCAGCCCACTGCCATTTCAGCTTGCTAATCCTTTGAGCTATGTCGATAACTTTGGTTCTCTGACGGATGACTTCATTTTGAATTCAATCCTTCAGACAAACTCCGAAAGTAGCCCTCTCCATACAACTCACAAGTTAAAGATTTTCTTCGTCTTCAGGCTTTGTGGTATGGGCGATGAAGACTCGACAAAGTTTTCCAAATGCTGCCCATCCCAGCTGTATCCTTCTGTGAGCTTACTGCTCGAAGTTGTTTCTATCCAATTGCAAGATTTGGCCAAGGTATTCGTGAACAACTTCGAGAGGAACTCCGTTTAGGGCAATCGATTCCAGAATAACATGTTCGTTGAACATTATCTTGGTCTTATTCAGGTTCATCTGGTGACCGATGCGTGCAGAAGAATCAGCAAGGGTGGTGAGCATATATTATAAGTCCTGCACAGTTTTTGCCATGATGACAATATTGTCCACAATTCTCAATGGTGAAAGGTAATTTCCATGAATATTTAGGCTCCGACCTTTCCAATTCAGCGTTTTGAACATATTCTCTAGACTTGCGTTTGTGATGTGTTATGGTTGCAGATTTTCTCCTTGATAGTATTAAGCTACTTTTTGGTAGAAAGTCAGACGTAACATCGATATAATATGTTCCTTGTGGATGAATCTTGATAAAGTTTCAGAAAGTAATCTAACATATGACACCACATAAAAGCTGTGAAAGACCTATCAGATAAGTTCTTAATAGGACTATCAGGTACTGGTGCAACTCGCCCTAGTGTGAAATGAGAGTTCATAGAATAAATTTTGATTATTGTGGCATCAAGTGGTAGTTTATAGTAATGTCTTCTATCATGTCTTATTAAAATATATAATAGGCAAGCTTTTGACCACTATCTCACCTGGTGGTAAGCTTGAAGATGGCAAACACGTTAGGTGTAGAAAGAAGTCTCTCTTGCCAGACATGTAGCTTCAGGTTACGTTAACAACTACCAATATTTACTAATCTTCATAAATTATTTATGTAATAAGTTAAGCCACATATATGTCACAATTCATGTGTTCAGGTAATAGATCATTTATGTATATTTATTACTTATGTATTGATATATTGGATGCTAAATTCTGATTGTAGACATGCTCTTACCAGTTCTAATTTTAACTATGAATTCGGGAAATGCACGGATATTAGGTTCTAAACTTGAACAATAGAAGCGAGAGAAACTGTTTTATTTCATTATAAGCGTACTTCCTTCACACAATAAACAGTTGTAACCCGAGGCACCGCAGATACAGTTATACTTGGCTAATTAGCATGTATGGAATGTAACATAAAAATCGTACCATTACGACCTTTAATACTATATATTACAATAATTTAATACAGTTTGGACCCCAGTATAATAATAAACGCAACTAATTACTCACCTAGTACGATTTTTAGATGTTTTAATCGGGTTGCAGAGTCCTTCTTGGAGTCTTGTATTTTAACCGAAGATTTCCTAACATCTTGATGGGATTTCTTTGTGAACATTTCGAATATTAATTTACACGGTCATTACGCACTATATTTTCATATTTTCTATGAAAATTGTAGCAATTTCACATTGTTTTCTTCAAGTTTTCACTCCCATTTTGACATTTAGCAGCGTAGAAATCTCAGTTGACGTAAACACAGTGGAGGATACCACAGATTATGGCGGATACGGACAGTGGCATTGTTCTATCAAATGTGACGTGACGTTTCGATGTAGTTACAAAATCTGTGGCTAAAAAATGAATTGAGTCCGTCGACGAAGTATCACAGACCTGCTACATATTAAACTTGATCGCGTACACCGGCCCCCATGAGACCGACCTTGAACGGAGTTTTTGTATTGACAACTTATATATATACCATATAATATAGTATAGGACAAGCAGGTTGTTAGACAAGGACACACTCCCACCCTGGTGTCTCTCAATTGGCCCGTTTTGTTCTACAAAGCAATTACAACCTAATAGTTAAAGTATTCGGATTAAATTGAATTTGTCAAAACATCTGCAGTGCACCATTCTTTTATATTACGTCTATGCGGAGTATTAAAATTAAAATGGACTAGCTCGGAACAATGACTAAATCATTGTTCCGAGTGGACTAGTATGAAAGAGCGAGATGGACTACATTTTTGTATCCTTCTCTGATATATATATCTCTGTGCTTCTCTGCATATGCGATTTTATTGTTTTGACCCAGCTCTGGCTCCATAGACAGAGAAAAGATTAGAACGCGGGTAGCTCTGTCTCTTTCGCAAAGCGTCGATAGGTCATTCATAGTATCAATAGTATCGACTACTTTTTCGCGATACTATCGATAGTATCGTATTTCGATAGTATCGATAGTATTGATAAAGTTCAATAGTATCGCCTAATTTTCTCTATATCGATAGTATTGTACCATTTCGATATTTTCGATAGCACTATCGAACTATCGACTATTTTTCAAGGTCAACTATGGATAGCGAAACTATCGACTATTGCAACAACACTGCTGTCAGCCTGCGTAGGACTATTATCTTTTCTGTGGCCTTCTTCCTCTACGGCCTGCGGTCAATGCGGTCATGCGCGATTTGCGGGGAATTCAGGGCATTTGAGGGTAAGCGCGGGGAATGACAAAAAAATGTGTTATAAGGTAGTACCAATGTGTTGTAAGGTATATATAGTACTAGCTGTTGCCCGTGACTTCGTCCGCGTAGTAATGAAGATATAAAGTACTATGAAGTTTAATGATGTTTCATTTTCAGTCAACAGAAAATGCCTTTACAACATGAATAGAACAGTAGACCTCGCTTGCTCTTATAACCATGTAATAACCGACACTTTCCCCTGGCTTAGTAAAGCGATTCAGAGTTTGGCAAAATAGGGGTACATGTTTTATTATTATTTAACGCTACGGCCAACGTCTGCTCTTTCCCCCCTCTACTCCCCCGTTTTGGATGTTTTTTCGCAACATCTTATGTAAAATGAGGTCCTTGTCTCTCTAATTTGATTGAAATCCGTCGATACCTAAATAAACGGTATATTAAACTTCTCCCCTTTCCTCCTTACCTTGTCCGACCTTGTCGCAAAATCAGTATTAGCGAACGTTTACTAACTACCTCTGTGCCAATTTTCAGGTTTGTAGCATAAAAATGAAGAACTGTCATACAAACTCGCGAGAGCCCTTGGACCTCACTAATGAGTACCTCTCTGCCAAATTTAAAGTTACAAACTTTAAATTTGCAAAAACATGAAGGACTTTCATACAAACTTGCGAAAGCCCTTAGAGTCCCTTAATTCGGCCCTGTCGCAAAATCCGTTCTTAGCAGACGTCTACTAACTATAAACTACCTCCTTCCCTCCCGGCCAAATTTCATCTTTGTTCGTCAAGCGGTTTTCGAAATTTCGTGATGAGTGTGCTTTCGCATTTATATATATTAGATAGATTGTATAAAACTTTAAGCAGTTCTTATATGCAACAAATTTTGTACAAAACAGTGTTTATATGCTGATTTTCAATCACAAAAATATCATGTCGAGGAAGTTGTAGGGAATTAATAAAAAAAGCGGGGAATTTCGAGGAATTGGCAACACTGAATCAGGGAATCGAGAAAATTTTATTGGCAGCACTGGACTGGTAGCACGGTAGTGCCCCCGCCCGCCAAGACGTACCAAGCGAAGCGCAAGGTCCTACCAACCTTTTCTCGAAGCGCTTCGTTGTTTTTTGAATCATCATAACATGAGTTTGAGTTTGACTCCGTGTAACGTAACGGAATGCCTACCTGTCGCTACGTGTATTGAGGGAACCTAGATTATAAAATATGAACACGGGTTAATACATACATACCTGTATTAGGTAAACAGACAACTTAAAGCACTAGGTATAAATGTTACGGCGCCTCCTCTGCTTCACTAAGAGTTCTCCCAGTGGGGCTAACCCTAAATACCGGCCTGGTTTAGCACATTTATCCTGCTCGACTTCATCTTATCAGTATACCGGTATACGATACCCCAACAAGAAAGCATCTCTCGGTGTCCTTGTATAGAATATTTATCCTGCTCGTCTTCAGTGATGTAATTCAATTATTCCGCCCATACTTCGGCGTCTATTATGCTATTTGGAAAATCGACTTTTTACTAATTCCTGGGAACATCTTCCACGGTGTTAGCGTCAATTATCTTATAAGTTTATTTGGAATTGGTTTATTTTTGTTTATAAAATATAATCTGTAAAATTGTCCTAGCCCATCTTTTTTTCCCCAAAAGTCCCCCTTTTCATCATTTCATATGACATCATTATGTCATATACAGTGTGGAAATTAAACTCAGGCCCTGGAGGGAAACTACTTTAAATCCTTAAGCTAGCTCATTTTACTTAAAGGAGACATTCCTTTATTTTTGAAAAGAAACAAATCTGCATTAAAAGATTTTTTTAAACTCGCTTGCTTCACCCGGGACTCGAACCAACTAAAATTAAAAAAAAATAAACACTCTTTATTTTATTATACTAATCGGTAGTATTAATATTCAGGATAAAGTTTCTCTAAAAAATGTTTGGTTACTGTTCACTTTTAACAAGTAAAAGACACGTAACAGTTCTGTTATCTCTCCAACACTCAAAGACTTCGTATGAAGTACACGCTTGCTAATTTATCGTTAAGTACCTTGTTGAAATCTTCGATAAGAAAATTGTTCAATGGTGGTAATACCTCTATGCACATTTCCTTCTTACATGATCCGAGGCGTTCAGTGGAGAAGTTACAAGGCTACAAGATATGAATTTCAACGGCGACTAATGTTGTGTAGCTGGAACGACGGGGCTCATTTCGAACAATTTATCAGTTAAATAATTTAAGTGTTACAAAATTGATAGTAAAATAAAGTTGATGTTAGATTTAACGATTATTTTTATTTTTAAGACCTAATGTTTGTTAGAGAAACTTTAACCTGAATATTAATACTACCGATTAGTATATTAAAATAAAGAGTGTTTATTTTTAAAATTTTAGTTGGTTCGAGTCCCGGGCGAAGCAAGCGAGTTTAAAAAAATCTTTTAATGCAGATTTGTTTCTTTTCAAAAATAAAGGAATGTCTCCTTTAAGTAAAATGAGCTAGCTTAAGGATTTAAAGTAGTTTCCCTCCAGGGCCTGAGTTTAATTTCCACACTGTATATAGTAGTAGTATAGTAATAGTGTTACTTATTTTGTAATAGTGTTAATATAGTAATAGTGGACTTTGTTACACACAATCCAAAAATGTGTGTAACACTTAAAAGTACCTAACATAATAGCTGTGATAATAGCTCAAACTATCATAAAAAAGGCAGACGGATTCGTGCCGAACACTCGAGTGAACGCAAGTTCAGTAATACTAAATGCTTGAGTAATAATACACTTCCGCGCTCACGGTTGCCAACTTAGGGGTTTTGCCCCCAAATTTAGGGGCTTGAAGAGTTAAGACATTTTTAGACATTTTTGGGGACTTTTTTAGGGCATTAAAACTTAAACAAAAATAGCAATATAATTGAAAACAAAGCGTATGTTTTCTGCGTAGAATGGAACGCACGATATGAAACGAGTGAATGCGCGGCGTGTTGTTTACTGGTCAATCAATGTTCTTTCAACCAACCAATCAACTAACTTGATATGTAACGTTTTATTTTATGAATTACAAAACAATTTAGGAACAAAATAAGTAGGTACCTCAAACTATCGTAAAAAAGGCAGACAGATTCGTGCCAAACAATCAAGTGAACGCAAGTTCAGTAATACTAGATGCTTGAGTAATACGCTTCCGCGCTCAGTTTGCTACCAAGCGGCAGCAGGGTCGGACGCTTCCGTACAGTATTACTTCGCAGCGTTGCTTACGTAGTAATCATGCCGTATTGACTATGCCGGATTGAGCGCGGAAACTTATTACTCAAGAATTTAGTATTACTGAACTTGCGGTCACTCGGTTGTTCGGCACGAATCTGTCTGCCTTTTTAGGGTTCCGTAGCCAAATGGCAAAAAACGGAAGCCTTATAGATTCGTCATGTCTGTCTGTCTGTCTTTCCGTCCGTATGTCACAGCCATTTTATTCCGAATCTGTTAAGACTACAGAATTGAAACTTGGTAGGTAAATGTATTCTGTAAACCGCTTTCCGATTTTTATACAAAAATAAAAATTTAAAAGTTTAAGGGCGGGCTCCCCATACATGGAACTGAAACAAAAAAAAATTTTTCTTCAAACCTATATGTGGGGTGTCTATGGATAGGTCTTTAAAAATTACATTGAGGTTTCTAAGATCATTTTTTCTCAAAGTCAACCATTTGAAAGATAGGCGCGTCTAAAGTGGTAAAATGTGTGTCCCCCCCCCTCTAACTTTTAAAGTATGGTAAACATATATGCTGTAGATCTCAATAAAACTTTCAACGAAAATCGGTTTAAACGAGATACAGTCAGCAGTTTTTGAGATATGGCGACCGCAAAGATAACTTAGTTTTTCATACAAACACTATGAAAAACAAAGTTATTTTTTTAGTTGCGAAAAATCATAGTTATAGAATACTTTACTATGTTATGGAACCCTACGAGTGCGAGTCTGACTTGCACTTGCCAGTTTATTTTTTAAGATAGTCTGAGGTAGGTACATATAAAATTCTATATTTAGGGGTTTTTAGGGGGATTCAGAAAAAAACTTGGGAGTCAATTTTGGTGAGGGTTGGTAACACTGTCCGCGCTCAGTTTGCTAAAAAGCGGCAACAGGGTCGGACGCTTCCGTGCAGTATTACTTCGCAGCGTTGCTTACGTAATAATGATTGACTATACCGGACTGAGCACGGAAACTTATTACTCAAGAATTTGGTATTACTGAACTTGCGGTCACTCAGGTGTTCGGCACGTATCTGTCTGCCTTTTTTATGATAGTCTGAGGATAATAGTTAGTGGACTTATTGAACAATAAATTGCATCTTTATATTTTATTGATATCTACAAAAGTCTTTTTCTCTTTTTTATGTAAAACAAACCCCGATTTAGTCACTCACTCACTGATGATCATCAACATTTTTAGGGTTACTTCCTTTGATAATATGACGAGTTTATAATCAAAGGGGACTTTCTGACAGCGTTTGTCCACAGCAACGGCATCGGGATGTCACCGGTAACAAAATGCCGGCGCCGAAGTAGCGGTACATTTGTATAGTATAGCAGCTTGTCCACCGCATGATTGGCACCGGGCGACGTCATCCCGGCCGCCGATATTTCGAGTAGATCGGCGCGACCGCTAGAAACCGGCCATTGTAAAACTGTGCCCATGACTTAACGGCTCGATCGATTTGACTGAAAATTTTCACAGCGATAGACAGTAGGTATGGTCGAATAGGAAATTGATATTTTTTAATATCATATAGGCTAGCGTTTGAGCTATCTCACCTGTTAGTAAGTGATGATGCGATCGAAGATGGTAAGCACGCTAGGCCTAGAATGGAAACTGGCTCTCAAGGATAGCTGCCGGATCTCATTGGATGTTTGGCGACAGATTTTCTAACTTGAGGGGTAGCTACTAGCTAGCCAGGCGAACACTATGATACACAGAAACAGGAATAATACCGTATTATTTCTATTTCTGTGATGATACCTAAGTACATTTTAAACGTTGCAGAAGCTGCCCGACTTATTTTGCTACACTAAAGTAGTACCTATAATTAGTTATGTATAACTAGGTATCGATATAAGTCTAGGTACCTAGGTACTAATTAAAGTATGTGAAGGCAAAATTAGAATAGCACGGGTCACAACGTATAACAAAGAACATAATGATAATAGAACATAATAAATACCAATGTCGTAAAGTAAATAATGAAGTAGGTAAGACCTAATCATAGCAATAATGACCTCTGCTTAATCAAAAACTTGTTTTGATTGGGATGACGTCGCAGCATACCGACCATCTAGGGTCGCGGCTGATCTCCGTTCAAACAGTAATTATTCTCAGTTGCCATTTAGCTTGTCGTACAGCCACTCGCAATTTTGTCACGAAATAATGTTTTTATAATCTAGTCATATTCATAATTTAAGTGACAATCAAATCCAGTAATAGTAAGGTCCTTTTTATTGATTATTTCGCGATATCTTACTAACGCAAAATGTGTACGCAGATAAGTGTTTTGGTAGTGGGTTTGTTGTTTTTTACGGTGACCGCAAAAACGATGTCTAGTTTAGATGTGATTGGATTTCCTGAGGCCGAGGAAAATCCTGGTTTAAAAAATAAAGAGGTAAGTTTTTTTACTTACTTGTACCACATGAGTAAAGATGTGCTTGTACCATACATAGCTACATAGCCACAGATTAGAATAACCACTATAGCAGAGCCACGGCACTTATGTGTACATAATATAGGTAGCTATATGTATGTCACATAAAGTTTAAGAAGTACCTACCTACCTAATGAGTGTAAATTCAATGAATACATTTTTTAACACCGAACTGGGTAGCACTTGACCACTATCTCACCTGATGTTAAGTGATGATGCGATCGATGGTGGAGCGCGCTAACCCAGCAGATACCTATTCACTCGCGATTTGAAGACCATATTGTATTTAACCGGAAACACATACACAGGCAGGGTATTCCATTCCTTGGCGGTTCGAATGATGAACGAAGAAGATAATCGCTTGGTTCGGGTAAATGGTATATCCACCATAAATCGGTGGCGCCTTTTAGTATCTATGGATGTCCGATTATAAAATGGAGATGGCGGAATTAAATCATGCAGTTCCATTGCGAACTCTCCGAAATGTATCCGATAAAAAACCGATAAGCAAGCGACGCAGCGATGCGCGAGACTCTGGAGTCTCTCGCTTAATAATACGTCGTCGCTGATGAGTTTCTTGGCTCTCCTCTCAATAGCTTCCAGTGTCTCCAGCTGGTATTTAGCAGAACCATTTATGTGTATGTACAATTTTATATTGACCTAATACTCCATGGAGTATCAAGTCGCTGACTTAAAGCTATGGTATCACAGTACATATTTGTTGTAGACTGACATGATAACCACTTTCATTAAATTAAGGAACATGACTTATGACCTCGTGTTATTAAATATTCCTTCTGTAAATTGTTTTGCCCAGCAGTGGGACATTAATATAACTCTTGGCTCGGACTTAAAATAACTCGTGGTTATATTAATTAGGTAAATTATAAATTACTTTACTACAGACTGAAAATAAACAAGTAATATTAATATGATTATGCTATTATTCCAGTTACAAAATAAACAGGTAGGTTTTGCGATTTTAATCGACTTCAAAAAGGCCGATGTGATCAATTCGTCTGTATTTTTCATGGTAGATTTTAACACAAATTATGAAATGATGATTTTTATTAGAAACCCGAATCTGTCAAAACGGTATTTAAAATTGCGAAATAATTTAGTAACTTGAAATCGCGTCTTTGATAACTTAACTGGTTATTTAGGTGAAAGTTTGAACTACGTAGGTAGGTATAGTACAGACCTACATATCAACGACGGTAGTTAAGGTACAGCCACACCGCGGTGTCCTGCGATCTCAATACTTTTCAATTGTTTTCTGATCGCGTTTGGTGTGAAACAGTCGATACAAATACTACTGCGCTATTCGCCGCCTAGATCGCGCACGCAGGACGCTGCGGTGTGTCCGTACCTTTAGGTACATTATTAAACCTACATCTACATAGGCTCAAGAACGTGTGAAAATCGATCGGCTGTTTTTAATTAACAAGACTATACTAGTAATGTGTAAACCACATTACTAGTAAGCTGTATTTAAAATATAAAAAAACTGTAGGCATATAAAAAAAATACTGAGCGAGCGCGAAGCGCGAGCAAAGCGTCTCCGTTTATTGGGTAAAAACGCTTTCGGATGTCTGTTCGGCGGATGTCCTGATATTTTCCTCTACGTCGCATTTCTCAATCGATTCTCATGAAAATTTGTGAGCAGGTTCAATAATTATATGGAATTTCTCTGTAGATTCAGTTTTTGGAAATTTTTCGAAGTGGCGGAGATAATATGGGGGTTGAGAACGTAAATAAACTGGGTAAGTGCGAGTTGGACTCGCACACGTAGGGTTCCGTACGACCTAATATTATAAAGGCGAAAGTTTGTGTGTATGTTTGCTATAATATCTTCATGCTAAAACTACTCAAGCTTAACTGATTGAGCTGACATTTGGTATGTAGATAGCCTAGACCCTGAAATAACTCTGGTATTACCACGGGAACGATATATACGCTGGTAAAACCGCAAGCATAGCTCGTATCTAATAAAATTGAACAAAATTTGACGAAAAAACACGTTTCTTGTTTAGGGACCCTCATAAATTAAGGGGGCTCCCATACAACAAATGTGAATTTTTTGCGCGTTTTCGCTCGATATTGATAACGGCAACAGGTAGATGCTTGAAATATTCACAGAATATTGAGTTATATTATTCACGTTAAAAATAAATAATTAAATTAAAATAAAATTAATATTTAAGGGCCCTTAAATATTAATTTTCTTAAATTTAAATTCCCACACAAAAGACATGATTTTTTTATCATTTTTATAGATAATGGTACGAAACCCTTAGTGCGCGAGTCCGATTCGCACTTGGCGAGTCCGATTCGCACTTGGTTCTATTTATAAATAGTTTGCACACATTTTTTACACATTTTTATTATAGCAGGTATTACGTAACGTTTAGTAAGCTGTGTAGAGCAATGCATAGTTAATAATTTGGTTCCAGAATCGCACACCAGTGTTCCTGCCAGCAATGTGTCCTGCAGGCGAGCTTTACTATCCCGGAGATCAGAAAGATGACTGGATTTGTGACTGTCGACCATGTAAGTTGCCACCATCTACTAGGATTTAAATTCGTAGATTGTTGATCAGCCTGATACGATGGAAGTATGGACTGCACTGCCGGACTTCCTATTTTAATCACCTTAAAAGAAGCTGTTAATATATTATATATTTTTATATATCTGATAAGCTAGCGTTTGACACTATTTCACCTGTTGGTAAGTGATGAAGTGATCGAAGATGGTGAAAACTCGGCCTAGAATTGTCTGACCCTGGGTCTGTGCTGCTGGAATATATATATATATATATATATATATATTATAATTAATAGAAATTGATACAAAACGTTGCAAATAATTTCATGGCTTACATTAATAAATAAAATTAGCCAGGAAATGACGTACCTACTCATGCTTTTATTTCATCACTTACCAACAGGTGTAATAGTGGTCAAACGCTGGCCTATAAGATAAAAAAAATATTGCAATGCTATCCACACATGGGAAGAATTTTTATACTTGACACATATTTGGCGATGACCCTTGTTAATTTGCGGTTTACAGTATCGATGGGATAAACAATTGAACATGAAATGATTGGCAGTTTTGAAACATAGGAACATTTTGGCAAAATATGTTTGCTTATGTAATTTTTTAAGGTCAATTATTCATTGTTTTTATAATTATTATCCTATTCCTGACAAAGACAATTCCAAAAATACAAAAATCATAAATATTGGTCCAGCCGTTCTTGAGTTATAAGTGTAGTAACTAACACGACTTTCTTTTATATATATATAGACTAGAAGTGCCCCGGGGCTTCCCCCGCGTTAAAAACTTCTTTTATCTACTTAAAACTTTTCTTTAGTTAAAACGATTCTATCAGTAAATACATAAAATAAGAATTAGCCAAATCGGTTCACCCGTTTTCATGTTATCGCGTGACTAAGGCAATTCTGGATTCATATTTATAAAAACCGAAAAACCTAAATTTTCAGACTTTATTACCTATCCCATTTCAAAAAATCCTAGAACAAGTACTTTATATCATCTTATTTCGCCATACAAACTTTGAATCCCTGTTCAGTATCCGGGAGGAATTTTAAGAAAATCCCTTCTGAGCGGATACTTACGTCATAATAACTATCTGCATTCTAAATTTCAGCGCAATCCGAAACAATATTGATTTTTGTACTTTGTTACCCCAGTTTATCCTCTTAGGATCAATTTATACTAGAGCAGAGTCGAAGCGCATCGAAGCGTCGATCCAAAACTGAACATAACAAATTCTACTCAACTTCAACTTCAACTTAATTCCACAGCGTAACGCACACATTACTTTTTTTTTTATATTTTACATTACTGATTTTTATATATAAAGATAAGGTAGTTATTATAATATTTCTGTGACCTCAACCAAAGAAATGTAGGTAAGTTAATTTAAGTTCATCTATGCCTCAACTAACGTAAAACTGGTTTCTTCTAGCGTTCCTATACCACCCTCCGTCGGACACTTGCTGGCCATCGTTCCAGCGCGGCCCGTGCGCTCCCGGCCAGTACCTCACACTACCATCAAACTCCGTCGTGCCCACCTGCGTGAAGAACCCCTGCAACGTAGATAACTACGTCTTGTGGAACAGCAAGTGTGAGAGGCTCGGTGCCACAGAACCATGCAACTTCATGCGGCCCATACCAGCAGAGCTGGGAGTCAACGCAACGTCACTAGTCGTCAGCTGCATCAGACTCACCCTCGAGTCTAGGTTTGGAGAAGAGGAGAAGCCTCCTGGATGCTCACAAGGCTCCAAAAGGAGACTTAATGGAAAATGTGTTCCTAATTAATAAATATTATAAATCGTCAAATTCTATTTTTTTAACTGGTGTTATATATCATAACAGTATTTTTGAATAATTAATGATAGAACACTTACGGAAAAAATGTTAGAACGTGTAGCTGGCTAGCACATACCTCGACGAAGAAATAAGGAAATAGGGCCACTTCAAACAAATTGACACCTATTACGTAAAATTGATCTACAGGCTACTCTACACCCTCCGAAAATTATCCAAAAGTAACCTTGCACTGTGTGGCACCGTCCGTAGCAACGGGCGGCGTCGGCCGGGTCTCCATGACTACAGTACGCCACCGAACACCCGTCACAGGCGTTTATTTACCAATTAATACAATGGAAATTGAGGTGACCGTCCTCACGCTTCTGACATCAGCGGCGATAAAATCTAAATCCAAAAATTACTTAAATCGATTGGCTCAGAACGTAAGAACCTATATGGAATCAGTCAGTGGCATGTCTTTGGAAGGTTAAGGTTGAGTGACGGCTTGCTGCAAAGTTTGCAGAACAAGTTACGAAGTGCAGTGTATGTTTCTGGGAAATCGAACTTAGGAATCTGGGGCGTGCATGTGGTGAGTAAAACCTACCTTTGCTACACTTTTAGTTTTTCTCTGCATGTTAGTTAGGTATAAATGTAGTGAAGTAGGTATGTAAATATTGTGTTTCACTAAGCTGCTGCTACGTGGTAAATCAGTCTTCCTTTCGTAGTATGCGCATGTAAGTACTCGCCTTCCGGTGGATAAATACATCGTTAAAAACTCCGAACCCTCGGCATGGTGGAAGGACACTGTCTAGTGTTCGCTTGGCCAGCTACCACCCTGTTTACCGCCCTCAAGTTAGCAAACCAGTCGGCAGACACCTAATGTGATTCCGGCAGCTGCCTTTGCGAACCAGTTCCCATTGTAGGCCTGGAGCGCTACCATGCTCAACCGCATCATCAGTTACCAACAGGTGAGATAGTGGCATATACGATACAAAAAGTGACGATGCATGCGGTCGAGGATGGTAGGCTAGCAAGCTAGGCCTAGAATGGGATCTGGGTAGGTACAGTAGGGACTTCGTTTTCTTAACTTAACTTATACATGTACTAGCTACGCCCCGCCGCTTCGCTCGCGTTAAAAACTATCCTATATCCTATTATGCCACATTGCCTACTCCTGTTCAAAATTTCAGTCAAATTGATCCTGCAGTTTTATCGAAAGAAAATGTAAAGATGATTTATTAGGTAGGTACATTATGGACTTACTATTAAAGGTAGACCGCATAGATAGACAGTATAATTAACGTATGCCCTTAATCTCAGTAGTTACGGATAGAAGTTACGAGGGTTGGTAGTTAGTGCAGCGACTGATCGCTTAATTTCCATATAATCGCGAAGGCGAGCTTTCCCTTATCCACGATTGATCGGTGACCCACTTCGGGTGACCACCTCCGATACTGAGCTACCCTCATTTTGCGACCCGGCGCATGCGACCTTCGCCGATTTTATTACGTCTACGGTCCACTAACTAAATCTGATTGCCTGTCAATCTACCGCAGGTGGCAGGACAATTTGTTTATGTTGCTGCTGTAACCGCCTCTATTATGTAAGCAAAGTGTTTGCTGTGCTTTCACATCATATTTACCGCCTACGTACGAACTCCCTGAGTTTTGATGTAATATGCATGATGACACATTTTTAACAAGAGCCTAGAAATATCTAGCTGGCATATACAAACACAATATAACATTAAACAAACTTTGATCATCAATTATTTATCATAACGCCTAACTCATAACTCAGTTGTACAAACAGTGATTTAATATCGTTATTTAATAGTTGCATGATGTCACTTTTTATATCGATACCATGAGATTCCTTAAAAGAGATAACTACCCATACCTACCCTTAACGTCTAAGTTCGGCCTCGAGTTTTAAAAAGCAGTTTAATACATAAAATCACCTCATTAATTTAAAATAAAATGCCAATAATAACTCTCGCAATATAGTAATCTGCAAGGAAAACCACGTACAATATTATGTAGGCCACGGGCCGACCTAGTAATCTTCTGTTTGTAGTAGGGGCTGCCCTTTGTTCGTATAGCATGCTGTCAATATCAAGAACCTCTTGACAGGAAGCAAGTGGAAACATGCGGGTGGAACGATAGATTCGTTTATCATCATTATACACATAAGACAGCCCTGCGCTAGAACAAGTCAATACAGAGAATAGAATAGATTAGTATTTATTGCTTAAACTGAGTATACATAATTAAAATAGTTTAGTTTAAAAACTAAAACTTCCATGCCCCGTGAGTCAGTTTCAGTAGCAAGTTTGAGACGGTTATCGTCATATCTCTGGAGATACTTATCAAATCTCGATAAAATTACAATGGGACTACCTCGAAAATGTACCCTACCGATTAAAAAGAATCATTCGAATCGATTCACAATTGACGGAGTAATCGCGTAACATGCAGACAAAAAAAACATACAGACGAATTGAGAACCTCCTCTTTTTTGGAAGTCGGTTGAAAAGACCTTACAATGTATTGGAGTTCCAACATTTTGGCATATCAAAAATATCGTTTTATCTTTTGTTTGGTAAGAGAGTGAAAGATGTCTACAAGTAGTGTATGGAAGACAAAAATAGAGAGGAACATGTAAAATTGTATAAGTGCACGACCTCAAATATAATGGAATGGGGGGATATGGGAAAAATAATGATGTATGACTTTTCTAAAAACTTCGTTTCTTTTGCATATATAGTTTCAATTCCTTCTATTTTAATTAAAAGTGGAGGATGAATACGACTATACATACAATTAAAACAATATATTCAATTGATACATACATACATAAAATCACGTCTTTTTCCTGTTGGGGTAGACAGAGACTTCTTTCCACATTAATAGATAAATAATAGGAACTATTGTTTTCTAAAGTAAAATATTCATTGGGTAGTACCTAAAATGTGTTACCATTAATCATATATATATGATATATATAGTGTATATAGTGTTTGTCACCATGTAACAGTTAGAACATTAAAAGTTGTGTATAATAAGTAATAGGTACAATTTATTACCATTAACCTAGTCACTAGCATAGCTAATTTGCTTGTGCATATATTATTAAAAATATGAATAACGTTTTTTCCTTTGATATAATTTATGGTTTGCCTATTTTTGTTTCATACTATAATAAAACAGGATTAATAGTGTCACCGTTTATATTGCGTTATGTGGTTTAGGTAATAAAATCTAACGTATACCTACTACTCGGTATTAGGTATTATAATTTAAGTTTCCGTCGCTGCAATACATAATTAAAATATATGTACTTCCTGAAATGTTTCCATAAGTTAGGTACCTATTAAAAATTAATATGTACCTATATCATTCTCATTCAACTTTAGGTGATATAAGTTCCTAATAATAATGTACATACGTATAAGATAAATTTACAAAACGAAAGAATTGACTTCAAATGCCGCGCTAGTCATTTTCTACCGACTCCCAAATAGGGGAAGATTCTCAATCCGTCTGTATGGTTTTTGTTTGTTTGTTACGATATTACTTCGGCAATTGTACACCGATTCGTATGTAATTTTTTTTAATGGTAGGGTCTTCTCCATAAAAAATCATTGAAAGAGATATGGAGATAGCTAGTTTTAGCTATTTGTCTCCAGCTTATAATGATAATTTAAGGTAGTTTACAAAAAAACATACACATGAGTTGAGAAACTCCTCTATTTTGGAAGTTGGTTGGAAACTTTGGTGGTAGGACACTATCTTGTGTCCGCCTGGCCAGCTACCATCCTCAAGTTAGAAAGTCTCTCGCCGAAACATCTAATGTGTTCCGGCAGTTATCCTTGACAGGCAGTTCCCATTCTAGGCCTTAGCGTGCTACCATCCTCGACCGCATCATAACATACCAGGGTGATTCTTCAGAAACAAAATTTTCAATGTCTGAGGGTAAATCACTGAAACCAACTAACAAAACGGTGTGTAAATTTTATTTTTGAACAGTTTAGCGTTATCCCTAAACTGGGACAAATTATATTTTTATTCGAATATCCGAAGAAGTGGAGTAAGAGTGACGTTGTTATGTTCTTCAAAAAGGGAGACAAAACCCTTTTGAAGAACTATTGACCTATCGCGCTCTAAAGCCATGTCTATAAACGATTTTCGAGAGTCATCTCAAATCGTCTCGCGCGTAGGTTTGACGAATTTCAACCCCCTGAGCAGGCTGGGTTTTGAGGAGGATACGGCACCATAGACAATTCACACAGGCGGCAGGTGATACAGAAGACCGAAGATTATACCCAGCCACTATGTCTAGCGTTTGTGGACTATGAGAAAGCCTTTGACTCCATTGAAACCTGGTCTGTTCTGGAGTCACTGCAACGGTGCCAAGTTGATTGGCGATACATCCAAGTGTTCAGAGGTCCCTATGACGCTGCAACTATGACCTTCCAAGTACAAAATCAGCAGACTGAACATATCCGTTTACATCGAAGAGTGAGACAAGGTTGACGTTATTTCCTCCAAATTGTTCACAAAAGCTCTAGAGGATGTGTTCAATACGCTGAATTGGAAAGACACACTTGAGATTTGCGGACGATATCGTTATCATGGCTGAAACTGAATAATTAAGAAAAAAAATCATATCATATCAACCTTCGCATTAATAATATTAGTTAAGATTAACGCTTCCCCAATACAAGAATTATTATACCGCAAAAAATGTTAATGTTAAAAAATGTTTTACTATAATTATTGTTGAATTCCCCAGATTTTTCCATAAAATGTATGATTTTTCCATATATCTCTGATATAATTATTATAATAATTTCAGATCGTTCACAAAACGAAAAAAAACGACTTCGAATGCCACGCTAGTCATTTTCAGTATTAAGTTTGAAGTGTTTATCTCCATATCTCTGGAGATACTTGTCAGATCGTGAAAAATTACAAAATGAATAAACGGGAAACATACTCTGTCAAACAAAAAAAGAACTTTCCAAATCGGTTAAGAATTAGCGGAGTTCTGAGGTAACAAACATAAAAAAATACGGGTAAATTGAACATCTCCTTTTTTGTGAAGTCAGTTAAAAACAGATTATTGTTGTTGTTAAAATATAACATTTCTGAATATAGAGCCGATCTACATAAAGTTTTTCATTTTTATTTCTGTTTCTGATTCATCTGTTACAAATTCTGATTTATATGGGCACAAAATATTTGAACGCCGATATCTTGAAAACTACTTTATAAAAAAGTGTCCATCATTCAAATATTTGTTATTTGGTATACCTATTTTCATATGAACATGTGTTACAGAGCTGAAAGTGTAAATAAATTTTGGCCATATGAATCAGCCGAAGAATGACCCACCAACAGGTGATATAGTGGCCAAGCGTTAGCCTATAAAATAGTTTAAAAACTAAAACATCTGACTTCCATGCCCCGCGAGTCAATTTCAAGTAGCAAGTTTGAGACGTTTATCGTCATATCTCAGGAGATACTTATCTATCAGATCTCAATAAATTTACAGTAGGACCTCGAAAATGTACATTATCTACCGATTGAAAAAATAATTATTCGAATCGGTTCAAAATTGACGGAATAATCGCGTAACATACATTATCGAATTGAGAACCTCCTTCTTTTTGGAAGTCGGTTGAAAATAACTAAAAGAGGAAACTCTACAATAGTGAAGGTTTTTTATATTGCACAAATTACAAGACAAGCATATTGGCAACTCTATCTCACTTTATCTGAAGTTAAGTGATTACTTATACCGGTTATTCGGTCTTACGGTCTCTTTGTAAAAACTATACGGTTTTTACTTTCTTATAATTTTTTGAATTTATTTTTGTATAATTTTTTTTGAAATCTCTCTATAAAACTGCTGTGATATTATTTTTTCTGAAAAATGTCATGAAAAAAGTTATAAGGACCAAAAGAATATTATGTCATTTTCGTTTATCTTCTTTTATTTTTGGTGCTACTACTAAACATTTCAGAATCAAAGTTGTAAATAATTAATTTGCAACAAAACATATTTAACAAATTTTCTGGGTGACCACTAGTTTGCCAGATAAACCTTAAAAACCATCTGCACTCCTTTTTGCAAGACAGCCGGAAAGGGGTTGCGACCCCTACAAACTCGGATTTAACCTTACACTATCCCTCCCTTGACATCTAAAAAATAAAATTGCGTCCTCTGACAAATGCACGCTAAGGCTAGAAAAATGTAACTTTTCAGACGACTATAGGTATACAATGTACATTTTGTGTTTATTTCATTCAAGTTTATCAGTAACTAGCTATGCCCTGCGGCTGCGCCCGCGTTTATAACTCCTTTCATTTATTCAAAACATTTCTTTTATAAAGAACTTTCTTTCATATATAAATATAAATTTTGATAAAGTCTGAAACTCGTATTTACTTATTTATTTACAGAAGTAGGTACTTGTGTGAAGTTTCAAATAAAAAGATTACCTTATCTTGTTTGTCCACACAAACTTTGGACCCCCGTTTCATGCTCTTAGGAAATTTTGAAAAATCCTTTTTTAGCAGATACAGCTCCGTGCCAAATTTCAGCGCAATCCGTTTAGTGGTTTGAGCTCTGTTTTGATAAATGAGTCAGTCAGTAACGATTGCCTTATCCTTATCTAAATACCGATTTGCACGACTAGTAGCAGATAGAATAAATACCGAGGCTGGACGCGTCGGCGAGCGCCCTGCACTCGAGATCCTGAAGATGGCCTCCGGATGAGGCCGAAACATATGTCGATCGCTGTATCGACATCGCGTAAAGTTAAACTCCCGATCTTAAATCTATAAGATAGAAGAAATATTATCTGTATGCTGCAATATTATCCAAATCCGTTCAGCCGTTTTTGCGTGAAAGAGTTACAAATATCCATCCATCTATACTCACCAACTTAACTTAATATAAAAGCATCTAGATGGCAGTTGAGTAGGCAGCACAGTTCTCGTTTCGCATTTATAATATTAGTAAGAAGAAGGAAGGATAGGTAGAATAGGGCATTAGATGTTTTTGAACTCAGGTAAAAAGTGCGAGCTGCTATTACATATAATAGCGGTGGTATCCACCACGTTATTGCCGCAATTTCCCAAAATACGGATATTTAATATTCGTAAAAAGCAGTAAAATGCTATTGCCATTCGTTAGCCCTTTTCAGTAAGGCGCAATCGAGGCCAGTGGGTCAATTCTAACTCTGATCAGTAAAACTACGGAAAAGCACGAGAGTTTACCATCGAAGTGGGCCACGCAAAGCTTGCGTGAGAAAACATAGCGGCTTCCGTACATAAGCGTAAACGCTGTTTGGTCAACAGAGGTCCGCTACGGGGCTCCGTGGCTACGAGCTACGGAGACTATCACCACTTTTTTTATCTACGAGTATGACTCCAGATAGCATTATGCGTAAATGCAAAAACTCTATAGCACACCAATTAAACGAAAATATGTTAACATAAGTTAATTGACTAAGGTCGTACAATGATCGGAGCGATCTCCGCTAGACTAATTCGATCGTTAGAACTGAAAGCAGAAGTAGTACCTACACGGTGGTGCATGTAACAGTAGCAATAAAATAAACCACAGCAATCAAGTGTGCATAATTTCTAATTAATATATAAAGATGTGTGACGAGGGTGCAATGAAATATATAAAAAGCGATCACTTTAAAAATTAAGAGTAAATTAAGGGTTATTTTTGGTGATTGTTTAAAAAACCATCAATAATAAATATTTTTAGAACCTGGATATCTGGTGGAATGCTTGCCAAACCGTATAAAAGTTTTATTACCAGCCCGTGGTGGCAAAACAAAAAAAAAAAATGTGTAAAAACTGCATATTTGATATCAAGCATATTTTCGAAATCTAGTAAAAAGTAGTCGTTTTTACTAAAATCACTTTTATTCAACATACATTTTATAATCTCGAAAGACTTTTAAAAGCACTAAGTCAAAATAGGTCTATTTCATAAAGTTAGCTCCAATATTTGGGAAGTTATTGAGGTTTTTGTTACTGACCCGCTGTTTTTGCGGGACACTGTTGGTACACAACAATCTATGTATGCAGTTGATGCTATGTAAGTACTTCTATGTAATGTAGGTAGGTACTCGTACTTGTCGCTTTTATTATACGACCAATAATACGTACCTAAACTAGGCTTTTTATTATTATTATTGTAAAGGTCCTAGTTTACTAATTTAGGTAAGGAAAATAAATTATCATCTTCGTTATTCCCATCAGCCCGTGTTCGTCCACTGCAGGACATAGCCATTTTCCATGACACACCACTGATATTGATCTTCGTTGTTCTCTCCATTGACATGACCGTACTATGACCGTATATTTACAATATACATATATTTACCTATATTTATAAATACCGAATGATGTACTATTAATTATTCTGTGATAGAGCTATATATTAATACGATATTGTTATTACGATAATTCCTATCTACAACAACTGGGGTCTTCCCGGTCCCGGCACAAAGGGCACGGTTACTGTAATGTTTATTCCGCACGACCTATTATTAATACACTTTCCGTGTTAGATATTGTTTTCCTATTCAGTTTATGTTAACTGGTTGTTAGTGGAAATAGATACCTACTTCAGTATATATTTACTATGACTAGGATATGCACATAATATCTACACATAGCATAATTCATAATATTTATTTTGTGTACATTATACCAAAACGTGACACGCAAATATAATTTTAGTTCTTTGCCATGACGGGGAAATATTGGCTCTTAGTAATATTTTTTATATTTGAGAAATCGTATTTAGCTGATATTCTCACTGTTTCCTGTTTTTCTAGTTTATCAACTGCAAGGCGTAATTCATTTTTAAAATTGTTAATTGGTACATGTTTTTTTGAAGTGGCTTATTGATATTATTAGGTAGGTATACGGTTATGTTAATTTTCCTGTTTTTGTACATTATCAAATGTAAGGCGTAATTACTTTCTAACCGACTTCACAAAAATGATGAGGTTCTCAATTCGTCTGTATGTTTTTTTTTGTGTGTACGTTACGCGATTACTCCGTCAATTGTGAACGGATTCAAATTATTATTTTTTTAATAGGTAGGGTACGTTTCCGAGGTGGTCTCATTTTAATTTTATCGAGATCTGATTAGTATCTTCAGAGATATGGAGATAAATATCTCAAACATAGGAGAATGTACTGGTTTTAGAAGAAGAGTCCCAAGAAGATTATACACACTGGAGGTTGCTATTGCATATACTTTTGAAGACTACAAAATATAACCTTGTATAATATAATAATGTTTTTACATCTTTCTTCACGTTGATTTTGGTTTTTAACCCTCGACGCAAAACGAAGGATTGTTATAAGTTTGACGAGTGTATCTGTGTGTCTGTCATCGTGGCATCGTAGCGCCCAAATGGATGAACCGATTTTGATTTAGTTTATTTTGTTTGATAATGTCTTCGTCGAGAGTGTTCTTAGCTTTATTTCATGAAAATCTGTTCAGCCGTTTATATATTATCAGCTCCTTTTTGTGTAAAAAAACTACGATAGCAACTTTCGTAAGCTCGTAGTCCTTTGACCGCGTACGTCAAAAAATCAAATTGGCGCTGTCGCAGTATCTTGTTACTTCAATTATATTGCAAAAATATGGTAATCTTGATCTAATTCTGAGACATCTCCTTGGTCTCAATGTACAGAGTTATTCATATGCTTTGATTATAAACTCGGATTACATATACAAATCAGTCGGGATTGGTTTTAATTTTTTGAATTTAAGTATTATCTTTAGTTAAGATTACGGAGGATGTGCGACAGGGCATGGATAGCGGCAAACTGACAGTATTATCCTTAGACCTAGACTTTAGTCATGCATTTAATAACGTTGATGTTGACATTCTGTTAGAAATTCTACGCTCTCTTAACATATCTCCAACGGTGGTTGATCGGTTTCGAACTTACCTGTACGGTCGCCGGCAACGTGTTCGCATCGATGATACGTTTTCGTCGTGGTGTAATACGTCTGCAGGTACAGGTACTGCAGGTACCCCAGGGCGGCGTTCTTTCTCCTCTTCTGTTCTCATTATTTATTCACTCAATTTCCCGTAGTCTTATTTCTTCCTACCACCTTTACGCTGATGATCTGCAGATCTATATACAGTCTTCACTTACGCAATTACCTGCAGCTATTGAAACCATTAATTCCGATTTACAAAGTATCACTGAATGGAGCAACTCTTATGGTCTCAGCATTAATCCGGCGAAAACCCAAATTATTATTATAGGTAGTTCGAGGATGGTTTCCAAAATAGACTGGTTTCGCCTGCCACAATTCATTTTTGATGGTACAGTTTTGAAAGTCTGCGACACTGTGAAAAACCTCGGTATCTATATAGATCGCGATTTTACATGGGTGCCTCAGGTGGCTGAAGTAAGCCGCAAACTTTTTGCTTCCGCTTTTTCCCTTAAGAGGTTGCGAAATTTTTTGCCAATATCCACTAAAATTGCGCTTGCCCAATCCTTGTTACTCCCAATACTTGACTATGCCGACGTCTCATACCTCGACTTAACCGAAGAGCAGCTGAATAAACTAGAACGATTACAGAATTTCTGTATAAGATTTATTTATGGCCTCCGTAAGTTTGACCACATTTCAGAATTTCGTAGTAAGCTGAAATGGTTACCGATTCGTTTGCGCCAGAATGCACACATCCTCTCCCTCCTTTATTCTATACTCTTTATCCCTTCTACTCCTTATTACCTGAAATAACGTTTTGAGTTCCTACATCAGTCACATTCTCTATCCCTACGATCTTCCGACACTCTTATCCTGAAAATTCCCTCCCATACTTCTGAGCACTACGGCAAGTCCTTTACCGTCCAAACTGCACGACTATGGAATGCACTTCCCTTAGATATACGCCAAGCTAAATCCCTCGCTAGCTTTAAAAATATGGTTACAAATCATTATCTATCACATTTGTAGTACTTTTCCGTTGACTTATGTATATGCATGTATGTATATATTTATATATTGTGTATGTGTGTATAATTGTATGTATGTGTATTTGTATGTATGGAATATGAATATTTGTGTCCGTATAAGTATGTTTGTATTTTGTATTGGTATGTAGTAGTATGTAAATGTATCTATATATTATTATGATGATTACATGAGTTTTGATTATTTTATTTATTCATTTATTAGCACTGTAGTTAGTATTATGTTACGCATTGTACCACCAGCAACTCCTTCTAAAAATTCTGTCTATCCAAAGGTTGTCTGGCAGAGATCGTTTTAAGCGATAAGCCGCCCATTGTATTACCTATAGTAATTTAAGTACGTTAATTTGCTGTCTGTTGTTTTTTGAAATGGTGTGCAATAAAGAATTTTTCTATTCTATTCTATTCTATTATTGACAGATATTCTTACGGTAATTGTAAGCGAGATAGAAACAAAGGTGGGTAGAATTAATTTGTCTTTACAGGAATGTTCTACCAGGCAAAGTCTGTTAATGTGCAAAGTTTTTGAGCATACCTAATATTTCTTGACATGACATGACGTTTGGCGAAGATGGCGGCCATATCAGTCCCGCCCGCGACACTGCATACATACCTAAATAACTCAGAATTATAAACGTACTTTGTACCAACTAACACTGCAAAAAAAAATTATAAGCATAATACCACATATTATACAATAGTTACTACGTAAATAATACTTTTCGTTGTTAGGTTGGCTACACAGTGCTTTCATAATTCGGGTATTAACAATGTAAGGAAGTTCCAACTCTTATAACGTAGTAGAGTGATTCAGACTGTATGGGGCCTATGGCAATTAATGTTAATAATCGCAAATAATACTTTTTAATATTTATTTTGGAATACAACTAGTCCGTGTTGTAAAAGTATTTGGAATTATAATATATAAATAAAATAGACAGTTAATTATCGTGTGTGTCAGATGCTTTTATTGCACAGGGCCATTTTGGACATTGGCTTTTGATACCTTGATGGACATCATTATGACTACCTAGTGAATATTTTCACTAGCGCGGCATTTTAGGGTTCCGAACCCAAAGGGTACCAAATGAACATTTTCTGAGACTTTGTTGTCCGTTCGTCCGTCCGTCCGTCCGTCCGTGTGTCTATATGTGCGCACTTTACAGATGTACCTTCTTAACCGTAATAGGTACATACTTGAAATTTTCACAAAGTATATATTCGTCAGTGTATAACGGCCCAGACACGAAATTTTATAGATGCATGTAATTTAATTAAAACTTGCTTTGCACTAAAAAGGGTAAAATCAAATCTTTTTCAAAAAAATAAAATCGACTTCATTATATATGTTTGTGGTAATCCACAAACAGGCACTCAAAAGCGAAAAATAAATTACTTAATATAATTATTATTAGCGCTACCCACTTATCTATTTGAAGTCGGTGCCAGCCAAGTCTAATAGGTAGTAGATAGATACTACCCACATGTATCTACCTACTTACTACTACTACATACATAGTATCTATCTACTATCCAATAGATTTGGCTGGCTGGATTAATTTTATTACTAATTTTAACTTTTAACTTTTTATTACTAATTGCTACTCAGTGTCTACTTCTCCTGCAGCTACACTGTTTACAATAAAATTTATGATATAACTACCTAGAAATAATGAATCACCTGAAGATTATATTTTAACATTTTTACGGTATCCACACATTTTAGACAGCATGGACTAGACTAGGGTTACCTAGGTGATCATATGCTAATGGATCAGAACATATGCATGTGACTAGGTACTACTTAAGGTTTATATACAAAAAATACAAATAAAGCACTAAATTAGCTAATTAAGTTATTCATTTTAATTACCACCATCCATCCAAACAACATTAGACAGCCAATTAACGGTGCGATATTCGGAGCAAGGCACTCGGGAAGGCTGGTTGAAGTTACCATATTATATATCTATCTAATACTATAAGAATCTTTGTCCTGACATACTGACTGACTGACTGACTCACTGACAGACAACGCACAGCCTAAACCGCTGGTCGTAGAGACTTGAAATTTGAAGGGTATATTTGTCTTAGTCCGTAAGGGTGTACTAAGAAAGGATTTTCCAAAACTCACCCCATAAGGGGATGAAATGGGGGTTCAAAGTTTGTATGGAGAAACAAGATTAGATAGTCTTTTCTATCCGAAACTTCACACAAGTGCTTCAGTAAAAAAATAAGTAAATAAGTGTTTCAGATTTATTTGAAATTCCACCCCTAAGAGGGTGAAATGGGGTAATAAAGTGTAAAATCAATATTGTTTCGGATTGCGCTGAAATTTGACATGCAGATAGTTATTACGACGTTAATTCCCTCTGAGAAAGGATTTTCCAAAACTAACCCTCGAAGGGGATGAAACGGGGGTTCAAAGTTTGTATGGAGAAAAAAGATTAGATAGTCTTTTCTATCCGGAACTTCACACAAGTGCTTCAGTAAAAAAAAAGTAAATACGTGTTTCAGGTTTTTTTGAAATTCCACTTCTAAGAGGGTGAAATGGGGTAATAAAGTGTGAAAATCAATATTGTTTCGGATTGCGCTGAAATTTGGCATGCAGATAGTTATTACGACGTTAGTTCCTTCTGAGAAAAGATTTTTCAAAATTAACCCTCGAAGGGGATGAAACGGGGGTTCAAAGTTTGTATGGAGAAACAAGATT
This sequence comes from Cabera pusaria, assembly GCA_954871355.1. Classification (NCBI taxonomy): domain Eukaryota; kingdom Metazoa; phylum Arthropoda; class Insecta; order Lepidoptera; family Geometridae; genus Cabera; species Cabera pusaria. The sequence continues at coordinate 14,528,151 of OX940904.1, read as the reverse complement.
AGATAGTCTTTTCTATCCGAAACTTCACACAAGTGCTTCAGTAAAAAAATAAGTAAATATGTGTTTCAGGTTTTTTTGAAATTCCTCCCCTAAGAGGGTGAAATGGGGTAATAATGTGTGAAAATCAATATTGTTTCGGATTGCGCTGAAATTTGGCATGCAGATAGTTATTAATTACGATAGTTCCCTCTGAGAAAGGTTTTCCAAAATTTATCCCTGAAGAGGATGAAACGAGGGTTCAAAGTTTGTATGGAGAAACAAGAATAGATTGTCTTTTATATTCGAAACTTCACACAAGTAGTTTAGTAAATAAATGAGTAAATATGTGTTTCAGGCTTTTTGAAATTCTATTCCTAAAAGGGTGAAGTGGGTTAACAAAGTCTGAAATCAATATTGTTTCGGATTGCGCTGATATTTGGCATCCAGATAGTTATTTTGACGTAGGTATCCGCTAAGAAAGGATTTTTCAAACTTTTCTCTTCAAGGGATGAAGCGGGGTTTCAAAGTTTGGATAGTCATTTTATTCGACATTTCACGTAAGTACTTCTGTAAATAAATACGTAAATACGAGTTTCAAACTTTTTCAAAATGCCACCCTAAGAGAGTGAACTGGGGTAAAAATTCTGAAAATCAATATTGTTTCGGATTGCGCTTTTTTGGGTTTTTCGGGTTTTATAAATATGAATCCTGCGGGCGAAGCCGCGGGGGACTTCTAGTCTATTAATATACAAGCTGATCCGGCGAACTTCGTACCGCGAATATAAATAAACTGTCCAAGTGCAAGTCAGGCCCGCACACGCAGGGTTCCGATTGAACAATATTTGCCGGAAAAATATGTTTCTTTTATGGAGATAATTTAGTTTTTATTATTTGATCTTGTAGCCATTGCAGTTACCACCATGAGTAAATTTTAAGTCTTTATCTATTATGGTATGTAAGATCGAGCATAAAAAGCCTCAAAAATACGTTTCTTGTGTGGGGACCCCTATATTATTTAATTTAATTTGTTTTTATCGGTTTTTATACACATATAGCGAACACCCATGTATGGAAGCGCTATAATGACAACCATCAAAATATGTCAATACGATGACAAAAATTACTGAACGGACCAACAATGACAACCTGGGACAAACATCAAAAGTCAAAATATATCTGAGTAGTTAGTTAATGAAATATTATGTTGTCACGTGCTTTAAATTTAAATTCGAGAGTGGAAAAGAGTCTACCCTACCGTACCGAAGGGACGAACGTCAAATAAACATTTGACGTACGTGTTCTGCCATTTTAAAACCAAAATCAGCCAAATCGGCCCAGCTGTCCTCGAGTTTTAGCGAGACTAACGAACAGCAATTGATTTTTATATATAAGATAAATAACTATTTATATACATACGAGTATATCTATTTCCTGACAAACACAATACCATCTTAGACGATTGCATGTAATTTTACATTATGTATGATAAGTGGTCAAGTGCATGTCTGTGTTATAAAATAGTCTTAAAATATTATCTTTAAAACTTCCAAATTAGGGTTTGCGTGCATTCATTTAACATAAGTAACTTTTAATGAGCGCTATTAAGCATTAAGTCTTTGGAAACTCCATATCAGAATTGGCATCAGGCGCAAAATCATCTGTTACTCGTGTAAATTATGTTAGGCCGATAATAATCTGTGGTTGTGGGCGATGACGTCAAACTTCACTATTACACCACCCTTGTACCATTATTTATTCTGTGACCACACTAAGCGAACTATAACGGAGGCTTAATGCTATACGAGTATAATAAACGCCATAACCTTTTAATAAGCCACATTGAATTCGTGACGACCAGCCTGTCTAGATCTTTAACGCTCCCTGACTAATCCTCCATGACTTTGCAATGCAATGTTCTTCTCTGATATGTCAGTCCATATGTTTCTATGATTTTTATTCGCAAGAGAATGATCTTTGAAGAGTGTTGCTACCACTACCTAATGACTACGGTTCACCCACGCACAAAGGTGATTCGTTTCGACAAAGTTCAAGGGCGTTAAAATCATAGAGGGCAAATAGTTAACGGCATTTTTGATGACTGCTTAGATTAGTTAATAGAATTGCTCACGAATACTTCAAGTTGTTTTAGATTTTATTGTCAAGGTCAAAATTAGGCAGGCACTGTTTAGATCAAGATATGGTACCAAACCTAACACCAAAATACACAGGTAGGTACATAATCATGACAATTATGAGTAAAGTTCAGTTCCAATCTAAGCATTCACTTACATACCAATTTTACTAAGCCACCATTACGAGACAAATAGATAAAATAGTGTCAATGAGTCGATGGCACCCTAAAACTTTAGGTACGACATAATCCCAAAGTTGTATTTCTTTATGTATAAAATACGGTGACCCGCTTTGCGCAGGCTACCTAATAGATTATGTGTCGGTTGGGCGTTGCGTGTGGCGCGCTCGACGCCGCCTGTCCGAGTCCGAGCGGACGGCCGCGGCCGCCCTCGACCAGTCGCAGGCTCGCGGCCTGTGCGCCCGCCCGCCCTGCGAGTCCCGCGCGCCGCACACTGCGCCCGACACCTAACACGCTCTGTTATGGAACAGCGCGCTAACAGCGGCAAGGGGGATTCCATCCCGAGCATCCTTAAAAAGCCCAAGGGACGCCACAAGGGCGACCTCCTCGACAAGAAGTCTAAGATAAAGCGCGAGAAGGTGGAGGGTGAGAGGAGAGGCGATGTGACCGCGCCGCTGCCCCAGGGTTGCACGCCGCTAATGTACGCGTGCCAGCAGGCAGACTATAAGGCCGTCGTCGACACGCTCAACAAAGACGTGAGTTCTTCAATCTGTCGCACTCGTCAGCTATTCCACCCTCGCCGAGTGTGAATCCATTCACATATAAGTATAGGTATTCCATATATTTCAATTATCACAAGGCGCATTTCCCACGGGTACTGAAACTGAAACACCGTTGCAAATATTAAAATAGTATTTCACGGCTAGGCGAGAGTTATTATGGCGAGGTGAGCGATTATGAAAATAAGAAAAACCGTAGTTTCAATGGTGTGCAACGAACACGCGATGTTACTTCGCGGCTCGCTCGCCTTGTAAACAACGCTCGTCGGCAACTAGCTGCTTGCATACGTTGAATAAACATTTTCTTCGACCGACTCGAAGCACCGCTCTAGTTGCATTTTCGATAAACAGGGAAACATCCATTAATCCTGAATTTAATGATGAATTATTTGGCCGTTATCATACAAATATTCAAATACGCACGGGCGTTTATCCACGCGGTTATACCATCAATCACTCCATGGTTTCACCCTGTGGTTTCATCGTAAACTTCACGGCAATCGTCGATGTCGACAGTCGAATGTCTTGACGAATGCACCGGGTAGTGGGGCGCGCGGCGCGGTACAAACTCAATCAATAGGTGATTCTACTATCACACGATGGGGGAACATTTCCACACGTTGGGGTGATCGAATGTAGGTGTAGGGGAAGTTGGCCGGTTGTCTAGTAACACGTGTCGTGTTTACCGCATCAACCTGTTTGACTCGTTAAGAATTGAAGCGAGCGGCTCCCGGTCGAACCCCCTTTAAACTGATCATTATTCATTGTAGACATGCGGCACATGTTTCTATTAGCCTGTATTCATCAATATTTCATTTTCTACTTTGCCACAAATGGAGATCAATTCGGTCGACTTCATATCGTATCGCTTCCATAGAGGTCGTTATACTCATTTGTTTAGCATGTTGAATTATTTAGTGATACTTTGGAAAATTGGTACTATATATGCTATTTATCATAAGTCGTCGTATGTATTATTCAACTGAGGGTTACCAGCGCTTTACCCAATATTCGGCCATGAAGAATTGAAGGCCATCGTAAACTAAGGTGAAATGAAGCAAACACATGACATAACACACTCTCTCAGTACGATGAGCGTAGTATATGCTGGCCCCATTATTGGGGGGTCGTTATCATCTACAGGAGAGTCATTGATACCTTTCCGCGCCCATTGGACTTCATCATCATCATCATCATTGACAGCTCATTTCCGCCCACTGCAGGGCATAAGCCTCCTCCCTCTTACGCCACTCATCCCTGTTTTGAGCTACTCTTGGCCAGGTCCATTGGACTTAATATACTAAATAATAATAATAAAAAATAATAATAAAAAATAATGTGCTAAAGGGTAACCACCGGTGCTAGGTTTCGGCCGTGACTCAAATCCCCCCCCCCCCCCCCAACAATGTTACAAATCGGCTCGCACAGTTTCAGCATTATGCTGGTGATAGCTAGTTTGGAAAACGGGTTGGGGTAGTTGCGCTTTGTAGATAAGACTAAAGGTAGTTGTTCAGCGCTTCGTTTTACTAACGGCACCGGCTTCTATTTCCAGGAAAGCATGTATCCATCCATCTTAGACCGCATCACTTAACATCAGGTGAAAAAGTGGTCAAGCACTTGACAGTTAGGCAAAAAAAAACCTTTACATAGAAATATAAAGGTTTTGGTTCAGAATTTCTGGATTCCATGTTTCCTATCTAACGTTAGGTGATAACTAATACAGGTCATGATATAAGTATAGTAATAAAAAAACCTTTATATACAAATATAAAGGTTTTGGTTCAGAATTTCTGGATTCCATGTTTCCTATCTAACGTTAGGTGATAACTAATACAGGTCATGATATAAGTATGATGTACCATCATTGTGTTCCTGCAGCCGTCTTCAGTGCGTGTCCGTGATCGCGGGCTGCGTTGCGCGTTGCACTACTGCTCATCAAGCGGTGCGGGTGCGAGCCAGGCAGCGCGTGCGGCGTGCGCTGACCGCGTGCTGATGGCAGCGCCGGCGCTGGCGGACGCGCGCGACGCCGACGGACTCACGCCGCTCCATCTAGCGGTCGTCCACGGAAACGTACCGCTCGTGCAGACGCTGCTAGCGGCCGGCGCTGATGTCAACGCTAGGGACGACGAGCATCATACCGTTGTTCACTGGGCTACTGGTCAGTTTTTTTATATACTTTCATGAGAGCCAAGCGTTTAACCACGATCTCATTTGATTGATGTGATGTGTGATGTGACGATGCAGCACGCTTGCCTAGAAAATGAGCTGTTTATTCACTCACGATTTGAAGCGATGACTCGCGATGATGGAGCGCGCTTACCCAAAAGATACCTATTCACTCGCGATTTGAAGTCCCCCATTGTATTTAGCCGGAAACACAGACTCAGGCAGAGCATTCCATTCCCTGGCGGTTCGCATGATGAACGAAGATGCAAATCGCTTCGTTCGGGTAGATGGTATATCCACCATAAATCGGTGGCGCCTTTTAGTGTCTCTGGCAGTCCGATAATAAAATGGGGAAGGTGGAATCAAATTATGCAGTTCCGTAGCACACTCTCCAAAATGTAACCGATAGAAAACCGATAAACAAGCGACTTTGCGGCGATGCGCGAGACTCTGAAGTCTCTTGCCTACAAGTAGATCATCACCAATGAGCTTCTTGGCTCTCCTCTCAATGGCTTCCAGTGTCTCCAGCTGGTATTTGGCAGAACCATCCCAAAGGTGAGAACAGTACTCCATGCACGATCGGACTTGTGCTTGGTAAAGATTGAGCAACTATCCCGGTGTGAAGTATTGTCTCACCTTTGCCAAAATGCCAAGCTTTTTTGAGGCTAGCTGGGCTCTAGACTCAATATAAGAGCCGACATTGAGAGTCGGTGTTAATGAGATGCCAAGAAGCTCGAGATGGTTACTTATCGGGACGGATACATCTCGGAAAGTAGGAGCCAGAAGAAATGGGCTCCGTTTGGCGGAGAAAAGACACGCCTGGGTTTTTGCAGCATTGAACTTGACTAGATTGGCATCGCCCCAATCGGAGACTGCCTTTAAAGAAAAGTTTAAGCGCTGGACCATCGCTTCCCTATGGGACTGGATTTGTAATGCACTGGGTCGTGCGTTGGACGTACAACTCTCTACACCGGTGCTGCCATCTGCGTACCCAAAAGTACCGGGTTTAAGCAGGTCATTAATATGCAGCAGAAAAAGCGTTGCAGAGAGTACTGATCCCTGAGGAACTCCGGCATTTATGGCCAATCGGTCGGAAGAACAGCCATCGATGACCACTCGAATCGACCGATCTCTCAAGAAATCTGATATCCATACACACAAACCAGTGGGAAGGCCGTATGAAGGAAGCTTGCTAATAAGGCTATCGTGCCTGTCGAAAGCCTTCGATATGTCAAGAGAGACGGCAAGCGCCTCTCCGTGGTTCTCTTGTCTGTGTGTCTGGTAGTACGGTGGAATTGATAAAGCGGGACGGTGGAATTAAAGCCTATTGCTTACAAGATTGTTGTCGTTGATGAGTGTCTTGACTCTGCTCTCAATAAGTTCTAACGCCTTCATCGGTTAGTTCACAGGTGGTAGCAGCATTATTATAGCAATGATCATCATGATAAACTAGCTACCAAAAAGTAGCTTACCACCATCAAGGTGAAAATCTACCGCTGTAACCTTAAATTGTTCCGGTAGCACACAGCCTTCGAGGATCAGAGTATTCTAGGTCTAGTAGGTTTACCATCTTCGACCACATCATCATCGCTTACCACCAGGCGAGATAGTGGTCAAACGCTAGCTTATAAGATATTAAAATCAAAAGTTCAAATAGTTCATTAAGATCTGCTTCCACTGTCGATTGATATGATATGAACTAACTCTTGCAATGATACTGTCCATACAAAGAATGTCAATAAGAGATCGCTAGTAATACTTTTGAGCTATAAATGCAGTGCCGGATTAACCACGTAGCAAGAGTAGCAATCACTACGGACCCCGCGCGAAAGGGGGCCCCGCATATTTAAACCCAGACCATTAATTAGCCACAAAATTGTAACCTATAAATGGCAAATAAACGTACTGAGTATTAAACAATTTTTTACCACATTATTCTTAAAAACCCATATGAAAAAAAATACGGCGCGTTTGCTTAATTTTGGAGGTAAATTCAAAAAATGAGTCTTCTTCTTTCTCTTCTAAGTTTATGCTTTTAGCGTGACCTTTACTAGATATATAGAGCCAACTTTCGACAAAGAGTTTTACGAATGAAGTTAGTAATAAAATTGTAAGTATGCTATGCTCGTACGTCAGTGCTCTCCGTTTAAAAATGTCAGAAGTTCGTCGTTCAGACTAGGCGTATAAGAGGTACGAGCTTCAATAAGCATGCCAATGCACCTATGACTTAAATTATTCACTTACGCGAGTCACGCAATGACGGTCGGTAGTTTTGCCATAACACGTTTCCTTGTCTTGTGCCTGTAAAAAAGGAACGATGCTCTTCTGAGTAGTAAAGTTCAGGTAGGGATTAAAAACCCGAGAGAACGCCAAGACTTAAGGGTCGGCTGTTGACCTTGTGACTTTACCAATACGGGGATTTTCTTACCGTTTGTATGAGCAAATATTGCATCATTGATAAGTCTACCTATCTTAAGAACATCACATTCTAATGTGATTTATTGTTACGTGTAACTTGTCCACCATAATAGGACAAGAATCCCGATGAAATTGAATCCGAAGATAACATATGTGACAACTTATCAGTATTAAGGGATCAGGGTTTTTCCCGTCATCACAAAAAGTCTTTAAGTGTTTGCGTCATTCAACTACCCATGAAAGATCGATGCCGTCAGACATTTTTATCGAGGCTGTTGTGAAATAAGGCTAAAACAAACCTAAGCAGGTTAGGTTAGCCAGCAATTTGTTACTCAGATTTATGGCATGCAATTGGACTTATAATTGCCGCTTCACCTTATAACCGAACGAAATAACTACTTAAACAATGTTGTCCAGTCCCGTCCATATTTTGAAAACAAGGCCTCTATATTTTTATATAGCACCTACGTTACATTCAGTTTAATAAGTATTTTCTGAAAAGATTTATCACGCTTATATGTATTCTTCATACAAACCGTAAAACTCTACTATATTGGCTATCAGTGTATATAATTTTTGATAAATTGGTCGAGCCCATCGTGAATTCTCATTTATAACATTGTTTGCGTAATGTCACAGAATAATGAATAGGTAATGTGTGTTTATAGCAAAGACTACCAACTATGAATATCCTCTGGAATGCTTTGTCAAGTATATTTATGTATTCACTATCTTTGTTTCAAATCAACTTTTCCGCCACTAATATCTAATATCTATATTATATAATCTGTGGCTTACATAAATGTATGGAAAGTGTTGCTTTCGTTGTTTTTTCGGCTCTAAGATCATAGATATGAGTATACTTGGAAAATCTAAGATGACAACGGGGGAGGGTCTTTTGCATATTGAAACAAAGAATACTGTCCGTGAAAGTTTATTTATAGGGCAAAGACTACCTAGATAATTCCATGTCATCAATGCAAAGAAGTTCTTTTGTGTCTAACATATGTAAAACTTTACCAATATAAAGTTCTGTAACACCTACGCCTAGCGTCACTAGGCGAAGGACTTCGCATGTCTCGCCACCTTCAAATATTCATTAATTGTATGTTAGTAGTAAGAAGTATACCTATTTCTCAAATTCAAAATTGATTTAGCAAAATCGAATAGACAAACATGACAAGGAAATGATTTTAATTTATTTCGACCACGAACGATCAGTGTCGATGTGTCTAAAGATTTTAAGAGCGAACGCGGAGTGCACTTTTCCATACAAATTTATTCCCCCGTTTCCTTGCTGGAAAATGCTTCTAGAGCAAAATTTGTTTCCACAAAATAATCAAGGTCTGCTGTAACTACGCCCCTATCATTTGCTTTTGTTGACCAACCAATTGCAAAAAGAAATATAAGCCTTTTAATCTCCTTTTTGCGATTTTTAAAGGGTCATATTTCTATTTACAATTAGATGGTCAAAAAAAGAAATTTTTTGAAACAAAAAAATAATTTTCCAAATCGGTTCAGGCATTTTGAAGTAATCGGTGCACATACACAAAAAAAAACGACGGTTCCGACGAATTGAGAACCTCCTTCTTTTTTGTGAAGTTGGTTAAAAATTGAATTCATTCGTTTCGTCGTATTGATAGGATCGTTGCATAGCATAACTGAGTCGGAACAGCGCCAGGCATGTTTTCCGGTGGTGCGGGTTTGAGTACTTCTTCCTTTTACTTTTGTACTTTTGTATACAATTTACCTAACAATGTACAAACAATATAAAGAGAAACATAATATTAAATGTTTCTTATGTTTAATACAATAATATGAAAAACGCTTCAGACATTCGAGACTGCAAGCGCCAGAGGTACTTATTCCATTTTGCGTAGGTACTTAATATTAATATATTATAATATTGTGATGAATGATAATTTATTATTTATCATTAGATCCGCTGCCGATGTTTGGCTGGAGTGAGTTATTATCTAAAGTGTCATAGCGCCGCCGCGGTTATCGCAGCAGCGCTTTGCTGCAAGTCTGCACGCTACCAATTAGTATCACTGCTTCGTGTCAATCAGCCGTGGTAGCCCACCTGTAATCAGTTTGCATTTTACTTTGATAGTCTCTTTACTAGCTTCCTTATAAATACTTGATTTTAGTTTGACTGGCGTTTTCTCAGAAAAATCAAGTAATTATGTCACCTATTTTCGCGTAATAATTTTCAAACTCTAATTCAGGAGTAATAATGTTGATACTGTTTACACCACCTTTGTAGTTGCTAGGTTAAATATATGTACGAGAATGTTGAATCAGTGTTATGCTGTATGTATTTTAGTACATTATATTATAATATATATAAGTAGTAAATATTCAGCAAACATTCATTCCTTAGATCAAACCCTGCAAACCACACCATTTTTGCTCTGAAGATATATATATATATATATGGGTGTCGGGTTTCATTTGGTCCAAACGAAAACCATCGATGTAGGACTCCAAGGGCTACCCAGAGAACCCCCCCATGTATGTTCCGCGAAAATCTATAGTTTTCGAGAAAATTGCGTTTTACTTGTTTTCGAGTTAGTCCCCGAAATGTTGCAATTTATTTAAATTTTCTCCCAAACAATAAAGGCCAGAGCCCTAGTTTTTTTGTGGGACTATGAACAATGAATAGGTCTATCAGGAAAAATATATTTATTTTATTTAAGCTTATTATTTTCTGAGAAAAAAAAATAAAACATAACATTTTTTTATTTTGATGATATTTGAACGTTTACGTTGGGCAGGCTTTTTTCCAATAAACACTGAATAAAAAAGTTATAACCGATTTTAAAAACTTGTCTGTTTTATGGACCCTCTGCTTGCTAAATTTCACACGGCTACGACAAGAGGTTCAGGTCTAAAAACATAATTAACGAAATTAAGAAAAGATTTTAATATTCAAATTATTTCTTCTGAAATACACTCTGGTAATCTTTTTTTACATAATTAACGCATATGAAGGAAATAAGTTGTAATAAATCTTTAAATTAAGGAAATTTAAGAGTAAAAATTGAAGTTTAATGTTGAAAAATATTGTCAATTTTCCTAGCCTATCTTTTGTCATTTTTGTAATAAGTTACAGTTATGCACATGATATCGAAATAAAGTTTCTTTTTAGATGATAAAAGAAGTGATCACTTTTAGTTTTCTTTTTCTATGATTATTTTAGTTTGGTGTTTAATTTACGTAATAGGCAAGCGTTTGACCACTATCTCACTTGATGATAAGTGATTATGTGGTGATCGACCATGATGCTCGCTTTCTTAGACGATACTTTTACACTCGCGAGCTTGGGTCGTTCTCCCATATAAAAAATCAAATAATTTGAGGTTAGGCATCTTAATGGCAAGAGACAGATCCATCGCGCCGGATACATCAACTTGTGTAAGTGTCACCCTAAAGATTTCACTTCTCCAGCGAAATTCGGAAAAGGTAGTTGCTATACAAATGCTATACTATTATTTATACATAATGTCGTAACTATACTTAAATATTTAGAGAAAGTATAATTAAAAAAAAGAAGTTGTTCTAGTTTTGTCAAAATACTTAAATGGAGAATAATAAAACATAAAATAAAAAAAATGATTGTAAGTGTGATTATTTAGATTTGGTGATGTGTGTGTGTGTGTGTGTGTTTATGTGTATGTGTGAGTGTATGTATGTGTCAACGCGAGAATATATGTAAACAAAAAGCTATAGATTTTATCAATTCTTCAGTCTCTGAGTATGTGAGAGATTGTAACCATTGTTTAATAATAGCTTTGACTTTATGGTATGTGAGCGAGAATATTTTATTAACTTTATTGGCTTTATTATATATTCGGGTTGATAGAACTTCGTAGTGCTGTTCCGCTAGAGTAGTTCGGCAAGTTGTTGTGTGAAAGATATGACGATTAGTTCTGCGAAGAGTTGTATTATTGTTTTGATCATATTGTGTATTTTTGTGTTTTCGGAGGATCACATGGAAGATGTAGAGTTGCCTGACCGTGAGAACTTCTATTTCTTTATAGAGAGAGGTGGTATAATAATAATAAGTTTATAGGTAGGAAATCTAAAAGGCTTTTTAAAAGCCACCTTCAGTATAGCTCTCTGAGCTCGTTCGAGAGGTAGGAGGGTAGTTGGAAATGTGCCTCCCCAAACAGTATCACAATAAGTTAAGATAGACTGAGCCAGCGAATAATATACAATTTTTATGATTTGATGGTCGGCTGAGTTTCTAATATTTTTAAAAACGTAGATAAGTCTTCTGGCACGTGATATTAGTGTCTCAATATGGGGTTTCCAGTTCAACAGATCGTCAATAAAGACTCCCAAATATTTAATGCTGGTAGTCCTAGTCAAAGAATAGCAGTTACAGGGCACACTACAATCTGTTTCATGGTGGGCTATGATTGAAAAAGCTTTAGGTTGGGTTATTTTATTGGGTGAAAAAGTTATAAATTTGGTTTTCTCTTCTACTTCGCACCATGGATTAATTGGCAAAGCACCGGAACATGTTATTCCGGAGGTTGCGGGTTCAAGTCCCGTTGGTACGATGAAATTTTGGATTGTGTTTAACAATTTACAAAAATATTATGTGTGTAACACTTCAAAGAAAACATAATATTTGATTTACGCAGTGCAACATCTCTCGTCGGATTTGAAAACTGTAATGATTTCTTCCGAATGATTAACTTACGTAATAAGTAGTCATAGATGGCGCCACCAATGCATAATTGGGTTAACAAATGCAATCCACTAATTTCGTCGTAACGTTACTTCGCACCATGGCTTAATTGGCAAAGCACCGGAACATGTTATTCCGGAGGTTGCGGGTTCAAGTCCCGTTGGTACGATGAAATTTTGGATTGTGTTTAACAATTTACAAAAATATTAAGTGTGTAACACTTCAAAGAAAACATAATATTTGATTTACGCAGTGCAACATCTCTCGTCGGATTTGAAAACTGTAATGATTTCTTCCGAATGATTAACTTACGTAATAAGTAGTCATAGATGGCGCCACCAATGCATAATTGGGTTAACAAATGCAATCCACTAATTTCGTCGTAACGTTACTTCGCACCATGGCTTAATTGGCAAAGCACCGGAACATGTTATTCCGGAGGTTGCGGGTTCAAGACCCGTTGGTACGATGAAATTTTGGATTGTGTTTAACAATTTACATTCTTTAACAGTTTTTAATGCATTTTTGGCATGAATTTGAGCATCATTCCAAGATTTACCGTGACTACAAGGGCAGTATCATCCGCATACGTAAACACTTTGCAGTTATTAATTTTTTAGTCGACAAAGATCGTTAACGTATATCAAGAACAGTAGCGGACCTAGTATAGAGCCTTGTGGGACTCCGAAATTGAGGGATTTCTCATCGCTTATAATGCCTTCTATCTTTACAGACTGAAAACGATCAGTCAGGTAGTCTCGGAAGATACTCAAAGCGAGGCCACGTATGCCAATATATTCCATTTTCAAAAGCAATGCTGGGATAGAGACGGTGTCGAATGCTTTAGAGAGATCTAGAAATACACCTACTGTTTTAAGTTTGTTGTCAAGTTGATATACGATAGTATTTACTAGGTCAGATACGGCGTCCTCAGTGGATACAACTTTGCGAAAACCGTATTGCCTGTTTGAGAAAAAGTTGTGCTTATTGAGATAGTTAGTGAGTCTAGTATTAAGAAGTTTTTCTAAGACTTTAGATATAGCTGATAATATTGATATTGACCTATAATTTGCGACACCCCCTCTATCTCCACTCTTGAAATTGGAACAATAAGCGTCTTTTTTAAGGATATAGGAAAGATGCCTGAGGAGAAACATAGGTTGGATATATATGTTAACGGTGGTACCAAATATTGGCGTGCATCAATAAGAATGCATGTAGGGATACTATCAGAACCAACAGCAGAGTCTCGTCGCAGGGTCAATATCGTACGTTCCACTTCATCACAGTCAGTGGTAAAAATGGCCATAGATATGCCTGCGGAAATATCACGGTCGTGCATATCTTGTGTTTGGTTGATAGTCCTATTGTTTAGTATATTATTCGCTAACTCACTACCTATGTTTACGAAATAGTCATTAACCTTATTAACTGAGGTTAATGGATCGGTACAAGTGTCAATTAGGGATGCAGCATTAATTGGAGCTTGTTGCATATTGGCAATTTTTTTCACTACTTTCCATGTTGCTTTAACATTACCCATGGCCTTCTGAAACTGTTTTCTTTCATACTCGAGTTTTAACCCTTTAAGGAGATTATAACAGAAGTTTCTGTATCGTAAGTTAACTTATTAATGGCATGTTCAAGATTTACTTTAAACTTTAAATGTAGTTTGTCTCGATTGTTTATGTATCTCAGAAGGCCCGGTGTAATCCATGGTTTTAAAGTTCGTTTTCTTCGTGGCGTCTTAAAAAATATTCTGTTTGATAAGATTATTGAAGAAATTATGTTAATCATGTCACAAGTTTTGTGAGGGACTCGCGACACTTTATACAGCTCCTAGATGAAGTAACATTAGGTGAAGACGAACTGATGGTGAGCTTCGACGTCACGTCATTGTTCACGAACGTACCGATAGAGGACACACTCAAAATTATAACGGATTTATTCCATAGAGCTCTTATACCTATCGAGTACATGAACATAATAAAGTACATACTGACAAGTGGGTATTTTAAGTGGCGCGGTGAATTTTATATTCAGACGGAAGGTGTGGCCATGGGTTCTCCTATAGCTCCAGTAGTTGCGAATATTTTTATGGAGTGGTTCGAGACATCGGCACTACACGACATATCCTTTAGACCGAGATACTGGTGGCGATATGTGGATGACGTGTTTGCTATTTTACATAAGGATCATGTAACACCTTTATTAGAACATCTAAATAGCAAACATCCGACGATCACTTTCACTGTCGAACGAGAAATAGAGGGCGCGTTGCCGTTTCTTGACGTGTTACTCAAGCGACAACAGAATGGACATCTCTCACACACAGTGTACCGCAAGAGTACGCATACAGACCGGTACTTGAGAGCTGACTCCCATCACCATCCCGCCCATCTAGCGTCGTTGCCTCGGACACTTATCAACAGAGCGCTGAGATTATGTGACCCACAACATGTAGACACGGAACTCGCGCATGTGAAGGCGGTGTTAGAGGCAAACGGATACAGCTGGAAGCAGAGTAATCGGATTGCGAACAACTCCACAAAGTGCCAAATAACATCGGTTGAGAGAGCAGCAACGTACCTACCATACGTCAAGGGGGTCACGGACAAAATTGGACACTTGTTACGCCGCAGATATAGCATCAAGACGATATTCCGCCCCCCCTCACGTGTCAGGCAATTGTTGCGCTCTCCAAAGGATAAGGATCCCCTAGGAGCTCCTGGGGTCTACGTCGTTCCTTGCGACTGTGGTGCAAGCTACGTAGGCGAGACCAGAAGAAACGTGTCCACAAGACTCAAAGAACACATTGCTTCCATGAAGAACGTGGACAGCGGTAGCTCGGCGGTTACAGAGCACGCTCTCACATCTGGGACGACGCACTACATCAGATTTGACAAGGCACGGATTTTGGCGCGTGAAAAGTACTTTGTACCGCGCAAAATCCGAGAAGCCATTGAGATCAGTCGTCGTCGTAACTTCAACAGAGACAGAGGGTGGTACCTGTCACATACGTGGAAAACCGTTCTTCATGGAAAGCACGTCACCAGTGGCAACAGTGAGGAGGACACCTTGAGTTCCGTCTGCCGGTTGGATGAGGTTTCGTCTGAAGTAAACAGCAGTGATGAAGACGAAGCCCTCCAACCTAATCCCGCGCCTCCACTATGTACACCGCATCATCACCCCCCACCAACACCACCACCGCCGCCGCCGCCGCCCGCTCCGTCCGCCCGCGCTGCACGAGCAGCGGCCCGCAGTGCGAGGTTGAAAGCGTCGGCGAGCGCCCCGCACTCAAGATCCTGAAGAAGGCCTCCGGATGAGGCCGAAACATATGTCGATCGCTATATCGACATCGCGTAAGTCACGTTAAATTCCCGTTTTTAAATCTATAAGTTCAAATATCGTCTAAATAAAAAAAAGTGATGTTTTATTTTTTTCTCAAAAATAATAACCCTAAATTTAAAAAAAAAATTCCCTGAAAGACCTATTCATTGTACATAGTCCTACAAAAAAACTAGGGCTCTGGCCTTTATAGTTTGGGAGAAAATTTAAATAAATTGCAACATTTCGGGGACTCACTCGAAAACAAGTAAAACGCAATTTTCTCGAAAACTATAGATTTTCGCGGAACATACATGGGGGTTCTTTGGATAGCCCTTGGAGTCTTCCATCGATGGTTTCCGTTTGGACCATATGAAACCCGACACCCTGTATATATATATATATATATATATGTATATATATATATATATATATATATATATATATATATATATACATCTACATATTATATTTATATATTTACATATATATATATATATATATATATAATTCCTTAGCTTATTTGTGTACTGAAGACATGTACATCTACCTTCTAACATACCTAGTCCTCGAGTAGTACAAACGAAGCGATGGCATCTGAAAATAAAACCTTAGTTAAATCGATCCACTATTGAAAAAGGCTTACCGTCAACAAGTCAGTTCTCGGATTACACTACGGTCAATACAAATTTCCAGCCCAACCGTAAATTGTACTTTTATTAAATTAATTGTACTGCATCAAATATTCAACGTTAACATTCTGTATCGCTCTCTCTTAAAATACTGATTCCGTAATGAATGTATCATCGAATTATTAGGTAATAATTCGATTGAATGCATTAATTTCTTTTAGGTAGGGTCTTCCGCGGCAGCAGAATTTAAGGATGTATCTACTAACTTATGCTTAATAATAGTTGTACATTTCACGTATTTAAAGGATGTCCATTATTGCATATAAACTAATATGAATCTGCTTTTCTTGAGTCATGTCTACAGAATGGATGTATGTTGGTGGGTGATTTTGCATAACGATGCCTCGCGAGTCGCGACATGCAGCGCGAGTTTTGGAGGTCACGTCGACTTCCGTTCCAGTTTCCTTTGTTTTGTGCCGATCGGATAGACGTCTGATACTAAATCAGAAGACCTTGACCTTCCATCCGATGCTGTTGAATAACTGACTAATTCTACCAATATGAGTTGGATATACTTACCTAACTACTCGTAGGCAGTCGAGGGTAGGTAGATAGGTATAGATTGAATAAGTTTTATTAAATTTGATTTATTGCAAGATTATTATACATCGAAAATTATATATATATATATATATATATATATGTATTATGATAAATTATATACCTACTTATATTTAAACCTGCACACAATAAATACTTATCGTAGACTACGTAGTACCACGGTTCATTACCGTGATAGTACTATTAAATATTCTGTGCTTAGGACACAGAATAAATAATAGTACTCTTCGAATCATGCGTCTACTAATCATGCGTGAAATTTTCCTCCAATTGGAATATAAAGTTAAGAAAAAAGGAAGCGAGGGAAATTTACTGCCTAGTGATAAATATAATATAAGCTCTAGGTTTGCATTTGTAAGTTGCATGCTTACGATGCGATAAGTAAAGTAGGCACATACACTTGGTTTGTTTGATTCTATGAGGGGATTAAAAGACTTACACGTTCAATGTTCTATTCTCATTGAGTACTAAGAACCCTTCTCAAACCCGCACCAAATATTTAGGTAGGATTAACGTCGCTTATCCATCCGCTGGATTGAATAGCATATTATATTTATCATATATTGAACGAATCCTAATATTATAACTAGTTATCATTTGCCATCTGTAAAACTGACTGGCATCAAACAAAATACCATCATTCCGAAACGATTGGCGATATGTCTTTGTTCAGTGTATGTTTCGAGGCACGGCCATTGAATAAATAATAGGCACGGTCGATGCCTACAGTAGTTAGTTAGGTTGGTTATACCACAGCTCCCAATAATCGCGTAATAATCCTATAACGTGATTATTAGAGGTGCTATCTTGATTATTAGGTTCAACAGACGTCTAAATAAATCCATTTGTTTGTGTCTCGAACCGCTTTGTGAACAAACTATATACTTAACGTATATTTTGTGAAACTCTGAGTAACTATTCCTCGGCCTAACGCAATGTAGTTACAACAATAGCAACTAACAAGCAAAAAGGTGATTAGAAACGAAAAACAGCTATTAATAAGTAGTAAGGTAATCACGCATGCCAACTCTTTGTACCTAGGCGTGATAAATGCGGTAAAGCACAAATACCGCAATACTAGTCATCAAGGAGTTTGTTGTGGTTACGGGAACTAGTGAATAGTGACCAGTCAGTTGGTGCCGGTAGCCAGTGGCCGACCGGTGGTATTGAGCGGTTACCAAGGCCCCGCCCTTGAACCGAAAAGTCCATCGTCGGCTAAGTAGGACTAAAATCTAAAGGTTAACATCACATTGACGAGCTCATAACTAATGCAGGTTTTGCAGGTTACTCGATTGACCCCCAAAACGTCCGCTGTCGGGTAAATAATTAAACATGAATATAGGTAGCAATTAGATAGACATGTTGAGATTACTTGACTGACCAGTATTTAAAGCAGGTTGCAGGCAGGTAAAATAAGACGATATAGATAGATCTAAGTTATTTATTACCAAAACAGTTGAATGTCCGCCTATGGGAAACTTTATGTTGTCCTAATATACAAACTGTCACATGTATAATTTTACTAGATGCGCCGAGGTTTCGCTTGCGTTAAGTATCCTGTGTAAATAATGTAATAATGTAAATTCCAAATTTCATAAATTAGAGATAATTAATGGAATTTTGAATTTAAAATGAATTAACTATCTAGTTAAATCTAGATAAGTATGCAAGGACAAAATTCGGTTTAGCCATTTTACCGTAAAGAGGCAACAAACAAACACACATACATAGATATAAGTACATAATGATTTTCACATTTATAATAGTAGCGGCGCCCCGCGGCTTTGCTCATGTTAAAAAGTCCCAAACATATTGGCTAGTTCTGAGCAAAATTACAGCCAAAACGGTCGAGCCATTTGACCGTGAAGACATAGCAAACAAATACCTATACAAACAGACTTTCGCATTATAATATGGGTGTTGTCGTTGTTGATAGCTACTACTGAAAACATAACCCTTCCAGCTTTGCCGCAATCGGGTTAAAAAGGGTCTAACTCCAACTAAGCTAAATATGCTTGTGTCTGGAGTGGGTTCACGTCAATAGTGCAATGAGTGGGGATTGAACTAACAACCTCTCGATAGCCAGGCCGACGCCTTAGCCATTTGGCTATTGCCGCTTGCATAAACATTGTAATGTGTTTTTTTTTAACTTACGGCAATGTGGGTTGCACGTTACTAGTATTCTTGGTAACCCCTCCAACTAAGCTAAATATGCTTGTGACGGGAGATGGGTTCACGTCAATAGTGCAATGGATGGAACTCATCGTGTCTGTGAATTGTAATGTGTCATTGATTACATTTGTCGTAATGTATGTTCCAGTGTGTGGGGAAGTAGGCGCACTACGAGCGGTGCTGGCAGCCGGCGCGGACGCTGCGACGTCCGACCAGCACGGCGGCTACCCGCTGCACTACGCGGCGCAGATGTGCGGTGCACCGGCGGCTACTGATCACCAGGTAACATTACTAGCTGCATCGAGGTACATGTAAACCAGAGGCGCCCATCATAAACTGACTTACGTGCCGAGCGGCGCGCGATCGGGCGCGAGGAGTACTTACGCTAAACTAAGCGAGATGTAGATACAGCACTGCTTTTTATTTGAACGTAGATCTAATTCGCGACGCCACATCTGGTACGTAGTACATATACATCGATGACTAGCTGGAATGTAGCTTTATCCTGCACTAACTTCGCCTCCGGCTTTTCCCGCGCTATAAACCTTCCTCTTGAATCACTCTATCTATTGTGTAACACCGCATCTAATCCAATGCGTAGTTTAGAAGATTTAAGCGTACAGAGGGACGGACAGACTGTGGGAAGCGACTGTGTTATAAAGAAGAACAGATAATCATCCGGACAAGGGTACTCAGTTTTTTAATCAATTAGGTATCATCAGTGTATACATTTCTTACCTATTTATTCAATAAAGATTGACAAGCTTTATCGGATACATTTTGGTGACATTCATGGCACGAAATAATACCACCATCTCCTTTCTTCTATAGCAGGGCTGTCCCCAACAACAGCCCGCGGGCCGCATGCGGCGGATTCGATATGATTGTTAAAGATAAATTAACGAAAAAATAATAAACGTATAAAGAAATTATATTTATACTAGCTGTTACCCGCGGCTTCGCCCGCGTTATTTGAGTCTTTGACCTTTGAGGTCTAGATCGATGATCTCTTAGGCCAAGTCACCCTGACCAAGAAGTCATAAATGACCCCAAAGTCGAACTCAATATCCTCTATTGTTAAAGTCATTAATCATTTTGGTTAGGTATACGAAGCAAATCGGTCAAGCCGTTTATTCAAGAAGAGGTCTTATATTTACAAAATTCCATTAAAAATATCTGGACCCACTTACTCGACAGCCAAAAAAAAAAGTATCCTGACAATAACAAACAAAAAAAACTTTTTGAGTTTAGAAACATTTAGCAATTCCATTATATTTATATTGTAGATGTGCTACTAGGTGTAATAATTCTTATGAATAAAAATATTAAAATGATTAACTTCCCTTTCACATTTTTTTTCCCTTCCCTTTTTTCCATTCCCTTTATAGTTAAGCACGCCCAGAAATCATTTTACGTTTATTTAATGAAGCGATCGCTTAATCGTATTTGTTTAAATGTTTGACTCAACACAAAAGTTCCTGAAAAATTTTTTACAAAAAAATAAGGTGAATAGCAGCGCGAGCATAGCGAGCGCTATCATTTCGCGAGTAAACATTTTTTACGTTTTATGACCCTGACAGTTTTTATGACCTACTAAGTTAACACCTATGACCCTAAGGTTAAATGTGGCTGTTAAAACACGTATGTTTCTAAAATACTTCCTACAAAGCAGATAAAACACGTTGGGCAAGCAAAGCCATCGCGTAAATTTTGATGACTTTTGATGACCCTGACAGTTTTATGGTCTAATTAAGACACTTATTAAGTTTAGTCATTATAGATGAACCTAAGGTCAAACTTTTATGATTATGCAAACTCTATGTAAAGTTAACAATAAATATAGGCACCCACACTTAACTGCCGAAAATAAAGTATTCTTTGCCCATTTATGCCCTATTAAATGTCTTTGTACAAAATTTCATCTGTATCGGTCAAGCCGTTTGGCCGAAAAGAGGCCACATATTTACAAAATTCCATAATAAAATCTAAAAACCCGAAATTGCAAGCCAAAAAAAGTATTCGATGTCCTTCTATGTCTTATTGACTGTCTGTGTACAAAGTTTCAGCTAAAATGATTAACCCGTTTGACCGAGAATAGGCTACACATTTACAAAGTTCAATTAAAAAAATCTGGACACCTGGACTCGACTGCCAGAAAAAAGTATCCTATGTGCTTCTATGCCATATGAACTGTAATATGTATAAAATTTCAGCTGAATCGGTGAAGCTGTTTAGCTGATAAGAGGCCACACATTCACAAAATTCAATAAAAAAAATCTGGACACTCAGACTCAATAGCCAATAAAAAAGTATCCTTTATCCTATTCTGCCCTATGAACTGTCTTTATACAACATATCAGGCCAATCGGTCAAGCCGTTTATTCAAGAAGAGGTCTTATATTTACAAAATTCTATTAAAAATATCTGGACCCACTTACTCGACAGCCAAAAAAAAAAAGTATCCTATATCCTATTCTGCCCTATCTTTGTACAAAATTTCAGCCAAATCGGTCAAGCCGTTTGACCGTGAAGAAGTCCCAAACAAACAAACTAATAAACAAACTGACTTTCGCATTTATAATATTGGTGTTGATGTTGATATTGGTGTTGATTATTATTTTACTTGAAAACTGAAAATATTTTTTCCTGCGGCCCTTCAACTTTTGTAATAAATTTAATTAGCCCGCGAAGGTATGTCGTTTGAACAGCCCTGTTCTATAGGACCCACAGAAGTAGGTAGGTACTACTACTGATATGCACCACAGATCGAGAATTTCACTACGTTTTAGTGATATCCTAGATCTGTGATATGGTATCATAGCTTTTTGGTTGACGTTTCTTTTACCCGCACGAATCGTTTCGATTCAACATTCATTACTAGTAGACACTGCCAGAGATTAGTAGTAACGTTATCTATCTTTGGTACTGCCAAGTAGTGGGATTCCTGGCTGTGCTGCCCGATAAGTAGTACAGTCCGCGGGTCCTAGAAAGACGTCTGTTCACTCGCGAATTTCAAATCGTGAGTGTATAGTTAACTTTCTAGATCAGCTTGCTATAGTGCGATGTAATCTCAATGGCGGCTGTGACCCTTAGGTATCCTTAGGATCCCGCAGCTTACTGCGGTATCGACTTCGCGTAGGTAATCAAAACTTAAAATGTCATCCAATCAAATTCGCGAGCAAAGGTATCACTTACACAAGCATACACTTAGATCGCGCAGGTTTGCAGCGGAAAGCAGGGTGAGTGCCCCTCTCCCTCACTTTTTTGCTACCCACTGACAACTAGAATTCATTACTGCGTAGCACACAGAACACTATTACTCATGGGAAGGCGTAGCGTCTTGCGCCTAGATTCACAACCGCCGTATGCAGCATATGTATTATACATGAGTTACATCGCCCACTACTTATCATCAGGTGAGATAGTGGTCAAACGCTTGCTTGCCTGATTTAAAAAAGCTTTACAGTAACAATTTAATAAAAATAATTTTACATGTAAGTGCTAATATTTATACTGTGTGTGTCTATCTAGGTTTAATAGGTAACTTATAAATTCGTGATTTCAATTGCAGTAGCTCTAAGTATAACGAGAATTTATGCTGCAAAATCTTGTCACTAACATTCTAGTGCAATTTCTAGATGTGCATGTCTCAGAATTTAATTGTCTTAACGTTCTCTATCAGAGTAGAGGAGCAGCTTTGGAAGTCCTTCGAGCACTGGTAAAGGAAGGAGGTGCTCGAGTCGACGTGAGGGACGCGGATGGACGTACTCCGCTCCTGTGGGCGGCTTCGGCTGGGTCCGCGGCCGCCGTGCTAGCGCTGCACCAGGCTGGAGCTAAGGTCGATGACGCAGATAGGTATGTATTATGCACATTCACAATTTCGAAATTCGCGCTGAGTCAATTATTCAATTTCACAATAAATTACTGTTCTGTCAACTCGTTTATAGAAAATGCCATGTGTGTAAACAATAGATTTTAAGATTAGATATCTTCCAATGTATTCTTCGGAATAAAAGGTTGAACTTGCTCTTTACAGAGATGGCTTGACAGCGCTACATTGTGCTGCCGCCAGAGGTCACACAGAAGCGTTAGAAACTTTAGTGGGGTTATGTGGAGCCAGAGTTGACGTGGCCGATACCCATGGATGTACTCCCTTACATTATGCTGCAGCGCTCGGTCACGCGGATGCTACCGCCGCTTTATTAGACCATGGAGCAGACTCTCACCGTCAAGATAAGAGAGGTCGTAGCGCAGCTCACACTGCAGCTGCGAAGGGTCAAATTGAGACTGTGCGGATACTCGGTATGATAAACTTTCAACGTTTATATTTCACTACAAACATGTTTTCATAAAGTAACTGTTTCAGGTGCAAGAGGAGCAAACCTCTGGCTAAGGAACTCTAAGGGTGACCTGCCCTTACATGAAGCAGTAGCTTCTGGAAGACGAGAGCTTGTTAAATGGTTATTAGATGGCAGACCTTCACAAGTGAATGCCACTAACCACGAAGGCCGCTCGCCATTACATACAGCGGCCGCAACAGACAATGCTGATTTATGTCGTTTATTACTAGATCGAGGTGCAGAGATTAATCCAGTAGCAAGATCTTCGAAAAATGACCCGTTGACACCTCTTGATTGCGCTACAAATAAAGGACATCGGTCGACTGCAAAATACATTCAAATGCAAGGTGGACTACCAGCATCAAAACTTTCAAATACACAAATTGTAATTGACGGTGCACAAATTACTGCTCTGCCAACGCGTAAAGTCACGAGCACAAAAATTGATGTCCATGATAAAATTCGCATTGAAAAACGAGAGATAGTAGAAATTTCTAGTCCAGTTCATGAAAAGCGACGGATAAAAGATAAACATGAAAGTGATTCTACTAACGGATCATCCTCTGATTCTAGAACAGCGACAAGGAGAAGATCAGAAAACAAATATACTGATAAGCATAGAGAAAGACGAAAAAAACTGATGCATTCACAGAAAAGTTTTAGTGATGGGTATGATAGTGAATTCGAAAGCGTCAAAGACAGCTCCAAGGATAGAAAGTACAGAAGTTCAAGAAAAAATAGATCCAAAAGTGAACCTTCAAGGCGGCATAAAGCTAGTGCGAGGCGTCGTCGCAAACATTACAGGTCAGATTCAGAAAGCACCGATTCTGACAGTTATTCTGAAAGAAAGAAGAGTAAAAGACATCGCAAACGTAGCAAAAGGAAGTATACATCAACATCTGAAAGTAGTAGTTCTGAGTCTACGGAGAGACGAAGCACAAAACGAAAAGGGAAAAAAACGTCGATTCATATTGAGAATGATGAAGAAAAACAAAGTGTAAATATAGTTAAATTTAAAAGTGTTGATGCACCGGAACGACCAAAAAGTGTAGATAAAACGGATAATGATAATGTAGCTGCTGCACTCGATAGTGCAGTTAGTGCAGTTCAAATGGAATCCCATAATGAAGAAAATTTAACAGAAAAGAGCAGGGCCCATAGTGAAACTGAGACTGATACTTTGTCAGTAAAAACAAATATGGTTGTTACAGAAGCTCAAATACACATGGAACGCCAATCTAGTCAACAAGGCAATTCTGAGATAACGGTTACTCTTGACTCATCAAACAATGTATCAATTGAAACAACAAACGTGTCAGTTACTCACAAAGATTTAACAGAAGAAACTAAATCAGAAACAGAAAAACTACCTATCTCAGAAACCCAAGAAGGTTCTGCAAAAGAAAGTCAACAAGAGTCAGTTCCAGAAACTGAGCAGCAAATGGAAACTTCTGCTGAAACAGCAGATGCTGTGGTTAGAAAAAGTCAATCTCCAGAAGTCACATTAAGTAATGAAGAGGCAGACAAAGACTCTGCAAGTAAGTTGGAAAATGCTGAAGAAACTAAGGCTGAACCATTAGGTGAATCTAAAAGTCAATCTACTGCATCAGAAAATAAAGAAAAAGAAGAAGAAGCAGAAAACTATAAAGAATTATCCGAATCAAACCAAAGTGGTCAAGTTGGGCTTACACCTTCTAAATCACCCAGCCCTAGTTTAGAATTAAGTAGAAAAAGATCATTTCAAGTATTATCAGGTCCAGATGAACCTTTAGACGAAAGTAAAAATTTATCTGACATGAAAACTAGCTTAGACGTAACGAGTTTAGAAAAAACTGAATCCCAAGAAAAAAGCGGCTCGCCAGCTGTTTCTTTTGCAAATAAAGATGAAGTTTTTGAAAGTAAAGATTCAGATAAGCAATCTGACCACTTGATGGGAGAAGAAGTACATCACGGTGAAACAGCACCCGAAATTGTGGAGCAAACAGAACATAATTTACAAAAAGACAGTAGTGAAAGCCATGCTAGCTCAGAAGAAAAAAGAAAAGACTATGCTACTTCCACCACGGGTAGCAGCGCAGAAAATGTTGAAAAGGGGATATTAACAGTGCACAATGCCAATGTGTCTGCTGAAGATCGAGCAGTGCAACAAATAATATTGGAGAACGTTTCAGGAGAATTTGATCTACCATTGTCACAATCAACACCGAAACGAACCCGGAAAACTTCTCAACACAGTCAAGGCAGCAGTAGGAAAAGTAGTATCTATGAAACTGAAAGTTACAAAGTTTTATCTGATATCGCTAGTGGAGAAATGACTACCAGTATTCTGAAAAAGTCTAGTAAAGTAGAGGATGGTTCTTTAGAAGATGATCATGAAATTCTCGCTGAAATAAAGCTTGTGAAAGATGGTATGTACGGCAGGGTACCGAGTGTAAGTGATAATGAAATATACAGCCACTCTGACACAAATGGTCGTAGAAAACGATTTAGGAAAAAAGGTAGGACTAAAAGTCGCTCATCTATTAGGTCAAAAAGCGAGAATTCCGAGAGAGGTTATGAATCTAGTGGTTTAATGGATTCAGGGTTTGAACCGAGTCCAAGAGCACTACATCGTCGAATTACAAGTCCTCGCCTTGCTGCATATTATCAACAACGGAATGCCAGTGGAAGATATTCGGGCAAGTCTGATAGCAGAATACCAATAAGAAAACCCGGAGATAAATATGCAGTAGACATGAAATCTGTTACACAGCGCATTCAAACCAACATGAGACGGTAGGAACGAAGACTTTTAATTTTATTTCAATATTGCTTCCATCAAATAAATTTTAATTTATTTCAGCTATTACTGTGAAAGAAAGATTTTCCAACATCTATTGGAATTGAAGAGATTACAAATCAGAACAAGCAAAGCTAACGAGGCCGTTCTTGTAAAACGCGCTATCGACGAATATAACAAATCCAGCCTAGCAAGCGTCGGGCTCGGTCCTTATAACAATACAGACTTATCATTTAGCAGTTTTGAGAAATTCCTTTACGAAAGTTTGAGAAAACTGCAAAAAAGTGGCAAAAAGAATTTGGATAAGCTACCTGAAAGACCCATTGATTTCGATTATGGGGAGAGTGAACTTTACAAAATGAGTGCCATCCCTGACAACCCATGCCTTTGCACCAGTAAAACTCATCGATGTTTCCACGCTATTCATGCATACACAGGCGTGCCTTGCGCCGCATATAGTAAGTTTTTGTATGTCTTATCTATACTTCTATACTAATATTATAAAGAGAGAACATTTGTATTTTTGTATGTTTGTAATGAGTAAGCTCAAAAACTACTGAACCGATTAAAAAAATTCTTGGACTTTCGGAATGAAAATAGGCTATATATTATCCCGTTTAAATCAAAGGTACATTCGTAGAGACCTAATTTGCAACCTACGTCGGCAAATAAACGGTCGAAAAAACACGTTTCTGACGAACGCTGCTTAATTGAAAATAGATAGAAGAATATTTTCTATGTAAGAGTTGTACAACTTAATAAGACCTACAAAAAAGTCCGCGACAGCATATGTCTATCTCTTAAGGTTGACCCACAGTAACCATTTTAATCTTAAAATTTGTGTTAAAAAATATCACATAACTTCCAAGGCTATTTTCAAGTATATAGTATTAATCCTTATCCAAATAATTACGTTAATAAGCTTGGCCACATATTTTAGATTAAAATTGTCCTTTACAGTATATAATTCAAATGAAAACTCTAGAAGATATCACGAATTTCACAAACACGCATCGCAAAATTAATAAAATATTTGCAGTGAAACCACAGATTAGGTCATAGTTACTACGAAAATATTATTATAAGCTTAGCTATGCTGTAGATCCCCACCGAACACAATCAATTTGAAGTCAATATAGTATAATAATATGATCTATTGTATAAAATAATATTCATCTATATATATAATAATATAATATAATATTTTAAACCACCCCGACTGATCATGTATCTGAAAAATCTGTGCTGTAAGTTGGTGAGGATTTGAGTATTCTGTAGAGTCCAGGAGGCTTCCATGTTCTTACAATATCGTTGAAGAAGAAGATTTTCGAATTGATCAGACCGGTGAAAGTTGATTTCATAGCGCAATCAACTAGAAAAAAGCTCATATTTTATAACGATTGAACGAATTTTCATGAATCAAAGCTAAGAAAACTCTCGATGAAGACATCTATCAAACAAAAAAAAACTATCAATAATAAAAACAAAATCGGTTCATCCGGTTAGGTGCTAAGATGCTACAGACAGACACACAGATACACACGTTAAACGTATATTACCCCTACATTTTGCGTCGGGGAACGCCGTAAGGTTATGGCGGCAGATGTACTCCTTGGTGGCAAGCTACTTTATGGTAGATTTAATGATTCCACTACCACTGTACGAAAACTCATGATTCATGAATGCACATAAAACTTTCATTGGTAGGTATATAGCTAGGATAAGAACCAACGACCGTCGGGTCAGAATCAGGGTAACTATCCTTTACGCCAAAGGGCCGTCCAATATCAATACGTAAGTATTATAAAACAAAGTTCATCACTGCGTCTGTTCGCAATAATCTCAATAGCTACAGAACGGATTATCATGCGGTTTTCACCAATAGCCAGAGTGTTTATGAGGAAGGTTTAGGTGCATAATTCGTTAAGGTTTTGTGTAAATTGGATGAAATATGACGATGGTTGTTAAATATGTTCATATTTTATATTCGATGCAACAAACTGATGCAAATTTTGTAGGCATATATGTTCTACCCGTGCGAAGCCGGGGCGGGCTGCTAGTGAGTTATAATTTGACGTCTACAATTATAGGTACAAAATCTTATCTTATTACAGTTCCGTTTAAATGGGATCACCACACGATGCCCAAGCCTGCAACAGCCGGTCCACGTGTAAAGTCAAAAGGATTCCTACCAAAGATCAATTCAAAGCCACCATCCAGCTCGGGGAAAGCCCACGTGACCTTAGAAGTTTCACACGGTACTGAGAAGCAGCTGATAGCATTACCAGCGGAGAAACTTGATAAGAACAAGAGATATTATGTAACTTTTACCGTTAAAGGTTCAGAGCCTACTTCAGATAATGATGCATCACCTGGAGCTACTTTGACCAAGGCTAAAAGTGGATGATCGTAGTACATTGAATTTGATTGCGAATTATGTGTTTTTCGAATACGTAAAAATATTTTGGGGGTATTTAAGGGTTGTTAACAAGTTATTAGACTGAATGGCCGTCCGAATATTAAATTGAATATTTTTGTATTAATGGTTAAATAGATGTAAAAGTTATATTCTATGGTTTGTTGAGTAGTCTTCCTGTTGAAGTGTTAATGCACAGATGTATAAGTTTGTGATGAGATGTTTTCTGCACTAAATAATGTAATAACCTGAAATACTCAATCATGTATAGAAAATCGTCCTTACCATCAGGTGATAGAATTGTCCAACGCTTGACTATAATGAATAAAAAAGTAAATAAGAAAAATATAGGTATGTATACGAGCTGCTGTTTTCTTGTCTTTTTCCTATCAAAGCCCGCATCGGCGGGCGGCGAGCCAGGGCCATACATTTTTCAATTTAAATTTAGACGTATCTAATCTAATGATAATAAGACTTAGTTTTCAAAGTTCGCTGGCCGACGCAAAATCCTCCTCACTTGCTGTCCGCCGGTGTGCGCAGGCTACCCTTGAGGTGTTATATCTTGTTAACATAAGACACGTACGAATGTATGTTGACAAGTTTAAAATGCCCCACAATGCCGTTGCCGCCCGCAATCCTACGCACACTGGTGCACAGGGTTTTAGAGTTCCGCCATTGCAATTTTTAACAGACTTTTTTTTATTGGGTAGTGTTTGACTACTATAACGCCTGGTGGTAAGCTATGATGCGGTCGAAGATGATGAACATGCTAGGTCTAGAATACTCCGATTTTTACTGATTATTATTAAATAATATATTTTTCCGGGGTCATCGGTTAGGTTCTCTCTACCACGCATAAACTCACGAAACCAATAAGTAACTGTTGCCAACGCATGAGCAGAACAAGACTCTTCTCTTCTGCTCCTGCGTTAGCAAAGTTAAAAAATTTAAAAAAGAAAATTATTCTAGGATCTGGCCAAAGATTTTCACCACGGAGATTTGTATTGAAATTTTAATTGAAAAAAGCTGTAGGTAAATTCCAAATAGTTATAAGAACAATGAAGATAGTTTAAAAACGAAAACAAGCGACCTCCATGCCCCGTGAGTCAGTTTCAGTAGCAAGTTTGAGACGTTTATCGTCATATCTCTGGAGATACTTATCAGATATCGATGAAATTACAACGGGGCCACCTCTGATTAAAAAAATAATCATTCGAATCAGTTCAGAATTGACGGAGTAATCGCGTAACAATACATACAAAAAAAAGACGAATTGAGAACCTCCTCCTTTTTGGAAGTCGGTTGAAAAAGAGATTGTATTAATTGCAACTTATTTCATATATTTTTCGCTTAGACTGGCCGATTGTTATCATTTTGATTGTACTGATATCATTTAATTGAGTTTCTTTCGATTTTACATCTCAATATTTGAAAACGTAAAAATCAAACTTCTTTTGAAATTCTCAATAGCAAAAATGTACGATTAAAACACAGCTGTGAAGTTAAACAGAACGCTTTTATTCACTAATAGTAAGCAATCTAAGAACCTAGATCACACTTGTTGACAAAACACACACATACAAGTAAAAACAAATAACTACTAGATAAGATATATACCACTAGAAAACTAATTAAAACATTTAAAGTGAAGCACGTTTAGACTCCGAGTAGCAAGGCGACGCCAGCAAGGGTCCAGCGTGTAGGCTTGTCTTTGGTTTTCAGGTTGAATGTCCATACGAACGTTGGACCACGCATACTGAAATAAAATTCAATCATTTTAAATATTACAGCACTAAGTTCATAGAGGCGGAATGACCACAAAAAAAAACAACAAATATCCAAGCTTAATTGCTTATAATATAAACCGATGAAGCAAAACCTTTTAACTATAATTACCTACTGTTTTGCTTATGACTATTATTCGTTATTCAAATTAGTTTACAATTTTTTTGTTAAAATATATCTTTTGACGAGTTTGTTGTAGTTAGCCTCCTCTTACTGCGTCTCATCGAATTATTACCTAAATTCGATTCTGCGTCTAGATTTTAAATTTTTTGAGGAAATATTATTTTGAAATGTGCGTATGGGGGCAGCACAAGCACTTCAAGGTGAATTGAAACAAGTTTTGATGGACCTTGCGGTTACATCTAAAAATCCACAATGTTTATGGCGTTCTAAGGTTAGGTAAATAAATAGGGTAATCAGCACGTGAGAAGTGCGTTATTTGTAAGCTTTCGGAAAAATAAGTCAAATAATCAAGTTTTAGATTTATCTTCAGTGGCGGTCGCGATCTCGCTGCGTAAACTCCCGAGGAAGTGCATCGGACTTGCACAAAACCTAAGTCGCGTTCGTCGACAGTCCGTAACAAACCGTAGTGAGTATAATAGTCGGTAGTTTATAATGACAATTAATCAAGTGTACAAATTCACCCGTTTGAATAAACATTTTATTTTTATCTGAATCATGAGTCGATTAAAGTTATTATAAAAATCGAATCAATAAAGCATTAATACCTCACTATTTGATGAGTATATTTAAACTGTCCAGGGTCGGATTCAGTATGATAATTTGGCATAATTCTCAGAAAATCCAAATTAGACTTCGTTTTTTAAGACTTTAGTAATTTATCCACATAATTTCAACTATTTCTAGTAAACTTTTGAATATTTCGAATACAATATACATAATAATAAAAGAACGAGAGCCTAGGACAAGATCAAACATATTCTTATATCTACGAAGCCACAATGATATACAAAGATAAGCCAGTAAACATCTAACCACGTAACTCCAACCCCAAAGCTGTCAGAAGTTAAATAAATGTTTGGACGGAGTCTATAAGACATAAAACAATGTAATACTGACCGGATTTTATAGACAGGACATTCGTAGACATTCCTTGTGTCCTGTTTATCCTGTGTGACTGCCTTGATGTATATAACTGGCATGACTGGGAACAGGTCCATCATCTTAGACTCCACAATGCCGCCCGTGGCGGTGTCCCAGCGAGCGCCCTCCATGTAAAGACCGTAGATGTTGGCACCTTCGCGGGGTGGAGCACTGGAATTATGTTTAAGTACTATGTAGTGTAGCTATACTTAGCAGATCAGTTTAAGATGGGCACTGTTCTTTTTATATTAATATAGCGTGTGTCACCTGTTCAAACTGGGTCTCAAGGACAGCTGTCGGAGATCAACAAAATATGCTGGATATCGATATTCCAGATGCTAATCTTTGCACGGTCACCATGTAAGGATAGGGTTCGGCGGCAAGTGAAATCTTTAAGAGTTTTTAGTATTATTATGGCTCCACACGATTAGTGTATTTAGCCAGTGTCAAGTATTAAAATTCTTCAAGTTTTTCTGCATTCAAGTCTTAAAGATGGGTCATAGTCACATTTCTGGTCATGTTTCAAGTTAAAGTCTAGTCCAAGTTATACCCTGAGTAAAGATGTGGACTTTACTGAAGATTTTTTGTGGAATTTTGGTAGGAACGCGAATAGCATGTTTTACAACATTATGCTGTTTCCCTACACTCGCACACATTCACCAGCACTTAATGGTTAATAATCCACATTTATTACACATTAACTCGCGGAAGAACACAAGTTTTAGGAAAAAATACAATGAGAGCGCACACACTTTTCCACGTTACCGCCAAAACTCTTTAAGAGTTTTATGACGAACGTTTGTTTTTGACGTTATACTTCTTATGATGTTTCGAACGTTAGGAAGTGGCTCTAATTTAGCTCTAATTTAGCTTCCAAGATTCGAACCACACAAACATACATAATATGTAGATCTAGTGCAAATCTTTTTGAGCTCTCTGAACTTAGGCGCGAGTTCAAAACCGCGCATGGTACAGTCGATAACAGTCAGTCGAACCGTTTCCGCGTCCCTATGACATCTATAATATGCGAACTGCGCAGCCATACGCGCTAACTTCCGAGGGCTCATAAAGTTTTACGCGACCTCTACATACTAACACGGCAAGCTAAATAAAAACTTGTCAAATTATATAATTACTTGAAGTCTCCTCTATTCTTCTTGGTGACGTCACAGTTGAGGCACATCTTGTCGAGCGGCCATTCGTTTTTGCGCGCCGTCTGCTGCATGATGGCCGTCAGGAACGACTGCGGGTTGAAGAACCCGGCCAGCCACACCGCCGGCGGTAACTGGGAGAACCAGTGGTTACGTTAAAGATAGAAGATACCTAAGATTCCTACTAGGCAACGTAGTATTGATCTGCAGTTTGCGGTGTGAAACCTAGTATGAAAAGCGTTAGAAACATGAATGTAGCGGAAACGAACTAACCGATAGTAACGTTAGGTCCATCTATATTATGGT
Organism: Cabera pusaria; assembly: GCA_954871355.1. Taxonomy (NCBI): domain Eukaryota; kingdom Metazoa; phylum Arthropoda; class Insecta; order Lepidoptera; family Geometridae; genus Cabera; species Cabera pusaria. The sequence goes on along the minus strand of OX940904.1, from coordinate 14,495,385 downwards.
TCTGTTTACAAAAGGTCAATATAGGCATTTCTAAAGATCGCTCGAAATCTTAGGATCTGGATCAGATGTTGAATAGCCAAGAAATTCTACAAAAGTTGGACGCACAGGTGAAAATCCTAAAAGTGAATGAATGAAAGAAATCGAATACCTAGGTACCAACATATTGTTACAACATAGTTTGGAGCCAGTGTAAGTAACCCCTACAAAAATACCGATGCTAGCCATAATCGCAAGCAAGGCCATACGCCGATAAAATTACTTATGGTCTTATTTAAAAAGGTATTGTTTATTTTGCTTAAAATCTAATTTTAAATCTAAGCAGAAAATCGTTTACTAAACTTCAGAAGACGAGCTTCATCGAAGCACCGGGAACTTTTTCACAAATAGAGCTTGCTCTCAAGTCAGTATATTAAGTGTTAGGCTTAAGTTAAAGCAACTAAAAAGGCTAATAAACAGTAAAATATTTGGCACTTACATTGAAGTCCCCTGACCAGTTCTCAAGTTCAGTGAGCCGAAGACAAAGATCAGAAAACCAAGCAGCAAGACCCAGCAGGCTAGGGTAGGCGAGTTTAGTCCAAGCGTCTGGAACTTTGTCCATGAACAAACCTTCCATCAGGTTCTCCATATCACTGCTGATGGTCAGTTCACCCTGGAATTATATATGGACTTGATGGGTATTTTATGTATCTATCATATTTTAGCCTTGAAAAAATACTCGATGACATAAAAATATATATACATTATACTGCCAAGAAGTAGCAAAAGTAGCTTACCACCATCAGGAAGAAAACTGACGACTGAACTCGAACTGACTTACGATGTTCCGGCAGCACACAGCCCTTGAGAGTCAGAGTATTCTAGGCCTAGCGTGTTCACCATTTACGACTACGTCATCGCTTACCAGCAGGTGAGATTGTGTATAGTGTATTTTGAAATTACTACTATGAAACTTTACGAGTATGTCAACTTCAATCTCTAGTTGCGTGGAATCCGGATTGATCCAATAAGAAATCCGTCGTTAGAGAGCCTCAAAGATAAACGACGTAGTTTTTTTTGTAGGAACCCGAACCTGTAATCCACAAGCAGAAAAATACATTAGTCCAGTCTAAGTTCGGATTTCTGTTTCTCTTAACCTACCTTAAGCCCAAGTTCAAGTTCCTTGAGTGACCTCCTAATCTCCCCCATGAGCTTGTTCATCCGCTCGCATTCTTGGAAGGCGACGATGATGTAGGGGGTCAACTCTTCTACCTTCCCCATCAGCTCAGTTAAGTTGAAAGGTTCCGGCACTCGGTCCATTATGTCGTCGAGGATAATTCGTACCTGGGTTCAGTAGGAGTGGATTTAGATTTATTTCAATGGAAAAGCATTTTGTTAAAATCTCTAATAGATAAGACATTCTTGTCTAAACAATAAGATTATTCCCAAAAAAATTAATACCTTTAAATATACAATTTTAAAATCGCTTACGAAAACAGTATATTTTTAACGTGACCTGCAATGTACTAAATTAGGTACTTATTTCAAAAACATAGGGTACTGTTTCTCTAATAATTAAATTAAAACATACCAACTCTTCTTTGCTAGCCCCACCGCCGGCAGCGGCACCCGCGTCACGCGGTTGCATTTCAAATACCACCTGGAATCATCATAATAGATTACGTCAAACTTTTGTTACAAATGTACACAGAATATATGTGTTTTTACAGGAATGCTGATATAATTACCTGCATTCCTCTAAAGTCTAACAAGTGAATCAGACCACGATGTACCTATTCCCCATATCAATTAAAAAATAAGAGTGTGTGTATTTATGTACACGCGTTAGAAGTTATACTTCTGTGGCGTATGGAAAAAAATAACTAAAATGCAGTAGTGATTAACGATAAATATTAAATTTATCAAAAAGATTTTATTTAAATAAAAAAGGTTTTATTAACGTAAAAATATGACGTTAAATATGACATATACAACTTGAACATGGTCATGCCACCTAGAACTAACTTCACGGTGTAGAATTTAGGTGTCGGCGTGCGCGCGCATCGTACCACCTAGAACTAACTTCACAATGTTAAATCTAGGTGTCGGTGTGCGCGCGCATCGTAAAAATTCACTCTTGTCATTTTTCTCTATCGCGCCAAAAGAAGTATAACTTCAAAAAGAAAACCCACTTTAATGTTTTATCAAAACCACGGTAGATAAGCATTACCGTGTCAGAAAGTCACTTACCTTTGTATACAAAGACAAAGCGCAGACGTTGACTGATTAAGTTGAAAGTCGCCATAGTGCAACGATAAATATATTATATTAGAAGTGATGGGATATTTTTGTTCCTAGCAGAACTAAAATTCAACTCTAATCAACTGCGTTATTTGGACCTTCAACCTACCTTGAAAAGTCTCTCAGAGACGGTGGTAAGGTATCCAATCTCAGCATTGGGATGTAATCCGTACAGGTAAGGTGTCTCTTCTGGCAGGAAGTCATCAATGTACTGGTGGTACCCGACGTAGTCAGAGTTGGGCGGGGAGATGAAGCCTTGCGCCAGTACCGCTTCGCCGTCCACCTTGAATAGAATAGAATATTTTTATTGTCATAAATTCTACATTTCATATGATTATAACTGGTATAATTATGAATGATTATCTATGGACTCGTCGGTTCATGTAAAAATAAAATAATAATAATACACAGACATAATCAGAGATGCAGTTACATAATAAATAGGTACGTTATTGGCAACGATTTTGAAGCTGTAAAGAGGCTTAAGTCGGTAAAAATATAATTAAAAAAAGAATAATCATAATATAATAATAATAATTAAAAAAAAAAGGAAATGGAACATACTTTGTTGAATACATACTCGGTGAGACCGACAGTTTCTTGTCTAATTATTTTAGTACTGAGTTAGTAATGAGGATTGTCAACTCATCAAACAGCCAAAATAGTTAACCTTCAGGTCTGATTGGGCCAAATGTTCTCAAGGACTGGGGACATCCAGTTTTGGGAAACCACTTGGACAGGAGGCCAAAGACCCAAGAGGTCGAAAAGTAAGGTTGACAATGTTATGATGAAATAATGATAAACTATCAGCCGCCTTATCTATATTATTAGATTTTTTACCTAAGCTACATTTGAAATCAATGCTTAGCACAAAACAAATTCATAAAATTAATTCGTACAAACAAGTCGCTAGCTTACGAGCTCTGGCACTATTCTAACAAAAAAGTTCTTGACATTGTATATGCCTCCGTAGTTGGTAATGTAGCGTATATCCGTAAACAATTCCTCCCAAATAAAAACAGCACCTGTACCTACATAACATATCCGCACTCACACACACAAAATATTGTATTAAGTAATTCCAGTCCAGTAGTTATATGCTATTTTAGTATATGTAACTATTTAATATTTAATATTATATGCTGTATTATTGTAATAAAGATGTATACAACTCTTTTAGATGTTTATAAATGTAGTTATATCATATTAGGAATTGATTTGTTTGCTATGATTTTTCTTTTGCTAGTAATTTTACGTTATTCGCCAACGCTCTGTGTATTATAACCAATCCGTAATTAGGTTGTCTGGAAGAAATCGCTTTATGCGATAAGACCGCCGATTGTAAAACAGATTTTTGTTTTATTGTTACTTTAACTTTAAGTTCTTTTGGTTTACAATAAAGAGTTTATCTATCCAGCCCCGCCAGTTTTATCAGATACTTACTGTACCTTACGCGGAGAAATGAGATAAGTCAGCTAGTTTCAATAAAGTTTTTACTGATGTTAACTTACAAGTTCTGGCACCATATACTCCAACAAGAAGGTCCGACACAGCCGCCGGTCCCAGTCGTCAGTGATGTGGCCTCCGTACATTATCTCTCCGAACAAGTAACGCAGGTCCTCCCACGGCACGCGGGGGTTGGCTTCCAGGTAGTTGTATAGCACGTACACGCAGATCGTCAGATCGCCGAAGTTGAACGGGTATACTCTGAGAAGGTGGTTGGAGCATTATATCGATGTTCCGCCTGACTGTGGGAAGTTACCAAAAAAAAGCTTACCACCATCAAGGATAAAATCTGCCGAGATAATCTTGGAGTGTTCCGGTAGCACACATCCCTTGAGAGTAAATACCATTCTAGGTCTAGCGTGTACGCCATCATTGAACACTTCATCGCTTTACTAGCAGGCGAGATAGTGGTCAAACGTTAGTCTATCAGATTAATAACAAACTGAAATTAGGCATTTATTTGTTTAGTCCTTAATGATATGGTAAGTTTTATTGTAGTGGATAAAAGTACTTTATTTTAGATGATTGTTATTTATGGCAAATGGCAATGTATGGCAATGATTATTGGCGTTACGGTCATTTACATTATTTAAGTTTATTAAGTAATGGTATACCTGTTCCACCCTTGGGGTCCAAACTTCCTTCTTTCGGCGACGACGGCGTGGAAGTAGCATAACGCGAATAATACGGATTTAAACTCAGCTTCCTTGCTGCACATCTCCAACGTTTCTTGACTGAAGTTGTCCAATGACTGAGGATTTACAGAGTTAACTATGTAACTTGAAAGGTAAATATGCACTGTTATATAAACTCTATAGTGAAGAAATAATAATATGAGGGCAGTTTAGTATAGCGCAAATTCTGGTAGATAGACAAATAAGGTGTAACAACAAAATAAATACGCTTCTCCACCAATTGTGAACCGATTTAAATGTTTATTATACTTTTTCCATGTCAACATACGATGAGTATATCTTCAGAGATATGGAAATTAACTCCTCAAACTTGCTACTGAAAATTACTATGCATGTGAAATTTGTTCATTCGTTTTTATAACAATATTATTTAAATTGTTAAACACAATCCAAAATTTCATCGTACCAACGGGACTTGAACTCGCAACCTCCGGAATAACATGTTCCGGTGCTTTGCCAATTAAGCCATGGTGCGAAGTATTTAGACGAAATTAGTAGATTGCATTTGTTAACCTAATTATGCATTGGTGGCGCCATCTATGACTACTTATTACGTAAGTTAATCATTCGGAAAAAATCATTACAGTTTTCAAATCCGACGAGAGATGTTGCACTGCGTAAATCAAATATTATGTTTTCTTTGAAGTGTTACACACTTCATATTTTTGTAACTTGTTAAACACAATCCAAAATTTCATCGTACCAACGGGACTTGAATCCGCAACCCCCGGAATAACATGTTCCGGTGCTTATTAATATTATTTAAAACTAAAACATGCAGGATGCCTTCGCCGATGATTTTGCGCTAAGCCGTCACTACGGTGCTTGTCTGATTGAGTCGATAGTGATCGAGCTTCAAAAATAAACTGAACAATCACTACATTTCGCAGCTGTACCAGGCATCAGTAAATAATATTGAATAGATATATCATATTGATATAAATAAGTATCGTATTATATATATTGTGTATCTCTGTATATATTTGTATGTATGTGAGTATATATGTATATATAAATATGTCTAATATATAATAATAGCTTAGTACTTTGTGTTAGTTTCATACTTTTTTTTAATAATTTGTACATTTTAAAATTTATGCAACACCATTTACCTTTGATAATTAAAATTTGATCCGCCTGTCTGTATGCGCGGCGAACATGCGCTCAAATGCGGGTAAAGCGAACAATATTTTTTTTGTTTCAAATTTTGAACTATCAAACAAAAAGAATTATATATATTTCATATTCCTATTTCACGACCGAATAACTGACAAAGTGTTGATACGCCTCATACCATACCCCCCGCTTTTAAACGGTCATAATGGAGAATAGAAGATGTATTAATAGAAATAGAAAGCTTTAGATAAACCTAAGTTTTAGGGTTCCGAAGCTGAATGACAAAAGTGGAAATTTGTCATGTCTGTCTGTCCGTCTGTCTGTCCATCTGTCTGTCCGTCCGTATGTCACAGCTATTTTATTCCGAAACTATACTAACTACACAGTTGTAACCTGGTAGGTAGATGTATTCCGTGAACCGCTATACGATTTTTATACAAAAATAATATAAAAAGATTATGGGGGCTCCCCAAACATGGAATTGAAATAAAAAGAAAATCACTAAACCTATACGTGCAGGGTCTATAGATATAGGTCTTTCAAGAGGTTCCTAAAACTATTCTTTCTCAAAGTCAATTGTTTGAAAGATAGACACTTCTAAAGTGGTAAAATGTGTGTCCTCCCCTCCCCCCCCCTTTAACTTTATAAATAAGGGAGTGAAAAATCTATTAAAAAATAAATGCACATCATCTCAATAAACACTTTCAACGAAAATTGGTTTGAACGAGATATAGTTTTTGAGATATAGCACATTTTTAGGGTTCCGTAGCCGAATGGCAAAAACGGAACCCTTATAGATTCGTCATGTCTGTCTGTCTGTCTGTCTGTCTGTCCGTCCGTATGTCACAGCCATTTTATTCCGAAACTGTTAGGACTACAGAATTGAAACTTGGTAGGTAGATGTATTCTGTAAACCGCTTTCCGATTTTTATACAGAAGTAAAAAAAATAAAAGTTTAAGGGGAGGCATCCCATACATGGAACTGAAACAAAATTTTTTTTTTCTTCAAACCTATACGTGTTGGGTGTCTATGGATAGGTCTTTAAAAATGACATTGAGGTTTCTAAAATATTTTTTTCTCAAAGTCAATCATTTGAAAGATAGGCGCGTCTAAAGTGGTAAAATGTGTGTCCCCCCCCCCCTCTAACTTTTAAAGTATGGGAGTGAAAAATCTTAAAAAAATATATGCTGTGGATCTCAATAAAAACTAACAACGAAAATTGGTTTGAACGAGATACAGCCAGCAGTTTTTGAGATATGGCGACCGCAAAGATAACTTTGTTTTTCATACAAACACTATGAAAAACAAAGTTAATTTTGTAGTTACGAAAAATCATAGTTATGGAATACTTAACTGTGTTACGGAACCCTATGAGTGCGAGTCCGACTTGCACTTGGCCAGTTTTTTTTAAACCGAAATTATAACTTTTGTTTTTCATACAGACACTATGAAAAACAAAGTTAATTTTTTGCTGGCGAAAAATGATAGTTATTAAATACTCTACTGTGTTACGGAACCCTACGAGTGCGTGTCCAACTTGCACTTGACCATTATTTTATTGGGTTCATCAAAGTACAAAGCCATTATCGACATTACATGATATCAAGACTTGCAGTAGCAATCTGAAATAATTGACGTACCTTATGTAAGTTCGCCCACATTCCGATCGGAGGTTCATTGGTGATCTTGATGGAAGATTCCAGAATACCTTGAGGTATGATGTGGTACTCTGCACTCGCTGCCGGTTCTGCGCTTAAAAACAACCTGTAAAACAATCAGCCTATATCATTTTCAGACCAAAATCCTCAATAAAAAATAAATTACTTAAAACTTGACTGCAGATGTGTTGACGTTAGATACTGTTATATCGGCCTATTGTGTATCACAAAACTTCGAGAAAATAAAAATGTTCGTTCGTGTCTCATTGGGGGTCATAAAAACATCCGAACGTAAAAGATTACCATAAAAGTTACTATCCACCTTCTTGGTATTTCGACCTTAATCAACGTATTACCTAATTTTGTCATTAATGAAGTATACAGATTGAAACTTATTATAAAGTCATTGTGACCAAATTTGCATGTATGGTAAAAGTTGTTTACAATAGCACGACGTTCCATTCAAACATCTAATGTTTGAATCAAATCATATCATTGTGTGTGTTTTGGACGGACGGAACGGACATTTTCATCATTGTGCAAGACGATTAGGACGACTGAAACTTTGACATACTGAAACTTAGTGCTAACCTAACGTTTTTTTTATATTACACCCCGCACGTAACAATACTATAACAATGATGATATATTTTTGCCTTTCATTTGATATCCAGTATTCAAAAAAATATTTTTTCGCTTCGAACAATGGTATATCACAGCTGATGTTTTTTTTATCGTCGCCTTCGGTTTTGTTTTTTTTTTATTAGAAAGGCAACTACCCGCACTAGGAAACCCAGTCTTGCAGATCTAAAAACTAGGTCTATTATGGCGAGTTAAACGATATTTAACTATAAAAATCCGTCCGGCGTCCAGTGGTATGAACGATATAAGGTAGGAATAGAATATATAGTCGGAAGGAATATTACAAACATACAAAGGTAGGCGTGAAATACATTATTATTCTTTCAATGCAGTCGGGTAATAGAGAAAGAGAAAGATGCGCAAATAGTGAATTTTATTCGTTTATTTTTTTCTGTATGTAATAACAGTTTTTAACAAGTTATTTGTATTCATTAAGTACCTGTATTCCGGTATAGGATTTTCAAAGCACTCTTCCATCTTCTTTTCCAAAGTGGCTAGCCATTTGGCGACCAAGTGTACGTTCTGGAGAATGACCCAGTGTCCATGAGCGGAGGCCACCGTCATACCCTCCTCAGCGACCACCTCCTGACCCTGGCCGAGCGATACTATATGGAAGTTCTTCTTCTCAGTCGAGAAGCCGAGCTTGCGTCCGAGCTTTTCTATTTCCTGTAAAGGTTAATTAATTTAAATTAGATTAAGTAATATCTACGAATTCGAAGGCCTCATTTTAAATATCGAACTTTGAAACTGTTTGGTCGCAGATACCATTTGAACTAAATTTACAGATTTTTTCAACTTGAAATGTCAAAAGTTTAAGATAGGAGGCATTGTGAATTGTAAATATCCGAGTCGAAGACTAGGCAGATTTTGATAATTACTTTGTTTTCAAATGATTGTAAATAGCTTTGTCTCTATGCTGATGTAATTTTAAACATAATTTATTTATCCTACATATTATACATATATATTTTTGAAAAAAATCCAAAAATTGAATTGACAAACACCATAAAATTATTGAATTTGCTCACAAAATTTCACGAAAATCGGTTCAGAAATGCGACCTATAGAGGAGAACATACATCTAGACAGACATTACGAAATTTTTGTCCAAGTTTAAACGGAGACCTACGCTTCGCTCGGTCAATAAGCACAGGGTGGGCAGATTCTTCAGTGGGTTGTTGAGAAATAAAACCGTTTATTTTTATTTCCTAAAAGATTTCTAGTATGAAAAATGCTAGATTTAATTTATAATGACCGTATAAGGTTAAAAGGAAAGAACGAGTCGAAGATCGGGCTTTGTAGCGTGTCTTGGAAGAGGCCAACGTCCAGCAGTGGACTAATACTAGTTGATTATGATGATGAAATGTAAAGTGTAGATAACACTTAAAAGAAACATCATTTTTGATTATGATGTATAGGTAACGTGACCATTTATATTTTATGTCAGAGCGGGACATCTGCGAATCACTACATAGCATAGTATAAAACAAAGTCGCTATTTTTGTCTGTTTGTTTGTCTGTTTGTCTGTATATGAAAGTGACGCGCTGTCTCGTAGGTAATTTGCCTTCCCGCTCGGGGCGCCCGCCTGCCGTGCAACGCATTTCGAACGAGAAAAATACATTTTAAACTATCGTTTGGTCTATTTGCAAAAGCGGGACAATTTTGGCCTTGCCGGGGACACCGGGACAGACTGCCTGAAAGCGGGACTGTCCCGCCCAAAGCGGGACGTATGGTCACGTTATGTATAGGGTACCTTCTACCTTACTTACCTATCTAATGTGTTCTTTTTCAGAGGCTTTTCTGACTCAAAAATATGCTCAAAAAAATTAATTAAACAAAAGAAAAATGATTCCTGGAAAAATACTAAGCTACAGAACTCACGTCTTTAGTTAATTTTTGTAGTGTTGACCTCAGAGTGTTCACTCTATAGTCTATAATATAGATAGATAGACAGAAATTTGATTCGTTTAGAAGTTTAGATCATAAATAGGTTCTATATGATCTGAACGAATTAAATGTCTGTAACCTATAATAAAGGTATCAAATAATAGGATATTATGTACAAAATGATATGACAAATACATTTTTTATACTAGATGATAGTATTGTGTATAGGAAGGAGATGGTAAATATACAAAATTTTACAGGACACTTTTTACGAACTGGGTAGAAAATGATTAATTTGGTATTGTCTTTATGTGACATTGTTTATGATAGCGCCTTTTACCGGTTCATGATAAAGTGACATCTGTCATATGATAAACAAAACAAAACTGTCAAAATTTGAATTTTTAGATTTGGCACCGGTGAAACTGGCCCTAAGTTCCATTACTTAAGTAATGATTACATTAGGGTCACTGATTTTTAGTGGATAAAAATAAATACCAATAAAAATTTAACGAGAAATTTCGAATGTACAAATGCTTCTAATTATACCGTGCAACTAACTCGATACTACTCGGTTACCTTCAGCGGATCGACTCCCGGCGACAGAATAAAGAACATCGCTGTTGTTGAGTTACTCTCTTGGTATGACTTTTCTAATGGTGGAGTACGCGCTTCAACATATCGCGTGCCCAGATTCTCTTCACAAAACGCACTAGAAAATATAAGAACATTTCTTTAGATTGTGTGACCTATAGGTTAAATAATTTACTAAAATACTTCAAGGTACTTACGTACCTGTCCTGAAGTTCTTACTCTATTTTTAATATATCTCTCTTTCTATTTGTAAATATAAGATATGTCAACAAGTTTGCATAGTTCAAACATTATGTTTGGTACAGTCAGTTAAAACAAGCTTGATGTAAACAACACAACGTCACAACTAAACCAAATATATGTCATAATATCATGACAAGATAGACGTACTTATAACATCACCAATATCTGTGTACCTACTCTGTTTTTTATGAAATAAATGAATTTGTATTTGTATTTGTAATAAATGTACTAATTTTGTAGCACATTCTCTCACAATTTAATAAAAAACCTCCATCTTAGGTTGCATCGTTTATTTTGATGAGATTTGATACTAATGAACCACTAAGAACTTCACGAAATGTTTATTTAATAGTTAAGTGCCATAAAAATGCAAGTAAATTATGCATTTTCAAATTTTGTGCGTAATTTGACAAAAACGCTGGACCGTCATAAAAAAATGCCATATTGCTGTGGTCATGACGTCATTTGGCTAAGTAAACAAATACAGTGATATGATAGTTGTCAGTTGACACTTTTAAGTTTACTTAGCCGTATGACGTAATAACATGGCCACTATTATACTGGTGACTACTATTTATTGGTGTTATTAAACAGAGTAAACAAGCTTAAACGTTTGTATTTCAAAATTTAGTTTGCTATTTTATGAACTTAAGCTATTATTAAAATACTGTTTCACTTCAGAATCTTATCTATTTGTCTATCATTGAATGAACATACCTGGATGCATAGGACATCCTATCCGGTCGCAGCGCTCGCATAATGCATAATCTCTGTAGCGGGGATTTATTCTTCCACTCTCCGGGCAACTTGTCTCTTTCAGGTGCTTCGCCATCCGTATATTTCTGCCATCTAATGGAAACATAAAATACAGAATGTTCGTTGACATGTCATTTACATGGCGAAATAGACGGACTCATTATTTTAATTACAACTTTTTAAAGAAATTATAATGATACCTCAAACTATCATAAAAAAAACTGGCCAAGTGCGATTCAGACTTTTGTCCCGCACACGGAGGGTTCCGAATTTCCAAGTCCGAACGCCACGAACTTCTAACACCAACTAAGTAAATATTAACATAAAGGTAATTAATATAATTAAATATCTGGAAGATCGAGTGTTCGTACGACTAACTTTCTACTGATTCTAGCTAATTGAAGCTCTTTAAGCACTAAAATTGAAAATATATTATTCAATACTGTACACTACATATGTACAAATAACCTTAACTAAGTAAACAAATCGACCGAGGCCCACAAATTTAACAAATGAAACGCTTACGCGTGCTAATTTTTCCCGTGCTGCCATCTAGCTGCGTCGAGGTGAATTAATTTTGTATCGTATCGTATCGTAAAAAACACGTTTTTGTTTTAAACCCTTTAATTTTTAACATTGTTCTGGTTCTTAGTATTTGTTGTTATAGCGGCAACAGAAATACATCATCTGTGAAAATTTCAACCGTCTAGCTATCACGGTTCATGAGATACAGCCTGGTGACAGACGGACAGACAGACTAGACAGACAGACAGACAGCCAGACAGACGGACAGCGGAGTCTCAGTAATAGGGTTCCGTTGGTACCCTTTGGGTTCGGAACCCTAAAAAACAGACAGATTCGTGCCGAACACCCGATTGAACACAAGTTCAGTAATACTAAATGCTTGAGTAATACGCTTCCGTGCTCAGTTTGCTTGCTACCAAGCGGCAGCAGGGTCGCGCGCTACCGTGCAGTATTACTTTGCAGCGTTGCTTACGTAGTAATCATGCCGTATTGACTATGCCGGACTGAGCGCGGAAACTTATTACTCAAGAATTTAGTATTACTGAACTTGCGGTCACTCAGGTGTTCGGCACAAATCTGTCTGACTTTTTTATGATAGTCTGAGAATAATACGTACATTTAATATCTCGACCTAAGGTTCGAGCTAGTAACGAGCTACTATATAAAACAAAGTCGGGTTATTTACACTATTTATAACTCAAGAACGGCTGGACCGATTTTTCTTATCTTTGATTTGTTGGATTTGTGAATAACACCGCCTTGAATAGCACAATAGCAAAAAAATAATAGTTTTTTTGTCAACATGTGAGCCGAAATGAGGCAATTTGGTGAAGACTCTCATTTAGTGTGAACGTAGCATACGTAGGCCATCGTCTGGGAGCAACTAGTATGGCGGCGACACGTATCAGGCCGAAACCGGAGCATATCCTATTCTACTATATCCTACTAATATTATAAATGCGAAAATAAGTGTGTGTGTGTGTATGTGTGTGTGTATGGGTGTGTGTGTATGTGTGTATACGTGTGTGCGCGTGCGCGTGTGTGCGCATGCGCGTGAGTGTGTATGTGTGTGTGTGTGTGTGTATGTGAGTTTTTGTTACCAGGTATCTATATGTGATATTTTGAAAGAGGAATAATTTAGATAGTTTAAAAACTAAAACAACTGACTTCCATGCAGCGCGAATCAGTTTCAGTAGCAAATTTGAGACCTTTGATGTAATATCTCTGGAGATACTTATCAAATCTCTATGAAATTACAATGGGACCACTTTGAAAATGTACCCTACCAATTAAAAAAAATAAATATTCAAATCGGTTTACAATTGACGGAGTCATAGCGTAACTTACATACAAAAAAAACATAGAAGAATTGAAAACCTCCTCCTTTTTGGAAGTCGGTTGAAAAGCCGCGCGACACAGCTGGTGTTATTAATGTAATCTTGACTTGACACTACATTATTCATCAACTGAAACACTTCCTTAGTTTTATCCCAACTAATACCTACGCTACAGTTGTTCCTTAAGAGATATCGTTGACCTATCTAACTTGCCTTAAATAATATTGTAATCAATAATCAATACAAAAACAATAAACAATCAAGCCACATTAAAAAAATATATATTTATAAAGTACTACGTGAAACTACTTCGTACTAAGGTTACGTTCAATGCGAAGTGAGGGCAAACACATATGCATAGCATATTGTGATTGTTGTAGCGTAGCAATAGTGTACCTTATTTTTATAATTGCATATACCTTTTGCTGGCTCCTTCGATGTCCTTGTCCAAGTTTTCGAACGCGTCCATTTTGGAGAGCGTTATGATGCCGCCAAATGAGTTATTCGAGAGCCAGGGGTAAGGGGAATTCTCGGGAGCGACCGCGTATTTTAACAGGAAATCCAATTCCGGAGGGTCAATCTTGCCCTCTTGTTGTTGAATCTATAGCCGAAAACAAGTTTAGTGATTATATCGACTCATATTAAAAATATAATGTCCTATATAAATATAAATAAATAAAAAAAATATATAAATGCCCGAAATTAGCAGAGACGAAATCGTGATGGCTCTTAAATAACTCAAAAATGGAAAAGCCCCAGGAGAAGACGGAATCATTACGGAGTTTTTAAAAGCCGGAGGAGCTCCAGCAGTTCATCAGCTTCAGCAGCCCTTCAATTCCGTTCTTTTCACTGGGAGAACTCCACAGGCATGGAACAGAAGCATGGTGGTTCTGTTTTTCAAAAAAGGAGACAAAACTCTTAAAAACTACCGCCCGATTTCGTTTCTGAGCCATGTCTACGAGCTGTTTTGAAGGGTCATCACGAACCGTCTTGCGCGAAGACTCGACGAGTTCCAACCTCCGGAACAGGCCGGGTTCCGAAGCGGTTACGGCACCATAGACAACATCCACACGGTGCGACAGATTGTACAGAAGACCGAAGAGTACAATCGGCCTCTGTGCTTAGCATTTGTGGACTATGAGAAGAAGAAGAAGGCCTTCGACTCAATCGAAACCTGGTCCGTTCTCGAGTCCTTGCAGCGTTGCCAAGTCGACTGGCGACATATCGAAGTGTTGAGATGTCTGTATAATGCCGCAACGATGACCGTACAAGTACAGAACCAGCGAACTAAACATGTCCACCTGCGTCGAGGAGTGAGACAGGGGGACGTCATATTCTCGAAACTGTTCACTAACGCCATTGAGGATATGTTTAAGACGCTGGATTGGAAAGATTGTGGCATTAACATCAACGGCAAGTACATCTCTCACTTACGATTCGCAGATGACATCGTCATTATGGCAGAGACGCTGCAGGACCTACAAAGGATGTTGAATGGCCTAGCGGATTCTTCTCGTCGCATCGGTCTCCGGATTAATTTGAACAAAACCAAAGACATGTACAACGAACACGTTGTTCCGGAACCGATTGCCGTAGATGGAACCCCACTCGAAGTTGTCACTAAGTATGTTTGCCTAGGGCAGACGCTCCACCTAGGCAAACACAAATTCGAGAAGGAAATCCAGATAAGAATTCAGCCAGGCTGGGCAGCATTCGGAAAACTCCGTCAAGTCTTATCGTCGTCTATACCGCAGTGTCTAAAGACAAAAGTCTTACAAAAATAAAGTCTAAAGTCGTAAACAGTGCGTCCTACCTGTAATGACATACGGACCGAGACGTGGACACTCACAGTTCGACTGGTTCACTAGTTTAAAGTCGCTCAGCAAGCTATGGAGAGAGCTATGCTCGGTATTTCTCTGCGGGATCGAATCCGGACAGAAGTAATTCGCCAGAGAACTAAAGTTATCGACATAGCTCAACGGATTAGCAAGCTAAAGTGGCAGTGGGCTGGCCATATTTGCCGCAGGACAGATAACCGTTGGGGTAGACTTGTCCTAGAGTGGAGACCGCGAATCGGGAAACGTAGCGTATGACGTCCTGTGAGCAGGTGGAGCGACGACATACGCAAAGCGGTAGGCAGTGACTGGAATAGAAAAGCCGAAGGTCGGGCTCAGTGGCGCGCGCATCTTGGGTGAGGCCTACGTCCTGCTGAGGACTGACACAGGCTGATGATGATCGATTCATAGAGAATAATATGAACTAAAAGGAAGACTGGTTGCATCATGCCTTAGGCGAGTTCATTTATATGAGATTGTTGCTACGAATTTTATGACATAACGTACCTAACTAGCACAATCCTCCCACAACAAGATCCTGACTTATTTGTTGCTGGATTTCGAAAAACGTGTCAGGATAGATCTGTAAGGACTGTAACAAGTTAAGTAAATCGTTTGACCACTATCTCACCTGTTGTTAAGTGATGATACGATCGAAGATGGTAAGCACGCTAGGCATAGAATGGGAACTGGCTCTCAAGGATAGCTGCCGGAATACATTAGGTGTTTGGCGACAGATTTTCTAACTTGAGGGTGGTAGCTGGCCAGTCGGACACTAGATAGTGTCCTGCCACCATGCGGGGTTGTTGGTTTCTTAACGATGTTTTTCCTTCACTGGAGGGCTATTATAAGAAGCGCACATACATTTTTCTATAGAAAAATCCATTGGTGCACGGCAGGGTTTTAACTCGGTACCTCTGGCATCAAAGCCAACCGGTCCCCCGATTACGCCACCGGGCCCTCAAAATCGCTTCTCACGGCGCGGTGCGTGGTATTGCAAACAGACAGGCTAGCCTGCACCAGCGCACTGTAGGAAGAACGACTCCGTGAAAGTCTGTGTGTGGCTGATGCGTGATCATCGTAGTAAGTGTGATAATCCGTGGAATTATTTCACCGTGAAAAGCTAGCATTAGATATATCCTTACTTTTCAGCGGGCGTCATCGTGTTTTAGTGTCTGTCTACATAAAACGAAAAAATTATCTTAGTCCAGAAGAAATGTTCCGAGGATATCCAACTCATTCAACTCACTTGCAAGGTGATTAAGAAGAGGAACACCAGCTTATCCCTCTCAAAGAGACCTCTGCTAGTGTAAACAAACACCGCAAACGTGATGCTATCTAACAGATATCTGACTCTCATATCCAGGTCGTCAGCTGATGGCGCGTTAGCAAGAGCATCTCGGAACACCACGCTGTAAGCCTTCAGTGAGAATTGGTACATCGGGTTGATCTTGTACAGCTCATTTAGGATAAAGTATAGGAGAGAGGCGCGAGTAGCTGCCGTCCTAGAAAAGTAAGGATTTATTTCAATAGAATAAAAGTGAAAACAAACATAACTTACTTTCAAGTGTGGAAATCTGGTATGTAGAAGCTTTTATTGCATAAAAATATTTAATACCTGAAATTAAGTAATTTAATTCATTTAAATATGTATTAAGTATTTACCATAATTTGGAAACCTCTTGAAAAAAATCAAACGTCTGATTTTTTTTTCAAAAAAGATGCATTTTGAATATGATGTTATTCCTACATAGATATACCTGTATCTTTCCCTCGCCTCGTCTATTTTAACAGCCGTGATTTTTCCTTCAGCTACTTTTATTTCGATATCTGCTGCGGTTTTCTTCGTGGTCTCTAAATTAATGACCAAGGCGGAATCGCTCAGGATATCTGGTCCGGCGGAAGATAGTCTCTTCAGAAGATCATCTTCGAGAGTTTTTAGAGTAATCTTGAAGTCATTCTGTTGCTTGGTGAGTCCAGATCGCAAACTCTCCAAGTCGGGTCTTTCAGCCTTTACTACTTCACCTAGAAGCTGCTCTTCTAGCCTGAAGACGAATTATAGAATCACTTGAACTTTACCTTTTAGAATGAGTAGTTATTTAGATAAGTTGAATACACTTTTATGTAAAAGTGTATTCTTAGTTTTTGCAATAAATAACAAATAGGTCCATGGCAGTCTTATAATTAAGTCCCTTATCGATTGAACTGGTTCGTAATTAGTGATTAAACTGGTCAAATTATTTTCTAAAAATTAAACCGTCGGCCTATATCGAAATGTATAAAATTGAGTTACCCATCTCTGGTGACGGTGAAGTTAATGAGAGTGCACTGGGCTTGCATCTCCGGTTGGTAGTGAGGGTTGGCCAACTTTGTTTGAAGCAGTAGACGGAATTCGGGGTGGTAATCTATTTCTCTGTCACCGATCTGGAACAAATTGACCCACGTTGATGTTTATGCCCACGATGTGTAAGTTACACATCGTGGATTTTTTCTTTTTCTCTTCCTATTAGGTTTGTATCATGTGTCTCTTCTCAGCTACAATATAAGACCTTTTATGCATTTATTTCAAATAGTGGAAAATTCAAGAAAGTAGTATTAGTACCTAATATTAGGTTGGGGAAAAAGTCTTTTCGCATTATAGTAAGTATGTATTGGCTATACTATTTGTATCTGGCTGGTTTTAGTATCATTAAAAGTTTAAGTTTGAAAGAAGATAATTCCATATTCAAATTAGGAAAATGTGTGATTTTCATTTATTTTTCGTACTGTGAAGATGAGTGAATCTAATGTAAAATAACGATACATTTTAACATTGTACTACAAAATAGGTAAAAATGCCAAGGCAAGCTGCGAAAAAAATTTGCGATGTTTATGGACCTAGTGCAGTGTCAGTAGCACAAATTTGGTTTAAGCGTTTTCTATCCGGAAATTTTAATGTCAAAGATGCACCTCGCTCTGGTCGCCCTATTACAGATAAAATGGATGCCATTTTTGAAAAAGAGTAGCGAGATCGGCATATCAGTAATTACGACGTAGCCGAAGAACTGGGAATTGACTACAAAACAGGTTTGGCGCATTTGAAAAAAACTGGGTACACAAAAAAGCTCAATATTTGGGTACCTCACGACTTCACTGAAAGAAACCTAATGAACCGTGTACGCTGTGTGTGTGGTGGGATTGGAAGGGCATTATTCATTATGAGCTGTTACCACCAGGCAGGACCATCGATTCTGAACTCTACTGTGAACAACTGATGAGATTAAAGCAAGAAGTTGAGAGAAAGCGGCCGGAATTAATCAACAGAAGGGGTGTGGTTTTTCATCATGATAACGCTAGACCTCACACGTCTTTAGCCACTCAGCAAAAATTAAGAGTTTGGCTGGGAGGTGATAATGCATCCGTCATATAGTCCTGACCTTGCACCTTCAGATTTCCACCTGTTTCGGTCTGTTCAGAATTCTTTAGGCAGTGTCAGGTTAACATCACGAGAGGACTGCCAAAACTACTTGTCGCGGTTTTTAGATCAGAAGCCCCAAAATTTCTATAGCAATGGGATCATGTCCCTACCTACAAGATGGCAAAAAGTTATCGAACAAAATGGTACCTACATACTTTAGTTAAATGTAAATAAACTATATTAAAAGATGTTTTGAATTTTCTTAAAAAATGCGAAAAGACTTTTTCCCCAACCTATTATAATGTTTATTGATATTACTGGAAAACTGGTTAATATTTATCATCAGCATTAAAGCTATTACTAACATCTGCGACTATACGCTCATCATAATATCATGTACAATGAACAAGTCATGATGTAAATGATCGCAATTATTTACCTTCAGCACTTTCCCTTTCCTGATGAGCACTCGTCCTAACAAGGGTTCCAGTACGGCATCTACAGTCTCTCCTATATTCTCTAACATTACAACATCTCCATTTGAAACGGCGCGTTCAATTCGATCCAAGTAGTTTCGCTGAGTAAGCCGAATCGCTACCAGTTTCTCGCCATATTTCGACTTGATCCACTTTATACCTTGCCTAAAATTTTTTGCAGATAAATTAGGTGAAACACGGCATGAGCGCAGCGAAGATTATTTTCAGGGGGGCGAACTCCTAACATTACATAGATACATATAAGTACTCTTTATTGTTAATGGTAAACGCGAGATTTAAGGTCAGTTCACACCGAGACGCGATGCGACGAGACGCGACGCGACGTGATGTTGCTTGTGGTTTCGTGCTACGCAGCGTGGCGCCGCCGAATTATCTCAATGAAATGTGTATTCTATTATGTACTAAATACAGTTTGTATTACTCTCTGAAAAAGAGCGCGCCGCGTCGCGGTCTGAGCTGACCCTAAGCGGTATGTGCATAGGTACTCAGTGTTCGCAGGAAGGAACAGAGTAGAGGAGGACACTAAATTCACTGAATTCTCAAACATTGTGTTAGTAAAAACTGTATTTTATTTTATAAGGGCGCATGGAGCTTCAACTGCGCCTTCTTAAACCCTCCTCCGCAGCCACAGAATATCGATGAGGTGAGGTTTCGATTTAAGAATTGAAACATATCCAGTGAAATTACATGTGAAACTCAAAATCTGAATGTCTCGAGGTAATGGGTGAAATGACGTGCAATATTGCAAAACCCTAAGTTTGATGTGCAACAGTATAGAGAAATATATATATATATATATATTTCTCTTGGCATATCGAAACATTTTTGAATATATCTATACTATGATACTATAGTATACTATATATACTATAATATTATAAAGAGAGAACATTTGTATTTTTGTATGTTTGTAATGCTTTGGGTCAAAAACTACTGGGCCGATTAAAAAAATTCTTTCACTAATATATAGAATGGACTTTCGGAATGAAAATATGCTATATATTATCCCGTTTAAATCAATGGTACATTCGTGGAGACCTAATTTGCAAAAAAAAGACTAAAAAACGGTGCAACAGTACAGATAGAACCAGGCATCTAGCTTGTCATGTTACCCCTAATAATTTAAAACCATGATTTTGAATTTATAAGAATGCAAGCAGAAACTATCAAAAAACCAGAAATTATTTGCTAATGAAAATATATAAAGATGTCTATGGTAACTCACAATTGCGGGTCTATCATAAGCGGCCAGCGTGCGGAGTTAGTTAATATTGTGGCGTTCTCACTGCTCATTGTATCCGTGGGAAGACCCTCGTTGTTCCAAAAAGCTATTTGTGCGTCGTCAGTCAACATTGTTAGCGGTTCTAAGCCCGGGGTTGTGTCGATTTTAGGCTGCAATTATTTTCAAAGCTTATTAACTTGAAACTACTGCTCTTTAGATTTGAATGCAGATAATGATGATAAATTGAATTAAGGATTGACAATATAGGAATTTCTAAATGCATGGATTCCTATCCTATGTAGATATGTCTCGCTTAGATCTACGTTCCGGCCAAGCACGTTCGAAGAGCTAAGTAAGCTACCATTAAACAAAATTAAGACTTAAATAAGAAAGATCGTTTAAAAATTTAAAGACATACATAATAATTTACATACAACGCGAAATTTTCAGTAGCAAGTTTGAGGACTTTGTTTAACATATCTCTGGATATACTCATTAGATCTTAGTAAAGTTTACTAAAGGACCACATCTACTCGAGAATAATTAAAATCGGTTCATGACCAGTGACAAGTTTTAGGTGTTTATCTCCATATCTATGAAGATCTCAATGAATTGAATAATGGGACCACCGCGAATAGGTACATACCCTACTAATGATAAAAATAATCATTCAATTCAGGTTACAATTATTTGCGGTGAAATCGCGTAATATTATACACATACAAAAAACATATAAGTAGACGAATTAATAACTTTTTTGGTGTCAACACTCATGGTGTACTCTTACTTTTGTAAATCGTGTCACCATAAACGAACTTAGCAGAAATTATGGATATGGTAAAAAGATGACAGTAAAACTCGACTCACATCAATTTTTTGGAGCGTCGGTACCCAGTCGTCATCCATGAGTTGGACTCGGTACTTCCTCGTGAAGCATCCCACGTAAGAAATAAACGCTGACACCAATAACACATCACCTGGGAGCAGTACTCCGCTTTCTTTGAGATTTACCACCGTTGCAGACCAACTGTTAAAAAAAAAAACATTTTCTTTCTAAGTCTCTTAATTGTTGATAACGACAGATAAGACCTGAACTGACGTCTTCGTGATTATTTTCCATCTACCCCTGCGATAACCCAAGGTCCTCCCAGCTCCTTTTCTTAGCTTTACTCTGAAAATTTAATCTAGAATGGTCTACTACGGTGTGATATGGGTCGAAGGACTTTTCTATCAAATAACATTTTCTTAAATTAGGGGAAGACCAGAAGTGGAACAATGGCTGCTAATAAATACAAAACACCGTACCGTATTTTTTCTGAGGCCAAGCCGTTAACTAATCTATTGGCTAAATCAATGGTAGCATTGGTAGCGTCAGCTTCTGCTTGGCATTTCATCTTCTCGTTTACTGCTTCTTGGAAAGCTTTCAACAGCTCTTCTAATTTTTCTTCAAGTTCCTGTCAATAAAGTTCGAGTAAAATACGATACGTACTAACTTTTCTCGATTATGAATTCACAAACCAGAATTTGCACTGATTTAATGCATGTATATTGTTATGGTAACATTACTATAACCTTAATTTTATGATTAACACCTGACATTTCAAATGTGTCACAGGTGACTTCCTACGTGAAAGAATTATAATGAGCTCATTGTAACTTACTTTTTAAGTCACATCATCATATTTAATTAAAAAAAATTGTTTATTATCATGCACCACATTCATTGTGAAAATGCCCAATTCTTATAAAAAGACTTGGTTTTGGATAACGCAAGCATCAACCTATAGGTCTATTGAATAATAAACCACTAGTTACTACCACCGTTGAGCCTGTCCAGGTCCAGGGCTATCAATATCATTAATGTCTGTTCCTACTTACATGAATCTGGTCAGTAAGGAAGGCCAGTTTATCTCTAGCCGCTTGCAGCTCCGCATTGGCCGCATTCAAAGCTCGTCGCTTGGGTTCGACGACAACGTAAACGTCGTTAAATTTGCATATGTTGATCACCCAAGCACAAAGACCGGCCGCGGCTGCTGACTTTGACATTATGAACGCGGCGTTGAATTCTGGGTCCTTGATGTATGGCTGTGCTGCCTGCAATTGACCATGTTCGAAATTTATCGATTAAGCTACAGTGAGGTATACAGTGACACTAAATCATACGAAATACCATGAGTATTACTTACAATATCTTAAAAGTTATATAAGACATTTATTTATCATCAAATGGGTCGCACTTATAGATGCAATTTGATATCCACAAGGTGTTTGATCGGAGTGATACACAGTATACTAATTTTGAGCGAACAGCGTCGCCTATAATTATTAACCTATACCTTAGTTTAGTATTTTACCTTGATAACGTCCGGATGAATGTTCTCTTTGTCATAAAACACTAGATCGTTTAAGAACTGATCTACTTTGGCCATCATAAGCTGCAAAGAAAAAAGTTCTTTACAAATTAAGCCAAGTTGCACGTTGGTCTTATATCACTCTGTTGCACTTATTCATAATAAGTACTATACTACTTATACTATAATACTTGATATATTCTGTATCTACCTTATATATATTTTACAAGTGACATGATGACACATAATGTCAAATTAATCAATGTTTACAGAAAATAAAATAATTATTAATTTTAGACCACGTTATCAAATCTACCATACGGACCTTGCAAGCCTTCCAAGACCTGTCCTTAGGTATCTTCCCTTTCTTCGCAAACAGCACTAGTACAGCGGCTGTGACATTAACGACTGCATCGGGAGGAGAACCGAAGGACTTGAGCTCAGTTAAGTTGTTCTTGTTCAAGGTGTTCAAGGCTTCTTGAGCCGCCAACAGCGCTGGCTCGGCTTTGGCAAGATCGTCAGCGCAAATCTTTGCCTTTATTGTCACGTCTTCTTCAATTACTTTGACTTTCTTTTCCTCTTCCGCGGCTGTTGGGACAAAGTTTGTTGTAAAGCCGTATGAAACAAATCAGGAAGAGAGGGTTCACAGAGACTTCTCGAAATTTCATAAAAATATCGATGTGACTTTCAAACACTGAAACATACGATGGTATATTACTGTTTCTCATACATTTTCACTACAAATAAGTTTAAGGTCATGTGCCTTTTGTTTGTATGAAAAAGTAATTAGCTACTGGAATAGTATAGACGTTAGAAAAAAGAAAAGCAGTTATTACTTACCAAATGCTTTCTCTTTGGATACTTTCTCACTTTCAGCACCTACGACATCAATAAGCGCTTCAGCGTTCCTATTCTTCTCTTTTAAAATGATTTCTTGTTCAGCCAAAGTGACCTATTTTAAAATATCATGGTGAGTAAGATCTGAAGAAGCTGAAATTCTTCACTTTTTTTTTAACTTTCAAGTGAAAGGTTTTTGAAACGATAGCAGTGAAGATGTGTTGACAAACCACATTTTACTGCTTTGATTAATTTTGTTTCAATTAACTTTCATCAAGTTTATTAAAACTACTTAAAGACCATTTTTTTTAATTCTACGAAATACCTGGTGCGATGTAGGCGGAGTAGGTTTATAGCTACATAGTACCTATGACCTAAACAATATAATAAAATGAAGTCTGTCACTAAAACAAAAAATTTTAAAAACATGGTATACCTTCAATACAGAGACATCAGCAGCGCATGATGCCAACTTCTCAAGTCCGTTCTCAAGCCTCAATATCATCATTGTCAAGTTGGAAGATTTCTCATTGAGTAGTTTGGAATATAAGGCAATCTGTTCTAGGAAAGTCTTAGGCGTGGTATAGTTGTATCGGCGCTCGTTCTGATAATATATAGCCGACATGTTGTTGACGCTTTGGTGGACGTGTGACATGAAATTTGCCACTGGTTCTACTAGGTGTGGCTGAAATGAAAAATCAAATGCTATCCAATACAAGCAATTTTAGGTTGCCCTTGTTTAATTTAATCGTAAAAAGACTAGATTTACAGGGTAAAGAAACTTTAAGTAAAATTAGTTTTATTGATTGTGTGAGTAAGTTACGAGTATGCAAGTTTAGTCGTCTTAGGGCCAGTTTCACTGGGTTCCCGATAATGTTTCAGATATCTGACTAATGGTAATAACCGATACAATGACTGGCACCTGAAGCGGATTTTTAGGGTTTCGTACCCAAATGGTAAAAAACGAGATCCTATTACTAAGACTCCGCTGTCTGTCTGTCTGTCCGTCCGTCTATCACCAGGCTCTCATGAACCGTGATAGTTACGACAGTTGAAATTATAACAGACGATGTATATTTATTGCCGCTATAACAACAAATACTAAGAAACAGAATAAAATCAATATTTAAGGGGGCTCCCATACAACAAACGTGATACTTTGTAAATTTTTGCTCGATATTAATAACGGCAACAGGTAGACGCTTTAAATACATACATACATACATAAATAAAATCACGCCTTTTTCCCGTTGGTGTAGGCAGAGACTACTTCTTTCCACGTGCTACGATCCTGACACACGTCTTTCGCTTCTTCCACTTTCATGAGTACCTTCATACATGCTTGCCGGTTATAAGTACTTTGCCTTTTTTTAAAACGCTTTAAATATTCACAGAATATTTAGTTATATTATTCACTTTAAAAATAAGTAATAACATTAAAATAACAAAGGGGGCTCCCATACAACAGACATGATTATTTTTGCCGTTTTTATAGATAATGGTGCGAAACCCTTCGTGCGCGAGTCCGACTCGCACTTGGCCGGTTTTTATATATTAAATTTTCTATACTAGAGTATAGATTAACAAAATTGGCTGAATAAGAATATAATCATTTTTTTTTAAATTTGATTTATCATTCATCATAACCAGCATATTTGAGCCTCCAAAAATAATACAATGCCCCCAAAATAATTAGGCCGTAAGCACACGGCGTATTTTAAGCGCGCAGACGACGCGCGTTTCAGGAACGCGCGTCTTCGGCGCCGTCGACGCTGATTGTTGCGTTTGCACTGATGATACAAGCGCGCGCATGAAGCGCGTATACGCGCGTTTGAAGCGATACAAACGCGCGTACAAAGGAGCGGAGTAGGGGCAGGGGGGGGAACGCGCTCACGCCACCACTGCAAAAAACGCAAAATCTACGAGCGACTACAGCGCGTCTGTATCGCTGTATCTGCACGTATACGCGCAGTAGAGGCGCGTTTCACGATCGCCCCGTGTGCTTAAGTTACAAGGTTGCGATCGAATCCCGTTTGAATCGCGTATACGCGCGTAATCTGCGCGTCGTCTGCGCGTTTAAAATACGCCGTGTGCTATGGGCCTTAGGCTTTTACTTTAAATATGCTACACACACGCTTAACATTGAAACTCAATTTAATGAAAAAGTATAATGATTTTCTTTTTTAACAGTCTTCAAATAAAAGGAGGATGTTTCTCAATTCGACCATTTATTTATACAGGGTGTCGGGTTTCATATGGTCCAAACGAAAACCATCGATGGAGGACTCCAAGGGCTATCCAGAGAATGTATTAACCCATGTATGTTCCACGAAAATCTATAGTTTTCGAGAAAATTGCGTTTTACATGTTTTAGAGTTAGTCCCCGAAATGTTGCAATTTATTTAATTTTTTTCCCAAACTATAAAGGCCAGAGCCCTAGTTTTTTTTGTGGGACTATGAACAATGAATAGGTCTTTCAGGGAAAACAATTTTTTTCATTTAGGCTTATTATTTTCTGAGAAAAAAAATAAGATATCACATTTTTTTATTTAGACGATATTTAAACTTTACTTTGGGCAGGCTTTTTAAAAAAAAAAACGCAGAATAAAAAAAATTACAACCTATTTTAAAAACTTGTCCGTTTTATGGACCTGCTGCTCGCCAAATTTTATACGGCTACGACAAGATTTTCAGGTCGAAAAACATAATTAACGAAATAGAAAGGATTTCAATATTAAAATTATTTCTTCTGAAATACATTTTGGTGATCTCTTTATAGGGTTCCGTAGCCGAATGGCAAAAAACGGAACCCTTATAGATTCGTCATGTCTGTCTGTCTGTCTGTCTGTCTGTCTGTCTGTCCGTCCGTATGTCACAGGCATTTTATTCCGAAACTGTTAGGACTACAGAATTGAAACTTGGTAGGTAGATGTATTCTGTGAACCGCTTTCCGATTTTTATACAAAAATATAAAAGTTTAAGGGAGGGCATCCCATACATAGAAATGAAACAAAAAAAAAATTTTCTTTAAACCTATACGTGTCTATGGATAGGTCTTCAAAAATGACATTGAGGTTCCTAAAATCATTTTTTCTCAAAGTCAATCATTTGAAAGAGGGGCGCGTCTAAAGTGGTAAAATGTGTGTCCCCCCCCCTCTAACTTTTAAAGTATGGGAGTGAAAAATCTAAAAAAATACATGCTGTAGATATCAATAAAAACTAACAACGAAAATTGGTTTGAACGAGATACAGTCAGCAGTCTTAGAGATATGGCGACCGCAAAGATAACTTTGTTTTTCATACAGGCACTATAAAAAACAAAGTTAATTTTGTTGTTGCGAAAAATCAAAGTTATAGAATACTCTACTGTATTACGGAACCCTACGAGTGCGAGTCCGACTTGCACTTGGCCAGTTTATTTACATAATTAACTCATATGACGGAAACAAGTTGTAAGTAAAGCCCAAAATCTTTAAATTAAGGAACTTCAAGCACTCTTGAAACTTGAGGTTTTATGTTGAAAATTATCGACAATTTTACTAGCCTACCTTTTGCCATTTTTATTATAAAAGTTCAAAGTTACATCTATGCACATGATATCGCTTAATAAAGTTTCTTTTTAGATGAGAAAAGGAGTGATCATTTTTAGTTTTCTTTTTCTATGATTATTTTAGTTTGGTGTTTAATTTACGTAATAGGCAAGGGTTTGACCACTATCTCACTTGATGATAAGTGATGATGTGGTGATCGACCATGATGCTTGCTTTCTTAGACGATACTTTTACACTCGCGGGCTTGGGTTGTTCTCCCATATAAAAATAAAATAATTTGAGGTCAGGCATCTTAATGGCCAGAGACAGATCCATCGCACCGGATACATCAACTTGTGTAAGTGTCACCCTAAAGAGAAGTGAAGACAATTACTTCTTTCATAATATCAGAAGAAACTTCATAAAGCGTTATCGTATGTGCAATAATGTGCATTACTGTTAAGTGTCACTTTGCTTGCATTGCTGTAAAGAGACACTTTAAACTTTATTACAAATTTGACAGATAAAAATTAAGAAAATTGTCGATATTTTTTAACATAAAACCTTTTAAATCTACATGAATAATTGCTTATATTTTTCATCCAGGGTAAGGGTCTCCGGCTTCGGTATAGGCTATTGTTTGGCTAAAAATCAGGACGAGAGATTCAAGGCTCGTTCTCGTCTAAAATCTGCAGCCATTCATGGGCATGATACGTAGTACTATTATTAACCAAGCAAGCAAAGCGAGCGAAGTATCTCAGTTTCGAGATTGGCCAAAACTGCTTTCGTTCGTCTGTCAGTCAGTCTGTCTGTCTGTTCTTACCTACAGCCCTATGATTCTCAATCATTCAAAAACCTATCTAGATTCGGAAGCTTCATTTTTAATTTTGAATATTGAGAAATCCGTGCTATTTAGTCGCGAAAACCTTTATAATTAAAATAACTGATTTTTCGAATTAAAATAAGTAACCGATTGGAGCATTGTGAATTGCAAAGATTCGAGTCTCAATCATTCGAAAGCAATACTGTCAGCTTTCGAATGATTAAGAATAACCCTGCTTGCTGGTCGCAAGTCGGATTTTGACGCTAAATTGGTACACGAGTTCCTTGATTAATATTAAAATGTTTGACAAACGCATTTTTGATTGGGGGGGGGGGAATAGGGGGGGGAAAGGGGGAAAAAATTCCTGTAGCTTCATTTATCGACGGATTTTAGTCAAATTTGAGAAGCACACTAAGGACTTCATTCTACACAAGATTTTGTGAAAATAGTTTTTAAAAGTAGGAATAGAGGGGGGGAAATTGGGTGAAGTTTTCTGTAGGCTATATATGGACGGATTTCAATTTTTGATTGTATAGGAACACATTTTCCGTCAATCTGACTACCAGATCCTTTTTACCTTCACAAGAAAAACCCGTAGACACCAAATTCAAAACCCTAGGACCAATGGAACGCAAGTAATCGCTAAAACTTATACCCCTATTTTGCCTTAACTCTGAAATGCTAAGCCAAGGGAAAGGGGAAAGTGTCGGTATTATATTACATGGTTACAAGGGCACGTGAGGTCTACCGTTCTTACAGACCCACAAATTTATTGTGGCCATGATCAAGACTACTGCGCACGTAGAATCGGCCGCAAAATCAAGTACAAAGATATCAAGCGAGCAAAATCGCGGCATGTTGCTTGCTTGAAATCATTGTCGTGTCAGTCAGTAAGCGACAAATCGATTGAGATTGTTTTGTTGTTATTTGATGGAATAAAGTAAAAACACCCCAGGGTTTCGCTTGATTACTTAAATGCTATCAGGTGAGCCCAATTGTAAGCAATGACGTCTGCTTACGACAAAATGTTGCACATCACCGCGATGCACCTGCTATCTTGAGACATGAAAGAAAAATAACATAGGTACCTTACCCGGAATGTGTTAGGATTTAGAAAAAAATATTTGACATACCTCCCTATTTGATACCAAGAAACCTGATACCAGATGAGTTAGTAATAGTAAGAAAGTAAAAAGCTATAAATTATCAGTTACCGGCAAAGATTCTACTTCAGCCAAGAACCTCTTGGAGACAGATCGTAGCGCCTCTTGTGGCCACTCGTGGAACCAATTGATGGCTGTGCAGTTTACTAACGAAGGGAACTTTCGCGCTCGGACACGTAAAGTTGCTCCCACAGGGGAAAAGCAAAGCACCACCTAAGAAAGAGTTCGTTTTATGATAAAGTTTCATCTGAAACAATCTGACACAACGACATTTAAATTTGTCAAAAATCTATCAGATGACTTCCTAATTGGCTGAATCGGACTAAGGCTTTCGTAAATTAAACTATGGCCGACTCTGGTTACCTTGAGCATAGTCCTCACGCGATTGATGAAGAATCTCCAACAATTTTCACGTGTGTCTGGTACCCCAGATGCTTTTGTCTGAAACACGAATTACATACAGTAAAAATTCCATATAACATAATATAAATACTATAATATTATAATTTAAAAAAGTACTAGAAAAACAAACGCAAAAGTCGTTTTAGTCAGTGTGACTGTTTGCTTATCTGCGACCTCTTCTCGAGTCTTCGTTAAATAGCTTGATCGATTTGGCTGATTTAGCCAGTAGATGTGATAAAATAAGACTACTTTTTAACCGACTTCCAAAAAAGGAGGTTACTCAATTCGACCGTATATAAAAATATTTTTTAATTTTAAATTTTTTTTATGTTTGTTTGCGGATAACTTCATCGTTTATTAACCGATTTTGATTTTTGTTTTTTTGACGGAAAGGAGATATCCCTAGGGTGGTCCACAGTAATTAAATCGAGATCTGATTGGTATCTTCAGTGATATGGAGATAAACATCTTAAACTTGGTACTGAAAATTAATAGCGCGGCATTTGAAGTCGGTTATTTTAGTTTTTTAAACGATCTTATAACGCTCTGTAAACCAAGAGGCGCAACTAGATAGACATCTAGGTAGATGTCTATCTAGATAGATTTCTACATAGATGTCTATCTAGTTGTAACTCGTGCTTGACGCGCACCTCCACTTCGTGGTTTGTAAACACAAATTCAGGGAGTCAATGGTTAGAACGACAAAAACGTACCTCTCCACGGACTCCGTTGATAACATTCTCCGTCTCATCTTCGGCCAGCAGTTCTGGAATCTCTCCAGATGCCAACAAATCATTCACAAGTACCAGGAACCGCTCTTCGGCTACTTGAGCATCCGTCATTAGGAAAATGTTGCCGATATTTTTCAAGCCCGCCTTTATGTATAATCCGGCTAAAAAAGGACGGTTTAGTTTGACGTTTGCATTTCTTTGCATGGTCTTGCATAGTATGTATAGTGAAATAAAACAATTGCTAACAAAGGGATCAGTTTTGTGTCAGTATGTGTACTAATTTTCTTCGATAGATGTACATTATATTACTTACAAGTAATAAAATAACTTTAATAATCACTGTAATCTAGCATCTAGCTACAAAATAACAGTCAATTATTAAAGTAGTTATTAATTAAAGTAGTTTGGTTATCTAACCGTGCGGCATCATTCATCAATTAGAGTAAATAAAACCCTCTATAATTCACTATGCTATAAATCATCGGAAAAATAAACGTAAAACAAAAAAATTGCCGTAAAATACAAACTTGCTACGCTCGGTTACGTTACAGCGTAGCTTCATTAGCTAGATACGTAACCATATACGTAGATAGCTGTTGAGTGTCACATCTCTAATTAATGCGTAGATTGGCTACGGAGATTGTTGAGGAAAGCTACGCCTCCAATTATTATGTAGACTGTACTCGTAGGTTACGCAGATAATTACGAGAAGCTACGACTTTAATTCATGCGTAGACTGCAGGCTACGTAGATTATTGCGGAAAGCTACGCTTTTAATCAATGCGTACACTGCAGGCTACGGTGAATGTTACGGATAGCTACGCCTCCAATTATTGCGAAGACTAAGTTACGCAGATAGCTACGGAAAGCCACGCTTTTATTAATGCGTAGACTGTAGGCTATGGAGATTGATGCAGAAAGCTACGCCTCTAATTAATGCAGGTACTGTAAGCTATGCAGATAGCTACGGAAAGCCACGCTTTTTATCGATGCGTAGATTTTAGTGCAAAATAGACAATAATATAAGACAAGGTCACTAAGCGACATATCAAATTGTTGTAGCGGCTCCCATTTTTTAAGCTGTCAAATCAAATAAATTATTTTATTTTATTTTATTTTATTATCAAAGGAAAACTAACAGCTAGTTACAATATATAAACGTGGAAAAAAAAGTCCTTATGGCTATTTAAAAGTTTTCACACATATTTGAGAAAAAACTTACTAATAACGTAGAAAAATTAAAATTAAAATACCGACCTAAACGAATATTATTGCTAGGTAAGTGTTGACATAATATAATTGATTGATTAAACAGGAAGTAACTGTAACGTGTACTTGACAAAAGTTTACAAAAATATTGTACGAAAGTGAGAAGAAGAATATCATATTATGATTGACAAAAGAATTTGTTGTTGACCAAACATTTGAGTTTGGTCACAGTGGTGTTAAATAAATCTAGGTCTATATTATTATTAACATTATTATCTATCGCGTTGTAACACCTGCATGCTCTTACCAGAAAACTGTTTTGTCTATAGTTGCAGTTCGATGATGTGGTGTGAAGCAAGTAATGCTTTCTTACCTTTCTTATCCTAGATGGTGGTGCACTAAGTCCTATCTGTCCCAGTAACTCGGGGCAGTCGATAGTACCGTTAGCTATTTTCATTACGTACGATATGTCTGCTACGCGTCGTCTCTCGCTCAATGGAAGCAAGTGAAACTTTTTACATCGAGTGTTGTAATCAGGTAGAAACATTTTCGCTCGATATTGTAAATATCGACAAAAACGCTTTTGAATCGCTTCGATGCGGTTAATGTAAACGTCGTAACAAGGGTTCCACACTTGGGAAGCGTATTCTAGGTGGCTTCGAACATACGCACAGTATAAAATTTTTAAAGTTTTTAATGTTTTAAAGTCGGATGACATACGCAGAACGAACCCTAGCGCTTTTGAAGCTTTTTAACCGACTTCAAAAAAAGGAGGAGGTTTCTCAATTCGACCGTATATATATATATTTTTTTTTTTTTTTTTTATGTTTGTTCGCGGATAACTTCGTCGTTTATGAACCGATTTCAATTATTCTTTTTTTGTTCGAAAGGAGATATCCCAAGTGTGGTACCATGGTAATTTTATCGAGGTATGATAAGTATCTCCAGAGATATTGAGATAAACATCTCAAAATTGGTACTGAAAATGAATAGCGCGGCATTGAAGTCGGTTGTTTTTTAGTTTTTAAACGATATTATTTTACTATAGTGTCGACATGCTCATCGAATAATAAATTACAGTCGAAGGTCACTCCCAGGTCTCTAATGTTAAATACACGAATAGCTCGTGTATTTGTATTTTTAAACATGTAATTAAAATAGATTGGTACAGGTTTACGTGTATAGGAGCAGATGTAACATTTTGAAATATGTAATTAAAATAGATTGGTACAGGTTTACGTGTATAGGAGTAGATGTAACATTTTGAAATATTTAAGTCTAGCTTATTATTGTAACAATAGTTTTGAAATCTATCTAAATCTTCTTGAAGATTGTGTGTCTGATAAACTACGTATAGGACATAAAATTTTCATATCATCAGCGTATAATAATATTTTGGAATACCGAAAGCAAAGAGATATATCCGATACGAAGATAATAAAGAGGAGTGGGCCGAGCAATGATCCTTGCGGGACTCCTGAGGGAATATACATAGGAGCTGATGAGAACCCATTTAATACTACAGTTTGACAACGATTTTGGACGTAGGATGAAAACCACCGGAATAAGTTTCCACGGATACCAACCTGCTGAAGCTTCTGCACTAACATCACATGATCTATTCTATCGAAACATTTGCTGTAGTCGGTATATATAACGTCTACCTGTGACGGCTCAGACATGTGCCTCGATAGAAAGTCACTGCATAACAATAAATTCGATGTTGTAGATCTACCCTTAAGGAAACCATGCTGCTCTTCGCCAAACGAGTGTTGGAGTGCGCAGTACATTTGTCTATAGACAATTTTTTATAACACTTTAGCGAAGATACATAATTTAGATATAGGTCTATAATTTTCTATAGCGTATTTAGGTCCTTTTTTGTGAATGGGCGTAATTAGTGCAAATTTCTATACAGCGGGAACTACGCCCTCATTTAAAGATCGCTTATATAAAATACTAAGTGGGGTTTTTAGACTATTGGCACAATTTACGATAAAGATAGGTGGTATGTTATCTGGACCGGCAGATTTATTAAGGTCCAATGATTTGAATAATTTTAACACGTCACTTTCTAGTACTTCAACAGCTGAGATATCTGAGGTGCATTCAGGTAAATTAAAATGATAAGGGGTGATGTTATAAGAGGTAGATGAATCAAGGAAAGTTGAGTGAAAATACTCGCCGAACATCTCACATATTTTTTTACCCTTATCTGAAGAATGTTGACCAAGCCACATAACAGAAGGATATGCATTCGACTGTTTTTTGCTTTTAACGTATATATTTATTAGTGGTGACTTGTACCATGGTGGATACTTGTGGGTGGGTGTTATTATTTTAGAGGGGATATACTTACTACGCAATTCATTTAATGTCCTATAAAGAAAATCGAGGGCATTATCAACGCTTCTGTCGGTAAATTCACTCTGCCAGTCAATTAAATTAAGTTCTAAGGAAATATTAATGTAATCACCAGCATGGTATAAGTATTTTAAATAAGGTTTAGATTGTAAGGTGTGATGCTGTACATAGTCTGCAGAAATACATAGCGCTTTATGGTGAGAATCTTCGGGAACTAGCGCACTGTTTGAATGTGAAACTGAAACTGTATTATTTGACGTAACTAAATCTAAAATTCTACTGTTACTGTTTACTATTGAATTATATTGAGATAAATTGCATAAAGTGAAATTATCAAATAGTTGTACCTGATAAGCGCCCTGTATATGTTGCGGTTCATAGGAGTACCCATCATCTGCGACTTGCCATACAATATTTGGTATATTAAAATCTCCCAAGACGATAAATTTGTCCAGCGGACATTTTAGCATAATGTCAGTGAGATTAGTGGAGAAATTAGTCGTTTGAGTGACTATCGAGTTACCAAGGTTTTGGCGGCATAGTAACTACACATATATGCATCTTATATGTTACCTTTGGTCTCGAGTGGTGAAGAGAGTGTTACCCATAAGTCTTCAGCGCTGGAGCACCACTCGTCACGAGCTTCAGTGACCAGTTCGCGACGTACAGCTATACATACACCTCCACCCAGGGTCTGCGCGGTGGCCTGTAAGTCTCTGTCCCGTCTCCACACTAGGTATCGGTCGTCGAATAGCTCACTGTTAGCAATACTATCCATAAGCCAAGTTTCTGTTAGGCATATAATATCGTATGAATTGATACAGACATTTCTGTAAAACTCAGAGGTTTTTGTTCTTAAACCTCTGACGTTTTGATAAAAAATCTGTAGGGGGAGCATTATGAAAAAACAGATAAAAGCATGTGAGTAGGTACAAGAACCAGGCTAAAGGGCGCAATTAATGTTTGGTGTTTTGTTATAATTATGGGATAATATAGAATATTAATTGTAGTTTTTATATGATTATGGCGTACATTATATGTCCAGGAAAATGGTTTTTTATTGGTGATTTTATAGTTCACATTATTTATAAGCGAGTAAGAAAATAGTAAATAATAAATATGCAGTAGCAGATGTAGTAGCAGTAAGAAACCGGTCGACTGGTTTGCAGCGATAAGAAAGATAAGAAAACAAAAGGCTTGCAGTTGCGGCTCGCGCGACGAGCGTGGGAGAAGCGAGTGAAATAGATATAATGAGACGATGTAGGTATGCAGGCAGGTGTAACCGTTGCGTAACGTGTTAATATCGTAAATATTTATATGTGTAAATATCAATTTGTGAGTCTCTTTTGGTCTGCTTCTGACTTGATAGTGAGAACGGGGGAGCTCGGTGACTTCCGTATGAATATTTTGCATCCCTTCACCCACGTAAATGCAAAATTTCGTTCTTTCGCGACTGTCTTTGCTTTGTTGAGCAACATCTTGTTTTCAAGTGTGAGATGGTCGTTGACGAACACTCGATTGTCACCACGCAAGTCTAGGTCCGCCGCAGTGATGGTGCGTTTTTTAGCCGCTGCGACAAAATCATCCTTTAAGTATCTGTTATGAACAGACACAATTATAGATTTGTTAACTTTGTCGTGACGCATAGGTACTCGCGCGATGTAGTTAATTTGCCCCTTCTCAATGGGACACTGGATAAGCGTGCCAATCTTCGTCACTAACGAGAACAAGTTCTCCGTACAGGTCACGGGAACGCCTTTTATTTCGACGTTGTTCATCCTCATTCTCTGCTCATGGTCCCGAATCGCGCCTTGTAGCTGTTCCATCTGTTGTTGAAGAACGACGACATTGGTCTTGGTATTTAAGAGCCCTTTTACTTCCTGGTCAATATCCGATACTTTGCCGGTGAGAGTATCCACAGAATTATTTATAAATTCCATTGAGGATTTCATCGCGGCCACGTCGGGCTTTATTTGTTTCAGCTCTTCGATATCCGCTTTCATTTTTTTGAGGTCCCTGATGTCCTCCTGAATGCACTTGACACTCTGTACCAGCGTCGGTAATGACGTCATCTGAGTGGCAAGACGCTTGATTTCCAGTGCGATGGAGTCCAGGTCCGCAGGCACGGGAGAATTTCCTGATACAGGTTTCGGACCCACAGCAACATGCAGCGGGCTGGAACCACCGGCTTTGCAGGCGGGGCACCGCCACGTACTCTGTCGAGCATCGCCGAGCTTCCGATAACCGGATTCCTTAATGCCGGCACAAACGAAGTCAAATCGATCGTGGCATATGCTACACTGCGCTCCATCAATAAATTCCTCCTCACAGCTAGTACACTTGAACATCTTGACTCTTTAAATTAACGTAATTAGTAAAAAACAAACTAGAATATCAATATTAAAATGTAGTAGGTAGGTAAGTATATCGCGGCAAAGTATTCAGAGTGCGCCGCGCGTGCGCACTGTCCGCTATCTACGGAATGACATAATAAAAAGTATTACCCAAATCAACCTTCAAGTCGTTGATACTGTATCCTTTCCTTAATTGTATTTGGAACACTTCCAAGGAAGAAATGAAAGCACTCAGACGAGAGAGAGATTGCTTGCCAGAACCACCAACACCAACCAATAGCGCATTTCCTCGAGGCGCTTCTAAAATTCGGTTTATTCTGTGAAAATGGGTATGGATTATGTATTAGACTAGTTGAGAAGCAGCTGCCATCATGACATGCCACGATTAATAAGTAAACGTACCAACTGAGGGCGCCCAACCTATCGTTTTAACCTTAATGTTAAGAAAAAATATTGATGAATCTAAACTTTAAGAATTTGATGTTTATTGTAACTATGTAGTCAGTTTGGCTAAATATCTTCCATTTTGTGGGGATGTCTGCTACATCGTGAAACACATCACTTAAAATTATATACGTATTACGTATAGCCTTATCATCAACTATAGTAGAGTCAATTTAATAGATCACATTTGACACTTCATAAAAATTCCACAACGTGACCTTGTAATGAAGGGTACATAAAATTATTAATTATTTCAAGGTCAGAACTGTATAATTACTTAACATTTTTCAGTTACAAATACATATTTATTCTAATAATTATAAAAGAAAGCGTCTTTACAATTTAATTTGACTAATAATTCATTTTAAACATAATAAACAATTTTGGTTTTAAAAAACAAAACGTCAGTACAAGGTTACGTCCGTGAACACATTTTCTTTATCAACACGAGGGATGCTACCCAAAAAATCAAAAGATTGATCAGTCGATAGGATTAATCGAATGCAATGATTACTTGTGAAGGATGTTTAATTATAAAAATAACTACACTGTGATTGTAATTAACACATAATATATTAATTTTTGTATTTACAAAAATATTGTAAAATAAAATCAATAATAATTTGAGTTAAAAAACTAACGATAAACTAGTTACTAAACGTTAGATCCATAGGTACATTTGAGTATGTTTTTTATTTTATTGGGCCATTTTCTATGGAGCTACATTCTAATCCATAAATACATATATCGTGTAAATTTGTACAATTTCTGATTTGTATAATTTGTATTAACGTGTCTTATCAATTTCATATTAACGCAAAACAAACAAGTAAATAACACTGAATAATGTGAATACTAATTGCATTTCTCATTTAGAGCTGCCGGGAAATAGGTTATTTCGAATAACATCAAACTAACATCATTCTTGATTGTGTTGATGCATATCGATTCAACAATTGAATCGATGTTTTTAAGCAAGTCACCTTACTATGAAGCTAAGAATGACAGATGTCAAATGTGATCTATTAAATTACCCCTACTATAATTGAACATCAGTAGATTGTCACCTGCAAATGTGGTACATGGCATCTTCGAAAAGTACTAGGTTCATGCTCGCCACAAGATCGTTATAGGCAGATAGTGACTCATCCAACAACCTCTTGATTTGGGGCCAGTCTCTGATCGGGAAATACTTCGGATCACCGATGCCCTCCGCGAAATGACAGTAGATAAGCGGCTTTTCGAATACCACAGCTTCGTCGTAATCCTAGCAGATAGTTTAATAAACGTATAATTTTGTTGGGGTAAGACTCAATCCTACAGTCACAGTTTACTACAAATAAAATGGGTAATTTTTGTTAATGATTTTGTTGAAGGCAAAAATTAAATCATGGGTCGCGTGAAATTTTTATCAACCGAAACTAATCAAGAAACTGTTGCATAATGTGGGGTATTAAAACACGAGTGTGCCTAAGGCTCGGTTTTAATAGTATCACAAGTGCTTTAATAACTAGTTATGTGCAGTTTCATACACTACTTTATCTACACTCATGCAATAGGTAAATATTGAACGAACACAACTATAACGTATATTACGTTACGAAGTAAACATCAGTCAACCGCGCGTCCGCATAAACAATTGTAAAAATCAAAATGAGACTCCTTGGCCGATCCAAACTGTACTATAATAGAAATTATTTTAAGTACCTATAGCATTATTTTGTTAAGAAATCCGTCTTATTATACTATTTCTAATTTCATAATTAGAACTTAACGATGTGAGTGTAGATAAAGTTATTTATGACACTAGTGCGGTAAGTTGGTTTTTATGAACAAGTAGACGAATCTAAGTCCGAGACGAAGTCGAGGGTTTATCACAGTCGCGAGTTTGTACAAACTAATATCTACACGTGTGTCATACAACGTATTTCAGCAAAATTGCGAGAAAATACTACATTTGGTAATAATTACAAACATAAATCAAATAATCAAAAAAGTCGAAACAATCTTTGACGTTTCTTATATGAAAATGGCGCGACTTAACGACTTTGCAAATGGCGCCACGTGTAGTAATAATTAGAACTACATCTGTTGTCTCATTTACTCTTTAGTATTAAAGTCAGATAAACGTATTGAGCAATTCAGTGCTTTTAAGGAGCTTCTAACATTCAGTTTATTTATTCTCGCAATATGAAACTCTTTGGTGGAATTCTTATGTACAAAAATAAAAAATAAAAAGGGCGCCATACAACGGAGCGTGCGGTAAATAGGTACTTAGGTGAAATTACCTATTTTACCAAACGCTCCGTTGTATGGTGCGTAATTTATAACTTTCGAACAATGAATACAGGCTTTGTAGATGCATTTTTTGAGGAAATGTGCTGAAACAGCTATTTACTCAGGTTACGCTATGCCCCACAATTTTATTTTTTAGTATGATATTCGGCGTTTTTGCTCTATCTTCTGAACGGATATAATATACAGAACTTAAACACACAGAGTGTGTATTATTACGGCCTCATAACATTTTATAAAAAACTAGCAGTGCCCCGCGGCTTCGCCCGCGTTAATAACTTCATTCAGCGTCTATCAACAAACTTTAGAGCTGTAAACATGCTTTGTGACAATCGCACAAGTTGTAAGTATTAAGAGAGGAATCGAGGTCGAAATAAGCTGCACGCACTTCTCGTTTATGCATCGTTTTTGAGGCCATTGTTTTTATGTTCAGACTTACCTATAGCTAACTATTTACTTATGGAGACAATTACAACTCACTTCACAATTCTTCTTCATGACCTCTACCATAAGTTTATAGAAGGCATCATTATCCTCTGAGTCGACCAACTTGTCAGAGTAGACGCGCGTTGCTTCGTGCATCCAGAGCCTTATAAGATCTGATGTAGTCTTTATAGCATCGCCGGTTGTGAATAACATACCCTGACCATAATTAAATAAGTTAAAGCATTGAATGGGTAAATGAAAAATTGACAGGGTGAATTGATTTTTACAGAGCTTTCAGTACTTTACATTAACATATATGCCGATACATCATAAATACTAAGACAGTGCGTCTCGTCATAGTCTTACAAAACGTCTTCACGCCAATCTCTACGCCATGTATTAGAAATCATAGTGCAATGAAATAATAAGCTGCTGACTGTCTGTCCAGTCTTATCTATAAAATATCACTTCCAAGCTTTAAGGCTCTGTTGTTCAAGAAGTAGAAGTCTTCTTCCACAACTTTAACACATTTTTCTTTTCAACCGACTGCAAAAAGGAGGCAGTTCTCAATAAGACTGTTTTTTTTATGTTTGTTTCCTCAGAACTCCGACATGTATTAACAGATTTGGAAAATTGATTTCATTTTATTGATATTTTATGTAAAGCGAAATACATTAAATTTATTTTCATTGAGAACGTTATCTCCAGGAATATGGAGATAAACACCTCAAGCTTGGTACTAAAAGTGACTTTTTCGTAGTGTAAACGATCTCATATTATCTTTATAACTTTGTCTTATCATACAATAAGCCCATCGCTCATTTACAGCTAGCCATGTAGATAACAAAGTTACCGTTTTACTTTATTAGATATTAGCCCCGACCGTCTTCGCACGGGTGAAATTTATATTAATT
This sequence comes from Cabera pusaria, assembly GCA_954871355.1. Taxonomy (NCBI): domain Eukaryota; kingdom Metazoa; phylum Arthropoda; class Insecta; order Lepidoptera; family Geometridae; genus Cabera; species Cabera pusaria. The sequence continues at coordinate 14,455,353 of OX940904.1, read as the reverse complement.
GTCGGTGCCTACACCCTGAGTTTCTCTATAATAAATAATATCTCTATAATAAAAATCTATAATAAAATAATACAAAAGATGTTCCATTTAACTATGATAATGCTTAAATTCAAATTTGAAAACAACCCCCGACCGATATTTTCATACTAATATCATAATCTGTCCATGGAGACCATTCCGATGAACCCAAACTCGACATCCCTGCTGTAACTTGGTTGTGAGTAGGAGTTGAGAATTCTGCAGATTCCAGGAGATGTCCCAGCATGAGGGACGCTATCAAGTTCTTGCAATATCGTTGAAGTAAGATAAAAAAAATATTTAAGAGAATGTTTTAAAATACGTGATAAATAGTACATATAGGTACACGCAAACACAAAATCTTTTTTGAATCTTATTTTATATGTTGCTAGCCTGGTATCTCCAGAATATCAACTCTTATCACAGGAACTATTATCTTATCTGCGATTTCGCTAATCTATACTAATATTATAAAGAGAGAACATTTGTATTTTTGTATGTTTGTAATGATTTGGCTCAAAAACTACTGAACCGATTTAAAAAATTCTTTCACTAATACATAGAATGGACTTTCGGAATGAAAATAGGCTATATATTATCCCGTTTAAATCAAAGGTACATTCGTGGAGACCTAATTTGCAATCTAAGTCGGCAAAAATACGGTCGAAAAAACACGTTTCTTACGAACGCTGCTCAATTGAAAATAGATAGAAGAATATTTTCTATAAAAGAGTTATACAACTTAATAAGACCTACAAAAAAGTCTGCGACAGCATATGTCTATCTCTTAAGGTTGACTCACAGTAATCATTTTAATCTTAAATTTTTTGTTAAAAGACATGACATAACTTCCAAGGCTATTTTCAAGTATATAGTATTAATCTTTATCCAAATAATAACGTTAATTAGCTTGGCCACATATTATAGATTAAAATTGTCCCTTACAGTATATAATTCAAATGCAAACTCTAGAAGATATCACGAATTTCACATACACGCATCGCAAAATTAATAAAATATTTGCAGTGAAACCACAGATTAGGTCATAGTTACTACGAACATATTATTATAAGCTTAGTTATGCTGTAGATCCCCATCGATCACAATTAATTTGAAGTCAATATAGTATATTAATATGATCTATGGTATAAAATAATATTCATCTATATATATAATAATATAATATCTTAAACCACCCCGACTGATCTATGTCAGAAACGTAACGTAAACGTATTTTGAGGGCCCGGTGGCGTAATCGGGAGAACGTTCGGCTTTGATGCCGTGGTACCGAGTTCAAACCGCCGTGCACCAATGAATTTTTCTATCGAAAAATTTATGTGCGCTTCTCACAGTGGCCCTCCGGTGAAGGAAAAACATCGTTAAGAAACCAACAAAACCCCCCGCATGGTGGTAGGACACTATCTAGTTAGTGTCCGCCTGGCCAGCTACCACCCTCAAGTTAGAAAATCTGTCACCAAACATCTAATGTGTTCCGGCAGCTATCCTTGAGAGCCAGTTCCCATTCTAGGCCTAGCCTGCTTACCATCTTCGACCGCATCATCACTTACCAACAGGTGAGATAGTGGTCAAACGCTAGCCTATAACGTATAAAAAAAAAAAAAAAAAAAATGTATAATCTTTTCATTAAAAGCATTCCAATGACTCTAAACACGACATTTAAAATCTGAGCTGTGAGTTGGTGAGGATTTGAGTATTCTGTAGAGTCCAGGAGATGTCCCAGCATCAGGTCAATGTTCCATGTTATTACAATATCGTTAAAGAAGAAGATTTTCGAATTGATCAGACCTATGAAAGTAGATTTCATAGCGCAATTAACTAGAAAAAAGCTCATAGTTTTATAACGATTGAACGAATTTTCATGAATCAAAGCTAAGAACACTCTCGATAAAGACATCAAAAAAAAACTATCAATAATAAAAACAAAATTGGTTCATCCGGTTAGGTGCTAAGATGCTACAGACAGACACACAGATACACACGTTAAGCGTATATTACCTCTACTTTTTGCGTTCGGCGGCAGATGTTCTCCTTGGTGGTAAGCTACTTTTTGGTAAATTTAATAATCCCACTACCACTGTACGAAAACTCATGATTCATGAATGCACATAAAACTTTCATTGGTAGGTATATAGCTAGGATTAGATCCAACGACCGTCGGGTCAGAATCAGAGTAACTATCCTTTACGCCAAAGGGCCGTCCAATATCACTACGTAAGTATTATAAAACAAAGTCCATCACTGCGTCTGTCTGTCTGTTCGCAATATCTCAATAGCTACTGAACGGATTATCCTGCGGTTTTCACCAATAGCCAGAGTGTTTATGAGGAATGTTTAGGTGCATAATTCGTTAAGGTTTTGTATAAATTGGTTGAAATATGACGATGATTGTTAAATATGTTCATATTTTATATTCGGTGCAACAAACTGATGCAAATTTTATAGGCATATTTGTTCTACCCGTGTGAAGCCGGGGCGGGCTGCTAGTATCTTATATGCTGCGATGCCCATAATTTTAATATATCTTCTAAAGTTTTTATTTAAAAAAAACACTATATTACAAAGTGGCCAAGGTAAAAAACGTAATAAATAAAATAATTTGGATTATAATCTGTACAGGAGCAAATAGCTATGAACATTATTATACAATGTACATCATATTTTTTATAAATATTATTTATTAAAATAATTATAAATTAAGATGATCGCTGTAAGTCAACCTTAAGTAATAGAGATGCCATCGCGGTCTTTTTAATAGCTTTTATTAAATTTTACAACTTTTTACAGAAACTTTTCAGAAATCTCTTACCGCTGAGGCAGCGTTCATAAGTATCCTGTTTTCTCGACTGTTTTATTGGCGACTTAGGTTTAAAATAGGTAATTGCTAATCAGAGCTCTACATACCTGGAAGATATTGGACAGATCTCGCAGGTTGAAAATATAATGGAACTTCACAGCCGTAGGAAGGAAGGTAGAGGATAACTTGAAGTGCAACGCGAGGGCTGCTCCAACTATTACTTCCGAGTAACGTGAGACAATCGGAATGAACTTGTTCAGAGGATTCACAAGATGCTGATGTAAGATTTGCTGGTAGATGTGTGTGCACGCATCCAATGAAGGAAAGCTGGAAATGCATTCATATTGTATATCTTTATTGGTAGAGGGTAGCAAGCTAAAGACAGAAGAAGGCAACTGTAGTAAGATACTAACCACAGGTACTTACTTAAATTAACTGAAAGCTCTTTCTACGAGTCCGCTACGAGCGTAGACCGTTCTACGGGGCATACGAGCTCGATCTCGTAGCTCCCGTCTTATCGGTTGGTCTTATTGGTTGCTTGGAAAGACCCTTTACCAAGTCTGTACACAAGTGAGTCTTTCTTTTTGTTTAAATAAATATTCATCTTTTAAAAAAAATCCCACACGATCGCGACGAGAAGCTAAATTACGTCATCCTGGGTCTCAGACAACACTATTTGAAAACAATATTCTGAACATGGCTCCCACTTTATATAACACGCCTGCATTAATCAGAGACATATTGAAAGTTCATGTGTTCAAAAATAAATTAAACAATGTTTTAATCAGCAAGGCATTCTATACGCTGCTATAATTTTTTGTTGATAAATCATTAATTTGAAATTTAATTGCATTATTATTCACATTTTTATTCATTTTTCTTAAGTTCAGGTTTTTTACAATATTTCATATAAAAATAATAAAGAAAAACAACTATAAAAACATAAAACATTATAAAAAACCTAAACCTAGGGTGCCGCCGGCAACGGGGCAGGGCCCAAGCTACCGGTGGTTAGTGCTGCAGAGAGAGGAACCTCCTGACGATGCGTGCTGTGTCAAGAAGTACCGCCTTCTGTATCTGGCCCTTGATCCAGCCATCTAGCGAGAGTCTCTTCAGATGTTGGTCGAGACTCTTCGCTATTAGGCCGTTTGCCGAGACAACTATCGGGACAATGATAGTCGAGTCAACATCCCACATGGCGGAAACCTCGTAAGACAAGTCAAGGTACTTGCTAATCTTGTCCTTTTCGGCCTTTACGAGGTTCTTGTCATGCGGGATGGTGATGTTGACTAACACTGCCCACCGCTGGGATCGGTCAACTATCACGATATCAGGCTTATTGGCGACAATAGTCCTGTCCGTGATAATATCCGTGATAATATCCGTCCGTGATAGGTGCCAATAGAGCAAATCACGACCATTTTCAATAATTGGCGCAGATGCGTACTTATAGTACGGTACCTCGGACTCGACAAGGCCGTATTGAAGAGCAAGTTGTTGGTGGATGATTCTGGCTACGAGATAGTGTCTGTGCAAGTACAAACGTAGCGTAGGACGTCCTGTGACCAGGTGGAGCGACGACATACGCAAAGCGGTGGGCAGTGACTGGAAGAGAAGAGCCGAAGATCGGGCTCAGTGGTGCATCTTGGGAGAGGCCTACGTCCAGCTGTGGACTGACACAGGCTGATGATGATGATGATGATGAAGTACTCGCCGTTAGCATGATGAGAACAACCGGAAATAATATGTCTGAGTGACTCTCCGGGATGGCAGCAAGCCCGACAAATGTCGACTGTACCGTCCTTCATAATATATTTCCGGTAGTTGTTCGTCTTGATAAATTCTTCCGCAATTGCACAAACAAAACTCTCGGTTTCCCCAAAGAGGTCTCCGAATCGTAACCAGTTCACCGACGCAAGCAGGTCCACATCGGGCCCTGTTAAGGCACGATATAACCGGCCATGCAGATCCTTGCTGTTCCATACGTCCTTGCGGTTCTCAGTGCTCAGCACCTGAGGCTTGCGCCAGTTCTCTTTGCCTAAGGAGAGAGGCGTAAAAGTCTTGTCAACTGTCACCACATCGTGATGCATCCCACACTTGTTGCTTAGGAAATATTCCCGGAAACTGCACACCTCACGGTTGTGGAGTGTCTTGGCATTTAAATGGCCTCGACCACCCCATTTCCGTGGCATATACAATCTCATAACGGACGAGCGTGGGTGAAGCATGCGATGTCATGTCAATTGCTGTCGAACTTATCTGTCCAGGGCGTCTAGTTCGGTCTGAGTCCACCTTAGTACACCAAAGGTGGTATTTAAGTATTTAAGTAGGGGCATATCCCAGCCGTTGAAGGCGCGCACCTTGTTGCCTCCTGACAAATGACTTAAGTACTTTGTGAAATAGGAATGTTTTTCGGTTGAAATGGCAAGGTGTCCAGTAAAATTATAGGGCATGTGAGACTCAACATATTTATGTCTCAAGGTAACAGGTGCAGTGCAGTGACATGCAAAATTCTGGACTGCCAGAATTTTGCATGCCGCTGTATCTGTAATAGGTAGACGTCATCGCTTACATCAGGCGAGCGTCGTGCTTATCCTGTTACTTTTTACCATAAAAAAAAGCCTTTGTCAGGCGACCGAAGAAGCGCTCCTTCACTGACTGTTTTAATTATCCCCCCACTCTCGATACCCAATGCCTCTGACATATCAAGGTATTTATAGGTGTCAGCTTCTGAGAGAGATCTGAAGTCATTGTCTCTGAAAGTTGTAAATTCGTTGAATTTACAACTTTTCCCCGCTGTACGTGTATGACCGCGCACTTGTCCACACAGAAGTCCATGCTGATGGCGCTGCTGAAAGTCTCTGACTTTCAGTAGCTCCAACAATTCATTATGCTTCAAAATTGCAGAATTTTGCACGTTTGCACGCCAAATGGAAGAATGTAGCGATAACTTAAAATTTTACTTACAATGTACCTTTACTATACTATACTATATACGCAAATAAATAAATAATTTGATTTGATTTAGTTACCTGACTGCAAATGTACAGAAGTGCCTCTGCAATCGTGAGTCGATAGTGAAGGAACCAGCCGTAGGATTCATGCAAGCCACGAACATGCAGTTGGATATATCCTTCAACGACAACTTCTGTCTATCGTACCTGTAAAATATACATTTCATAATTACTTATTATATACATTATAACATTTCAGAAATATATAAATATATAAGCTCCAATTCGTGGAAGCATTTGATACAACAATAAACTAAAAGCAGTCATGCTTCCAAAAAGACCGACACCAAATCTCTTAAAGATACGCTACATACTAATAAGTAACTATTATATAATCTGTGCTAATACTGCCTTCTTATGCTTGGTCAGCAGTCAAAAAGAGAAAAGAACAACGTACATTAATCTTATTAGATGTAGGTGCGTTTGTAGCGCACGGTTAAAAAAACATTAAGGCAGTTTTCCCATCCTAGCCTATGACCAACCTTTTGCTTTAGTCAAGAAAGTCAAAAGTCAAGGATTAAATTACCAATGCTTATAATCCGTGAATTGTCGAATAAGTGTATGTGACTGGACAGTTCCGTATGTATCCACCTCAGGCATGTTGAGATCGTCTACGAAGTATATCATGAACTTGCTGCCAGGTGGGCCAAAGTTACGGCCTGATTTCTTTTCCAACGGCTTCTCCAGGACTTTTTGCATCATTTCTGATAACAACATTAACAACATTAAGGGCCCATTTCACCGGTTCCTGATAACCCTATTGGGAACTTATCTGACAGATTTTTGACGGCTTTTGTGTGTCGTTATCTGTCAGATAACTATCTCAAACTTTATCAAGAGCCGATGACTCTAACCCTAAAGTTACCTTTATTAATAAGCCAACAAATTTATTAATACTGACCTGGTGGTAAGCGATGATGTGGTCGAAGATGGTGAACGCGCTAGGCCTAAAATACTCTGAAGGGATGTGTGCTATCGGAACACCGTAAGGTTATGTATACTGTAAATTATAATTTTCACCGTCTGTGACAATTAAAATGGCCCAATGACTTTATAGTTCAATATGTCAGTCAACATGTTGACCTGAAATTCGTACTGAGATTTGCTTTCCGCATCAGATGAAGATTTTCAGTACTCCAAGAATGCAGGTTATGCATATACATAGAAGTAACCATCGATTTTACAAGTGGTCTCATCAGACCATAGAACTCTATTCGAAAATTGTGGATCATCAAAATACAAAATGGCCTATCAATCTGTCCTTCTCCTACTGATAGGTAAGCGTTATTATCTGTCTACCTCTTATTTCTATACAAAGTGTTTCTGACTTCAATTTCACCCTAGGTAAATAAGCTAAGCAGGCGCAGAATGCAATTTTAACTAAGCGAATGTAATAATTATAAATCGACTTTTGTGAAGAAAAATGCCAGTAACTTTTTCTTTAAAGCCAACAGGGAAATGTTTAATACCACTTTAAAATACTGATTAGTTGCACCATTTATATAAATAAGTTGCCATTGTAGCATTAGTACATTATTTTTACAGCGTTGATTGTCAAAGTTTCCTCAAAATAAAATTATTTTTAAAAAAAAGTGCGAGTTGGACTGGCCCACTTAGGCTTCCGTACAAATTTGTCAAACTAGGTTGAGAGACAAACATAACTTTGTAGTTCGATCCATAGAAAATGTATAGCACAAACTACAAATAATGAGTTTGTAACAGTTTTACCTTCTTTTTGTTATTAAACTACATATTTACGGTTGATGATTATAAAAATACCAACTATTATACTCACTACGATTTCATGTAGAATGTCTCGACCTAGGTTTCGTGCATGTCCGATGCACTTCCTCGGGAACTAGACACGAAACCTAGGTCGAGACTTTCGATATCAAATCGTAGTGAGTATAATAGTCGGTATTTTTATAATCATGAATCAAACTCACTATTACTATAAATCTAAAATATTAACGGTTTTCAGATTTATTCATTTATAAGTACTTCAAGACCTTGCTTCTTGCCAGATTTCATGATTCTAGGTCAACAGAAAGTACCCTATAGGTTTTGATTTCCTTGTGAAAACGCAAAATTTGCGAAAATATGCGATACAAACGGTCATATCTTTTGATTGTGTTGACTTACAAGATTAATTTTTTCACAGTCAAAAGAGACCGTAGACCGTTTGATATAAGTTTCAACTTGATATCTCTACGAGCTCCGGAGAAAAATGGGTCTTGACAGTCAGACAGATAGACAGACGGACAACAAAGTGTTCCTTTTTTGCTTTTGAGGTACGGAACCCTAAAAATTAACTTAAATTGGGAACGCTTTATTTGGGATTAAAATCAATAGCAAAGTTATTGGAGATATCTTTACACAAAACAGAACTGCAAAATTTAGAAGAGGGTATAGACTATTTTTTTTTCGAAAAAGTTAATATCAAAAAGAATATTTGTAATTATCTTTTTGTGGTAAGCATAAGCTGGTCTACCTGTAGTCTTCCAATTTCCAATTTTATCGATGACTTTTAGGACAACCTGTATTTCACAAAAAAATTTGATAAGGAGTTAACTTAAAAAAGGTTATTGAGTTACCAATATTATACTGGTTCAACAGTTTGACGAAATGTATGATTTTGATTAAGCTTTATCATAGAAAATATAATAATACGCTTTATGTCAAGTTAGCTCTACCCCATGATAAAAGGTGGCAAATATTTTAAACACGTTACACTTCTCGTAGATAAAGATAAGTTTGCCTTCGAAGAACAGCTAGTACATATATCATCATCATCATCATCATCATCATCATCATTATCAGCCAATTTCCGTCCACTGCTATAAATAGGCCTCTCCTACTATATATTTATAAACTGTGATTACAAGAAACTGTGATTGAGACAGAAGGACACTCGTAATTTAAAAATACCTTTGGGTTTACTGAGAATGTACGCATTTTAAGACTAGTATTAAAACGAATATAGAAAATATTACCTGACGAGGTGTAGAAGTTGAGAGGTACATTGGTAATGGCATAAGAGTCTGGGAGCGCGTTCAGTTTAGCTGCGACACTGACGGTCTTGCCGCTGCCAGCGCTACCTACAAGCATCACTGGTTTCTCCTTCGCGATCAGTAAGTCCATGAAGAATTTGATGCGAGTCGTTTCCGCAGTAGACACCAGGCAAGACTATTCAAAGTATAAGTACATATCATGGCAAAGTCAACTACATTTCTATGTACATATCTAGTGTACGTGCCTACAGTTTTGCCTGCGTGAATCATCGTTTCTTTTTGCTGTGTTTACGGCGTCTTTTTTAACCCACTTCAAAAAAAGGAGGTTTCTCAATTCGACCTTTTTTTTTTTTTTTTTTTTTTTTTTTTTAATGTTTGTTCGCGTATAACTTCGTCGTTTATGAACCGATTTCGATTATTCTTTTTTTGTTCGAAAGAAGATATCCCAAGTGTGGTACCATGGTAATTTTATCGAGGTCTGATAAGCATCTCCAGAGATATTGAGATAAACATCTCAAAATTGGTACTGAAAATGAATAGCGCGGCATTGAAGTCGGTTGTTTTTTAGTTTTTAAACGATATTATACTGCATATATTTTGTTTTTGCGTCGGATTTCGTTTGATGTCTTCTTACTACATGGAAATCAATTTTTTTTTTGCCAAACCAGTAAATGATGTTGGTTTTTTTTATGTGTTATTATTGATCAGTTATTCAGCTATATAAAAAAAAACACCAGTCAATTATCTCAATTATTAAGGTCGACCAGAAGTATGACCAAAAATGTCTCTGTAGTCGTGATTTAGTAGTAATCTTATATATAACTAGCAGCCCGCCCCGGCTTCGCACGGGTAGAACATATATGCCTACAAAATTTGCATCAGTTTGTTGCATCGAATATAAAATATGAACATATTTAACAATCATCGTCATATTTCAACCAATTAACACAAAACCTTAACGAATTATGCACCTAAACCTTCCTCATAAATACTCTGGCTATTGGTGAAAACCGCAGGATAATCCGTTCAGTAGCTATTGAGATTATTGCGAACAGACAGACAGACGCAGTGATGGACTTTGTTTTATAATACTTACGTAGTGATATTGGACGGCCCTTTGGCGAAAAGGATAGAATAGAATAGAATAGAATAGAAAAATTCTTTATTGTACACCAATTTAAAATGAAACAAACCGAAATTAAGCTACTTAAGTTACTAGAGGCAATACAATGGGCGGTCTTATCGCTTGAAGCGATCTCTGCCAGACAACCTTTGGATGGACAGAATTGTTAAAAGAAGTTGACGGTGGTACAATGCGTAACATGGTACTAAAGTGCGAAAATATAATCAAAATAAAAAACAAACAATCAGTAATGCATAAGCATCATATACATGTATTTGCTTACCAATACAAAACAAAATATACATACACGTACATATCAGAATACTTATATAAACAAATATATTATATATATAAATAATCAATAATATATATGTATAAATATTCTATACAAACAAAATATATACATATACCTATAGATAAAAAAATATATACTTAAAGTACAGAGTAAATATGTTACATACTATTAAGTGATAAATAGTGATTTTTTACCATATTTTTGAAGATTGGGAGTGATTGAGCTTTTCGTATATCTAAGGGAAGTGCGTTCCATAATCGTGCAGCTTGAACAGTAAAAGACTTGCCATAGTACTCAGAAGTATGTGAAGGAATTTTCAGAATAAGTGTGTCAGAAGATCGTAAGGATAGGGAATGTGACTGATGTAGGAATTTAAAACATTCTTTCAAATAATGAGGAGTGGAAGGGATAAAGAGTATGGAATATAGGAGAGAGAGGATGTGTGCATTCCGGCGCAAACGAATCGGTAACCATTTCAGCTTACTACGAAAATCTGAGATGTGGTCAAACTTGCGAAGGCCATAGATAAATCTAATGCAGAAGTTATGTAAACGTTCGAGTTTATTCAGCTGTTCTTCGGTTAAGTCGAGGTATAAGACGTCGGCATAATCAAGTATTGAGAGTAACAGGGATTGAGCAAGCGCAATTTTGGTGGATATTGGCAGGAAATTGCGCAACCTCCGAAGGGAAAATGCTGCAGCATTTCAGCCACCTGAGGCACCCATGTAAAATCGCGGTCTATATAAATGCCTAGGTTTTTAACCGTGTCACAGACTTTCAAAACTGTTCCATCAAAAATGAATTGCGGCAGGCGAAACCAATCTATTTTGGAAACCATTCTTGAACTACCTATGATAATGATTTGGGTTTTCGCCGGATTAATGCTGAGACCATAAGAATTGCTCCATTTAGTAATACTGCGTAAATCGGAATTAATAGTCTCAACAGCCGCATCTAATTGTGTGAGTGAGGACTGTGTGTAGATCATGTAGAAGAAGTTAGACTACGGGAAATAGAGTAAATGAATAATGAAAACAGAAGAGGAGAGAGAACGCCGCCCTGGGGTACACCTGCAGACGTGCTGCACCATGATGAAAAAGAATCATCGATGCGTACACGCTGCCGGCGACCGTACAGGTAAGTACGAAACCAATCAACCACCGTTGGAGATATGTGAAGAGAGCGTAGAATTTCTAACAGAATATCAAAATCGACATTATTGAATGCGTTACTGAAGTCTAGCAGGGATAATACTGTCAGTTTGCCGTTATCCATGCCCTGACGCACATCAAAGGATAGTTACCCTGATTCTGACCCGACGGTCGTTGGTTCTAATCCTAGCTATATACCTACCAATGAAAGTTTTATGTGCATTCATGAATCATGGGTTTTCGTACAGAGGTTATAGAGGGATCATGGAATCAAAATCAATAACATCATGGGATCAAAGGAGGGGTATTATACGTTTAACGTGTGTATCTGTGTCTGTCTGAAGCATCTTAGCACCCAACCAGATGAACCGATTTTGATTTTAATATTGATATTTTTTTTTTGTTTGATTGATGTCTTCATCGAGAGTGTTCTTAGCTTTGATTCATGAAAATTCGTTCAATCGTTATAAAACTATGACCTTTTTTCTAGTTAATTGCGCTATGAAATCAACTTTCATAGGTCTGATCAATTCGAAAATCTTCTTCTTCAACGATATTGTATGAACATGGAAGCATTGACCTGATGCTGGGACATCTCCTGTACTCTACAGAATACTCAAACCAACTTACAGCTCAGATTTTAAATGTCGTGTTTAGGGTCATTAGAATGCTTTTATTGAAAAGATTATACATAGATCAGTCGGGGTGGTTTATATATAGATAATAACTATATTATACAATAGAATTTTATACAGTAAAAATATATTATTATACTATATTGACTTCAAATTGATTGTGATCGGTGGGGATCTACAGCATCGCTAAGCTTATAATAATATTTTCGCAGTAACTATGACCTAATCTGTGGTTTCACTGCAGATATTTTATTAATTTTGCGATGCGTGTATGTGAAATCCGTGATATCTTCTAGAGTTTTCATTTGAATTATATACTGTAAAGGACAATTTTAATATATAATATGTGGCCAAGCTAATTAACGTAATTATTTGGATAAGGATTAATACAATATACTTGAAAATAGCCTTGGAAGTTATGTCATGTCTTTTAACAAAAAATTTAAGATTAAAATGATTACTGTGAGTCAACCTTAAGAGATAGACATATGCTGTCGCAGACTTTTTTGTAGGTCTTATTAAGTTGTATAACTCTTTTATAGAAAATATTCTTCTATCTATTTTCAATTGAGCAGCGTTCGTAAGAAACGTGTTTTTTCGACCGTTTTTTTGCCGACTTAGGTTGCAAATTAGGTCTCTACGAATGTACCTTTGATTTAAACGGGATAATATATAGCCTATTTTCATTCCGAAAGTCAATTCTATGTATTAGTGAAAGAATTTTTTAAATCGGTTCAGTAGTTTTTGAGCCAAATCATTACAAACATACAAAAATACAAAAATACAAATGTTCTCTCTTTATAATATTAGTATAGAAAATCAATTGCTGTTCGTTAGTCTCGCTAAAACTCGAGAACGGCTGGGCCAATTTAGCTGATTTTGGTTTTGAAATGTTGTCGTAGTCCTGGGAAGGTTTAAACGGTGAGAAAGTTTGGAAGAATTGCAAAAACCAAAATTTCATTTTCCCATATAAACTATTCTACCTACTTTCCTGTCAAACATTTGACGATCGTTCCTTTGGTACGGTTAGGTAGGGTAGACTCTTTTCCACTCACGAATTGAAATTTTAAGCACGTATTAAATTAAGGGTTTTGAATCGACATTATCGACAACATAATATATCCACATTACTCTGATATATTTTGAATTTTGATGGTTGTCCCAGGTTGCCATTGTTGGTCCGTTCAGAATTTTTTGTCATTGTATTGACATATTTTGATGGTTGTCATTATAGCGCTTCCATACATGGGTATTCGCTATTTGTGTATAAAAACAGATAAAAACAAAATAAAATCAAATAATAAAGGGGGTCACAATACGAGAAACGAATTTTGGAGGCTTTTTATGCTCGATCTTACAAACCTTAATAGACGAAGACTTGAAATTTACTCATGGTGTATATTGCAATGGCTGCAAGATCAATAATAAGAACTAAATTATATTAAAAATTAAAGGGGGTCCCGATGCAAGAAACGTATTATTCCGGCAAATATTATTTAATCGGAACCCTACGTGTGCAGGTATGACTCGCACTTGGATAGTTTATTTATATTCGCGGTACGAAGTTCGCCGGGTCAACTAGTTGTTAATAAAGGCCATAACTACCATAAATCGCGGAACCTAATGGGGGTGAATTGGATACCCCTTGAGGTGTTCTACCACTGGAATTCCGCTTGACACTACTTTCTGGGACACTCTGTACAGTATAGCTAAGTGTGAACATGTTCCAAATAAATGTAAGGTGAGCGATATTGTTGTGCTATTAACTATATGCTATAAGCTATAATATTATAGCGTAGTCTGAAAGGCGCTTTATCGAGCTGACGCTAACGGACAAATGCAAGAAGACCACTCTGTATTTACAACAGTGGCAAAAGCCAAACAATAACTATCTCCTTCATACTCAAAAGCTTGACCACTTGCAAGAGATGAACAGACTTTTCATGAGTCGCAACGCATGAAGTGCGACGTCACGCCGCGCGCTTATTCACAGATACTACACAAGCGCAACGTGTAAATGTGTTGAACATGCCAGCTTGAGTAAACCGAACTAATAACTATAATCTATAAACTAACTACATACCTGCAAAGGCAGATCCGGATCCAGTTCGAAACTCTCAACCTTCTCAGACCACGGCATGAACTTTTTGGTTTCGGGATCGATGAAGAAGCTGAACACAGTCCCAGTTGATGGGAACTTAATCAACTTAAACTCATTAGTGAACCACTTGCTAAATTCATTTCGCCAGTCTACCAACTGGTCTTGGAAGAGACCTGACCCGAAACCCCACACTATGGAAAATACGAAGTAGATTTCGTACCTGAAAGAAGTTTGTATTCATTTTTATTAAAACAATTATAGGCTTAAATAAATATATATATGAATTAAATAACGTACAATACAACTAAATAAAAATTTATCATAACAAAAAAATGGTATTAGCACTTATATCATTTTATCTACGTATAGGTACAAAATGTAAAATTACCTACTTGGCCCACTTACCATTCTTTAGGACAGTCACTCGGCAATAGAGACTTATTCAGAAAACATTCCAAGAGATAGCATGTCAGCTGTATCTGCTGCAATTCATTGAGTGGCGTGATTTTCTTATACTTCTTACATGATTCTAGTAAAGATGGGATATACTTGTCGAACATTATCGTGAGCATCGCCTTTTCTGACTCATCATCGCGGGTAGTATCTATCCATGACGCCACGAAGCTGGAATTTGAAAGTTTTTCTTAGAACTTGTTTTTTATTTTCTTGGAATTTGTATTAGAACAGGAATTTATTGCAGCAAAGGCTTTTCGGCAACTTGCTCATTAAATTGTATTCGATTAACACAAAAACAAGACAAGCACAATCATTAATATTTATTGGCAATTTAACCCATAAGCGAAATGACTTCAGAATTCTAAATTATTTCGTAATTTTGTCCTGTATGGACAAATGCCCATAAACTTACGGATTCCACCCCAAGTCCTGAGGATTGATGTATAGAATACCAGCTCGGGACACAGTCGCCGGAGTCGCGGTACGCAGATTAGAGATCTCGAATAACAGCCGCATTGGCTTGGTCAATGCTATCCGCTCGTTACTGGCCAATGTTAATACCTGGAAATGAACAACGTAACCTATTCATTACATGCTGTTAGAGTCGAGCTAGTAACTTACTGACAAGAAGTTGCAAAAGATAAGGAAAGGGCTCAACTCAGATGACAATTATCACTTCAGAATCAGATTGCTGCGCTACGGGGAGTTATTATTGACCAAGCGAGCCAAGTGTCTCAGTTTTGAGATTGGCCAAAAATGCTTTTGTCCGTCTGCTTGTTCTCGTCTGCAGGTCACATTTTTCAACCCATTTTGACGAAAATTGGCACACAACTCCTTGATTTATTTTTTTTTTTTGTGTCGTTCGCGATTTTTGATTGGGGGAAAATAGGAGGGAATAAGTTTGCCGAAGCGGTATGCAATATTTAATGACTTCATTCTACATAAGATTTATACATACAAAACTAACTGAAAAGTTCCAGCCCCTTCAGTTAGGCTTTGGCAGTAAGGGCGGATGCGAGGCAGCTGTTCATGCTCTCCGTACATTTGTACATCACGGTTGCGGTGAGGTGATATTGAAGGTGGATGTCAAAAATGTCTTTAACTCTGTTGATCGTACTACTCTTTTGAATGAAATTCAAAATTATATTCCAGAAACTTTTGACTACCTTTGGCAATGTTACGGATTGGATTCTAAATTACTTTACCGAGACCATTTAATAAATTCTTGCTCAGGTTGTCAACAGGGCCAGCCATTTTCGGACTAGCAATACACCCCGTAATTTCGAGTCTAAATTCCAAATTAAACATGTGGTATCTGGACGACGGAACCCTCGGAGGCAAAGCCACAACTGTATTACAAGATTTACAGTTTTTAATCGACAAATTTAAATTGATTGGCTTGGAACTACATTTTTCTAAGTGTGAACTTTTTATCACAGATATGGTACCATCGGACCAAAGAGACGATTTGTATAATAAATTTAACAGTTTGGCTCCAAATTTAAAATTACTCAACAAAGAAAGTCTACGCCTCCTAGGAGCTCCGAGACCCGACGGTATGACGTTGGTTCCGTGGTGCCGAGGGAGACCGTTGGTGTGGGACGCGACGTGTGCTGACACGTTAGCAGCGTCCCACATATGCGGGACCTCACGAGCAGCGGGTGCGGCAGCGGATGCGGCAGAAACCCTCAAACGGAGGAAATATGCTGCCATTGGTGATGGCTACATTTTTCTTCCGTTTGGGGTCGAAACAATGGGTCCGTGGGGTCGAGATGCCCGGGGTTTTGTAAAGGAGCTGTCCAGACGTTTAATAGACGTCACTCATGACCAAAGAGCTGGCGCTTACCTCGGCCAACGGATTAGCCTAGCAATTCAACGAGGTAACGTCGCCAGCTTTTTGGGAACGTTACCGGCAGACAGCTGCGACCTAGGTTCTGTTTTTTAGTTATAACTAGTTTAATTTTTATTTATAACATTTCAAATAGTTTTATTTATTTTAAGTTGTATATTTGCTGTAAATATTTAATGTAATAATAAAAAAGTTACATTATTTTTCAAAAGATTTTGTGAAAAAAATCTTAAAAAGTGATTAGAGGGGGAAAGAGGAGAAGTTTGCTGTAGCGCTTTATATTGACGGATTTTCATTTTCGATTTTTTTTTGGAAAATGTATACCTACGTATCAGACCTATACCAATCAGACTACGCAGTTCTCTCCACCTTCACGAAATGAACCCGTAGACACCACATACGACTTCCTAGGACCAGAAACGTGAGTAATCACTAAAATGTATACCCCTATTCAGCTCAAAAGTCTACATGGAAAATTTAAGCACCTGAAATTCGATTTAAAATTGGACTTTCTTCGTTAATTTTGTTGCACAAGTTACTTTTGGACTTGTATCCATAATAAAGAACATCCAGCTATTACATGATTATAGAGGCTCGCGATGTCTACTATTCGCACAGAACCACTAGTGTATTATGTTTCGGAAAGACAAAATTATCTAATAATTAATAATTTAAGCAGAGATACTAAGTATAATAATTAATAAGTATCGTGAAATAAGATCATGAAAATACGACAAATAAATAAATCAAATGTGATCCTAGTACTAGAATTGTAATAAAATCGATGATAAATACCTAGATAATTTTTGGTTTCGATTTGACAACATTTTAAGTCACACTCATTTGTTCTTAAAGGCCAGTTTACACTTTGTTAAGTTAACACTGCAGGTGATTAGTGCAGGTGTTTAGTAATCAAGGTGTGAACGGAAGCGTGAAGTGATTAGTGTTAAGTGTTAAGTGCGATTAGTACTTATTGATTAGTGCGAGTGAATAGAATCAAGGTCTATATTTGCTGTTAAGTGACCTCCCCCCTTGTACTGGTCCACTCCCCTCTCTCGCAGTTCGCCTGTACTAATCAGTGTGTAAACACGTGTGTGTTAAGTGCGCAGAGACACTATGCACAACGGACAGTACCACTACTTTGAGCTTCTTCCTAAACACTGTGTAAACGGAGATGGAAAAGACTACTTAACACTTGAGACTTATCGCGTTAAGTTAACGCTCAACACTTATTACTTCACACTTCGCAAAGTTTAAACCGGCCTTTAGCGGCTGACGAGGGGTCGACGCACTTTATTGCCAACCCATATGGCACGGACCATAGACACAAATGAATTTTATTAAAGGATGCCTGCGACCAACTCACCTTGTTATCATCCATGAGCGTGTTCAAACTTTCAATCCACATAGGATCGATATCGCCATCTAGGACGATCCACTTCGGGCCATCGCCGGGCATGTTAGCCATATCTCGCATTATCGTAGAGAACAAACCGTCTTTCCACTCGCGGGTAGCGGGGTTGATAATACCTGTATATGGAGGATTACTTTATATCAAGAGACCAAAGACTTCAGATATCAGAACCAATTTTGTACAAAAATCCAACACAACTGATGAGCTCTCCTTTGACCACAAGATAACAACATTAAGGTCTGATTCATTAAATTCCGAAAAAAGGTTAGTAAGTAGTTTGTAGAATCAATGATGTATTTACAAATAGGTATTTACAAATAGAACATATATACAACTTAAAAATAAATTAAACTATTTTAACAAAATAAATAAAATGGTAATATTTATTAATAACTAGCTGGCCCGGCGAACTTCGTACCACCTAACAGACAATGAATGTCGTGTTACCTTTTAGATGAACTTAATTTAGGCTTTTATGAACGTAATACAATGAATAAAAAAGGGATATTAAGTTTAGTAATGTATTATGGCACTTTAATTATCAAGTAAATAATCAAAGTTATGGCAATACAGAAATAGAATAAAAATACAACAATCAAGTATTCCAACCGCGTGTCAGCAAGACATGATGCAATGAAACAATGTTTTTATTGTTATAGATAAGTTACTAATTTGAAATTAGTTCGATTGAGTTTAATTTTAGTTGTAATAATACAATCACCAGCATTTAATTTTAATTCTGAAAAAGTATACTTACTTCATGAATAACTGTCTAATATTTTTTGCCTTATGGATAAAACTGTATACATACGGCACTCATAAATTGGCTATCACATTCCTGCATATAGATCTCTGTATTTACCTACATTCTTACAAATATAAAATTGATTATAAATATATTATTATTATATATTATTATTATAGGCATTGATTATTATTGTCTTGATTGCTTGTAAGCATAATTTTTTTTAAATTTAATTATGGCTCCTCCACACGATTAGTGTATTTAGCCAGTGTCAAGTATTAAAATTCTTCAAGTTTTTATCAATTTTAGTCGTAGAGAGATGGGTTAAAGTCACATTTCAGCTCAGTTTTTAAGTAAAAGTCTAGTCTAAGTCATATCTTTAGTAAAAATGTGGTGTTTACTGAAGATTTTCAGTGGAGTTTTGGTGAGAACGCAAATAGCATGTTTTCAACATTGTGCTGTTTCCCTACCCTCGCACACATTCACCGGCACTTAATGGTTAATAATCCACATTTATTACACATTAACACGCGGAAGAACACCAGTTTTAGGAAAAAATACAATGAGATCACACACACTTTTCCACGTTCCCGCCAAAAACTGGTAAGCATACATTTCTGAACGCACGCATATTTGACAATCAATAAATAGGTATGTCATACAATTGTCATTACTGACAGTATTTAAAATTAATTAAATTTTTTAAAATGTACATGACTTGAAATCACAGAAACTTGAAGAATTTTTGTACTTAACACTGGCTAAATACACTAATCGTGTGGAGCGATGACCCTTATTAATTTGAGGTTTACAGTGGCGACGGGAAAAACAATTGAACATCAAATGATTGGCAGTTTTTTAACCCAGGAACATTTTGGCAAAATAATTTGTCTTATATATTTTTTTTAGGTAAATTATTCATTGTTTTTAATACTTTATCCTATTCCTGACAAAGACATTTCCAAAAATACAAAAATCATAAAAATTGGTTCAGCCGTTCTTGAGTTATAAGTGTAGTAACTAACACAACTTTCTTTTATATATATATATATATATATAGATATAATTGGCTTAAACTCTTAACATAAAAGTACGATACTTTGTCAATAGATGGCGATTTGCTGTGACCTCTAATCTCTAGATCGCGGTGACGAGATTCGCACGCGATACTACTTAAGCTAACTTGTGTAATTGAATAATCGTGAGGAAATTAGTGAATTATGTACTCGCTAAAAGGTTGTATTAATTACAACTCCCTATCCCTAGAGGTTTTTTGGGATCGTCCAATAATATTCAACGAGGTAACGTCGCCAGCTTTTTAGAAACGTTTAACGTTCCCGGCAGACAGTGCGACCTAGGTTCTGTTTTGTATTTATATATAATTGTAACTAGTTTTATAAAGTTCGTAGAAAATACATTTTTATACCATCTATTCGAAAAACGATGGTTTGTTCCTCGTTAAGTGAGCGCAAAATAGGTCTTTTCCGCCCATGGGCGATAAAGTGTTTTTTAATTGTTGGCTTATGCATTTTCTTTTAAAATAGTGGTAATAGGTTCAATAATATATTCTATAGGAAATGGTATTGTCCTATTAAATAGAGAGCGTCGCGCTGATTAAATTTAAAAAAATGCCGCAAGGCCATATATACGGTGAAACAAATTTAAAAAAAATGGCGGGTGAAGTGGCACAATACACATATCTTGTAGTGGCCAAGAAGAAAATTAACTCCCGAATTATTGTCATTTTTAGTCTGAGGTCACTAACTAAAATGTGTACTACGTAGTTAAAAGTAAAATTACGGTAAAATTGTACCTTTATCAAGTATTAAAAAAAGTGCAAAAGGTGCGAAGTTTTCGTCGGAAACTGTATTTATTCGTTTATTATGTTTGTTTATGTTCGACAGTGTCTTTTACAGTATTATACTCTTGAATTGCTTTTTTATAGAGCATTTTATCTATTTTCTTTTCTCATAGAGGGGAATGAAAAGCAGTGTATAACTTGGCCGCAACATTTTTTTGCCCTCGGCCGACGAACTTAAAAACCCTCGCTACGCTCAGGACTCTACTTAAGAATGCCTCGCTACTCTCGGAATTCTACTCTAGAATCCTTCGTTCCACTCTGGATTCAAAATAGCGACCTCGCAAAAACGTAGTACGTTGCACCCTTGTTTAACAATTTACTATTCCGTAGTACTGTTATGTGCTAATATTCTGACTATTCTGTGCTACTATTCTACAAATATTGGCAGTAGTAATGAACAATCAATAAATGTTAATGATAGTGATCCACAGTAGGTGAGATACAACTAACCGAAAAGTTCATCGTTTGTGACAGCTTTAGGATCCAAGTCGTTATAGTAAGGTTTTAGCTTGAGCATTTGGTAGGTCCTATTTAGACACTGCCAGACCATAGACTTCCCCGTACCAGCGAAACCATTTATGAATACAGAATGACGCACGGCGAAAAGTTCGACTAGTTGGACCATCTGGAAAATATTCAGTTGTAAAAAATCATATTATGCCTAAAATTATACCATGTACGTTACCATCAGCATTCATCAGAATTTTCGAGTTATAAAAAAATGTTTTTCTTGATATAGATTATTTTTAAAGACTAAGAATTTCTTAAACAGCCGGTGTTCAAATCATTACTTTTGTTGATTGGGCCTGAACATGCACTATTGAGGATCGTTTAATAAATGAAATAATTTAAAATTGTTAGCTAAATAAAAATAAACAACTTTAAATGCTGCTAAGAAAGAAGCGCGATGTTACCGATCAGAAAAAACTATCACGATAAGCAACTTAACAAATCACCTTCAGGATAAAGCCTGGTTCGGGCTGAAGCTTCATATCAATAGCAGCGTCAATAAGTCTCTTCTCAAAGTCAAAGTCTCGTTTCCTCGGCACATCGAGAGCGGGGAACAAGTCTCCTATCAGTCCCATGAATACTGGCATATCGTCTGTCACGATCTTTGGAATGTTGAAGTCTCGTAACGCTCGCATGAGGACCTGATCTTCTGGCCTTAGGCGGTCACCTCTCTAGAAGAATTGAGGACTTGTTGTAGATTTTTTGATCACATTAATGAATAAATATTCAAAATGCGCTGGCTGAAGACTTTTTGGTGGAGTAAGGGGGCGTATTAGCCAGAGCTATGCCTGAGCTGCGCGCTAAAGAAATAATCAACCAATTATTGTATCACATTCTCCTAGCCTCTCTCAGCGCAGCACTGGTGGAAAAGGACCTAGCAGAGCGAGGTCTATGTACAATAAGACCTTTTGAGAAGTTTTTATTTTACAAAACAAGCTAGAAATGTGTTGCGAGCGGCATGTGCTCGGCGGACGCGAGCAAGGTGCAATGAAAAATATTTAAGAAGATTGAGCTGCACACTGTACGTTAAAGATACTTCTTACGACATTGACATAAGGTTGATAAGTACCATTACGAACGCAAAAAAAAATAGATAAACCGGACAAAAAACTTCCTTGAGTGGAAACTCATAGTCCAGTACATTTTATTACTCTATGAAGCAGATGTCCGCGCTGCCCCCGTGCCTATCACATCGCACCCCCTTTATATCGGAAAAGAGACCGCTATGCAACCTCGCTCCACTTATCTGTACACCAGTTCAGAGATGCTGCTACAATACTTGCTACGCTTATTTTCCCTGATGGAAAGGTAATTACTCTATGAAGCAGATGTTCGCGCTGCCCCAGTGCCTATCACACCGCACCCCCTTTATATCGGAAAAGAGACCGCTACGTAACCTCGCTCCACTCATCTGTACACCAGTTCAGAGATGCTGCTACAATCCTTGCTACGCTTATTTTCCATGCACGTTACTGATGGAAAGGCACTCTTATAGAGGCTTTAATAAGTTCAGTCACCTTCATTGCTCAAGTCAGTACGTCCAAAGCGACGCTGGTATCTGTACAAAAGTCAGTTCTGTTTTTATGTGACATACTTTTGATATAGATAACAATTTGATATATTTACGCAAATAAATGGTGTGCATCTGAACTGAGGGATCACATCCTTAAATCCTTGAGACACAAAAAGCATGTCTATCTATATACATATCTATCTATCAATCTAAGCATATACCTATCTATCTAAGCATATGAGTAAAGAATGTTTTATTTTAAATCTGAACGTACCGGCTTTTTTCCCGCGTTGTACAATGAATGATTAAATTCTTCTAAAAACATTTTTATTTTAGTTGGTATCAGAAATAAACAGTGGTCATCCTAAAAGATGTGACAGAAATCATCATGGAATACCTTCAAAGAGCCAGCGACAACGAGCACAGACTTAATTGCCCGAAGCCCCCAATCATAATGGTCTTGTTTGGACAAGAGCTCTCGGCACAACATGTACAATGTTATGAACTTGCGAGCTAAGAGACGGGCGTCTTGGAAACCTTCCGCCACCAACATGATCTCGCAGATCAATTCGAAATCTGGCACCACCATGGCGCATGGCCTGTTATAAACATAATAACATATAACATTTTAGAAAAGTTTTATATCCTTTGACACATTAATATAGTCTTTATTTCCATATCTTAATTGTGATCATGGTATTGGTATAATGTCACGATATAAGAACAATTTTGTTTTCCTTTCTATTGGAGGCCCAAATATTTTACCGATTATTCGGTTTCTTGGGATCGATTAAGTTATTAGTCTGAATACATTTCGCTACTGGGTAATATAATTAAGAGGACGCTCCCTGCAGAATGCTATACTTTGCCTAATGACAGTAAATCAACCAATAATATTAATGAAGTCAAACTTAAATATTAGATTTTTCAATGTTTTTTCTTTCGTTTCACAGAACAGGAACATAATTGAAAATAATTTGCTCGATAGTTTATTTTTTTGAAAGTTATGCCTTTTTTTTCATTTTTCTTGTTTGTCTCTCAAACAGATTTAGTTACATATATAAAATAAATACTATCAAATGTAAAACATGGTTTATAAGAATCTCCCAGGACAATTTTCTTCAAAACCAATTCATATTCTCATAATTAATTAAATTAGTTTTGCGACTTACGTCCTTTACTTCTGTGCAAGAATACGGTCAATAGGTTGATTGCGATATTGTACCATATTCCCGGTGCATTACGTATAAAAATATACTTGCAAGTGAGCAGCACTCGAAACATATTGAATCTAGAGCCAGTCGGCCGCGAGCCTCTCCGAGGTGAGGACGCGCGCGCCGACTTCGCGTGTGTCTGCGATCTTTCGAGATTTTTTAATAATAGTAAATAAGGCCTTACAAGGATAAGATTCAAGACAGACCTTCAAGATTCGAAAATGTACCGACTAATTTTTTTTGGAGCCAAACAAGCACCTGTCATTTACCTAAATATGTTTACCCATAGTAACTATGAAGTAAGCAAGGCATCGACCTCTGAGGTCACAGATTAGAACATAATTACCGATCGTGTTGATGTTTCGCGCGATTATATGTGGGTATTGTTTTGGTTGTAGGAACCAAACGGCTGGACCGATTTCAATGAATGAGGTATTGAACTACTGAGTTTTATCCTGAGAAATATAATATAATACATATAATGCGAAACCGTAAGGCAGTTTCTTATTTGAATTTAATACAACATAAAGATTGTTTTATAATTACAACTGGATTATAATTGTTCTCTCACAAACACTATAGGTATTTAGACGTTTTTAATTTTATTAGTATTTCGTTATTGTAGTACTATCATAAGTAAGATAAAAACTAACAACGAAAATTAGTTTGAACGAGATACCTACAATCAGCAGGTTTTGGGATATGGCGACCGCAAAGATAACTTTGTTTTTCATACAAATACTATGAAAAACAAAGTTTATTTTTAGGGTTCCGTAGTCAAATGGCGAAACACGGAACCCTTATAAATTCGCCATGTCTGTCTGTCTGTCCTTACGTATGTCACAGCCATTTTATTCCAAAACTATTAAGACTACAGAATTGAAACTTGCTAGGTAGATGTATTCTATAAGCCGCTTTCCGAATATTGTACAAAAATAAAAAATATAAAAGTTTAAGGGGGGGCATCCCATACCTGGAAATGAAACAAAAAAAAATTTTTTTCTTCAAACCTATACGTGTGGATAGGTCTTAAAATGACATTGAGGTTCCTAAAATCATTTTTTCTCAAAGTCAACCATTTAAAAGATAGGCCCGTCTAAAGTGGTAAAATGTGTGTCCCCCCCTTTAAATTCTAAAGTAAGGGAGTGAAAAATCTAGAAAAAATATATTCTGTAGATCTTAATAAAAACTTTCAACGAAAATTGGTTTGAACGAGATACAGTCAGCAGTTGTTGAGATATAGCGACCGCAAGAATAACTTTGTTTTTCATACAAACACTATGAAAAACAAAGTTATTTTTGTAGTTGCGAAAAATCATAGTTATAGAACTATAGAACTACTGTGTTACGGAACCCTACGAGTACGAGTCCGACTTGCACTTCGTCAGTTTATTTAGTTTCGAAAAATCATGGTTATAGAATATATTACTGTGTTACGGAACCATTACTGTGTCGTATGTGATGTACCGGCGATTTGAGAACCTCCTCCATTTTTTTCCTCCTCGTTTTTATGGTTCCGTAGCCGAATGGCAAGAAACGGAACTCTTATAGATTGGTCATGTCTGTCTGTCCGTATGTCACTTTTTCATCTTTAAAAATAACATGAAGGTTTTTAAAACCATTTTTTCTCAAAGTCAATCATTTGAAAGATAGGCACGTCTAAAATGGTAAAATGAATGTCCAACCCCTCCCCCCCCCCCTCCCCTCCTCTTACTTTTAAAGTATGGGAGTGAAAAATCTAAAAAATACATATGCTGTAGATCTCAATAAAAACTAACAACCAAAATTGAAATTGGTTTGAACAAGATACAGTGAGCAGTTTTGAAATATAGCGACCGCAAAGATAACTTTGTTTTTCATACAAACGCTATAAGAAACAAAGTAAATTTTTTGGAGGCGAAAAATTAGTGTTATAAAATATTCTACTGTTAGGGAACCCTACGAGTGTGAGTCCGACTTGCACATGGCCTATCTATCTAATACTATAAGAATCTTTGTCCTGACATACTGACTGACTGACTCACTGACAGACAACGCACAGCCTAAACCACTGGTCGTAGAGACCACCCCTAAGAGGGTGAAATGGGGTAATAAAGTGTGAAAATCAGTATTGTTTCGGATCGCGCTGAAATTTGGCATGCAGATAGTTATTACGACGTTAGTTCCCTCTGAGAAAGGATTATGCAAAATTAACCCTCGAAGGGGATAAAACGGGGGTTCAAAGTTTGTATGGAGAAACAAGATTAGATAGTCTTTTCTATCCGAAACTTCACACAAGTGCTTCAGTAAAAAAATAAGTAAATACGTGTTACAGGTTTTTTTGAAATTTCACCCCTAAGAGGGTGAAATGGGGTAATAAAGTGAGAAAATCAATATTGTTTCGGATCGCGCTGAAATTTGGCATGCAAGTAGTTATTACGACGTTAGTTCCCTCTGAGAAAGGATTTTGCAAAATTAACCCTCGAAGGGGATAAAACGGGGGTTCAAAGTTTGTATGGAGAAACAAGATTAGATAGTCTTTTCTATCCGAAACTTCACACAAGTGCTTCAGTAAAAAAATAAGTAAATACGTGTTACAGGTTTTTTTGAAATTTCACCCCTAAGAGGGTGAAATGGGGTAATAAAGTGAGAAAATCAATATTGTTTCGGATCGCGCTGAAATTTGGCATGCAAGTAGTTATTACGACGTTAGTTCCCTCTGAGAAAGGATTTTCCAAAATTAACCCTCGGAGGGGACTAAACGGAGCTCAAAGTTTGTATGGGGAAACAAGATTAGATCGTCTTTTCTATCCGAAACTTCACACAAGTGCTTCAGTAAAAAAATAAGTAAATACGTGTTTCAGGTTTTTTTGAAATTCTACCCCGAGAGGGTGAAATGGGATGGAATGTGATACACACAAAAAAAACTGGCCAAGTGCAAGTCGGACTAGCACTCGTAGGGTTCCGTAACACAGTAGAGTATTCTATAACTATGATTTTTGCAACTACAAAAATAACTTTGTTTTTCATAGAGTTTGTATGAAAAACAAAGTTATACTTGCGGTCGCTATATCTCAACAACTACTGACTGTATCTGGTTCAAACCAATTTTCGTTGAAAGTTTTTGTTGAGATCTACAGATATATATAATATATTTTTTCTAGATTTTTCACTCCCTTACTTTAGAAGTTAGGGGGGGGGGGGGGACACATTTTACCACTTTAGACGCGCCTATCTTTTAAATGATTTACTTTGAGATAAACTGGCCAAGTGCAAGTCGGACTCGCACTCGTAGGGTTCCGTAACACAGTAGAGTATACTATAACTTTTATTTTTCGCAACTACAAAAATAACTTTGTTAGGGTTCCGTAGCCAAATGGCATAAAACGGAACCATTATAGATTCGCCATGTCTGTCTGTCTGCCCCCCTTTTATATTTTTTATTTTTGTACAAAAATCGGAAAGCGGTTTATACATCTACCTACCAAGTTTCAAATCTGTAGTCCTAATAGTTTCGGAATAAAATGGCTGTGACATACGGATGGACAGACAGACATGGCGAATCTATAAGGGTTCCGTTTTTTGCTATTTGGCTACGGAACCCTAAAAATGATTTTTGGAACCTCAATGTCATTTTTAAAGACCTATCCATAGACACCACCCCACACGTATAGGTTTTAAGATTTTTTTTTTTTTTTCAGTTTCATGTATCGGATACCCCCCCTTAAACTTTTATATTTTTTATTATTGTATAAAAATCGGAAAGCGGTTCAAGAATACATTTACCTACCAAGTTTCAAGTCTGTAGTCGTAATAGTTTCGGAATAAAATGGCTGTGACATACGGACGGACAGACAGACAGACATGGCGAATCTATAAGGGTTCCGTTTTTTGCCATTCGGCTACGGAACCCTAAAAAAGACGATTTGAGAACCTCCTTTTTTTTTGGAAGTCGGTTGCAAATAAATTCGTTCACAAAAGGAATAATACGGACTTCAAATGCCGCGCTAGTCATTTTCAGTACTAGGTTTATGGTGTTTATCTTCATATCTCTGCAGAACTAAACATATCTCGATGAAATTTAAATGGAATCATCTGTTATACTCATTGAAATAAAAAAACGATTTTCCAAATCGGTTCAAGCGTTTTCGAGTAATCGGTCAACATACATAAAACAAACAAAAAATCCGACGAATTGAGAACCTTCTCCTTTTTTGTGAAGTTGGGTTCTCAAATAAATACAAGTTTACAAAAACAACGCAAGGAGTGTTGTACGAAAAATAAGACTATACTATTTTTAACCGACTTCACAAAAATGGAGGAGGTTCTCAATTAGTCAGAATATAAATATATATATATACTAGAAGTGCCCCATACGCCATAATAACTATCTGCATTCTAAAGCTTCCTCAGCGCAATCCGAAACAATATTGATTTTTAGACTTTGTTACCCCAGTTTATCCACTTAGAAGGGCATTTTGAAAAAGTCTGAAACTCGTATTTACTTATTTATTTACAAAAGTACTTGTGTGAAATGACGAATAAAATTTACTATCCAAACTTTGAACCCTCGCATCATCCCCTTGAAGAGTAAATTTTGAAAAATTCTTTCTTAGCGGATACCTAAGTCAAAATACCTATCTGCATGCCAAATTTCAGCGCAATCCGAAACAATATTGATTTCAGACTTTGTTACCCCACTTCAACCTTTTAGGGGTGGAATTTCGAAAGAGCCTGAAACACGTATTTACTTACTTAAGTACTTGTGTTAAGTTTCAAATAGAAAATACTATCTAATCTTGTTTCTCCATACAAACTTTGAACCCCCGTTTCATCCCCTTCAGGGGTGAATTTTGGAAAATCCCTTCTGAGAGGTAACTAACGTCATAATAACTATGTGCATGTCAACTTTAAGCGCAATCTGAAACAATATTGATTTTCATACTTTGTTACCCCATTTCACCCTTGTCGGGGTGGAATTTCAAAAAAACCTAAAACACATGTTTACTTATTTTTGTACTTGAGAACTTATGTGAAGTTTCGAATAGAAAATACTGTCTAATCTTATTTCTCCATACAAACTTTAAACCCCCATGTCATCCCCTTCAGGGGTGAATTTTGGAAAATCCTTTCTCAGAGGTAGCTAACGTCATAATAACTATATGCATGTCAAATTTCAGCGCAATCCGAAAAATATTGATTTTCACACTTTGTTACCCCATTTCACCCTCTTAGGGGTGGAATTTCAAAAAAACCTAAAACACGTATTTACTTATTTTTTTACTGGAGCACTTGTAAGAAGTTTCGAATAGAAAATAGTACTCGTATCTAATCTTGTTTTTCCATACAAACTTTGAACGCTCGATTCATCCCCTTCAGGGGTGAATTTTGGAAAATCCTTTCTCAGAGGGCGATAACGTTGTAATAACTATCTGCATGCCAAATTTCAGCGCAATCCGAAACAATATTGATTTTAACACTTTGTTACCCCCATTTCACCCTCTTAGGGTGGATTTAAAAAAAACTGAAACACGTATTTACTTATTTATTTACTCGAGCACTTGTATGAAGTTTCGAATAGAAAAGATTATCTAATCTTGTTTCTCCATACAAACTTTGAACCCCCGTTTCATCCCTTTCAGGGGTGAATTTTGTAAAATCCTTTCTCAGAGGGCAATAACGTTGTAATTACTACCTGCTTGCCAAATTTCAGCGCGATCCGAAACAATATTGATTTTCACACTTTATTACCCCATTTCACACTCTTAGGGGTGGAATTTCAAAAAATCCTGAAACACGTATTTACTTATTTTTTTACTGAAGCACTTGTGTGAAGTTTCGGATAAAAAAGACTATCTAATCTTTTTTCTCCATACAAACTTTGAACCCCCGTTTCATCCCCTTTGAGGGTTAATTTTGGAAAATCCTTTCTCAGTGGGAACTAACGTCGTAATAACTACCTGCATGCCAAATTTCAGCGCGATCCGAAACAATATTGATTTTCAAACTTTATCACCCCATTTCACCCTCTTAGGGGAGGAATTTCAAAAAACCTGAAACACGTATTTACTTTTTTTTTTACTGAAGCACTTGTGTGAAGTTTCGGATAGAAAAGACTATCTAATCTTGTTTCGCCATACAAACTTTGAACCTCCGTTTCATCACCTTCGAGGGTTAATTTTGGAAAATCCTTTCTCAGAGGGAACTAACGTCGTAATAACTATCTGCATGCCAAATTTCAGCGCGATCCGAAACAATACTGATTTTCATACTTTATTACCCCATTTCACCCTCTTAGGGGTGGAATTTCAAAAAAACCTGAAACACGTATTTTCTTATTTTTTTACTGAAGCACTTGTGTGAAGTTTCGGGTTGAAAAGACTATCTAATCTTGTTTCTCCATACAAACTTTGAACCCCCATTTCATCCCCTTAAGGGGTGAATTTTCGAACATCCTTTCTTAGTACACCCTTACGTACTAAGACAAATATACCCTCCAAATTTCAAGTCTCTACGACCAGCGGTTTAGGCTGTGCGTTGTCTGTCAGTGAGTCAGTCAGTCAGTATGTCAGGACAAAGATTCTTATAGTATTAGATATATATATCTTTTCTTTGTATGTTCGATTTGGAAAATCCTTTTTAAGCCGTAATACGTAATTTTAAACCTTAAATGTACGTATTTATGTATAGTATAGCTCTGTAGGTAGTAAGTAACTTCGGCTGCCGCGCCACGGGCCACGCGGTCATTACCGTCCCGCTCGGCTCGGCGTGTCCGCTAGCAAACGAGGTCGCAAGTCGAGTGTGGAGCGCGCATGCGCGAAATTACAGCGCGTTCCCCCGCGCCTGTATCGTTACCGGGGGTGCCGCGGCGTGTGTAGGCGGAGCAAGCGTGGGAAAAAAAATCTCAAGCGGGCTCTTAAATTTAAAAAATTGTGTATAGCAGACTTGATACTTTGAGGGCGCTAACGCGTAGCTCGTCGGCGCACGTCGCGCGGTGGTCAATGTTCCTAGTGTGTTGCGTTAGTGTCAGACTAATGAACAGGATAGGCAAGTAATGAAACGTCATCGATCCAAGTCATTTGCCTAGCTGTTTGATAAAATGCCTAGGCAAGTAATAAAACGTCATCGATCCAAGTCATTTGCCGCTGTTTGATCAAATGGCTGGATATCATTCAGGAATCTAGTTAAACGGCGCTGTTTAGTAAAGAGACTAGGCTATTGATTGAACGGCTTATTAAGCTATCTGCCTGCGACATGTACACCACTTAATTATTTAACATCCAAAAACATTTTAAGGGCAGTTGCAGGAGGAATTACTAATGATTACCGTGATGTCAGAATTTTTTCACTTATCATTGTCAAAAGTTACTGAGGTTTGTTTATTATTTATATAGTACTAGTTTATTTATATAGTACTAGATTACATATGTAGATACATAATTTTACTTTCGTACGCACTCCATTCATAGACGCCCCACCCGTGCCAACAGTACAGTACGATGCGCGGCGTATCATAGTCGTACTTTCTCGCTCACACACGCCATTGAGTGTCGGTCTCTGGCCAGCTGCTGAGCGGGCACAACTCATTGACCAATTATTATAATTTTGTTGGGATAGTTCATTATTGTGTTCCTATTTATCATCATCAGCCTGTGTCAGTCCACTGCTGGACATAGGCCTCTCCCAAGATGCGCCACTAAGCCCGATCTTCGG
This sequence comes from Cabera pusaria, assembly GCA_954871355.1. Lineage (NCBI taxonomy): Eukaryota > Metazoa > Arthropoda > Insecta > Lepidoptera > Geometridae > Cabera > Cabera pusaria. The sequence goes on along the minus strand of OX940904.1, from coordinate 14,423,936 downwards.
CGCTTCTTTTCCAGTCACTGCCCACCGTTTTGCGTATGTCGGCGCTCCACCTGGTCACAAGACGTCCTAGGCTACGTTTGCCGATTCGCGGTCTCCACTCTAGGACAAGTCTACCCCAACGGTTATCAGTCTTGCGGCAGATATTACCAGCCCACTGCCACTTCAGTTTGCTAATCCGTTGAGCTATGTCGATAACTTTAGTTCTATGGCGAATTACTTCGTTTCGGGTTCGATCCCGCAGAGAAATACCGAGCATAGCTCTCTCCATAGCTCGCTGAGCGACTTGAAATTGGTGGACCAGTCGAACTGTGAGTGTCTACGTCTCAGCTCCGTATGTCATTACAGGTAGGACGCACTGGTTAAAGACTTTTGTCTTTAGACATTGCGGTATAGGCGACGAGAAGACTCGAAGGAGTATTCCGAATGCTGAGCAGCCTAGCTGAATTCTCCTCTGGATTTCCTTCTCGAAGTTGTGTTTGCCTAGATGGAGCGTCTGCCCTAGGTAAACATACTTCATAACAACTTCGAGTGGGATTCCATCTCGGGAATCGGTTCCGGAACAACGTGCTCGTTGTACATGACTTTGGTTTTAATCAAATTTATCCGGAGGCCGATGCGACGAGAAGAATCCGCTAGGCCATTCAATATCCTTTGTAGGTCCTGCTGCGTCTTCAACATATCCTCCAAGGCGTTAGTGAACAGTTTCAGGGATATGACGTCCCCCTGTCTCACACCTCGACGCAGGTGGACATGTTTAGTTCGCTGGTTCAGTACTTGTACAGTCATCGTTCCGGCATTATACAGACATCTCATCACTTCGATATATCACTAGTCGACTTGGCAACGCTGTAAGGACTCGAGAACGGACCCGGTTTAGATTGAGTCGAAGGCCTTCTCATAGTCCACAAATGCTAGACACAGGGGCCGATTGTACTCTTCGGTCTACTGTACAATCTGCCGCACCGCGTGGATGTGGTCCATGGTGCCGTAGCCGCTTCGAAACCCGGTCTGTTCCGGAGGTTGGAACTCGTCGAGTCCTCGCGCAACGACAGTTCGTGATGAGCCTTGAAAACAGCTTGTAGGCTCAGAAGCGAAATTGGGCGGTAGTTTTTCAATAGGGTTTTGTCTCTTTTTTTGAAAAACAGAACCACCATGCTTCCGTTCCATTCCTGTGGAGTTCTCCCAGTGAAAAGAACGGAATTAAAAAGCTGCTAAAGCTGTTGAACTGCTGAAACCTCCAGCTTTTAAAATCTCTGTTGTGATTCCGTCTTCTCCTGGGGCTTTTCTATTTGAGTTGTTTAAGGGCCATCACGATTTCGTCTCGGCTAATTTCGGGCAGATCTTCTGTGAAGTGGCGGGTTAAGTTGTCTCTAGAATCCTCAGTATCGGGTACAGGCCTTGAAGCATGCGATGCGTAGAGCTTGCCGTAGAAGTCTTCAACTTCCGACAGAATCTCCGACTTGGATGCGATGACGTTCCCCGTTGACGTTGTCAGCTTTGTGAGGTGGCTTCTACCTAGAGGTAGGACGAACACTTTCAACCGCCGATTTTGCTCAATTGATTCTTTAATAAAGAGCGTGTTAGAGGATTGAAGGTCGCGTCGTACCATGATTTTTTTGCGCACCCGGTTAATTGATAAAGCTGACAATGTGTCTATTCGTCTCTCTTCCATTAGTCGAAGTATTTCTGGCGAAAGTTTGGGCTTTCTGCCCCCGTACGCTTTCTCTCGCAAAACTTCGTCCCTTCATCCCTGAGGATTTCCACCACTTCTTTGAGTTTCCGGTCTACGTAATGCAAATCTGTGGTGTCAAAGGCAGCGAATTGATTTTCCAATTTTAATTGGAATGTTTCAGACCAAAAAACGGTTTGAAGTAGGTTCGGTCGGAGCGTAGACTTCATCAATCGGAATCTCTCGGCTTGGAAGTCAATATCCAGAGAGCCTCGTACAAGTCGGTGATCACTGAGACGGCTCTGAATATGCGCCGTTTGCTCGTAATGATGAAGTCAATCTCGTTTTTAGTCACAGGGCTTTGCCACGTCCACTTCCTTTGGGGCTGTTTTTTGAAGAACGAGTTCATCAAGAAAGCCCCTCTTTTTCGAGGAAATTGACGAGCATTTGCTCCATGTGATTCCTACTCCCAAATCCGTGTGGTTCTATAGACGATTCGCCGCAAGTTTGTACTCCCACTTTGGCGTTAAAGTCTCCCATGACAACGTTGTAGTGAGCCTTGGAGGTAGTGTGTAAAGCTCTGGAGATATCTTCATACATGCTCTCCACCTCATCTCCAAGTGTGTCGAGGTTGGTGCGTAAACCTGGATAACCTTGAGGTTGTACCTCTTGGTTAACTTAATTATGAGGTACGCTACACTGGTCGACACACTGGAGATTTCTACAACGTTGTCACTGAGAACCCTGTTGACAAGAAACCCGACGCTGCCTTGGGATGGCTGATCTCCTTCTCTGTAGTACATAAGATGGCCCGATTCTAAGGTTATGGTGTCCTCTCCCTGTCTTCGGACTTCACATAACCCCAGTATGTGCCATCTTATGTGTTTCAGCTCCTCCTCCAGCTGCGCCAGATGATCCTCCAGCTGAATCATGCGTCCATTGTAGGTTGCGAGGGTCAGTTTGTTTTGGCGGCCTACCGTAGCCCGGGGATTCTTAGCACCCCTTGCCCTGCCGTTACCGTCACCACCGCCGTGGTCAGGAATAGCAGAGCAGGCGGAACTAGGGACCTTGGCTTTAAGTGACCTTCCATCTACTTTTCATCTCTTGGGAGGGATATGCCCTAATTACCACGCTGGGCAGGCGGGTTGGCGATCGCAGAACGTAGCTTCTCGCACCGGTGACGCTGCTGCCCGTCACCGGCCTCTAGAATTTAGCTACGCCATAGATATGAAATGATTATACCGCCATATGTCAGTCGCCAGAGCCCCGTCTGTTGGTCAGCAGGATGCACCACGGGCAGGTGAGGGGGGATGGGAGCACCGAGGTCGTATTCGCTCCCTTACATCCCTTTACCCTTTACCGTGTTCCTTTTAAGTTAAGAGTATTCTAGACTGGCGTGTTCACCATCTTCGACCGCATCATCGCTTACCACCAGGCAAGGTAGTAATAAAACGCTAGCTTATATGATATTAACCTATTTAGATGTATTCATTAACAGGGACTAGATAGCCCCAAATTTTTTTGGTACTTACAATTTAGTGGCGTATATAAGTTACGTAATCAATGCGTCCACCCGAAAAGTCAGTTAATATGCAAAAAAATAACCATAAATACAAGGACGCGCACAGAATTCGCCAAATTATTATGCGCAAAGCTTTTTTCTTTTTGCACATGACTCGTGATCTAAAAACCTTCTTACTTTTATCAAAATAAGAAATCTTACCTAAATAGCGCTTTTAAATTCTCTGGCAATTCTGTCCTGCCGGCATACCCTGGATTCATGGTGATAAACATGCCAATTGTGGAAATGAGAACAATGTTCTCTCCCATAAAGTCGAACCTCTTCTTTTTAACCTTAATGGCGTCGAGAATACTTTTGACTTGCACCGATACTACTGACAATACCTCCACTGAGATACGGTTGAACTCGTCAAAGCAGCCCCACGCGCCGGTTTGGGCAAGACCTGAGAAATTACTTTAAAATATCAATACGCAGTATTTGATTGCATTCCTGTACTGCACCTTTAAAAATGCATGTTAGTTGTTTCGTCTTTTATAGAAGTCGAAACGGCTGCGGGCTGACTTATAAAACAAGTTAGACATAACATAACTAAAACACATGGGAAAGTTTCGTAAGAAAGTTGCCTCTCGCAAAAAGAAAAAGCATTGCAAGTTACATAAGACACAACTACTGAAACATAAATAAGTTACTAAGTATTAATAGAGAAAAAAAATATTATATAGGTAAAGAAGAAATTTAAATAAAAAGAAATGTAGGAATGTATTTCCGTACCTTTATAAATATTCCCGCAAGACTTGTAGTCCATCTGCTCGGAGCAGTTGAACACGTAGACCATGATGCCGAGAGCGCGGCCCAGATCTTTGGTGGTCTCCGTTTTACCCGTACCGGCAGGTCCAGCCGGAGCGCCTCCCATTATCAAATGAAGACTCTAGTAGATCACAATATACTATTATAACAGAATAACAGAAACATGATTTGTAAGGTTATACAATAACAAGACAAATAAAATGCTCTCCTTATGGCTCTACTCGTTACTATCATGTCTGGTATAACCACTGGACTTGCCCTTCAAATGGAAAACTATTTTTTTTTCTCAGTTCAATTACTGTAAAAGTAGTGGTACAACTTCAATTCAATTTTAATCAGTAAACAATATAACATTGTGTGTGAAATAAATAAAATGCATATAAGGCTAAAAAAACATCATAATTATAATTATTAAAAACATTATTAAAAACAAACAAAACCAAAAAATAAATGAAAACAAAATTAAAGTAATTAAATCGATAAAATGTCATTAAAATTACATATTCATGTCAAAAGTGTGAACAAAAACTAGCTGACGTCTACTATCGCAGCGCCAATTCTTGTACCCAATGCTGAAAAACTTTACTAAGTGACTCCTCAATCAACACTTATCTTGCTGATGTAAGTGGTAAAGTCGACATAATCCTCTTCAAGACTCATCCTATTATTGTTTATACCCAAAATACATTTTGGAAGAGTAACAAAATCCATACCTGAGTCAATGTAATGTAGCATCGATCCGTGAGTGGAGTTATGACGAGACGCGGAGTATTTCCCAGATATTCGTAGTCGTATAAAAACTGAGCGTCGCAAATATTCGCAAAACAGTTGTTTACTTTCACATCCCAACGATGTCTGTAACATTATTGTTTATTTCATTAACATCACGGGTCGTTAAACGTCCGGTACATTGAGAGGTATTCACGGAGCCAAAGCCAACGTCAAGAGGCCCTTTACAATATATTATATATCTAATACTATAAGAATCTTTGCCCTGACATACTGACTGACTGACTGACTGATAGACAACGCACAGCTTAAACCGCTGGTCGTAGAGACTTGAAATTTGGAGGGTATATTTATCTTAGTACGTAAAGGTGTACTAAGAAAGGATTTTTCAAAATTCACCCCTTTAGGGGATGAAATGGAGGTTCAAAGTTTGTATGTAGAAACAAGATTAGATAGTTGTGAACATCGCGATCTCACCGCGTGACCTCACTCCCGAGGAAGAGCGACTGACTCGCTCGAATCCTAGGTCGAGAAAATTCGACTAAAGGTACGTGAATTACAGCCGGTATATAACAATAATAATGTTACAAATTCACGATAATTTTAAAATTAAAAATTAAAATTAAAAGATTAGATAGTCTTTTCTATTTGAAACTTCACACAAGTGCTTTAGTAAAAAAATAAGTAAATACGTATTTGGGGTTTTTTGAAATTCTACCCCTCCCTAAGAGGGTGAAATGGGGTAACAAAGTGTGAAAATCAATATTGTTTTGGATTGCGCTGAAATTCGGCATGCAGATAGTTATTACGACGTTAGTTCCTTCTGAGAAAGCATTTTCCAAAATTCACCCCTGATGGAAATGAAACAGGGGGTTCAAAGTTTCTATGGAGAAACAAGATTAGATAGTCTTTTTAACCGACTTCAAAAAAGGAGGAGGTTTCTCATTTCGACCGTATATATATATTTTTTTTTCTATTCGAAACTTTACACAAGTGCTTCAGTAAGAAAAAAAGGGAATACGTTTTTTAGGTTTTTTTGAAATTCCGCCCCTAAAAGGGTAAATTTTTTTTTCTTTTTTTTTTGTCATATCAACCATAGTAAAAACGGTAAGCGACGATGTGGTCAAAGATAGTGAACACGCTAGGCCTAGCAAATTAATTAAAAAAATAACTTCTTAGTAAATTTTATGTCCCAAATGAGCAAAAGATTTTTGAGTGAGAAAATAATATTTACCTCAATTGACTTTGCCATTGGAACGCATTAGAGTTATCTACTTTGGCAACAATGAGTTTAGCGACCACGTCTCTCGAGTGCACATCGATGGTACAAATGGTCATGATCTTCTGTCGGTCGCCGACAGTCAAGTCACCCAACAATAAGACAATGAGGGCATTCAGTTGAGCGATCTGCTTCTTTTGGTAATCCTTCAGGGCGTTTTCGTAACCTATAAAAATTAGTAACGATAAAATTACTTTGGTAGTAAATATAATTTTATAATAATACATCATATCCTTTTATCGTCAAAATAACCACAGCAAAATTTCGACGGGGAAATAAGGTTCCGTTACCCCACTTATAAGCAACTTGATAATTTCAAATTCGAAAACTAAGGCAACACAGTAGAGAACAGCGACTACCGCGTGACGTGCGCCGACGAGCGTAACTAGGAGGGGAGGCCTCGCATCACCAGAACCGACGCTATGGCGTTCAAATGAAGGTACAGTAGACCTTACCTATAAAATGTCCATCTAATTTATAGGAAAACGTCAAAAAATACAAAATATTAAAATTAAGTTATTAATAAATTTATTAATTTGCATACAGAATTTCCTACTCCAACCTGACCCCTCTCCAGCCTTAAACTAATTATTGATATAAATTAACATTTTAAAATATTAATATCTTTTGAAGGGTTCCGCAACTTTTCCTTCAAGGGGAGGGTTCTACCCTTCCCCCTCCCTTCCCCTTTTCCTCCCGGTCGGTATACTAAAGTCATACCCTTAGTGGCCATAATTATAATATTTGATGACAATTTTAGCAAAATTTTGGTGATTAAATAATGTGGATGAGTTACATTTTAATGTTACTGAGTTAAAAAATTATAATGCTAATACAATATTTTTTTGTTGTCATATAATAATTATTTTAGAAGTTTACTGTTTGAATGCATTTAAAAAATAACCACGGTGCTGAGTTGTATTTACAGTGGCTCACATAGAAAGTAACTAAAGTGGCTTAGATAGTATTTATTCTAATGCTCTTTAATTGAGGCTGACTTGACTAAGTAATTTAGAAGGCGATGCAGATTTTTAGAGGCAAATATTTGCTATTAAAAAGAAGCCAGTTTAACTAGCACCCATTTAAAATTTTAAAAATTGTGCCCAAATAGCGGCGTATAAAAACCAATTTGAAACGAATTCAAGACAAATAAATAATGCAATATTATCTGAAAAAAAAAGCGTTTTAGTGACTATTTTAGACCACTTTTTGCTAGTTACGTCGTCTCGCGGTTTATACGTATAAGACTTTGCTGTTGCTATTTTTATGATAAATGGGTTAGCACTTAACTACTATTTCACCAGAAGTGATCTGGTGTTACTCAAGTGACGACGTGATATAAGATGTAGCGCGATTCAGAGATATCTCTAATCTATTGACTCCCGCTCCCAAAACTTCTCAATTTTACTTATCCGGAAACTTTATAATATTTTAACAGGATAGGAAAAGCTGACCTTCCTCTAGCTTCTCAAACGCCTGGTTAGTTTCAGTAGTCCACCAGATCTGCGTGCCGACGAGTGCCGGCTGCGCTGGCCAGTCGAACACCCACTCATCTCGCGACTTGTCCTCATAGGATTTTACGCTATGCTCGAATATGTCGCGTAATGTGTACCGCATGCAGTCAGTCACACGGTTCAGCCATAATTCGACCTGGAAGTTTTATATATTATGTTCGTTTTTGTGGTTACTTTCGAATTCCATCGAAAAATGAGGGGTATCAAAGTAACCCCGTAGTCACAGTTTAACAGGGACGACCAGTATTTTTAACAAAAAAAAAATTTTTTTTTCAAGAAATTAGTGAAACATCTCGATATTTAATAGCTTTTTTTTTTTGCTCCCATATTTCAGGAGAAAAATACCATTCGATTTCGAAATTGATCAAAGTACAAGAGCTCACCTTTCCAGAACAATCACAACAGGGAGCCTTGAAAGGCACGTGTTCCTCATTCTCCTTGGAGATCATCTCAAAGGCGTGTTTACTGGTAGCGTTAGGGAACACCAACTTAGCCAGGTTGTCGTACAACTTGGTCAGGTGACGACCTACCGCTGGCGGGTTATTACCGTTCGATAGAATGTCTGCAACGACCAGATATGTATTCAATAACTATTTTTACCAACGTTCGAACGGAGAAGGTATGCGTTTAGTGTTAGAGGTTGTTGCTAAAGTAGTGCTAAACCATTAAACGGTTAGTACTTCATCGGTTTGGTTTTTAGATGAACTCGCTAGAAGGCGTTATTGTAGATATTTTCCATTAATTTTGTTACTTATGTATTTGTTTTATTGCCTTTTATTTACTTCGAGTTAATAAATACCGCTTTCCGAAACTGGTTATATTATGATGCTGCAATTTCACGAATCTATCTAATCTACTTTTACACCGAGAGTTTTTTCTCATTTCAGACGGCATGCTCCGTACTCACCGACTCAGGTGTTACTTGATAGTTATATCGATATCGAGTAAATATTAACGTGTAGGCCGCAAAATTCAAAACTCGAAAGGCTTGTGTTTGCGATCCAGACGTTGATTTCTACTTGCCTTCGAACAAAACTATCAAGCAAAAATGTTTACCGTATGTAACTACGGCGCTATTGTGAAGCTTAAATTACGGTAACTTACGTTGATAAGTTCCAAAGTACTTGCTTATGAACGAGATGATAGGAGCCTAACAAGTGTAAGGCATCCATTACACGATAGGTTTTGCTGTCAGTTTGCTCACAGTCGCGGCTGTGACTGATGGATAACTGATCGTGTAATGGTGTGACTGACGGTGACTGACCCATATTTACATCTTTGATTTGCTGCATAAGCAACCATCAGTCATAACTTTTGGTTTTGAATGACGGATTACCTACCGTGTAATGGATGCCTAAGTGAAAATAAACTTACTACAGAAAAACAAGATACTGTTTGGGAAAAAACAAATTGCAAGATAACGCACCCAACAAATCGGCTGAAGACACGAAATAAAACCGCGGGTATGCAAGACGCTTGGTCTCGAGGTAGTCATTAAGCGCTTTCTCACAGAGGTTGAGTGACTTCATCAAGTCTTCCAACGTATCCAATAAGCCACGCTTATTAGTGGCTGCCACAACATTGGGAGTATGGGCGATGTCTTTCAGCAATTCCTAGAGTGAAACAATGGATAGTAATCTCAGTAAAAACAATATGACCTTCAAAGCGCATCTCCATAAATTCTAAACGCTAAACTTCGCTATCCAATTCAAGTGCTACAGATGTAACGCAATAAAAAGCACTTGTTATAAAATCACCTTAAATTGTTTATCGACCGAATCGAATCTTCGTGAATCTTCAGGCAATTGTGATCTTATGTCGTCGGAGCCGATGAAAATGCTCTCCAAGTATTGCCACTTTCTTTGTACTTCAAACCAGATCGAGATCACTGCGTCTGCGGTTCCTAGTTTCTTCTGCCACGCCGTCACTTCCGCTTCGTAGAATCCAATGAACTTCGATGACATCATATTTTGGACTTGGTTCTAGAAATTATTAATATATAATTATTTTCCACGGTTACTCTTTATTAGTTCTAGTTCAAGCCATCAACGCCAATAACTTGACTGATTTGCCTGAAATTTTGCACATGAATAGTCAATAGGATTAATACGGGCGAAGCGGGGCACAACTAATAAATAATAACTGCGTTATGCGTCGAACCCCTTTTACATCTTCGAAACGAGGGCTATCCCATTGTTTACGTAATACAATGACAAACCTGGTTATCTTCGAGTGTTTCCACAAGCTCTTCGCTAGCTTTAGGTAATTTGATACCAGTTCTATCGTGCGTCAAATATTCAAACTCCATTATTGACCAAGTAACTTCTAACTCCCTAAAACATAACATTTGGTTGAGTACTATAAAACGAGGAAATATTGTAATGATGATTTTATAGTTAATGTGATAATCAAAAAAGATATTTTGAGGGAAACATTATGCATACTAATGTTGTATCACCGTTTGTGAGTATCTTTAAATCGTAGTAATATCTAACTTAAACTAACTTTTATCGTTTGTATTCATTAAGTTTAGGTTAATAAAATGCAATGAATAATAAATAATAAATGAAAATTAATCTAAAATGGAGTCGCGAATTTTAGGTGACTAATAACAGTTTGAATAACAGGCTTAACAGCACAATGGGTAGCACTGAATATATTGGAATGAAGTAGTTCAGCAATTTTTAGGAGAGTAGGCTTTCCGCATACAAAAAATTAGCACAATATTGAGATGGGCTAAGTCACAACAAACAAACTATCTAGATTTCATTTACTAACTTGAGAGTCTTCTCCATAGCTGCTTCTTTAACTGATTTGTCGACTATAGTCTTAACTTCCTCTTCATACTTATGCAAGTTCAGTGCCAACAAATCAGCCAGCGTTGTGTCATCATCGATATGGAATTTCACCTAAAAATAACAAGATAAATCTATCGACATCTCGTACATCATGGCTTTTTCATCAAATCTTACAAATGAAGTACAAGAAAGACACTTACTTGATATTTATATCCAAAAACTAGCTGAGTTCTAATTTGAATAATATGTACACTATTTACATTTGCGATAAACTCTACACAAATACGATCATCTACATTATAAACTCTGACAATAGGACTGCATGTTCTGAAAACTTATTTTGGGACATTCTTCTCTCCAAAGGCATCACCTCCAGTCCCTTTTCTCTTATTTCTTGAAGAGAATATGATCTGTTATGTTTTCTAAACTTCATTCCATTGTGTGTGATATTACAGTCATTTAACTTATGTCTTCTGTAATCTTCCAGGTGTAAATAATGTCTGTATTCATTATCTTCTTTTTCTTCGTTAGAAGGTTGTAAACTATCTATTGTAGCTACAAGACTTTCTAAAGATTTAAAATCTTCTACAATCTTTTCGAACGATACTTGATTAGATGGTTTATGTCTAGATGAAGTTGTGTACTTTGTTTCAATGGATATGATTTGTGAATGAACTGACTGCTACAAATGTAAAACATAATGGAAAAGTAATTATCATTTTATTGTGGAATGAAGAAGCTATAATAATCAAAGAAAAAGCTATTGGTTTTAAATAATCATACAGATACAACAATAGTAAAGACTTAGAGTAGGTACGATCGATACCCAATAAATCATACCTTAGTAGCCATCATAAGTTCGATCCAATGTCTGTCTTTGATGGCAGGGTTCTGTAGGTCCGTCACAGCTCGCAGGGATGTCATCAAGTTCTTTATGATGGCTTCAATGGCAATAAACGGCTCCCTAAAATGTAATAGATCATCACCACAATGTGCCCCTAAAAGTACCATAGCAACGTGGAAATAAACTTGTTGTAAAGAAGGTATGTATGTAGAAGAGTAGAAGGTATGTACATATGTAGAGCACATTTTGTGTAATTTTTTTTTATAATTTAAAGGTTAGCGTTTGATCACTAGATGCGGTCGAAAATGTTAAGCACGCTAGGCCTAGAATGGAAACTGGCTCTCAAGGATAACTGTCGGAATACATTAGATGTTTTTGGCGACAGATTTTCTAACTTGAGGGTAGTAGCTGGCCAGGCGGACACTAGATAATGTTTTACCACCATGCGGGGGTTGTTGGTTTCTTAACGATGTTTTTACCTTCACCGGAGAGAAAAGCGAAAAGCGCACATACATTTTTCGATAAAAAATCCATCAGTGCACGGCGGAGATTGAATTCGGTGCCTCTGGCATCAAAGCCGACCGTTCTCACACTTACACCACCGGGCCCTCAAAATTGGAATTAACTACATGATTTGAGGAGTTCCTTAATACTACAGAAAGATATAAGTGTCAAATAATAATGAATTAAGGTCATTGAAAAGATTAAGAGAGCTAAAGAAATTTCCAACCACTTTTTGTAATAAACATTTAGGTAGAGATACTGAGCTAGCAAGAAATAATGACATACACAGATGAAACTGTTGTTTATAAATAATAATTAAGATAGTTTAAAAACTAAAGCAACCGACTTCCATGCCCCGCTTGTCAATTTCAGTAGCAAGTTTGAGACGTTGATCGTCATATCTCTGGAGATACTGATCATATCTCGATAAAATTACAATGGGTGGTCCCATTGTAAATTTATCTCGGAAACGGACCCGATTAAAACATTACCGATTAAAAAAATAATCATTCAAATCGGTTCACAATTGACGGAGAAATCGCGTAACATACACACAAAAAAAACATACAGACAAATTGAGAACCTCTTTCTTTTTGGGAAGTCGGTTGAAAAACTGGCCAAGTGCACGTCGGACTCGCACTAGTAGGGTTCACAGTAGAGTATAACTATAATTTTCATACAACTATAACTGTAATTCACCAGCAAAAATTAACTTTGTTTTTCATAGTTCGTAGGTATGTACACATTTTACCACTATAGAAGTTCTTTCAAACGATTCGACTTTGAAAAATAAATCGTTTTAGGAACAGCAATGTCATTTTTAAAGAACTATCAATAAACAACTTGCACGTATAGATATGAGCAATTTTTTTTTTAGTTTCAGTGCCCTGTTTTAGCCCCTCCTTATTTTTATTATTTTTTTACTTTTGTATAAAAATCGAAAAGCGGTTTACAACATACATCTACCTACCACGTTTTAACTGTGTAGTTTCAATAGTTTCGGAATAAAGTGGCTGTGACATACGGACGGACGGACGGAGAGATAGACAGACAGACAGACATGACGAATCTATAAGGGTTTCGTTTTTAGCCATTTGACTATGGAACCCTAATAAACTAGATGTGCCCCGCGGTTTTACCCGCGTAGACCTCGTTCCCGTGGGAATATCGTGATAAAAAGTATTCTATGTAATATTCCAGGTTCTAGGCTTTAGGCTATCTTTATACCATTACGTGAAAAAGTGACAAACACACACACACAAACTTTCGACTTTATAATATTAGTAGGATAACAGGATTTTCAACTTAAAATATCGTTTCTGATTTCCATGTACGTTACCAGACTCTCATATCTTTGTCAAGCTGTCGTATATCTTTGGTGAATCGCTTGCATTCCTGGTCCATGCCGTCTGCATCTATCTTCTTCCACGGTGATTTCTTCCAAAACTCTATTGTACCCATCACGAGGAAGTAGTAATCCCAGAGCATCTGGGAGTGAATACAATATAAATTATTGAATAGAAATAGATCCTATAAAGTATTTATTGTATAGAGTTAAAATCGAAGTTGAAAACAGTGGGCCTGACATAAAAAATAATGTACACCTTACTGTTGGCATTGGTATATTAACCAGCCTAACTAATTTCAATGTAAGACTGACTGTAAAATTCTAAAGTATGGTTACAAATATCAAATATAATGATATAGAGATTAAATTTAATAAATATTAAATAGTCAGCTAAGAAACAAACCTTACTAAGCTTCAGTTCTCGGCGGCACTGCTTTAAAGACTTTTCATCAGGCGGTTGAATGTCAAACAAAGTACATGACTTTTTAAGAGTATCGACAATATCTTCAAACCCCATGAGCTCGCGATTGACCTTGTCGATCTCAGTATACGGCTCTTTGCACGCTTCAAAGAACATCTAAAAATAAATGGTACTGATTAAGCTCCATAGTCTGCAATTTTGTGACACTGATTCATCGAATCTCTCGAATTACTGGTACCTCCTTATCCTTGAACTGTTCCCGGTACATCGCAATCCTCAAGCTAATGAGAGCCACTCGTTTCGCGATCAGCGCAGCCTGTGCGGCTTGCAGCGGTGCCACATTGTTCTTCATTACTGTTGCCAGTTTTACTAAATTACGCCATTTTTCGGGGAGTATGTCCAACTGGTGTACAAGGTATTGTTAGTAGGAAGTTTAATGACTAGAACTACGGCGAGAATCGGGAGGGCTGCCACGTTCCAAAACAATGGCGTCATGCAATTCTTATATAAGGTATTTTATTCTGTCTATCCTAACATATCATTTTATACAACTCCATATGTTATTAAAATATAAAGTAAGTCTGAAGGAATTTATTCTATAACACACATGCTATTTATCCAGTATAGATATTTTCCTTACCAAAGTGTAAACAGAATAGTGGTGTTTGCCATCTTCCGGTTCCTAATCCGCAGTAAGCATGAAATTTGCATGTTTGAATTATCAAAATATATCACTTTAAATTGTACTGATTTTTTCAGATGACCTTCAATCATAACAACACGACAAATTTGGTCAAATTTTCTGAATCAAAATGTTGGTAAAAGTTGAGCTACAAATCTACAATAACTTTACAGTTTGAAACTCAAGCAAATTATTCCCATACCTGTTCATACACTTCATCAGGGAATTCCACACCATATTCTTTCAAAACATCAATTATATCCTTCAGAGGTTCGAACATGGTATCTGTTCCGGCGTCGCTCTTAGCTTTCACTTCGTTCAAAACTCGCATCACTTGAAGAAGGCCTTCATAGTCTTCTTCCCCGAGTTCTATTGATAATTCTTTAGTGGCGTAGATTATGAACTCTTGGAGATCGTTAAGACTGGGGATGGAAATTCATTTGAAAATCAAGTATCGATCAAACATCAATTCAAATCGACCAAGGAATTATAAACAGTACCTACCTATCATTTTATATATTAACTGAGATTTAAGATGTAAAAGATCGCTCGATCCTATTTACATATTTAGGTAATGTTCTTATAGTTGAATTTGAATGTCATTGACTACATTGTGATTAATTCATTATGGAAGGAAAAATATTACGTTGAAATGTACGATTACGGCCCTACGGCTTGACCTAATTAGTTGAAATTTTGGACGTTGGCAAAATTCAACCAATTTGGTCGAGCCGTTTAACGTGAAGAATAACAAACAATCGAATATACAAATTGCCTTTTACATTTTATAATATCGGTGTTTGGAACAAAACTGAATAGAGTAAAGAATGACAGTGATACAATAAAGACCAACTTCTTGAACTAGGTAAAAGGATAACTTAACTTTGCAGTTTGATCGCAGAAAATATATTGCACCAACCGCAAATAATATGTTTGTAATTGTAAATTCACTTATTTTTTGTTATTACACTACATATTTACGGTTTTAGTATCCTGTTTATGAATGGCAAAAACGGAACTCTTATAGATTCGTCATGTCTGTCTGTCCGTCCGTATGTCACAGCGACTATATTCCAAAACTGTTAAGACTACACAAGGTAGGTGTATTCCGTGAACCGCTTTACGATTTTTATACAAAAATAATAATATAAAAGATTAAGGGGGAGGGGGGTACTCCCCATACACGGAACCGTAAATTTTTTTTTCAAGATACCTACTATGTGGTGTCTATACACCGAGCACCAATAGGTATCATCTATAGATAGGCCTTTAAAAATGACTTTAAGGTTTCTAAAATCATTTTTTTCTCAAAGTCAATAATTTGTAAGATAGGTCGATATATCGTTCCTATAAGGGTTCCTATTTTTCTTTTAAGGTACGGAACCCTAAAAAAGTGACATTTAAAAAATATTTTTTTAGTAACAACCCTTGCATAGACCTACATATGCATATACCCTTACATCTTAGACTAGAGAAAGTCAAGACAAATCCAATGAGCTAAACACGACGGGCTTAACATGTGTAGAATAGGAGCCTACGGCCATTTTCCGGCTCCATCATCAGACGAGCTTGGTGGTACCATGACATTGCATTATTATCCGTTTTACATATGTATGCAAAATTTCAGCTCAATTTATTTACCGAGCTCCTATGACCACAATCCAGCTCCATCATCAAATCAGACCCTGGTAACCATCTGGTGGTATCTAATTTTATTAAGATGAAAAAAAAACATAACAATTCAAACTAAATTTACCTCTTGAGGACGTGGCCCTTCAAGTTCTCCTTGTAAAGGTTACTCCACTTACAAATTATGTTCATAATAGCTTGGTTAAGCCTCTTCAGTTCAAGCTTCAACCAGCCATTGCAGAGATACTCGCCTGGCAAAGATGCTACTTCGTCGTACATAGCATTGTACATGTCTATCTGTGAACATCAATCAACGTCAGCTGTTACCTATAAAAACCACACAGAGTCACCAATCGGACTATGCTCAGCAACTCGTCTTACTGCCGTTTTACAATTCCAGACAAGCACGATATCATCTTAGACCGCTTCATCAGATGATATAATGGCTAAGTGTTTGTCTGGTCTGTTTCCACTTTATTTTTATTTTTTTATAACAATTTCAGATGTTTCCCTGTAGTTTACGGATGCTCTTCTATAAATTTCAATTAATCTGTCAGCGTTTTTTGTACCTCTTTCTGATACTGTTCCAAAGTCGGCTTATTCTCGGGAGGATCAGTACCATTCTCGAACTTGTATTTGTCAAACTCTTCAGGTGATATGATACGGCCGTACTTCAGGAACCCCTGTAGCACTTCCTGCCGGTCTTCTAGCCAGAGATGTGTGTACTTCTCGTATTTCTACACAAATCATAAAATATTTGGCTACGTGTTGTTAAGAAAAATTTGGTTGTTTAGAGACCCGTTAGCGAAAACGATAGATGATAGCTTTGGCTTCTTAGCGAGTCACCGGCTAAAATACTAGGATGGGTGTTCGATCTCAGGTGTTTGAAGCATATTATCACAGATTACTTAATAGTACTACGTAACATTATATCGATTTTCTGCCTTCTAGGAGAATATCTGCCAGCCAGTGTGCTGCCGAAACACCGTAAGGTTATGGTAACCTTACGGTGTTTCGGCAGCACACTGCTGCCCTTGAGAATCAGACCATAATAGGCCTAGCGTGTTCATCATCCTTGACGACATCATCGCTTACCACCAGGCAAGATAGTGGTCAAATACTAGCCTATGAGATATAAAAAAACCCGTAAAGTGCGAGTTGACTCGCGCACTGAAGCTTCCGTACAAACTTGTCAAAACAAACTTAACCTTGCAGTTCGATCTGTCTAGACACTTAATAAACCAACCGTAAATAATAAGTTTGTAATAAGTAGTAAATTAGATTTTTAGGGTTCCGTACCCAAACGTACCAAAGGAACTCTATTACTGAGACGTCAGTGTCCATCCGTCTGTCCGTCCGTCTGTCTGTCCGTCTGTCTGTCCGTCTGTCTGTCCGTCTGTCTGTCCGTCTGTCTGTCCGTCTGTCTGTCCGTCTGTCTGTCCGTCTGTCTGTCCGTCTGTCTGTCCGTCTGTCTGTCCGTCTGTCTGTCCGTCTGTCTATCTGTCTGTCTGTTTTTCCGTCTGTCAAGACCTTTTTCTTAGGAATGCGTAAAGATATAAAGTTGAAACTTATATAAAATAGGTACTTTTTAAATTTGGGGTGTTTATCTCCATATATGTAGAGATACTCATCAGATCTCTATGAAATTAACCTGGAAATTTCACCCTTTCAACCAAAAGAAAAATCCAGTCCAAGCGTCTTTGAAAAAAAAACATACATAAAAAAATAAAAGTTTCCGACGAATTAAGAACCACCTACTTTTATGAAGTCGATTAATATTAATTAAAACTAAAACGAAAGTAAATTAGAACATACAAACGTACCGTTGCGTAATTCAAGACATCGTTGATGCTATTTTCTACCCTTTTACAAATTTCATGATACAAATCAATCATAGCTTCCTCGTATACCAAATCGTCTGCAAATAAAATTGAGCTTTGATATTAAAGTGTACTGATATCAATGTTGAAGTGTTTATTCCATTTTTATATGATTAATGTCATATGCTACTAACGTGCCCCGCTACTTCGTCCATGGTGAAGACTACTTAAAATAAGTGTTAAAATATAATGCTTTGTCGCTTATTCATACATGTAATAGAATGGCAATGAAATGAAATGTTGGCTGGTTAAAATTACCGTTAACATCTATTAAAATAGCAGGCACATTACGTTGAACGTAACGTGCCGGCTATTTTAGAGCCGAACGGTATCACACGTGACGATGGCATGAGGCTTTCGCATGACGTTGATTCCTTGGTGTCGTGGAAAGCCGCTAGTGTGGGATGCAACGTGCGCCGATACGTTAGCAGCTTCCCACCTGTACAATAAATAGCTCACGGGCAGCAGGAGCAGCCGCAGACGTGGCAGAGGCCCTCAAACGGAGGAAATATGCAGACATTGGAGACAATTATGCGTTTCTTCCGTTTGGGGTCGAGACCATGGGCCCGTGGGGTCAACAAGCACGAGGTTTTATGACGGAGCTGTCCAGACGTATGGTAGATGTCTTGCACGACCAAAGAGCTGGCGCTTACCTCGGGAAAAGAATTAGTCTTGCCATTCTAAGAGGTAATGTCGCCAGCTTTTTGGGTACCCTACCAGCAAACAGCGACCGTAATTCAGTTTTTTATTTGTAGATTTTTAATGGTCTGTATTATAGTTTTAGGGGTGTTTTGCCATTCTGAGTTTTGCGTGTCATTGTTGTTTGTCCTGTAATTGTCTATCATATTATTTATCTCCCTCCGTACCTTCGTAAGTAGCTATGGGGATGAGCGGATCGATTCTCTGGAACAGTGTTGCTTGCAAAAACATATCCTTCATCATTTCACAGATTGTATCATTTAAGCCACCTTCGTCTATAAGCTCCAGGGAAGGACTGAAAAATATGTCTAAAACAAAAGATGAAACCAACTGAGATATGTCATGTCATATAAATTATAGAGGTAATAAAAAGAAACACCCAACCGTCCTTTTGAATATTACGTTTTTATCATTCATCTGAATCTACCGCCATAACCTTACGGTGTTCCGGCAGCACACAGCCCTTGTGAGCCAGTGTATTCTAGGCCACCATCGGCGAGATAGAGGTCAAACGCTAGCCTATCTGTACTAATATTATAAAGAGAGAACATTTGTATTTTTGTATGTTTGTAACGAATAGGCTCAAAAACTAATGACACAATTTTGAAAATTCTTTCACTTTATTATTTTATTTAAAATGGTCTTATGGAATGAAAATAGGCTATATATTATGTTGTTTAAATTATAAATATATTCATGGAGACCTATGTTGGTGCAAAATAGGTCTCCATGAATATAACCAATCTAAGCCGACTATAATATGGTCAAGAAAACACGTTTATTACGAACGCCGCTTCTACGGAAATAGATGTAATAAAAGTGTCTATGGAAAAGTTATACATCTTAAGACACTATAAAAAGGCCACAATGGTACATGTCTAAATACCTCTTAAAGTTGACGGACAGTAAACATTTTAATCTTTAAAGTTTTACTTAATACTTATTTTCCAATGTGTTTTTATCCTATATAGTAAATATAGTAATCCTTATCTAAATAATTACGTTAGTTACTTTGGCCATATATTATAAATTAAAAATTGTCCTTTGCAATATATAAATTAAATGAAAACTTTAGAAGATATCACAGATATCAAATTACACACATCACTACTACTAAAATATTTGCAGCGAAACCACAGATTAGACCATAGTCTGTGTACGAACACCTACAATTCATGAATTCACATCCAATCCCATTAAATACACTTGTATATCACTAGCATTAGAACCAGTGACTTTCGGGTTAGAAATCAAGGTCTTCTACGTAACTCCAACGGGCCGTCCAATATATGTATTGTTGGATATTCTACCTACCACCACTCTGCGACCGAGCACGAATACCATTTAAAAAACTAAACGAACCGACTTCAAATGCTGCGCTATTAATTTTCAGTACTAAGTTTGAGGTGTTTATCTCCATATCTCAAGAGATACTTATCATACCTCGATAAAATTACGATGGTACCACACTCGGGAAGTCTCCTTGCCAACTAAATAAAACCGGCTAAGTCGAGTCGGACTCGCCCACCGAGGCTTCGGCTTCCTTAAGCTAGAGCTCTAAATTGTATGAGCGCTCATATAACTAAGAGGCCAATCTTAGTTGGCGTATACTATGTATGTATGGCAAAATGTATGTATGGCAAAATAAAAAAGTTGCAAATCATAGGGTGTCCCTATGATTTGCATACTTCCGGTTGACCTAGAATCAAACATTTGGCAAAAAGCAAGGTCTTACAGCACAAGTAAAGAAAAATTCCGAAATACAGAAAAAGATAAAAATTAAGGTAATTTATAAGTTTTCACGAAAATCTGCCATAAATAGACCTCAGTATCTGGTATAAATTTCAACTTGCTAGGTCCACCCGTTCCAGAGAAAATCGGTGGTGACACTCGGACAGACCGACAGTCGGACAGACGGACAAAGTTCAGACAAAAGACAATCAAAGTTATCTTATAAGTGTTCCTTTTTTACCTTTTGTACGGAACGGAACCCTAAAAAGAATAATCAAAATCGGTTCATAAACGACGAAGTTATCCGCGAACAAACATAAAATATATATATACGGTCGAATTGAGAAACCTCCTCCTTTTTTTAAGTCGGTTAAAAACAGACAGCGAGCGGGTTGGTTAACTCTTTGCGTGGCTGTCGTACTGTTTGGACGTAGTGGTCATGTTGTTAGCTTAGGCACATTATGTAAATCTTATTATGTTAAAGTTCTGTGACATTTTATAGTTGTAGCTATTGTGATTGTCATTTTTGTATAACCTTTTTCACTTCTAGTCGGCAAGAGTATGATATAAATTTCACCCATGCGGAGACGGGGCCGGGTTGCTAGTCAGATATAAGAAAAACATTTATTTTACCTGGGTCTCGTAATTCGGTAACTACCTCCAGAAAAGCAACTCTCGGACCTTTTTCCAAATTAGTATTCGTTTCGAAGAGATTTAAGCTTACTTGTACTCCTTTCATTACTTGTGAAGAGACCTGGGAAAACAAATCTATTTTAGCGTGACAGAACATGAACCCACCACCTGAGGAGTATGTATGGTTATCCAATGATACATATAATCTTGCCATAGACAAAAAATACGAATTATAAATTAACAAAAAAATTATATACTTTGAATATGGGAATTATTGTGAGAATAACAAATGATATATGAATAATTATTTAAAGCTACTTTTTACATTGACGGGTTAAGACATCTTAATTACCCGTGAGTGTAAGGCCGTTTAAAATTATTAAACTTGTAAAAAACGTCGTTGGTATGCATCAATAATAATAAATTACCCTATACCACGCGGAATATGATAATTTATTAACGAAGATGAAAACATCAGATATTAGGAGTTGTTGCTCTTGACTAGTTTCGTAGCTATGTAACGAACCAGTTTGTTAATATTGGGTCTCACTCTAGTTCTCGCCTCCCCATCCCCTTTGGCGTCTCTCAGGGAAGCATAATCGGTCCAACACTATTTAATTTGTACATAAATTATATTGGTAGCCTAACACTCAACAAGGGAGAAATCATAAATAACTCAAATAAATTCTTAACTACTTCGAAATATTGTATAATAACAAGGTAGTATGGAAAGAGCTCAACAACTAAGATTGTCAATAAAATCTCGACCTGTCCTTAAAATGTACAGTTGCCACGATCTAAATTAGTCAGGAAGACATCATAATTATCAATCTTGCCAACTTGCGAACACTTACCAGAGAATCCACATACTCAACATAAGCTGGCCACCGTGCAGCCCTAAATGCTTCTTCCTCTGCCTCGATTCGTTCTGCTTCGATATCTGCCAGCTCTTCAGGGTCATCGATCTCTTCTACATCTTCTTCAGGTGAATCTATTTCTTGACCTAAAAAGATTCTCAGAACATAAAAAACATGATGGATGATAACACAAACAAAAAACTAGCTATCTGCTGACAAATGTTTTGTTTTGTTTTCTTAGGTCCATTTAAATAAACTGGCCAAGTGCAAGACAGACTCGGACTCGTAGGGTGCCGTACCACACTACAGTATTTTATAAGATCGAGCAAAAATACCACTATCATTTTGCGCCAGCAAAAAATAATAATTAATAAACATTTTATCAAAACAGTTGTGCGCGCGTGCTTATTTCTTATAACGCCATCTAACGTCTAAATTAAAATAAAAAATATTTTTAAAAACAATCTTTTATCTGGGACAATGAACTAAAATGTTAAAAATAAATTCTAGTAAGTATTTGGCGTGTAGGTACTTACCTATATTCTTAAAAGCTTGAAGCACTACCCGTTTTTCAGGCTAGGTAATTACTATACTTCAGTGCCTCCAGCTTTTAAAAATATAGGTAAGTACCTACACGCCAAATACTTACTAGAATTTATTTTTAACATTTTAGTTCATTGTCCCAAATAAAAGATTGTTTTTAAAAATATTTTTTACTTACAATTAATTTTTAACTTTTTAGTAGGTAGGTATAAATACCGACTACCTACCTACTACCTAAGTATTTAAGAGAAGGCATGATGTTTTAAAATATTCTTATATCTATATCTATATTAGTGCTCTTCAAGGAAAATCTATCGACTCGGTGCGGCTATGTTGCTTTATAACAGAAATGCCATGGCCACCTTACAGCTTCATCATCAGATCCTGGCTATCATTTAAGTGTAAAGTGCTCTTCAAGACGAATCATTTGAGCCCAAATTCACTGGGGTTACGTTATTTTATCACAGAGATGCCGTGGCCACCTTCCAGCTTCATCACCAGTCACTAAATATCATCTAGGTGTAAAGTTCTCTTCAAGACGAATCAATCGAGCCCAAACTCGGTAGAGTTACGTTGATTTATCACAGAGATGCCGTGGCTACCTTCCAGCGTCATCATCAGACCCTGTATATCATCTAGGTGAAAAGTTCTCTTCAAGACGAATCAATCGAGCCCAAACTCGGTAGGGTTATGTTGATTTATCACAGAGATGCCGTGGCCACCCTCCAGCTTCATCATCAGACCCTGGATATCATCTAGGCGTAAAGTTCTTTTCAAGACAAATCAATCGAGCCCAAACTCGGTGGGGTTATATTGTTTTATCACAGAGATGCCGTGGCCACCTTCCGTCACCATCATCAGACCAGCGCCATAGTACCATATTATTGTATTGTCACCGAAGATACATAAGTACACCAAATTTGAGTTCAATCGGACATCGGGAAGTGGGTCTAATTTAGCTTCCAAGATTCCACCCGAACATACATAGTTACATACATACATACATTGCAAGTTAAATAAAAGCTTGTTCAATAGTTTTTAACGATAGCGCCGCGCCATCTAGCTAGCATGGCGCTATCGTCTTTACCTTATTCTGAATCTCGGAAGCGGCTCCAACGATTAAATAAAATTTAGTATACAGGGGCGATAAATCGATCCAGCTAGGAGTCATTTTCAGAAAATGTTGTTTTATTCGTGTTTTTAATAATCAACTTAAAATATGACTCTTCCCGACATCTATTGGCGAGTAGAAGTAGCTTTAGTGTTACTGTGTCGGTAAAGCAGTTAGTTGCTCTCAATAAAAAAAAAGTATTATTATTCGTCATATTTGTCTGTTATAGTGGCAAAAAATACCGAGCAAAGCTCGGTCAACCAGATATTTAATAATATTAATTACTACAATTACTTTTACTACTATATAATACTATTCTACCTTTGTGTTAACGTTTACTTATTTTGTGTTAGAAGTTTGTTAGATATTCTTTAGATGGCGTTCGGAACCCTCCGTGTGCGGGACAAAAGTCTGACTCGCACTTGGCCAGTTTTATTTTAATTATTAGTATGGTACGCAGTAAAATTGAAAATGATTGTAAAATATTGTATTAATACCGGCATCTCTCATAGCCTGGCGTTCAGCCTTTGCCGCTTCCTTTTCATCTCTCTTCACTTTTCTGGCTGCTCTTCTCTCCATCTTGCGCTGATTCTCTTCTTCTTTGATTCTATCGCGTTCTTCTCTCTCCAACCTCTTCTCTTCTTTGTGTTGTTTTTGCTCAGCTATCTTGCGATCTCGCTCTGCTTTCTCGTCTTCGTCTAGAGTGCTTTCATCTACTTCTTCAATTTCATCTTCATCTAAATCATCCTGGAAAATTGAGTTAACTATAACTACTAGTTTATTATGTAAATCTGTATATCTATCTTCTTTAATACTATAAGAATCTTTGTCCTGATATACTGACTGACTGGCTGACGAGACAGCGTACAGCCAAAACCGCTGGTCCTATGACCAGTCTCTATAGACTTGTAATTTGGAGGGTTTGTCTTAGTACGTAGAGGTACGTAGACAAACGGATTTTTGAAAATTCCACCCTGCAGGGCTGGCATGGCAAGGGGACTATTTTGTCTTTTCACCTATCCGTGTTTTGTTTGATTGAGAAGGGAAAATGTAAGTGTAGTTTTTTGACAATTACAAACGCCCGCTGACTTTTAATCAATTATTTTTTAAAACTTTTTAATACGAAACAAAATCAAAACGCCGGGTTAAACTTCACCAAGCGTTTAAATTGTTGTGTTGATCTCCGTCAGTGGCAAAAAGCAGGGAAATAATTTTGTCTTTCCCCCGGGGATAAGACCATGCTAGCCCTGCCGAAGAGTTAAATGGAGTGAAATGTTTGTATGAAAGTCTTTATTTTTAACTTATACGATGGAAATTGGCATTTTAGTAGTTCATTTATATAAAAAAATAAGTTATCAATATTTTTTGCCAGGGATGCATTAAGGCGGTGCAATGGAATGGAAGTACATGTCGGTAATAAAGGTCTTGATATATGAAGTTATACCGATGAATAATTGGTATTTGAGTAGTTAATTTGATATTAGAATTAGGTAATCCTTATCTTTAGCCTACTACTAATACCTAGGGGTGCATTAATGTGATACAATGGGGATGAAAGTTCATGTCGAAAGTTGTTTATTTATGAATGTATACTGATGAAAATTAGTATTTAAGTAGTCTTCATCTTCTGTCTTCTGTGTATATACGAGGCAAAAGTTACCGACTGACTGACTGACTGATCTATCAAAATACAGCTCAAACCACTTATGCCCGTATTTCCTATAACATACAAACGGATCGTTTTGCTTACGATCGGTTAAATTTGACACGAGACGTAAACATTCTTGTGTCAAATGAAACCGATCGTAAGCAAAACGATCCGTTCCTTAACGGATTGCGCTGAAATTTGGTATCTAGATAGTTATCATGACGTACATTTCTACTAAGAAAGTATTTTTCAAAATTCACCCCTTAAGGGGATGAAATGGGGGTCAAAGTTTGTATAAAGAAACAAAATTAGATAGTCTTTTTTATTCGAAAACAAAAGTACTTTTGTAAATAAATAAGTAAATACTTGTTTCAAGCTTTTACAAAATTCTACCCCTAAGAGGGTACAATGGGGTAGCAAAATCTGAAAATCAATATTGTTTCAGATTGCGCTAAAATTTGGCTTGCATGGCTGTGAAGCTTGGACACTCATCCAAAAAGAGGAGAGGAAGCTTTTGGCTACCGAGACAAAAGTACTCCGCAAAATATTAGGTCCGGTTCATCTGCACAACGGCAGCTGGAGGATAAGAACCAACAGAGAACTGAAGAGAATTTATGCTGATCCCAGCATCGTGGGGCAAAAGGTCGGTGTCCCGTCGGACGCCCCTGATACCTTTGATCAGACGAGGTCCAAAAGGACATAGTCCAACTCGGAGTGTCCGACTAGATAATGACCGCGCAATCTAGAGAGTAATGGCGCCATTTATTGTCGGAGGCCAAGATCCACTTTGGGGTCATAGAGCCAACTTAGTAATTTTTTTTTTATCTTATAGGCTAGCGTTTGACCACTATCTCACCTGTTGTTAAGTGATGATGCGATCGAAGATGGTAAGTACGCTAGGCCTAGAATGGGAAATGGCTCTGTTCAACTCAGAATACTGACAGTTGAAATATTTTGTCGCGTGAATGTATATTTTTGAATGATCTTAGCATATATGTTCTTATTGTGGTGATGAGAATTTGTAAAATTATTTGTTGTATTGAAAGTAAAATTTAAAATAAAAGCTGGTTTTTAAAAATTATTTTGTAGACAAGTCGGTGGTGTATGGCGTAAGTACATGTTTAGGTACTAAACATGTATACGAAAGAATGTAAAGTGGCGATGATCATAAATAAATCTCAAGGGAGAACTATTTTCACACGACTATCGTTATTTATACGGTTATACGTATAAGTATTAATACGTGTCTGTTTGGGGTATTGTCAGTTTGTATATTCAATAGAGCGTTCAGTGAGAGCGCATATAATATTTTTTTCTAAAGAAAAATATGTCATATATTTCATGAAGAAGCTAGTTACAATTATGAGACACGTGTATCACAGTTTTTCCAAAATCATCCTCCACGCGTTTTACTGGCTAATATATTCAATCAATCAATTTATTTATTGCTTAGAATGTAGGTAAATACATAGTTGGCCATAGTAAAAATTAAAAAAAAAGATCCTTACAATCTCTCTTTCAGAGTGTGCAACATGTCTGCAACTATTGCTCAGTTTCTTTGAATTTTAAATACTTAAAATAAAATAAACAAATGTCAAAGCGCTAAATTCAAATTATATAACAAAAAATAAATTAAGATTATCGCTTGAGGGTAATTATTAATAAAATTATTTGTCAAATGTATGTTCAAAATATTCATTGACACTGTAAAAGCATTTCGACAATAGTAATGATTTTAATTGTTTTTTTAAATAGATTACTAGGTAACATTTTTATAGATCTCGGTAAATGATTGAAGATTTTAATAGACATTGCAAACACATTTTTTTTAACAATATCCAAATGGCAATCAGGTAAGTACAATCTATTATATTGTCTGCTATTATACCAACGCACTGCCTAAACCGCTGGCCTTAGAGATATGAAATTTTAAGGATGTGTTCTTTGCGAAGTGTAAGTATCCACTAAGAAAAGGTCTATCCAAATTACAGCCCTAAGAAAAATGAAAGGTTGAATTTTTTGATAAATTTTTCATTCTCTGGGTAGCCTGATTGACTTGAAAATTAATACACATACTTTTCAATTAAAATTGTAAGACAAGTTTTTCCAAAATCATACCCCACGCGTTTATATGCCTGACAGCCTGACTGATATGTCAAGGTACAGCCTAATTCACTGGTCCTAGAGACATGAAATTTGGAGGATGTGTTCTTTGTGAAGGTTGTTTTGTATTTAGATAAGGTTTTTGAAATTCCAACCCTAAATGAGAGGGTGAAATGAGAGATTGCATTTTCTGTGAAACTTTTTATTCTCTGGGTCGATTGACTTAAAATTGGTACACATATTCTTCAATTAAATTGTAGAGACACGTGTTTCACAGTTTTTCCAAAATCATACCTGACCCTTTCGTATCTATAAGTCTGCTATGCCATGATCACAAATGAATCTCAAGGCCAAACTCTTAATTTAAAGGTTTAGGGGGTCGGCTATACGTGGTCTGCTCCAAAGTAAGCTCACGGAGTAGCAATTGTTTATGATATTGTCAATTTTTATTTTCAACTAGCTGTGCCCCGCGGCTTCGCCTGCGTTAAAAACAACTTTTATTTATTTTAATTTTTTTTCATAAAAACCATCTCCTGACGATAAAAAACACAACAAAAAAAGAATTAGAGAAATTGGTCCAGCCGTTAACGCGTGATGCCGTGAACAAGGGCAATTGGGATTCATTTTTAACCGACTTCAAAAAAAGGAGGAGGTTTCTCAATTCGACCGTATATATATATTTTTTTTTTATGTTTGTTCGGGGATAACTTCGTCATTTATGCACCGATTTTGATTATTCTTTTTTTGTTCGAAAGGAGATATCCCAAGTGTGGTACCATGGTAATTTCATCGAGGTCTGATAAGTATCTCCAGAGATATTGAGATAAACATCTCAAAATTGGTACTGAAAATGAACATTGAAGTCGGTTTTTTTTTAGTTTTTATACGATATTATTATATATAAGATTGAGATGTGAGAGCACTTATATTTGTTTCTGACGAAAATATGTAATGTGTTTCCTTTAGGCCACGCGTGCGGAGCCACAGGTAAAAGCTAGATAACTTTTTAGGGAATTATTGTTCTGTATTGAAATAGCATAAAGAAACATAAAGAGAGCTGTGTATTGGCATACATTTTCAGTGTCGTGGCTAGTCTAAGCAAATCATATGAAAACTATTTGAGACAAAACCTATTTTTACAAGATTTTATTTATTATAGCCTTAGCTTAGCCTTTACAAACAATACAATTGAAATGTTTTTACCTCTTCCTCGTCTGTTATATTAAAGAACAAATTGTAATTGACTTTCAAAATTTGCTCAAATTCATTGTGACTCTGGATAATATTATCGCGTCGTCTACAGAATCTCGGATGTCTTTCTTGAACTGCGAGCAATTCTATTTTGTCTGTGTTTTCCCTTCGATTGTGTAGAGGGACGTCACCCCAGGCGGCTATGTTAGATAGTCCTCGCTTCACATTGTTCTGTGCGGTTAGTACCCGCTCTTGTAGTGTGTTGATCGCTGCATATACTTCTGCCATCCAGTCAGTGACTGTGGATTAAAAGTGAGTGTATTTTAGAGTATCTAAGAGTAATTACAAAATATGATAGAATAAGAATATAAATATCGAAGAAAAGAGAGCAGTACGATAGCGTGCAAAATAATATTAGTATGCGAAACTAAAATAATAGGGACTTTGCGTGGGTAAAAATTTATAATTCTACATAATTAGTCCGTCAGTTAGATTATCAAAAAATATTGGGCACGTATTTTTTATTTTACAAATCAATAGAAATTGACAAAGATAAAGAGCGTTAAAGTTTGGGAGAGTGGGGGCTCGTGACGTTGTAAAAAGCACGGTAAAAACTACTTTTTACCCGACTCCAGTGCAGCAAAACGGAGGGTTATGTTTTTAGCGGTTCGCGACGTCACGCGGAATTTCAATTTTTTTTTAGTTGACTAATTAAAAAATACCTATCGAATATTTTTTGATACTGTAAATGAGTGACTAAATATTTTTTTAGGAATTTAACATATTTTAATGTGAACGTACCGGCTTTTGTTCGCGTGTATTTACTTCGGATATGCTCCGACCAGGTTTCAACCTAATACGTAGGTCATCGTCTGGGAGCGGCTAGGATGGCGGCAACGCACGACGCCCGCGCTTCCTAGCCGCTCCCAGACGATGACCTACGCATTTGGTTGAAACCTGGTCAGCCGAAGTAAATAGTACATCCGAAGTAAATACACGTGAACAAAAGCCGGTACGCTCACATAAAAATGAATAATTTTCGCGAAAACTTTCAAACTAAAATTTAACAATTTAATAAAATTTAACGGTCATATCTTTTGATCGCGTTGACTTACAGGTTTGATTTTTTCACAGCCGAATGATACCGTAAACCCAAGTATTTAGTACAAGTTTCAATTTGATACCTCTACGCGTTCGACACACGGACAGAGAGACAGACGGACAACAAAGTGATAAGGGTTCCTTTTCCCTTTTAAGGTCCGGAACCCTAAAAACTAAGCTAGAAAGCAATATTGCGTAGACTTCTAGGTGATAGTGCAAATACTAAACTCTGCGTCTTCCATTAAACGATGAAAATAATATTTTAACTTCATAAAGCACCACCATAAAGCCCCTTAAGCAATTCTAAAGGCAAAATAATCTTAGATACTAAGCTTAAAACTACAAAACATTGACAAACATACAATCATCATTCCATGTGAGCTCCTCCACACCACGACCGAGCAGTGTGTCAATGGCAGAGATTTCCTTCTCAATGAGTGCTACTTCAGTCTCATGGCTTCCTTCGCGGATTGCGTTGTACCACGCAATTGCACGGTTCAGACGGTTCATGTCATACTGAAAACCAAAAAAAATGTTTTGTAAACAAATTAATAGGTATGTTATCAGTGATAGCATTTAAGAGCGTTCACTCATTTAGCAGCAAGTCAAAATCTACACGATTGCTAGAACTACATAAATATGGACGGCACACTACATAATCAATATTATCTCTGTGTGCCCGAACTCCAAACCACAATGACAAACAATTTCGATACCTGGATTTTTTTATTGAGTTGAAAGATACCTCTGACGTGTATTTTCACAAAACGGTATCAAATTATTGTCGTCGTTATCAAAAACCATAATAATATGTCTGATGCTTGTTGCACCAGATAAAGATTATCTTTCTGAAACCGTACTTTTCTCCGAATTATCTGCTCGCATCATTGTAGTTACGGACGCATTGCAAAATATAATGGCTGTGACATACGGACGGACAGACAGACATGACGAATCTATAAGGGTTCCGTTTTTTGCCATTTGGCTACGGAACCCTAAAAAGAAAATGGGTGCATGAAGCATGGCATGAAGAGATACAGATGGCAAATTCATGACATTATAAAAAAATGTAATTAAATATGACATGAAATATTCAGATACTTTTTTTAATGTAATAAAGTTGTTTCAATATTCTTCAGCAGGAACTAGAAAGCAAATTAGTCAAAGACACTCGTTGGAAAAGCGGCGTCTGTGATCCAAGAAAAAATATCGTCATTGCCGATTACGTTCGTGATTGTGGCGCGCGGTGCAAGCACTGTTAGGCCCGCCACACACGTATCTGGAGGCCTACTCCGAAGTGGTAATCCGAAGTATCGGCTGAAATTATCGTGCGTTTCCTACTACAAATCACATTAGGTTCGGTTGGTCGGTTCAGTTTATCATTCAGTCCGACCGAAATTGATTTGAAATTTTGTTGTATCGTAAACCCTCCTAAATAAAAATATCGCGACCGATTATATGGAAAGTGTTTTATCGTCATTTTATGTCAAAAATAGCAGATTTTTTTTCGTAGTAGGTCGTTCAAATTCGGTCGTATTTAGGTCGGGCCTGAACTTTCGGATGTGTTATTTCGGAGTTGGCCTCCTGAATCGAAATGTCGTATCGGGCTTTCGTTACCTCACTGATATGTGTGAATCAGCTTATAATGTACTGACTTAAACTACGACAAATGGATACAATAAGGTAAAGATCCTCTAGCTTTGTTCCTGTCAGTTGCCTAAACTGAATTGCCTGGACGCGAGAAGTGTGAAATATGTTCAATTTAGTTACGAAAATGATGTAAAAATGTATTTATGTTATATAAAAAATGTGTTTGGGTCCAATGCAATTACTTATAATTATATTTTGTATATGCGGGCAGCCTCTTGAAAAATCAAAAATCAAGTTTTTTTAAATTTCGATCTCAACGTAAATTTTTTATAAACTATTATTTATTTATTAATTAGTACAACACTTTAGTAGTACTACTTATTGACTAGTCTGTTGTAGATGTAAATCCATGCTTACCTGTAACTTTTCATTTCGTGCGTAAAGATCCAGTCCGTCTTGCGGTATTCCTTGTCTGTCCAAATATTTCATGTAACGTATTTCACGTAAAAGCATCACCAACTACAACACGATAATAATGAAATATTAAGTTACGTTTTAAGTGCGGTCATGTTGCATAAGAAATCTTTGTGGGAGTCGAAAGAACTCGAACCGAGCCTTTATAGCGAGATAAGAAGAAACAGATCGTAGTGTTACCGTAGCAATATGCACGGTTAGTTGTATTTTCTAAGTTAGCGCTTTGTCAATAATTTAACAGTAAAATAAAATTTGTTGCACAATTTGAAACGCAAGGTTTTAAGTGATTACTGTGGGTTGCACATTACTAGTAGTCTTATAAACCCCTCCAACTACGAGTAAGTTAAATATGCTTGCGTCTGAAGTGGGTTTAACCAGGTGAGCGTCAAGCTGGTCCTGTTAGCGCAAGACAGAGAGAAGAAAGGTAAGTCAGGGACGGGGCGCGGACATGGCGTCTTTTCAATTGGCTTAGTATCATTCAAAATGTCTTTTGTCTAAGTTTTACGCAGCGAACTGATATTCCAGGGGTATTACGTCGCTGGTCTTACGTCTATTCTGTATGGCTTGCGCTTTAGCTATCCTACTAATATTATAAAGGTGAAAGTTTGTGTGTATGTTTGTTACTTCTTCACGCTAAAACCACAAAACGACTCTACCGATTGAGCTGAAATTTGATATGTAGATAGCCTGGAATAACAGATAAGTACTTTTTATCCCGATATTGCCACTAGAACGATGTCTACGCGGGTTATATAAGAAAGAGCTTGTCCTGTTAAATTACAGCTAAATATTTACAGTTTTAAGATTTTTTCTCATATAAGTGCAGCAATACCTTGCTTTTTGCCAAATTTCATAACTCTAGGTCAACCGAAAGTACACTTTAGGTTTTGATACCCTTGTGAAATCGCAAAAAAATGCGAAAACATACGAGATAAACGATCATATCTTTTGATCGCGATGACTTACAGATTTGATTTTTTACAGCCGAAAGATACTGTAGACCCAAGTATTTAATATAAGTTTCAACTTGATAGCTTTACGCCTTTCGGAGATAAAGGGCCTTGACAGACGGAGAGACCGACAGATAAGGGTTCCTTTTTTCCTTTTGAGGAAAGGCCCTAAAAAGCAAGCAGTCATCAAGTAAAAGAACTTACTTCGGGACTGAAGTTGTTCCTCACAAACGGCGGGTCTCGATAGATGAGATTCTTGGCCAAGTGCATCTTACATGTGGGTGTTACAGTGGCGCACCATGCTTTGAACTGCCGTTCTTCTACCACGTTCAGATAACCTAACATCTCATTGTGCTTCTGTTTCATGTAGGTAGCGTTCTCTGAGTTTATTATTCTACAAGAAAATACTGAAGTTAATGGCCTGATTGTACCGTTTTTGATGAATTATTGATATTTATATTATCACTGTACTATGAAGAAAAACCATTATCTATACTTTTATGTTTCTTTGAAGTGTTACACACTTTATATTTTTTGTAAATTTTAAGCACAATGCAAAATTTCATCCGTCGTACCGCTCAAAACAATTAGGGGAACAAAACTTTAAATAAGTACTAAACTGTTTGCTTAGTTAAGTATTTAATCATAACAGTTAATTAATATTTTAATTATAACTGGCCACTAAATAATGTAGGCATTTTCGGAAAAAATACTAAACAAAAGAACATCGGCGTTTTTGTTAGTAGTGGTCAATAAAGTGGCCAAGAGTCTATAAACACCTAATTAGGGGCGTGGCCCGGTGTTTGTTCTGTTTGAAGTTGTCAAAGGTTCCCTAACCAGCTAAAATCAAAGTGAAACTATTGAATTTTCTTTACTTTCTAATAACAAAAAACACATAGTATTTGGTTTGTAAAGTCTTTTGAGTAGTTTGTGTTAATAGATATTGAAGTCAGTCTTTCGAGTTTTGTTATTCATTGAAGCGAGTGAAAAAAAACTACACGTTTGCAAGATCGCTTCATTGTCAACTGTGCTTTACATAACTGCAAAAGATCTTCAAAATACACAAAGGACGGCTACTGGTGTAGGAATTTCCGACCAGACGGTGAGAAAAAGGTTGATGGAACCCAAATTGAGACCACGCCGACCAGTTTAGGCTGTCCGTCTACTATTCAACATAGACAAGCTCGCCGACGGTTACCGCAAAATCACGTTATTTGGCAACTTCAAAATTGGAGGCCAGTGCTTTTTACTGACGAAAAACGATTCCGTCTAACACGTTGCGATGATTGTCTCCTTGTTTACGTCTTTGCCCAGGCAAGCGATACAGTGCAGCATGGATCTGGTTCTGTGATGGTTTGGGGTAGAGTTGGATACGAGCGCACATGTTTCGTCGTTGTTCCCAGGCGATTGTGTGCTCAAGCTTACATGGAAAACGTGCTCGAAGATCATGTTATGTCTGCAGCATGTGGTGTCGGAACCTGACCTAAATCCGATTAAACACATTTGGGATTTGCTTGACAGGCGCATCCAGAAGCGTCTTATTACACCTCAAATACTGCAGCAGCTTCATTTCACAAGAAGATATTCGGAGGATCATACGAAGCAAGCCGCGTCGTTGTCAAGCTTGTGATTAGGACTCATGGGGGCCACGCACGTTACGTAAAGTCTAAAGACGAATATTTAACCGATATAAGAATATTTCGTAGACGAACCATTTAATCACTGATTGGTTTTTCGCCAACAATGTTTTTTTTTTTTATTAAACAGATAGATTTTTTTAAAGCTATTGTATTAATTAAAAAACGAACAAGGAAAAACATTACATATAATTTATTTTACCTTTAATTGTAGTTCTTTAAACAAAAGAAAGGACCAAAATATTGTTCCCCTGATTGTTTTGCGGAGTATATAGTTTGATTAGCGTATCGTGAGTATAGAGTATCATTAGTATGCGTCAAAGAGAATATAATACTGTATGAGTGTGGCGCTCGCCGAGAACACTCGTCGCGTTGTACTCGCCACTGAAGAAGGAGCGCGGTCCGCTCCGAAATTGGTCGCACGTCGCCATAGACTTTTGACCTTGTCACGTGATTGATACTACTAATAGGTAGTTAAAATTACTATAATTTTTCATACAAAGTATTAAACATAATAATAAGATCGTGTGCCAAACGAAAAAAACCAACTTCTCATGCCGTGCTAGTCATTTTCAGTACTAAGTTTGAAGTGTTCATCTCTATATCTCTGGAGATACTTAACATATCTCGATGAAATTACAATGGGACTACCTTGAAAATGTACGCTACCAATTAAAAAAAGAAGAATTCGAATCGCTTCACAATTGACGGACTAATCGCACAGACTAATTGAGAACTTCCTCCTTTTTGGAAGTCGGTTGAATACTTACTCAGAAAATGAATAGTTCAGTTGGAAAAAAGACAGTACTTACTGTCTTTTTTGCAACTAAACTATTCATTTACTATTATCTAGTTTAAGAATAGTAAAAAAATAAAATATATTAAGTAATCATAAAGACAAAGGTCATAAAAGTACACAAACATTAACGTATTGGTATACATTTGACATATTTCTACATACTATAACCCGACTAAGAAGGACATGTAGCTTGAGTCACACGGATCATAAAACAAGCAATGCGTTATACGAAACATACGTTGCTACCAAAATGTAGCCAAGCACCATCAAGGACAATTTCTGCCGCCAACCTTATGGTTTTCCAGCAGCACAGGCACAGCCCTTGAGAATCAGACCATTCTACGCCTAGCGTGTTCACCATCTTTGATATCATGATTGCTTGCCATCAGGCGAAATAGTGGTCAATCGCTAGCCTATCAGATATAAACACAGAATGCATAACATAGCATCTAGATTTGCCGATTGATACTCCCATCAGAGCAGAAACACCAAGGAACTCTATTGGCTTGTCATTCTTATTTTTTAATTCTCGTATCACCTCTTGTACCTGTAGTGTACTATTAATTATTCTGTGCTGTTGTACAGTTTTTTCATTACATTGGATTTTACAAAGGTTTTAAATTTACTTCTGGGCAAGATCTCTTTGGGTATGTAAAATCTAAAGATAAATGAACCGCTTACTTCCCGTAATCTGAAATGTATGTTTTGTAATAAATTTGTGTACATCAAACCTTTTAATATAATCATTAAGATTTTTGCGTACTAACATAATTTGTAAAAATGGGATACTTAGTATTTTTTGTCAGAAAATTAAGAGCTTCATTGACATTTAGAACCCCAAAATAAGTAATCCTAGGGACTTGTACTCACTTCTTCGTTACGTTAAGCAGTTGCATTTCTAGAAACCCCTAAGTTAAAATGTTATACTTGCATCTTCTTACATCATTTGTAGAAAAAACAAAATAACTGGCCAAGTGCAAGTCGGACTCGCACTCGTAGGGTTCCGTAGACCAGTTAAGTATTCCATAACTATGATTTTTCGCAACTACCAAATTAACTTTGTTTTTCATAGTGTTTGTATGAAAAACAAAGTTATCTTTGCGGTCGCCATATCTCAAAAACTGCTGACTGTTTCTCGTTCAAACCAATTTTCGTTGTTAGTTTTTATTGAAATCTACAGCATATATATTTTTTAGATTTTTCACTCCCATATTTTAAAAGTTAGAGGGGGGGGGCACACATTTTAACACTTTAGACGCGCCGATCTTTCAAATGATTGACTTTGAGAAAAAATGATTTTTGAAACCTCAATGTCATTTTTGAAGACCTATCCATAGACACCCCACACGTATAGGTTTGAAGAAAAAATTTTTTTTTTGTTTCAGTTCCACATATGAGATGTCTCCCCTTAAACTTTTATATTTTTTATCTAATATATAAAATTCTCGTGTCACAGTTTTCGTTGCCATACTCCTCCGAAACGGCTTGACCGATTTTGATGAACTTTTTTGTGCTTATCCGGTATCTATGAGAATCGGCCTACATCTATTTTTCATCCCCCTAAATGTTAGGGGTAGTCCACCCCTAAATTTTTATTTTATTTTTTAGACAATATTTTTAATTTCTATTTTTTTATGATACAACATACAAAAATACATACAATCCTCAATTTTCACCCTTCTACGATCAACCCTTATTTTTTAATAGCCATTTATTTATATGGCAAAACAACGTTTGCCGGGTCAGCTAGTTTTTGTATAAAAATCGGAAAGCAGTTCACAGAATACATCTACCTACCAAGTTTCAATTCTGTAGTCCTTACAGTTTCGGAATAAAATGGCTATGACATACGGACGGACAGACAGACAGACAGACAGACATGACGAATCTATAAGGGTTCCGTTTTTTGCCATTCGGCTACGGAACCCTAAAAATGAAAGATTCATATTTCTCTCCTACTTTATTTACAAACTTCTGTGCAAAATAAGTAAACATCCACATAATGTAATTATTTATAGAGATGGCAACGAACTTACGGATCCTCAAAGAGAATAAAATCTTCCATGGGTGCTTGGATCCTCCTCCTAAGCTTGAAGACCCACCACAACATGCCAGACACCGGTGGTAAATAATTGTCTACCATGGGTCGTTCCGGACCTCTGCCTATTTTCTAAAATAAAATTAATCTATTATTGTAACCTTTTTTGATATATATCTTATAGGCTAGCGTTTGATAGTAAGATAGTGGTATCTTACCTGTTGGTAACTAATGATGCGATCGAAGATGGTAAGGACGCTTAGCCTAGAATGGGAACTGGCTCTCAAGGATAGCTGCCGGAACACATTAGATTTTTGGCGAAAGATTTTATAACTTGAGGGTGGTAGCTGGCCAGGCGGACACTAGATATTATAGTGTCCTACCACCACTAGATAGTGTCCTACCGCCCGGGGGTCGTTGGTTTCTTAACGATGTTTTTCCTTCACCGGACGGCCACTGTGAAAAGCGCACATACATTTTTCGATAGAAAAATTCATTGGTGCACGGCGGTGATTGACCTCGGTACCTCTAGCATCAAAGCCGACCATTCTCCCGATTACGCCACCGGGCCCTCACCTATTAACCTATAATATATAGTATATCTGCTTTATTAATTAACGAGCAACCTGCCTCGGGTCCGCACGCATGAAATTTATATCACACTAGCAGCCCGCCCCGGCTTCGCACGGGTAGAACATATATGCCTACAAAATTTGCATCAGCTTATTGCATCGAATATAAAATATGAACATATTTAACAATCATCGTCATATTTCATCCAATTTACACAAAACCTTAACGAATTATGCACCTAAACCTTCCTCATAAACACTCTGGCTATTGACTCTATGACTCTACAGAATACTCAAATCCTCACCAACTTAGAGCTCAGATTTTAAATGTCGTGTTTAGAGTCATTGGAATGCTTTTAATGAAAAGATTAGGTATACATAGATCAGTCGGGGTGGTTTAAAATATTATATTGTTATATATATAGATTAATATTATTTTACACAATAGATCATATTATTATACTATATTGACTTCAAATTGCTTGTGATCGGTGGGGATCTACAGCATCTAAGCTTATAATAATATTTTCGTAGTAACTATGACCTAATCTGTGGTTTCACTGCAAATATTTCATTAATTTTGCGATGCGTGTATGTGAAACTCGTGATATCTTCTAGAGTTTTCATTTGAATTATATACTATAAAGGACAATTTTAATCTATAATATGTGGCCAAGCTAATTAACGTAATTATTTGGATAAGAATTAATACTATATACTTGAAAATAGCCTTGGAAGTTATGTAATATTTTTTAACAAAAATTTTAAGATTAACATGGTTACTGTGAGTCAACCTAAGAGATAGACATATGCTGTCGCGGACGTTTTTGTAGGTCTTATTAAGTTGTACAACTCTTGCATAGAAAATATTCTTCTATCTATTTTCAATTAAGCAGCGTTCGTAAGAAACGTGTTTTTTCGACCGCTTTTTTGCCGACTTAGGTTGCAAATTAGGTCTCCATGAATGTACCTTTGATTTAAACGGGATAATATATAGCCTATTTTCATTCCGAAAGTCCATTCTATGTATTAGTGAAAGAATTTTTTAAATCGGGTCAGTAGTTTTTGAGCCAAATCATTACAAACATACGAAAATACAAATGTTCTCTCTTTATAATATTAGTATAGAAGTATAGTATATTAGTATATAAGTATCAGATTGCTCGTTGGAGTAAAGGACATAATTATATCTTGACTTCTAACCCGGAGGTCGCTGGTCCTGAATTCCTGATCCTACATACATACAGTCAGGTTTTTTTCCCGTTGGGGTAGGACTACTTCTTTCCTGATCCTATCCGTGCACTAATTAATGTTTCTATGTACCATTCATAAATCATGGATGTCCACAGGTGATAGATATTAACCCTGCATTAATCAAGGTAATATTTTTTTTTAAGTGTGATGTCCGACGTTCGTTTGAAATTTAGATGAAAGCCGAATGGCTCATTCTTTTGTTTTTTTTTTAAGTATTTATAATTTCAAAGCAATAACCTACGTTATTTTATATTTAGAATAAATAATATTGATATAATCTATTTATTTTAATTTGACCTGTGTAAGTACAGATTTTAATCTGCCCATATATTATGTATTATATATTATATTATATATATATATAGTATGAATAAAAGCTTTGAAGTTTATTATATCGATGTTCAGCCTGACTTGGAACCAAAAGGAGCCTAAGGGAAGCTACTTTTATGTAGCTAGTCGACAACTAAGCTAGACAAAAACCCATGAATACACATAGAAAAAATACATTGGTTTTGAAATGGCGTCGGCCTGGTAAGAAGCTCTATCCTGTACACCTACGGCCGTGCCTTTTTTATTATAAGTAGCAAACAAGCATTCGGCAGTGGTCACTGTCGCTTATAATGTACCTTAATCTAAGAGAAAAATCTGCCGCCGTAACCTTACTGTGTTCCGGCAGCTCAGCTCTTGAGAATCAGCTCTGATAAAGATATGGCACCGCAGACTTTTGAAAGGTACAACTTATTAACTTATTAAGCTGTACAACTTTTCTATTGATACTTTTCTTACATATCTAGCTATTAAAGCAGTGTTCGTAAGAAACAATTCACGACCGAGACCTTTCGAAAAATTTTAAAAATAATAAAAGGTATAGGTACATTGGGAAGATACAATTAATAAATAAAAAGCTATCTTACAGCCATCTCTTCGTCGAATATTTCTTTGACTGCATCTAAGTTGGAGTGCATGAAATCCAGAAGTTTCTGCAGTTTAGGTTTTAATTCTTCCTTTATTACTGGCCGGTGAAACAAATCGCCAAGTATTTGGAAAAACTGAAAAATACACGAGCTATTTTAATGTAATGATTTTTAAATTATATGAGATTAGATTGTTATTATATTATACTAGCTGTGCCCCGCGGCTTCGCTTGCGTTAAAAACAACTTTCATTTATTTTAATATTTTTTTTCATAAGATCCATCTCCTGACGATAAAAAGACAACAAAAAAAGAATTAGCGAAATCGGTCCAGCCGTTCAGGCGTGATGCCGTGACCAAGGACAATTGGGGTTCACTTTTAGGGTTCCGTACCCAAAGGGTAAAACGGGACCCTATTACTAAGACTCCGCTGTCCATTTGTCTGTCTGTCTGTCTGTCTATCAGTCTGTCACCAGGCTGTATCTCATGAACGGTGATAGTGAGACAGTTGAAATTTTCACAGATGTATTTCTGTTGCCGCTATAACAACAAATACTAAAAACAGTATAAAGTTAAAAATAATAGAGGGTCCCCATACAAAGAAACGTGTTTTCTTCGGAATTTCAAGCCATCTATGAACGCTTAGTTAGGTAAACGTTCCATAGATGGCGTTATATTGAAATGTCGATCCCTAACTCCTTTGTTAGACGGTAGATGGCGTTATAAGAAATAAAATGTTTATTATTAAATTTTTGCTGGCGAAAAATGATAGTGGTATTTATTGCTCGATCTTATAAAATACTGTAGTGTGGTACGGAACCCTAATAGTGCGAGTCCCACTTGCACTTGGCCAGTTTATTATATATAAGAAGATTGATTTGCAATATGATCCTTGTGTTAAGACGTCAAGACATGATATAAAAATATAGTAATCGCCCGCTGAGTCTCTTGATCGAAACACACAACGCTGCAGTATGCGATATGCGGTATCGGAGACGTAATCGCATAGTCTAGACTCTAGAATATTATTTTATTTTACAAATATTTACATGTCCGGCGCCACATACCGATCATATAATTACAAACCCATAGTCAATGCAAAATAATTCTTTCGGATCCAAGGAAAGGGGTTCGTCCAGAAAAGATGAAAAACAAAAAAAATATTTATCGAAATTTATTTGCATATCGACATTTAATTACTGCAGTATCAAACTAATTTCAGACTACGCTATAATAAATAATAGCTTATAGCATATAGTTTATAGCGCAACAATATCGCTCACCATACATTTACATAGAACACGTTCACACTTAGCTATACTATATAGCATCCAGTTAGGGAATGCAATCACGCAAGATTGGGGCTCAGGCGAGATCTCGCGAGATTGCCAGTTTTGTGTGTTTATTCTTGCAAATAATCACAATATTTGAATAAATTAGAAAAAGAAAATACGACTTATAGGTATTATGTAATAAACATTTTTTTATACCAATTTTTTCAGTAAACTTTTAGTCAGGTACCTCCCTAACTACCTGTGTGTGTTAACATTGTTTAACGTATCTATCACTTTTTAATAAACTTAAAAGTAGTAAACTTAATCAACTTTTATTAATTAGTAAACTTTGACGTGAACAAATCTAATCAAATAAGAAATGACATAAACAATCAGTCTTCAGTCTTAACTTCTAATATCAAACAAAAGTTTTTTAATAATAATTATCAATTAAAGAAAATATAAATCTACAGTTTTGACCGTTGGCTGGCAGGGTTAGCTCAGCGGCGGTGTTGTATCCTGTCCGGGGATTGTAATGATACACTCTCGTATCTGTAGAAAATAGTTTTAATAGTAAAGGTCACATTACAAATTATCCTGAGACGGCGGAACACAAGACAAGGATATGCGCGCGCCGATAGTGTCGCGTGAGCACAGCGTTGAGACCTGCTCGCGACTGTCCTTCTCGGACGAGCCAGGAGCGTGGAGGAAGAGCGCGGGGGGCAGACGCGGGGCCCGGGCGGCGATGCACGCGTCTATATCTATATCTGTATAGCTGCACTCGCGCATAGCTATGGGCCTATATGCGTGCCGTTACACACTCCCCCTCTAGTTCGAACATGGCGACCTCGCGTTCGGACTAGGACGGCTATGTTTACGCGGCCGACCACGACGCTTTTTCTCCTTCACGGGTGAAATAACGGGACCAATGTACGGTGTGATGTGCGAGACGTGGTACTTTTCTATGGACTTACCTGTCGCTGAGTTTTCCAGCTCGAATGAGGCGGGGCTCACAACCTTCATCACTCTATAAGGACCGTCTCTGCGCTGAATGAACTTCGCGGTCTGTCCTCGATCAACGTCGTTCAACCCTGTTGTCTTCAGGAGGACATAATCACCTTCGTTGTAGTCTGGGGCCGGTCGCCGGCCTTCGTCGGCGTATCGCTTAGAACGAGCTTGCACCTCTCGTGAACATCACGTGCTTCGAGAAGTCTCGTCGAAAGTGACCTCAAATATGGGGTTAAAGCGGTAGGTACTGTCTCGCTATCCATTATAGCTTTCATATCAGAGAGGATGTCAGCTGGGGCGCGAAGTTCTCGTCCGAATGTTAGGTAAGCAGGCGAGAAGCTAGTGCTCGCTGTTACAGCCGAGTTCATAGCAAATCGGACGGCTGCTAAATGCGTATCCCATGCTGCGTGGTCTTGACCCACGAGTATAGCGAGTTGAGGTTTTAGGTCCCGGTTCTTGCGTTCTACTGGGTTAGCTTCTGGGTGATACAGCGGCGTGAGATTTTGCTTGATACCAAGCGCGTGACACGCTTGCTGCATTACTGCACCCACAAACTGTACACCATTGTCACTTATCATGCGGCGCGGGACGCCGTACCTCTGGAAAACCTCTTCAGTAAGAACTTTGGCGCACTCAGCGCTCGTAGCGGCCTCGAGTGCGAAGAGCTCAACCCAGCGGGAGCACACATCTTCCACAATTAAAATCCAACGGTTGTTGTTTATGGTTTTTGGGAGCGGACCAAACAGGTCTACCGAGACCACTTCAAAACGTCGAGCAGGAGCGGGAGTCTGGAGCAATCCAGCTGGTTTTCGGTTATCGACTTTATACCGTCTACAATCAGCGCAGCTCTTCACGTGCTCGATAACAGACGCTTTCATCCCAGGCCAGTAGTATCGTGTGCTCAAACGCTGATAGGTTCGGTCTATTCCTAAATGTCCTGCAGTGGGGGCATTGTGGAATTCTGACAAAACTTGCTGGCGTTCATGTAGGGGAACAACAAGGCAGGCTGCGTCGTCTCCGTCGGCTTCAGGTCCGTAGCGGTATAGCACACCATCAGACAGGACGTAGCCATGGTTCGACCAGCCTCTCCCCTTAAAGTCGTCGTCTTCTGCTTCCATATCGTCGATTATCTTCCGGAGCTCGGGATCCTTCCGCTGGTTGTCGCGGGTATCGACGGCGTCTCTGTGCGGCATATTTACTATGACCTCGCACACTTCGAACGTAGTGGAATCTTCCTCGCAGCAGGCTGGACGACTCAGCGCGTCAGCTATGACATTCGACTTTCCGGGTGTATACTCTATTTTTAGGTTATAAGCTTGCAGCGTCAACGCCCATCTTGCTAAGCGACCGCTGGGGGACTTCAAGCTCATGAGCCATCGCAGTGGTTAGTGGTCGCTCTTCACAATCACTTCAGAGCCCTCAATATAGCCTCGAAACTTCGTCACCGCCCAGACGACCGCTAAGGCTTCGCGCTCGATGGTAGTGTAGTTCCGTTCGGCTGGCTCCAGTAATCGGCTTGCGTATTCCACTGGTCTTTCGTCGGGCCCCTCCCCCTGCATCAGAACAGCTCCGAGGCAGTAGCCACTGCTATCTGTTCTGAGCGTAAAGGGCTCCGATTCGTCAGCCTGTCGAAGGATTGGCGCGGCTACAAGTAGCCTCTTGATCTCTTCAAATGCTGCTCATCACGCCATTCCCAAATGCTATTCTTCTTCAACAGGTTGGTCAAGGGTCTTGCAACGAAAGCGAAGTCGGGGATAAATCGGCGAAACCATCTGGTCAGCGCTACAAAACTCTTAAGTTGTTTAATATTCTTCGGAGGTGCCATGTCTGCAATAGCAGCGGTCTTCTCCGGATCTACACGAAGTCCACCGGGAACGATGATATGACCAAGGAACTTAACAGTGTCGCAGGCAAAGCAACTCTTCTTGCGATTGATCCGTAGTTCAAACACCGCTAGCCTGTCCAGAACCACCTTCAGGTCTTCCAGGTGATGTTCATAGGTCTCGGACAGGATGACTAGGTCGTCAAGA
This sequence comes from Cabera pusaria, assembly GCA_954871355.1. NCBI lineage: Eukaryota > Metazoa > Arthropoda > Insecta > Lepidoptera > Geometridae > Cabera > Cabera pusaria. The sequence goes on along the minus strand of OX940904.1, from coordinate 14,380,154 downwards.
TAAGCCAGGATGCGGACTGGTCTACTGCTCTGGAGGTTAGATAGCGCTCCGGTCTCAGTATCTACTCCTTTTACCTGCTTCCCTACGAATAAATTCGACTTCAGTCTGTCGATGAGCCTCTGGAATGTTGCGCCTGAGTTTCTCAGTCCCATGGGCATTCTTTTAAATCGGAATGTCCCGGAGGGCGTGATGAAGGACGTTTTGTCCCGGTCTTCCTGGGCTACAGCTACTTGAAAATACCCTGACTGAAGATCTAGAGTGGACATGAAGCTGGTGGTCTTGGCAGCATGAAGCACGTCTTCTATTCTGGGCAGCGGGTACCTGTCTGGCTCCGTAGCCATATTGAGCTTCCGGTAGTCCACGCATAGTCGCAAGCCACCATCTTTCTTTGGGACAAGGACTACCTTCGCAGCCAGGGCGACTCACACTCTTCAATTATATCCGCTTTTAGCAGCTTCTGTAACTCCAGTTCTAGGATCTCCTTCCTGTTCTGCGACAACCGGTATGGCGGCGAGGCGATAGGTTCCTGCGCATCATCGACTCGGATTCGGTGAGTGGCGTAGGTAGTGGGCGGTCCCTCTGAGGCAAAGCGATCAGCTCTACTTACGATAAGTTCGTTCAGTTCGGTCCTTTGAGCGGGCGTTAGCGTATATCCTTCATCCACCCTCAGCTTCAGGCTCTCGACGTCAACGTGCATCGGCTCTGCATCGGCGACGGGTAGTAATGCTGGTGGATGAAGTTCATACGAATCGACAAATGAAAACTTAACTTACTTGCATCAGCAAAGCACCAGATGCCTTTAGGAAGGTCCAGCATGACGTCAGCGCACACAATGAAATCTCGTCCGAGGAGTGTCCTATTATTAGCTCCTGGTAAGACCAAAAACGTGGTAAGTATGCTGCGTCCCTGTAAAATAACCAAAGTCTCGCAGGTCAATGCCCTTCTTATCTGTTGGGTTCCGTCGGCAAGTACTATAGTGCGACGCCTCTCTATGAACTTCACACCACCATCAATGAGGTGTCATAGAGGCCGGGACTGGCGATGCTATGAGTTTCGCCGGTATCTAGCACAGCGACACCATCACGGCCAGCTACCTTAATACGGCACCATCGGACGTGACCTATCCGAACACTCTAACTCGATATTCTGGAACTCAGTTTTATGATTAGGGTCTCTACTTTTGGACTTAGAACTACACGTTTCGCACTTTGAACGAACTGTACCAGGTCTACCACATCATCACATCAACAATATAAAGAATGGCCTCTATCGGAAGTAGACGAGTCGGTGTGATCGGCATTTTCGGCAAGTTCGGCTTTAGAAGTGGACCTACAATTTTCCGCAATATGCTCAAAACGGCGGCACATTGAGCAACGAACGAAGCGTGACCTGCTTGGCTATTCTGTAAGCTACCTCGACAGCGGAATCCGCGGTGAGATTTGAATTTCGTACTACGAAATTCAACCGTATTGCAAACGTGATGCGATTTAATTTCGTAGTACGAAATTTGAATCTCACCGCGGATTCCGCTGTCGAGGTAGCTTACAGAGTAGCCTAGCAGGTCACGCTTCGTCGTAACATTCGGCGAACCGTCAGTAACAATACGCGGGTCAGTAACAATACGCATGTTCGAACTCGACGGGTTAAGACTACGCATGTCGGCACTCGACGAGTCAACGGTACGCGTGTCAGCACTCGCGGTGTTAACTCTGTCATAGGAATTATTATTATTCTTAATAGAATGACTAGAATCACTAGCATGCATCGCTACCGTGGGCGTGTTAGATAAGTTGTTAAGGATTACCTCGCTCAACGATTCCTCCACGTACCTCGCTCGTTCAAGAAGTTGGTCCGGGTCCGTAACAGAATATCGCGGCAACCTCTTCCTGATTTTACGATTTAACAGTCCGTATGTTATATCTGTTTGCATTATCACTGGTACTTCGTAAGGTAACTGCGCGAATTTAGCACGAACACGCGAAATAAACGACTCGGTACGATCGCCGGCACTTTGATCTTGCGCGAAGATATCTCTAAACACTTTGTGAGGCGGGCGCGGCGCGCCGTACACGGTGCGGAGTCGACGAATGGCATCTTCCCATGAAGTCACCGACGACTTAACGCCACGCAAAAACACGGCGGCTTGGTCGGTGAAAAGTAGTGCTAAGCCACGTAGAGCGTGTTCGTCGCTTATCATGGTGCATTCTTTGTACACGGTGATAGCGTCGACGAAGGCTTCGAACTCGTCGGCGGAGCGGGAAACACCATCGAAACGCGCGGTGCAGCGGGAAAAATTCCCGCTTGGCGTCGGCGAGAACATATTGCTGGACGACGGAGTCGGCGTTGGCCCGTTGACTTCACCATTTGTGGGAGGTGTAGTAGCTGCGGCATTCCTCATCACGTTGGAGATGAGCCTCACGAGCTGCTCTTCTGAGATGGCAATGATATCGTCGCGGTGAGCCTCCGCGACCGGTGCGTGGAATGACGCCGTTGGCGCGAAAGTCGAGCGTTCAGGCGCGGGGTCAACGTCCTCTTCGCGTCTTTGCTGCATGTCGTCGCTCTCGGCATTGTGGTCATCTCTTTTCTTATTATTTCTAGTCTGCGGCATGTTGGTTGTGTATTGAGCACGTCGCTGCGGTCGAAACGTTCTGACGCGCGACGGAAAACACAAAATAAAATCACAACACGCATTTGTACAGTTTTTAGAGCTAGGGCGAGTCCATTTGAGTTTTAACTCTAGCCGCTAGTTGGGCGTAATTTTGACCGTTGACTGGCAGGGTTAGCTCAGCGGCGGTGTTGTATCCTGTCCGGGGATTGTAATGATACACTCGCGTATCTGTAGAAAATAGTTTTAATAGTAAAGGTCACATTACAAATTATCCTGAGACGGCGGAACACAAGACAAGGATACGCGCGCGCCGGTAGTGTCGCGTGACCACAGCGTTGAGACTTGCGCGCGACTGTCCTTCTCGGACGAGCAAGGAGCGTGGAGGAAGAGCGCGGGGGGCAGACGCGGGGCCCGGGCGGCGATGCACGCGTCTATATCTATATCTGTATAGCTGCACTCGCGCATAGCTATGGGCCTATATGCGTGCCGTTACACAGTTCTCAATCAGCTAGGCTATTCCGTAAGCTATGTCGACAGCGGAATCCGCGGTGACATTCGAATTTCGTACTACTAAATTCAATCGTATCACGTTGGTAATACGGTTGAATTTCGTAATACGAAATTCAAATCTCACCGCGGATTCCGCTTCCGAGATAGCTTACAGAATAGCCCTACAGGGCGCCGTCGCCCGGGCATCGAAACCGATCGCAGATCCGTGTAAGTTCGCGTGCTGCCGCGCTGGCGGCGCTTCGAATAAGACGTTTTTATGGTCAAGTCCAATCGCGATATCTCGCGAGTGTAAGTGTAAGTTCGCGCGTTGCCGCGCTGGCGCGCTTCGATTAAGACGTTTTTATGGTCAAGTCCAATCTCGTTAAACTCGCGAGATCTCGCTCATTTTTCGGCCGAGATTAATCTCGCTGAAAAACGCCGAGATCTCGCGAAAACGAGATCTCGCGAGAACGAGATTGCATTCCCTACATCCAGTTTGCTTGTAATTTGCTTGTTATGCTGTGCTATATAGCGTAATACTAATAGCGTAGTCTGAAACGCGCTTTACTACGCCGAAACGATAGAGATACAGCCATGCTACCTTATTGTAGGCTTGTTTTTAGTTTCTTACCTTAAAGAAATGCTCCAAGTTGTGACACTCATCAAGTCCCTGTGATAACAAAGAGGCCAGTCTTCTATCTACGTCTGCTAAGATGGCGATATGTGCTTTATAGTCAGGTAGGAACGATTGGTCCTCAGGGTCGGCTGGGTCGTAGGTAATGTTGCCTAGATGCTGGTACTTAAAAGTGTACTCCTCCAGGACCTAATAAATGTAAAAATCAAGGCGGTCGTCATCAATATCAACATCAGAATCACAATAGTAGATAATACAATAATAGTCATTTTACGTTTGATTAGTAGTGCATGATTTTGGTCATATTGTAGTTTAGTTAGTAATATGTCAAGATTTACATATTATTGGCATCTCGACATAATAAATTGAACAAGTTTTAGTGGGTATTTCACACACCCACTAAGACTTGTTCAATTTATTCACAATAGCCGAGCCAGGCAGCTTCGCCTGTATTAAAAAGTATTCTATGTTCTAACCCATCATACATGTTAACCCGAACAAAATTTCAACAAAATCGGTCAACCCATTTGACCGTGAAGAGATTAAAATCAATATAATTTGTGATCGCTTAAAAAAACTAAAACAACTGACTTTAATAGTCGCGCTTGTCAAATAGCCAGTAGCCCGTATCATGTCATCGAGGTATACAAATGCATCGATAATTTTTTTTAATATATAAACAACCACTCGAAGGAAGGAAGGCAGGAACCTGGGAAGAGTACCCTTTAAACAACCCTGCTCCTTTTTTGTAAAGTCGGTTAAAAAGTGCTAGTAAACAATAAGCTAACACTAATATATTTAAAAAGTATGCCTAAAAAGCTCGACGATAGTTATGCGTGTATAATATTAATGTTTCTATAAAATATGTACCCTTAAAAAATGCCTTTATCTTTCTCTCGATGTCGGTTATAAAAGATTTATATTATAGGCACAGGGTACCTTTTTTCTGCTACGCTGTACTATGTGTCACTGTTCTCATCCACGGCTTTGTTGCTAAGGTCATTTTTATATATTCTAAAAACACCTGTTCATTATAACGTAGCAATTGTAATGTAGGACTAGTATAAAGTGGTAATGGAAATGTACGAATAAATCAGAATTACAACTTACTTGCAAACAATCAACGCTAAGGGTCTTTCCCCTTAATCCACAGAACTCCATCTTTTCCAACTTAAGTATTTCTGTGGTGGCTTCGAGAATGGTCTCGATCATTTTGAGCCGCTCCATGTAAATGTTATATCGCATGAAAACGCGGTTGAAGTCAAACGACCACCGGACCGGCAGCACCCCAGATGGGAAGAATGTGTGGACTTTGTCTCGGTTCATTGCATATGTGTCACTGATGAATAATAATGTATTTAGAACAAGGTTTAAGTATTAAATAATTTGTGCAGAACTGTATTTGCTCTGCGAAGTATTTATTGTTTGGCAGATAGATTTCGAACCCGATAAAAGTCGTCTGCATACTTATCAAATTTCATTCAAATCGGTTGAGTGATTGAGAGATCCATGGAGATACGTGATAACAAACATTTTCACACACTTACTTTCGCATTTATAATATTAGTAAGACATAAATTAATCCATAACCAAATTAATACTTTTTAGCCTTTTTTGGTATTTAATAATATCGCTTAAAACACTAAAAGAACCGACTTTAAATGCCACGCTATTAATTTTAATTACCAATTTTGAGGTGTTTATCTCCATATCTCTGGAGATACTTATCAGACATTGATGAAATTGCCATGGTACCTCACTTGGGATATCTCCTTTCGAACAAAAAAAGAATAATCAAATCGGTTCATAAACGATGAAGTTATCCGCGAACAAACATAATATAATAATATAATAATAATGTTTTATTTACCAAAGACCCACTTAAACCTAAAAATACATATGTTCTTCCTTATAGCACATACTAGAATAATATATTAATTTAGGAACTAAATTTGTTACCGATAACATGCCCACACTAGGCTCGCGGCCGGTTTCGTGGGTGTTATCTGAATATATAAGGTTGATGCTATAATCTACACTAATATTATAAAGAGGAAAACTTTGTTTGTTTGGTTGTAAATTAATAGGCTCAAAAACTACTGGACCGTTTTTAAAAATTCTTTCACCATTCGAAAGCCACATTATTCACGAGTAACATAGGCTATTTGGAAAAAAATAGGGTTCCTTAAGATATTAGGGTTTTAGCAAAACGTTTGCCGGGTCAGCTAGTAATATATATGTATATATATATATATATATATATATATATATATATATATATATATATATATATATATATATATAATTAATATTTATATATATATATACAGAGTGTCGGGTTTCCGAATGTTGTAATTTTTTTTTTTCACACAAACTATAAAGGCTCGAGCCCTAGTTTTTTGTGGGACTATGAACAATGAATAGGTCTTTCAGGGAAACTACATTTTTTTATTTCGGCTTATTATTTTCTGAGAAAAAAAATAAGACATCAATTTTTTTTATTTAGACGATATTTGATTTTTTACTTTGTGCTGGCTTTTCTCCAAAAAAACAGATTAAAAAAGTTACAACCGATTTTAAAATCAAATTATTAGTTATGGACCAGCTGCTTGGCAATTTTCATACGGCTATGACAAGAGGTTCAGGACTAAAAACATAATTAACGAAATAGAAAGGATTTCGATTTTCAAATTATTTCTTCTGAAACACACACTGGTAATATATTTTTCACAGAATTAACTCAAATATACGATAACGCTTTATGACGTTTCTTCTGATATGATGAAAGAAGTATTTGTCTTCACTTCTCTTCTTGTGCGCATCTCTTAGTTAAAGTTGATATTTATTCTTATTCATTTCGCTGGAGAAGTGAAATCTTTAGGGTGATACTTACATAATTTCATGTATCCGGCGCGATGGATCTGTCTCTGGCCATCAAGATGCCTGACCTCAAATTATTTGATTTTTATATGAGAGAACGACCCAAGCCCGCGAGTGTAAAAGTATCGTTTAAGAAAGCGAGCATCATGGTCGATCACCACATAATCACTTATTATCAAGTGAGATAGTGGTCAAACGCTTGCCTATTACGTCAATTAAACACCAAACTAAAATAATCGTAGAAAAAGAAAACTAACAGTAATCACTCCTTTTACCATCTAAAAAGAAACTTTATTAAGCGATATCATGTGCATAGCTGTAACTTTGAACTTTTGTTATAATAAAAACTGGCCAAGTGCAAGTCGGACTCGCACTCGTAGGGTTCCGTAACACAGTTAAGTATTCCATAACTATGATTTTTCGCAACTACAAAATTAACTTTGTTTTTCATAGTGTTTGTATGAAAAACAAAGTTATCTTTGCGGTCGCCATATCTCAAAAACTGCTGGCTGTATCTCGTTCAAACCAATTTTCGTTGTTAGTTTTTATTGAGATCTACAGCATATATTTTTTTTAATTTTTCACTCACATACTTTAAAAGTTAGAGGGGGGGGGGGGGGGGGACACACATTTTACCACTTTAGACGCGCCTATCGCCTATGTCATTTTTGAAGACTTATCCATAGACACCCCGTTCACTGAACATCGCGATTTCACCGCGTGACCTCACTCCCGAGGAAGAGCGACTGACTCGCTCGAAACCTAGGTCGAGAAAATTCGACTAAAGGTACGTGAATTACAGCCGGTATATAACAATAATAATGTTACAAATTCACGATAATTTTAAAAGTCTTATTTTTTTTCTCAGAAAATATTAAGCCTAAATAAAAAATTGTAATTTTTCCTGAAAGACATTCATTGTTCATAGTCCCACAAAAAAACTAGGGCTCTGGCCTTTATAGTTTGGGAGGAAATTTAAATAAATTACAACATTTTGGGGACCAACTCGAAAACAAGTAAAACGCAATTTTCTCGAAAACTATAGATTTTCGCGGAACATACATGGGGGTTCTCTGGGTAGCCCTTGGAGTCCTCCATCGATGGTTTTCGTTTGGACCATATGAAACCCGACACCCTGTATATACGGTCGAATTGTAAAACCTCCTCCTTTTTGAAGTCAGTAAAAAATTGAATATAGTTTAAAGTTGCGATAGGAATAGAAGAACGTGTGTGAGTGAGCTGCGTGGCACGCGGTTTATACGATCCGAACAGGGGCCACGGGCAGACGCGTGAATACAGACGTCATATCACATTAGCAGATTATAGTAGAGTCAATTTAATGGATCACATTTGACACTTCATCAAAATTCAACAACGTGACCTTGTAATGAAGGGCACATAAAATTATTAATTAGTTCAAAGTCAGAACTGCATAATTTTTGTCAATTTTCTGTTACAAATACATTATTTATTCTAATAATTACAAAAGAAAGCGTTTTTACGATTTACTTCGACTAATAATTCATTTTAAACATAAAAAACATTTTTAACCGACTTCAAAAAAAGGAGGAGGTTTCTCAATTCGACCGTACATTTTTTTTTTTTTTTTTTTTTATGTTTGTTCGCGGATAACTCCGTCGTTTATGAACCGATTTCGATTATTCTTTTTTTGTTCGAAAGAAGATATCCCAAGTGTGGTACCATGGTAATTTTATCGAGGTATGATAAGTATCTCCAGAGATATTGAGATAAACATCTCAAAATTGGTACTGAAAATCAATAGCGCGGCATTGAAGTCGGTTGTTTTTTAGTTTTTAAACGATATTATTTTTATCATCTAATTAAAATAAATCCTCCTTCTGAATGATTTATTTACAGGTACAACTTTCGAATCCTTAAAATTATTCGATAATATTTATAAGCACTAAATGAACGATAAATGAATAAGTTTTATCTGAGTGATCTACTGATCACTTCAACTGCAAATATAACAGTCCAGCGACATTTAATCTTTTTATAGTGCATCTAATATCATAGTAGGTATAACCTAAAGTGATTTGTTTGTAATTTTTAGTCATAGAACGTATTTGGCCTTTGACCGTTATAATAACTGCTGACCAATGTATAAATAATAAGCGAATACATAGTTATTTTCTTTATATATATATTTGGTATGCTAGATGCAGTAGAGTATTTACTTGAATGCGAATAAAGACTAACAATTAATGATAATTATCATTTCAAAAACAATTGAACGAGCAAAAAACACAGATGTTTTGTATTTTTAACCGACTTCAAAAAAAGGAGGAGGTTTCTCAATTCGACCGTATATATAATTTTTTTTTTTTAACTGACTTCAAAAAAAGGAGGAGGTTTCTCAATTCGACCGCATATATTTTTTTTTCTTTTTTTTTTTATGTTTGTTCGCGGATAACTTCGTCGTTTATGAACCGATTTCGATTATTCTTTTTTTGTTCGAGAGGAGATATCCCAAGTGTGGTACCATGGTAATTTTATCGAGGTATGATAAGTATCTCCAGAGATATTGAGATAAACATCTCAAAATTGGTACTGAAAATGAATAGCGCGGCATTGAAGTCGGTTGTTTTTTAGTTTTTAAACGATATTATTTGTTCTAAAAAACTAAACATCGTTACAGTGTTAGGTCGGTTAACTCTTTTTCTTTATAAACACTAGGGATGCTACCCAAAAATCTAAAGATTGCTCAGTCGATAGGTTGAATCGAACGCAATGATTACTTGTGTAAGATGTTTAACTATAAAAATAACTACTTACACTGTGATTGTAATTACAACATAATATTATTCTTTGACTAAAAAAATACAAAAATTACTAATATAGAATAGTAACTTAAATCAATGATGTTATATTTTTGGGTTAAAAAACTAACGATAAACTACTAAACGTTAGAATTATAGGTACATTTGAGTATGTTTTTTTTATTTTATTGTGCCTTTTTCTATGGAGCTACAATCTAATCCATAAATACATATAAAATCGTTTGAATATGTACAATTTCCGATTTGTACATTTTGTATTAACGTGTCTTATCAATATCATATTGACGAGAAATAACAATTAAATAACACTAAATAATTTAAATACTAATTTAATTTGTCATTTAAAGCAGCCGAAAATCGAATCGATGTTTTTAAGCAAGTCACCTTACTATAAAGCTAAGACTGACAGATGTCAAATGTGATCTATTAAGTTGGCCCTACTATAGTATAAGACTAGAATATGTAAGTACTAGCAGTGCCCTCCGGTTTTACCCGCGTAGACATCGTTCCCGTGGGAATATCGAAATAAAAAGTACCCTATGTCTTATTCCAGGGTATCTACATATCAAATTTCAACTTAATCGGTTGAGCAGTTTCAAAGAAATAACAAACATAAGCACAAACTTTTGCCTTTATAATATTTGTATGATATACGCGAGCAAAGCTGCGGGATGCAGCTAGTCCTAGAATCAAGACCCTTCTATATTTAGATCCAGATGAGTGCATAGTAGAATTGAAAAAACTTACATGAAATGATTAAGTATATGCATCCCCTTTCTCAACTTAATGAGCTGTTCGTCTACTTCCCCTTGGAATATAGAAGGTGGATCGATAGAGTTCGTGCATTGCTGTATCACGAGGTTGCAAACCTGGCGCAGAAGAGCTATAAACATTGCAACTTTTACTCAAAATTCCAACAAAAATCTCTTATCGGACTAATTTCTAGAAATTTTAAAAATGCCGACGCGACGCTACCAAAATTTAGTGTCTTACTTATTTGCAAGGTTTAATCCAGCCTTGAAATAAATGAAGATGATTTTTATAATTACTTCGGTCTTGTCGTTTTATTTAGGCTACATAAAGGCATAACCAGGTAAAGTATTATACTCCAGAATAAATATCAGATATATAATCCAGAAAAAAATAATACAAATACAAAAAATAATTTATTATAAAACATTTTATATAGACTTAATTACAAATTGACCGTAAAAATGACAATTGGAGTACACTCAGCATTATTAGGAGATGTGAATCTCCGCAGAGCTGATTTTCAGTGTACCCCGTTGCTCGAACTCAGGTGTTAGTCAAGCATAAATGTTAGTGGTAGCGGGTAATTATGATTACTCATCTATTGGTAGGTCTGTAGACTTACTACATTTTAACAATAAATTATTTTGACCTTACAATTTCGTGAACAATATTATTTTCCCTTTAAAAAATCCCTGAATATCTAAACCATAACTAATTCCAGACAGTAAATGCACTCACGTATCAACTTCTCGATATTGCAATAGTATCTCGAGTTTCCCCACAAAAGCCCGATACAGTGAAACATGGGTCGAATGAGCGGTCTAGCATCCGAAAAGTCCGTGCCTTCGAACGTCTCGAAGTGGCCAAGCAGCGGCTTCTGATATACGTATATGTCACGGCATTCCACGATCGCTGAAGCAGAAAAGGTGACGAAGCTGACAAATTAGAGGGAAACCAAACAAGAAAGGAAGTAAGTACTTATGTATTCTAAAGAAACTAAATATATTCATTTTTAAAATACATACTTACATTACAATGAATTCTAGTATCGAAACTAGGTGTGGTTAAGACGCACAAATTATGTTTGCAATTTAGAGGCATACAAAGGATGTCATTGTGAACGAAATCTCTTCATTTACATCTTTACTAAGAATAAAGCTACGGCATTAGTAACCTCCGACTTGAGGCTACGCCGTTCTACGGAGGGAGGCACTTTCGCACAGTTCGGTGAATGAAAACATTGTTAAGAAACCCCCAGCCCCCGGCATGGTGGAAGGCCACTTTCTAGTATCCGGCCAACTGCCAAGGTACCACCATCAAGTTCAAGCACCAGGAAAATCGGTCGCCAAAACATCCAATGTGTTCCGGCAGATCTCCTTGAAGGCTAGTTCCCATTCTATGCCTACCTTCCTCGACCGTATTATCACTTACGAACACTTTGAATTGAACACTACCTCACCCGATCGAAGTTCGCTTTGCCTAAAATATTTTTTATCAAAGACTTCGTAAAGCATAACATGTTAGATCTGTATGTGAGCGAGTAAATGTGCAAAGACGCTTCACACACTAATTAAACATTTTTGTTAATAACTTTTTTCATCGGAAAAGCAAATTATACTTACCAGCAACAACATTGGTAAGCATAGACTTGAAGCAGCACAAGTAGCGAGTAAATGTGCAAAGACGCTTCCCACACTAATTAAACATTTTTGTTAATAGCTTTTTTCATCGGAAAAGCAAGTTATACTTACCAGCTACCACATTGGTAAGCATAGACTTGAAGCAGCTCAAGTAGACACTGCGAGTGTCCTCCAAATAATGAGCCATACGTTTGACGCGAGGGTCGCGCAGTTGAGAGTAGATCCCTTCGAGATTCTTCAGCCTTAGTGAGTAGAACTCTATATCGGCTCTCGGTAACGGAAACTTTGTACGCTTGAATGCTGAAACACACACATTTTAAGTACATCATACAATGTACAGTCTCTTAAAATGTTCGGATGGACAATAATAATTAGCGATTTCTACGTGCACTACGACGTACGATTCAAACACGGACAGACACACAGAAACTTTTATGTATTATATTAAGTCACTTTTAACTGACTGACTTTTTAACCGACTTCACAAAAAAGGTGGAGGTTCTCAAATCTTGACCGATTTAAAAAAATATTTTTATTATTTGAGAGATTATGCCTGCCGTTTGGTCCCATTCAAATTTTATCGAGCTATGACAATTATCTCCGGAGATATGGAGATAAACAATATAAGCAAATTTGTATACTTAGATGACATGATTATTACTAGCCAGTACTTTGACTATCGCTGGGATGTAAGGGAGCACAAATACGACCTCGGTGCTCCCAGCCAACCTCACCTGCCCGTGGTGCATCCTGCTGACCAACAGACGGGGCTCTGGCGACCGGCAAATGGCGGTATAACCATTCATATCTATGGCGTAGCTAAATTCTACAGGCCGGTGACGGGCAGCAGCGTCACCGGTGCGAGAAGCTACGTCCTGCGATCGCCAACACGCCTGCCCAGCGTGGCGATTAGGGCATATCCCTCCCAAGGGATGCAAAAAAGTATGGAAAAATTATGGAAGGACACCTAAAGCCAAGGCCCCCAGTTCCCGGCCGCCCTGCTATTCCTGACCAAGGCGGCGGTCACGGTAACGGCAGGGCAGGGGGTGCTAAGAATCCCCGGGCTACGGTAGGCCGCCAGAAAAAACTGACCCTCGCAACCTATAATGGACGCACGATTCGGCTGGACGATCATCTGGCGCAGCTGGAGGAGGAGCTGAAACACATAAGATGGCACATACTGGGGCTATGTGAAGTCCGAAGACAGGGAGAGGACACCATAACCTTAGAATCGGGCCATCTTATGTACTACAGAGAAGGAGATCAGCCATCCCAAGGCGGCGTCGGGTTTCTGGTCAACAAGGTTCTCAGTGACAACGTTGTAGAAATCTCCAGTGTGTCGACCAGGGTAGCGTACCTCATAATTAAGTTAACCAAGAGGTACAGCCTCAAGGTTATCCAGGTCTACGCACCGACCTAGACACACTTGGATGATGAGGTGGAGAGCATGTATGAAGATATCTCCAGAGCTTTACACACCACCTCCAAGGCTCACTACAACGTTGTCATGAGAGACTTTAACGCCAAAGTGGGAGTACAAACTTGCGGCGAATCGTCTATAGGACCACACAGATTTGGGAGTAGGAATCACAGGGGACAAATGCTCGTCAATTTCCTCGAGAGGGAGGGGCTTTTCTTGATGAACTCGTTCTTCAAGAAACAGCCCCAAAGGAAATGGACGTGGAAAAGCCCCGACTTTGTGACTAAAAACGAGATTGACTTCATCATTACGGACAAACGGCGCATATTCAGAGACGTCTCAGTGATCACTAGGTTTAATACTGGAAGTGATCACCGACTGGTACGAGGCACTCTGGATATCGACTTTAAAGCCGAGAGATTCCGATTGATGAAGTCTACGCTCCGTCCGAACCTACTCCAAACCGTTGTTGGGTCCGAAACATTCCAATTAAAATTGGAAAATCGATTCGCTGCCTTGGAAACCACAGATGACGTAGACCAGAAACTCGAAGAAGTGGTGGAAATCCTCAGGGATGAAGGGACGAAGTTTTGCGAGAGCAAGCGTATGGGCAAAAAGTCCAAACTCTCGGCAGAAACACTTCGGCTAATGGAAGAGAGACGAACAGACCCTTTGTCAGCTTTGTCAACTAACCTGGTGCGCAACAAATCCATAAAGAAGCTGGTACGACGCGACCTCCGATCCTCTAACACGCTCTTGATTAAAGAATCAATTGAGCAGAATCGGGGGTCGAAAGTGTTCGTCCAGCCTCTGGGTAGAAGCCACCTCACAAAGCTGACAACGTCAACGGGGAACGTCGTCGCATCCAAGCCGGAGATTCTGTCGGAAGTCGAAGACTTCTACGGCAAGCTCTACGCATCGCATGCTTCAAGGCCCGAACCCGATACTGAGGATTCTAGAGCCACCTTAACCCGCCACTTCACAGAAGATCTGCCCGAAATTAGCCGAGACGAAATCGTGATGGCCCTTAAACAACTCAAAAATGGAAAAGCCCCAGGAGAAGACGGAATCACAACGGAGCTTTTAAAAGCCGGAGGAGCTCCAGCAGTTCAACATCTTCAGCAGCTATTTAATTCCGTTCTTTTTACTGGGAGAACTCCACAGGCATGGAACAGAAGCATGGTGGTTTTGTTTTTCAAAAAAGGAGACAAAACCCTATTGAAAAACTATCGCCCAATTTCGCTTCTGAGCCATGTCTACAAGCTGTTTTCAAGGGTCATCACGAACCGTCTTGCGCGAAGACTCGACGAGTTTCAACCTCCGGAACAGGCCGGGTTTCGAAGCGGTTACGGCACCATAGACCACATCCACACGGTGCGGCAGATTGTACAGAAGACCGAAGAGTACAATCGGCCCCTGTGCTTAGCATTTGTGGACTATGAGAAGGCCTTTGACTCAATCGAAACCTGGTCTGTTCTCGAGTCCTTGCAGCGTTGCCAAGTTGACTGGCGATATATCGAAGTGATGAGATGTCTATATAATGCCGCAACGATGACTGTACAAGTACAGAACCAGCGAACTAAACATGTCCACCTGCGTCGAGGAGTGAGACAGGGGGACGTCATATCCCCGAAACAGTTCACTAACGCCTTGGAGGATATGTTTAAGACGCTGGACTGGAAAGATCGTGGCATTAACATCAACGGCAGGTACATCTCTCACTTACGATTCGCAGATGACATCGTCATTATGGCAGAGACGCTGCAGGACCTACAAAGGATGTTGAATGGCCTAGCTGATTCTTCTCGTAGCATCGGTCTCCGGATGAATTTGGACAAAACCAAAGTCATGTACAACGAGCACGTTGTTCCGGAACCGATTGCCGTAGATGGAATCCCACTCGAAGTTGTCACTAAGTATGTTTACCTAGGGCAAACGCTCCAACTAGGCAAACATAACTTCGAGAAGGAAATCCAGAGAAGAATTCAGCTGGGCTGGGCAGCATTAGGAAAACTCCGTCGAGTCTTCTCGTCGCCGATACCACAGTGTCTAAAGACAAAAGTCTTTAACCAGTGCGTCCTACCTGTGATGACATACGGAGCCGAGACGTGGACACTCACAGTCCGACTGGTCCACCAGTTTAAAGTCGCTCAGCGAGCTATGGAGAGAGCTATGCTCGGTATTTCTCTGCGGGATCGAATCCGGAACGAAGTAATTCGCCAGAGAACTAAAGTTATCGACATAGCTCAACGGATTAGCAAGCTGAAGTGGCAGTGGGCTGGTCATATCTGCCGCAGGACTGATAACCGTTGGGGCAGACATGTCCTAGAGTGGAGACCGCGAATCGGCAAACGTAGCGTAGGACGTCCTGTGACCAGGTGGAGCGACGACATACGCAAAGTGGTGGGCAGTGACTGGAAGAGAAGAGCCGAAGATCGGGCTCAGTGGCGCATCTTGGGAGAGGCCTATGTCCAGCAGTGGACTGATACAGGCTGATGATGATGACTTTGACTATCGCGGCATGTGAAGTCGGTTTTTTCCTTTCGGGCGATCACAAATTATATTTATTTATTTATTTTATTTTTATTTATTTATTTAATTAACTTAGGATAAGCATTACAGTTGCCCAATTCGCTTACCTAACTAAATCTATTTAACAATACATTGATTTTACACAAAATAAATTGAAACACAGACAGAAACATAAAGAGGTACAGGTACTTAAGTAACAATAAATTGTAATAAAATAAAACAACTTCATATATAAATTAAAGAGAAAATTAAAACTACGATTATACAAACTCCAAAACAAATGGCATCGCCGCTTTATATATTTCATTTGGCGCACAGTGGAATCTGTCCAAATGTTCATTGCTCGATAGCAAGCGCATCGCGCGCAAGAGCGGAGCTTGGCGTGCGTGCTTCGTTCTACACTTTACTTCAAAAATATTGTGCCGTCTTGCCCTAATGTAATTTTCTGGCACTGCAAGTGGTATTCTTTCTAAAATCGTAGGTAAGCACCTGCGGCCTAACCATATATCTAATATATATTTAAATAGATACATCATTCGCCGAACTTCCAAAGAATTGTATCCTGTCATTCCCAAAACGTAGTTATTAGGGTATAGGGTATATATATTGCGCTTCCATTGTAGGAGTAGAATGAGCACGGCTTTAAACCCCAGCCGCTGTTGTCCTATGTAGATATGGACTCCCTATTAGTTCGAGATGCGGTCATATAAATATATACATTTATACTTATTTATTTTACTATATAACTTGACAGATACTGAAATCTAAAGTGTTTAACTAATTTTCACATGCTATTTGATAACGAAAAGAGTAAATGTTACATAATACATACATAAATAAATAGCCTCTTTTAGGGTTCCGTACCTCAAGAGGTAAAATGTAACCCTTATAGGATCACTTTGTTGTCCGTCTGTCTGTGCGTCTGTCTATCTGTCCGTCTGTCTATCTGTCCGTCTATCCGTATATCTGTCCGTCAATACCCTTTTTCTCAGGAACGCATAAAGGTCAAATTGAAACTTACATTAAATACTCGGGTCTACGGTGTCTTTCAGCTGTGAATAAATCAAAATTGCAAGTTAACGCGATCAAAAGATATGAGCGTTTCTCTCGCAAATTTTCGCATACCTACCTACACAGGGGATGAGGGGAATAAAAACCGAGTACTTCCCGTTGACCTCGAACCATGAAATTTGGCAAGAAGAAAGATATTGCAGCACTTATAAAGAAAAAAAACAAATGTAGTTTAACTTATTAATAAAAACGGGCCAAGTGCGTGTCGGGCCACGCGCATTGTAGGGCTCCGTAGTAGTATAATATTTAACATATTATTTTTAAAATTATCCAACATCCAAGTTCAACGAGTATTACTGCCAAACTAATAAAGTTATCTTAACCGCTACGATTTTCCTTTAAAGTTCATAAAATGCACTATCAGCATGAATTTTTACAGATTTTTCAAGCTAGCAGTTTAGCTTTTAGAGGGGGGGGATAGAGGGATAGAGCATTAAACCGGAAAATAGTATTAGCAATCCCTAAGTCATTTTCAAAGAGCTATTCAACGAAACCCCACAAGATGGAGTACACGACGAAAAAAAAATTCATCCCGACTTCACATGTAGGGGAGCTACCCAAAAAAAATATTTTCCAAAAATGTATTTTACCACTTTGTTGGCGTAATTGATATAAATAGAAGTGCCCCGCGGCTTCGCCCGCGTTAAAACCTTCTTTTATTTACTTTAAACTTTTCTTTTGTAAAAACGATTCTATTATTAAATACATCAAATAAGAATTAGCCAAATCAGTTCACCCGTTTTCATGTTATCGCGTGACTAAGGCAATTCGGGATTCATATATATAAAAACCGAAAACCCAAATTTTTAGACTTTGTTACCTACCCCATTTAAAAAAATCCTACAACACGTACTTTATCTCATCTTATTTCGCCATACAAACTTTTAATCCCCGTTCCGTATCCGGATGGAATTTTTAGAAAACCCTTTCTGAGCGGATACGTCATAATAACTACCTGCATTCTTAATTTCAGTTTTACTATTCATTATTCTGTGATTTCAGCGCAATCCAAAACAATATTGATTTTTAGACTTTGTTACCCCAGTTTATCCTCTTAGGGTGGCATTTTGAAAAAGTCTGAAACTCGTATTTACTTATTTATTTACAGAAGTACTTGTGTGAAATGTCGAAAAAATGACTATCCAAACTTTGAACGCTTCATCCCCTTGAAGAGTGAATTTTGAAAAATTATTTCTTAGCGGATATATCTGCATGCCAAATTTTAGCGCAATCCGAAACAATATTGATTTCAAACTTTGTTACCCCACTTCACCCTTTTAGGGGTGCAATTTCGAAAGAGCCTGAAACACGTATTTATTTTTTTATTTATTTATTTGGCCAACCAATAATAGTTACATTCTTACATTCTTATAAAACTAGCGTAACACAATATTTTAATGCACTATTTGTAAGCACCGCATGCTTTAACAAAATATATTATTACTAATTACTAACCATGCACAATTAAAAAAACAAAATTAGAGTAAAAGTTGTTGCTGTCTCAAAGTGTTTTTGAAAGTGTGGAGTGTATCCCCAAAAACATCAATAAATTTACATTTCTCATTAATTAGGTTACATATTCTAGCTACAGGAGAGTTCGAACCTAGTACTGTTCTACGAAATGGAGGAGCAAACGGAGTTAGTGCTTTTCGAGGGAACCGATAAGGTACTCTTAATTTGAACTTAGATAGGATATCAGAACAGTCGATGTCATAATTAAAAAACTTGTATAGAAATATTAGATCTAGATTTATTCTGCGATTGGAAAGTGGTGTTAAATGAAAATAAGACAATTTACTATCATATGAAGGTAAAGACTTTGTCTTACCAACTGAGTACGTTAGGTGCCATAAAAATTACTTCTGTATTCTCTCCAACCGTAGTGTGTGCACAGCATAATCAGGCCTCCAGACTGGAGAACAGTATTCTAAGATACTGCGTACTAGACAATTGTAAAGCATTATTTTTGTTTTGAGCATTTTAAATTCCTTGCTTTTGCGAATAACGAACCCGAGCATCCTGGATGCTTTATTGGTGATGTTTTCCATATGGGGTACAATGTGGGTTTTTTGTCAAAAATAACACCAAGGTCTCTAACTATACTGGATGTTTTTAAAGACACGTTGCCAATTCTATAATTATTGTAAATGTCATTGTGTTTTCTGCTAAAAGATATTTGACAACATTTTTCGATGTTAATTGTCATCCTGTTTATTTTACACCAAGATAATAAACTGTTAAGATCTTCCTGTAATGCATTGGTATCCTCGGCGGTTTTTATAATTTTTAAGATTTTGAGATCGTCCGCGAACAAAAATGGAATACAATTATTGCTCAGAACTCTTGGAAGGTCATTTATAAAAACGTTAAATAAAAAAAGACCTAGGTGTGATCCTTGAGGGACTCCAGAACTTATTACAGATGAGATTGTTGAAGTATAGCCAGCTGCTACTACAAAAAGCTGTCTATTGTTTAAGTAAGAACTGAGCCACTGTAAGATTGGACCCGTTATTCCGTAAGCAGCAAGCTTAAAGAATAGTATTGAATGTGACAATTTATCGAACGCTTTCGAAGAATCTGTGTAAACTACATCAATTTGATTATTAGTGTCTATGGCATCTACAAGGGTTTCTAAATAAGTTACTAAATTTGTATATGTGGACCTTTGTTTTGTAAAACCATGCTGATCTTTTGCCAGAGACTGTTTGAAATGGTGATAAATACAAGGATATTTTAATAATTCTAAAACTTTGGCGAATGTAGAAATAATTGAAATTGGACGGTAATTTAAAGTATTATTGTCTTCTCCGCCTTTAAAGATAGGAACTACTTTAGCATACTTCCACAGAGTGGAAAATTCTCCTTATGTTAAGGACCTATTGTATATAAGATACATTGGAAGAGAAAAATTGAAAGCACAATATTCAATAAATTTTGGAGGGATCTCATCAGGACCAGCTCCTTTATCTAAATTCATATCTTCGAAGGCTTTTTGTGCATCTTCTCTTGTTATGCAAATCTGGGCAAGACATTGGTTATTTGATTTAGCATTGGTAAGTAGATTAGATACATATTTTTACGATCGTTTTCTAAGTAACTCGTGTCATTGATATATACTGAAGCAAAATAATCAGCAAACAGGTTACAAATATTGGTACCACCTGTAACAATATCGGAGCCGGCAGAAAATGAAATAGGGTACGACGATGCACCTTTCCGCTTAGATTTCAGAAATGTCCAAAACAATTTGGGATGTGTTGTAATTTTTTTTTTCGATAAAATCTTTGTAGTTTTTGTAACATTTTGCGGACAGTTTATCACATCGACTGTTCAATTTTTTTAACATATTTTGATCCATTGGATTTTTATATATTCTGTATCTACGCAAAACATTACTCTTTTCTCGTATGGTTCTCTCTATGTTCTTACTAAACCAAACGGGATTTTTAGAATTTCTAGATTTACATATCGGGACAAATTTTTCAATAGACTTATTTATTAATGTATAAAAAGTATCAAGTCTTTCATTAAGGGTGGCACTCTTTTCGAATTCATTGTTCCAATCTATAGAAGCTAAGTATTCGTTTAAAGCGACGTAGTCACATCTATTGAAATTTTATTTTCTTGGAGTAAGCCCTTGTAGTTTATTCGAGTTTAAATAGTTAATATTTATCTCTAATGCAGGATGTAGGATATCTATATTATACAACTCATAATCTGATTTAACAACCTCGCATTGTTCGATATTAGTTAACACTATGTCTAGGGTTTTATTTTTACTGTTACGAATTTGATTAAGCTGTTTATAGTTATTTAAGTGTATTAATTCAAGAAATGTTTGTCCTAGAGGAGCTACAGCGTATTCATTGCCTAAAATCTAGACTAGTGACCAATCTATGACACTCATGTTGAAATCACCAATAATGCAAGTTTTGTGATTGTGTTCCTCCGAGACACGATTGCAGTTATCTAAAAATGTGCTTAATTTTTTTTTTATCAATTAGGGGAGGTAAATATATAGCACAAAGAGCAATTTTTTTTATCTGTTTCTGAAATCTTAGTGTCCAATGTCACCCATAGGTCCTCACAGCCACTTTCCCAACTATTAATACATTTTGGAATTATTTTTTTTTGACAGCGATCAATACTCCTCCTCCGTCTTTTTAAGCTTACTTAAAATTGCAGTTTCTCTGTCTCTTCTGTATACATTATATCTTTCATCAAATAATTCGGTCGTTAATACATTACAATTAAGCCAAGTCTCTGTTAGAACAATGACGTCGTAGTTTGTACATGCTAATTTTCTGGTGAATATCTGAGTTTTGCTTCTTGCTTCCACGTACATTTTCATAAAAAACTTTTAACGAACCAAATGTTAATCTTAAAATACTTTTATACATGCATAAAAATAACTTTGAGTAAAAATTTTTTTTTAATATTTTTTTCAATTGAGCCACTTGCAAACGTGTATTGTTGAACGAACGCCGTGTGTTGATCGTGTGTCTTATAAAATTACAGTTTTCTAGTACTAGCGGACTCTTATCAAAACCTCGGACAGACAGACAGACAGACAGACGGATATGACGAAACTATCAAAACCTCGGACAGACAGACAGACAGACAGATGGACATGACGAAACTATAAGGGAAGGAACCCTTATAGTTTCGTCATGTCCGTCTGTCCGTCTGTCTGTCTGTCTGTCTGTCCGAGGTTTTGATAAGAGTCCGCTAGTACTAGAAAACTGTAATTTTATAAGGATCATATATATATCAATATATATTGATATATATATGACTACAGTCAGGACTACGAAACTAAAATAAGAACGAATATACTATTACAAACTTATTATTTGCGGTTGATGCATGAACATTGTCTAGGCATCGATCTAGGGATCGAACTGAAAAGTTAAATTTGTACTTTAACATAGTTTGACAAGATTGTACGGAAGCCTCGGTGCGCGAGTCCAACTCGCCCTTGACCGTTTTTTTTAAATATCATTATACTCGCTAGGTAGCTTTTCATGCGAACCTGCTAAGATGTCTAATTGTCTATGTTTGGTCATAATTTTACATCTAAAATGTATGTATGTATGAAATGAAAGCAGTCAATCAAAATCTAACGAGCAGAAAACATGAGGCTTGTCAGGTTTACAATGTCAAACCATTGCCTTCATTTTGAAAGCCTTATTTAATCGCCAGGAACTAACGAAACGTCTCATTGCAATTATGTTGCCTAGCAATCGCATGCTGATGCTGTTAAACACATCACGAACTTGCATTTAAAGTTCGAGTGCATTATTATAATTACAAATATTAGTTTGTACAAAAAAGAAATTGAAAAGATAATTAAGATCTTTTTTTTAAAAAACCGATGTCACATGCCGCGCGAGTATTTTCCAGTAGCAAGTTTGAGGTATATATGTCCATAACTCAGCAACAGTTTTACACTTTAGTGTAGGTACCCCACATAGAGAAGAATATTATAAATACAAAAATACCAATGTAAGAATCCTCTTTGAGAAGATCGTGTACTTGCTGTGCCCATTTTATTATAGCTCCTTCTATGTTTGTCTTCAAATATAGATCTACATCTTCACCATCACTGCAAAGAAATGTTTTTAATAAAAAAAAACCCGCTGATTTTAGTTCAGATGGTAGGAGCATATTTTATCGATGTTCCACTTGACTTGCTCCCAAAAGTAGCTTACCACCATCAAGGAGAAAATCTGCCGCCAAAACCTTACGATGTTTCGGCAGCACACAACCCTTAAGTATTCTAGGCCTTGCGTGTTTACCATTTTCGACCATATCATAGCTTACTACCAGGCAAGATAGTGGTCAAACGATAGCCTATAAAAATAATATATAAAAGATTAATTGTGCCCTCGCCAAGAGTTAACCTTATGGGCTAGTCTCATTTATCAAAAACGCTAGTCTTCAACTGGACAGACTCCTTTCAAATTGCACGCCACTAAGCATGATTAGATAGGATTAGATAGGCGAAGCGATGATCTTCGCAAGGTTGGCTGGCAGAAGCTGGAGCTAAGAGTAGCCAAGACTCTTAGCTCCAGCTTCTGCCAGCAACCTTGCGAAGATCATCGCTTAGACTAGTCTGAGGGCGTCCTACGCTACGCTTGCCAATCGCGGTCTCCATGGTATGATGCATGTATCATAGAGTCATAGCGAAAATAAATAATCTAAAAAATACCTGCCTTTCTCTTAGCTTAGCCTCAGCATGATAGATGTCTTCTACTCCCGCTGGCATTGGTAACATTATTTGACTTGACATTTCTCCTTTTAACTGTAAAAGTTTACGGCATGGTTTCAAATGTTTGAAATGGCAATTATTTTGAAGGGCAAAAGGTAGTGCCATTTCTTTAGTAGGGTTCTGAACATCAAAATGAAAAAAGGAACCCTTATAGGATCAATTTGTTGTCCGTCTGTCTCTCTGTCCGTCTATTAACACTCTTATTCTCGGGAACTGGTATAGGTGTTAAGTTGAAACTTATATCATATACTCAAGTCTACGGTACCTATCTTTTACTTGTAAAATAAATTTGTAGTTCAACACAATCAAAAGATATGACCGTTTATGTTGCATATTTTCACATATTTTACGATTTCACAAGGGAATCAAAACCTATAGGGTACTTCCGGTTGACCCAGAATAATGAAATTTGACAAGAAGCAAGGTATTGAAGCACTTATAAAGGAAAAAAAATCTGAAAACCGCAATTATGTAGTACAATAATAATAAAAAATTAATTTACTATTACAAACTTATTATTTGCGGTTGGTGCATTAACCGTGTCTAGGCTTCGGTTTAGGGATCGAACTGCTAAGTTAAGTTTGTTTTGACTAGCTTGTACGGTAGACTCGCTGAGCGAGTCCAACTTAACTGTCGCTAAAATTCTAACGATGTATTTCGACAGCTGTCCTTGAGCCAGTTCCCGTTCTAGACCTAATGTGCTACCATCCTCGACCACACCATTACTTTTATTTCGTAGATGTTTCAAGTGAAACTGTCCAATTGGTGTTTTTAATTTTTACCTATTTCAATCCCATCTCCACCCAAATCTCCAATATTAGGTTGATAAAAGCTTCAGATAATTCCTGTTATTCCAGTAAATAATAAAACTGTCTTACCTGGTACATCAAGTTTCTCAAATCATTGACATGCTTTTTCATATCATTCTGTACAATTTTAGGCCACCCTTTCTGGTTCTCAGGGTTACAGAGTAAGGGCCCGATCACCTCATCTGCCATCACAGTTAGATCCATCAGTACATTGCCAGACATTTCTCCGATAATAAGCACCTGAAATTCCCAACCCATTTTGATGTATACTTACTTTATTAGTAGATAGAGTTGTGTGATAATACCTGTAATCTAATACTATAAGAATCTTTGTCCTGACATACTGACTGACTGACTCACTGACAGACAACGCACAGCCTAAACCGCTGGTCGTAGAGACTTGAAATTTGGAGGGTATATTTGTCTTAGTACGTAGGGGTGTACTAAGAAAGGATTTTTCATAATTCACCCCTTAAGGGGATGAAATGGGGGTTCAAAGTTTGTATGGAGAAACAAGATTAGATAGTCTTTTCTATCCGAAACTTCACACCAGTGCTTTAGTACAAAAATAAGTAAATACGTTTTTCAGGTTTTTTTGAAATTCCACCCCTAAGAGGGTGAAATGGGGTAACAAAGTGTGAAAATCAATATTTTTTCGGATTGCGCTAAAACTTGGCATGCAAATAGTAATTACGACGTTAGTTCCCTCTGAGAAAGGATTTTCCAAAATTCATCCCTGAAGGGGATGAAACGGGGGTCAAAGTTTGTATAAAGAAACAAGATTAGATAGTATTTTCTATTCGAAACTTCATACAAGTGCTCCAGTATAAAAATAAGTAAATACGTTTCAATTTTTTTTTAATTACATCCCTAAGAGGGTGAAATGGGGTAACAAAGTGTGAAAATCAATATTGTTTCGGATTGCGCTGAAATTTGGCATGCAGATAGTTATTACGACGTAAGAGCCCTCTGAGAAAGAATTTTCCATAATTCACCCCTGAAGGGGATGAAACGGGGGTTCAAAGTTTGTATGGAGAAACAAGATAGTATTTTCTATGCGAAACTTCATACAAGTGCTCCAGTAAAAAAATTAGGAAAATACGTGTTTCAGGTTTTTTTTTTTAATTACACCCCTAAGAACAAGTGTGAAAATCAATATTGTTTCGAATTGCGCTGAAATTTGGCATCCAGATAGTTAGTTCCCTCTGAGAAAGTATTTTCCAAAATTCACCCCCTGAAGGGGATGAAACGGGGGTCCTAAGTTTGTATGGAGAAACAAGATTAGATAGGGTAGGGTAGGTAACAAAGTCTGAAAATTTGGGTTTTCGGTTTTTATAAATATGAATCCCGAATTGCCTTAGTCACGCGATAACATGAAAATGGGTGAACCGATTTGGCTAATTCTTATTTCATGTATTTAATGATAGAATCGTTTTTACAAAAGAAAAGTTTTAAGTAAACAAAAGAAGTTTTTATCGCGGGCGAAGCCGCGGGGCACTTCTAGTACTACGTATAATATTAATTCAATACATATATACATACATAAAATCACGCCTTTTTCCCGTTGGGGTAGGCAGAGACTACTTCTTTCTACATGCTATGATCCTGACACACGTCTTTCGCTTCTTCCACTTTCATGAGTGCCTTCATACATACTCGCCGGTTATAGGTACTTTTGTCTTGGCCTTTCTTTAAAACGTCTCTGATCTCGTCGTGATACGTTCGCCGAGGTCGGCCTCTACCGGCTCGCCCATTCACACTCGTTTTATAAATCTGTTTCGTCTTTCTTCATCCATCCTCTCTAGATGTCCAAACCATCTTAGCATCCCTTTCTCTATCTTTGTCACTATATCTTCTGCCACACCACAACATTCCCTTATCACGCTGTTCTCCACCTTATCCATCGATGATAACTTAAGCATTACAATTAACGCAGGCGTTACCACGCCTCAAAAGCATAATCACTATGTAGTACTAGCATATGAAACATATTATGAGGCCCGAAAGCATATCTGTTTTAGCAACCGCATAACTGTATATAAATATAATTTACCTTTCGAAAGTTGACCTGAGTGATTGCCACTTCGTCATCCTTAAGAAAATATACTAATTTACTTCTGCACAGCGCTGGGAATGTGAGAGAACAAGAGATCAGGCCCGCAGTGTTTACGCGAAATACCAACAGCTCATACCTTGGTATTTCGAAGTATCTGAACAAGATATGCTGAAAATAATTGTAAACATTACTATATAACGTGTCTTCAACTTTTCGCAGACTATTACGAGCTCGTGTGTTGTGTGAAACCCTAAAAACTGGGGATGCAAGGACTAGGTGAAAGAAAGTTTAAAATGGGAAAGTACTTGTTTGCCTTAAATAAATCACAAATTAATGAAATACCTAGCAATATTTTTATTTTGTTTCACATTTTTTCTAAGATGTAATTTTATGTTAAAGTTGTTCAATAAAGGCTTTCTATGTATCTATTTTTAACCCCCGACGCAAAAATAAGGGGTGTCTGTGGCATCGTAGCGTCCGAATGGATGACCCAATTTTGATTTAACTTTGTTTGTTTAATAGGTTTCTTCATCGAGAGTTATTGGCTTTGATTCATGAAAATCAGTTCAGCCGTTTTAAAACTATGAGCTTTTTTGTAGTTGAAGGCGCTATGAAATCAACTTTCATAGCGCTGATCAATGCCAAATGCGGTATCCTCTTACTTCAAAGATATTGTAAAAACATGGTAGCTTTGATCTGATGCTGGAACATCTCCTGGAAACTGCAGAATACTCAACTCAAAAACAAGAAGTGTTAGACCCTTCTTTTTGCATCGGGGGTTAAAAAATGTTGAAAAAGGTATTTTGAACAGGGATAGCTAGTTTTGTTGAAAGTGCATAGAACACTATTATACATGCGTAAATAGATTATGTGTATAAAATAACTCACTCTTTCGTCTCCAGTGATAAATTTGGACCATTTGTCAGGTTTCTGTTTTAACGCCCTCTGAATATACTCGCTCATAAACTCCAAGCGCAAGTCGACAGTATCGTCTTTCTGAATGTACAAAAAACGAATATTTAAGGTAAGGGGGTCATAAATCACTCACTTGTGACTGTAAGCCGAGTTTTTGGCCCAACACATGATTACTGGGTGCTTCTTAATGGGTGTCCGCTGGTAGTACATCGAAAAAAGGCAATCGCTAATCGGTTAGTTTTGGTATGATGGTCGGTTCCAGCGTAAAGGGCGGGTTTACACAATAGCACTTGTTTGTAGATCAGACAGTGTCAGTAACCAGCGCATCTTACTTACCTACTGACGTAGTGTTAAACTATCTTTGTTACTGCGACGGTCTTCGTATTCTAGGCAAGCACGATAGGTAGGTAGGTACTGTTCTAGACCGCATCGTCACTTTACATCAGGTTAAAGTCAAGTACTAGATTGTTTGCACTAAAAATAAATACGGAATCCTGATATCAATAAATCCAGTAGAACTGAAGGCAATCGGCAGCTGAGACTTATGCTCATATAAGACGAGTAGGTGGACCGGACCTATCGACTGTGCTCGAGGCTCCTCATATTTTAAGGAAACGAAAAATGTTTGGATATAATTTACTTACCTGGTCACCCATCTTTCGTTTTGAAGGTAATAATTATTAAACACACGACTCGCAACTTAGTTTACAGGCAACTACCTAATATTAGATTTTCTACATGGTTAGACAGCTTTAAATGCTTTAAATGATTGTATTTCACTAGATATGATGGTAACGATCAACTTAATGTTAGTTAATATGGCACACAAATTAAATAAATTAATAATGTAATTATATTATATCGAAGACCATGAAATCTTTTGTTGAATCGTGAATAGTAATGTTATTTATTGTCAACCGTTGCTAGGCAACAGAACAACTTTGAAGTTTAATTAGAAGTAATTTTGAATTAGGAGCCAAAAGTTAAGATACATGTACACTGAACATTCAGCTCAAAATTTCATATCCGGTATATTCATCCACACTCACGGTAGATATTAGTCGATAAACCATATCGTATTCGTATTAAATTGGTGCTGTGTATTTTCATGGTAGATATGTCAAATTCATATGTCAATCATGTCAGATGTCAGTTCAGTCTGTCACTGTCACTCACGACATTGCCGTCAATTGTCAATATTATATTTCGCGCGAAAAATTGTGAACCGGTGCGTCGATACGAACACATATTATTTTGTTAATTTAAATTATTTAACATAACGTTTGCCGTTCATTAATTGTGTTGTATTATTCTAAACAATGGAAGGTTTTGATGATCCAGGAGTTTTCTTTTCGGACAACTTTGGAGTAGAGGAAAATGAATCTCAAGATCAGGTTAACCTCCAAGCTGTGAAAAAGAAGTTTAAGGAATTCATTAGACAATTCCACTCAGGGAATTTTAATTATAAATACAGGTAAATTTACAGAAGTATAGTACATATTAGTTATTTATAAGTAAATTATATAAATGTCATACCCTAGTGACAGGGTTCATGTAAGTATATGATATAGTACGAGTACTTAAAATTAGGGATACTTGTATATGGTTTGCATTAATAAATAAATATAATTATTTGCAGCCCGTGATGTGAATATATGAAAAGTTGGAGATGTTATTTGTTATATGTTTTAAAACTGTTGAATTCTTTCAGAGATGCCCTCAAACGTAACTACAATTTAGGACAGTACTGGGTTGAAATAAATATTGAAGATCTATCCAGCTTTGACGAAGTTTTAGCAGAGAAACTGTACAAGAAGCCTACTGAACATATTCCTATTTTAGAGGAAGCTGCAAAAGAGGTTTGTGCCCTAAATTGTAAAATTATTTTACTAACTCTAATTCAGGGTTTTGGCAGGAACGTGGAAGTGTGTGTGATCTCATTGTATTTTTTCCTATAACTTGTGTTCTTCCACGAGTTAATGTGTAATGAAAGTGGATTATTAACCATTAAATGCTGGTGAATGTGTGCGAGTGTAGGGAAACAGCACAATGTTGAAAAACATGCTATTTGCGTTCTCACCAAAATTCCACTGAAAATCTTCAGT
Source organism: Cabera pusaria (assembly GCA_954871355.1). NCBI lineage: Eukaryota > Metazoa > Arthropoda > Insecta > Lepidoptera > Geometridae > Cabera > Cabera pusaria. Next base: position 14,351,170 of record OX940904.1, on the reverse strand, counting down.
AAACTCCTCATCTTTACTGAAGGTATAACTTAGACTAGACTTGTGATGAAAATGTGACTTTGACCCATCTCTACGACTTAAATTCATAAGAACAACTTTTGTGATAAAATGTGACTTTGACCCATCTCTACGACTTAAATTCATAAAAACTTGAAGAATTTCAATACTTACATACATACATGCATACATACAATCACGCCTTTTTCCTGTTGGGGTAGGCAGATACCACTTCTTTCCATATGCTACGATCCTGACATACCTCCGTCGCTTCTTCCACTTTCATGAGCGCCTTCATACATGCTCGCCGGTTATAGGTACTTTTGACTTGGCCTTTTTTAAACGTCTCCGATCTGGTCGTGATACGTTTGCCTAGGTCGGCCTCTACCAACTGGCCCATTCACACTCGTCTCATAAATCTGTTTCGTCAATCTTTCTTCATCCATCCTCTCTAGATGTCCAAACCATCTAAGCATCCCTTTCTCTATCTTTGTCACTACCACGCAATATCACGCTGTTCTCCAACTTATCCATCAGAGTCACTCCGATCATACTTCTCAAACTTCTTATTTCTACAGCATTTATTTTACTTTCATGTTTCTTCTGCCATACCCAGCATTCACTACCATACATGAGTGTGGGAACCAACACTCCCCTATCAAGAATCAGAATCAAAGCATTTATTCAGTATGTAGGCAGTATAAATATATGCACATATACACGTCAAAATCATAAATCATAACATATACAGCCAACTATGTACAGCCAGTCGTGCTTTTTTAGACACGTTCTGACTTCTCATAAAGTTATGCAGTGCCCCACTCACTTGGTTTCCAGCCAAAACTCTTCGCTCAATATCACTTTCATACTTACCATCTCTCGTAAACTTAGAACCCAGGTACACAAACTCTTTCACTTCTTCCACTCTTTCTCCTTCAATTGTCACATAACAATCAGTCATTCTTTCTTCTCTTTCAAAAACCATTACTTTGGTCTTGCTTACATTCACTTTCATCCCTTTGCTTTTTAAGGCGTCATGCATAATATTAACCATTTTTTGCAACTCCTCCGATGATGCTAATATCACCTGATCATCAGCGTATAGGAGGCATTTCATGGTCAAATCATTCATTCTTAATCCTTACACACTTTCTTTCAGACCTGATTCATGCATCCCATTCCTCTCCTGAAAACCGCTTGTACATCCCACATTTTGTTATCAGTTTCATTCGTCACTCTTGTAATCAGTACCTTTGCATACAATTTTTCAATGTTGAATAAGCTAATGCCGCGGTAGTTTTTGCAGTCTAGCTGTGATCCCTTTCCTTTGTATAGCGGCACAATGACGGCTTTGCTCCAGTCTCCTGGAACAATTCCGTTCCTCCAGCAAAGGTTAAAAAGGCGATACAGCTGACTCGCTACCACACCTTGTCCAGCCCTCAGCATCTCGACCGAAATCCTGTCATACCCTGCAGCCTTACCCGATTTCATACTTTTCAATGCTGTCATTATCTCTTCCATGCTGGTATTACTTTCATCGCCATCTTCATTGGCATTACCAGTTGTCACTGGCACTTGCATAACTTCCTTTTCAAATAAACTTTCAAAATATTCCTTAATTTCAATACTTGACACTGGCTAAATACACTAATCGTGTGGAGCCATAATAAAACTAAAAAAATACTAATTCATTAGTCTCCTAGTTTATTCCCTTTTATGCAAAGGTTGTCTGGTAGTTAATGCTTTCAACAAAAAATGCCTTATTATTACATCTATCTTATTTATTTTATAGTTGGCAGATGAGTTGACAGCACCGAGACCTGAAGGCGAGGAGAAGGTAGAAGATATCCAAGTACTGCTCTCGTCTGATGCCCACCCAGCTAGCTTGAGAGAACTTAAAGTAAGATATTAGTTATTATGATTGATAAGCTTTATTGTATGGTAATAATAAGTCACAATGACAATGTTACAATCTGCTTATATATAATAACTAAATTAGAAGAAACTGTCATCTGAAGAATCTATGGCCTGATATTTAGTATCATATTTAGCATTATTGTTGATACTTTATGGGATGTGTTGTGTTAGTTATCAAAAGCATTCTTACATATTTATGGAACCTAGCATCCCTAGGGCAGATACAAGTTAGTATTGCAATTTGGAAGTGGTGCATCAGTGTAGGATTTATTTACTGCCTTCATCACAAATTGAACTGAACCAAGACATGAAGCTCTTTAATTCTGCAAGTTCCAGCATTATGATAGGTGCCAGCCAGCTAACTTGGCATTTGTTTTTTTTAGCTTACTAGCAATGTGGGTTGCACATTACTAGTATTCTTGTTAACACCTCCAACTAAGCTAAATGCTTATGTTTGGAGTGGGTTCATGTCAATAGTGCAATGAGTGGGGATCGAACTCATGACCTCTCGATCGCCAGTCCGACACCTTATCCATTGGGCTATTGCCGCTTTTGTTTGTATTTGTACCTTAATATTCTGCTAACTGTCAGTTTCAAACAAACATAATCCTATTTTACACCAAATTAACACATTTATGTCATATGCTTGTCTGGCTATGTAAAACAGTATGAACAACCATTATTTTTCAGTCTGAAATAGTGTCACGGCTGGTAAAGATCCCAGGTATTGTGATATCAGCATCAGGAATCAAGGCAAAGGCAACCAAGATATCCATCCAATGTCGGTCCTGCCGGAACATCATCCCCAATCTTCATGTCAAGCCTGGCCTGGAGGGATATGTCATGCCTCGCAAGTGTAACACGTAAGTTATACTAGGAAAAAAAGTTAATCATGAAAGTGCTTATTATTTTATATCGACTATGCATTGCCATTCAATGTGGCAATGCCGCCCGTATTTTGTGTACAATTCCCACCGGTACTAGATTAGATTTATTTTGTATGCAGGTGAATTTTCTAGATGGGTAAGAGTGTAATAAAAAATTTTGTTTTATAAAAATATAAACGTTATTAGTTGTAACATGAAGGTTATAGAGTATAAAAAGCTAAAAATTAATGTTAGGTAGACAGTATTTATGAATATCGAGCGCCCTTGTTCTACCAAGATCTAAAACTTACCAGGATAAATCAGCGGTGTCATTGAGACTTTTAATCTCGGACCGGGGGACAGGCAAATGATATAACACTGTTTTGGGATTGTATGACAAATTTTAATACTTCGAAACGTCCCTTACCTCCAGAATGAGATACACATTATTTAGTTAAAGCCGGAATACTATGTCTAAACATTTGACTATAAATACCATTCGGTTTTCGTTACTTTTTAGGTTAATTTATTTTACATTTTACTACTGAAATTTGGTTATTGTCTTTCTTGCATCTTGCTAATATGAAATTAAAGTTTTAAGGGTAATAAAAAGAGTTATAATGAAATTAGCTTATCTGCAGCGTCCGGTGGCGTCTGAGCACACCGTTCAAAATAGACGACGACATCTAGCGTCGCTCAAACAGCTCAAAACTACGACGACATCCAAACGTGGTGCGTCGAACAAACATCTCAAAATAACGACGTCTTCCGGCGTCGTACAAATAGTTGACGACACCCATAGTCGCACAAACAGTAGACGGCAGTCGCCCAAACAGTTCAAACAGCGCCATAGGCTGTAACCAAAAATCCGATTGTAATTTGTCGCCATGAAAGATGACGCGAAACATTTTAGGTTATCAAAAATTGACTCACCGCAAAATCACGTCGCTATTGCATACTAGGACACTATATGTACGCCAATTAGCGTCGCATTCGTTATTTAAAAGAAGGATTCATCTGGTTGAATCAGATTTAAATAATTTACCAAAAATGAGCCCTTTGTATGCCAAGGGGTAAGAAAAAGTGACGTCCCCGATCGAGAATTGACAGATGTCAAAGTCATTTTTTTTTTAAAGGTTGTCTATAGGATATTGAATGATCCACAGACCAAGTAATAACTCGATTATTTAAAATCGACTAAAAATGGCTAAATACGAAAATGTTCTAAATTATTTAAAACCAAAAGGTAATTTTGTCAGTCTTAGAAGCTGAAATGTGCTTCCAAACGAAAAATATGTAACGAGTCGAAATACCTCGTTACAGTACATACCTTCCCAAAAAAAAATAAAAGAATGAAACTTCTTTTATTTTTGAGAAGAACTCCCAAAAAATTCCTAACAAAAACTTATTCAAAAAAAATTAATAAACAGAAAATATTCCGCCACCAAAATATGAAATTTATTCAAACTAAAAGAAGACACTAATAAAGCATAACGTTAAATCAGTTAAGCTTCTAGCCACTGACTAAGTTGCTCTAGAAAAACATGTTATAAAAACTTTCTAACCAAGTGAAAAACAATGTAAAGGTTTACCAAAACTAATCCATCAATATGACTCAATCCTAAAATCCATCACAAATTAATTATACTCAAGAGTGGATAAGCACCATAGCCTCCATCTACTTATCTGTATTACAAACCAAATAAATATTTCTGAAATATTTAACAAAAGTGTAGATAAGCACCATCGCCTCTATCTTTTATAATCTCAGAACGATTCTAACTAAATTAAAAGGTAATAACAAAAGTTATCCATATTGTAGTACGGTTAAGCATTAGCTGCCGACTATAGATAATTATTCACTGCAAAAGATTCAGTGAACAAGTTTTCAATGAAAAAGTTGAACAACAAGTTCAAATTATTCTCATAAAAATAGAGAACCAAAAATAATAAGTAGTGACCGGCTCAACTCTACCGACTTTCCGAACACTAACAAATTAATAAAAGGGTTTGTCAAAAAGACCAAAAATTGTATATTGTGACCGGCTCAACACCACCGACATTCCGTGCACAATAACAAGTTAACAAAAGTTTGTTGGGAAAACAACAAAGTTGTATTGTGACCGGCTCAACACCACCGATTTTCCGTCCACAATATCTAAAGTTTCCAACGCTTGAACCAAAAATGTCAAAGCGAGGAAAAAATGAAGAGTAAAAAATTACCCAAAAAGGTTAACTGAGACAAAAGCTCAAAAGAGTCAAATCCGAGAGGCAAATCCGGGTAAAAATTATATAGAGCTCTAAGTGTCAAATCCGAGGCTTAGGTCTACAACAAACACAAACTAAATAATCTAAATAATATATAACATGCTTCACAAAGACTGAAACACATTTATATTAAAAATGTATTTACACTATGTGCAGGCTATTTGAAAAGTGGAAAGCTTTTCATAGCAATCTAAAACAATATTTATACTAGAAAAGTGGAAAACTTCTCAAAGTATCTAAAAGAAAGTTGAGTACTTGAAAAGTGAAAAGCTTTTCAAAGTAACCAAAATAATAAAATATACAAAAATATACATAAGATCTTTTGATGCCAAGAAAATTTCTAAAAGAAAATATAATCGTTAGATGTAGTTTCTAAAGTTGGGTAAAAGTTTATAAGTAGGATAAAAGTATCAAAAATAAGATGAAGGTATCAAAAATAGACCTAAGTTAGGTTTAGTATATTTAAAGTTGTATTTCAATAAAGTGTTGGTTTTCCTTGCAGGCAATCATCTTTCACGTTGAGCATTCTCTTCCATACATCAAATCTCATTCTTCCACAAACAATGCTCCACCCAAACAGAGTATCAAAACAAATCTAAATAAAGTGTTAAATCCAAAAATGAAAATTTTAATATTTAATTATATCTTTAACATGATAACGTCCAGTACTTGTTTTATTAAATTCCTTTAGTACATAAACGTTAGGAGAAATTCTCTCTACAATTTCACATTTAATAAACTTAGGTGCTAATTTAGCCGAAAAATATGCAGGTGCATTTGACTGTACAAAACTTCTACGCCAAACTACATCACCGACATCAAAAGAAATGACTTTTCTTCCCCTATTATAATAAAGAGCATTACGCTTATAAGCTTTCAAAAGATAAGCTTGAACTTTAACAAAAACTTCACTAAGTGAATTTAAAGAGTGAGCATAAGTATCTCTAGTACCAAGCTCAAGTTGATCTAAGTTATCAAAAGAGTTACTAAAACGGTGTAAAGATGCATCAAAAATAAGTTCTCTACCGAACATCAAAAAGTTAGGAGTGTACTCTGTAGCAAGATTTACACTACTATTTAAAGCTAATTGGACATGAGGCAAAAACCTTGACCAAGTTCGATGATCATTTTTAACAAAACAAGAAATACATGTTTCTATTGTCTTATTATATCTTTCTACTGGATTATTCTGTGGAGTGTATAGTGCATTATAAAATATTTTAGTTATGTTGAAATTTTTTAAGAAATCTACAAAATGTTTAGATATAAATTGGGGTCCGTTGTCGGCCACTAAAATTTTAGGTACACCAAATTTAAGAAATATTTCTTTTTCAAAGATTTTACAAATTACTTTAGAAGTAGCATTTATCATTGGAAATATCCAACAATATTTAGTAAAAACATCTACAATTGAAAGAATGAATCTATGTCCAGAATAAGATTTAGGTAAAATCCCAATAATATCAACGGATAACATTACCATAGGTTGATCAACTTTCTTAGGGTTAACCATCTTACCAGCAGGAGCAGAAGTTGAATGTTTATAAGCTTTACAAATGTCGCAAGAAGAAATATATTTTTGAACGTCTCCGAACATTCCTTTCCAATAATAATGTTGTTTTATTTTATTAAGAGTTTTATGTATTCCAAAGTGTCCAGAATTAATATCATCATGATTAGAACGAATAGTATCTAAAACATGTTCTTTAGGTATAACAATTTTCCAATTCAAACGACTATTAGGGTCAAATTTATTTTTACAGTAACGATACAAAATATTATCTTCTACTCGAAGGTTTTTCATTCTAGAAGGGTATTTTTGACAATTTATAAAGACTTTTCTATACCAAGGGTCTTCTATATCTTCATCTGGTGAGACAATATTTATAGCGGAAACTAATATTGAAGTTATATTGATTCTAGATAAAGCGTCAGGAACTTGATGTAAAGATCCTTTTTTATGAACAATATCAAAAGTAAATTGAGAAATACGTGCAGCCCATCGAGCTAAGCGTCCACTAGGGTTATTAAGTTTTAAAAGCCACTTAAGACTAGCATGATCTGTCACAACTGTGAATTTCATTCCTTCGACATAAGGTCTAAAATGTTCAATTGAATCTAAAACTGCCAAAAGTTCACGTTCAGTGGTACTATAATTTCTTTCACATTTATTTAAAGATCTTGAATAATAAGCAATTGGATGTTGTTCATTATTTTCGTCTTTTTGACTCAGAACACTACCAATTCCTACAGAACTAGCATCACAATGTAAAAAGAAAGGTTTTTCAAAATCAGGACACTGTAAAACAGGTGTAGTTATTAAGGCATTTTTTAAATTAATGAAGGCTTCTTCAGCTTCTTCATTCCAAACAAAAGTATGTTTTATCTTTTTACTTCCAGAAGTTAATTTAGTTAAAGGGGAGGCAATATCAGCGAATTTACAAATGAAACGTCGATAATATGAACATAATCCTAAAAAGCTTCTAAGTTGTTTTACGGACTCTGGTCGTGGAAAGTTTTCTATAATTTCTAATTTAGACGGATCAGTATGTAGGCCTTGACTGTCTACAATATAACCGAGATAACGGAGTCTTTCTTTGCAAAATTCACATTTTTTAAGATTTACTGTTAAGCCTGAGTTTTTAAGTATTTCATGGACTTTTTTAAGGTACTCTATATGATTTTGAAAATTATCATTTACTAAAATCAAATCATCTAAATATTTAAACAGGACATTGTCAAATTCAGGTCCAAAGAGTTTATCAACCAAGCGTTGTAACTCTGCCGGTGCGTTGGTGATTCCAAAAGGCATCCGAACAAAATGGTACAAGTTTTTTCCAGGAACTACAAAAGCAGTCTTTTCACGAGAGGACTCTTCAAGTTTAATTTGCAGAAATGCTTTAGAAAGATCTATGGTAGATATGAATTTAGCCCCACGAAGGCTGTCTAATATCCTAGAAGGGTACGGCAAAGGATAAGAATCTTTAACAGTTATTGAATTTAATCGTCTCGAATCTAAACATAATCTGGTTCCACCATCTTTTTTATCGACGGCTAATACAGGGGAACACCAAGGAGATTTTGAAGGTTCTATAATTCCTTCCTTTAATAAAACTTCCACTTCATCATAAAGTTCTTTTTGTTTAGCAGGACTCAACGGCCAATATCTACTTTTAAAAGGGTCGCCAGTAACGTTAATTTTATGTTCCACAAGGGTGGTAAGGCCTAAACCTTTTTTCTCATAAGAAATATCTTCAAACAAAGCAATGGTTTCATCTAATTGTTGTTTCTCAGAAGGAGTTAAATGAACTGTAGAAGTAACAGCGTTCACTTGAATTTTATTATTGTGAACATATTCAATATTTTTCCACAAGTCTTTAGCTAAGTTAAATTTCAACCAAAAATCAAATCCCAATATAATAGGTGGATCAAAAGAGGGTATTATTAAAAATTCTACAAGTTTACAAACATTGTCAACGGTAACCGGTAATCGCATAAAACCGATAACTTTTCTTGATGAACCGTCAGCAGTACAAGCGGAGGCATCAATAGGTTTAATTTGAAATCCTAGTTTAGAAAAATGCAAGTGTTGGTTATTACCTAAAACACAGCTATTTGAACCACTATCTAGCAATCCAGAAAAAGTTTCATTATAAATGGTAAATTTTAAAAATGGTCTAGTATCATTTTGTTTAGTAAAAAGTATAGGAGCTGCTTTATGAACAGAAAAAAATGTTTTTAAATAGTCAAGCCATTCTGAAAATTCTCTCTTACACGTATCATCATCAGGTTTATAATTGGATATCGGAGCACCTGAAGTTTTTTTAAAAACTTGGGCCCGATGCCTTACAAGTTTTTTGAATTATTATTATTTTTAATATTGTCAGAATGACAAGTATCACAGTTCTTTGTCAAAACGCCTCGTTTATGACATTTAAAGCACACAGGTCCAAGAATCTCTGTACACTCTTTATAAGTGTGGTCAGTCGACTTACACTTCAAACAAGAAAGTTTGGTTTCAACCGCATGAAAGTTTTGTTTAATTTCCTTTACAGGTTTTCGGTTAACTAAAATCTCTAATTCCTTACTAATTCGGATAAACTGTTCAATAGTGTCTATTGATTTTCCAAATAAAAACGGTGTGTAAATAGGTAACATGTTGTGTTTAATTATAGTTATCAAAACATTCTCAAAAATTGGATTAGCTAATCTGCTAGACATATCTAAAATCTCAGTAATGAAATCAGGAAGTGACTCATTACTCCGTTGTTTGCGAGTTCTCATTTCATACTCCAAATGATAATCAAATTCAGGTTTGTCGAATCTGTTCAACAATTCAGTTTTAAGTGTTGTCCACGAAGAAACCCTAATTCGAATACTACGGAACCATTTCGTTGCTGTTCCAGTGAGCAGATCAGAAAAGGAACCGACTAAAAAGTTTTCACAAAAATTTTTTATACAAAAAATATTCCTCAACCGAAGTGATAAAGTCTCTAACACAAGTTTTCCCATCAAAAGATATCTTACTACGCTTCAAATCAGGAAGTTTATTTGTTGAAGGCAAATGCTTTTTCAATTGTTCATTGAGTTGAACATTCATCGAGTTAAACGAAGGTAAAGGTGTAAAATTATGCAAGCTACTATGACCAAGGTTAGGTAAGAAAGGGTCAACAGCCTCTGTTGTATTCTGCATAACTAAATTATCCAACGCCGGATTAGAAATAACATCCCTAGAAGTACCAGGTAAATTCTCTTCCAACAAGGGTGGAAATTGAACCTGTTTGTCAGTCATGATGAATAATCAAAAATATTAAAGAAACAAAGACAAACAACCAACTAAAAATTCAAAGAATAGTTAAAACTCATCAAAGTTTATAAGATTTTTTGTTAAAACCGGTTTTAGTTATTATGTTTTAAAGTTTATGTTAATATTTAATAATGTTCAAAAGTATTTAAAGAAATTTGAATGTACAAAGAAACATTCAAATTGTGAAGTATGTAAGATGCAAAAAAGATTCACAATTTATCTCAATTTTCAAGATTATTAACAACGGCTAAGGTTATATCTATTTGTGAAAAGTAAAATCAATAAACTGGTTAATAATTATGTTAATAAGCTAGTATTTTCTAATATGAATGTAGTTTAATGCTTCTCAACAGTAAACAAACGTTATAACTTTATATAAGACAAAGTTATATCAATTCAAACAAAAACTTAGCACTTTCAATGTGGTCAAGGTCAGTTCCTTACAAAATGTAAACAACACATATCTCAAATGTTATTATATAGTAAGTACACACTTAGATTAGTCTATCCAGTATATAAGACATATAAAGAACATTGTATGTTAATTAGTTTTGTTAAAATACAAAAAAAAGTTGTAAACAAAGTTACAATTCTGTTTTCAAAGTACAAGAACTGTAAAAATGCTAAAAAAATAACAAAAAATTGCACTAAATTGTGACAAGAAAAACAAAAATAAGATGCAAGAAAGATTATATATGTGGAGGTAAATCCGGTCCCTGTTCGGGCGCCAATTGTAATAAAAAAAATTTGTTTTATAAAAATATAAACGTTATTAGTTGTAACATGAAGGTTATAGAGTATAAAAAGCTAAAAATTAATGTTAGGTAGACAGTATTTATGAATATCGAGCGCCCTTGTTCTACCAAGATCTAAAACTTACCAGGATAAATCAGCGGTGTCATTGAGACTTTTAATCTCGGACCGGGGGACAGGCAAATGATATAACACTGTTTTGGGATTGTATGACAAATTTTAATACTTCGAAACGTCCCTTACCTCCAGAATGAGATACACATTATTTAGTTAAAGCCGGAATACTATGTCTAAACATTTGACTATAAATACCATTCGGTTTTCGTTACTTTTTAGGTTAATTTATTTTACATTTTACTACTGAAATTTGGTTATTGTCTTTCTTGCATCTTGCTAATATGAAATTAAAGTTTTAAGGGTAATAAAAAGAGTTATAATGAAATTAGCTTATCTGCAGCGTCCGGTGGCGTCTGAGCACACCGTTCAAAATAGACGACGACATCTAGCGTCGCTCAAACAGCTCAAAACTACGACGACATCCAAACGTGGTGCGTCGAACAAACATCTCAAAATAACGACGTCTTCCGGCGTCGTACAAATAGTTGACGACACCCATAGTCGCACAAACAGTAGACGGCAGTCGCCCAAACAGTTCAAACAGCGCCATAGGCTGTAACCAAAAATCCGATTGTAATTTGTCGCCATGAAAGATGACGCGAAACATTTTAGGTTATCAAAAATTGACTCACCGCAAAATCACGTCGCTATTGCATACTAGGACACTATATGTACGCCAATTAGCGTCGCATTCGTTATTTAAAAGAAGGATTCATCTGGTTGAATCAGATTTAAATAATTTACCAAAAATGAGCCCTTTGTATGCCAAGGGGTAAGAAAAAGTGACGTCCCCGATCGAGAATTGACAGATGTCAAAGTCATTTTTTTTTTAAAGGTTGTCTATAGGATATTGAATGATCCACAGACCAAGTAATAACTCGATTATTTAAAATCGACTAAAAATGGCTAAATACGAAAATGTTCTAAATTATTTAAAACCAAAAGGTAATTTTGTCAGTCTTAGAAGCTGAAATGTGCTTCCAAACGAAAAATATGTAACGAGTCGAAATACCTCGTTACAAGAGCATGTCAAAAAAGCTGTACATGTTGTAGAAGATGGAAAGATATGTAATTTTAGCAAACATATTTTTGATGCCAATTTATCATGTTCCTAAAGAAGATGAAAATACTCTATGGAACCAACTTATGTTGGACTACTAGAAATGCCAGAAGTTGTAATTTTATTTCTATATAATAAGTACTAGAAGTGCCCCGCGGCTTCGTCCGCGTTAAAAACTTCTTTCATTTACTTAAAACGTTTATTTAGTAAAAACCTTTCTATCATAATAGACATCAAAAAAGTAAAAGCCAAATCGGTTCAAAATTCAGTTCGGTCGGGTCAGTCAGTATGTCAGGACAAAGATTCTTATAGTATTAGATATGCAATTTCTGAAATTTTTAAAAAGATTTTGCAATTTTTTACTTTTCTAGTACCCTAACTTTAGTTCGAAAAAGTAAAGTAATTTGATCCTTTTATGAAACTGACACCTTACAAAAAAACCTAATGTATAAAGGAACAATAATGAGTGTTTACAGGTACCCCCTGTAAAAAATCATGAAACTACCTACTTTTTTTAGTTTGAAAGTAGTCATCATCATCATTAGCAGCCTGTGTTAGTCCACTGCTGGACATGGCCTCTTCTAATGCTTGCCACTGAGCCCGATATTTAAAGTACATAGATAATAAATAAAATTATTCGCATTTACTCAACGCGATACGCCATAACTAAGACACTTGTCTGCGAACGACGACCGGTACGCGTGCGAGTGAAACAGTTGCGAAAGTTTTTTAAAACTAAAATCTTCTAAATATTTGATTACGTTATTTGAATAGTGTAGAGTTAGGTAGAGACATTTCATATACTTAAGTTACTTGATTTGAAAAAGCGACAAAGATAAATAAATTATTAAGAAAGTTTTTATTCAATAATTTAAAAACTAAGGTTTATTTACGCACGAGTATATCGTTGTTTTATTTATGAAAATGAATTGTGAAATACGAATATATAGTTAGGTATACAAATATAAGTGTATTAGTATATATATTATATAGAAACTACGTAAATTTGCACCTCCTGTGTCTACCCAGTCCCACAGAAATATTCCATAATAATAATTATTAATATTTCTGTGTTTTATATTCATACATGTATGAAGTTGATGTTCTTCTCCTTGTGAGGTAGTATTGTTCTGTAGTCGTGCGCGTATGGCGTCCTTGCTCACGTTTGCGCCTCGACAGATCAGAATCGGTGACGAGGTGAGGTAGCCGGGATTGGTGGGGGGAACAGAGTGTCCATTCTATACGTAGTATTATTATCTTTTCTATGTCTTCGCATCCAATGACTGCCAGTTACTTTGCGCAGATCATAAAAGTAGTAATGATGAAAATTACTGATACATATTCTGGTGTTATAATTATATACCCAAGAACAAGGAATATAATTAGGCCTAGCGTGCTACCATCCTCGACCGCATCATCACTTACCAACAGGTGAGATAGTGGTCAAACGCTACCCTATATGATATAAACAATAATAATAAAACAGTTACCATTAAACCATTAAACCATAAAAACCATTAAGTTTTTACGATTTTCAGAGAACAAGCAGGTCGTCCAAAGTGCCCTCTAGATCCATACTTCATTATTCCAGACAAATGCAAATGTATTGACTATCAGGTAAATAAAATACTTGAATTTTACTTGATGTTATTCTCAGCATAGTTGGCACCATCACTATATCCTATGGAAGTTTTTTTTTATTTTAAAAGGTAACAGAACAAGCACGACGCTCGCCTGATGGTAAGCGATGACGTTTACCTATAACAGATACAGTGGCATGCAAAATTCTGAACTGCCAGAACTTTGCATGTCACTGCACTGCGTCTGTTACCATGAGACATAAAGATGTGGAAGTCTCACATGCCTTGTAATTTCACTGGACACCTTGCCATTTCAAGCGAAAAACATTCCTATTTTACAGCTGAAAATTAATTGGCAAAGTGGTGGTACCGCCCCAGGCGGACTAGCAGAAGTCCTACCACTACATGAATGTTAGTGGATCATTGTTATGCATTTTTTAAATATCATATAGGCCACTATTTCGCCTGTTGGTAAGTGATGATGCGGTCAAGGATGGTAGCACGCTAGGCCTAGAATGGGAACTGGCTGTCAAGGATAGCTGCCGGAACACATTTGATGTTTGGTGACAGGTTTTCTTACTTGAGGTAGCTGGCTAGGCGGACACAAGATAGTGTCCTACCACCATGCAGGGGTTGGGGGTTTCTTAACATTGTTTTTCCTTCACCGGAGGGGGTCACTGTGAATAGTGCACATAATTTTTTCAATAGAAACATCTATCGGTACATATTGGGGATTGAACTCTGTACCTCTGAACCATCAACCATGATGGACGTTGCCAGCCAGTTTGTTAGACACTATAGAACAATTCTTCCGTGTGGATTAAAGTTGTCCTTTGCCATTCCAATTAAATTTTAACCTTATTCTCCATGTTTAGGTACTTAAACTGCAAGAAGCCCCCGAGAGCATCCCACAAGGCGAGATGCCGCGCCATCTAACGGTGTACTGTGAACGAGTGCTGTGCGAGCGAGTAGCGCCGGGCGCGCGTGTCACTGTGCTTGGCATATACTCTATCAAGAAGATCGCTAAAATTGGGGTAAGACAATTAAATGCAAATAATTTATTGCTTTACGACAATGTTAAAGTTGTCATTTTAGTTAGGTGGAATACTTTTAGACCCTGTTGGGTCTTATAATTTAGAAGAGAGGAGAAGTCTGCATTTTTATTACTGGATTACAAAATACTTAATTGTTTGCGATTTATTTAAGTCATGATATAAGATCATGTAAAAAACTAAAACACAGTTTTCAGTACAAGTTTCAGGTGATTATCTTCATATTTCTGGAGATACTGAACATTTCTCGATGAAATTTAAATGGGACCACCTGTGTATATACCCTTTCAAATAAAAAACAACCCAAAAAGCCTGCATTCTGTGATTTTACGAATTACAAGAGTATATCAAAGTATTGGTCCGTTCGTGTCTGTGCTGTAGTGAAGTAGTAGCAGCAGTATGTAGTATTGTTGGGTCTTCTTATAGATGAAAAAGTCCACATAAATTTGATAGGTATATATTGTCGTTTCTACAATTTCTTATAATAAATGCATGGAAATAAATTAATATAGTAATACGTGAAGCGTATGGTGGGCGTGTGGCGCGGAGCCGGCCGTGCTCCTGGGCCGCTCCCCTTCTCGGTGTGGCGGCTTTCCTCGCCCTCCTGAACCCGTTCCCGCCGCTGGAATATTCCACGGCGCGAACAGGTATGATCCATAAAATTACAGATTGGGCTTAATTTAATAACCTAGCTTTAACAGATTTTAATATACATTTGTAGAGAGAAGGGCGCGATAAAGGCTCCGTAGGCGTGCGATCTTCCTACCTCCGAGCGGTGGGCCTTACAGCAGAGGAAGGCGTCACAGGAGGCCTGAGTCCCTTCACGGCTGATGAAGAGGAACAGTTTCGAAGACTAGCTGCTTCGCCTGATATCTACGAAAGGATCGGCAAGTCCATTGCTCCGAGTGTATTTGGAGCTGTGGATATGAAGAAGGCTATCGCTTGTTTGTTGTTTGGTGGTAAGATATATATGTATGGGTTCCTTTTTAACCGACTTCAAAAAAGTGGATGTTCTCAATTCTTTGGAATCTTTTTTTTATGTATGTATGTTCACTGAATACTTGAAGATGCCAGAACCGATCTGGAAATTCTTTTTTGATTTCCAGGTGGCTTCATTTAAATTTCAAAGAAATTGGTCCAGCCGTTTTAAATATATATCAACATTTGTATTACAATGCATTTGTATACTTCAATGACATGGTACTGGCTGCTGGCTACTTTGACTAGAGCGACGTTTGAAGTAGTTTCTTTTAGTTTTTTAAAGTCTTGAATGATTATAGTATAAAATATCATTATTATGTTTCTGAGCCCTTTGTTGAAATTCAGGTTGATGTAATTGTGCCATGTGTAATAAAATTGAATAAAGTTGGTTGACCAGAAGATGTTTAGGCGAGGAACTCACTATTATCTTCTATTACCAGGTAACCACATTTTATGGTAGATTGTGGTCAAGTTCTTGCCTATTCGTTCTATATATAATTTAAGAGCATTTAAACATAAAAACTAAAAGAACCGACATCAAACGTCGTGCTTGTTATTTTCAGTACAAAGTTTAAGTTGTTTATCTCCATATCTCTGGAGATACTGAACATATCTCGATGAAATTTAAATGGGACCACCTGAGAAGTATACCCTTTCAAATAAATCTTTGAGTAATCGGTGAACATGCAGAAAACAGTATTTCAATGAATTGAGAACCTCCTCGTTTTTTGTGAAGTCGGTCAAAAATACATTTATGATAGAAATGCTTTAAAAACGCAATAAACATTTAATTTTATTTGGACAATCATGGGTGTATGACATTTTAAGCTTCATGCAACAATATGATGCAGTTGTATTATACCAGTGTTTTTCAACGTGTGGGTCGCGACTCCCTGGGGGGTCAGTAAAAACAGACAAAGATTGAAAATATACTTTGATTGGGAAAATATTAATTTAAGAGCATTTGTAGGTGTTGTATTTGAGAGGGAGTGGAGCGCATAATTATAATATTTGTTTCTGAAGAAAAATATGTAATTTCTTGTAATAAAAACTTCTTCTAAAAGTACAATAAACTAATTACATATTACATAAAACAACTATAACACAACACACACACACACAAGCATAATTTAGTTTATTTTAAAATTGTTTTATTATCCTTAACTCATAAGCAAGTTTTTACTCATTTTTGTTCTAAATCTTGGGAAGACACTGCTTTTTGCAACACATTTATAAACTAAAGCAAAAAGCAGGGTTTCACACTATATTGTAAGATATTTATTTGTTCGCAATAAAGCAATTTTGTATTTGTATTTCCTCTAGGCCACACGAGTACAGCCAGGGGCAGAAGCTAGTAATATAATAAAATCCATATAATAAACAGTGCAAGTAGAGGGCTACATGAAAAAGGTTGAAAACACTGTATTATAAAACTATGGTTCATTGTGATTAGTAGAAATATCATTTATTTTTCCATTAATCTCAAGATATTCGTCAACAGGATCCCGCAAACGCCTACCGGACGGTTTAACCCGTCGTGGTGACATCAATATCCTGCTACTCGGTGACCCAGGTACAGCCAAGTCGCAGCTCCTCAAGTTTGTAGAGAAAGTGTCACCCATCGGAGTCTATACATCAGGCAAGGGGTCCAGTGCTGCCGGGTTAACTGCGTCTGTTATCCGAGATCCGGCCAGTGTAAGTGTTTTATTTTTTATTGATTAACTAAACCACCTATGGCATAGCTGTGGAGGTTGGTAGAGACACATGAGTAAAGTAACGGGGAGAGCCAATAGTTACCTAGTAACTTTTATATATGAAATGAAATGAAATAGTATATTTTGCATGAAATATGGTAGGTAACAGTTTTTAACAAATTTTAAAAATATGCTCGACACATTTCGCCAAAATATGGCATGAGAATCAAGAATCAAAGCATTTATTCAGTATGTAGGCAGTATTAATATACGCACATATACACGTCAAAATCATAAATCATAACCAATTATCAAGTAAACATAGCTAAAGGAGAATTTAACGCTTTGAATTAGAAAAAAAAAGTAATGAACCATTCAGCTGTCATCCAATCGTTTACGTCAAAATATTTAAAAAAAAATTAAGTACGTTAAAACCAACCATACATGTAACTGTGTGTTTCAGTACTTCAGACAATTTATATATAAAAAAAATAAAATAGTGAAACACAACTTAGAGAAACGCATACCGATCACAGTACATATCATGATCCGAATGGAACTGATAGTCCGTCTGTCAGCTGCATAATATTGTTTAAATAAAAATAAAAATGGCAAGCCTAGAAAGAAAATCCGCGGCCAAAAGGGGAAAACTGAATGGCTGTTGAAGATTCAACAGCCATTCAGTTTTCCCCTTTCTTTACCGGTGTATGCAAAATTGTGCAGTGGTATCAATTAATTGTTCATTATAAATAATTCTTAATACACGATCCTAGTCCTCAGACAGGGCATTTGAAAATATAATTATTTTGATTATTTTTATATTCAAGTTATATTCAAATAAATTATGTCAAGTCTCTGGGTGCCAAAATAAAATAAAAATTAATTAAATCAAATGTCAAACTAGAAAATTATGTGAATATTACATATTACACTATTGGATGACCAATCTTAATTTGCATGTCAATATATACATATATATATATACGTCATAACAATACTATTTAATAATCGAATATTTGTTAAGATAATAAAAACAATTTTCAACTAACCATTTGTGCAGTCAGTTTTTAAATATAATCTGTGCTAATAGCATTAGTCATTAAAAATATTTGATTTTGTAAACTTAATGGTTAAAAGTTTGATAATAACTGCTGGAATAGGCAAATGTTATGCTATTTTTAACCCCTGACGCAAAAAGAAGGGGTGTTATAAGTTTGACGTGTGTATCTGTGTGTCTGTCTGTGGCATCGTAGTGCCTAAACGGATGAACCGCTTTTGATTTAGTTTTTTAGGGTTCCGTATCTCAAAAGGTATAAAAGGAACCCTTATAAGATCACTCTCTTGTCCGTCTGTCTGTCTGTCTGTTTTAGGGTTCCGTATCTCAAAAGGTATAAAAGGAACCCTTATAAGATCACTCTCTTGTCCGTCTGTCTGTCTGTCTGTCCGTGTGCCACCACGGATTTTCTCAGGGACGGTGGAGCTAGCAAGTAGAAATATATACCAGATACTGAGGTCTATAGTCCCTATTAGGTGTTGATTTTCGCAAAAACTTGTAAGTAACAAAATGTTCAACTTTTTTTATTTTAAGGAATTTTTCCTTTACTTATGCTGTAAGACCTTGCTTTTAACCAAAATTGACAATTCTAGGTCAACCGGAAGTACCCTATAGCTTTTGGGTCGAAAACCTATAAGGTACTTCCGTTGCCTAGAATCATGAAAGAAATTTGGCAAGAAGCAAGGTCTAGGTCAGCAGAAATAATGGAAAAATTCCAAACATATAATATCCCCAATTGAGATAGGCCTCTGAGTTATATGAGCGCTCATACAATTTAGAGGTCTAGCTTAATTGGTACCAACCAATGTTGGTACGGAAGCCTCGGTGGGCGAGTCCAACTCGACTTTTGTCGGCTATGTACTCGTTTGTATGGGGACACCCTTTAATTTTCAACATTTTTTATATTTTGAAATGTTTCCTTTATTTGTGCTGTAAGACCTTGCTTCTTGCCAAATTTCATGATTCTAGGTCAACGAGAAGTACCCTATAGGTTTTCGACCCAAAACCTATAGGGTACTTCCGGTTGACCTAGAATTGTCAATTTTGGATAAAAGCAAGGTCCTTACAGCACAAGTAAAGGAAAAATTCCGAAAAATAAAAATAGTTGAAAATTTTGGTAAATTTTGGTACTTACAAGGTTTTGCGACAACTAAATTTGCCCATATCTTTTTATCTTGTTGACTCAGGACCTTGATTTTTATACACCTAATAGGGATTACAGACCTCAGTATCTGGTAATTTTAACTTGCTAGGTCTACCCGTTCTTGAGAAAATCGTTGGTGACATACGGACATACAGACGGACAAGAAAGTGATCTTATAAGAGTTCCTTTTTTACCTTTTGAAGTACGGAACCCTAAAAATAACGATTCTGCGCACTACTTACCTGTCACACTGCTGCCGTCTGTTTAGCGTAGTTAATTAGCAGTTTATAGTTTATTTCAGTTTAGTAGTTTATTAGCTAGCATTAGCCAAATCAAATGTATTAATATAAAATTAAGTATCCTGTTACTTCAATGATATTGCAACTTGCAAGAATATGGTAACTTGATCTAATGCTGAGACAAGACATCTCCTTGCATCTGCAGAATACTCTCAACTCCTGGTCTGAGATGTCGTATTTAAGCTCATTGGAATGGTCTCAGTGAATAAATTATACATATACAAATCAGTCGGTTTAAATTTTGAATTTAAATATTATATTTTTCTCAATTTCATCAGGTCAAATTATAATAAGGAAATTTTAGAGCCTGAGGATTTTTTATGATTTAGGAATCAGAATGACGAAAACATGTGTCTTGTATTGGGACCTTCTATCATTTTTCAACCATAAAGAAGGATGTTCTCCATTTTTTTTTGTATGTATGTTACACGATTACTCCGTCTATTGTGAACCGATTTGAATGATTATTTTTTTTATCGGTAGGGTACGTTTCCGAGTTAGTCCCATGTTAATTTCATCGAGATCTGATAAGTATCTCCAGAGATATGACGATAACCGTCACAAACTTGCTACTGAAATTGGCATGGAAGTCGGTTGTTTTAGTTTTTAAACTGCCTTAATTATAACTTTATTCTGTTTTTACTATTTCTTGTTATGGCGAGAAATGAGCACTATAAAAATATTTTTTTTTAATTATTTTAACTGTTTGCCTATCACGGTTTAAAAGATACAGTTCTCTAACAGACAGCGAAGTCTCGGTAATAGGGTTCCATTGGTACCCTTTGTGTATACTATGGAACCATAAAAAGCAACTGTCATACAAACTTACCCAACTTTAATTGTACCTGCCTAAAATAATCACTTTTATTTAATCTCTGCCATATGGCAATAGAGTTGAAGTTTGCGGCAGAAAACCGACGCACCAAATGTCGTTTTAAGACCTGCAAGTCGGCTTGTTGTGACATTTTTAATTTGTTTTAAAACCTTGTAACATCCGACTAATTATAATAAATGTGAAAGTGTACACGTTAGAAACAGATTAGACCTTGGAGAAGGACTATATAATAGGGTTATCACTCACCAACACAACTCCGCTCCCGCCTGGCAAAAACTGTTCATTATAATTTAAGATCGTTTAAAAATATAAAAAGAACCGACTTCGAACGTCGCGCTAGTCAAAATAGCCAATATCATGTCATCGAGGTATAATACAAATGTTGATATATTAAAAACCGCTCAACCGATTTCGTTAAAATTTAAATGGGACCACCTAGGTCCTAATTACATTTTAGGAATTAACGAAGGGTACCTTTTGAAACAAAAAAAGAATTTTCCAAATCGGTTCAGGCATCTTCGAATAATCGGTGTATATACATAAAAAAACATTCCGACGAATGAGAACCTCCTCCTTTTTGTGAAGTCAGTTAAAAATGCATTATGACATGACGTGTAGCCTTATGTGCCTTATGTGTGGAGTCGTGTTGTCGAGTGATAGCCTTTAGGCTACCTTTCGTCCTCGCGGAGAAAGTCACAAGTACCAACTAGGCTAGTAATAAATGAACATGAATGTTATCCAGCGTAACTTCGTGATGGAAGGCGGCGCGATGGTGCTCGCGGACGGAGGAGTGGTCTGTATCGACGAGTTCGACAAGATGCGAGAGGATGACCGTGTCGCTATACACGAGGCTATGGAGCAGCAGACTATTTCTATCGCTAAGGTTAGCTTGCTGATATCATAGTATATATTTGTTTTTAGTTTTTTATGTGAAATTAAATTAATTAACTCTCTACAGAGTGGGTTCCACAGAACGTTAGACGACGACGTGGTAGACCCAGACGGAAATGGCGGGATGAGCTGAATAACTATTCTATCACCTGGACCCAGCAAGCAATAGACCGTGATGTGTGGAAGGAGGGAAGGGAGGCCTTTGTCCTGCAGTGGGACAAAACAGGCTTAAAAAGAAATGTGAAATTGTGTAGCGCTTGATTAATATCTCACCTGAAGATAAGTGATGATGCGGTCGATGATGTAGCGCGCTTACCCAAAAGATACTTATTCACTCTCGACTTAAAGACCCCTGAGTTGTATCTAATCGGAAACACAGACTCAGGCAAGGAATATTGGAACTTGTAATTATGGCAAAACAGAACAAACAGACGGAAGAGGCCTGGTACTTATCATACGGGTTTAGAGCCTAGTTTAAGTTCTAGGTGATCTTTGATTTTTGTATTAATTAATTTATTATTAGTTTTGAAAGCCCCATTGGCGTAAAGGATAGATGGCTAGACTTCTAAGTGAAAGGTCGCCGGTTCAAATTCTGGCAGGGGTGTTAATCCACAGGTGGTAGAAGCAAATTATATCGATGTTCCCCCTGACTTGCTACCAAAAAGTAGCTTACCACCATCAATGAGAAAATCTGCCGCCATAACCTTACGGTGTTCCGGCAGCACACAGCCCTTCAATGTCGGAATATTCTATTCTAGACCTACCACTAGGCTAGATAGTGGTCAAACGCTAGCCTATAAGATATTTAAAAATACATTACATAAATACTAATAAAATTTCCAGGCGGGTATAACAACAACTCTAAACTCCCGCTGCTCCGTGCTCGCGGCCGCTAACTCCGTGTTCGGTCGATGGGACGACACGAAGGCGGACGACAACATAGACTTCATGCCGACCATACTCTCCAGATTTGATATGATCTTCATTGTGAAGGACGAACATGACCAGAACAGGGATATTGTGAGTGTTGTATTATCCTTATTTACTATGCTCCTCTACGAATAAATCATGTTAGTAACTCTAATTCAGAACATATTCCACACAAAAAGTGGCCCCTCCTTCAAACTAAAACGACGTAGATTCAAAATAAAAATCACTTTAGAAGTTACAATCAATTGACTTGCAGATTGATTTTAATTCGGAACGAAAACAGGGATTGGTTCGCGCATGTAACAACATACAAAAAACAGTCGAATTGAGAAAATCGGTTAAAAAAGTAAGTGCGTAAAAAGCGTTAAAAGTGAAGCTTCCTTCACAATGAAATATTGACAGTTAATATTAACGCGTACATCACTTCCGTTGCATTCGGACCGTGACGCTACGTCACTTCCGTTGCAATTTTACCCCCGGTGAGGTCTGTCGCACTCCGCGCTGTAGCTATGACAATATTATTACATACGTGGCAGCCGGCCGGCTACAAGTTCAGTCAGTAGTCACGCGCGCTCTCGATCGGACTCGCACCTTTATTTACTATTCAATCTGTTTTCTCACAAAACTCAACCTTACAGTAAGAGACAGCTGACGGCCTGCGAGCTGACCGAGTGATACAGACTCTCGCTGCGCGGATTAACGGCGCGCAACACGCGGTTCCTTGTTACTATTCGTTTAATCTGTGACGCAAATTCATAGTCGCACTCGAGGCGCGTAGCGTATTTTGAACGATACCGACGTTCTAACTAGGTTTAATCGCAGTTTTGCTCGCAGGGAGTGCATGCATCTTCTATACTTGTACTATTCATTGTTCTGTGCCCCAGTGCGCGTAAAGAAGTTTAACTTCAACACACTATCGTTTCCAGATTCTAGCCAAGCACATAATCTCGGTGCACATGGGCGGTAACTCTGCCGAGCGAGAGACAGCGGCCGGCGAGCTGCCCCTAGCTCTCCTCAAACGTTACTCCGCGTACTGCCGCGCGCGCTGCGGGCCGCGCCTCTCTGCGGCCGCGGCGGAGCGGCTGCGGGCGCGGTATGTGCTCATGCGGACCGGAGCATTGCAGCATGAGCGACAAGTCGATAAACGACTCTCTATACCTATTACTGTCAGGTAAATAATGATGATCATTCTGTTGCTACTTTTTCAATCGACTTCAATTGAGGGCTCGGTGGCGTAAGCGGGCGAACGGTTGGCTTTGATCCCAGAGGCATCGAGTTCAAACCACCGTGCTCCAATGGATTTTTCTTAACGATGTTTCTCCTTCACCGGAGGGCCACTGTGAAAAGCGCACATACATTTTTAGATAGAAAAATCCATTGGTGCACGGCGGGGTTTGAACTCGGTACCACAGCATCAAAGCCGACCGTTCTCCCGATTACGCCACCAGGCCCTCAAAGTCCCTATACAAGGAATGTGATTTTTCAGCGATTTTTTTGCTTGTTCTTATAAACCGCAATAGATAGAGTCACAAAGTATGTATTACTATAACCGCTATAACAAAAAATACTAAAACCATAATAAAAGGGAGTCCCTATACAAGAAACGTGATTTTTCAGGCGTTATATTCTCGATCTTACAAACCGTAATAGAGACTTGAAATGTATTTCATAGTGTGTATTATAATGGCTGCTCTAAGATCGAACAATAATAGCTAAAATAAAAATTAAAAATTAAAGGAAGTCCCCATACAAGAAACTGATTTTTCCAGCAAATCTTGTTCAATCGTAACCCTACGTGTGCGAGTCTGACTCGCACTTGGCTAGTTAATTATTTCTTCTATAGAGCTAGAGCTATCAGCTAAACACACCTGAAACGAATGTTTTCTCCATATTATCGTTTCGTTTTCAGACAACTAGAAGCCGTAGTCCGTATATCAGAGTCACTAGCCAAGATGCAGTTGCAGCCGTTTGCATCAGAAGCGCATGTTACTGAGGCGTTACGTCTGTTCCAAGTATCCACGCTTGATGCAGCTATGACAGGCAGTCTGGCTGGTAAGTATTTAAACAGTTTTAAGATTTGGTATATCATATAGGCCAGCGTTTGATCTTTGACCACTATCTCACCTGTTGGTAAGTAATGAAGCGGTCGGGGATGGTAGCACGCTAGGCCTAGAATGGGAACTGGCTCTCAAGGATAGCTGCCGGAACACATTGGATGTTTGGTGACATTTTCTAACTTGAGGGTGGTAGCAGGCGAACAGTAGATAGTATCCTACCAACATGCGGGGATTGTGGGTTTCTTAACGATGTTTTTCATTCACCAGAGGGCTAATGTAAAAGCGCACATACATTTTTGATACAAAAATCCATTTGTGGACGGCGGGGATTGAACTCGGTACCTCTGGCGTCAAAGCCGACCATTCTGCTACTACACCACTGGGCCCTCAAAGGGTTAATAAAATGTTGTGAAGCCAGTACCATAGTTGTCAATTAACACTTCATAGATTGACAGCGATTGGCCTGACAATCTTGACATTGCTAGCGATGTGTCTTGTTATCGCAAACGTCTAGTAGATGGAGATGCAGCTAGACAGTTGTTATCTGCATCTCTTTTCTTATCGACGATTATCGGTCGTAATTCATCGCTATGTAGAGACTACTGGCTCAGGGCCGGATAACAACTGTCTAGCTGCATCTCCTTCTACTAGACGTTTGCGATGACAGGACGCATCGCTATCAATGTAGAGACTTCCACCCCAGGGCCGGTATTCTCTACATGAATAGCGAGCATGAATACATTTCGATCGATAACCGTCGACAAGAAAAGAGATGCAAATATACAACTGTCTAGCTGCATCATCTTCTATAAGAAGCTTGCGATGATAGGACGCATCGCTATCAATGTAGAGAATCCCAGGGCAAGGCCGGTAGTCTCTACACGAATAGCGATTTTCAAACGATAATTGTCGCTAAGCAAAGAGACAGTTATTTATCTGTCTATCTGCATCTCGCTCTATTAGACGTTTGCGATGACAGGACGCATCAATATCAATGTTTAGACTTCCACCCCCTGCGTAAGTAACTAGGAAAATACCAATGCCGTTTTACTTCCTCGAATATATAACCTACAAAAGATCACGAGAGAATGTTAATCTCGCTCGGCTTTCTGTAACAAAACTTGCACAAACTAGCTCAGAAGTCGGCGCCGAGTTACACAAGATATTTTTAATTGAAAACGTACAAATTTAATCTCAAATAAAACAATGTATGTCTGGCTGCCATTGTTGTCTAGTACTAAATCTGAGATAAACTGCGGTCAGACAGATAGATAGACAGACATTGGGAAACTATATCGAGTTCTTATTGACTATGGAACCGTAAAACCATATGTTCTTATTTTACTCATTCAAAATGTCTTTATATTTTTAAGGAGCAGAAGGCTTCACCACAGAAGAAGACCACGAGATGCTCTCCCGCATAGAAAAGCAGCTGAAGCGCAGGTTCGCTGTTGGCTCGCAAGTCTCCGAACAGACCATCATACAAGACTTCCTGCGACAGAAGTATCCTGAGAGAGCCATACTGAAGGTCATCCACACTATGATCCGTCGGGGTGAACTCCAGCATAGACTGCAGAGGAAAATGCTCTATAGACTCTCATAAATTCCACCTCAAGCTTTATTTACTCGAGAAACACCTTGAATGTATTGATTTGCATGACCCTATGTGATTTCCAGCACTGTGAGACCTCATACTATTGTTAGTGTGGGTGTTAAGTTTTTCGAAGATAGAGTCGAGATTAACGTATGTGATACCACTCCATTCGTCTCCAACTGGTAATTTGAAGTCAAAAACTATCAGTGACGATATTTTTTGTCCGATAAGGTCAATGGAAAAGTGCTATTGTTATACCTTTTCAATGTGTTTCTTAGATAAGTGCTCTTACATTTTTGTACATTACATAAGCTTTAATTAAATAAAACTCGAATCAATACTTAGAATTTTATTCGACTATACTTCGTTCAACCATTTATTTAACATTTGACAGCTCCAGGGTTAGATTTAGGTGGTATAAAAACATCTATTGACAAACTAAAAGTGTAGTATTTCCTCAAAGTTCGTACATCACTGGTCGCTGACTTTTTTTAACTCAAAAGTTTACTTCAAATTATCTGGATAAACAACCAAAATCTTATCGATTTAAGTCTATAATTTGGCTTTCCTGAGAATGAGGCCAAATTGTACTAAATCTGACCCTGTCATCACTATCACTATCAGTTATCTGCTAAAAGTTACAAAAAATGGTTGGACGGAGTATAAAAAAAGAAATTATCACAATAACTGCTTAAAGCACTACCTACAAACTTAGTTTTAACATTTACATCAGTCTCACTGATTTTGCCTATTACAATATACAGCTTTACCACAACATTTTAAAATAGTTCGTTCCTTTAGTTTAACTAATGAGACGTTGAGTTACATAATATTTTTATTTAATGTTTTAAAAATTTGTTGCGTGGTAAAGCCGAATCGATTCAAATGTCGCAAGCAAATGAGCAAAATGTAAGCAAATTGATCCATTCTTTCTTTTGTACTTATTATGAGAGGTAGCAATGACTAGAATTTTAAAGTTGAATTAAAAATCTATATATAGATATTATTCTCGAATATAATATTCTTCTTTTAACTTGAATGGGTACTCGGGGTGGTATTCAACCCCTTTCCAAAATAAAAAGTCGAAAATGCGACCGTCTGCTCCTTGGTCTAAATCTTTCAATCTCTCTATATCTGATTCAGACATGTCGATGTCGTATATATCCATGTTTTCCTGTAAAGTGAATTATATTTATTAAACACACTATTACAGTGGGCTGCGCTTGTAATGTAAAACAAAGACTTCTTTAAACTATCAGTTTCAGCTTTCACATCCGTAAGTTATTTTATTTGTTTTTCATAAGGATATTATGTCAGTCCGCAGTATTTCGCTTTTATAAAATGGATTTATTTGCTACGTTTTAAATACATGTAGTATTTGATTCTGCAAGCTTTATTATATAATTACATATAATTACACAAAAATTATAATATTTATAATACATATAAAATTATAATATTAAATATATAAAGTTATATTAAATATATAATAAATAGCTAGCTGTACCCGCGACTTCGTCCGCGTGGAATAGTGTCTTTGGGTAGCATTTTTAAATACTTAGGCTAATTATTTTACAAATAAGACACGCGTACCCCACCTACACCGCACCGTACAACGCCACGCAAATCCCCCTCCCCTTTATTTATATCAAATCAACAGCCTAAAAAATAAGTTTTAAGCTTCTAGCTCGACTCGACGACGATACTTCCATACAACTTTTCATCCCCCTTTCAACCTTCTTTTCGCATTAAAAGTCGCCTATGTCTTTTCTCAGGCTCTAGACTACCTGTGTACCAAATTCCATTTAAATCGGTTCAGTAGAACATTGAAACAAACCTTACATATTTCCATACAAACTTTCATCCCCTATTGTTATTTTACACCCTTGAGGGTAAAACTTTTAGAAACTTTGAATGTCATATTTATTTATATCAAATTAACAGCCTAAAAAATAAGTTTCAAGCTTCTAGCTCCTAAAATGACGATACTTCCATACAAATTTTCATCCCCTTACAACCCTCTTTTCGCATAAAAAGTAGCCTATGTCCGTTCCCAGGCTCTAGACTATCTGTGTACCAAATTTCATTTAAATCGGTTCAGTGGTTTTGGCGTGAAAGTGACACAGACAGACAGAGTTACTTTCGCATTTATAACATTAGTTAGGAAGTTAGGATATTAAATATATAAAATTATATATTGAATATATAAAATTATATAATTACACAAAAACAAAAAAAAAAAGATTAATATTGACATACCTTCAGCCTGACTTCGCTAACACTTTTCGGAATGACGACAATTTTCTGAGTCACCAAGTAGTGTAATAGAATCTGTGCTGTCGTCTTATTGTATTTCTCGGAGAGATCCTTGATCACAGGATGGCTAAGCAAATCCGGGAAAGCATCAGGTCTGGAAGAAAAAAACCTGTCATAATTCTCAATAATGTTGCTGTGGCGTGCACACCACAGGATATTAGAAAATATGTAAACACAAATACTAGAAATGTTCATGATGTGACCTATGATGACCGTGATCTTACACCCGAAGAATATATTGAATCCTGTGAGGTCGCTTACCTATAGTTATACTTGTTTACAAAATGCTCCTTAGCTCCTGGACTACCGAGTGGCGCGTAAGCAGTTACGATTATGTCATGTTTATCGCAGAATTCACGAAGTTCCACCTGCTGGAAATACGCGTGCAACTCCACTTGAAGAACTTGAGGTTTGAACGACGTACGCCGTATGATGTTATCTATTTGTTGCTCGTTGAAATTGGAAAGCCCGAGGTTTCTAATTAGACCCATTTTTTGGCATTTTTCCATTACCTGCAAATAGTTGCAGAAACTGATAGTACTTTCTTCACAAAAAAGACAAAAAAGGAGGTCGTTTTTTTGTAACTAAAAAAAACCAAAAGAACCGACTTTCAAATGCCTTGCTAGTCATTTTCAGTAGGTATCAAGTTCAAGGTGTTTGTCTCCATATCTCTGGAGATATTCGTTGCGTACCGCGCGTAGGTAAAATGTGCAATGGTAATCAAATCACGCTAAAATAAACAGGTTGCTACTTCACGTTATTTATATATACGCGTGAAAGTATATCTCATCTTTCTTGTAATTTACATTTCGGCTTGAATTTTTACAAACAATATTACGCGAAAATCTAATAGAAACGAACTGCTCAACGGCCCGGGTTATTTCCGACGGAATGGGCATACCTACATAGCAATTAGAACCTTATGTTCAGAGTATACAGATTAAATTGAATCAGAGTCAAAAATCAGCTGTGCTCGATCCTGTTTATATAGTACATCCACAGTTTTACAAACATTGTACAATGAAAAAAAATAAAATTACAATGTTTGTAAAACTGTGGTACATCCATGTTAGTTATTACCACATGAGTAACGAAGGAACAGAGACAAACCTTCTAAGGAACGGACAAAATGTTTACCTATTCTTGAAGGGTTGGTACAAAACAAACCAAGAAAAATCTTTATCGTAATAAAATCCTCCTTCAAGTAAACATGACCTGCTTTTTAGGGTTCCGTACCCAAAGGGTAAAACGAGACCCTATTACTAAGACTCCGCTGTCTGTCTGTCTGTCTGTCTGTCCGTCCGTCTGTCACCAGGCTGTATCTCATGAACCGTGATAGTTAGACAGTTGAAATTTTCACAGATGATGTATTTCTGTTGCCGCTATAACAACAAATACTAAAAATAGAATAAAGTTAAAGATAATCCCCATACAAGAAACGTGTTTTTTTCGGCATTTCACGCCATCTATGAACGCTTAGTTAGGTAAACGTCCCATAGATGGCGTTATATTGAAATGTCGATCCCTAACACCTTTGTTAGACGTTAGATGGCGTCATAAGAAATGAAATTTTTATTAATTTTTATCTTTTGCTGGCGAAAAATGATAGTGGTATTTTTGCCTCGATCTTATAAAATACTGTAGTGTGGTACGGAACCCTACGAGTGCAAGTCCGACTTGCACTTGGCCAGTTTATTTATGTTTCAAGCTTCATCATTGTCGACAGCGATGTATGTCGATCATGATCATGAAATGTCACGAAATATCATAAATGTCATGATATGTCACGAAATGTCATGAAAGTAACTAAATGTCACGAAATTTCATAAAATGTCCTTTTACGTCATGAAATGTCACGAAATTTCATGAAATGTCAAGGAATTTCATTGAACCTCCTTAGACAGGGCACTATAAAAGAACATTCATAAGCCAAAAATAAAAAATAAATTACTTTTCCACCCTAGGGCGGAAAAGACCTACTTTGCGCGCACTTATCGAGGAACCAACCATCACTTTTCGAATAGATGGGATGAAAAATAATATAATAAAACGTGACGCGTCGCCAGCGACAGCCCTGTGTTAAAGCACCAGCCAAGCCCCTATAAACCGGTGTCACTCCGTACGTGACAGGCGGCACACAGGCCGCTAGTGCTCACGCACTCACGTGCGTCTACGTCATCATCACAGCGCAGATGTATGAAGCTTTGTCTCTGATCCTTCTTTACTCATGTGTTATTACAGTCCGGCAAGTATAACTTGGCGTGTCTGTGCGCCACTGTGCTTTTACTTTGTACTTTGATAACAGTTTCTCTTAAAACACTTTTAATTACTTTTGGCATTATTGAATTATTTTAATGTAGCAGATTTATCAACAATAATGTCGCGGTAATCTCTCAAACGTCAAACTCACAGTTTCAATTAAAAGAATTAGTTCCAAAAACCACCACCGCCAAGTTATACTTGTGGCACTGTACCACAGAAACATCGACGTCATAGAAATGACGTCGATGCACAGAATAATTAATTTTACTACGTACCTACAGAAGATTCACTCATATTAAATTTTAAAAAATAAACAAACCTGCCAAGTTTCAACATGGTTAGTATTGAGATCGAGTGCATACTCCCCGGATTCATTGACAACCGGCGTCAGGGTCTCAGGATTGCACACAAATCCGAACGGCACGTGAATCAAGTATAGATCGATGTACCTTAGCTGGAGTCGATCTAGTTGCAGATGTACGAAATTTTCCACGTCCGAGGCACGGTTGCCGATGTGGGGCAACTAAAACAGTTCAATGAGTAAGTATTATTTTTCGGTACTTTATCAGAAAAATACTTGACCACGATGTAGCTAGAGGCACAGAGTAAATAATAGTTTGCCAGAGGTAACTTGACGATAGGATAGGCGCAAAACTCAAAGCATTTACTAAGTAAATGTCATCCATCTAATACTATAAGAATCTTTGTCCTGACATACTGGCTGACTGACAGACAGACAACGCACAGCCTAAGCCGCTGGTCGTAGAGACTTGGAAATTTGGAGGGAATATTTGTCTTAGTACGTAAGGGCGTACTAAGACAGGATTTTCCAAAATTCACCCCTTTAGGGGATGAAATGGGGGTTCAAAGTTTGTAAAGGGAAACAAGATTAGATAATATTTTCTATTAGAAACTTTACACAAGTGCTTAAGTAAAAAAATAAGTAAATACGTGTTTCAGGCTGAAATTCCACCCCTAAGAGGGTGAAATGGGGTAGCAAAGTCCGAAATCATTATTATTTCGGATGCGCTGAAATTTGGCATGCACATAGTTATTTTGACACAGGTATCCGCTAAGAAAAGATTTTTCAAAGTTCACTCTTTATGGGGATGAAACGGGGGTTCAAAGATTATATGGAGAAACAAGATAAGGTAGTCTTTTCTATTCGAAACTTGGCATAAGTACTTCAGTAAATAAATAAGTGTTTCAGACTTTGTCGAAATGCCACCCCTAATAGGGTGAAGTGGGGTAACAAAGTCTGAAATCTATATAGTTTCGGATTGCGTTGAAATTTGGCATGCAGATAGTTATTTTGACGTAGGTAAATAAGAAAGGCTAAGAAAGAATTTTTCAAAATTCACTCTTTAAGGGGATGAAACGGGGGTTCAAAGATTGTATGGAGAAACCTCAGGCTATCATCTGATAGTCTGAGGGAGAAACAATATCAGAAAGTTTTTTCTATTCGAAACTTCACACAAGTGCTTCAGTAAATAAATAAGAAAATTAGTGTTTCAGGTTTTTTTCGAAATGCCACTCCTAGATGGGTGCGGTGGGGTAACCAAGTCTGAAATCAATATTGTTTCGGATTGCGCTGGAATTTGGTATGCAGATAGTTATTTTGACATGGAGGTATATAAATGGAGTGAACAATCGCAAGCTAACTTCGTACCGAGCGGCGCGCGATCGGGCGTGACGAGTACTTACACTAATACTAATGAGTAGCGAATACAGATGCGACACTGCCTCTTTCTAATAACGTTACCAAATTTTTTTGTGCATCGTATAGGGAAAATTATAGTAAAATTTTAGTTTAATTAGCATATACAAGTTTAACTAAAAGTGTTGTATCTATATTATACGAGGGTCATTCAATAAATACTTAGCCTACAAAAAGTAAACGAAAATTTTGGAAAAGTGGCAATTTATTTTTCAACATAGTCTCCTTTTAGTTCGATACACTTAGCCCAGCGGTGCTCCAACTTTTTTAACCCGTCCGAAAAATAGTTTTTGTCAAACTCTGCAAAATAGGCCTCCGCGGCGGCGATGACCTCCTCATTTGATCCATATCTATTCCCGGCGAGAGATTTTTTCAGATTAGGAAACAGAAAGAAGTCACAAGGGGACAAATCTGGAGAATAGGGTGGATGGGGCAGCAATTCGTAGCGTAATTCGACCAATTTGGCCATGGCAACGGCAGACGTGTGAACCGGTGCGTTGTCGTGGTGAAACAGCACTTTTTTCTTAGCCAGATGGGGTCGTTTTTTCTTTAATTCGGTGTCGAATCGGCCCAATAAACCGGCATAGTAAAGCCCTGTAATTGTTTTACCCTTCTCGAGGTAATCGATGTAGATCACACCTTGTGAATCCCAGAAAACGGTGGCCATAACTTTTCCGGCCGATTTTACAGTTTTCGCCTTCTTTGGAGCACGTTCCCCTGTCTGGATCCATTGTTTTGATTGCTCCTTGGTCTCTGGTGTGTACCAATGGATCCAGCTTTCATCGACGGTCACAAAACGACGCAAAAACTCCGCTGGATTCCGCTTAAACAGCGCCAAACACGTCTCCGATGTGGTCTCACGGTTGCACTTGTTTTCCGGTGTGAGTAAACGCGGCACCCATCGCGCCGACAGTTTTCTCATGCCGAGTTCCTCGTGAAGAATATGATGCACTGTTCCTTCTGAAATGCCTACAGTCTCAGCTAGCTCCCGAACCTTCAATCGGCGATCTGCCAATACGAGATCATGGATTTTCTTAATTTTTTCCTCGGTAGCAGCTGTTTTCGGTGCACCTGGACGTGGTTCATCCAAAACCGACGTACGGCCACGTGCAAACTCGTTGAACCAATTCTTGACGGTGGCCATCGATGGAGAAGAGTCACCGTACACAGCATCCAAGCGCTCTTTGATTTCGATGCGCGTTTTCCCTTCCAAAAATAGGAATCGAATCACCGAACGATATTGCTCTTTTTCCATTTTTGTAAAACCGAACGATACGTTCGCTTCCATAAGTTATCAAAATAAAACAAATGAAGGGATTGGAATGAAAATTTGAAAAAGGAATTAAAAAAGAATGTGCTACACTGTGGTAAAACTCTTTTGAAACTACAGCGCCCTCTGGCGATGAGGCTAGGTACTTATTGAATGCACCTCGTACATGGATAATATACAGACATTAAACACTACCTAAATTCGGCAACTGATTTTTACGTGTCGATATGACGTGCGTCGCCGCCATCTTAGTCGCTCCCAGACGATGATCTACGTATTAGGTCGAAACCTGGGCCCCTAGACAAAATCCAATTTCTGTTTACATTCACGCTAATGCAACTTCAAAATGTATGGGAATGACAACTTTGTTGCGGAAAAATAAATGACACTCCATACATTTTATACTTGCGTTAGCGTGACTGGAAACAATTTTATTTTTTATTTTTTATTGTCGGAGCATATCTGAAGTAAATAATATACATTAAACATCATAATAACACAATCAATACTAATTCGGTCCCACATATTCTATCTACAACATTTCGCAATGATACATCTGCACATTTACTCTTTGACTGTAGGCGGGGCGACTCATGCTGTCACTTACTAATTCACGGCGCTAGGTTATAAGAGGGGACGAGACGGAGCGTGTAAGTCTTGCTCCCAATGCATGGGACCGCTTTCTTCGGATATATAATAATATCTTTCTTTTTTTGTTAATGTTATGACATTGTATCTAATTATTCACTAAATCAATTGCTAAATATTGTATTCTGCTTCTTACCTACAACATATCTTTAAATTACTTACTTCGACTGGTGTTTCCGGTTCGGTACGTATCGCCCGCCGCTCGGCAACTAACGTCCGCACGTGACGTGCGTCGACGCAATACTAAACGAAGTGCAGATTCAAAACTGCAGGTCGTTGGGACGGAAAGCGAGTTCGCGACCCGTAATCTAGTACGTAGTACGTTCATATCGATGTATTTTGATTTGACGTAAGTATCCGTTAAGAAAAGATTTTTCAAAATCCACTCTTTAAGAGGATGAAACGGGGGTTCAAAGTTTGAACCGATTTGGCTTTAACTTCTTTGATGACTTTTGTTATAGAAAGGTTTTTACAAAATAAATGTTTTAGGTAAATAAAATAAGTCTTTAACGCGAGCAAAGCCGCGGGGCACTTCTAATATGAATAGTAATTTAATGTAATATAAATAACAGATGACAGAATTTATCTATATCGGAACTGAGCAAGCTGATCGGCGACATGTCTTAGTATCGAGAATAGTGTGAGCTACGGCTGTTACCCTTCGGTGGATAAACAATCAACCGGAGGCAAATTAATAACTTATCTATGTGATAGATTGGTGACATGTAGGTACCGTGTAAATTAGGTAAATTTACATTTTATCCTTGACATACATAGGAAAACACTACGTTATAGTTTTTCTAAATAGAATTAAAATTAAATTGAACATATAGCTAACTCAAAACATAGAAGCCCATTGAATTACGCATTGTACTTACATCATCGATATACCTTTCTAGATCGATGACTTACATACGAGTTTTGTGCTAAAGAGAAAAGCTATGTAACCGTTTTAAGCACTAATATTTTATGTAGTTACCTACCTAAATATTTATAAAGGTCAAGTCAGTATTTGATAGATTACCCTAATAACGCAAAAAGAAGGAATGTCTACATAACCAAATAAAAATCAATGGATATAAGGTGACTATACTGACCTTGGTAGTGATAAATAAATCCTTTCTTAAGCCATTCCCATTATGTATCCATTGCTTTATGGCTTTACCAATAGCTTCTTCATTATTGTAATTAAAAGCTGTATCGATATGTCTATATCCCAAACAAAGAGCTTCGTAAACGGTGCTTTCAATTACATCTGAAGGTGCCTGAAAAAAATATCACCCAGAAATCAATATGTAGAACAAACATTACTGCTCTTTTTTTAATTATTCTTACCTGCCAAGTACCCAAACCAAGTGTTGGCATCAAATCGTCAGTTTGTGATAATTTTACAGATTTCATATTTTCTATGTAACAATGCACTGAGGACCAGCTGAAAATGAAAATCGCTTTCGATCGACAGTACTAAAACTCACGTAAATGTTGGCAAGACGCCAAAATATTATATTGATACTGCAGAGTACTTATGTATAGATTAGGATTAAATACTGAACAAATTAAGTTAAATCAGCTTTATAGATATTAAAGCTAAATATTAAATTATGTGACTATCTTTTTTGAGTTTTATGCTTTAGTGCAAATTATAGGTTTTTAAAAATTTCAAATTTCGCGGTTATGAATGATGCTCTGAGGGTCATGGTCAATTATTATGTTACTCTTTAGTCAATGGTCATGCCAGACTAAAATTGTTGTCTATGGTTACAGTTCATTATATGTTATGTTTCATGATGGTATATCCACACCAGCGACCGCGATGCACCCGGGCACCGCGATGCCTCATGACTCAGTTTTTTTTATCCAGAAATAGGTAGCGCTTGACCATCACCTCACCTGATGTTAAGTGTGTATTCACTCGTGACTTCAAGACCTCTAAATTAGATCTAATCGGAAACACAGGCTCAGGCAAAGAACTCCATTCCTTGGCGGTACGTAGTCTGTGCACAAAGAGAACCGTCGTAGAAATTGAGGGCGCGCGTGTTTATGGTTCTAATTTACTGTTTTTGTTGCATTGACAAATTGCTCTGTCATTGCCAATACCACTAAAAATGTTTGATACCTTGGCAGGTACATACATACCTTCCTTCCTTACCTTTGAACGTTGGTTCATCGTAAAGCCACAACAGTTCTCTTTTTACACAGACTCTTAGATAATAAAAGAAGAAGAAAATCGATTTGTACGGGAAAATGGTATATATGTCGCAGGCAGATAGCTTAATTAGCCTTTCATATAACAGCCTAGCCTCTTAACTAAACAGCGCCGTTCAACTAGATTCCTGAATGATTTCCAGCCATTTGATCAAACAGCTAGGCAAATGACTTGGATCGATGACGTTTCATTACTTGCCTAGCCTGTTCATTAGTCTGTCACTAAGGCAACACACTAGGAACAGTGACCACCGCGACCAGAAATATTTGTATATGCATATACATATATGTATATATGTATGCATATATATATATGTATATATGTATGTATATATATATATATGCATATGCATGCATATACATATATGTATATCTGACTGACTAATCTGTCAACACAAATCTTAAACCACTGAACGGATTACGCTGAAATTCGGCACGCAGATTGTTGTTATGACGTGGGTATCCGTTAAGAAAATACTTCCGAAATACATCCCTTATGTGGATGAAACAGGGGGTCCAAAGTTGGTGTCGAGAAAGAAGATTAGATAGTCTTTTTTTATTCGAAACTTTTCACGAGTGCTTCTGTAAATAGATAAGTAAATATGTGTTACAGGCTTTTTCAAAATACAACCCCTGAAGGCGTGATGCGGCTACCAGGAAGGTACATATTTCTGTGAAACTTTTTATTATCTGGTTCGATCGATCCGAAAATTGGTACACATATTCTTCAATAAAAATTATGAGACACGTGTATCACATAGTTCAGTTTACAGTTCACAGTTTTTCCATAATCATCCCCCCACAAGTTTAGTTCTGTATTAAATAAAATTAATCTAACGATTTATCAAATTATTCTTTGACTACCCCGACTTTATCGAACTACCCCATCAAGTTCAAAAGATTGCAGTTTCCCCTCGAAGTCTGCTTTGCAATGACCATAAATAAATCTCAAGGCCAAACTCATAGTTTAGCAGGATACATAGAGAAATATTATATACGTGGCAGGATAGGAGAACTGCTTCTTTCTTGTAAGAACACGATCAATTATACGTGGTCACTGACCTGCTCCAGGGTAAGCTCACAGAGCAGCCTGGTGGCTGCCTGAAGGAAAAACAAAGAATATTGTTTACAAAGAAAATTTCCGCAGTATTTCTTGATGAAATACTGCGAGCACGTTTAGTATTTCGTTGTACGCAATATTAATTATTTATGATCCACTACTGGTCACTTTTAATTAGATCCTTTTACACAAGCTTTGAGTTCGGTTAAAAACATATACATCCTCGATACTTATTAAGTTCAGTTTTATGGAGAACTTTTCCCGTTGCTTTGTTTGGGATATTTTCAGTTTGTATGTTCAATTGAGAGGGAGTGAGAGCACTAATATTAATTGTTTTTGAAGAAAAATATATAATTTGTTCCTGTAGGCCATGCGGGCGAAGTTAGTAAGTATATATTTATAAAGGTTAAGCATTCGGTAGTAACGCCAAATTACGCATGTATACATTAACATATAGAAAATCAATAGATATAAGATTACTGACCGCAGTGGTGATAAACAAATGATCTCTTGTGCCTTGTCCATCCTGTATCCACTGCCTGATGGCTTTACCAATAGCTTCTTCATTATTGTAAGAAAGAGGTATATCGATATGTCTATATCCCGAATCAAGGGCTTCGTAAACGGCGCTTTCAATTACATCTGAAGGTGCCTGAAAAAATATCACTCAAAAAACAATATGTATAACCAGCATTGAACCCGACCCTATTACCAGAGTATCAAAATAGTAAAAGTACTTAGTGAAAGGGTACCAAAGGAACCCTATTACCGAGACTTTGCTGTCCGTCCGTCCGTCCGTCTTGCAGAGGGCTGTATCTCCTAAGAAGACACTTATAATTTTCACAAAGTACGTCTTATCTATGACCTATTAGCTATGACCGATATAACAACAAATACTAAAATAGAATAAAGTTAAAAATTAAAGGGGGTCCCCCATACAAGAAACGAGATTTTCAGGTATATTTTGCTTGATCTTATAAACCGTTATAGATAGATACCTAGTTGAAATTTGCTCATAGCATACGTAATATTATCTTTTCTATGCTCATAGTGTGCATTATTATGGCTGCTGTAACATCAAATAATAAAAATAAATTTAAATAAACATTAAAAGGGGTCCCCAACTCCCCATACAACAAATGTATTTACGTTACTATTTTTGTTCAATGTTATTCTAAGGAAATTATTATTAAAGGTGAACGCAGACTTAGCCGCACCGCACGCCCGCAGTCATCGCTTTTGTTCATCGCGGCTGAGTGCACAGAGTAGGTACTTTTATGGTGTGTGAGTGCATAGAATTTAATGTAAAGAATTCAAATGCGGTGCGGTGCGGCTTTAGTCTGCGTTCACCTTAAATATTGTACTGTGGTACGGAACCCTATGTTTGCGAGTCTATTTCGCACTTGGTCAGTTTATTTAAATAGACTTTACCTACCCAGGCTGCCAAATACCCAAACCAATGATATTGCTACTGTGGTACAGAACCCTACGTTTGTGAGTCCATTACGCACTTGGCCAGTTTATTTAATTGTTCTTTACCTGCCAGGGCTGCCAAGTACCCAAACCAAGTGTTGGCATCAAATCGTCAGTTTGTGATAATTTTACAGATTTCATATCCTCAATATAGCAATAGTATCTCCGCACTGAGTACCTGCTGAAAATGAAAGTCGCTCGCGCTCGACAATACATTTACTGTTGAAATTCGCCAAAATATTAATTTAATACCTACTGCAGAGTAATTATATAAAGATTGGGATTCAATACTGAACAAATATAAGCGAAATGAATGAATTTCGCGGTCATACTATGTCGTGTCGTGTCATATTAAAATTGTTGTCTATGGTTACAGTACATACATTTTCTTCGTGGATCTACACCTGTGACCGCGACGCCAGAGTTGTAGACCACTGATTGCTTTATGCGTAACAAGCTAATTTCGTGGACGGAGTATTAAATGGATTTGGCATTTAAATAACAATAATAATATGAGAAGGATAAAACTATACTATCACTAGTATGAGAGAGCGAGATGAACACATTTTTTTTATCCTTCTCTGCGTATGCGATTTTACAAACTGGCTCCAGCACTGGCACCAAATTCTAGTGCACCCATTGGCTCGCACCCGCTGTCATGTATGACCCGACCAAATTACGTTGTTCATTTTATCATATAGCTGGCATATGTCACGTGTTCATCATTTTAGTCGGGTTATATCTCTATAGCTATTTAATTCGCATACGCTAATGTTCTCTCTATATATATACTTTCTCTATGGCTAATTTAGACCACAGGGCTGCGCTCGGAATGCAACCAAACGCTCTAACCCCGTTCACGACCTCACGTTAGCGCAACTGTGTCGTTCACGACCTCGGTTGTTTCACTCCGGTTGCAACTTTTTAACTCAAATTCGATGGTTAAAAAACGCTCTGACGTATGTGACAGTAAATTTGGCGGGAAAAGCTGTAATTTTTTTAAAGATTATGGGGATCGGAAGACATTGGCATTGTCGGGACCATGACGTGACATTAATCGTAAAAACAAACAGAAAATATTCAGAACAAGAAAAATAAATTAACATAACCTCGAAATTCGAGTCTGCGCAAATGTCAAAGTCACAATTTGAGTGAAAAACACTCGGAACAATCGGAGCAAGGAAGCCGGGCTAAAATAAGAAATGAAATACGTATGTTTACTTTTTTTTACTTACGATGTTAATAGTGCGTAGGAAAGAGACGTATAATGCCGTTCTGTTTCGTTATCATGCAGGTTGTCACAAGTTAATTTTTGGCTAGTGATGGGCTTATCATCAACATTATCGTGTCGATGTCAGTCATCAAAGCAAATATGTATTTAATTTTATTAAAAAATCCAAATACAAGACTGTTCATTATATGAGTTGTGTATGTCGTAGGTATTATTGATAAAACGTTTTTTGCAAAAAATAGTAGGATTTTGGGAACACACGAAAAATTAGACAATGGCTATGATATCAATTAATCAATCTTAATGAAAAAAGTTAGTTCCGATTAGGTTTTTAAAGTATAAAAAACCTAGTTATTTAGCGAAAATTTAGTTCATGAAATTTTCCTTTAAAATCTTCTCTTCTTCACTCAGTATAATTCGCACTACCCATGGAAAAATGGCGTAAGATGAAAACACCAACTTTTCAGGAGCGTCAAAAAACTGATTTGTGAAGAACTGAGAAGTCCTAGACAATTAGTGTCTTCAGCAACATAGTAGCAAACATTTTCATACAGATACCTATATACTTCATATTTTTAAATAAACTCTGGATTTTGCAAAAATCTAAAATTAGGTGGTTACTCCATTAATATATGGAATAATAATATGATATTGAGAAACATCTAAAGTTACCGCTTTGTTGCTATGGAAATTAGGCGAACTTCGTAGTTTTATTTCGAGTTACGCCTTTATTCCAGCCCGCTTTGAAAGAACATTTGTACGTAAACAATTATATTGTTTTCTTCCATGAGAGAATATTAAGAAAAATAAAATAAATAATAGTTTAAAAAAACTAAAAAAATACGCTTTTATAGAAAATCCAACTAAAAAATAGAAAATAAATTGTAATAAATTTGAATTAAAAATAGTGTAAGAAAAAATTATTTTATTGTAAAAAAAGCGTGGGTGCATGGTATCAATAGTTCCAAATATTTTATGAACAGATATGACTAGAAGGGTTATTTTGATAATATCCTGAAAAGCACCCCACGCTTTTTTTACAATAAAATCATTTTTTCTTACACTATTTTTAATTCAAATTTATTAATATTTATTTTCTATTTTTTAGTTGGATTTTCTATAAAAGCGTATTTTTTTCGTTTTTTTAAACTATTATTTATTTTTCATTTTTTAGTCGAATTTTTTTAAAAGCGTATAGATAACGGGTCAAAATGTTTAAAATATTGAATTGTCATCGGTCCTTAATAAGTATGCCAAATTTCGAGTTAATCCGACGTTTTGAAGGGGGTTAAAATCATGTTCAAAGATTCCGTTACATACTAACATACAAACATAGGTACATACGTCTGAAGCTTATAAAAGCGTATTAATTATAGTAACTTGCGAAGTGCTGTTATTAAGTGGGATAAAAATAACAAAAAAGTTGTATCACTTATTACTTACTTATTCTGTGGCTAAAACTTTACTTTGAAAGACGTATGTGGTAAATACGTAAAAAAAACCTGTGTATATTAAATAACATAACTGAAGATACCCTGTACGCTTCCACTTGTGTGGATATAAAAAAATTATGTGTGCAGTTTGTGTTAATTAAATAGTTAGCCAGGGTGGCTATCTCAATTCCAATTTCATTCAAATTCGTTATTTCTTATGCATAATACGTTTATGACAAACACACCAAACAGTTTGCAAATTAACGCTTGCATGTACATGATGGTTATCTGCCTAGGATGATGGATTACAACCATCATCCTAGTTATCTGCTGTCAACGTCTCCAAAACCATAAAGACTCTCGCAATCTATGCTTCAAATACTGATAGATACAGGCTTAGAAAAACTTCTCTACGCCTATGTCTTTTCGCCGCATAATGGGGATCAGGAGACGGCCATAGCCAATTGCTTGGACCTTCTGCTGGCAACTGATCCAAACTGCTACTCAGTTTCAGTATCGTCACCGCTAGATTGTTCCTACCACTATCGGATGAAGTCTACTCTCCGTCCAACCTTAGCTTAAGCGGTACTCGACGTGAGGCAATAACAGGCAGCAGATTGGGATGAGTAGCGATCGTTCCTTGCATTTAACCTTAAGCGGCTCGTATGCTTTTCTTTCGATGACGTTATGGTTTGTGTGGACCCTGTGACAAATTTGCTGCTTCAGGGAATAGAAAACTATATTTCATTTTCATTTGTGATATAAAGCAAAGCAGTTGTGATATAAAACAAAGCTAAGCCTTGGTTCGAGGTTAAGTGTGGCCGTACTGCAGCGCCGCAGCATGCAGTTAACTTGGACTGGATTGACACTCCAAACCACAAAGCCAAAAATGTGTCAGCAAGGAATAAAACCTTTAACAATGCTGCTACCTAATTCTGCAAGAATGCTTTACTGATGGCTCGATTTGACCACATAGCTTTGATTTATAAGTTGACTCAATCTTAAGTCGGCCCTCACTTCTTCCACTGCTGACACTCGATGGGGCGCTGGCTCATACGACCAAAGAGAAAGCGAATTTGATTGCTTCTCTGTTCACGGAGTCTTTACTTCTTGACACTGCCCGTGAGACACTTCCTTGTCTCCTTGGACGCGTGAAACAAATGTCTGATATACCTATCCGTCAGGCTAAGGTTGAAAAACCACTGCAAATAATTGTAGACGTGAACAAAGCCAGTAGCCCGGATGGTATTCCATCCAAAATCCTGAAGACCTGTATGCCTGATCTCGCTTTTGTATTAATATGTTTCTTTCGCCTTTCTATGACTAGTGTCAAAAACTTGGAAGCTTGCTAAAGTGCAACCTGTGCCCAAAAAAGCAGTCTTGCTGACCCTGCCAATTTTTAGACACGTTAATACTCTGCAAGGCTATAAAAAACCTTTAGTGAACAACTGGCTCCTTGCATACATAGAACTTTGTCAGTGACCGAAAATTTGGGTTTCAACGAAAGTGGGGGGATCCTATAAGCAAGTCCATCTATCCATCCTACGGACTGCAACTTCTTTGTGTGTCTGAGTTCTTTTGAGTGACCTGTCGTTCAGAGTAATCATTGATGGCTGCTCTTCTGACCAATTGGTGTCTTTCAGGGATCATTGCTTTCTGCCACTCTTATCCTGCTGCATATTAACGACTTGCTAATGTTCGGTATGATTAGAAATGCAGACGATAGCACCGTTGTAGAGAGCTATACGTCCAGTGCACAGTCTATTGTAGCACAAATTCAATTTTATATAGTCAAGCGCATAAACTTGTCCTTACAGGCTGTCTTCGATTGGGGCGATGCCAATCTGGTCAAGTTCAATGCAACTTAGTTACTAGTTACTACTACTAAGTAACTAGTTCTAGGTTCTAGTTCAATTTTCTGCCAAGCTAAAAAACTATTCGAAATGTTTCCGTACAGATGGCAGACCACCTGAGCTTCTTGGAATTTATTGACGCCATCTCTCAACTTTGGCTCTTACATGACAGGTGGTAGGAGCATATTATATCGATGTTCCGATTGACTTGCTATCAAAAGTGGCTTACCACCATCAAAGAGAAAATTCGCCGCCATAACCTTACAGTGTTCCGACAATACACATCCCTTTAGAGTAGTTAAGAGTCTTCTAGGCGTAGCGTGTGCACCATCTTTTCTTCAGTGCGCAAACGCTTGCCTATATGATGAAAAAAAAACGAGTCCACACAGTCCAATTACCGTAGAAAAAGCTTAGTTTTATGGCCAAGCTGAGGCAGTAGTTTTAAGGGCCCGGTGGCGTTATCGGAAGAACGGTCGGCTTTGATGCCAGAGGTACCGAGTTCGATCCGCGCCGTGCACCAGCAGATTTTTCTATGGAAAAATGTATGTGCGCTTTTCACAGTGGCCTTCTGGTGAAGGAAAAATCATCGTTAACAAACCAACAACCCCCCATGGTAGAACTTGTAGCATACAGCTTGGTGCGCTTGATTTAAAATAAAACAAAATTAAAACAATAAAAGGTTCCATATTTCCTATCGGGTGCATTTCAGAGCGTACCTACGCCATCCGATTACGCAAAGTAATACCACCCTGCCTCTTCTTCGACCAGACCGGACTAGATGTGCGCCACCGCTATGTGGTCCATCTCCTTGCACCAAGCGTTATGCTTCACCTTTTATCATAGGTACTACCAATAAATGCAATTCTTTGCCAGTGT
Source organism: Cabera pusaria (assembly GCA_954871355.1). Taxonomy (NCBI): domain Eukaryota; kingdom Metazoa; phylum Arthropoda; class Insecta; order Lepidoptera; family Geometridae; genus Cabera; species Cabera pusaria. The sequence continues at coordinate 14,306,930 of OX940904.1, read as the reverse complement.
CTGTGTTTCCCGATAAGTATAATCTAGGAGTCTTCAAGTCGTGAATAGTATGTGCCGCAAAGCCAATGCGTTACGTAGTCGCGTGTACGAGTATGTCCCGCACTCGTGTGTGGAAGAGTGTATTCGGAGAATAGAACAGCTCTCGCTGTTCTATTCTCCGAACACTTACTATGCTATGGATCTTCGTTACTTATAAATGACTTATATTGACAAAGTTATCGGAAGGGAAATGAAATATTTTGCATCACATATATTTTATACTGCTAACCAAGCATAGAAAAAGTAAGTATATTATGTTACTTGCAAAAAATGTTATATTTTTATCACACTTAATCATAGTTATGCTAAAAAAGATTCATGTGCTTGCCTGGAAGAAATCAGTTATTTCATTTACGAATAAAAGACAAGAAAATACTGCAAAGAATAACTGCCTAATCATGCTTACTGATACTTTTCTTTTAAAAGTACCGTGAAAAAAAGGCGTAACTATATATACGCACATAAAGCTGTAAAATATCACGTGGAATAAGTATGTAAGATCATTTATGGAACAAAAGTTTTTTAGGAAGACGTATAATAATAACGTAAGATTAATTAAGCTAATACTACAAGGAAACTCTGCAAATGTGATAAGAGTAACAAATCTTACATCATTTATTAAAAAAAATGTTTCGTATTAATTTTTAGGGTTCCGTAGCCGAATGGCAAAAAACGGAACCCTTATAGATTCGTCATGTCTGTCTGTCTGTCTGTCTGTCCGTCCGTATGTCACAGCCATTTTATTCCGAAAATGTTAGGACTACAGAATTGAAACTTGGTAAGTAGATGTATTCTGTGAACCGCTTTCCGATTTATATACAAAAATAAAAAATATAAAAGTTTAAGGGGCACCCCATACATAGAACTGAAACAAAAAAAAATTTTCTTCTAACCTATACGTGTAGGGTGTCTATGGATAGGTCTTTAAAAATGACATTAAGGTTTCTAAAATCATTTTTTCTCAAAGTCAATCATTTGAAAGACAGGCGCGTCTAAAGTGGTAATATGTGTGTCCCCCCCCCCCTCTAACTTTTAAATTATGGGAGTGAAAAATCTAAAAAAAATATATGCTGTAGATCTCAATAAAAACTAACAACGAAAATTGGTTTGAACGAGATACAGTCAGCAGTTTTAGAGATATGAAGACCGCAATGATAACTTTGTTTTTCATACAAACACTATGAAAAACAATGTTAATTTTGTAGTTGCGAAAAATCATAGTAATGGAATATATAACTGTGTTACGGAACCCTACGAGTGCGAGTCCGACTTGCACTTGGCCAGTTATTATTTAAAATCAAATTGCTCCGTAATTTAATGAAATATAAATATGAAAAAAATTGAGTATATGTGTTAGTCTTTACTCTATTCAATTGTGAAATAAAAAATATTTGACGCAAGTGTGTTTGCACCATTCTTCCATGGGTAGTGCGAATTATAAAAAAGCGTTGCATCGTAATGTAGAAATAGTATGATAATGGTGCGTAAATCCGTAATACACCCTTCAACAACACAAGCCATCTTGTCCAAAGCACTGTACACCTCACGTAAGTATATACTTTCACTAAATAACACAGTCATTCTTAACTTTATAAAAAAAATACAATCATACATAAAAAATATATTCATCTGTATGCATACACATATACACATATATATTCAATAATTCTACATCTAAATATATATATCATATTCATATATATAATAAAATACAAATATTATAATAATATACACAAAATAAAAATTAAAGCAGTGTGAAAGATAAGCTAGTCGGCTAGCACTGTAAACGATTTTTTGTAAAAACTGGATAAATGGATAGGAAATATTAACTGGAGAGCTTCAAATGAGCGGAGGGAGGGCAAAAGGATTAGAAAGGTGCAGGAGTTAAAGACGTTCTTAAAGATATGGAGGTGTGGAAGGGGTGAAAAGAACTCTACAAAAGTGGCATGAATGGCATAAGTCAATTAGGTTATTAGAACTTGCCTATAAATCTTAAGTCATTTGCATAAAGGTGGTAGGACGAAGTAAGTTGCTGTGAGATAGAGTTTATGAAGACGGAAAATAAGAGGGGATAGAATGCTGCCCTAAGGAGCGCCAGCAGTCGTGTGACACCATGAAGAGAGGGACTTATCAACACAGATAAACTGCTGACATCCGAACAAGTAACTGTGAAACCAATTTATTACTGATGGTGATATGTTAAGAGAATGCAGAATACCAAGTAAAATATAAATTGATTTGATTTGATTGTTAAAATAAGTCTAGTAGCGATAGTACAGTCACATGTCCATAGTCCATACCATGACGCATGTCATCAGTGATTTTGATCGAAGCCGAGATAGTACTATGGACAAAACCCAGATGGCATTCACCTTCTCAGGTAGTGAAAAATATCATATTTTTAATTTAAAAAATGCTTTACATTGTGTAATTTAGAAGGTTAGTGCCAAAATATAATTACCTACCAAGGAACCAACACCGCTCTCCAGCTGTTGCCAGCCTCTCCATTTCTTCTTTTATAACCGATTGATTCCAGACATATGAATCATGAGATGCACCCCCAAATGTGGCATCAACATATAAAATATTTAGGTTTATATCACAAATCTGAAAATAAAAAGTATTATATTATAAAAGAAAAATATGAACAACATTGCATAAAATATTTAGATTAATTTTTCTTAAAGACTCACTATCATAGCATTCAATGAATGATAATGTTTCCTATTGAAGTAAGCCTCTTCATTTTCTGTTGGTCGAATTAGAGCAATGTGAGTTCCATCTATACACCCAACAATCCCGGGAAAACCAAACTTCTCCATAAATCTGAAGAAAGAATTAAGATACATTACCATAGTTTATTTAATATTCTTTGCAATGAATACTACTCAATTTGCTGTTATAATATAAGATAATATTATTAGAAGGATTCATACTTGTGCTTTATAGATGAAAATAACTAAACTTACTGCCCCATAATGGCTTCTCTTTCCTCGAGCGTTACTGGGAATTTTATGTTAGCTTGAAGCACTGCAGGATTATTGAGTGCATTTGTTACATCTCTTAGGCATCGGCTAAATGTTGGTTGTGACATATTGAATAAATATGACAACCCAATATTTTTCTGGTATGACCCGTGAGCGTAAAACGTCAGAGCGGCTAATATCTGCAACAAAACAGATATTATTTTTATTGTTCATGACTAAAGGTGACAACAATATTACAGGGATCGACACTTCTTTTTTATTTTACATAAGTAGATAAAACTTACTTTAAGCTGATTAGGTACAGCTGTTTTGCGGCGAGAAGTTGTCATATACGGCCGAAGTTCTTCTGTAAGCTGCTGAAATGCAGATTTGGAAATTCGAAAGTGCCGTATAAACTCTTGTTCAGGCAGCTGTAATGGAGCACTTATTGCACGTCTCAATCTTTGCTCTCTACGCAACACTTTTATTTTGCGTTGCTCTTCAGCATAGGCCAGCATTATTGCTCGAGACATATTTAGTGGTTTCAAGTAAATATCACTCAAAAGTTTTTAAAAATGCTCTAAAACACTGCTATGCACCAGTTGCTTTCAGCAATATATTGAAAGACACGGTGCCTATCATATAAATCACTCGCGAATGTCAAAATGATAGTCACTGGCTTTAATGAATACCAAATTTACGTTATCGATGTGTGAAATTAACGAAAAGTGGCCATCACTACATCTCTAGTGACGATCACCAAGTGGCTTTGTAATTTGACATTTCCTAGTTGTCCACTGAAGTTGTTGAATACGATTTGGGTAGTTTGACAGTTTTGAGTTGGTAACTCAGGAAAGTGATCATCACATTTAAGATAGTGAATAGGCCTGCTGGTCACGTTCTCAGACAGAAATTAATTATTATATCGCTATTTTCACTCAGTGAATTCGTCAAACCCGCGACACGTATCGACAAAACATAAAACTGCAAAACTAAGTTGATAGCTGACATATAGTATTTTGATGTCTTGGATAGATTTTTTGTATTTGTTAGCATTATAAGATGACCAAAGGTGACCATTTGACATTTCCCATTTTAGCTTTGTGACATGTTTAAAAATAATAAAAACAAACAGCTATGTTTTGTTTCTTTCACTCATTATGACATGCTAATTGACATAAATGAATAAAATATAGCTTACTCGATTTTTATTTTAGCCCGGCTTCCATGCTAGTCATTGTTCCGAGGAAAAACACCCGTGGTCGTTCCGGACAAGGAGTAACATAATATATACTAGTTCCGGACCTTCGAGCGAGTTGCAAAACAACCAAAATCTTCTCCGGAGGACGTAAACGCAGCCCCGTCATCACCCATGATCACTCACTCCTTTATTTTGTTTTGCTTGTTTGGATCTGTGTTATCTATGGTGTTATCATTGTTACTCTTATAATCTGTGGTACCATTTTATTAAAATTTTGTTTGTTGTTGTTTCCCGCGCGTTATTTTCACGTTTTTGCTAAAATTTTAACAGAATAGTAGTGAAAATCTCTTTGATCTTTGATCGATATCTATTTTGTAATAATGGGCGTAAGTATTCATTAATTTAGTAAAAAAATGTCCTCAAAAACTTGTGTTTTGAAGCCATCAAACCATAACATTTTTAAATTTCACTTCACAGAAGAAAACACCTGCAAATGTTAACAAAAATAAAGAAAAACGCCAAGCCAGGAAACTGGAACAACGTCGTATAGCTGATGGAATGGCACATGTGTCATCCGCCAACAAACTCAAAGATATGGCTTCGTTGTGTAAAGAATTACTCATATTCCGAAACTTGGATCTTGAAGTTGATATGTACATACAAAAAGTCACTGATTTGGATAAGGACGTGCTGCAGTGGGCTATAGACTTGACGGAACGAAATATGAAAGTCTTGTGAGTAATAAGTACTCTAAATTAGAATTACTACATACTCAGACCGTCTAATTAAGTCAGTAGGTACTACTAACATTAAAAAGTATGAAGGCAGCAAAACAAATCAACTCCTGAACTGGCTATCTACTCTGCTGTATCTGGGTATCTATTGCTGGTACTGAGCAAATATTTGCTGGATGACTGTATGACATATATGATGTAACTTTTTTGTTAGGTATGAGTATTTTGAACAGACAAGCTCACCATCTTATCTGATGTTTAGTAACTGCAGTGAGGACATAAAGAAACAGGTTTCCGGTGCAGACAACCGGTACCGATCCGTACTGGTAAAATATTTCATTGTTTCATCATTTTCTGCAACCTATTTCTTTATGTGCAAGTGCTTATGATACCGGATCGGTTGCAGTACCATACCAGTTTGTCTGCACCGGAAACCTGCCTCTTTATGTCCTCCCCTGAAGATCTGGAAGACGGCAACTCAATATCCACATAGCGCTACTGTATCTACCACTCTTCAAAATTCACAGTAATTAAGTTCATTTTAAAAAATAAGTATCCACTTCACATGTTCAGTCAGTCATTTTCAGTACCAAGTTTGAGGTATTTTATTCGACTCACAGATCTTGATGAAATGTACAATGCAAACAAACAGGAAATATATATAACCTATCAGACAAAAAAGATAGTTTCCAAATCAGTTATTAAATTATGGAGTTCTGAGGTAACAAATAAAGTCAAAAATCAAAATCAAAACACATTAATTATTACATATTCACATTAAATTTAATTTAATCTCCTTTAAAGGACTCTCCTTGGCAGCATTTCATGAAGGCTTTTTTCGGGAGGGCCTTTAGCTGCTCGTTTGTAGCTCTTTTAATGTCGAGAATTGTGTCAAAACGGTTTCCTTCCTTCCTTTCCTTCCAGCATGGTTTTTATTTTTGGGAAGAGCCAAAAATCGCATGGTGTTAAATCTAGCAAGTAAGGTCACAGTGTAACGAGGTATTTCGACTCGTTACATATTTTTCGTTTGGAAGCACATTTCAGCTTCTAAGACTGACAAAATTACCTTTTGGTTTTAAATAATTTAGAACATTTTCGTATTTAGCCATTTTTAGTCGATTTTAAATAATCGAGTTATTACTTGGTCTGTGGATCATTCCATATCCTATAGACAATCTTTAAAAAAAAAATGACTTTGACATCTGTCAATTCTCGATCGGAGACGTCACTTTTTCTTGTCCCTGGGGCCTACAAAGAGCTAAACTTTTTGTATTTTTTCTTAATCAGATTTTACAAGATTAATCCATCTTGTTAATTAAATTTGCGATGATACTCGGCGTGCTTATGGCGTAGTGCCATATGATAACGTCGTGATTTTGCGGTGAGTCAATTTTCGATAACCTAAAATGTTTCGCGTCATCCTTCATGGCGACAAATATATTTACAATCGGATTTTTGGTTACAGCCTTTGGCGCTGTTTGTTTGGACGACTGTCGTCTACTGTTTGGACGACTATGGGTGTCGCCAACTGTTGGTTCGACGCTGGAAGACGTCGTTAGTTTGAGGTGTTCGTGCGACGCACACCGTTTCGATGTCGTAGTTTTGAGCTGTTGGTGCGACGATGAATGACGTCTGTTTAGAGTGGTGTGCTCAGACGCCCCCTGACGCTGCAGCTAAGCCAATTTCATTATAACTCTTTTTATTACCCTTAAAACTTTAATTTCATATTTGCAAGATGCAAGAAAGACAATAACCAAATTTCAGTTGTAAAATGTAAAATAAATTAACCTAAAAAGTAACGAAAACCGAATGGTATTTATAGTCAAATGTTTAGACATAGTATTCCGGCTTTAACTAAATAATGTGTATCTCATTCTGGAGGTAAGGGACGTTTCGAAGTATTAAAATTTGTCATACAATCCCAAAACCGTGTTATCATTTGCCAGTCCCCCGGTCCGAGATTAAAAGTCTCAATGACACCGCTGATTTATCCTGGTAAGTTTTAGATCTTGGTAGAACAAGGGCGCTCGATATTCATAAATACTGTCTACCTAACATTAATTTTTAGCTTTTTATACTCTATAACCTTCATGTTACAACAAGTAACGTTTATATTTTTATAAACCAAAATTTTTTTATTACAATTAGCGCGAGAACAGGGACCGGAGTTACCTCCACATATATAATCTTTCTTGCATCTTATTTTTGTTTTTCTTGTCACAATTTAGTGCAATTTTTTGTTATTTTTAGCATTTTTACTTTGTTTTGTGTACTTTGAAAACACAATTGTAACTTTGTTTACAACTTTTTTTGTATTTTAACAAAACTAATTAACATACAATGTTCTTTATATGTCTTATATACTGGATAGACTAATCTAAGTGTGTACTTACTATATAATAACATTTGAGATATGCGTTGTTTACATTTTGTAAGGAACTGACCTTGACCACATTGAAAGTGCTAAGTTTTTGTTTGAATTGATATAACTTTGTCTTATATAAAGTTATAACGTTTGTTTACTGTTGAGAAGCATTAAGCTACATTCATATTAGAAAATACTAGCTTATTAACATAATTATTAACCAGTTTATTGATTTTACTTTTCACAAATAGATATAACCTTAGCCGTTGTTAATAATCTTGAAAATTGAGATAAATTGTGAATCTTTTTTGCATCTTACATACTTCACAATTTGAATGTTTCTTTGTACATTCAAATTTCTTTAAATACTTTTGAACATTATTAAATATTAACATAAACTTTAAAACATAATAACTTAAACCGTTTTTAACAAAAAATCTTATAAACTTTGATGAGTTTTAACTATTCTTTGAATTTTTAGTTGTTTGTTTGTCTTTGTTTCTTTAATATTTTTGATTATTCATCATGACTGACAAACAGGTTCAATTTCCACCCTTGTTGGAAGAGAATTTACCTGGTACTTCTAGGGATGTTATTTCTAATCCGGCGTTGGATAATTTAGTTATGCAGAATACAACAGAGGCTGTTGACCCTTTCTTACCTAACCTTGGTCATAGTAGCTTGCATAATTTTACACCTTTACCTTCGTTTAACTCGATGAATGTTCAACTCAATGAACAATTGAAAAAGCATTTGCCTTCAACAAATAAACTTCCTGATTTGAAGCGTAGTAAGATATCTTTTGATGGGAAAACTTGTGTTAGAGACTTTATCACTTCGGTTGAGGAATATTTTTTGTATAAAAACTTTGATGAAAACTTTTTAGTCGGTTCTTTTTCTGATCTGCTCACTGGAACAGCAACGAAATGGTTCCGTAGTATTCGAATTAGGGTTTCTTCGTGGACAACACTTAAAACTGAATTGTTGAACAGATTCGACAAACCTGAATTTGATTATCATTTGGAGTATGAAATGAGAACTCGCAAACAACGGAGTAATGAGTCACTTCCTGATTTCATTACTGAGATTTTAGATATGTCTAGCAGATTAGCTAATCCAACTTTTGAGAATGTTTTGATAACTATAATTAAACACAACATGTTACCTATTTACACACCGTTTTTATTTGGAAAATCAATAGACACTATTGAACAGTTTATCCGAATTAGTAAGGAATTAGAGATTTTAGTTAACTGAAAACCTGTAAAGGAAATTAAACAAAACTTTCATGCGGTTGAAACCAAACTTTCTTGTTTGAAGTGTAAGTCGACTGACCACACTTATAAAGAGTGTACAGAGATTCTTGGACCTGTGTGCTTTAAATGTCATAAACGAGGCGTTTTGACAAAGAACTGTGATACTTGTCATTCTGACAATATTAAAAATAATAATAATTCAAAAAACTTGTAAGGCATCGGGCCCAAGTTTTTGAAGAAACTTCAGGTGCTCCGATATCCAATTATAAACCTGATGATGATACGTGTAAGAGAGAATTTTCAGAATGGCTTGACTATTTAAAAACATTTTTTTCTGTTCATAAAGCAGCTCCTATACTTTTTACTAAACAAAATGATACTAGACCATTTTTAAAATTTACCATTTATAATGAAAATTTTTCTGGATTGCTAGATAGTGGTTCAAATAGCTGTGTTTTAGGTAATAACCAACACATGCATTTTTCTAAACTAGGATTTCAAATCAAACCTATTGATGCCTCCGCTTGTACTGCTGATGGTTCATCAAGAAAAGTTATCGGTCCTATGCGATTACCGGTTACCGTTGACAATGTTTGTAAACTTGTAGAATTTTTAATAATACCCTCTTTTGATCCACCTATTATATTGGGATTTGATTTTTGGTTGAAATTTAACTTAGCTAAAGACTTGTGGAAAAATATTGAATATGTTCACAATAATAAAATTCAAGTGAACGCTGTTACTTCTACAGTTCATTTAACTCCTTCTGAGAAACAACAATTAGATGAAACCATTGCTTTGTTTGAAGATATTTCTTATGAGAAAAAAGGTTTAGGCCTTACCACCCTTGTGGAACATAAAATTAACGTTACTGGCGACCCTTTTAAAAGTAGATATTGGCCGTTGAGTCCTGCTAAACAAAAAGAACTTTATGATGAAGTGGAAGTTTTATTAAAGGAAGGAATTATAGAACCTTCAAAATCTCCTTGGTGTTCCCCTGTATTAGCCGTCGATAAAAAAGATGGTGGAACCAGATTATGTTTAGATTCGAGACGATTAAATTCAATAACTGTTAAAGATTCTTATCCTTTGCCGTACCCTTCTAGGATATTAGACAGCCTTCGTGGGGCTAAATTCATATCTACCATAGATCTTTCTAAAGCATTTCTGCAAATTAAACTTGAAGAGTCCTCTCGTGAAAAGACTGCTTTTGTAGTTCCTGGAAAAAACTTGTACCATTTTGTTCGGATGCCTTTTGGAATCACCAACGCACCGGCAGAGTTACAACGCTTGGTTGATAAACTCTTTGGACCTGAATTTGACAATGTCCTGTTTAAATATTTAGATGATTTGATTTTAGTAAATGATAATTTTCAAAATCATATAGAGTACCTTAAAAAAGTCCATGAAATACTTAAAAACTCAGGCTTAACAGTAAATCTTAAAAAATGTGAATTTTGCAAAGAAAGACTCCGTTATCTCGGTTATATTGTAGACAGTCAAGGCCTACATACTGATCCGTCTAAATTAGAAATTATAGAAAACTTTCCACGACCAGAGTCCGTAAAACAACTTAGAAGCTTTTTAGGATTATGTTCATATTATCGACGTTTCATTTGTAAATTCGCTGATATTGCCTCCCCTTTAACTAAATTAACTTCCGGAAGTAAAAAGATAAAACATACTTTTGTTTGGAATGAAGAAGCTGAAGAAGCCTTCATTAATTTAAAAAATGCCTTAATAACTACACCTGTTTTACAGTGTCCTGATTTTGAAAAACCTTTCTTTTTACATTGCGATGCTAGTTCTGTAGGAATTGGTAGTGTTCTGAGTCAAGAAGACGAAAATAATGAACAACATCCAATTGCTTATTATTCAAGATCTTTAAATAAATGTGAAAGAAATTATAGTACCACTGAACGTGAACTTTTGGCAGTTTTAGATTCAATTGAACATTTTAGACCTTATGCCGAAGGAATGAAATTCACAGTCGTGACAGATCATGCTAGTCTTAAGTGGCTTTTAAAACTTAATAACCCTAGTGGACGCTTAGCTCGATGGGCTGCACGTATTTCTCAATTTACTTTTGATATTGTTCATAAAAAAGGATCTTTACATCAAGTTCCTGACGCTTTATCTAGAATCAATATAACTTCAATATTAGTTTCCGCTATAAATATTGTCTCACCAGATGAAGATATAGAAGACCCTTGGTATAGAAAAGTCTTTATAAATTGTCAAAAATACCCTTCTAGAATGAAAAACCTTCGAGTAGAAGATAATACTTTATATCGTTACTGTAAAAATAAATTTGACCCTAATAGTCGTTTGAATTGGAAAATTGTTATACCTAAAGAACATGTTTTAGATACTATTCGTTCTAATCATGATGATATTAATTCTGGACACTTTGGAATACATAAAACTCTTAATAAAATAAAACAACATTATTATTGGAAAGGAATGTTCGGAGACGTTCAAAGATATATTTCTTCTTGCGACATTTGTAAAGCTTATAAACATTCAACTTCTGCTCCTGCTGGTAAGATAGTTAACCCTAAGAAAGTTGATCAACCTATGGTAATGTTATCCGTTGATATTATTGGGATTTTACCTAAATCTTATTCTGGACATAGATTCATTCTTTCAATTGTAGATGTTTTTACTAAATATTGTTGGATATTTCCAATGATAAATGCTACTTCTAAAGTAATTTGTAAAATCTTTGAAAAAGAAATATTTCTTAAATTTGGTGTACCTAAAATCTTAGTGGCCGACAACGGACCCCAATTTATATCTAAATATTTTGTAGATTTCTTAAAAAATTTCAACATCACTAAAATATTTTATAATGCACTATACACTCCACAGAATAATCCAGTAGAAAGATATAATAAGACCATAGAGACATGTATTTCTTGTTTTGTTAAAAATGATCATCGAACTTGGTCAAGGTTTTTGCCTCATGTCCAATTAGCTTTAAATAGTAGTGTAAATCTTGCTACAGAGTACACTCCTAACTTTTTGATGTTCGGTAGAGAACTTATTTTTGATGCATCTTTACACCGTTTTAGTAAGTCTTTTGATAACTTAGATCAACTTGAGCTTGGTACCAGAGATACTTATGCTCACTCTTTAAATTCACTTAGTGAAGTTTTTGTTAAAGTTCAAGCTTATCTTTTGAAAGCTTATAAGCGTAATGCTCTTTATTATAATAGGGGAAGAAAAGTCATTTCTTTTGATGTCGGTGATGTAGTTTGGCGTAGAAGTTTTGTACAGTCAAACGCACCTGCATATTTTTCGGCTAAATTAGCACCTAAGTTTATTAAATGTGAAATTGTAGAGAGAATTTCTCCTAACGTTTACGTACTAAAGGAATTTAATAAAACAAGTACTGGACGTTACCATGTTAAAGATATAATTAAATATTAAAATTTTCATTTTTGGATTTAACTTTTATTTAACTTTGTTTTGGTATTCTGTTTTGGGAGGCACGTTGATTGTGGAAGTATGAGATTTGATGTATGGAAGAGGACGTGCAGGATGAAAGATGATTATCTGAAAGGAAACCAACACTTTATTCAAATACAACTTTAAATTACTAAACCTAACTTAGGTCTATTTTTGGAACTTTTATTCTATTTTTGGTAATTTTATTTTATTTTAGTACTTTTATCCTACTTTTGAACTTTTACCCAACTTTAGAAACTACATCTAACGATTATATTTTCTTTTAGAAATTTTCTTGGCATCAAAAGATCTTATGTATATTTTTGTATATTTTATTATTTTGGTTACTTTGAAAAGCTTTTCACTTTTCAAGTACTCAACTTTCTTTTAGATACTTTGAGAAGTTTTCCACTTTTCTAGTATAAATATTGTTTTAGATTGCTATGAAAAGCTTTCCACTTTTCAAATAGCCTGCACATAGTGTAAATACATTTTTAATATAGATGTGTTTCAGTCTTTGTGAAGCATGTTATATATTATTTAGATTATTTAGTTTGTGTTTGTTGTAGACCTAAGCCTCGGATTTGACACTTAGAGCTCTATATAATTTTTACCCGGATTTGCCTCTCGGATTTGACTCTTTTTGAGCTTTTGTCTCAGTTAACCTTTTTGGGTAATTTTTTACTCTTCATTTTTTCCTCGCTTTGACATTTTTAGTTCAAGCGTTGAAAACTTTTTAGATATTGTGAACGGAAAGTCGGTGGTGTTGAGCCGGTCACAATACAACTTTGTTGTTTTCCCAACAAACTTTTGTTAACTTGTTTTTGTGCACGGAATGTCGGTGGTGTTGAGCCGGTCACAATATACAATTTTTGGTCTTTTTGACAAACCCTTTTATTAATTTGTTAGTGTTCGGAAAGTCGGTAGAGTTGAGCCGGTCACTACTTATTATTTTTGGTTCTCTATTTTTATGAGAATAATTTGAACTTTTGTTGTTCAACTTTTTCATTGAAAACTTGTTCACTGAATCTTTTGCAGTGAATAATTATCTAAAGTCGGCAGCTAATGCTTAACCGTACTACAATATGGATAAACTTTGTTATTACCTTTTAATTTAGTTAGAATCGTTCTGAGATTATAAAAGATAGAGGCGATGGTGCTTATCTACACTTTTGTTAAATATTTCAGAAATATTTATTTGGTTTGTAATACAGATAGGTAGATGGAGGCTATGGTGCTTATCCACTCTTGAGTATAATTAATTTGTGATGGATTTTAGGATTGAGTCATATTGATGGATTAGTTTTGGTAAACCTTTACATTGTTTTTCACTTGGTTAGAAAGTTTTTATAACTTGTTTTTCTAGAGCAACTTAGTCAGTGGCTAGAAGCTTAACTGATTTAATGTTATGCTTTATTAGTGTCTTCTTTTAGTTTGAATAAATTTCATATTTTGGTGGCGGAATATTTTCTGTTTATTAATTTTTTTGAATAAGTTTTTGTTAGGAATTTTTTGGGAGTTCTTCTCAAAAATAAAAGAAGTTTCATTCTTTTATTTTTTTTTGGGAAGGTATGTACTGTAACGAGGTATTTCGACTCGTTACATATTTTTCGTTTGGAAGCACATTTCAGCTTCTAAGACTGACAAAATTACCTTTTGGTTTTAAATAATTTAGAACATTTTCGTATTTAGCCATTTTTAGTCGATTTTAAATAATCGAGTTATTACTTGGTCTGTGGATCATTCCATATCCTATAGACAATCTTTAAAAAAAAAATGACTTTGACATCTGTCAATTCTCGATCGGAGACGTCACTTTTTCTTGTCCCTGGGGCCTACAAAGAGCTAAACTTTTTGTATTTTTTCTTAATCAGATTTTACAAGATTAATCCATCTTGTTAATTAAATTTGCGATGATACTCGGCGTGCTTATGGCGTAGTGCCATATGATAACGTCGTGATTTTGCGGTGAGTCAATTTTTGATAACCTAAAATGTTTCGCGTCATCCTTCATGGCGACAAATATATTTACAATCGGATTTTTGGTTACAGCCTTTGGCGCTGTTTGTTTGGACGACTGTCGTCTACTGTTTGGACGACTATGGGTGTCGCCAACTGTTGGTTCGACGCTGGAAGACGTCGTTAGTTTGAGGTGTTCGTGCGACGCACACCGTTTCGATGTCGTAGTTTTGAGCTGTTGGTGCGACGATGAATGACGTCTGTTTAGAGTGGTGTGCTCAGACGCCCCCTGACGCTGCAGCTAAGCCAATTTCATTATAACTCTTTTTATTACCCTTAAAACTTTAATTTCATATTTGCAAGATGCAAGAAAGACAATAACCAAATTTCAGTTGTAAAATGTAAAATAAATTAACCTAAAAAGTAACGAAAACCGAATGGTATTTATAGTCAAATGTTTAGACATAGTATTCCGGCTTTAACTAAATAATGTGTATCTCATTCTGGAGGTAAGGGACGTTTCGAAGTATTAAAATTTGTCATACAATCCCAAAACCGTGTTATCATTTGCCAGTCCCCCGGTCCGAGATTAAAAGTCTCAATGACACCGCTGATTTATCCTGGTAAGTTTTAGATCTTGGTAGAACAAGGGCGCTCGATATTCATAAATACTGTCTACCTAACATTAATTTTTAGCTTTTTATACTCTATAACCTTCATGTTACAACAAGTAACATTTATTTTTTTATAAACAAAATTTTTTTATTACAACAGGTAATATAATAGTTAACAACAACAAACGGTTATTTTAACCTACTGTCAGACAATACAAGCAAAAATGTGTCTATGGCGCTCGACCTAGCATTACTTAGTTCAGCGTGCGATGTACCGGGGCGCCCCCAATACGATGTGTATTAGTGAAGGGTAGACTCAATGAAATAAAAAATGTTTACCAATCCTTTTTATTTAACTCACAAAGAACATCAAAGTCTACTACCTAACTAAGAGTAGAATTTTAAGTCGTAAAAGTGAATTTTACGCTTTCGTACAGAACCCTAAAAATATTAATTATTATGGAAAACATAAATCGTTGTTAGTATAGAATACAAATGGGCAGTTATCCCGTCATTTGAATAATAATATACTTTGCGCATGCGTGAGCAGTGACAACCGACTGGTGGATAGCAGCGCTGGCAATGCTCGAATGTTTAGGTATAAAGCGCTGTAGCTATGGGCGAGTGAGGGAGGCCTGGTAAAGTGGGCTTGGACAGACAGTCATATTATTTTCTGTCAAAAACTTGCGAATCAGTAGCGATGTGTGGCAAGGTGCATTGTTGTGTTTAAGGAGGAAACCATTAACCCATTTTTCTGGTCTGTAAATAACACATCACCAAACACTGATTTTAATATTTCATGAGTTTCTTTGGTACTTTTTGCTACTTAAAACAGAATTTAATGTTAATGTGTCGTAGATACATTAGTTCCTGGTATAAAATTCATTCACCATATTTTTTACCACACCTCATACATTTTTCAATAGAAAATTCCATTGGTGCATAGCGGGGATTTTAAAGTGTATCTTTTGAGTTTGAGTGCTGAGCATAATGACTACTCGTCCGTTGACTTATGTATATGCATGTATGTATATATTTATATATTGTGTATGTGTGTATATTTGTATGTATGTGTATTTGTATGTATGGAATATGGGTATTTGTGTATGTAGTAGTACGTAGATGTATGTGTGTAGATGTATCTAGGTATATATTATTATGATGATTACATGAGTTTTGATTATTTTATTTATTTGCACTGTAGTTAGTATCATTTTATGCATTGTACCACCAGCAACTCCTTCTAAAAATTATGTCCATCCAAAGGTTGTCTGGCAGATATCGCTTTAAGCGATAAGACATAAGACCGCCCATTGTATTACCTATAGTAATTTAAGTAATTTCCATTCCATTCCATTCCATTCCATTGTATTCTATTCTATTCGCTTTATTTACTCTAATGTATAGAAATTTATAATAATAGAGTTTTGAGGGAATACCGACTGCGACTTACAATGTATATCTTTGGTGTCAGGTAATCGACCTCTAAAGCGGCGAAACTTGACACCTCTCGGCCAGAATTCTTCAGTCAATAACATGTTGAGAGACATGGCTGGAACCTGCAGCACAAAAGAGTTAAAGGTCACGTTATGACGTGACTCCAGCTTCACGACCCGCAGCGTCAGCTTGGTCTTCAGTAGCACGTACTCCGAAACGTTCTCTGCCGTGATGGAGTAGTGCACGCGAGACACGTAAAGCAGCGTCGCTTCGGTGTTTCTAAACGTAGTAGGTGGTTAGGGCCAGTCGGTGTGGACTTGTTCTGGACTGACAGCTTTGTTGTTTTTCCTGAAGTCTAGGAGGAACAGACGAGCCAACCTTCTGTTGAGGTTCAAGGTGACTCATAATAACCCTCTCCTCGGCGGTGGCGATGGCATACGTACGTCGAGGGGTGGACGTATTTACGTGTGACATATAAAGAAGCTGAATTCATATTCCGGATGTATTGAATTGACTACAAGGCAAAGAACATAATATTCATCATTATAGCTATATCTTATCTGACTTATATCTCAAAACTTTATCCTAACTGCATCTACCCTCAAAAAATGTATGATTATAAATCGATAGAGCCATCACTTAAACATTTATAGGACAAATGGACCAAAGATTGACAATGGTCCGGTTATTGGCACCCAAGTTTTAAACCAAAACTGTGAGTTATGTGTGTACATGTTTTTTGCATTCCCAAGTACCACAATATACGTAAAATTAATTCCTGCTTATATTGTAATACTTAGAAATGAAAAACATGCACTATAACTCACAGGGTGCCAATAACTAAACCCGTTAAAAATTTGGACCTTTTACTCTAATATATGTGTGAATTGTTATTGATGATCTAACTAATTCTATTATCTTTGTTATATTCTAGGTATGAGACATGTGCATGGGGCTGGAACAAAGAGCGCAAGGCAGAAGAAATGACAGACCATGATGCTTGGTACCTCATTGCTAAGGAGACTAGCGGGCGACTGCTCGCATTCTCACACTTCCGGTTTGACTTGGACTTCGGAGAACCTGTACTCTATTGGTAACTTACGTGATTTTTTAAACATATTGATAAGAAGAGATGAATTTCTCTCGAGTTTTGGCGGGAACGTGAAAAAGTGTCTTTTCCTCACAGTAATAATTACTAAAGTATAGAGCGCGCCTACTCGAGTGCGAACAGTAAGCACGGGTCAGAACATCGTCGCTGTCCACCGGCAAGCGCGAACAGTCCACATTCTGAGTTCGAGCGGAGTGCGTTCAGTTACAATTTATTTCGTTTTTTCCGGGAAAATGATAAAATGCGCGGTGCAAACTTGCCAAAACTACACAAGACAACACACGGAACTAAAATGTAACATAACGTTTCACAAGATAGTCAGTTTTTCATACTTTTAGACGGATTTAACATCATAATGTTAAATCCGTCTCATGTGAACTTCACCCCCGCTATCACATATGATAGCGGGGGTGAAGTTCACATGAGACGTGCGGTTGCGCGTCGCGTCCCACTACACCGCCCGCCGCTACACTAGTGGCGCTTGAAGTAGTGATGTATGGCTGTCGATATTATGTCGAGGCATTTTTTATGTTCAAGTGAAGTCAAATTAAGGATATATTATTCTAATCTAAAATATTTATGTTGAGTTTTTGTGTAATTAGCTTTATGTTAGGTATGTTATACAAATAGAGTGAAAAACGGGATAGTATGTAATTAGGCATTTCTTTCTCAGGTCAAATTTTGTATTATTTAATTTGATATTGATTTCAGTATTATTGTAACACCACAATCATATTCCTTTGTGAATGTGAGTGCTCTTAGGTACTCTTACGTACATTAATACTATCTATTTCGTCCATTGTTAATATAAAGATAATATAAGAACAAACCAGCGTATCTTGACATTAACATTTTTGACTATTTCGCCAAAATATTAATAATTACAGAATATATATCACATTCCTCTCGATGTATAATACGACATGTTCGTTTTTCGTCGACACGTATCACCCTCTTCATCAATAAGCGCGCGGGCGTTTGCAGGCATCCCTACGCCAGACCTATATAATATATATGGCGTAGGGATGCCTGCTAGCTATAGCATATCTGCTTACAACTCCCAGCAAGGTTTATAGGCGCGCTCTATGCTTTAGTAATTGTTACGTCTTTTCAATGTATATTTTTTTCCTAAAACTCGTGTTTATCCACGAGAAACATAAAAATAATAATGTTCCAAACCGTTTAATAAGTTACAAAGTTTTTACGTAAAGTCGAATTAAGAGCCTCCTCCTTTTTGTGGGAGCCAGTTAAAAAAGATTGCCTCGCCTGATGGTAGACAATGATGTCTGCCAAAAACAGGGACGGTGGCATGTACATTCTGGATCTCCAGAATTCTGCATGTCACTAGACTGCACCTATTATCTTGAAACTTAAAAATGCCTGGTAATTTCACTGGAGAAGGGTTATACAGTTTAACCCTGTAAAAAAAATTGTATTAAGTACTTATACTAAATTTTTTGTAGTTGGCTCCTGTAGAATACAAATATTGCAATTACTAGATGTCGCATCATCAGAGTCATCCATTAAATAAGCTGTTTTTCTTTAAATTCAGAACCCTGCGTTTTCTTCGAGAGTACTTTTATTTGGTGAGATATGTATGGTGGAGGAGAGAGAGGTGCCACTCACGTGAGATATACATTTATAAACAACTTAAATTATTAAAAATATTTTTTATGTATTTTGGTAAATCAGTCAATTACATATCAAAATCACACACATTGTACTAAAAGTTGTTTCTACAATGTTTTAAGTTAAACCGTTATCAATTCTACCTATTTAATATCTTTATTTTGTTGTTATATCTTCGTTTATACTAATGTATAGTATTTGGCACGAAGGATTAATTATTTTAGTTTTGGATAAAGAAGTATAACTACTTACTTGCATACATAAGTACACACACACAAACACTTTTTAGGGTTCCGTAGCCGAATAGCAAAAAACGGAACCCTTATAGATTCGCCATGTCTGTCTGTCTGTCTGTCTGTCTGTCCTTCCGTATGTCACAGCCATTTTATTTCGAAACTATTAGGACTACAGAATTGAAACTTGGTAGGTAGATGTATTCTGTAAACCGCTTTCCGATTTTTATACCAAAATAAAAAATATAAAAGTTTAAGGGGGGAAGTTTTCCCATACATGGAAATGGAACAAAAAAAATTTTTTTTTTAAACCTATACGTGTGAGATGTCTATGGATAGGTCTTTAAAAATGACATTGAGGTTCCTAAAACCATTTTTTCTCAAAGTCAATCATTTAAAATATAGGCGCGTAAAATGTGTGCCCCCCCCCCCCCTCCTCTAACTTCTAAAGTAAGGGAGTGAAAAATCTAGAAAAAATATATTCTGTAGATCTCAATAAAAACTTTTAACGAAAATCGGTTTGAACGTGATACAGTCAGCAGTTGCTGAGATATAGCGACCGCAAGTATAACTTGTTTTTCATACAAACACTATGAAAAACAAAGTTATTTTTGTAGTTGCGAAAATCATAGTTATAGAATACTCTACTGTGTTACGGAACCCTACAAGTGCGAGCCCGACTTGCACTTGGCCAGTTTTTAAAATTATAATATATTCTTTGAATTTAGAATCGAATATTTATTTATTTCAAAATCTGGTACAATACGATTACTGGCAGGATTTGGCCAGCGGTGCTTCAACGGTTGTGCGTTTTGTAACTATTTTGGCAGTATATTGCCGGTGGGTACTTTTAGCGGTTAAATCGTTGTCTGATCAGGAATAACATCAGATCAACACATTCAAAGTTTTAATAAAGTCATTTCAATTGAAATTAATTTATTAGTTTACGACTTGGGAAGGTGGGATGTTGTAGTTTTTTAAGGTGTATTAAAATATAAAATATAATCATTAGGCAAATCATCAAAGCCTTAAAACGTTTCTTACTTTATAGTCATTTATTTACATATATGTATATATATATATATATATATATATATATATATTATAATAATAATAAAAACAATGCTGACATTTGGTTCCATTGATTGATCTTTAGAAAAAAAATCAGTACAAGTCGTCATGTTGCCTAAAGACAACATGATATACGAGCTTGTTTACTTGCTGTTAAGAATACTCAATTTACTAGTTATTGATGTAGGTCATTCACAGATAATGTAGTAGTAATCCATGTACTGATATTAAGTTTATTTTAAAAACTTGTTTTGTCTACTAAAGTTGCGAGTGAATTTTATTCACAACATTGGTGTGTGACTGTGTGATGATTACAGTTATTTGTCTTCTATATATTATACTTATCACAAAAGATTTTAGTACACCTACTTTATGCCGCGATTACACTTAGGTCTTTGCCGCTAATTCGATTGCGTATGAAACTCGCGCAAACGACCAATTGTAATGAACTGGTGCCCGAATTCGAGTAAAGTCATTCTAACAACCAGAACGGGCTAAGGACCAAATGTAATTGCGGCATTATCTTTGGGTGCGGACACAGAAATCCCAGGTTCTCATGCCAGGCAAAAATAAGTGTGTATCTTGTATTGTTACCTCTGTGTTGTATATTCTTATTTATACACAAAAGTTTGCAAAGACACAAAAGTGTATAAGGGGACCCTTAGCTGCGTCATCCTCAACAATTTTTTTTTCAAGTGGATAAAATTTGAACCAACAGCTTTTAAACTAAACATTTTGAAGCAACAATACTGCACTAGCGCCAATGTTAACTGAGCAGATATGATTGAAATCAGTTATATTGTACTGTTTGTACTGAATATAAACAAACCTATTTACTTCTTGACTTTGCAATTTGCATCCATCTTCCTTATTGATAAACTAGCAGCCCGCCCCGGCTTCGCACGGGTAGAACATGCCTACAAAATGTGCATCAGTTTGTTGCGTCAAATATAAAATATTAACATATTTAACAATCATCGTCATATTTCGACCAATTTACACAAAACCTTAACGAATTATGCACCTAAACCTTCCTCATAAACACACTGGCTATTGGTGAAAACCGCATGATAATCCGTTCAGTAGCTATTGAGATTATTGCGAACAGACAGACAGACGCAGTGATGGACTTTGTTTTATAATACTTACGTAGTGATATTGGACGTCCCTTTGGCGTAAAGGATAGTTACCCTGATTCTGACCCGACGGTCGTTGGTTCTAATCCTAGCTATATACCTACCAATGAAAGTTTTATGTGCATTCATGAATCATAAGTTTTCGTACAGAGGTAGTGGGATCATTGAATCAAAATCAATCAAATCATGGGATCAAAGGAGGGGGGGTATTATACGTTTAACGTGTGTATCTGTGTCTGTCTGTAGCATCTTAGCACCCAACCGGATGAACCGATTTTGATTTTATTATTGTATTTTTTTTTTGTTTGATAGATGTCTTCATCGAGAGTGTTCTTAGCTTTGATTCATGAAAATTCGTTCAATCGTTATAAAACTATGAGCTTTTTTCTAGTTAATTGCGCTATGAAATCAACTTTCATAGGTCTGATCAATTCGAAAATCTTCTTCTTCAACGATATTGTAAGAACATGGAAGCATTGACCTGATGCTGGGACATCTCCTGTACTCTACAGAATACTCAAATCCACACCAACTTACAGCTCAGATTTTAAATGTCGTGTTTAGAGTCATTGGAATGCTTTTATTGAAAAGATTATACATAGATCAGTCGGGGTGGTTTATATATAGATCATAACTATATTATACAATAGAATTGTATACAGTAAAAATATATTATTATACTATATTGACTTCAAATTGATTGTGATCGGTGGGGATCTACAGCATCGCTTAGCTTATAATAATATTTTCGTAGTAACTATGACCTATTCTGTGGTTTGACTGCAAATATTTTATTAATTTTGCGATGCGTGTATTTGAAATCCGTAATATCTTCTAGAGTTTTCATTAGAACTGTATACTGTAAAGGACAATTTTAATCTATAATATGTGGCCAAGCTAAGTAACGTAATTATTTGGATAAGGATTAATACTATATACTTGAAAATAGCCCTGGAAGTTATGTAATATTTTTTAACAACAAATTAAAGATTAAAATGGTTACTGTGAGTCAACCTTAAGAGATAGACATATGCTGTCGCGGACTTTTTTGTAGGTCTTATTAAGTTGTACAACGACCGTTTTTTAGTCGACTTAGGTTGCAAATTAGGTCTCCACGAATATACCTTCGATTTAAACGGCATAATATATAGCCTATTTTCATTCCGAAAGTTCATTCTATATATTAGTGAAAGAATTTTTTAAATCGGTCCAGTAGTTTTTGAGCCAAATCATTACAAACATACAAAAATACAAATGTTCTCTCTTTATAATATTAGTATAGATAATGATAAGTTTCCAAGAAGTTCAATAAAATTAATCAACACAAATAAGAAATATCTTGTAATTTATAAATATCTTAAATAATTATATTTACACCTAAAACAATATAATACAACAATTAACTCCCTCTAACGAAGGCACTGGTCAATTGGGCTTCATTTTATACCTCCACAAGAGACATAGTATGAAACTAATGTTTTTTCTAAATAATCTCTTTTCGAACATTAGTTTTTCTTTAGGCCACCATTTGATGCATCTTGTGCATAGATATCTGAAGAGTATGTGAAGGATAAATATGGTCATGACAGTGGCCGCTATACTGAGAGCTACGATGTCAAGTAATAAGTACTGTGAGAGAGACAGGTCTAACGCTGGTGATCGGAGATGGGTCGCGCCCTTGTGTCTTAGGACATACTCGATCCAGTAGATGCCCATGTCGACTGGCTTCATGGGTCGATCGAGGAATATGTCCCTTAGCCTGAGTGAGTTTTCTTTGTATCTGGAAATAGATTAGTGCCGGGCTTAAATGAGTTGATTCAGAAAATGTTACCATATCACTTGATATTGCGTCTTAAAAAATCGATTTCAGCGTTTTAATAGATTAATTTTAACAAAATACTTGTTCCCACTTGTGGTATGCAAGGGAGCACAAATACCACCTCATTGCTCCCAGCCAACCTAACCTGCCCGTAGTGCATCCTGCTGACCAAGTAACGAGGCTCTGGTGACCGACAAATGGCGGTATAACCATTTCAAATCATGGCGCAGCTAAATCCTACAGGCTGGTGACGGGCAGCAGCGTCACCGATGCGAGGAGCTACGTCCTGCGGTCGCCAACCTAGCCTGCCTAGCGTGGTGATTAGGGCATACCCCTCCCAATTAGCTGAAGATCGGGCTCAGTGGCGTACCTTGGGAGAGGCCTACGTCCAGCAGTGGACTGACACAGGCTGATTATGATGATGATGACTTGTTCCTAAAAATGAATCTCTATTTCCCTTGGTCACGCCATAATTTAAGAACGGGTGAAATGATTTGGCTAATTCTTTTTGTTGAGTTTGTAATTTTCATTTGTCAAATTATTGGTCAATTTATTTTTAACGCGGGCGAAGCCGCGGTGCTCAGTAAGTCTAGTATAATTTTAACTTACTTTGGATTTCGAAGTAAGTCATGAAGGGCATTCCTCCACTCGTATTTGTCAGACTCTTTGAGGTGTACAATTCTGGCGACTCCCCGGTCTTTCATAGCTCGTGCGTTCAAAGCTTGATCTGCATATAACGGCACCATCAGCATCGGTACTCCGCAAGCTACAGACTCTTGTGTGCCCAGTAGACCTCCGTGAGATATAAACAACTTCACGTTCGGATGACCTGAAATAATGTGTATAAAATTGAGATCAGGTGGATCGATTAATGGTCGACAGCGATTAATGAATTTTGCTCCTCGGACCCTCGACGCGTACCCTCGGACTCAAGGTTAAGAAAATATAGAATAAATAATACAAATCATATTGTTGGATGGAAAATCGTTTAATTATTAAGGGTTCCGTATCCGATGGGTCCCAACGAGACCCTAACACTGAGACTCCGCTCTCCGTCCGTTCGTCTGTCACAGGGCTATATCTTTTGAACCGAAATCGGTGGACACTTGCAATTTTCACATAATTTTTTTTGATATCTTATAGGCTAGAGTTTGACCACTATCTCACCTGTTGTTAAGTGATGATGCGGTCGAAGATGGTAAGCACGCTAGGCCTAGAATGGAATATGACTATACTATTGCCGCTATAATAAAAACAAGTAAAGTTAAAATTAGTGGATCCCTATACAAGAAACGTGTTTTATTTAGCGCTTTCGCTCGAATTTATGAACCGTAATATATACTTAACATTTTCACAGAGTTTGTATTACTTATTATCTTTTCTATGGTATTACTATTGGTTGCCACAACAACAATGGTATGGACACATATGGATTACAAACCCTACATATGGTAAAATAAAAATATTTAAATTAACATATTTTTAAACATTAAGGAACGTATATAAGAAACGTGTAATTTTCTTTTCTTGTTTATTGCACGGTTATATTAATTATTTATACAATGATACGGAACCCTTCGTGTACGGGTCCGACAAGAACTTGGCTGGTTTATTCGTTTTAAAATTGTATATGATGGAAAACGCCTATCAAGGTCCTCATATGCGAAAATGTGACCTAACTGAAACTTACATAATGTAGCATATTGCGGTATCCAGTCCATAGTGTAGACATTGTCTGGTACCGTGAGGTTCCTAGCCAGCAGAGCTCGGTCCATCTTCACAAAGACAGTCTGTGGCAGCTGCGCTATCACGGCAAAGATCTGAGACAGCTTGTCGCGCGGGATTGTCTCGATACGTGACATTGAACCAAAACTCCAGTAAATAACGCCCTCGCTTGACGCATCCAAAAGTTTTTTCATATCCTGAAAAAATACCATAATCTTTACTTTAATATTTCTGTGGAAAACTGGTCGATGTTTACCAATATGGAATTGGTAGCCACAGAATTAGAATTATAAGAGCAACTTGCCACAAAACGGTCACTAAACCAGACGAAGAAATATGTTTTAAAATTGCTATTTTAGATTTTGCAAACAGTTTTGTTGAGAAAATTAGAAAAGCCAGAAATAGAATAGAAAATTAATAAACTGGCCAAGTGCAAGTCGGACTCGCACTCGTAGGGTTCCGTAACACAGTTAAGTATACCATAACTATGATTTTTCGCAACTACAAAATTAACTTTGTTTTTCATAGTGTTTGTATGAAAAACAAAGTTATCTTTGCGGTCGCCATGTCTCTAAAACTGCTGATTGTATCTCGTTCAAACCAATTTTCGTTGTTAGTTTTTATTGAGATCTACAGCATATATTTTTTTTAGATTTTTCACTCCCATACTTTAAAAGTTAGAGGGGGGGGGGGGGGGGACACATTTTACCACTTTAGACGCGCCTATCTTTCAAATGATTGACTTTGAGAAAAAATGATTTTAGAAACCTTAATGTCATTTTTGAAGACCTATCCACAGACACCCCACACGTAAAGGTTTGAAGAAATTTTTTTTTTTGTTTCAGTTCCATGTATGGGATGCCCCCCCTTAAACTTTTATATTTTTTATTTTTGTATAAAAATCGGAAAGCGGTTCACAGAATACATCTACCTACCAAGTTTCAATTCTGTAGTACTAACAGTTTCGGAATAAAATGGCTGTGACATACGGACGGACAGACAGACAGACATGACGAATCTATAAGGGTTCCGTTTTTTGCCATTCGGCTACGGAACCCTAAAAAGGGAAGACGCATTTTTTTATTCTCTCCGAGCCCGATCTTCGGCTCATTACAGGACGTAGCTTCTAGCACCGGTGACGCTGCTGCCCGTCACCGGCCTGTAGTATTTAGTCACGGCATAATTTTTAATGGTTATACCGCCATTTGTCGGTCGCCAGAGCCTCGTTTGTTGGTCAGCAGGATGCACTACGGGTAGGGTAGGTGAGGTTGGCTGGGAGCACTGAGGTGGTATTTGTCCTCTCTTACATCCCAAATCGCCTGTCAAATTACAAATGCTAAAAACAAATATTTAAGGGGATTATATTATACAAAAAATGTATTTTTTTAAGGGTTCCGACCTCTTTTTAACCGACTTCAACAAAAGGAGGAGGTTTCTTAATTCGACCGTATATATTTTTTATGTTTGTTCGCGGATAACTTCGTCGTTTATGAACCGATTTTGATTATTCTATTTTTGTTGGAAAGAAGATATCCCAAGTGTGGTACCATGGTAATTTGAGGTCTGATAAGTATCTCTAGATAGAGATATGGAGATAAACACCTCAAAATTGGTACTGAAAATTAATAGCGCGGCATTGAAGTCGGTTCTTTTTAGTTTATTAAACGATCTTATTTTACCTCAAAGGGTAAAAAAAGGAACCCTTATAAGATCACTTTCTTGTCCGTCTGTCTGTGTCACCACCGATTTTCTCAGGAACGGGTGGATCTAGCAAGTTGTTTTTTTATTTTATTTTATGAATTGAATACCAGATACTAAGGTCTATCTATAGTCCCTCCCTAGTATAAAAATCATGGTCCTTAGTCAACACGATAAAAAGATATGGGCAAATTTAGATTTTCGCGTAAACTTGTAATCTACCAGAAATGTACCTCCTTATTCAACTTTTTTATTTTTCGGAGATTTTCTGTACTTGTGCTATAAGATCTTGCTTTTAACCGAAATTGACAATTCTAGGTCAACCGGAAGTACCCTATTTTTTATGGTTTAGGGTCGAAAATCTATAGGGTACTTCCCTTTGACCTAAAATCATGAAATTTGGCAAGAAGCAAGGTCTTGCACTTATAAAGGAATAAATCTGAAAACCGTAAATATGTAGTTTACAATAAAAAAGGTAAATTTACTATTACAAACTATATTTGTAGTTAATGCAATACGTTTTCTATGGATCAAACTACAAAGTTAAGTTTGTCCTGTAACATAGTCTGAGAAGTTGATACGGAAGATTTGGTGGGCGAGACCAACTCGACTGGGCCGGACTCGCCCACCGAGGCTTCCGTACTAAATTTTTAGACTCATGCATTTTTTTATTTTAACTGATAAACCATAATAGATCAGAACTTGAAATCTTCACAAAATATGTATTAATATAACCGCTATAACAAAAAATACTAAAAAAAGAATAAAGTTAAAATAGAAAGTAAAAAAAAGTTAGTAAAAAAATTAAAAAAATGCTCAGACAAGGAACTTGTTTTTTCGGGCGGTTTATGCTCGATCTTACAAATCTTTATAGAAAGAGACTTCGAATTTGCTCATAGTATATATTATAATGGTTGCTATACCATCAAAAAATAAAAACTAAATTAAATTATAAATTTAAGGAATACAAAACATATATTTTCCGGCAAATTTTGTTCAAACGGAGCCCTACGTGTATACTACCCTACTATCCGACTCGCACTTGGCCAGTATATTTAATAAATTTCTATATAGAGTTGTTGTGTAAAGTAAGTGAACTAATAGGCGTTAATTTGGCACGGACCGGTTGATTCATATGACACTATCTGTGGAGTCAAAGGGCCCGGGTCGCGGCGATAGGCCGTAGTCGGTTTCCCTATTGTACTGTGAAAAGTGGGTCATTGATCCTAGGTACCTATCTATTATAAACAACATGGAAATGTTGTTATTGAAATTTACTCATATTTAATTATTATTTATATGGCTAATGTGAAGTGCCGCCTTACGGTGTTCCGACAGCACAGTCCTTGAGAGTCAGACCATTTAAGGCCTAGCGTGTTCACCATCATCGACCACATCATCGCTTACCAAGCGAGATAGTCATACGCAAGCCTGTACTACAAGATATATAAATATTCATAGGTGACGTTCCCCTTTTTA
Source organism: Cabera pusaria (assembly GCA_954871355.1). Lineage (NCBI taxonomy): Eukaryota > Metazoa > Arthropoda > Insecta > Lepidoptera > Geometridae > Cabera > Cabera pusaria. Next base: position 14,279,011 of record OX940904.1, on the reverse strand, counting down.
AGAAGTTGTAGTCACTAAGAAGCAGCGGGTTTAAAAATTCTAACGTAGGATAGAATTTCTTACATACATACAATCACGCCTTTTTCCCGTTGGGGTAGGCAGAGACTACTTCTTTCCATATGCTACGATCCTGACATATCTCTTTCGCATCTTCTACTTTCATGAGCGCCTTCATGCATGCTCGCCGGTTATATGTACTTTTTTATTAAAATTTAAAATATATTTAATTATTATAATTTTAAATTATATAAATTAATTAAAATAAATAAAAAATACTATTTTATTGAACTGCTGACATAGGACAACGATAGCTTTATTAAACATATAAGTTGTAGCATACATGAAGATCAATGGTTGTATATAGTTTTGTTAGTATATAAGCAAAAGGCTACAAAGCCTCGAGCATCGCCGCAAAGTCGCCAGTCCATCGGTTTTTTAACGGATAGGTCCATTTCGGAGAGTGTGCTATGGAACTACATAATCTGGTTCCGCCATCCCCATTTTATATTAAAACAAGCAGGGATACTAAGAGACGCCACCACTATTTGATGGATATTCCTTTTTACCCGACTACGGCGAAGCAAAAAGGAGGGTTATATTTTGACCGGTATGTGGGTATGTTTGTATGTATGTTCATCTGTTCCCTCATAACTTCTAAATTACTTATCATAATTTGACAAATGAGGTGTCGTTGGACGCGTCTTATTTGTCTGCTGGTTATAGGCTATGTAATGTCACAAGAAATTGATTGTGGCGCCCTCTAGAGGGCACGAAGTCAAGAACTAAAAAAAAATCATCCAATTCACTCCATCGTGTGGGGTATCGTTAGATAGGGATTTTAAAATGAAGGAAGGGTTTGGTACATCATATTTTTTTCAAGCGTAGCGTTTGCGAGATATATCCCGTCGAAGTCAAGAAAACAAATTTTTACCCCACTAAGAATATGTATAAAATACGATGATTAAAAGTAAATTTTTAATATAATAAACGATACATATTGAATAGTTTGTACATAGCGATCTCAGAGGAGAATATTTTCTTGTTTCATACTTTTTAGAGCGTGATATTTCAGTAGTCGGGTTTTAGTTTTTGAACTTATTGTTTATACTAGTACGAAACTATAACTGGGGGCGGTATGGTCATGAGGCTGTACTTTCCCTAGGGACGAAAAACCATTTTTTTCGTCAAAATAGTTCAGTCGTTCAAAATATCGGCATCAAATAAATCTACTTAAGTACTTACTAAATGTTGCGCCATATGAATACAATCTACATTGCGCTTTCATCTACAGAACTCATTACATACGAGAAGATTTTGACTAATTCATGGGACTTGTCTCATCTCAAGTATTTATTGTTAATTAGCCGATACCCGGCGTGAGCTACAACGCAAAAAAAAATTCCTACTGTATACGTCTAAAACCATTGTCGCATTATTGCCTTTCTAATGAAAACTTTGATGGTTTCAAAGTATAAGGAATGAAGGACATAATAAGTAGAAACATTTTTAGTGTTTTATATATTATTGGTTTGTCATTCAAACCAATAAATCTATATATATATATATTTATGCCTATGCGTTTGTAAGCAATATGAGACCTGATGGTATTGTTTGTGAAACCAGGTGAATAATAATCTATCTAAATCACAATAACGAGGGGAACTTGATCTGATCAAGTTAATATAAAGTATTGAATAGAGAAAACGCGCAATCAGTGTGACCTAGTGACTTTAACGATACGCATAGCGCATGCCGCCTATATGAATGACGATAAACGCATACCACCCAGGCAAGAGATAAATCTCACAGCTGTAAGGAACTATCTATTGCAATTGCCAGACAAAGTCTAGTTGAATTCTTAGAACTGAACGATATATTCTATCCATATTATAGCCAATAGCATCTAGATTATGTCGTTGTTTTGAAAATCATTTGCATAAACCAAGTTTGGGAGGCGGTTTGGTATGGTTGCTATGAGTATTGGATAACTTTCGTCTGTCCAGCGCCTTGTCTTACTACCCTCTTCTAATGAGGGCTAACGTTTTTCGTGCACCAGGTGGCGCCACTAAGTAAAATGGTCCTGACAATGACAGCTGTCTTGAGAGTCTCATTGTCAGGTGTGCTTGTGTTGTGGTCACGGGAGGTTGTGGTCATACAATTTATTGAAATGTCAAATGTAACGATATGTCAATGTCAGGTTGGGATAAATCCTTTTGTAAAAATCTTTGTAGTCCACTGGTCCCCCCTAGCGGTCATTTCGCACGCGATAACCCCCATTTCAGACAAAGAGGTGAGATAGTAGTAAAGTGCCTGTTTTTAATTAAATAAAAAAAGATCGTATAACCATTGCCTACTGTACAATCTTTTGTTTTGACGAATAGTTTACAAAAACTAAAGAAGATCGACAAACGAACAGACGGATACAATTTATTGCCGATTGTTCGGGAAAAAGGAACGAATATCAGATCGAAAAGCACGCATATATATATTAGTTACCTTAGGCAGTGTTTGGGATTCATCAAGGTGCAAGCCACCAATTTCTACCATCGTAGGAACAAGGGGGCGTACTTCGTTAATGCTGAAATGGCTATTTGACAGCACTAGACTGTAATTCTGCGCTAAAGCCTCCAACTTCGGTCCAGGGCCGAACAGACTGTCAGATATAATCTGAAAATTAATAAAATTCATCATACTTCTGCATTTTAATGTATAAATAATGCATTTTCGTAAACAGAGATTAGGTATGTTTCAATTACTGTTACTAACCTGGGAAGGAACTTGAGATTTGTATCGGTACATGATCTTCGCTACAGCGACTGCAAAAGTGTTCGCAAGTCGTTCCCACATCGTCATCCTTTGTCCGTAGCCCATCATATAGGAGGAGACGTACGCTGTCGCATCAGGGTTGCCTAGCTGCTCGTTGACCCACGGCAATGGAACGCTCGATAAGAAGCCGACGACTGGAGCTTTGAATCTTCTTCCCAGTGGAAGAAAACAGTCACTGCCGAACACTTCCACTATGACCATATCGAACATTTCGTTGGAGTTTACCAGCGCTCTGACCGCTGGCAGTTGTGACACAGTGTCACAGGCGTGGACGCATTCTTTCATGATTTGTTCCAAGTTCCGGATGAAGTCTGGCTTCAGAGATTGATGCTGTTCGGTCAGGTTGTTCTTAATATCTGGTATCGTCCCTGCCAGACTTATTTGTTGTATGTTAGGCGGGGGGTTCTTCTGCAAAAGACATAGTCTAAATTATTTTTCGTCACACAATTTTTTTAATGTAATCATTTTCGAAGACTTTGAAAAAAGGATATTTATTTTGTGTTAACCCTTGTATATTATTTATTACGCTCCATTATCAAGTTTAAAAGGTCATTGATCAATCGGTGTTATACCTACTTACTTAATGAAAAGTAAACAAATTGATAATGTGGTATGATGAATGAATAGAACTCGTGTCTTCGCACCCTTGGGGTAAAAGTGACTCAGTAACTACTTATATATAAACCTTAGTAAAGCCTAAAGGTGCAAAAAGTCGTAGATCGCACTTCGCAAACATAGCTAAGCAAAACTAACCGTAAAATTGTATGTTCTGTTACTGTCCATTTAAATCCCTTTTAGATTTTAGGTGACTTCTACTATTTGACTGGCCTTTTGGTATCTTTTGTACAGTATCTTTTATAAGCTAAGTGTTGTACCATTCAAGTCAAGATCGTATGCATGCATTCGTAAATAAACGTTTTGCTAACCCGATTACTAAAGCGGAGCTTGTTTAACCTAATAGCTAATAGACCTACCCTACATGTCTTCGGTTGTGTAACACAAAATATGTTGTCCTCATTATCATTTATCACCAAGAATTTACCTTCTGTTTTTTCTTTTGTCCTGCCTTGAATTTTATGTGGAATAGAGATAATGTCAAATTGAAGAAAATCTTATTAAATGACGCGATATTTTGCATTTTTTCTGCCCTATGGCTCTGGATTGACAAAACACACATCACAAGTAGGTACTTAAGTACTGTCTGAATTATAAAGTCGTCGAGTGACCTGATACGGCATTAATATGGACATTGAACTTGGATGCACTAAAGTCATAGTAAGGAGAAAGATAAATCTGTTATAAGAACATTCTTTCCTTTGCACTTTGCGCTACAGTCGATAATATTAAATATGCCAGTGCTGTAGCTTTTTGTATTGTACAATATTAAATACTAGCGATGCGCTATGGCTTTGCACTGGTGACATTTAATATCGATACTAGCGCCACCAATCGGAACCAAAACTATCCTATCTTTCGAGCTAGAAATCTCACCTGATGTTAAGTGATGATAATGGCATCATTATCACTTAACAATAACATTAGGTGAGATAGTGGTTAAATGCTACTCAGTTCAGTATAAACAACCCAACCATACACATTTTCGAACAAAATTGAATTGAAATCGTATAGGTGCTTTCAAACAGGTTAAAGCCTAACAAACAGTCTTGGATGCTTCGATCAAAAACACACATAGAATATCATTGATGTTAAGCTACTTTTCGGTAACAATTCAGGCGGAACATCGATATGCTCTTAACACCTGTGGATACATACATGATTTTTTTGGTTTGTTTTGATTGAATTTTGATAAAATTTGGTATTATCATACAGATATCAAACACAATTATTATTAAACTCTGCTTGGATTTTGTCTGTTCCTGAAAATTGATTTTTTGAGGTTCTACATTTCACTGTATATTTTTTTGTCTTTGTTACCTCAGAATTTCGCGTCATGTATTTCAAAAAGAGAGAATGATTCCCGTATGGACCCATTGTAATTTTATCGAGATCTTATAAGTATCTCCAGAGGTATAGGGATAACCTCAAATTTAACTTACACTGAAAATGACTAGCGCGGAATCTGAAGTCGGGTTTTTACGTTTTGTAACGATTTTTAAATTATCAGCTACAGTTAAAATGACGTGAGATGTGAGACCTATGGAGGGAGATTAAATTTAAATCCTAGACAATCTTTGTTCTGTTTATACTTCTTCACTAAGTAAAAATAGTCAGGGCCAGTTTCACCGGTTCCTGATAATGCGTCAGACAACTATCTATAGTTGTCTGACACATGACGCCATATAAAAGCTGTCAAAAATCTGTCAGATTTCTTCACTTTAGCGGTATCAGAAACCGGTGAAACTGGCCATAAGCATTGCAAGGCAGGTTCGATAAATCTGGTAGGTACGTACCCACATACCTACTTACGGTATTATGAACAACAGTTTCGTAGAAATCAAAAAAAGAATGGACAACATATTGCAGAATATATCTAATGTAATCATTCCATATGATTTCATTATTAAAATAATCGTGAAAGTTACACATATTAAAGTTTGTAACGGCTATTATCACGTAAAAAATTTTTATTTACCGGAAAATTAACTCCGACCAGTTAATTTTCCGGTTAAAATTTAAATTTAACGTGGTAATAGCTGTTACTAACTTTAATAATTCCATATGATTTTTTAATCCTATAAAAATATTGTGTACTTATATACAACCTAATTCACCGGCTCACTGTACATTATACCTAATAAAAATAAAAATATCTAATACTCTGCCCAGCTAAAATATTCACGTGCCCATAATAAATAAGATTTTTACTTAAATAAATACATAAAATTGCGCCTTTTTCCCGTTGGGGTAGGCAGATACACCACATCTTTTCACATGCTACGATCCTGACACACGTCTTTCGCTTCTTCCACTTTCATGAGCGCCTTCATACATACTTGCCGGTTATAGGTACTTTTGACTTGGCCTTTCTTTAAAACGTCTCCGATCTGATCGTGATACGTTCGCCTAGTTCGGCCTCTACCGGCTGTCCCATTCACACCCTTCACACTTCTTATAAATCTGTTTAGTTAGTCTTCCATCCATCCTCTCTAGATGTCCAAACCATCTAAGCATCACTTTCTCTATCTTTGTCACTACATCTTCTATCACTCCACAACATTCCCTTATCTCGCTGCTCTCAACCTTATCCATCAGAGTCACTCCAATAATACTTCTCATTTCTACAGCATTAATTTAACTTTCATGCTTCTTCTACCATCCCAGCATTCACTACCATACATGAGTGTGGGAACTAAGACTCCTCTGTGTACAGCCAGTCGCGCTTTTTTACACACGTTCTGACTGCTCATAAAGTTAAGCAGTGCCCCACTCACTTGGTTTCCTGCCAAAACTCTTCGTTCAATATCACTTTCATACCTTATAATATTTAATAATATTTTTAGAAAGTAGATAATAATTAATATGATTCAGGGGGGGGGGGGGGGTCGTTGAACTAACTTACATTACTAACGTATACGCCTGCAATTTTAATTACTTATTCCGCATTAGGTTTACATACATAACATACATTATTCAAGATTCCCAAAAAAAATCAACTGCAAGTTGAAAACCAGATAACGTGAGAGTACTAAGTACGAAAACATGCTGAAGTACATACCATAGGAAAATGCGATACAAGCGTGATGTTGTGGTCCCTTCGTGCGAGAGCCTCGATGAGTTTGCCATACATAGCGTAGTGGCTCTTGGTGTTGGTCGGCAAGACGGCGAGCAGCCTCGCGGCCTCCGCTGCCACTAGCCATACCGTCAGCCACGCCAGCGCCTGCATCTCTCAGCTGCCCGTCTCGATGTGCCGACGTCCCGACACCCCGTCTACATCGCTATCGACCCTGACGTCACTCAAAGATTACACCTATCGACCTATGCACCCTACTTTATTGAACTCACTTGCCGAAAGCTTCGCCCTACTATACCTTCTCGTATCGCTGCAGTACCGTATGCATCTAATGCATACGCGCTTCGTGAGTGTCCGAGTCGGTTGTATTGTATGACAGATATAATTTCATACCGTTGTTGAAGTGGCGCAACGCAGCCTCATACAAGTCATATTTCAAAGTGCTCAGTGAATATTGGTTGAAAGGATTTTACAGTTAGTAACTTAGCAAAATCATTCAGATGCATTTCTAATTACTGCTCCTTAACTATTAAAAAGCATTGCTTCCTATAACAATTTAATGCGTATTTATGATTCTTTCTCAATTATCCTTATGAAACTTAAACAATCTTAATGTATGATAAATGTATCTAAAGAAATCCTTAGTAGTGACGTTGTGTGTGGTTTCTGATAACTTATAATATTTTTTACCCTCTGCTCTATACTTGATACTTAATTGTCTTCGTAATTGCAATTAGCAGTAACATAGCTTGGTGAGCTTCTAGGTATCGACTATCGGTTTTAATAATTAAATAAAAACGTGACCATAAATATTGTTAATTGTTGTCCACGTTTTCACAAGACCGATCATATAACACCATTTCTTAATAGTCGTGGTAGAACTAGAACCTAAAAGGAATTTCAAAATCCAATCAAAATTTCGAATAATTCATAAATTACTAGCAAATACCCCGCGACTTCTTTTACGTACACCAAGAATTTAGTAGCCTATGTTCATTCTAATGCTATAAAGTATATCCTTGCTAAATTTCAGTAAGTTCGGATCGTCCGTTTAGGCGTGATTAGGTAACAAACACACGAGTGACAGAGCTGCAAATGTTTTTTTAATATTTAAGAAAGTATGGATTAGTATGGATACTACAGACTTACTAAAAGTACGCGTACTACAACTACTTCTAACCATTTATTTAACTTTCGACAGCTCCAGAGTCGGATTTAGGTGCTATAAAAATATCGATTGACTAACTAAAAAGGATTGTATTTCGAAACAAGATCAGATAGTTTGTTTTATTCGAAACTTTACACATAAGTACTTCTTTAAATAAATAAGTAAGTACGTGTTGTAGGATTTTTTGAAATGGGGTAGGTAACAAAGTATGAAAATATGGGTTTTTCGGGTTTTATAAATATGAATGCCGATTTACCTTAGTCACGCGATAACATAAAAACGGGTGAACCGACTTGGCTTATTCATATTTGATGTCTTTAATGATAGAATCTTTTTTACAAAAGAAAAGTTTTAAGTAAATAAAAGGAGTTTTTAACGCGGACGAAGCCGCGGGGCGCTTCTAGTTATTAATAATAATAAAACCGGCCAAGTCGAGTTGGACTCGCCCACCAAGGTTTTCTTTTCTAAGTGCTGTAAGACCTTGCTTCTTGCCAATTTTATGATTCTAGGTTAACGGGAAGTGCCCTAGGTTTTGATTCCCTTGAAATCACAACAGATGCGAAAAAATGCGATTTAAACGGTCATATCGTTGACTTACAAGTTTCATTTCTTTACAGCTGAAAGATACCGTAGACCCAAATATTTGATATAATTTTCAACTTTATACCTTTCCGCGTTCCTGAGAAAAAGGGTCTTAACACTCAGAGAGACAGATCGCCAGCAAAGTGATCCTATAAGGGTTCCTTTTTACGTTTTGAGGCACGGAACCCTAAAAACTTGTAATACATTTTCATTATCATAAATATAACTTTTATAAGGTACTAGCGGTAAATAAGGGCCACCTTAATAAAAAGTTAAATAATTCGTTATATAATAAGGTTTAAAGAAAAAAATATGTAATCAAAATAATGTTTATTCTTTATATAATCGAAACAAAACCTTTTTTCCAAATTTGTTGTGTTAATTATATTCAATTTTTACATTTTTTAAAACCCTTCCTATGGCCCTTGTTAAACATAGGTAGTCTATTAAGGACCGCCGGTCAACTAAGCACAGAAATTAATTCTCAGCTTAAAACTAGTACTTTCAAGTCCCCTGTAGCCAATGTAATTATTTGACATACAAAAATCATTTTTTTTTTCACAAAATTGAGCTGAAAATTAATAATGGACCTTATTAAACTTAAGTAACAAAAAAGGAATTAAACAAACACTTAGCGTCCGTTTATAAATAAACTTTTTTCATAGTTTAAAAATATCCGATCTACATAAAACGTTGACTCAAAAAAAGAAAGAAATTAAAAATCAACGAAGTGGAAGATATTAAACATACGATTATTAAATTAGTATATTAAGGTCCACTCCAAATATACATACAGACAGACAGACAAAAAAATCAGATGAAAATTGTTTTGGTCTTGTCTTGATGTCGCAAATAATTACTGTTCATAAAAATATTCAATGTACAAACCCGACCCCTCTAAAGTGTTAATATATGTATAGATTAAAAGCAATAATATAAATCAACATTACACACTTAATATGTTTAATAAGGGCCGGCCTTTTTTATCCGACTTCTATATGGCTCTCATTAGACAATGGTACCTATTTCAGTAATCAATAAGTAAAATTAATAAAAATCAACAAAACGACAAAAGCTTACATGGATTTGGCAACAGCAATGTGTACAATAATAACTTAAACAACCAGATACACAAAAAAAAACTGTATATTTATGAGAAATCTTAATGTTTTTGGGAGAAAATTTTGCTATCCAGGCGCGTAGACCCGTGGACAGTTTCGTGAAATTCGTGGCTACTGACAAGATGGCGGATCGCGCGATGATGCGCTTGCGTTTTTAAGCCTTCCTATTGGTCCTTTACATGTGTGTGTATTTGGAATCTAATAAGACAATTGGAAGTGCGATTTTGTGGAAGTGGCTCGTATTACACACCGGCCCTTACTACCCGCAGGTACCTTATATAATACAAAAGGCCTTGAGAATTTCTGTAGCTTTAGGTAGGTACGCATTTTTTGGCTTACGCGTCTTATATTTAATTAGATGCCCCTAAAAACCACTCCTTCCGAATACTTACGCACGACCTTTCATGACGGATGGTGAGGTATCATATATGTAGTATAATTCGTTCCTTATTAGCGACACTATGGAATGGTGTAATAATAAAGGATGTGTTTCAAAATCAACGGATTCGATTCCTGACTAATAATATCGATTTTTCAAAAATCCAATGATGTACTTTTCGTTTTCATTAAATCGGGCTCGAGACTTCTTTGAGTATTTTTCGTTATTCCTAATAGTTTCGGATTTGAAAATTCAACCTGTATATCTTATAAGCTAGCGTTTGACCACTATCTCGGCTGGTAGTAAGCGAAGATGTGATCGAAGATGGTGCACACGGGTCATGTGCTGCCAGAACAGCGTAAGGTTATGGCGGCAGATTTTCTCCTTGATTCTCCTTGTTAAACAATAAATTATACTGTGCAGTCGTTGCACCTAGCCACAGAAATATGAACTAACTTATTAATATTTCTGTGCACCTAGCCTAGCATTTAATAATCGTTTGACATTGAATAAATATCTTGCTATAAAAGAGTGCAAGAATTAATAAGTACGTAGTTACTATCTGAATGTTTTGTAAAATAATGCCCTTCTATCTTTATGCACGTGCCTTCTACATGCGCGTAGATAGTTATTGCGACAGACAATTGTTCAATCATGTTCAATCATCAATTAATCCTACATAGATTAAGCAGTGTTGATACGCTGGCGATGCCCTATCGAATAAATAAATTATAAGTAAAAAATATTTTTAAAAACAAGCTTTTATATGGGACATGACCTAAAATGTTAAAAATAAATGCCAGTAAGTATTTAGCGTGTAGGTACTTACCTATATTCTTAAAAGCTTGGAGCACTACCCGTTTTTCAGGCTAGGTAATTACTATACTTCAGTGCCTCAAGCTTTTAAAAATATATGTAAGTACCTACACGCCAAATACTTACTAGAATTTATTTTTAACATTTTAGTTCATGTCCCAGATAAAAGCTTGTTTTTAAAAATATGTTGACTTATAACTTATTTTTAACTTTTTAGTAGGTAGGTTTAGATACCGACTACCTACCTACTACCGAAGTATTTAAGAGAAGGCATGTTGTTTTAAAATATTCCACGGATATTTGGTGTGATTAGTGGTAAAGTGCTCATCAAGGAAAATCAATCGACTCGGTGGGGCTATGTTGCTTTATAACAGAAATGCCATGGCCACCTTACAGCTTCATCATCAGATCCTGGATATCGTTTAAGTGTAAAGTGCTCCTCAAGACAAATCATTTGAGTCCAAATTCACTGGGGTTACGTTATTTTATCACAGAGATGCCGTGGCCACCTTCCAGCTTCATCACCAGTCGCTAAATATCATCTAGGTGTAAAGTTCTCTTTTAGACGAATTAATCGAGCCCAAACTCGGTAGGGTTATGTTGATTTATCACAGAGATACCGTGGCCACCTTCCAGCTTCATCATCAGACCCTGAATATCATCTAAGCGTAAAGTTCTCTTCAAGACAAATCAATCGAGCCCAAATTCGGTGGTGTTATGTTGTTTTATCACAGAGATGCCGTGGCCACCGTCCGTCTCCATCATCAGACCAGCTCCATGGTACCATATCATTGTATTGTCACCGAAGATACAATAAGTACACCAAATTTGAGTCCAATCGGCAATCGGGAAGTGGGTCTAATTTAGCTTCCAAGATTCCACCCGAACATACATAGTGACATACATACATACATACATACATACATACATTGCAAGTTAAATAAAAGCTTGTAAAAAGCGTTGAATTATCCAACTCTTAAGCCATCTGAAGCTTAGGTTTTATGAATAAATCGAATATTTTTTTTTTAATAAACTGGAGAAATACGAGTCAAACTTGCACTCGTAGGGTTCCAATTGAACAAAATTTGGCAAAAAATTAAAATTTTGTATGGGGACTTCGGGACCCCCTAAAGGGGGTTCAATTTTTAATTTCATTTAGTTTTCAACCGACTTCCCTAAAAGAAGGAGGTTCTCAATTCGTCTTTATGTTTATTTTTGTGTTTATGTTACGTGATTACTCCGTGAATTGTGAACCGATTTGAATGATTCGTTTTCTTTTAATCGGTAGGGTTCGTTTCCGAGGTGGTCCCATTGTAGTTTCATCGAGATCTGATGAGTGTCTCCAGAGATATGACGATAAACGTCTCAAACTTGCTACAGAAACTGACTCGCGCGGCATGGAAGTCGGTTGATTTAGTTTTTAACCTATCTTAATTATTATTATTTGATGTTATAGCAACCATTGTAATACACACTATGAGCAAATTTCAAATCTCTATCTATCACGGTTTGTAAGATCGAGTACAAAACATCTGTCCAAATACACGGTTCTTGTATGTGGATCCCCTTTAATTTTTACCCGACTACGGCGAAGCAAAAAGGAGGGTTATGCTTTTGACCGGTATGTGGGTATGTATGTAAGTACTCGTATGTATGTTTGTTTGTATGTATGTTCATATGTTCCCTCATAACTTCTAAACTACTTATCATAATTCAACAAATGAAGTGTCGTTGGACACGTCTTATTTGTCTGCTGGTTATAGGCTATGTGACGTCACAACAAATTAAACGTGGCGCCCTCTAGGGGGCACGAATTCCAGAACTAAAAAAATGTTTCATCACACCCCATCGTGTGTGGTATCTGATTTTAAAATGAACGTTGGGTTTGTTAAATAATATTTTTTATGTAGTGTTTGCGAGATATATCCCGTCGAAGTCAAGAAAACTTACTTTTACCCCACGCGCCATCGCAAAGCAGCAATAGGGAGGGTTATGTGTTTGTTGATCGCTATGTATCGACGTAAGTAAATTGACATGTATGCATATACACATTTATGCAAAAACTTGGGGTTTTTGCATCCTTTAAATAAAAAAATAAGTTAAAAAACTAAAACCCTATCTCCAGAGATATGACGATATACGTCTCAAACTTGCTACTGAAATTGGGTCGCGGGGCATTGAAGTCAGTTGTTTGAGTTTTTAAACTATCTTAATTATTGGTAGATTTAGTGATCCCACTACCTCTGTACGAAAACCCATGATTCATGAATGCACATAAAACTTAATTGGTATATATATAGCTAGGATTAGAACCAACGACCGCCGTCGGGTCAGAATCAGGGTAACTATGCTTTACCCCAAAGGGCCGTCGAATATCACTACGTAAGTATTATAAAACTAAGTCCATCACTGCGTCTGTCTGTTTGTTCGCAATAATCTCAATAGCTACTGAACGGATTATCATGCGGTTTTCACCAATAGCCAGAGTGTTTATGAGGAAGTTTTAGGTCGTTAATTCGTTAAGGTTTTGTGTAAATTGGTTGAAATATGACGATGGTTGTTAAATATTTTAATATTTTGTATTCGATGCAACAAACTGATGCAAATTTTCATCCATCTGTCATCCAATCGTTGACGTCAGACTATTAAATAAATATTATAGTAGGGTTGCCAACCATACACGTACCTGTGTGTTTCAGTACTTCAGACAATTTTTATATTAAAAAAAGTTAAATATATGAAACACAACTTCAAGAAACGCTGTACAGATTTTGCTGAGAAGGACAGAAAATAGAGGCGCTGGAAAAAATATACAGCTAAAAGTTCAGCGCATGTGTGCCTTTGGTACGTAGGTTATCTTTCTAGGGTTATTACATGATAGCAATATCAATGATCACGACATCCTGCTATTGTGTAACATTAATTATGGAATGGGGATTGTCAGTTAATTAAGACGGATCAATTATTACTAAGCAACAGTTAATATCAATAAAACTTTGTCGTACCAATATCTATTTCATGACCCAAGTATTAATGATAAAATTAGTTGCTTTTCTACTTCTAGTTAGTAGTAAGTTGTAGTTAATCATTAAATCAATGCTAGGTATGCAACGACCTACTTGAGGTCATGATAGATAAGCGTTCTAGAATAATGATCGGGGGACGATGACACTACAACATTAACACCACTAAGTAGTTTCTTTTATCTATGAAGTGCGATTCATTTTCACTGTTTGGTTGAGAACACAACTTTTAAAACTTTTAATTAGTGCGGTATGCAATAACTAATAGAAACTGGCCAAGTGGAAGTCGGACTCGCACTCGTAGGGTTCCGTAGCACAGTAGAGTATTTTATAACTGTAATTTGTCGCCACCAAAAAAATAAATTTGTTTTTCATAGTGTTTGTTGTTTTTAAAATGTATATCTCTAAAACTATATATTGTTTAAACCAATTTAGGTTGCAAAATTTTTTAGATTTTTCAATCTCTTATTTTGAAAGTTAGGGGGGAGGGGGACACACATTTTACCACTTTGGAAGTGTCTATCTTTTAAACGATTGTCTTTGAGAAAAAGTTTTAGGAACCTCAAAGTAATTTTAAAGACCTATCTATAGACAATTAGACACCCCATTTACTAACAATATTATTTTAGAATTTCTAGTGAAAATTAAAAACTCTAGTTTCCTAATAGGCATGAACTCTATCGGAAACCGGTGTAACTGGCCTTTAAATTTTATAAAGTCTTGTCAGTTGTCACCATTTGGAGATTTGACTGGCCCTTTAGGTTGTAGTCATACGAGAGGTTCGAATATCATATTAAAACATATTGTCTAATACAGTGTGGATTTTCTAGATGGGATCGTAATGAAAGGCACCGTTTACGTAACACACTAAAAAACACTTCCCGTACTATCTAAATCAACCCTGTTTATGTACACCTGCACACAATGCTCATTGTCAACATCATCACTGCCTATCGCTCTTGGCACAGCTAATACACACACACACTTACTATTTTCCATCATGTCATCTGCTTCGACATCATCAACACCATCACCATCTACTTCACTAGGAGCCAGCGACCCCGGGCCTACCTTCGCTTCATAAAAGAGCTGGGTTGGCTTGGTTAGTCGCTGTCAGGGGGGAATGTACAATACACCCCAAGCGGGACGTCAGTGCAGGACAATGCCTATTAAAAAATCTAATTTTTAACCCTAAACTCTTATAATAATGACTAGTAATGTTTGTCTACAGTTACGAGGTGCAAGTAGAGGCAGGCGGCCGACGGCGAGGGCTCGGGCAGCGGGTGCTTAGTGTGTTAGAGCGCCTTGCACGAGCCACCAACATGCGGTGTGTACGTCTTACAGCGCTCACGCATAACCCTGCCGCGCAGGCGTTCTTCCGTGCATGTGGGTGAGTTGCCAGTCAACCTATTATATTCATGACATAGAGAAATAATATACATAGAGATAACATTAGCGTATGCGAATGAAATACCTATAGAGATACAACCCGACCAAAATGATGAACACGTGATACATATGCCAGCTATAAGATAAAATGAACAAGGTAAATTGGTCAGGTCATACATGTCAGCGGGTGAAAGCCAATGGGTGCACTAGAACTTGGAGCCAGTTTGTAAAATCGCCTACGCAGAGAAGGATAAAAAATGTTGTTCATCTCGCTCTCTCATACTAGTGATTGTATAGTTTTATCCTTCTCATATTAACATTATTATTTTAAGGACAAGTCTATTTTAATATACTCTGTCTAGGATTCATGACAACTGTTACTGTAACTTATGTGAAACGCTCGCTACGCTACCCGCTAACTACATTTTGTATCAAAAAGATTATTGCAAAAATTGAAAATTTTTCCATCTTCAAAATGTATGGATATCGTTATCTTCGATTTTAGACAGTAACCCTTGCCCCTGTTGGTTCGAAAGAGTGTATTGAACTTTAAAAAAATGCGGATCGCATGGCGTCAATATTTTTTTGTTTATTTTTTTTTAAATCTGTGAATGCAACACAAAATCTCAGATCCTCAGAACGTTTAACTAAATCTACAATGGAAGCCCTGCACTTACGTTCCAATCTCAAAAACCATCTGTATAACCCTAAATATATGTAGTTAATTTATTTTTAGGGTTTTAGGGTTGTTGTGAAGACCTGATGTTAAATGACGATGTGGTCTACGATATCAGAGAGCATAACCTTAAAACCTTACGGTGTTCCGGCTGCAAACATTCCTCGAGAGTCAGAGTCTTCTAAGCCTAGCATGTTCACCATCATCGACCACAATCAATTTATATATAAATTATGTAGTCATACACCTAGCGGTTGGTGGTACTTACAAGGCGAAATAGTGGTCAAACGCTGGGATATAAGATATAAAATAATTAAGATAAATACTAAAAAAACTAATAAATAAGTTAAAATACTAAAAAAAACCTTCCATGCCCCGGGAGTCAGTTTCAGTAGCAACTTTGAGACGTTTATCGTCAATCTCTGGAGATACTTATCAGATCTCGATGAAATTACAATGGATCACCTCGGAAATGTACCGTACTGATTTAAAAAATCATTCGAATCGGTTCACAATTGACGGAGTAATCGCGTAACATACATACAACAACAAAAATAAAACTGCCCAAGTGCGAGTCAGCATCGCGTCTCTTATCGCATACTTAGGGAGGGTTCCGTACAATACGAAACATAACAGAGTTTCAACCTCATATATCTTATTAATTGATATTACCAAGAATATTTGGTTTGGTCGCGATCTAGAAAGACGGGGCTCGTTTACTAGCGCCATCTATGTCATTTTGCCGAAACTAATTAGATGTATGGCGTTTAAAAACACGTTCTTTGTATGGGGACCCCCTTTAATTTTTGACTTTATTTTGTTTTTAGTATTTGTTGTTCTAGCGGCAACAGAAATACACCATCTGTGAAAATTTCAACTGTCTAACTATCACGGTTAATGAGCAATAGCCTGGTGACAGACAGACAGACAGACAGACAGACAGACGGACAGCGGAGTCTTAGTAATAGGGTCCCGTTTTACCCTTTGGGTACGGAACCCTAAAAACAGACGAATTGAGAACCTTCTTTTCGGAAGTCGGTTGAAAAAGGAAAAGAGTGATGCGAATCTGGAAATGGAAGATGGTATTGAGACAAGGCGCAGAACAACTGGCCTTAGTTCAATTCACATAGCGCAACTATCCCAAATCGTCTTCGATTTTAACCCCTCATGTTGCTTATTGAGATATATTGAGAATGTTATGCGATTCTTATTTTTAATGCAAGCAGGCAATAATGTTACACCCTTGAGACAGGGTCTATGTACATAGAAATAAATAGATAAACCAAATTTTATGTTGTGCATTAATAACTAAATAAATAATACAATCTTCAACAGATACAGCACCGATGAGACCAGCCCAGCTCAAGAGGAGGCGGCGCACTATGAGATCTTGAGTAAAAGCACCACAGAAGATAACCCTGATGAAAAGGAGGACAGCTGCTAAGTTTAATGGCTTCTGTACAAAAAATAACATCGCAAGCGTGAATGTACCTACATTAGCATGTAAGTGATTTGTGTTCCATTATTAAGGTACATACACGACTGAATTATATTTAACTGACTTCCAAAATAAGGAGGATATTGTCAGGGATTTATATGTATGTTCAATAATACTTCTAATTTCGCCGAAACCACTAATTGGATTGCGTGATTCACTGAGAAAATCTAGGTAGCAATTAGAAAAACAATACAACATAATTTGTAAATAGAAAAATTCCTAACGGCTCGACAGTAACTGTAGATAAATATGCGTTTTCGATAATAATTAATAGATATAATTAGGTACTAAATCCGTAAAATGCTTGTATGAAAATCTTGTGAATCATTACGATGATTACGACGAACGGATATAACCGTAGTTGTAGTTTGTTTACCACTTGTAAAAGTTTTCCAACAAAAAGTATCTTTTGTGAGAATGTACCGGTCTACCTTAAGCGAATAAAAATTGATGTTATGGCTTACAATATGTTGTACCTATCATCATTATCAGCCAATTTCCATCCACTGCTGGACATAGGTATATCCAAAATCTACAAGTCCATCGAACTACCCTTACGTTGAGAAAATTCTAGATTGCGCGACCGTCTTTTGAAATGGACTTGAATTTTGTACGCGTACATACATACTTTTATTTCTCTCAATTCGATTTTTCTATCTAGTAGATTTTCTATCTGGTAGAACATAATAGATCTTAATGATATTTTTACATATAAAATATTATGGACTATATTATGTATGTGATGAATAATTGTTTTTAATAAAATTACCTTATTTACATTAAATAAACTATTAACCAATACACATATTATAACTATTAATTTTAAAAGTTGTTAAAAATTGACAATGAATTAAATTTTCAATTCGATTAATAAATTCAACAATTGAAATTACCAATAGTATCTAAATAAAACAATATTGTTATGTCAAATTTAAAAAAAAAGGTTAGTAAAAAAAACATAACCATCCCTTTTGCTTCGGCGTAGTCGGGTAATAACCCGCCCCCGAACGCTCCGAGTGCAAAGATGCCCATCATACTCGCCGCATATCCACACTGACTATAAATTAATTATATGTAAGAGAAATCATAATTTAATTTGTCCCCATCGATACCCATTCCAAGCTTGTGTAAAATTCGTTTTTTGCATCATAATCTATTTATATAAAACACAATAATTGTTTCTACCTATGTCGGTTGTAGACTTCGAAACCATCCAACCGATGTTCATTTTTATTACATAGATAATAATGTGAAGATGGTTTTAGACCCCAAAGACAATGCATGAATGGATGGACCTAACAATTCGGTCCATTCATGCAGTCGATTTTCAAATTTTCTCATACAAAAAATTAACCCTAATTCTTAAATTTTAATCATTTTTTCTTTGTTTAGCGTTTAGCACACGCTGGATATCCGCTAGCATGAAATATAATTGACTCCGCACACTTGTAAATGTTTTTCGTTTATGTATATTTTCTTAGCTATTACTTGCATTAAATAAAGTGAGCTGATAAAGTTCGATAGTCTTAAGGCCTCTTTCACCATCTACAAGTAAAGTTTCTAGTAGGCTAATCACCGGTTAATGTTTTGAATAACTTTATTTTGCATGGAACGCACGTAACGTTAATTGGGACAAACTAACAAATGATACACGTGTTTACTATAATTAAATACACTTTCTTAGAAGATCGTGATAAAAGCCCTTATTCATAGACATTATGTAAGATAGTAATATGTATGCTACGATTCATTTCTGCAAACTGGTATGAGATAGCGTATGAGATAATATATATAGTACATAATAATACATAGTTTCAACTTATAATTCTTTTCAAGTGATCTAATTGTACCTATAACAAAAGCGCTTTTAAAATGTTGTTAAAAAGTCTATAGATTACATTAAAATAGAGTAAAAGCAACTAGCCAATGTTTCAACTAAGGTAATAATTGATTATAATTATGAATTGTATTGAATGTAAAAAGTTAAAAATCAAATTAACCTATAGATTTAATTTTAATTGGGCAGTTAATTAATAATATCGTAACGGTAAAAGTCAAATGGCACGTTACTTCGTAACGTGGTTATACGAGAACTTATCTACATATTTGTTATTATATTATCTTCACAGTCGGTACACGTAGCCACTCACCTCTAACACTTGTTAAAGTGGGTATTGGGTAAGTACCTACTTTCATGAATGGAAAGCTATCTATGTATATGTGTCATAAACTATGTATTGTCTTAGTACTAGTAGACACTTTTTGTCCTTTACTTATACGAGTTGTTAGTACCACAGAATAATTAATAGTTCTATGGTACTATTCGTATAAAAGGTTCCTAGGTATATGTTTTCGACTTAATTTTTTTTGTATCATACCTGGCAAGCAATATGTTGTAATGTGTCTGGAGTTTTATTAATTGTCTCCCTATAACAGAAGCGTGGCACAGAAAACTAGATTTTTGATTAGCGCGTCTCCCCTATAACATCCAGATGTTAATGATCACAAATGCCCTGAAATTCAGTAGATGTAGTTATATAGAAACTATGCTTAGTTCTGGGGGTTCAAAGGGGGTTGTATGGAGAAACAAGATTAGATGGTATTTTCTATTCGAAACTTCACACAAATGCTTCAGTAAATAAATAAGTAATAACGTGTTTCAGACTTTTTCGAAATTCAACCCCTAAGAGGGTGAAATGGGATGACAACGTCTGAAAATCAATATTGTTTTGGATTGCGCTAAAATTTGGCATGCAGATAGTTGTTATGACGTAGTGTTCTGCTTAGAAAGGATTTTCTAAAAATTCCCCCCGGACATTACTTATTATTTTTAATTATATATATAAACTTATAGATTTACTTAATAAGTACTTCTGTAAATACGTGTTGCAGGATTTTTGCAAGGGGTTGGTAAAAAAGTCTGAAAATCAATATGGTTTTTCGAGTTTTATAAATATGAATGAATCCCTATTTCCCTTAGTCACGCAATAACTTGAAAACGGGTGAACCGATTTGGCTTTTACTTCTTTGATGTCTTTTATGATAGAAATGTTTTTACAAAATAAAAGTTTTAAGTAAATAAAAGAAGTCTTTAACGCGGGCGAAGCCGCGGGGCACTTCTAGTGATCGATATTTTTCAGTTAAGTACAGAAAAAATACTCGGTATCCTCCGCAGTTCCGGGATTCCAACCTCATTTCTATTTATTCTTTTAATTTGGTGTATTCCAAATTTACAACGAAATAAAAAACATAAAAAAAATTTACAATCGTAACTTAAAATTCTATGTCACATATTTAATTCCATAAATATTCACGAATTCAAAGCAAAATCTTTAACTAATGCGATTATTACCATTTCAAACAATTGCAATGAAGATTTTACGTATCATCGTGTGGTTGTAATGTTAACATTACAACCACAAATTATTTTTATTACAACCATTAAATATTCTAAACCACACGATGATACGTAAATTCTTCATCCGTCTTAAGACGGCAACCTGTTTTTTGTATTCATTGACTTCGTATGTCATATGAAGTTATAATTATGGTTAAAACTTAGACGACGTTATCATAAGTTTAGATATCCGAATATTCCAAATTACGCAGGTGTCTAAATTATTCATATTATATCTCAAGTAGATATTGTTGTGTCTAGCTCTTAGTTATTCATAAAATGTACCTTTTAATAAGGTCTTAAATGTTTGCACTAATTTTAGTGCGGTAGATATAATAAGTTTAGTCATAATCATAATTGTTGTGATGATTATGATTTATGACATTAGCAAGTACGAAACTACATTTCTGAACTAATAAATAAAAATTATGCCTAAAACTTATCCACTTATATGATTATTAGTTTGAAATTACTAATGGATCTGTATATTACATTGAATACAATATAACATTGATTCAAACATTAATTTGCGTAAATTTGCGGGTAATAATAATTAAATTAGGCAATGACTTGATTATATTAACAACTTACAATTCATTTTTAAATTGCGGAATAAATAATTAATGAAATAGTTGATTGTATAAGTTGACGTATAATTGTCAAGACTAATGTGTTTCTAGAACTTATTTATATCATTTGTTTGTAGAGTTTATATACTTTTATATCAAATTGTACAAACGCCACTTACCTACTATACCTAGCATTATTTTTAAAATAAAGTCAGGTGTTAAAGTACCTTATTGTATTTTATTCATGTTACCCAGATAAAGAGTAGCTGATCACCAACTTTTTTATGGCATAAATGCGATTAACTGAGTTGGCTTGTTTTCCTCTTCACGGCTAATAGACACGACGGCGGATTCGACTGCATTTTCGCACAGAATTGGCCAATAAGGACGAAGGACACTTTAACGCGGGCGAAGCGAAGCGTGAAGCGCTGTTATTAATAAAACATATGTTACAAGTAACATATGTTTTTTACCTGGATCCTTATACATACATAGACACGTAAAACACGGCTTTTTCGCGTAGGCGTAGGCAGATACTGCTTCTTTCCACATGCTACGATCCTGACATACCTCTTTCGCTTCTTCCACTTTCAAGAGCGCCTTCATACATGCTCGGATCCTTATTCATTGATAATAAGCGCTTTTTAAATGCCGGAAAGACAAGCACTTGACCTTCGACGACTAGTTAAAAGATACATCTCAGACATTGTATTAAAGATCATAAGGTTAAGATGAGTTGGCATAAATGCACATTTTCTTAAAAAGTATTTACCTATTACTATTTAGATAATTTTTTAAATTGAAACTATCCATCGGGTAAGATCGTGTGATCTAGCTTGTGTATCCTTTTTAGGATTCCGCATCCTAGTGGTTCCATCGAGACCCTGTTAGTCCGTCCGTCCGTCCATCCCTCCGTCTTTTTCAGTGCAATTTTCTGTGGCTGTATCTTCTGAACCGTAACAGATAGACACAACAGGTTGGTAAATAATAAAAAACAAAGTTGAAGATTTGGGAAATCCACATACTAGTAAGTAGGACCATTTTTAAAATGTCCGACGGTACTTGGCCGGTTTATTTTTGAATGCTGAAATTTGCTGAAAACGGTTGGCGCTTGACCACTGGGTAGTATTATTATCTGTTCTGTGCCACCGGGTACAGTATCTTTAGTGATGATGTAGCACGTTTACCTAGAAAATAATTCACTCGAGACTTGAAGATACCTAAATACTATTTACATAGAAAAACAAACTTCTGAGTTGAACAGGAACTCTTGAGTCCTGACACAGGCAGTGAATTATTATGATAAAAGCAGGCTTTTTATAAAGCGATTTACCATGAAGCAGTGGAGCTTCTTATGGTGTCCCTGGTTGACCGATTAT
Source organism: Cabera pusaria (assembly GCA_954871355.1). Classification (NCBI taxonomy): domain Eukaryota; kingdom Metazoa; phylum Arthropoda; class Insecta; order Lepidoptera; family Geometridae; genus Cabera; species Cabera pusaria. The sequence goes on along the minus strand of OX940904.1, from coordinate 14,256,497 downwards.
AATATGGAGACGGTGGAATCAAATGCAGTACCTACCGTAGCACACTCCGAAATGTATCCGATAAAACTGATAAACCTGAGACTTTACAGTGATGTGTCACTTTAAATCATCTGCAAGCAATATAATTCGTAGTCAACAAAATTGTTTAGTCGATTCTAGAACATTTCTTCAAGCACGGACGCGATAACTGATAAGTGGTTACTTATATTTATTATATTATAACTTATCAAACATAATTAGGTACTGCATCCTATTTACGCATCACAATTATTGTGTAACCAGTCTAATCTGGATAGAAATCGGTGGTAGGTTCACAGACAAACAATAGAATGACATGCATAATACCTATAATAACAGACGCACTCACGCATATGTATCCCAATTTAAGGGCATTTGGCGGCTCGAGATAATATATCTCGAACAAAGTTTGTTCATAGAAATAACAAATCGTATTTGGAAATATGTTCAATCAACCGCAGTGAACACGCCACCTTGACAATGTGCACGTTTTTGTGCAGTTTTTTTATTATCTTGGTAAGTATTTATTACCTTACGCTCTGGGAAAATTGGGCAATTTATTTATTCACCTTAACGGTAGATACTAAGACAAAACGCTGTAGGTACTTCTATTTTATTTGGTATAGGTAAGCTAATCGGTTATATCATAATCATCATCATCAGCATCCTCTGTTAGTCCACTGCTGGACATAGGGCTCTCTTAATGCTGGCCACTGAGTCCGATCTTCGGCTATTTGCATCCAATGACTGCCAGCTATCATCGGCTTTATAGGTACCACAGAAGAAATGATAGTACTACCTGGGTAGTTACTTACGGGATTCATTAGGCTAAAACTTGTTTTATCTTCATAGTAGTTATCGCATTAGAAGACATTTGTATCTACGATCTTACCTTATAGAAAATGGCTGTGCTGTATAAGGAAGAATATTTCAATTATTGTAGTTTGGAACATAGATGCGGGATGCATGTCTTGTAGGCTTGTTCCTGCTCGGTCATTAAAAAGATCGCTCCGAACTAGTACATTCTTTCAGCTGTACTAGTTCAGACTTCTAGTACTATTAGTACAGTAGGTCATAATTACTCAATTAAAAATAGTCCCTATGACTGTTACCATAATGTTCAAAATAGCTGTTGAAAATAGCATAGAGTGCATCTCACTAGTTACGCTAACCCATTCGTTCATCGTCCTTTTCATTGCGTGAGCATGAGCAATTGAATCACAGACAATAATCGCGAACGAAGTACTAAATGTAGTATGTACTAGTAGACTTACGGAATAGTTCATTCTAGTTCAGTGTCAAGTATTCATTCATATAGTACTTAGTACATGAACTACACAAGGCTAATGTCTTGACGGCCCGCTTTTGGAGTCGAAATACTCGAAGCTGTTTAGAAGCATGCCCGCATAATTCGATACCATGAGTCAAATAGACTGTACGCTACCAAAGAAGCAAGTGGGAACTGCGAACGCACACTGCACGCGTAGCGTACAGTCTTCTCCTGAAAGGGTAGATGCGACCCTACTTAGTGCGATACAGTCTCCGCAAAACCTTTCCACGCAGCTTGTCGATGTAAGAATCTCACGTTAGTGTTGAGCCCATGTCGTGTGGAAGCCTAAAAATAAAGCTGTCTTGACCTAAACAATTGCCTCTTCCTCGGGTTGGACCACAAGCTGACGTCGTAAACGGCCTGAAAGATCAAAGTTCAAGAACTGTTTTTACGTTGAGTTTCAGGCCGTTATCCTTAAACCATAACAGAAGGTCCGACGCTATAATGTTTTAAGATGTCGTTCTAATTTCTTAAGCGAAGTACCTACTCGTAACTATAGCCGCTAAATCATCGGCATACATAAATAATTACTTCTTCCTTTAGTAGTGGCCTTTGGCAGGTCGTTTATTAGATGGGAGAAGGCTAAGTTCCTAAGCGGGAAACTTTGGAGTACGCCAATGTGATTTATTATTACCCTCAGATTTGATTCTGCCCTGGTCTCCAAAGACATATTGAGTCCTGTCGGTCATAAAAATTGACTTTGGTAGTTCCTGATTACCAAATAAAATCCTAAATAAAAAGCTATTAATTAACACAACATGAGCTAGCTATGTATAGGAGAATAACAGGTAAACAATAACGTCATCAGGTAGCTCTTAAATAATATATTTCCAAATTTAAAAATACCTATTGGACACTAGTTATAAATATTATTTATCATTTCTATCACAGCAACGAACACACTCGCCTTTCTTTAAAATCTTTTGCATAGTAGTTCAATCATCAACAGTCTCTATATCCAAAGGAGATTCAGGCCTCACCTCAACATCTCTGGAATCGTAACTTGAAATGCTATGGTCATCTGGTTCTGTACTTGTACAATCATTGAACTTGCTTTGAGTTGTTGAATCAGGGTCATTGGTCGAATCGACGACGTTTATCGCTCCAACAAATCTGTGTCCAGTTAAGAAAGCTTGAGCATTTCTAGTGATGGAAAAGTGTGTTTGTGACAACCAAGTATTCGGAGGAAGGCCATTGGCTAAGGTGGTGGGTTGAAGGGTAATTCCGGCAGGTGGAGTGATGTTGGTGCTTTTTTCTCTCCTCTCGCGAGCTCGACGGTTTTGGAACCAGATTTTAATCTGAAATAGTTTGATTATGTTTAGTAGGTACCGACAGTTTATTTTTAGAATCTAACCCCTAAGTTCAACGACTATTACTGTTAAACTAATAAAGTTATCTTAACCGCAATAATTTTCCTTAAAAGTTCATGAAATGCGCTATTATCACGAATTTTTCCAGATTTTTCAAGCCAGCAGTTTAGCTTTTAGAGGGGGGGGGGGGGACGCCCTACTAGAACAAAAATTTGCACTTTAAAGTTTAATATTTTGTAAATGGAGCATTCACTCGAAAAATGGTATTAGCAACCCTTAAATCATTTTATAAGACCTAATCAACTATACCCCACACGATGGGGTAGACGATGAAAAAAAAATTCATCCCCAGTTCTCATATAGAGGAGCTACCCTAAAAAAAATATTTTTCACAATTTTATTTCAGCACTTTGTCGGCCTAATTTATATACATACCCCTACAAAATTACAGCTTTCTGGTATTAACGGTCTCTTAGCAAAACCTCGGACAGATAGACAGACGCACATGACGAAACTATAAGGGTTCCTTGTCAGGACTACGGAACCCTAAAAACGGATTGCTGCACGAACGTTCGCCCAGCAATTTTTTTTTTTATCTATGGGTGTATATCTGTATATTAAAAATGCAAAAAGATAGCTTAAATACGAGTATTAATGTGCCGTGAAAGCTAAATTAGTGCCTCTTAAGATATTTCAAAGAGATTACGATACCTTTTTCTGGGCGAACGCACACGATAAAAATATCTAATTAAGAATGTATAATAAAAACTAAAACATAGTTATTTCTCTCCGCGCCATGGATGGATCTAAGCTGAGAGTGTTAGAACTTGGACCGACCCCACTAGACTCATCTAGCAAGACTTTGTTAAATCAACAAAGCGGTTCGAACTTTTTTTTTGAAAGAGGCCTAGCGATCAATAACATGCGTGTATTTTGACGACTTATTTATGTAGGTAACTAACATAATACGTAAACTATTTCCGTCGCGATTTATTTCATGCATCTAATAAGCCGATGTATTTGTCCAATAGCTGAGCCGAAGCCATCTGACGAAGTTGACCACTTCTAGCGGGAGTGTCGTCGCTTCTAAGCCGGAGATTCTTAAGGAAGTAAAAGACTTCTACAGCCAATTATACACCTCACAAGCGTCCCTTCCCCAACCCGGTATTGAGGATCCTAGAGCCACTCTAACCCGCCACTATACCGAAGATCTGCCAGAAATCAGCCTAGATGAAATTGTGATGGCTCTCAAACAGCTTAAAAACGGAAAAGCCCTCGGAGAGGATGGAATTACAACGGAGCTCTTAAAAGCCGGTGGAACCCCTACGCTACTACAGCTTCAGCGCATTTTTAATTCTGTCCTCTTTTCGGGGAGAACTCCGAAGACATGGAGTAAAAGTGTGGTTGTTATGTTCTTCAAAAAGCGAGACAAAACCCTTTTGAAGAACTATCGATCTATCTCCCTCTTAAGCCATGTCTATAAGCTTTTTTCGAGAGTCATCACAAATCGTCTCACGCGCAGGCTCGACGAAATTCAGCCTCCCGAGCAGGCTGGGTTTCGAGGAGGATACGGCACCATAGACCACATTCACACAGTGTGGCAGGTTATACAGAAGACCGAAGAGTATAACCAGCCCCTGTGTTTAGCGTTTGTGGACTATGAGAAAGCCTTTGACTCTATTGAAACCTGGTCTGTTCTGGAGTCTCTGCAACGGTGCCAAGTTGATTGGCGATACGTGCAAGTCGGTATCGGTCTCCGGATGAACTTGGATAAGACCAAGATCATGTTCAGCGAACATGTTATTCCGGAACCGATTGCCCTAAACGGAGTTCCTCTCGAAGTTGTTCACGAATACGTCTACCTTGGGCAAATCTTGCAATTGGGAAGAAACAACTTCGAGAAGGAAGCTCGCAGAAGAATACAGTTGGGATGGGCAGCATTCGGAAAACTTCATCGAGTCTTTTCATCGCCCATACCACAAAACCTAAAGACGAAAGTCTTTAACGAGTGCGTCCTACCTGTTTTTACTTACGTAGCCGAGACGTGGACACTGACGGTGCGACTAGTTCACCAATTCAAAGTCGCTCAGCGAGCTATGGAGAGGGCTATGCTCGGAGTTTCTCTGAAGGATCGAATTCGAAACGAAGTCATCCGTCAGAGAACCAAAGTTATCGACATAGCTCAAATGATTAGCAAGCTGAAATGGCAGTGGGCTGGTCACATCTGTCGTAGAACCGATAACCGTTGGGGTAGACGTGTTCTAGAGTGTAGACCACGGCTTGGCAAACGTAGTGTAGGACGCCCTCCAGCTAGGTGGAGCGATGATATACGCAAGCTGGCTGGCAGCGGTTGGAAACGAATAGCTGAAGATCGAGCTCAGTGGCGTGCCATGGAAGAGGCCTATGTCCAGCAGTGGACGGAAATTGGCTGATGATGATGATGAATAAGCCAATTAATCGTATTAAAGCTATACAATACAAAAACTCTTTATTGATCACCAAAGAAATTACAAATTGTAATGAAAGACAGTAGAATAATAAGGCAATACAATCGGCGGTCTTATCGCATAGAGCAATTTCTTGGCAAACCATGCCAAGGCATGGAAAAGAAGAATACAAACAGAAACTTGGGAGTAGCCTACAATACAATTAATGATCTCAGAAAAAATTATAATAATAATAATACACAAAATATACTACTAAAATTATAGTACCTATATTATGATATAATAAATACAAATACCCTACATAAATAATAATGTTCCTAAATATATTAATATAAATACATATATATGCAAATAGAATATTAAATACACATATACATCATATACATATTAAATAACAGTAGTGTTGCAGTTTTAACATGTTTGGTACAGGTAATGGGCTTTCACCGTGGATTTAAAGATAGCCAGCGATTTGGCATGTCTAATCTCCACTGGTAGCGCGTTCCATAAATGGACCGCTTGCACAGTAAAATATTTTTCATGAACAAGTGAGGAATGGATAGGGGTTCAAAGTTGGAGAGTTTCAGCGGATCTCAAGGAAAACGGATTTGAAAGGTGCAGGAACGTGAAACGTTCCTTAAGATAGGAAGGGGTAGACGGGATAAATAGAATAGAGTACAGAAGAGAAAACATGTGACTAATCCGGCGAAGACGAATAGGTAACCATTTCAGCTTTTTACGGAATTCTGAGATGTGGTCATTGCGTAATCCAAATATGAACCGTATATGAAGGTTCTGCAGTCTCTCAAGCTTACTAAGCTGTTCCTCGGTTAAATCCAAATAGCAGGTGTCAGCATAATATAGTATAGGAAGCAGAAGGAATTGCGCGAGCGCAGTTTTGGTGGAAATTAGAAGAAGAGTACGTAATCGTCGTAACGAACCTGCAGATGCAAAAATCTTACGACAAACTTCAGCCATTTGGGGTGCCCAAAAAAATGTCCTATCAAAGGGTATCCCAAGCTATCTAGGCCGAGATTATAGTAAACGAAAACAACAGGGAGTAATCGATTTTATACTGCCTGGCATTCATTTGCCTTCATTTAACAGATATGCTCCGGCCAGTATCGGCTCATTTTGAGGGTCTTCTGGGAGCTACTAGGATAGCCGCGACTTGTCTCACGAGCGTCCCGGCATATCCGAAAAATCCGCGAGTGAATGCGGGTCACTATAAAAGCAAATACTTACCCTACTTATGAATATAACTCATGAAAATTTGACAGCTCAAATATTATCCAATCATATGATTTTAGTACCAACCCTATCGTCTCTAAGTTGCAATGCTGCTGCTAGAGCCTTGAGTGCAGGTGGCGCGAGGTAGGGTGCTCGCGCGTAGGCAGCCTCTAGCGCTGCCGCCTGTGTTGCCGTGAAGGGCACCCTCGCGTGCCTGCCTGCGCGACGGGACCTAGTCGTTGTCGGCCCTGTAATGAAACAATAGTTAGTAATGTGCATGGTGGTAGGGCACTGTCTAATGTCCGCGTGGCTGTCTACGAACGTCGAGTTTTAAAATATGTATTATATATCTATCTTACTGTGTATTTACTTAAGAGCCTATCCCCATTTTAGGTCTAGCGTGCATCATTAACCATCGATAACATTGTCACTTACCAACAGGTGAGATAGTGGCTTTAAATATACAGGCAGAACCAGGCTAGTTTATTTATCTGAGGATAGTGGTAAGATGCTAGCCTTTATGCTATAAAAAATATTATGAAGAATAACATTAAAAGTGCGGTGGCGCATCGTCATGCGTTAGAGTTGTGAACATGAAACAAAAACGCAAAATGTTCCAGCCATTACGTGTTGACGGTAAGGTTCGAGCAGCATGTACCTAAGGTCACAGTTACCTACTCTATCAATGTATCAAGACCTCACTCAATCAAACACCATACAGTCACCGATACAGTTAAAAACAAAATCAATTTGGGAACTGAATAGTGCCGGCAATGCAAAAGGCGAAGGTAGGAAGTGATAATCAAGCGTAGAGGCCAAGGCTCGATTAAACATTAAAATACAACTGGATTGTTTACTACTTGGGACCAGTTAGGTACAAGTAAAGTTGTTATAAAGGTAATGCACATATTGAAAATATTGGGATCATACTTATCTATTCTAGGAATTACTTAAGAGTAATCTTGAGAGTAGATCTTAGGTCCTACTAGAAACTCGAATCGTCAAAAGTTGAAATAAACTTAGCGGATGAAACATTACTATACTGAAGCTGAAAAGATATAATAATAAATGAAAATGCTAACGTGGTAACCGAGGCGGTCGATAGCGTGTGCAGCACAGCCATTCTGGAATCTCCACAGTTTGATCTCGGCTGTCTTTCGTGTCTCCCAGTATCCTCTCGATGCTGAAGTCCGACCCGCACTTCGATCCCGACTGTACCGGAGCTGCGTCCATTTTCACAATAACAAATGAACATCTTCTTACCCAAATTATAAACCCCAGAATTTAATTCATTGGTGATTTTAGGGGCAGGCCCGAATAAACCACGCCCTATTCCTATAGCCTCGAGGGATCAGAGCATCCCCAGAGATGATATCAGCGAGAGCAATCAATGGGGTGCACGCACCAATGAACCCACGAGTGTTGTGACGTGGATCCATTCATAATATCTTGTAAAGAGATACTGTTTGCACACAAAAGGATGTTATTACTTTAAGGGTATGTGGGAAAATTAATTAGTAAGTTATGTTGTGCTGCGGTAACTATGTAACATGATATCGTCGAGGAAGAATCAATTAAAATTTAATGATTACTGTATTGTTGCTTTGCCTGTTGCGTGATCATATGAAAGTAATAGGATAAATCAAGGATTGTATATCTAATCTTTTCATACGTTTTAGTGGTGTGGGTTCGTGATTTGAGTAGTTAGATACGTTTTTTCGATTGTGTATGTGAAGCAATGCTATTGCTTATATGTACCAAAGAATAACATAATATACTTATACCCTGGGTTATACGAAACGTTTGACAACCATCTCACCTGGCTGATAGAATAGATGGAAAGTCGATGTCTTGGAGAATAGAGTAGTAGTCGATGTATTCCTACCATAGATAAAGGAGGTAGCGTTAGCACAGCGTTATACGACCGAGGTCTGTGATACCTTCCATCGAATGGAACGTGGTCTTTATCTTTATGGTACCTAATATGGCTTGTTCTTGAAGACATACAAAACATTTCTTAGCAGTTCTAATGATACAAGTTTAGTATGCCAGCCATAATTGGATTAAGTATGCATAGATCTTGTTTTCCAGTAATCAACCGACTTCACAAAAATGGAGGATGTTCTCGGCCTGTATTTTTTTTTGTTTGTTTTTACCTCAGAACTCCGTCAAATTTTAACCGATTTGAAAAATTATTTTTTTGTTTAAGAGAGTATGCTTTGCGTTTGGTCCCATTTATCGAGATCTGATAATTATCTCCGGAGATATGGAGATAAAAATCTCAAACTTAGTACTAAAAATGACTATCGCGGCATGTGAAGTCGGTTTTTTCAGTCAGTTTTAATCTATAATATGTGGCCAAGCTAATTAACGTAATTATTTGGATAAGGATTAATACTAATTATAATAAAAGGATTAATACTTGAAAATAGCCTTGGAAGTTATGTAATATTTTTTAACAAACATTTTAAGATTAAAATGGTTACTGTGAGTCAACCTTAAGAGATAGACATATGCTGTCGCGGACTTTTTTGTAGGTCTTATTAAGTTGTACAACTCTTGCATAGAAAATATTCTTCTATCTATTTTCAATTAAGCTGCGTTCGTAAGAAACGTGTTTTTTCGACCGTTTTTTTGCCGACTTAGGTTGCAAATTAATTCTCCACGAATGTACCTTTGATTTAAACGGGAAAATATATAGCCTTTTTTCATTCCGAAAGTCCATTCAATGTATTAGTGAAAGAATTTTTTTAATCGGTTCTGTAGTTTTTGAGCCAAATCATTACAAACATACAAAAATACAAATGTTCTCTCTTTATAATATTAGTATAGATATAGGGAATATTAGTGTTTGAGTATATTTGTCCGTAAGGATGTATTTATTTTATTGACCGAGCGAAGCGAAGGTCTCAGTTTCAGCGTACGCAAAAATGCTTTCGGATGATGTGAAATTTTGTGAGCAGGTTCGATAATTACATATTTTTTTTTGTCGAATCAGTATTTGTATTTTTTTTAAATGGCAGTAAAAAGATATGGGGGTTGAAAAAGTAAAAAAATCATAATTCTGCCATTTATGTTTTTTGTTTTGTTTTAATAAGCAAGTGTTTGACCACTATCTCACCTGATGCTAAGTGAAGGTGTGATCGACGATGTAACACGCTTGAATAAGTCACTAAAATTTTTTGTTACCCTTATCGAGACGCGACTTTTTTATCCGGACATCTTTTTCATCCGATAACTTCATGGTATTTCTTATCTTTTTGACCCCCTGGCTGGTGCCTTTTGTTTCAAGGTGCGCAGTGAACAAAAGACAGACTCGCGAGGTTTACAGCTCATAGACCAACAACTTAGTTGCATAAATAAGGTTGTGATTGTGTACACCTCAGCCCTTGACATATATGTTCGTACTCTCCACTCCATCCAAAATTTGTCTCAAAGAGATCGCTGCGATAAGACCGGCCATTGTATTGTACTTGCCTAAGACTTAAATTGTACGTTAATGATTATTTTAACCGACTTCAAAACAGGATATTCGACAGTATATATATATTTTTTAATATATATATTTTTTTTATGTTTGTTCGCGGATAACTTCGTCGTTTATGAACTGATTTTGAAGATTCTTTTTTTTTGTTGGAAAGTAGATATACCAAAAATGGTACCATAGTAATTTCATCGAGATCTGATAAGTATCTCCAGAGATATGGCGATAAATGCCTCAAATTTGGTACTGAAAATTAATAGCGCGGCATTTGATGTCGGTTCATTTAGTTATTAGGGTTCCGTACCCAAAGGGTACCAACGGAACCCTATTACTGAGACTCCGCTGTCCGTCTGTCTGTCTGTCTGTCTGTCCGTCTGTCACCAGGCTGTATCTCATGAACCGTGATAGTTAGACAGTTGACATTTTCACAAATGATGTATTTCTGTTGCCGCTATAACAACATATACTAATAATAGCGTTTAAAAACTAAAAAAGAACCGACTTCAATGCCGCGCTATTCATTTTCAGTACCAATTTTGAGGTGTTTATCTCAATATCTCTGGAGATACTTATCAGACCTCGATAAAATTACCATGGTACCACACTTGGGATATCTCCTTTCTAACAAAAAAATAATAATCAAAATCGGTTCATAAACGAAAAAGTTATCCGCGAACAAACATTAAAATATATATATATATATATACGGTCGAATTGAGAAACCTCCTCCTTTTTTGAAGTCGGTTAAAAACAGAATAAAGTTAAAGATAAGAGGGTCCCCATACAAGAAACGTATTTTTTTCTATCTGTAATGTATATTATCTATGAACGCTTAGTTAGGTAAACGTCCCATAGATGGCGTTATATTGAAATGTCGATCCCTAACAACTTTGTTAGACGTTAGATGGCGTTATAAGAAACGAAATGTTTAATAATTATTATTTTTTGCTGGCGACAAATGATAGTGGTATTTTTTGCTCGATCTTATAAAATACTGTAGTGTGGTACGGAACCCTACGAGTGCGAGTCCGACTTGCACTTGGCCAGTTTATTTAAACGATCTTATTGTATTGGTGTACAATAAATTGTTATCTAACTAATTTTAGGTCAGTGTTTAGGAGCCACTGATCATTTTTTTGTGTAGAACTGCAGGATTCTTCCTGCACATTAATTATGTTGTTCATTAGGATGTCATAATGTGCTACTTCCTGAATTTGGATCTATGATCATCCCCATAAAAGCCACAATCTCATCTATTCAAACCAATAGTTTAGTTTACAGTGTTGTTGACAGAATAGATAATAATTCAAGCCTAACAATACGTATTAGCTGGCTCGAGGACCACATCGTTTTATTGTTGTGCAAACCTTTACAATAGGGCTGCCAGATAAGAGATGCGATTATGTGGCCACTTCACGATCACAAAATGTTAACTGTTCTGTATTTATTTCGTCCAGTAGGAAGGTAGCTTTCTTTTTTATCTTTGAAGATCTACCGCATCGATACGATCTTTCACAGTTTAATACGTTTTGCATCGTTGACAAATTTATGTTGTTAGATTAATAGGGCAATTTTGTACCGTTACAAATGCCGGCTGGTTATTTCGTTTTCAACAACTTAGCAGATAGTTAGTACTGTTTACACAGTAACTATTATATAATCTGTGGTACTGGTCCTAAGTAGGTACCTACACAAAGTGTTTGATTTACGAGAATTTTTATGTGGTTATTTTATGCTTAATAGGCAAGCAATTGACCACTATTTTACCTGATGTTAAGTGACGATTTGGTCCAAGATGTATTATAGCACGCATACCTAGAAGATTATATACCTAGAAGATTATATATATAAGATTATTGAGTGGCATCGCCGTATCGGTCTCGCCGTGCACCAATGGATTATTCTATCGAAAAAAATATGTTCGCTTTCACAGTGGTTCTCCGGTAAAGAAAAAACATCGCTAAGAAACCAACAACCCGTATGGTGGTAGGACACTATCTACTGCCTGGCCAGCTACCACCCGCAAGTTAGAAAATCTGTCGCCAAACATCTAATGTGTTACGGCAGCTATCCTTGAGAGCAGTTCCCATTCTAGGCCTAGCGTGCTTACTATCTTCGCCTGCATCATCATTTATCAACAGGTGACATAGTGGTCAAACGCTAGCCTATTAATAAAAAACTAGCTGGCGGTGCACCGTACCTGGATCCCGCTGCCTTCCATGTCTAGTCTCTCAGTGTGTCAACGTCATGAGTGCAGCTACCCGGTCTATTAGCGAATTAGCGTGATACACATCTATTCTGACCCGTCTACCAGTAATGGCACTACTGGCTAACCCGGATTTCGTCACGAAAAACGGTGGTCATGTGCTCCGGCCGAAGCTTACCACCAATGTCACCTGTTTAGCACCACCACCACCGAGAGCCACCGAGAGTATAGGGTTTCAGAATTCCGGGTTTGCACCTACGGACGAGGGTGACTCGGCCCTCAATATGATGATGATGGACCAACAAGTTGGATCATAGGCGCTATTTATATGAATCGCCAACTTTTGGGATTCTTTGGAAATGACTTAATTCTACTCGAGCGAGGCAAAGTTGCGGTCGAAACTTATAAAGATGGAGAACGGTGTTGAATTATCATTACAATGTCCATGTCTGCTCATTCTATGCGAATTGCAAATTATACCTATATAACGTGTCGAAAAATAAGGAAATTAGTTAGAGCTCGTGATAAGGAAAACTCGTCAACCGATGCGATGGAGTTTGTTAAGATCAATTTGGAATGAGATTTTAAATTACAAACATTACAACATACGTAAAACAGTACAGTTACACGAGATCCGTTAACCGGTACCTATCTACCTATAGCTACGAGCACCTGCATTACCGTCAAGGCTGCAGCAGACAACAAACCTGTGCCCGCGCCTCTCTCTCGCACTGTGATTCAGCTTGCAAAGCCGTCAGCACGATAAACAAAAACAAATCGAATTAATAAAGACTTTATTGAAGAAATAATGCCGGTACCGGAATATTTTGTCTTGGCAGGAGGGGATCGCATGCCGCGAATCGGTTTTGGGACTTGGCAAGTGAGTATTACAATTTTATGTATAACGCGTGTCTAATATAATAATGCTCTTTAAATTTTGTTCGGTGCTAATTTGTAGATTCAACTATGTTGAGAGATAATTCGTTCTTAAAATCTCAGGCGTTTGTCGAGGCGTTGACTTCAAGTGAATGAACTCGTGAGAACGTGTTTAACCCACTGAGGTATTTATTATCTCTGCAATGCATCTAATTAGCGTTAACGTGCTATTTTTCTAATGCTTTTGTTTCTTGTTGCCCTTGATGGTAAGAAAGATGAAATCTTTGAATGATTTCCATTTCGACTTAGGGAGAAGCGTCGCGGAATCAGCGATAAGGCATGGTTTTTCGAGAGCCCGGGGAAAGGATTCTATAGAGCAGTCGTCGCTGCAGTATGAGTAATCACTATCATATTCAGTGTCTCCACTTGACTGTGTTATCGTAGATTCAGACAGTACCCTGGCAGGAGCACTCTTACATTTCCGCATTGATTGTTCTGATGTTTTTGAAGAATGAGCACTCACATCTTTTTTACGTTCAGCCTCTGGTAAGAGGAGAGTATTCTGGGGCTCAGCCATTAGGAAAGCTTGAAGTACATTCATTATTTCCTTAATAGCCCATTGTGTTTTATTGTGTTATGGTAAAATGTTAATTCTCTCGTACTACATCTTCATACAATTAATATTTATTAACCGACTTATAGAAGGTATCTGCTGTTAAAATAAAAAGATTTTCATGATAAACAAAGCCACTAAATAAATACGTTTCGCTTATGACCACAGATCCAAACACAGATCTCTATGCGTATCGTATGACTGACTAGATTATTTTGACGTTGACAACTTAAATAATAAAAAGTTTTCAACGGTATTGTACGAGGTATTGTAAGTTGACTCAGTTTTTTGATAATTCAGAGTATTCACCATCCAGGCCAAGCGTTTTCACCATCTTCGACCACAGCATCGCTTACTACAGACCCAGGGTTAGATAGTGGTCAAACGCTAGCATATAAGACATAAAGAAAGAAAAGGAAGGCTGTGCAAATTAAGAAGCTTATACTCAACCTTTTTGAAGGGTGCCACGTTTTTGGTATAAATCAACATCAATACTCAATAACTTATTATATATGTCTATATACCTATAACTATAACCCTAGTGAAAAAAACCCTATGAATAACCGGCCAAGTGCGTGTCGCGCCACGCGCAGTATAGTTCCGTAGTAGCCCGTTATTCAATGCAAGTCTTTACCCGTTATAAACACAAGCAACTAGGTAATTTGTCTTTGTCACTTTAATTTATTCATTCTAAGGATTTTGTATTTGGTACAAAATTATCCAACACCCAAGTTCAACGACTATTACTGCTACACTAATTAAGTTATCTTAACCGCTATATTTTATTATTATTATATTATTTTTATTATTTTATTATTATTTTATATAACCGCTAATTTTCCTTTAAAGTTCATGAAATGTACTATTATGACGAATTTTTCCAGTTTTTTCAAGCCAGCAGTTTATCATTTAGAAGCCCCCCCTCTAAAGGACGCCCTACTGGAACAAAAATTTGCACATTAAAGTTTAATATTTTGTAAATGGGGCATTCAATCGAAAAATGGTATTAGCAACCCTTAAGTCATTTTAAAAGACCTATTCAACGATACACCACATGATGGGGTAGACGACGAAAAAAAAAATTCATCCCCACTTCTCATGTATGGGAGCTACCCTAAAAAAAAATATATTGCTAAATTTTATTTCACGACTTTGTCGGCGTAATTTATAATGATACCCCTACAAAATAACAGCTTTCTAGTATTAACGGTCTCTTAGCAAAACCTCGAACAGACAGACAGACGGACATGATGAAACTATAAGGGTTCCTTGTCAGGATTAAGAAACCCTAAACAATAACCATTCAAATCGGTTCACAATTGGCGGAGTAATCGGGTAACAAATATACAAATATATATACAGTGTGGAAATTAAACTCAGGCCCAGGGAAACTACTTTAAATCCTTAAGCTAGCTAGTCTTTGAGTGTTGGAGAGATAACAGAACTGTTACGTGTCTTTTACTTGTTAAAAGTGAACAGTAACCAAACATTTTTTAGATAAACTTTATCCTGAATATTAATACTACCGATTAGTATATTAAAATAAAGAGTGTTTATTTTTTTTAATTTTAGTTGGTTCGAGTCCCGGGCGAAGCAAGCGAGTTTAAAAAAATCTTTTAATGCAGATTTATTTCTTTTCAAATATAAAGGAATGTCTCCTTTAAGTAAAATGAGCTAGCTTAAGGATTTAAAGTAGTTTCCCTCCAGGGCCTGAGTTTAATTTCCACACTGTATATATATTTGTATATTTGTTACCCGGTATATATATATAGGTATATATATATATATATATATACAGACGAATAGAGCCTCATCCTGTTTGGAAGTCCGTTGATTAAAATTAATTGTAATTACAAGAATAGATATCTTATCGTACATTGTCACGAGAACCAAAGGTGTGTGCCAGTTCTCAGACCGGTAGCTTCAGTGAAAGTAGGTGAAATATTGGTTGCAAAATTCCAGGACATATAAAAAAGCTTTTGTTGTGAACTCTCCACGGCTAAACGATTTAACTGAAATTGTGTACAGAGGTAACTAAAACGGGAAAAGGACAACGGAATAGATTACATCAGATAGGACATACACAATTATATACTACTAGCTGTGCCCGCGACTTCGTCCGCGTGGAATAGTGTCTTTGGGTAGCATTAACTAATAAGACATATACGTATCCCACCATTACCAGCTACACCGCACCCTACCACGCCACGCTAATCCCTCGTTCCCCCCTCCCCTCACTTACCCTCCCTTCCCCTCACTTCCACCTCCCCTCCCCCTCTCCTCACTCCCACTTCACTTCCCCTAACGTACCCTACCCTCCCCCTCACCCTTCCCCTCACTTCCACATCTCTTCCCCTCCCCTCCCCAACACTCTCCCAACCCTTCTCCACCACTCCCCTTTCCACTCCCCCTTCCCCCTCACACACTTTAAATGTCATATTTATTTATATCGAATCAACAGCCTAAAAAATAAGTTTCAAGCTTCTAGCTTAAAAATGACAATACTTCCATACAACTTTTCATCCCCTCTTTCAACCCCTTACAACAACCCTCTTTACGCATTAAAAAGTAGCCTATGTCCTTTCTCGGGCTCTAGACTATCTGTGTACCAAATTTCATTTAACTCGGTTCAATGGTTTTGGCGTGAAAGTGAGACAGACAGACAAAGTTACTTTCGTAACTACTTAAGTTACTTCTGAATCGTGATACGAATCTTAAATAAATAATTATATGTAGTAGGTACTGTACGTACAGCCTTCCTCAATGAATCTGTGGTTTGTGATGTAAAAGCCGCTTTTAAGTAGGTACTTTGATAATATACATATCAGTGCTTATATATCAGGGCTTAGTAATTATTTTATCAAACTTTAAAAAAAAACCCCGAATGCAAAAATGTTACTACAGACAAGTGTTTCCAGGCATCAGACGAAGTCCTAGAGAAGTCGGTAGAGGCGGCTCTAGAAGCAGGCTACAGACACTTCGATACCGCTCGAGCTTACGAGAATGAATCCGCTTTAGGAAGAGCACTGAACAAGTGGATCGGGGGCGATGCAAGCAAGAGGAAGGAACTGTTCGTCGTCACCAAGCTGCCACCAGGAGGTAGGCTTGCATGGTGGTAGGACACTATCTAGTGTCCGCCTGGCCAGCTACCACCCTCAAGTTAAAAAAACCTGTCGCGAAACATCTAATGTGTTTCGGCAGCTATCCTTGAGAGCCAGTTCCCATTCTAGGCCTTGCGTGCGTACCATCTTCGACCGCATCATCATTTACCAACAGGAGAGTTAGTGGTCAAACGCTAGCCTATAAGATATTTAAAAAAAAGGTGTTTGGTTACTGAAACATGGGCAAAAGAAGGAAGAAAGATACCTTATAATAATTAAGATCCATCCATGTCGCGCCAGTCGTTTTAGTAGCGAGGCAGTAGAAACAACATAGGTATCGGTGCGGCGATGTGGTATGGCTTTTTTGCATTTTAAGCAATATAGACTCATTTTAGGGTTCCGATCCTTAAAAGGTAAAAGGAACCCTTTTTGGACCACTTTGTTGTCCGCCTGTCTGTCTGTCAAGACCCTTTATCTCCGGAATGCGTAGAGGTATCAAGTTGAAACTTATACTAAATACTTGGCTCTACGGTATCTTTCGGCTGTAAATAAATCAAACCTGTAAGTCAACGCAATCAAAAGATATGACCGTTTATGTCGCATAATTTGCGATTTCACAAGGAAATCTAAACCTATAGGGTACTTCCCATTGGCCTAGAATCATGAAATTTGGTACGAAACAAAGTCTTGAACCACTTATATAGGAATAAATGAAAACCGTAGATATATAGATTAATAACAAAAAAAAGTGATTTTACTATTACATGAATTTACTTTTTATTTGCGGTTGGTGCATTACATTTTCTATAAAACGAACTACCAAGTTAAGTTTGTCCATTAAACCAAGTATGATAAGTTGGTACGGAAGCCTCGGTGGGCGAGTCCACCTCAACTTGTCCGGTTTTATTTATGAAAACAAAGAATATTAATTATTAATTAGGACTCGAATAGACGGTCAGCTTGTATTATTTGTCACATACATTGCTGGGCCAGAGCGCTCCACTCCGTGACGTTGCCGTTGTACCTAATTGCAGTTTATTTTCTCAACTGTGATAAATATTCTTACTAGCTGTGCCCCGGGGCTTTACCTGCGATAAAAAGTATCCTATAGCCTTATTCATAATACTAGCTATCCCATATACACACCGACTTTCGCATCTAATACTATAAGAATCTTTGTCCTGACATACTGACTGACTGACTGACTGACAGTCAACGCACAGCCTAAACCGCTGGTCGTAGAGACTTGACATTTTGAGGGTATATTTGTCTTTCGCGATTTGAACACATAGTTATAAATATGAAAATACGGGACTTATCGCGCCTAAAACATTAATTTTATTTAACTCAAATTAATGTTTTAGGCGCGATAAGTCCCGTATTTTCATATTTATAACTATTTGTCTTAGTACGTAAAGGTGTACTAAGAAAGGATTTTCCAATATTCACCCCTTTAGGGGATGAAATGGGGGTTCAAAGTTTGTATGGAGAAACAAGATTAGATAGTACCTTCTATTCGAAACTTCACACAAGTGCTTCAATAAAAAAAAAAGTGAATACATGTTTCTGTATGAACTGGCTGTACGAACCCTAGGCTGGCTTAAGGATCGTAATTGAAAATAGTTTTAAATGCTAAAAAGTTTAATGTAAAAATTAATTTTTTTTGCAATTCCATTCTTCAGGACATAAATAAGTAAACAAGTGTTTTAAGTTTTTTCGAAATTCCACCCCTAAGAGGGTGAAATGGGGTAACAAAGTGGGAAAATCAATATTGTTTTGGATTGCGCTAAAATTTGGCATGCAGATAGTTATTACGACGTAAGCGTCCTCTGAGAAAGGACTCTCCAAAATTCTCCCCTGAAGGGTATGAAACGGGGGTTCAATGTTTGTATGGAGAAACAAGATCAGATAGTATTTTCTATTTGAAACTTCATACAAGTGCTCCAGTAAACAAATAAGTAAATACGTGTTTCAGGTTTTTTTTTAATTACACCCCTAAGAGGGTGAAATGGGGTACCAAAGTCTGAAAATAAATATTGTTTCGGATTGCGCTGAAATTTGGCATGCAGATAGTTATTACGACGTAAGTTCACTCTGAGAAATGATTTTCTAAAATTCACCCCTTAAGGGGATGAAATGGGGGTTCAAAGTTTGTATGGAGAAACAAGATTTAATAGTTTTTTCTATTCGAAACTTCACACAAGTGCTTTTAAAAATAAATAAGTAAATACGTGTTTCAGACTTTTTCGAAATGCCACCCCTAAAAGGGTAAAGTGGGGTTACAAAGTCTGAAATCAATATTGTTTTGGATTGCGCTGAAATTTGGCATGCAGATAGTTATTATAACGTAGGTATCCGCTAAGAAAGGATTTTTCAAAATTAACTCCTCAAGGGGATGAAACAGGGGTCCAAAGTTTGAACCGATTTGGCTTTTACTTCTTTGATGTCTTTTAAGATAGAAAGGTTTTTACAAAATAAAAGTTTTAAGTACTTAAATAAAAGGAGTCTTTTACGCGGTCGAAGCCGCGGGGCACTTCTAGTTTATTATAATGGTATTGATTATAGAGACAGTGTTCAATCAAACGGCGTTTTGGTTTGGTTGACCCGAATTAATCACTTTCTAGTGTACACGGGAATACGAACTTTTACATTGAATTAAAAAATGTTGTGTACTCTTTTACGGGTAAATTTTGATCACTGATAACAACAATGGTAAAACTTAAACTTTTATTTGATCACTAATTTTACGTTTCACGAAGTTTAAATGACGAATTACAGAAATACCTACGTGACCTCTTATCAACGCCATCGCGCGAACTCCTCATTTCATGTCAGCCTGGTACTCGTACTGGTATTAGTAGATCGTTGTTGACAAAGTAACATATTTTAAAACGCATGTTTTTTTATATATATGATTAGACGACAAACCAGCCAACGGCCCGCTTGATGGTAAGCCGTCACCGTCGCCTATGAAGACCAGAGGCATTACTTACTAGTATTTACTTATGTGGGAAAAGCTCAGTTAGAAGCTTATTCCACATCTTACATGTATGTAGGTACCTATCTACTGATCTTCGGTAACTTGAATCTCATGTCCATAGGTCTCCACCCACACCTTGTGCCAGAATACTTCGAGGCATCGTTCAATGACCTAGGACTGGACTACATAGACCTATACCTGATGCATACACCATTCGCCTTCGAGCACGTCCCTGGTGACTTGCACCCTAAGAACCCTGATGGCAGCATGCGAGTCGATTGCTCTACCGATCTGGTTGCTGTCTGGAAGGTCAGTTCCATTTTTTCTGTATAATATAGTCACTAGTAGATCATAAAATAAAATAACACTTGTGACTGTATAAACGTACAAAAAGAAGAAAACTCAATGGTAGCTGTATCTTGAGTTTACTCTTGAGGATTTAAAATATGACCTTGAATCATGTGCTTGTTATTTTTTTTTTCGTTGATTTTAGTGTTTGACAGTATATGTTCAGACTGTTCTTAAGGTGAGAGTGAGAGAGAGATAGAAATAAAGCCGGGTTGAATTAATTCATCTTCACAGCAATGTTCTACCTTGTAGGTCCAGTTAGAGTGCAATGTTTGTGGTATAAACATACACTAGCTAATTTAATGCCCAATAGAAAGAGATATACACATACAGCTTTTCAAAAACTATGGATTACTTACACAATAAATAAATAAATCAGACGTATAGCTGCATCTGGTTTTATTTGCCGTTCGCATTGGCATGTTCAGCCGGCCTGCACGTGACATACACTATTAGCCAATTAATTACTACACATAATAAGAAAATAGTTCTTGCTGCTTGACCATTTCCTATACAGTTACTATGACCGGAATCAAAGAGTAATTTATTATACTAGACAACCGTAACACTTGTCAAAAATAAGTCAAAACAATCATTTTATGAATACAAATTTAAATTTAAAGTTTATTTTAATAAATCTTTAACATAATAAAATAGAAATATAAACGAACAAAATGGTCGTAACTGCTATACCGTATACCACCAACATTCATGATAAACTCAAAGAAGTGGCAGAAATTGGCCGAAACTCAGCTTTTCGTACTGATGCAGTTTATAAAGAATGTTGTTACAAGCCTGCCGATCACAACTATGTTGCCAAAAAAGTAAACAAAACTAAAAAGGTTATTAAAAAAAAACCTAGAGCAGCTTGTCTAGACGGTCAGTTTTCTTGGACTAAAGTTTACAAGTCTCCGATTTATGGGAGACAAGACAGAATCAGACATACCAATATTGTAATAGATAGCAGCATTGTCTGTCCCAAAAACATCAAGTCACATCTTGAGATTTCAGATGAACATGATGATGAACATCTAAAACCGTCGACTGTACACAATCAGCTGGACGATTTAGGTCCTATGAGTGTCAGTGCACAGGTCGTCGGTACTTCGATAACATCCATAATTGAATCTAAGAAATGTGTGAGATATTCCTGGTGTGATCGCTTAATGCCGAGGTTCTTATGCCCATGTTGTACAGGAGGCGAAGACAGCATATTACCTATTAACAATAACTGCATTGGATCCTACGAAACCATAGATCTGAAAGTAGCTTCTAATCCGTATTCCATTCCGCTCGACATCGATGCATCACTTATGAGTATTATACAACTTCACGGACGCTTGAAATCAAAGAGAAGACCAAAGAAATACTTAAGCACATTGAAAACTATTATACAAAGCTATATCAAGAACTCTATAACACTTCTTGAAGCATTGACTTTGAAATAGACAAATAAAACAGTTAAATTAGTTCCAATTAATTTAGTGCAAAATCTGGCATAAATTCAGCACAATTCGGATTTTTTTTGAAAATAAAGAAAAACAATGGAAGTTCCTTTGTACGTTAATATTAATTTTGCTGGTAACGATTTGAAATTAATACACACCCACATCAATAATCGACATTTCGGGCAGTTTTATAAAGCTCCAAAAGCTAAAGATAAAGATCGGACAGATTCCAAAAGCGAAACCTCCAAGAGTTCGTTACTTTCAAATATACTTAACTGGTGTGCATCGCACAAAAAATCTAAAACAGCTGATTCCAATGTAGTCGAATATCATCAAGACATGGATCTGAAAAATATCCTCGGCGAATGTCAATATGAAGTAAAAAGCACGCACGAACCCAACCAATATGTGCCTATTAAATTTGATTTTGGGTGTCAAAACAACTTCAACTGCAGGTCTAAAACTGATTGTCATTCGTCTAGGAATTCAGAAACTTCGATTGTCAAGGCTTTACGACAGCGAAATTCAATTAGAAGCATTGAGAAACATCACGATCGTCTTCCAACGTTGATTGTGAACTTAGCACGGAAGATCATGCCCAAAAAATCTAAGTCTGACCTTCGAAGAACTCCAAACTCGAAAAACAGCGTTCTCGTCTTTCAAGTACCGAACGATATCAGCGGCAGTTCAAGCTTAAACACTACTCCTTATGGAGTTATACATTTAACTGAACGTCCTCTAATCATCAAAGACGACAGTAACTCATCATATTACGAATACCCATCAACCACATCTGTTGACCTACCGCTAAAAAAAATATGTAGACCTGGAGAAACATATATTAAACAGGACGAAGACTAAACTAATTAACTAAGCTTGAAAATAATTGTAAAAATATTTCAAGGAGTGCAATAGTAAAATTCATTAGGTAGAGTAGATCTTTAATATATTCAATGTATTCAATGTATAGTTATGTTGATCTCAAATTAGTGGTCAGAGATTCTAAACAAATTATAGTTTTTGTTTGCGTGAATGACCATCATATTAAAATAAAATGTATGACGACTGGTTTTTAGAATTGATCTAGTCTATACCTAGCTATATAGTCTATACCTAGCTATGATCTAGTCTATATCTAGTCAATACCTTAAATTAAAAGCGTTAATTTGATACTCTGTCTATCTTCGAATTCCACTTGTAGCGAGCTTTGCCATTTTTAACCGACTTCGAAAAAAGGAGGAGGTTTCTCAATGTTTGTTCGCGGATAACTTCGTCGTTTATGAACCGATTTTGTTTATTCTTTTTTGTTAGAAAGGAGATATCCCAAGTGTGGTACCATAGTAATTTTATCGAGATCTGATAAGTATCTGCAGAGATATGGAGATAGACACCTCAAAATTGGTACTGAAAATTAATAGCTCGCATTGAAGTCGGTTCTTTTTAGTTTTTTAAGCGATCTTATAAACGTCTTGTCATCTCATTGCAGACAACGACCTAACACCATTTAAATTTCCCTTTTTAAATGGTTTATCTATGTTTTGTCGCCACATTTATCATTTCAGAGTTTATTAAAGCTGAAGGAGTCAGGTCGGGTCCGTCACGTGGGCGTGTCAAATCTCAACGCGGAACAGTTGTCTCGACTCGCTGCGGTGGAGAAGCCAGCGTGCCTACAGGTCAAACTGTTTTCTTAGTTTACTGTTCTTGATCTCATTCTGCAGGGCTAGCATGGCCTTATCCCCGGGGGAAAGACAACATTAATTCCCTGTTTTTCGCCACTGACAGGAGATCAACACAACAATTTAAACGCTTGGTGAAGTTTAACCCCGAGTTGTTTCAAAAGAATTGATTAAAACTCAACGGGCGTTTATAATTGTTGAAAAACTTAGTCCCCTTGCCATGCCACCCTGCTGGGTGGTATTACAGAACTACCTACACTGAAGCACTAAATACCGCGCGACTTTTTACCAACCAAATAGCTTAAGGAGTAGAATGCGGTGGTCGAGTCTATCGTTTTATAATACTGGCCTAACACTTCCACTATCTAATACTATAAGAATCTTTGTCCTGACATACTGACTGACTGACTGACTGACTGACTGACTCACTGACAGACAACGCACAGCCTAAACCGCTGGTCGTAGAGACTTGAAATTTGGAGGGTATATTTGTCTTAGTACGTAGGGGTGTACTAAGAAAGGATTTTTCAAAATTCACCCCTGAAGGGGATGAAATGGGGGTTCAAAGTTTGTATGGAGAAACAAGATTAGATAGTCTTTTCTATCCGAAACTTCACACAAGTGCTTCAGGACATAAATAAGTAAACAAGTGTTTTAAGTTTTTTCGAAATTCCACCCCTAAGAGGGTGAAATGGGGTAACAAAGTGGGAAAATCAATATTGTTTCGGATTGCGCTAAAATTTGGCATGCAGATAGTTATTACGACGTAAGCGTCCTCTGAGAAAGGATTCTCCAAAATTCTCCCCTGAAGGGTATGAAACGGGGGTTCAATGTTTGTATGGAGAAACAAGATCAGATAGTATTTTCTATTTGAAACTTCATCTTCATACAAGTGCTCCAGTAAACAAATAAGTAAATACGTGTTTCAGGTTTTTTTTTAATTACACCCCTAAGAGGGTGAAATGGGGTTACAAAGTGTGAAAATCAATATTGTTTCGGATTGTGCTGAAATTTGGCATGCAGATAGTTATTACAAAGTAAGTTCCCTCTGAGAAAGTATTTTCCAAAATTCACCCCTGAAGGGGATGAAACGGGGGTTCAAAGTTTGTATGGAGAAACAAGATTAGATAATCTTTTATATTTGAAACTTAACACAAGTACTTAAGTAAGTAAATACGTGTTTCAGGCTCTTTCGAAATTCCACCTCTAAAAGGGTGAAATGGGGTAACAAAGTCTGAAATCAATATTGTTTCGGATTGCGCTGAAATTTGGCATACAGATAGTTATTTTGACTTAGGTATCCGCTAAGAAAATTTTTCAAAATTCAATTCAAATTTCACTCTTCAAGAGATGAAGCGGGGGTTCAAAGTTTGGATAGTCATTTTATCCGAAATTTCACACAAGTACTTCTAAGTAAATCTGTTGATTTACTTAGAAGTACTTGTGTGAAATTTCCAATATTATAAATGCGAAAGTCAGTTTGTTTATTTGTTTGTTTGTTTGGGACTTCTTCACGGTCAAACGGCTTGACCGATTTGGCTGAAATTTTGTATAAAGATAGAACATAAGGCAGAATATGATATAGGATATTTTGTTTATGGCTATGGAGTCAGGGGGTCCAGATATTATTAATTGAATTTTGTAAATATAAGACTTCTTCTCGAATGAACGGCTTGACCGATTTCCCGGAAATTTTGTATGAATACATGTCATAGGGCAGAATAGGATATAGGATACTTTTTAACTGGCTGTCGAGTCAGGGGGTCCAGTTATTTTTAATTGAATTTTGTAACTAAAGGACCTCTTTTCGAATAAACGGCTTGACCGATTTGCCTGAAATGTTGTATAAAGACAGTTCATAAGGCAGAAAAGAATATAGAATACTTTTTTTCTGGCTATCGAGTCAGGGGGTCCAAATATGTTTAATTGAATTTTGTAAATATAAGATCTCTTCTCAAATAAACGGCTTGACCGATTTGCCTGACATGTTGTATAAAGACAGTACATAGGGCAGAAAAGGATATAGAATACTTTTTATTTGGCTATCGAGTCAGGAGGTCCAGATATTTTTAATTAAATTTTGTAAATATAAGACCTCTTCTCGAATAAACGGCTAGACGGATTTGCCTGAAATGTTGTATGAATGCATGTCATAGGGCAGAATAGGATATGGGATACTTTTTTTGGCTATCGAGTCAGGGTGTTCAGATATTTTTAATTGAATTTTGTAAATATAAGACTTCCTCTCGAATGAACGGCTTGACCGATTTGCCTGAAATTTTGTATGAATACATGTCATATGGCAGAATAGGATATAGCATACTTTTTTTCTGGCTGTCGAGTCAGGGGGTCCAGATATTTTTTATTTAATTTTGTTAATGTGTGGCCTCTTATCAGCTAAACAGCTAGACCGATTGGACTGAAATTGTATACATATTACAGTTCATATTGCATAGAATCACATAGGATACTTTTTTCTGGCAGTCGAGTCCAGTTGTCCAGAATTTTTAAATTAAACTTTGTAAATGTGTGGCCTGCTCTCGGTCAAACTGGTTAACCATTTAAGCTAAAATGTTGTACATGGACAGTCAAAAAGACATAGAAGGGCAACGAATACTTTTTTTTTGGGTGGAAATTTCGGTTTTCTATATTTTTATTATGGAATTTTGTAAATGTGTGGCCTCTTTTCGGCCAAACGGCTTGACCAATTCAGATTAAATTTTGTACAGACATTTAATAGGGCATAAAAGGGCAAAGAATACTTTTTTTCGGCAGTTAAACGTGGGTGCCTATATATTTTTTTAACTTTACATAGAGTGCATAATCATAAAAGTTTGAGCTTAGGTTCATAGATAATGACTAAACTTAATAAGTGCCTTAATTAGGCCATAAAACTGTCAGGGTCATTAAAAGTCATCAACATTTACGCGATGGCTTTGCTTGCCCAACGTGTTTTATCTGCTTTGTGGGAAGTATTTCAAAAGCATTCGTGTCTTAACAGCCACATTTAACCTTAGGGTCATCAGTGTTGACTAAGTAGGTTATAAAAACTGTCAGGGTCATAAAACGTAAAAATTTTCGTGCTCACTTCGCTCGCGCATTGATAGCGCTCCCTGCGCTCGCGCAAATCTTTGTTTTATCTACTTTGTAGGTAATATTTGAGCAACTTTTGTATTTTAATAGCCACATGCATCAAAACGAGTCCATAAATTGAAACAGTACAACCTTCAATAATCATAATGATTTTTAACCTTAAAATAAGTGGATATCAAGTTTAACCTTTGTGTCATCAGTGTTAACTTAGTAGGTCATAAAAACTGTCAGGGTCATAAAAGGTCGTAAAAAAATTTCGCGCTCGCTTCGCTCGCGCAGCGATAGCGCTTGCTACGCTCGCGCAGTAATAGCGCTTGCTCCGGTCGCGCAAGCTTTTGTAATATCTACTTTGTAGGAAACATTTCAGCAACTTTTGTATTTTCATAGCCACATTCATCAAGACGAGTCATAAATTGGAACAGTACAATTTACCTTAAAATAAGTGGATATCAAGTTTAACCTTAGGGTCAACTATTGTATTTTAATACCCACATACATCAAAACATGTCATAAATTGGAACAGTACAACCTTCAATAATCATAATCATTTTTAACCTTAAAATAAGTGGATATCGAGTTTAACCTTTGTGTCATCAGTGTTAACTTAGTAGGTCATAAAAACTGTCAGGGTCATAAAAAGTCGTAAAAATTTTTCGCACTCGCTGCGCTTGCGCAAACCTTTGTTTTATCTACTTTGTAGGTTATATTTCATCATTTTTTGTATTTTCATAGCCACATGCATCAAAACGAGTTTATAAATTAAAACAGTTCAACCTTCAATAATCATAATTATTTTTTACCTTAAAATAAGTAGATGTCAAGTTTAACCTTAGGGTCATCGGTCTTGACTTAGTAGGTCATAAAAATTGTCAGGGTCATAAAATGACGTAAAAATTTTCGCGCTCGCTTCGCTCGCGCATTGATAACGCTCGCTGCGCTCGCGCAAACCTTTGTTTTATCTACTTTGTAGGTAATATTTCAGCATTTTTTGTATTTTAATAGCCACATGTATCAAAACGAGGCCATAAATTGAAACGGTACAACCTTCAATAATCATAATAATTATTTACCTTAATATAAGTGGATATCAAGTTTAACCTTAGGATCATCGGTGTTGACTTAGTAGGTCATAAAACTGTCAGGGTCATAAAAAGTCGTAAAAATTTTTCGCGCAACCTTCGCTCGCGCTGTGATAGGGCTTGCTACGCTCGCGCAGTAATAGCGCTCGCTCCGGTCGCGCAAGCATTTGTTATATCTACTTTGTAGGAAACATTTCAGCAACTTTTGTATTTTAACAGCCACATGCATCAAAACGAGTCATAAATTGAAACAGTACAACCTTCAATATTCATAATGATTTTTTACCTTAAAATAAGTGGATATCAATTTTAACCGTAGGGTCATCGGTGTTGACTTAGTAGGTCTTAAAAACTTTCAGGGTCATAAAAAGTCATAAAAAAGTTTCTCACTTCGCTTGCGCAGTAATAACGCTACATAGCGTATAATAGCGTGTTTTAACAGCCTCATACATTAGACTGACTCAAATACTTAAACAGAAAAACTTGGTAAACCTTGGTTAGGTTTACCAAGTACCAAGTAATGATTAATAACTTTAACAATAGACGATATCGAGTTCGACCTAAGAGTCATCTATATTGACTTGATGATTAGGTCATTAAACTGTCAGGGTTATAAAAAGCCATAAAAAATGTTCACTCGCCCAATAATAGCGCTCGCTACGCTCGCGCAGCTATTCACCTTATTTTCTTTGTAAGAAATGTTTCAGGAACTGTTGTGTTGAGTCAAAAATTTAAACAGCACAACTTCGTATACCTAACCAAAATGATTAATGACTTTATAATTTTAATACAAGACATAAAAATAGATTAATTATACCTAATTTCAGACTGCAGAAAGTTAGTGGTTCATTCATGGGGAACTGTGTACGCTTTTACAATAAGCTACCTAAAGATATTGATCAATTGCCTATGAGCAAATTTAAAATCTATGTAAAATCCAATTTGATGAAAAAATCATACTATACAATAGGTGACTATATGGATGACAAAAATGCATGGCCTGAATGCCCCAAGTTCCAAGAACAAATATAAATTGTATTATAATTAATAATATATTGTTAAAATTTTAAAGCTGACATGTACAATTAATTTAAAAAAAAAAAGATAAAATGACAAGACAAGCCCCATAGAGTTTCTTGGTGTTTCTTCTCTGATGGGAGTATTTCCGAAACACCGGTAGATTCAACAGCCATTCAGTTTTCCCCTTTTGTCCGCAGATTTTCTTTCTAGGCTTGCCATTTTTATTTTTATTTAAACAATATTATGCAGCTGACAGACGGACTATCAGTTCCATTTGGATCATGATATGTACTGTGATCGGTGTGCGTTTCTCTATGTTGTGTTTCACTATTTCACTTTTTTATTTTTTTTATATAAAAATTGTCTGAAGTACTGAAACACACAGTTACATGTATGGTTGGTTTTAACCTACTTTAATTTTTTTTTAATATTCTGACGTAAACGATTGGATGACAGCTGAATGGTTCATTACTTTTTTTTTCTAATTCAAAGCGTTTAATTCTGCTTTTGCTATGTTTACTTGATAATTGGTTATGATTTATTTTATGATTTATGATTTTGACGTGTATATGTGCGTATATTTATACTGCCTACATACTGAATAAATGCTTTGATTCATTGATTCATGATTGATTTAACAATAGAGGATATTGAGTTCGACTTTGAGGGTCTATGGTGACTTGGCCTAAGAGATCATCGATCTAGACCTCAATGGTCATAGACACAAATAACGCGGGCGAAGCCGCGGGTAACAGCTAGTTTTTTATAAGGATTTTTTATTTTTATTTTTTTTTATTCAACTTTTATTTAGGGGCTTTTGGCTAAATATAGCTATGGCAGCCCCGTATTAGCTTACAAAATAAAAATTTGTTACGACGAACGCTCTTCAACCACCCTGTGTACACATAGATAGAGCATTCTAGCCGCGTCTGACGATGGATCAGATAAAATGCTCTGAAATATGCCCACATCAAGGTGGTTGATTTCAAATTTCGCGAAAATATCGTTTCTGAGGTTTTGGGTACATGAGCATTCCATCAAGAAATGAAAGATATCATCAACTTTGCCGCATAGATTGCAATCCGGACTGCTCATTTATAAGGATAAAAGGTGTAGGCTCTAGGTTGACCGCATAATCGAATGATTTTATAATGTTTTTTCTGTCTGGATATTACACTCTGTGTTGGAACGAGTCAGTGCTTCTGATTGACTCTATTGTCGATTCGGTTATCAGATTTTACGCAGTACTGGACCAGCAAAGGGCGTGGAATTTTGTTCTGAAAATCAGACTCTAGTCTTAATGGATTTGTCGTGATGTCGGATACAGGAAGTGATTTAAGTAAGTACGTCTATAGTCTGAACCCCGAAGAATGGTTCCATAAAATACAATCTATCACTGAATAATTTATGATCGTACAAAACGAAAAAACCGACTTCACATGCCGCGATAGTCAAAGTACTGGCTAGTTATAATAATTTCATTTAAGTATACATTTGCTTATATTGTTTAAGTCTCCGGAGATAATTGTCATAGCTCGATAACATTGGACCAAAACGGAGGCATAATCACTCGATCAAAAAAAGAATTTTTCAAATCTGTTAAGATTTGACGGAGTTCTGAGGTAACAAACTTAAAAAAACATTCGATTTGAGATACTCCTCCTTTTTTGTGAAGTCGGTTAAAAACTGAAAAATTAGCCTGGTCCAGAAGTATGAAAATCATTCTCTTTAAGTTGAGCTGAATGAACCCATAGGCAGATGGGATAGTATTAAATGTTTAGTCACATTAGTATGTAAACTTGCAGGTGGAAATCCATGCACTGTGCCAGCAGCCAGCACTGGTGTCGGCGGCTAACAAGCTGGGAGTACCAGTGGTCGCGTACTCGCCGCTCGGGTCTAAAGCACTCGCTGACTCGCTGGCCGAGAAAACTGGGTGAGACTCTGCACATCGCTATATGCCTTAGCACTGGCCAGCTACAAATACATACATAGTTGCTATTATTATCATTATCATGTGCTAGCGACCCAGAGCCGTGCTACGCCTAATTAAAAGAAGTTCGGATGGTGATAGCCCCTTTTAATTTGTTCTTGTTAGTGCAATTTAGTCGTGAATTATGTGCACCCAATTGATACTAGGTACAAAATAATATTGTTCTTCATTTTATTACATTTGATAAATCAAATATTATATATTGAAAATGCATATGTCTACATGATGATATAAAACTTCACAATATTATGTGTTCAGAATCAGAAGCCTTTTTTAGGAAAAAACATGCTGATTTTGATTAAATGTACCCAAATTCGTGTCCCCGACTGTATCTAGCAAAGATTGTATTGCAAATAAATAATAGGTACTTAAAGATACGACAGACAGATCTAATAGGGATTAGTAATAAGGTCTCGTATTTCTTGTAAGTAGTTATGCCTACCTATAAAGTATAACTACTGAAATTGACTTTCACACAAAATTATGTAAGATATAGGTGGGTACCTATTTTAGTGAGAAAGTATAAAGGTGTAGTTACCTAGTTAAACTGAGCGGACAGTAGCGAGTCAAATTGGCTTGCAAACTGCGTTGCCAGTGGATCCAAATAAAATCTAATGTTTTGTGGTAAGTGCACATATCTCCCCACCAAGCGTTGTCTTTTTACCTATCTATAAACGCTCGACGCTCCCATATTTGTTTTGGTTGATTTATTTAGTACAACACTACTTCTTCTATTTGAAAGAAATTTTACATATTTTTTTAAGTTGCGAACTGTGCAAACGTTTGGCCGCTATCTCACCTGATGGTAGGTAACGATGCGGTCGAGGATGGAGCACGTATTTTTTGACGTTGCTCGTCGCTGTAACAGTCACTGTTTGCAAATTATCTGGTGCTTGCCTCTCGCCGTTGTGCTTGACCAATGTAAATCTACCTTAATGTTTCTTCCGTCTATCTTGCGCCTAACGAATCGTCAATCGTCAATCGTCAATGACAGACGTATGTGTGAACGCGCCCAGACACAGATTATCTGATGATGTATACAAGTTAACTACTTGCAGTCGCTCCTACCCGGACCTGCTACAACTGCCGGCGGTGACACGCATCTCAGCGACGCACGGCCGCACGCCGGCGCAGGTGTTGCTGCGGTACAACTTACAGCGAGGCATCGCCGCCATACCTAAGAGCACCAACCCTGAACGCATCAAACAGGTCAATTTTAATACCTATTACTATTTGAAACAGTTGTATTACGAATTTCTTTAGATTTGTTTATAGCACAGTGTGACCTAAACCCGCACTTTACGTACGTTTTTCCGTGCACGGCGCGAGGTTAGCACCCTCGTTACGCTCGGGTGCTACGCCGTGCAATAATAGACTACTTAGTCACACGTATCGTAATATTTAATATTACTTGATCACGTGAAAGTTCACGCAGATTTGTGTGGACATTAAAATGTTACCTTATATATTTTATTTATATCAGATAGGCTAGCGTTTGACCGCTATTTCACCTGTTGGTAAGTGATGATGCGGTCGAGGATGGTAGCACGCAAGGCCTAATGGGAACTGGCTCTCAAGGATAGCTGCCGAAACAGATTTAAATGGCAGTTTATAATTCCATACAAATCTGCGTGTACGTAAACCATAGAGTAAAGTAATATATACGGGAATGACGTAAACCAATATAAAGAAACTCGCTCTAAGTAGGTATACACTCTGGTTGTACACTTACCTACGGGTTTTAGTGTCGAAATTGCTCCGACCAGCAGGCCATCACGAAGTTTGGTAGGGATTGAAATGAATGAAATGACAGATGGGGCATGGGGCTATACGGGGCTGCGTTCACGACCTATGCTCGGATTGCAACCAAACGCTCTAACCCCGTTCACGACCTCAGAGTGTCACATTCGCTAAGCGAGTTAGAGAGAGAGGTTAGAGCGTTTGGTTGTACAGGCTGCATTCCGATCGTAGGTCGTGAACGCAGCCCTGGCTACAAAGCTGCGTCCCGTCATTTAGTTCATTCAATAATCAACGGTCAAAGTTCGTGATAGGCCTGCAGTTTCGGACAATTTTGACGTCCTTCTGGGAGTCACGCCTACAGCAAACTTCTACGCAACCAGCTTCGGCACGTAAGTAACAGCCACAAAAAATAGAGAGTAAAGAAGTAAAGCTTATTCATTGTTTATACCGATGCTCGGCGATCGCGGTAGGGTGGTCTTTATGCTATAAGTATATTTTATTGTACACAATCCTTAATATGATACTTAAATAACGGTTATTCACTATACACACTTATTATATTAATTTATGCACCCAAGCTAACCAAACAGTTACAAAAACTATTTAGTATTTTGTTCCTACATTTCTGCACGAAATAAAACTGGCCAAGTGCAAGTCGGACTCGCACTCGTAGGGTTCCGTAACACAGTAAAGTATTCTATAACTATTATTTTTCGCAACTAAAAAATGTACTTTGTTTTTCATAGTGTTTGTATGAAAAACAAACTTATATTTGCGGTCGCTATATCTCAAAAAACTGCAGACTGTATCTCGTTCAAACCAATTTTCGTTGAAAGTTTTTTATTGAGATCTACAGAATATATTTTTAGGGTTCCGTAGCCGAATGGCAAAAAACGGAACCCTTATAGATTCGTCATGTCTGTCTGTCTGTCTATCCGTCCGTATGTCACAGCCATTTTATTCCGAAACTGTTAGGACTACAGAATTGAAACTTAGTAGGTACTTAGTAGATGTATTCTGTGAACCGCTTTCCGATTTTTATACAAAAGTAAAAAAATAAAAATGTAAGGGGGGGCATCCCATACATGGAACTGAAACAAAAAAAAAAATTTCTTCAAACCTATACATGTGGGGTGTCTATGGATAGGTCTTCAAAAATGACATTGAGGTTCCTAAAATCATTTTTTCTCAAAGTCAATCATTTGAAAGATAGGCGCGTCTAAAGTGGTAAAATGTGTGTGTCCCCCCCCCCTCTAACTTTTAAAGTATGGGAGTAAAAAATAAAAAAAATATATATGCTGTAGATCTCAATAAAAACTAACAACGAAAATTAGTTTGAACGAGATACAGCCAGCAGTTTTTGAGATATGGCGACCGCAAAGATAACTTTGTTTTTCATACAAACACTTTGAAAAACAAAGTTAATTTTGAAGTTGCGAAAAATCATAGTTATGGAATACTTATCTGTGTTACGGAACCCTACGAGTGCGAGTCCGACTTGCACTTGGCCAGTTTATTTCTAGATTTTTCACTCCCTTACTTCAAAAGTTAGAGGAGGGGGGGGGACACACATTTTAACACTTTAGACGCGCCTATGTTTCAAATGATTGACTTATAGAAAAAATGATTTTATGAACCTCAATGTCATTTTTAAAGACCTATCCATAGACAATCCACACGTATAGGTTTGAAGAAAAATTAGTAATAGTGGGTTCATATCATACCTCGCCATGCACCAATGGATTTTTCTTTCGAAAATGCGTATATCACAGTGGCGCTCCGGTGAAAAAAAATCATCGTTAAGAGTGGTGATAGGACACTAGTGTCCGCCTGGCTTGCTACCACCCTAAAGTTGGAAAATCTGTCACCAAATATCTAATCTAATGCAGCTGTCTATGAGAGCCAGTTCCATTCTAAGCCTAGTGTGCTACCTAGTGTGCTATCTTCGGCCGCATAATCACTTACCAACAGGTGAGATAGTGGTCAAACTCAAAAAAATGCTTGCTTCAACCTATATCTATTGCAACTCAGATCTAGCTCTGGAGGCTATGATACCGGCTCCTTAAGTTGTCCAAGAGTTGGTACTTACAGTCACATTTGAATGGAACTTTGCTAATTTCAGAACATATCCCTATGGGACTTTGAACTGAGTCCATCAGAGATGTCAGAATTAGCCGCCCTGGACCGCGGCGAGGAAGGACGAATCTGCGACTTTTCATTCTTTGTCGGCATCGAGAAACATCCAGAGTTCCCCTTCAAGAAATAAAACATCCCACAATACACTTACAACTTTCTTTTTGCCCGTTTATGTGAGATTCAATATGTAATTGTCTCATTGCGTCGCAAAAAAATCAGTCAAACCAGAGTTGGGGTGCTTTTCCACCAGAGATGTGCGATGCTACGTTGCTATGAACGCGTTTGATGCACCAATCATATAAATACTACTAGTATTTAGTCCATATAGAACTGGTGGAAAAGGTTTCAACTAAGCTATGCTTTTTATATAGAAGGATGCGTACTATAGATACGTGTTATAGATGCGCTATGCATCTTCACCGCACATCTTACTCTCTCCGCTAAAAAACTTAGCATCAGCGGAAACTGTCTCATAGTTTTGTAGCTTAGCTTTCACATAGCTTAGCTTCATGCACATCTCTGATGGAAAACCCTTATTCGAGCCACAGCTTCAGTTACTTATAGGTGGTCGTCATCGCTTATCATCACGGGAGAGCATTGTTTGTCCGGTTACCTTATATCATAAAATGTTGTACAGCCAATTAAACAATCCATCTGCTACTTTACAAAACTTTGTATACGAGGAATACGCGGACACTTGTCAAACCCTTGATTAGTCAAATCGGGGATTTTTGATCAATAAATAACCTTAAATGGTCAAATACTCGATTCGTGAAATTCTTAAATCGTAAAATTTTTTGCTAATCAAATCCGTTATTAGCTTCGAGCAATGCTCGAAGGTTATTAGTCAAGCACGCTTTTGTAGAGTCAAAGAATTTTAATACTGGAATTTAATTTGAAAAAAAAAACCTATGTTGATGACAATGAGTAGATTTGGTAAAGAATGAGCGGCGACGAATTTCTTGTTTCATTTGCCAGTTTTGTGCTATATCTTAAAATAACCAGATCATTAATTCACGTATATTTTAAAGAATTAAATTCGAATAACCTGCCCGAATAACAGATTTGACGAATCTCGAAATTGACAGATTAACCTTTTGACCTGGGCCGGTAGTCTCTACATCCATAGCGATGAATTTCGAGCGATAATCGTCGATATGAAAAGAGATGCAGATAATAACTGTCTAAAGTCCCCGTCACGAGAAGCTATAAATTATGTAAACAAACATCTTTTACTAAGTAAACATTTTATACTGCGAGATAATAATAAATTGACCATATTCAATCGACATGAAATATAGACGGGTTATATGAAAGTAACAACCTATTTAATTTAGTCGGATCATATTTTAACGATGCAAAGCGCTATCGTTTGTGTTTCTTGGTACCGGACGCAGGGATTGTAAACTATCGGGACGCCATTTTGAAATAAACGCGTCACTCGAGTTTCGAGTTTATTTTCACAAATTCATTTTTTTTGTTGGTCCAAATGTTGTGAACTCCTGAACACTTGTTTACATAATTTATAGCTTCTCGTGACGGGGACTTTAGTTGCATCTCATTCTAGCAGACGTTTGCGATGACAAGACGCATCCATGTAGAGACTTCCACCCCTGCAGGGCTAGCATGGCAAGGGGACTATTTTGTCTTTCCACCGATCCGTGTTTTGTTTGGTGGAGAAGGCAAATTAATAGTAAAGTTTTTCGACAATTATAAACGTCCGCTGACTTTTAAATCATTTTGTTTTTTTTAATTTTTTAATACAAAATAAAATCAAAACTCAAGGTTAAACTTCACCAAGCGTTTAAATTGTTGTGTTGATCTCCTGTCAGTGGCGAAAAACAGGGAAA
Organism: Cabera pusaria; assembly: GCA_954871355.1. Taxonomy (NCBI): domain Eukaryota; kingdom Metazoa; phylum Arthropoda; class Insecta; order Lepidoptera; family Geometridae; genus Cabera; species Cabera pusaria. The sequence goes on along the minus strand of OX940904.1, from coordinate 14,220,525 downwards.
TAATTTTGTCTTTCCCCCGGGGATACGGCCATGCTAGCCCTGCTGGGCTCCGTTCACGACCTACGCTCGGAGTGCAACCTGTGCGGCTGTGCAACCAAACGCTCTAACTCTCTCTCTAACTCGTTTAGCGAATGTGACGCTCTGAGGTCGTGAACGGGGTTAGAGCGTTTGGGTGCACTCCGAGCGTAGGTCGTGAACGCAGCCCTGCTGTGCAGGATGTCTAATCCAGGATTTGACGATGACGAGTGTCTGTGCAATTGTTACAAGATCCTATGTTATGTTTATTGCATTTGGAGTACCTATGTTACCCATTAAGAAAATATATTGAAACAGCGATGTATTTACAATGGTTTTACTATTGAAAATAAATGTTTACCAACGTCTAAAATCGTTTAAGTTTTTATTTCTGCCCGCCCTTACTGCCAAAATTCAAAACCGTGTTATACTATTAGAGCCGGAGTCCACCAGAGCGGAGATTTAATGTCAACAACCAAAATAATTTCATCACGCTGTGAAATTACACAGCACAACAATATTCTATAGGCTAGTTGACATACATCTATACTAATATTATAAAGAGAGAACATTTGTATTTTTGTATTTTTGTATGTTTGTAATGAGTAAGCTCAAAAACTACTGAACCGATTTAAAAAATTCTTTCACTAATACATAGCATGGACTTTCGGAATGAAAATAGGCTATATATTATCCCGTTTAAATCAAAGGTACATTCGTGGAGACCTAATTTGCAACCTAAGTCGGCAAATAAACGGTCGAAAAAACATGTTTCTTACGAACGCTGCTTAATTGAAAATAGATAGAAGAATATTTTCTATGCAAGAGTTGTACAACTTAATAAGACCTACAAAAAAGTCCGCGACAGCATATGTCTATCTCTTAAGGTTGACTCACAGTAACCATTTTAATCTTAAAATGTTTGTTAAAAAATATTACATAACTTCCAAGGCTATTTTCAAGTATATAGTATTAATCCTTATCCAAATAATTACGTTAATTAGCTTGGCCACATATTATAGATTAAAATTGTCCTTTACAGTATATAATTCAAATGAAAACTCTAGAAGATATCACGAATTTCACAAACACGCATCGCAAAATTAATAAAATATTTGCAGTGAAACCACAGATTAGGTCATAGTTACTGCGAAAATATTATTATAAGCTTAGCTATGCTGTAGATCCCCACCGATCACAATCAATTTGAAGTCAATATAGTTTAATAATATGATCTATTGTATAAAATAATATTCATCTATATATATATTATACATCTATATATAATATAATATTTTAAACCACCCCGACTGATCTATGTATAATAGCTTTTTCCAATGACTCTAAACACGACATTTAAAATCTGAGCTGTAAGTTGGTGAGGATTTGAGTATTCTGTAGAGTCCAGGAGGCTTCCATGTTCTTACAATATCGTTGAAGAAGAAGATTTTCGAATTGATCAGACCCATGAAAGTTGATTTCATAGCGCAATTAACTAGAAAAAGCTCATAATTTTATAACGATTGAACGAATTTTCATGAATCAAAGCTAAGAAAACTCTCGATGAAGACATATATCAAACAAAAAAAACTATCAATAATAAAAACAAAATCGGTTCATCCGGTTAGGTGCTAAGATGCTACAGACAGACACACAGATACACACGTTAAACATATATTACCCCTACATTTTGCGTCGGGGAACGCCGTAAGGTTACGGCGGCAGATGTACTCCTTGGTGGTAAGCTACTTTTTGGTAGATTTAATGATTCCACTACCACTGTACGAAAACTTATGATTCATGAATGCACATAAAACTTTCATTGGTAGGTATATAGCTAGGATTAGAACCAACGACCGTCGGGTCAGAATCAGGGTAACTATCCTTTACGCCAAAGGGCCGTCCAATATCAATACTTAAGTATTATAAAACAAAGTTCATCACTGCGTCTGTCTGTCTGTTCGCAATAATCTCAATAGCTACTGAACGGATTATCATGCGGTTTTCACCAATAGCCAGAGTGTTTATGAGGAAGGTTTAGGTGCATAATTCGTTAAGGTTTTGTGTATATTGGATGAAATATGAAGATGGTTGTTAAATATGTTCATATTTTATATTCGATGCAACAAACTGATGCAAATTTTGTAGGCATATATGTTCTACCCGTGCGAAGCCGGGGCGGGCTGCTAGTTTATAATAAAGCAGGTGAGTAAGCGCGGTGATATATTTTGATCATGACTCCAATAAATGGAGTCAAGAGCTAAAACAAGCAACAAAATGTCAATATCTATCCTATTGAGCCGATATACTCATAGGAAAGACTAAATTAACGAAATATAAAATATACTTTAATGTGGACAAACAAACATGTAATTAGGATGAATTATGCTAGACCGTGGCGTGCGCGAGCTGTGTCGTTCAAGATACGTTTCGTGTTGTGAAGGGCTCGGGACGGGGTATAGATAACAAACTGTGTCCTCTAAAATATTTGTGACGTTTTGAATCCTTGCCGCGTAGACCGTAGTCTAGCATAATTCATCCTTTCATCGGGGTAATTTGCACCCAAGGGAGGGTCATTGTTACCTTACCGCACAAAGAGTAGTATATGTATCTGCGTGTTAATACCTGGCTGTGATAAATGTAGACCACTGGAGGTAGACCTCGGTCGCTGCTTGAACCACCCAACGAAGAAAGACATGTCGCGTGGGCTGACAACTAAGGACTAGCGCACTGTCTCATTCATTATTAATCAGTGACAATGCTATGTAAAATAGTATGGTGCTTGTCTGGAAGTAAGGCTTCAGATGACAACCCTAATTTTCGAATATTCATAGAATACCGTATGTAATATCCTCATCATGTATTATTATCAAAATGAAAAGTATTTTATCACCGAAGCATACCTTTTAATCCTTATTATATATATACATTGGTTATATACACATTGGTTACAGATCTTTTATTATACAAAGGTTGTCTGGAAGAGGTCACGATTGAGATAGCTGATTTTAAACTTCAAGTCGGTTTTTGTTTTTAACTTCATACCCTTGGTCCTACCATTAAAGGTTAATCATAATAATATAATGGTCTATCATAATATTCATAATTTCATAGTTGATTTTTGGGCTTACCTATCAAATGATATTAGGCGTAGTATAGGGATGGCAACTAAAAGTTAGCATTGCCATTATTCATTTTCAAGTCTTTTTGACAAACTAACATAATATTGGTAGTATATAGATAAATTATAACCTACTAACTATCTACCTACCTAGCGTTTTTTACCTACGTTTTTTTAGGGTTCTGTTTTTTACTTTAAAAAAGACGAATTTACCATTACAATTTTTTTTTTAAACTTATTATTAGTGGTTGGTGTGGTGCATTAACCGTCTCTAGATGTTTAGACTAGACTAGACGATGTTTAGGGCTCGAACTGCAAAGTTAAAAATTTGCTGGGCGAACGTTCGTGCAGCAGAATCCGTTTTTCTTAAATAACTCTAAAGCCGTTGAACGCACAAATATAAAATTTCGGGCACATTTACACGATATAAGGCACAAATTATCTGCATCATTCAATTCTTCAATTTTCATGAAAAGGCGATACTTTTTGCTGGACGAACGCACACTGTCCCTTAACCTAGTTTGAGAAATTTGTAGTCAACTAGTATAACTCGCACTTGACCGGTTATTTTTTCAACCGACTTCCCAAAAAGAAGGAGGTTCTCAATTCGTCTTTTTTTTTTAAATTTTATGTATGTTACTCGATTACTCCGTCAATTGTGAACCGATTTCAATGATTCTTTTTTTAATCGGCAGGGTACGTTTCCGAGGTGGTTCCATTGTAATTTCATCTAGATCTGATAAGTATCTCCAGAGATATGACGATAAACATCTCAAACTTGCTACTGAAATTGACTCGCGGGGCATGAAAGTCGGTTGTTTTAGTTTTTTAACTATCTTAATTATTTAATAGTTTGTTCGTTTATATAGTTTTTCTACACACGATAGGTGGCTTTTGAAATGAAACTTCTGAGATGTCACTGGCAAAAGTGTTATAGCTAATATTTGTTTATTATTTTTATGTCGAACATTTTTACTTACTTACCTACTTATTTTTATCAAAGCCCTTGGTCGTTGAAAATTACAAATGTTATAAGTATACCTACATATAGTAAAAAAGCGGCTTAGACATCAATCGAAGACGAATGAAAAGAAAACATCAGATTCTTCAGATGTATCCAGTATGGTAGTGTCATACCATTGCTTTGTACTATTCATTATTCTGTGCCATTCATTGCGTTCATTTTGAAAGCCATCTGTTGAGTCTCCAGGAAATAACATACTACACATTTCTTTTTAACCGACTTCACAAAATAGGAGGAGGTGCTCAATTCGTTGGAATCTTTTTTTTTATGTAAGTTCACTGATTACTCGAAGATGCCTGAACCGATTTGGAAAATTCTTTTTGTTCAAATGGTACGCTTCCCAGGTGGTCCTATTTAAATTTAAACGAAAACGGTCGAGCGGTTTTTAAAATATCAACAAAAATCATCGATGCATTTGTATACCTCGATGACATGATACTGGCTACTTGACTAGCGCGACATTTGAACTCGGTTCTTTTATTTTTTTTTACGATCTTAAATTATAATAAAACGCCGCATATTATATTTATGAAAGTCAGCATGTGCACTTAACGTGGACATTGGTAGTCAACATTTTATACATTGTCATTTGCATTGCATTAAGTATATACGGACCTTTGGCAGACAATTTACATTTTATAACTAATATAATTTTAAAGGATAAGACGGTTTGTTTATTTCATTTTATTAAAGTCAGACAAAAGCTATAATTATCACGATGCGACCTATGGAATGGTGCTTATTTAGAATTGAAACACGGCAGTGAGACGATGACTGGTCTATTTGGTCAATTCTTCCTGATAGGTAATTCACACAACCTTACACATACAAGGGTTTGGAATAAAAGGCTATTTGGTTTGAACTACCCACCAACGACAATCGGTTAGCCGAGCTATCAACAAATCGGTTGAAAAATGCGACCTATAGGTGAGAACAGACAGACGAACAAAAGCTTTTTTTGCCAATCTCGAAACAGAGACACTTCGCTCGCTCGGTCAAAAAAAAAGCATTAACCGTACCACTAGCATAGAATTAGACTATACTTACAAGAATAAACTCTCTTTCTTTGTTGTAAATATATTTGTTTGTAGTAACCATACTAGCCCAGGCAGTTTCGCTATCACCGTAGTAGAAATAATGCGGCAGGGTAGGATGTCTCTTCATAGTTAACCTACCGGCTCTCTTTCTGTCTTTCAATGTATAATCTAAAGCTTGTCGGCTTCGATCATAATAAATACTATAAATGTAAAGTAGACCGTACCAGGAGCGGCCGTATAGTTAAATAACCTGCAAAGCGACCCATTGGCGACGGTGCCGAATCGGCTTATTCACCCCGCCAACATTATCGGCCACTCACACTGTTTACGTGAATATTAGTGAGCTCTAATGTCGGTCATAATTAAAGGGTTTGTGAGGGCTTACTACTTCCTCAATGAAGATATAGCTGGTGAGTGCATTTTAATATAATTAGAAACGGGAGTTTTTGATTTTTGCAGTGGCATATGTGAAATGTCACTAGGTACACTAGTGTATATAATATAATGAGTCATTAAGTAGGTATATAACCATTGTTATAGGGCGAAATCAGATACAATGAGCTAGCTGAAGATATATGGTAGATAAATACCTACACTCCGGTAAAGGAAAAACATCGTTAAGAAACCCCCAACCCCCGCATGGTGGTAGGACACTATCTAGTGTCCGCCTGGTCAGCTACCACCACCCTCAAGTTAGAAAATCTGTCGCCAAACATCTAATGTGTTCAGGCAGCTATCCTTGAGAGCCAGTTCCCATTCTAGGGCTAGCGTGCTTACCATCTTCGACCGCATCATCACTTACCTTGAGATATTGATCAAACGCTAGCCTATATGATATTTAAAAAAAAGTTCAATTCTAAAATATCAGTGATTCTAATTGGAAAGGTTTCCGCGGCAAAATAAGCCACGGATTTATCAATATTCAAAATAAAAAATGAAGATTCCGTATCCGAATAGGTTTTCGAATGATTTAGAATCAGGGGCTGGAAGCAGAAGTCAATTCAATGAATAAAGCTGTCCTATCCAAATCCAATACAACTGTGTATCCAAAGTGTCTTAAATTTATAGGTAGCTCCATCGATGTATATGTACCTACTACGTACATTTACCTCGATGGGTACCTCTTAAGAGTTGATGCTCATTGGATATACCTACGACCATCAACTTGTGTCAACCTATTTTTATCAGAGAGACGCCGATAATTTTTGTCTTTATTATTCTTCCATAGATCCCAGGACCCAAGAATGGTTCCTGATGAGAACACCATGGCCCGGGCTGGCCATCCTGGCTCTGTACCTGATCACAGTGTTCAAATGGCTCCCGACTTATATGAGCAAAAGACCTGCATACGAACTTCGCGGCCTCATAGCAGCCTATAACATATTACAGATTATTGGATGTGCTTATGTGGTTTACCAGGTAGGAATCTTACCTAGTTAATGTGGTTTAAAATTAGCGCGCATTACCTGAAGGCTGAATGTGTTCACTTCTTAGCTGTACCGATAGGGTGTCGGACTGGCGATCGAGAGGTCGTGAGTTCGATCCCCACCCCACCCATTGCACTATTGACGTAAACCCACTCCAGACACAAGCATATTTAGCTTAGTTGGAGGTGTTAACAAGAATACTAGTAATGTGCAACCAACATTGAGAGTAATCTTTTATTGAAAAAAAAAATTTAAAGGTTAGCGCCGACTGGTACAACACCCCTCGCACCCGGCAAAAATGAGCAGACATTGAGCAGCAGCGTTGTCTGCTTTTTGTGTTGTCAATGTAAAGTATGTCTACAATGAACGTATTAAGGCTTACATTTTAATGAACATTTTTTGCCGGGTGGGAGCGGTGTCGGACCAGTCGGCGACAACAAAAGTAAAAGGGTAGTTTAGTTATCTTATGTTGTAATATGATTTAGGGTAACAGTGCCCTTAGTACGAGTTTTTATCGTAAACACTTTTGACAGATCTCACGTAGTTTACGACTTATTCTGGCTCCCTGATTGGTCTAAATTTAGTTAAGTGTAGTATCCACTAGAGGCGCTGCACTGTTTTTCATACAAAATTTGTTCGATAAACGATATCGAGTTTGGTATGAAAACTCGTACTTAGGGCATAGGACAAGCACAACGTCACCTGATGGCAAGCGATAACGTCACATCTATAGATAGATACAGCGGCGTGCAAAAAATCCAGAATTTTGCATGTCACTGCTCTACGCCTGTTACGTGACATAAAGATGTTGACTCTCACATGGCCTGTAATTTCACTGGAGACTTTCCCATTCAAACAAAAACAAAATCATATTTCACTGCAGAATTTGTACTATTATTAATTCTACCGCCCCATGCGGACTAGCAGAAGTCCACTACAAATATGACAATGTAAGGGATTATGGAAACCCTTTCCCTACTTTTGCAGATGGTTGTCTATATAAGCTTTTTATTTTCAGAGCCTAGTCCTAGGTTGGTTCAGCCATTACAAGTTTATATGCCAGCCGGTGGACGAAGGTCCTAATGACTTGGAGTATGCTTGGCGGGTCTGCTACGGATATTTCGTGCTAAAGCTCACTGATTTATTAGATACGGTAATAAAAAGTTAACAAAAAGGTAAACCAAACGACCAAACCGAAAAGGACCAAACGTTGACACTGGTCTGATTATTAGTACCCGAGTTTAATCAAAACTCTGAGCTATAGTTGTGCATGTTTTTTTCATTTCCAAGTACATTACCACTGAATTATTAAACATTACGTTATACGTCAAGTTAATTCCTGCTTATATTGTAATACCTACTTGGAAATATAAAATTCACGCACAATAACTTATAATATAAGTAGTTAAGTACTTTTCGTTTAAAACTCAAGCGCCAATAATTTGAATAGTGCCAACATTTGGCCATTTTACCTTACTTCTTTTTAGAATTTTATATTTCTCGTCTGTCTACAAGGCAACATTGTTTAAGATTACGCACGGAGGTTCTCCGGCAGTAGTAAGGACGTGAAACTGACTGTTCAAGGCATACTGTCTCTGTCTGTACACGTGTCAGCTGTGGACTAAATATATTCGGAGATCTTATACCATACCATGAGGGTGCGATACAGTGATGCTTTTCGCATCCTCATGAGAGCCACGGTTTTGTAGCGCATCGAGTATATTCGCTGATGCACGGGTTCTAGACTTCTTCGCCGTCATCAGATACAGGGTGGCCAGGGTGGCTCTGAGCTAAGTTAAGAAATTTAAAAAAAAACTTGGAAAGTCTTGCCAACTACCACATAGCAAAGTTTTTAAATGTTGGATATCGGTCCACCAGAGTGCGAATCGAAAAATCGTGACCTGATGACTGTGATATTTTTATGATTAGGTATTCATATTTTAATATTTTTTTTATATAAACACTAGTTTATTTTAACTTTATTCAATTAGTATTGTAGTTCTTTGGGTTATAGTGGCCTGAAATAAAGACATTTTATTTATTTGTTTATTATTATTTGATCTTGCAGATATTTTTCATCCTAAGAAAGAAGCAAAACCAAGTGACATTCCTACATGTTTACCACCACTTTGGCATGGTGGCTGTGTCGTGGGGCATGGTGAAATGGGTTCCAGGTAAGGCATTGCTCTGGTCCTGTACGCTTCTTTACGCTTTTAGGGTTCCGTACCCAAAGGGTACCAAAGGAACCCTATTACTGAGACTTCGCTGTCCGTCCATCCGTCTGTCTGTCTGCATTTCTCAGGGCTGTATCTTCTTAACCCTAATAATTAGATACTTGAAATTTTCACATAGTAGGTATGTATAACTATGGGGGATATTACAACAAATACTAAAAAAATAAATATGAAAGGGGTCCCCATACAAGAAACGTATTTGTCAGGCGTTTTATGGTCGATCTTACAAACCGTAATAGATAGAGACTTAAAATTTACTCATATTACAATGGTTGCATCAAATAATAAACACTAAATAAAATTAAAAATTAAAGGGATATGGGGAGCCCCTTTAATTTTATTAATTAGACAAAAAACTCATTTTCGCCGCAAATTTTGTTCGATCATAACCCTACGAGTGCGAGTTCGACTCGCACTTGGCCAGTTTATTTAATCATGAGTAGAAACAATATGATAGTGGTTGCACTTTTCCACTTTTTAACTATTTTCTGTTTAGGTAGGTGCCCCAAGAAGTTTATATCTTTGGAAGAACATAGATAAACGTCTAGTGTCTTTTACAGGAGCGTTCAGGACTTTTGGGGGGTCATTGTTACCCTGTTAACGGTGGTTCATTATCATAGTTACGCACAATATCCACACGTGTTCGTAGCCACCGTAGGATTAGACTTTAATCGTGAAGGGATAGGACAAATGTCGGTTATCCAGCGTCTAGTCTCACTGTCTTTCCGTCAGACAAACTTATTTTCAGTGGCGGATTTTCCCTAAGGTAAACTAAGCACATGCCTAGGGGCGCGAGGTTACAAAAGGCGAATGTGGAAATGTTTAAGAAGAAAAAAATAATGCCTAAAGTCCTAAGTGGGTGTGTCCCACAGTAATATAAATAATTTATTCATATTTCTGTGGTGTGTCCTTAGTAAAAATCGTTAATTATATAAACAAAAACAAATAAAAATATAAGCAAACAAATAAGCAATAAATAAAAGAAACAACAAAAGTGCATCTCTTAACCTTCGGAAGATTTTTTTTAGAGGAGCGCTGATGAGTTGCTAGCCTAGGGCGCTGGAGACATTTAATTCGCCTCTGCCTATTCTTGGACCGCATCGTCACTTTAAATTGAAGTGAGCTATATAGTGGTCAAATGCTAGGCAGACATAATGGAATAATGAATATAACTATGATGTAAAGTAAACATACGTAGGTACTACCTATTACGTTGCATTACCATCGGCCCATCACCAAAAACGCACATCCAATTAAAAAACATTAGCTATTTAATTAAATTGTTATTTGTTTAGGAGGTCACGGCACGTTTATAGTTCCGGTGAATTCGTTCGTACATATTATTATGTACGCGTACTACCTGCTCACTGTATGGGACGAGTCCTACAAAAAGTCCATATGGTGGAAGAAATACGTCACGCAAGTGCAAATCGTAAGTATACAATATAATAAGAACATTATTTGCACACCATAACATAAAATACAAGGACTGAATCATATTTACGGAGTATAGTTTACATGGCAGTCTTATAGCTTAAAACGATGTCTTTCAGACACCCGGGTATGGAGAGGAAAAAATTGATAGCGTAATAGGATATGATATATAATGCGTTCTTCTTCTGGCCACGTTACATTATTTTCAACAGACTTCCAAAAGAAGGAGGTTCTCAATTCGTCTGTATGTTTTTTTATCAAAACCAATATTATAAAATCGAAAGTCAGTCTGTATATTTTTTGTTTGTTTATTTGGGCAATCTTCGTGGTCAAAGGGCTGGACCGATTAATTAAGCTGAAATTTTGCACAGGGATAGCGGGCGTAGCCGCGGGGCACAGCTAGTGTATGTTACGCGATTACTCTGTCGATTGTGAACTGATTCGAATGATTCTTTTTTTACAATTAAAAAAGAATCATTAGTATCGGTTCACAATGGAAATGTACCCTACCAATGTAGGGTACATTTCCAAGGTGGTCCCATTGTAATTTCATCGCGATCTGATAAGTATCTCCAGAGATAGGGAGATAAACACCTTAAACTTACTTAACAGTACTAATACCGAAATATTTTAAGATGATATGAGGTACCAACTCAGTCAAAAACAACTAGCAATTTAAAAAACGAAGATTCGTGGAGAAATGTCATAAAATATGTCAATATACGATTGTCGATTATACATGATTAGCTTCGAGCATTTACCAATGGAGATGTTAACGCAAGGCGTACCCCTCTGCTGGTCATATAGCCATTTTTGGCCATATGAGCGTGCGTAACTACGCTGTATTTTTAATACTGTGTGCGTGTTTCAAGCTAGTGTGCGGGATCGTTAAAGTGAGTGATTTGTGTGTGTGCAATGCGTGTTTACCTCGTCCCCCGTAAGTATCGGCAGAAAAAAATGTTTGCGGATTACAACGTTAACATCTCCATTGGTCGAAGATGATTAGGGGAGGTCTTGTGGGAGGTTCAAAATTGTTTTTTCTGTCTTACTACGCTGAAAGCGAGAAGCTGCTATAGCAAAGCAATGGGGTATTTTACTCTATATGAGAAAAAAACTAAAAATATATTATATTGAGATTAGCTTACGTAAAAAGCAGTCGGAAAACGTTAGTATTAGTTCATAAAATAGCAAACTACATTTTTAAATTAAATTCAAAGGTTTCAGCTTTTTCAATCTTTTTCATAACTCCATTATAGTTGTCGCCAGTAGTCGACATGTTATTACGTTATACGGGTGAGTAAACTTAAGTGTCAACTGTCAACTATCATATTACTGCATTTTGTTTACTAGCATACTGACGTCATGTCATGACCAAAAGCAACATGGCGTTCACTGCGTCCAGCGATTTCGTCAAATTACGCGCGAAATTTGAAAATGCAAAATTTAAATGCATTTTTATGGCACTTAACGATTGAATATCAATTTTGTGAATTTTAGTGGTTTATTAGCACACTTTATAGAAGCTTATTGAGACACTTTTCAAAAATTGGTGTAATACCCTATTGTGAGTTTTAAATTATTGTAATGGTCCAAACAGTCTTCGTTTTTAGGGTTCCGTACCCAAAGGATAAAACGGGACCCTATTACTAAGACTCCACTGTCCGTCTGTCTGTTCGTCTGTCACCAGGCAGTATCTCATGAACCGTGATAGCTAGACAGTTGAAATTTTCACAGATGATGTATTTCTGTTGCCGCTATAACAACAAATACTAAAAACAGAACAAAGTTTAAAATAATAGGGGGTCCCATACAAGAAACGTGTTTTATTCAGCATTTCAATATAAGGCAATGGCCTTATGAAAGCTTAGGTAAACGACCATAGATGGCGTTATATTGAAATGCCGATCCCTAACACCTTTGTTAGACATTACATGGCGTTATAAGAAATAAAATGTTTATTAATTATTATTTTTTGCTGGCAAAATAAGATAGTGGTATCCTTTGCTCGATCTTATAAAATACTGTAGTGTGGTACGGAACCCTACGAGTGCAAGTCCGACTTGCACTTGGCCAGTTTATTTAGTCTTAGTCAAAAAGTCACGGAACATTGGAAAAGTTGCATCTAAACAAATACCTATTATGTTAATCTACACTGTATTTTTTAAGAGTTCCGTCGGTTAGATGTAATTTTGGATTGTATATAAAATTGCCAGTAAAAACTTAAAATTTTAAGTAATCTAATAGCAATCTTTTTTTTTAATATGAGAATTATAGAAAATTTGACAGGAAAACGTAACTTCTGTAAAGTGTAGGAACAGCTATAACTACCTAGTATAGTTATTTTGTCTGTGTCTGATATTTGCGAGTTATGATAAAATAGTTTATTTTACCTCTATATTGTAATTGGATTATATTGTACGCTTAATTTTATTTTCAGATCCAGTTCACAATTCTACTAATACATTTCATAATACTGGGAGTGTCGTCCGACTGCGGTTTTCCAAGGGAACCTGCCTTCATACTTATACCCCAAAACTTGTTCATGGTTATATTGTTCGTAGATTTCTACTATCGATCTTATATTAAAACTAAAAAGGCCTAACCTTTACTTTTTTAGCGCTCGGAAGAAATCTTATTTTGTAGTATAATCATACTTATTGGTATTATTATAATTCAGTGGTTGTTAGTGTGTCCTCCTTTCTCGGAGTAGTCAGATGTAGGTAGGATCTATTGAAACCACAGACCTGCTACATATTAAACTTGATCGCGTACACCGGCCCGCATGAGACCGACCTTGAACGGAGTTTGTCCCTTTCTTTTGTATGGACAACTTATATATATACCATACATATAGTATAGAACATATATAGGACTAGCAGGTTGTTACACAAGGACACACTCCCACCCGGGTGTCTCTTAATTGGGCCGTTTTGTTCTACAAAGCAATTACAACCTTATTGTTAAAGCATACGGATTAAATTGAATTTGTCAAAACATCTGCAGTGCACCATCCTTTTATATTACGTCTATGATTGAAACAAAGCGGAGTGGAGGCTGTGCAGAATGATTCATCGACTAATTTTCTATATTACTATGTCCTAGACTAGATTTGACTTGATTTATTGTTAGATTATATACCTTTTATCGAAATCTATTGAGCAGCCTTATGCTTGAATTTGATAGGGATTGAAACGAACGAAATTACACTGATGGAGATATACAGCCTGCATAGCTGCGTCCCCGTCATTTAGTTCATTCAATATTTAATCAACAACTCACAGAACAGCAATGTATAAAATGAAATGCGCAGATAATAAACTAAATATGGTAAAGTTTCTATTGTAGAATTAGTGATTAGATAAACTAATTCATTGATTAAAATTAATGGATTTTTATATAACCATAGGAGAGGCATAGCCTTGGACATAGGTCCAGCAGTGGACAGTGGACATGGACATACAGGGTGATAATGATGAATACGAAAAACGACCATGAGTGTCCGCATAGATTAGCGTTATTTATTTTAGTGTTTTTGAAGTGAAACAAACTTCTTTAGGCGCACTGAGGTAAATTTGACGGAAGCGACGTAGCGTCACGGTCCGAAGCAACGGAAGTGACGTACATAAGCGTCATGTTATATTTATAAGCGCCCTCTATAGTAGAACGGCGTAACTACGAAGACGTATTCGTTATCATTCGGGCATTCGTCCCGCCAAGTTCAACAGAAAGAGTTTTACAAAATAATAATTAGTGATGTTGAGAAATAAATTGAATGAACTTGGATGTTTCACTCCTAACGCGTAGCTTTCTACGCACCCTGTTATTTTTTGTGAGGTAGCTTCATTATATTAATACTCTATACAAGTATGCTTCTTGAATACGCGTCTATGTAAGTCTTAGTCCAAGTTCTAAGTCAGGTTTATAAGTAAGGTCCATCCATAATGAAAATTGAACAAAATAACCATAGCGGTTTATTTTATCATCTTAGCAAGTCCATATAAATTATTATTCGGAGAGATATTATGTCTTCAAAATTATAACCTACTTCTAAAAAAAAATAAGCCGTAGGATTACGATATTTAAATATAACAAGATTAATTAAAATAATACAAATGAAATATATAAAAGTTGTTTTATTTCTTATCCAGAACACATATTTATTTATATACTACAGAATAGATGACTTATCGCACAGTTTACTAAATTTGAATTAAAATAAAGCTAGTTTCACAGTTCTAATATGTACTGTTTTTTTTTCTTACTTTATAAATGGATGCAATTAGCACAATTTTATAAATTTCTAATTAAAGGTCAGTCCCCTTACCCTAGTAGAGATAGCGCCTGAGGTTTCTAGGTATTTATGAATACATTTATGTATTTAATGTAATTTAAGATACATATAATGATATATGTATGTACGTAGTGAACCTAGAGTTCTAGTAAACATGTGCGTATATTTTTATATATATAATTTTACTTAAACCGTAAACTATATTATGTATCACAGAATCAATATGAATAAACAATATCGAGTCTATTCTAGCACACATTAGAATGAAATAAATATAATTTGACTAAGTTTGACCTTCGAACGAGATAATTCGACTGTAGTCAGAAGAGTACAAAAATGTCTAGATGTGAACATTGGATTTTAAATCCACTGTATCTGCTCAGTAAAATAAGCTCTCTCAAACTCTTTGATAAACTGGCTTAATTTATGTACACATAGTTTTTATTCAGTAATTGTAAAACAGACCAAAAATGTACGCAAAAAGTATGAAATTAACAATAAGTTATTAGACAGTGACAGCGCTACATGCGAGAGTAGTGTAACAATATAATAGGTTGGTTAAAGTTATAAGAAAGTGACAG
This sequence comes from Cabera pusaria, assembly GCA_954871355.1. Taxonomy (NCBI): domain Eukaryota; kingdom Metazoa; phylum Arthropoda; class Insecta; order Lepidoptera; family Geometridae; genus Cabera; species Cabera pusaria. The sequence continues at coordinate 14,205,361 of OX940904.1, read as the reverse complement.
TGCTAGATGCGAGAGTAGTGTATTTTTTTTATGGTAAAAGGTAACAGGATAAGCACGACGCTCGCCTGCACTGCACTGCGCCTGTTACCTTGAGACATAAAGATGTTGAGTCTCACATGCCCTGTAATTTCACTGGACACCTTGCCATTTCAACCGAAAAACATTCCTATTTCACGGCTGAAACTTATTTGGCAATGTGGTGGTACCGCCCCAGGCGGACTAGCAGAAGTCCTACCATTACAAGAAAGAAATTGTAACAATATAATGGGTTGGTTGAAGTTATAAGACAGTGACAGTGCTACATGCGAGAGTAGTGTAACAATATTATACTTATAGAACTAGTATGTACTTGATATAACAGGATGAAATATCCAAGGCTAAGAGATTCTCTCAATTCTAAAACGTTTTTCTTATAACTAATAACTGTACATAGCTACATGCACCTATATTTTTTACTAAATTTTATATATCTGATAGACTAGCATTTGACCACTATGTCGCCTGGTGGTAAAGCGAAAATGTAGTCGAAGAAGTGAACACGCGATAGGGATAGAATGGTCTGACTTTCGAGGGCTGTGCTGCCGGAACTCCGGAAGGTTATGGCGGCAGATTTTCTCCTTTATAGATCATCATCATCATCAGCCGGTGTCAGTCCACTGCTGGACTTAGGCCTCTCCCAAGATGCGCCACTGAGCTAGGTCTTCGGCTCTTCTTTTCCAGTCACTGCCCACCGTTGCTTTATGATAGATATAGATTAGATATAAGCTACCTTTTGCTAGCAAATCAGACGAAACATTGAAATTGCTCCTACCACCTGCGTGTCCTTAATATACTTATTGTACATAACAATTTGAGATACTTATAATACTAATAGGCGTTTATGAAGCACCTTTGTTTTTCCTGTCCTAATATGGTGTCATTAATCCCGAGACATGTTTGACTAGACGGAGCAAGTTACGGAACGTTTTGTTATATACATCCAAACTGGCACGTTACGCAAAGTACTCACACTAATGCAATTTCACTATACAGGAGTTTTAATTAAGTATTGTGTCAAATTCAATCTGTTATCGAGTGAAATTTGGGTAAGTCGGATATAATAAATAATGTACATTACTCCACAGCTATTCTAATCTCTTACTTTTCTAATTAAGCCAGTCTTGTTGGTCAGTCATGTCATATCTCAACTTACTTTTCTTACTTTATAAATGGATGATACGCTACAAAACGTGCACCCAATTACTTGAGCGAATTTAAAATAATCTAAGTATCAGGGCCGATATCCTACAAAGCGGAGAAAAAAAGTCAACAACCTATAGGATTTTGTCGTGCTACGTAATTTGAAAACGTGACGAATTCATATTGCGTACTGACACATACATCTCTTTTCCGCAGTGAGAACTCAGCCTTACAACATCAAATAAAAACGTTTTACGTTTCATTACAATAACGTAGCAAAAATTAAATAACTATAAAAATTGCCATGCGGTTTAGAAACTCACATAAAAAATCACTACGAATAATAATTCAGACGTAAATTATCTTTATAAGGATTCACAACGTTGCCTTGACAGAACGCATTTATGATACTTTTCGTTAGACGAAGTGATGAGACGGAATCAACTTCGTCGTCTCGAGGCGATCTCGCTTCATTAACGAACCGTTTCTTGGTCTCTTCTATTAATTCCACAAGTTCTATCCCGGTTGTTAATGGAGCTAGAGACATGTTGTTCTTTGGATTGTCAAGCAAGGCTTTAAGGTCGTAATTCGCATACCCAGTGTCGGTTGAAGGCAGATCGTCGACGCTGGTTCTTTGCCGCTTTGTACGTTGGTGCTTACGTTCTTTGTCTATTGTTTGTTTAACCGCTGCTTCTAGTTGTAGCAGGAGGACTGCTAAAGGAGTGTCCGGTAAATCGTCCTATAACATGTTAGATTAAGTATAAGTCTTTACAAAATATACATACATTTAAATAGGTAATCTTAAATGCGAGAGCCCGTTTGTTGTTTGCTAACTTTAACTTGGCACAAATATTGTACTGATATACCTAATATTTGGAGCTGAGGACAGAATACTTTTTAAAGTGACGAGAACCCGCTGGTTGCAGTTGGCATTTAAATATAGGCAGTGACGTTATATTATAATAATATGCAAGCCAATAACCATCAAATAAAAATAAATATGTGGATACAATAATATTTGTGGCCAGAGTGAGGTCATTAAGGTGTAAGAGCTATAAACTGCGCTTTGTCATCGATGCGATCATCACCGCTATTTAATTTACAACAATTCATCAATTTGATCTTATAGGTCGATCGGTTACTTTAAATGAATCGAATAAATTACTGCAAACGAAAATATGCATTAAATACATATACTTATAGATTTTTTTATAAGCTAGCGTTTGGCCAATATCTCGCCTGATGTTAAGCGATGATGTGGTCGAGAATGGTGAAGATGCTTAGATCTATAATGGTCTGAATCTCAAAGGTTATTTTGCCGGAACACATATTTTCTCCTCGGTTGTGGTAAGCATGGCAATCTTTTGGTAGCAAGTTAGGCAACACATTGAAATAATATTCCTATCACTTGTAGTTCGTATATATATGAGCTGCCACGAGAATTGCATGGCCATAAATGTCAGGCTAATATGAATAAGTAATGAAATAATGATTAAAATTAATCTGAACTGAGTCATCTTCAGGCTATTCTTAGGCATATTTCTAGCGTGTTTTTAAACAAAGCATTGGTAGCATTGGTCGCAGCCCGACGCCGCGCGGCGCAGCAAAACGCGCGACGCCACCAAATTATCTCAATGCAATGTGTATATTGTGTAGTTAATAAAGTTCAATTGTTTATCACGCGGTTCAATTGTTTCTTCCGGCTGCGCCGCGCGGCGCAACTAGAAGCCGCCGAACTAACTCAATAAAATGTGTTACTAAAAAATCTTATTGTAAAGTAAATATAGTTCTTTCTTGTATCACTCTCTTAATAAGTGCGCGCCGCGTCGTTTCGCGGTATGAGCCGACCCTTAAAATATAAGTTAAAAAAAAATAGCTTTCGACCTTGATTTCAAGCGAGTTCGTTTTTGACGTTCGCGATCCTAGAGATGCACGCCCTAAACCTCGACATTTCGAATGGAAGTGAACACAGCCTCAATATAGTGTATGTAATTTAATATTACAATCCAACGATAATTTAAAACAAGTATATACATACCTCATTAGGGTTAACGACCAGCTTTATAGTGGCTTCAGGTAAATCCTTGCATATTTGTGCGACGAATAACTTGATAGCGGCCTCGGCGAGACGAGTCTTTTTGTCGTTTTCCTGTAAACAACATAATTATAAAATATTAACTGAGGTTGATTTAGTAGAATGTAAAATAGGTAGAGGCTGTGGTGAAATTACTGGATGTGCTAAATTGGTGGCCATCGATGGTAACTATCGCCCGTGGCTCGAACCAACCGCGATACAAAGTCATGTCGCTGATCGTTTCGTCAAGATCCGCCATGATTTTCATTAGAAACAAGCGAGATTTAATTTATTTTTAGGGTTCCGTACCTTAAAAGGAAAAAATGAACCCTTATAGGATCACTTTGTTGTCCGTCTGTCTGTCTGTCCGTCCGTCTGTCAAGACCGTTTATCTCCGGAATGCGTAGAGGTATCAAGATGAAACTTATACTAAATACTTGGCTCTACGGTATCTTTCGACTGTGAAAAAATCAAACCTGTAAGTCAACGCGATTAAAAGATATGACCGTTTATGTCGCATATTTTGCGATTGTATTGTCAAAAGATAATAAATGAATTGAATTGACAGTGGCGTAGCGTGGGGGGTACCAGGGGGGGCCATGGCCCCGGGCGGCACACGAAAGGGGCGACAGCAAGCCGCGATTTACAGAGTAAAAAAATTTTAAAAAATCAAACTCCAAATTGCGCTTTGCGCTGACGCAAGCCGAACCGCGCAGGCGTTTTAGGCGGTGGCAACGTTTTCAGTGTTCAGTTTCAGTTGTCTTCTTATCCTTAATCAAACGCAAAAAAGCTTTTCACGTGACTTTCGTTTCAGCTTAGTTATGAAAAATTTCGCGCTCGCTTCGATCACATACTACTATTTTCTGTCATTTTACTGCATAGCGTGAACATATCTTTTTGGGATAATGATCCCAAAAAAAATGTTATACAAATTTTCATATTTAGACCTAAATAAGGGGGCGACAAAATTTGCCTCAGCCCCGGGCGGCACAATCCTACGCTACGCCACTGTGAATTGAATTGAAGATAAACAGAAAGGCGATTTGGAATTGTTACGATTTGTGTTTTTTTACCCGACTATTGTTTTTAACGTATGTATGTTCATCTGTTCCCAGATAACTTACAGAAGTCATGAAATAAAAAAAATAAACATTTTAATTAACCCGTGTTGAGTACCAAATGAAAGAGCTTAATTATCACATTTCAAAAAACGGATCCGCGGATTTGCTTACATCCTTACTAATATTATAAACGCGAAAGTTTGTGACTATTGATGTATGATTGTTAGTGACAAATTGTAACTCTTTCACGCAAAAAGTACTGAACCGATTGAGCTGAAATTGACCCTGGAATAACACATGGGATAAGAAATATAAGCCTTCTAATCTCCTCATTAAGATTTTTGAAGGGTCATATTTCTATTTGCAATTGGTTGGTCAAAAAATTAAAATGATAGGGGCGTAGCTACAGCAGACCTTGATTTTTTGTAGAAACTATTTTTTCTCTAGAAGCATTTTCCAGGGAGAAAAAGGGGGAATAGAATACATTTGTATGGAAAAGTGCACCCTGAGGGAACGCACCCCTTAACCCCTGCAACTAAGCTAAATATACTTGTGTCTGGAGTGGGTTCACGTCAATAGTGCAATGGGTGGCGATCTAACTCACGACCTCTCGATCGCCAGGCCGACGCCTTAGCCATTGGGCTATTGCCGCATATATAATTATATTGTAATACGGGACTTCGTAATACGGGAAATCGCGCTAAAAACATAATTTTATTTACCTCGACGTTTCGATCAAGTTGCATTGACCGTGGTCACGAGAGTAAATCGCGAAAGTTTAAAATTTACTATTGCAGCATAGCCTAAAAATATGAAAAAACCGACTGCCATGCCGCGTAGTACCGATACCGTAGACCGTAGTACCAATTTTGAGACGTTTATCGTTATATCTCTGGAGATACTTATCAGACCTTGATAAAATTTAAATGGGACCACCTTGGAGATGAACCCTAACTATGAAAAAAGAATAATTCAAATCGGTCAAGGATTGGCGGAGTAATCGGCGATTAAACATACAAAAATACATACAGACGAATTGAGAACCTCCTCCTTTTTGAAAGTCGGTTGAAAAACTTGAAAAGACAGGTACGAGATAAAATAGATAGATACTAACATGAGGCAGCCACATATTGAGTGAGATGTTGATGTCATCCTCATTCTGTACATAATGCCACCAGCCATGCGGCACCACTAATGCATCCCCCGCTGCGAGGTCCACCACACGACCACCAGTTAAACCTGAGATACATACATGACACATTTTAACAATTGACCACATAGTTACACTCATCATCTTTTTTTTATATCTTATAGCATAGCGTTAGAGCACAATCTCACCTGTTAGTAAGTGACGATGCGGTCGAGGATGGTAGCACGCTAGGCCTAGAAACATATTCTATTCAAACTCGACTAAAATACATCCGAAACCGAATCTACTAGATGCATTATACATATTAAATAATCAAAATGTTACAAAAATATAAAAGAAGAGCTACTGCAATGTTTTTATTTTAAACTAGCTGATACCCGCGACTTCGTTCACGTACACCAAGAATTTTGTAGCCTATTTTCATCCTCATGCTATAAAGTATCTCGTTGTTAAATTTCAGTAAAATCGGATCGTCCGTTTAGGCGTGATCATGTAACAAAAAAACAAAGTTACAAACGTTTTTATAATATTAGTATAATGGATAATAAAGATTTTATTCAACAATAAATTGTGGTTTGAATTTATATGTGAAATGGAACGTTTTTAGGGTTACGTACCCAAAGGGTAAAACGGGACCCTATTACTAAGACTCCGCTGTCCGTCTGTCTGTCTGTCTTTCTGTCCGTCTGTCACCAGGCTGTATCTCATGAACCGTGATAGTTAGACAGTTGAAATTTTCACAGATGATGTATTTCTAATGCCGCTATAACAACAAATACTAAAAACAGAATAAAGTTAAAGATAACAGAGGGTCCCCATACAAGAAACGTGTTTTTTTCGGCATTTCACGCCATCTATGAACGCTTAGTTAGGTAAACGTCCCATAGATGGCGTTATATTGAAATGTCGATCCCTAACACCTATGTTAGACGTTAGATGGCGTTATAAGAAACAAAATGTTTATTAATTATTATTTTGTGCTGGCGAAAATATAATAGTGGTATTTTTTGCTCGATCTTATAAAATACTGTACTGTGATACAAAACCCTACGAGTGCGAGTCCGACTTGCACATGGCCAGTTTAATTAAAACACTTATCAGCCTGTACGTAAATATATATTGTTGGTATTGAAAAGCAATATAATCCCGCCATATTTTCTTTCTTGCTATTTGTTTATTTTGCTTTGTTGACGGCTTGTCTTTAACGATACTTTGGGTTACGTTACTTTTGGACTACGTTACTTTGGGCAATTGAGATGAATTAAAAGTCCCACGGTCTTTTCATGTCTTTCCATGGAAAAATTTGACAAAACCACAAAGTTGCCTTCATCAAAGTTAGTCCATTTAGCGCCATTATATAAGGTATGACTTCAAAACCGCATTTTTTGCAATACATTAATTAATGTGATAAAAAAATATATATACTCTTCTTCTCGTCTACATGTAATTCTTTATAATGGAAGTAAAAAATAAGTAATGCATCTTCCCAATTATGTTCAGCGTTAAATACAAAAAAAAATTTAAACAGTAATGCTCTAAACCTAAATTGGATTTCGTCCAACCCTTAGTTACATGGACAATATTGCTGAAACTAGAAGACAGTAACTGTGGTGTACAATAAATAATTAATCGCCTCCTAAGTAATATTTGGATTTATTCTAGCTGTGCCCGCGACTTCGTCCGCGTGGAATAGTGTCTTTGGATAGCATTAACTAATAAGACACATATCCTAACTTCACCGCACCGCACCACGCCACGCTAATCGCCCCTTCCCCCTCTCCTCCCCTCACTTACCCTCCCCTCGCCTCCCCTCCCCCTCACATCCCTCCCCTCCCCCTCCCGCCCCTTCCCCTCCCCTCACTTACACTCCCCTCCCCCTTCCCCTCACTTCCCCCTCCTACACTCCCCCTTCCCTCTCACAAACTTTGATTGTCATATTATCCTCCCCCTCCACTCCCCCACAACAACAACAACTTTTCATCCCCCCTTTCAACCCCTTACATCCCTCTTTTCGCATTAAATAGTAGCCTATGTCCTTTTTCAGGCTCTAGACTGTGTACCAAATTCCATTAAAATCCTTTTAGAACCTTACCTACCATTAACTACCATTAACCTTACCTACCTTACTTACCATAAACCTTACATATTTCCATACAAACTTTCATCCCCTATTCCCTATTGTTATTTTACAACCTTGAGGGTAAAACTTTTACAAACTTTGAATGTCATATTTATTTATATCGAATCAACAGCCTAAAAGATAAGTTTAAAACTTCTAGCTCTTAAAATGACGATACTTCCATACAACTTTTCATCCCCCCTTTCAACCCCTTACAACCATTTTTTCGCATTAAAAAGTAGACTATGTCCTTTCTCAGGCTCTAGACTATCTGTGTACCAAATTTCATTTAAATCGGTTCAGTAGTTTTGGCGTGAAAGAAAGAAATATTGCCTAAATGTATGAGATCCTGCATCGCGCAAACGATATTTTCTGCGATATTGAAACTGATGCACTTGCTGAAGTTGAACTCGTTTAAAAACGTTTCCTCTTTATAATATGTCTGGATGAGTGATCTGTTTTAAATACTCCACAACTTACTTATATTATAAATGTATCACTTAGGTATAATTATTATAAATGTTCATGAGCATGTAGTATACTCGTATATATGAGTGTGTGAGCTACTAGCTCAGCAGTTTGTTAAAATGGCATTACAACTCCTAAACTGCCTTGTTAGTCATTTAGAAGGATTAAAACTTGAAACATCCTGTGTTTTGCATAAGTTTGATGGCATCCAGGCATGAGGGATTTAATAAGATTTCTTACCTCGATACCCTTGACTGTTTATAGGGCAATAGAAGTTCAATTCACTGTACACACTTGATTCTTCATATGGTACTCTTGTTGGCTTCATACCACCACTTTCTGGTGGAAATAAAATCCAACGTTTCCTAAAAATAAAACATTAATTAACGGATCTAAAAGACCACAATTAGATACAGACATTTTAGATGAGCAATAAATTAAGAAATTTTCTTTTCTACAAAGCAGTTAGAAAAATATGAATACATATTGTATTATAGCTTGCCCTTTTTTTTAAATATCTTATAGGCTAGCGTATTAGAGAGAGAGACCAATCAAGACAGACTAGCAGAAGTCAGAACTGATGTGTAGATCTCAACATTTATGTCTAAAGGTAGTAAGTAGCTGCAGAGTAGTGACATATGAAATTCTGGACAATCCATATCATAAGGATGTTATTTTACAACTAGCATATTTTATTTTTGTTTCTTTCTTCACATGATTTATTATTTCATATTTACAGTGTATCTGGCCAGTGTCAAAATATAAAAATTGTTCAAGTTTTTGTAAATAAGATTGTACGGTTTCCCCACACTCCCAAACATGCACTGGCACGTAATGGTTATTTATCCTTATTTACTGCGTAAGTACATTAATTCGCAGAAGGACACATGTTTTGGGAAAAAATACAATTATTAAAATTACCAACGAGAGCACACAAACTTTTCATGTTCTTATAAAAAAATCTAAGTATTTATTGTTTTTTTTTTAAATATTATATAGACTGGGTTTTGACCACTATCTCACCTGTTGGTAATTGATGATGCAGTCGAAGATGGAAGCACACTAAGCCTAGAATGGAAACTGGCTCTCAAGGATAGCTGCCGTAACAAATTAGATGTTTTGGCGACAGATTTTCTAACTTGAGGTTGGTAGCTGACCAGGCCGGCACTAGATAGTGTCCCACCACCATGCAAGTAGTCATATATAACTCACTTGGAAATATATTTATACCGAAGAAGAAGAAGCGAAAGGAGGTATGTCAGGATCGTAGCATGTGGAAAGAAGTAGTCTCTGCCTACCCCAACGGGAAAAAGGCGTGATTGTATGTATGTATATTTATAACTATTGTGCGCCTGAACTTGCTCCTGTTTTGACACGCCTCTTTCGTCTCTCTATAACATCAGGTCAAGTGCCGAAATCACGGAAACTTGCCAACGTGCAACCTGTCCCCAAAAAAGGCAGTCGTGCTGACCCTACCAACTACAGGCCAATCTCAGTCAAGTCCATACTCTGCAAGACTATGGAACGTGTACTGAATAACCGGCTCCTGGCATACCTAGAAGCAAACGACCTCCTAAGTGACCGACAATATGGATTTCGTTAAAATCGGTCCACTGGGGTCTTCTAGCATATGCCACATTTGGAGCGAGGCTGTAGAGAATCATGGGGAAGCTCTTGCAGTTTCCCTTGATATATCAAAAGCCTTCGACAGGGTTTGGCACGATAGTCTTATAAGCAAGCTTCCATCCTACGGACTGCCCACTGGTTTATGTGTCCGGATTTCGGATTTCCTGAGGGACCGGTCGATAAGAGTAGTCATTGATGGTTGCTCTTCTGACCAAATGGCTATTAATGCCGGGGTCCCTCAGGGATCAGTGCTCTCTGCAACTCTTTTCGTGCTGCATATTAACGATCTGCTAAAGCCCGGTATCTTTGAGTATGCAGACGACAGCACCGTTGTAGAGAGCTATACATCCAGTGCACGTACTAGTGTAGCACAAATTCAGTGTTATAGGGCGGCAATGTTCGAGCGCTTGAACTTGTCCTTACAGGCTGTCTCCGAATGGGGCGATGCCAACTTGGTCAACTTTAATGCAGCGAAGACCCAGGCGTGTTTATTCTCCGCCAAACGGAGTCCGTTCCAACTGACTCCTACTTTCCGGAATGTTTCCGTACCGATAACTGATCACCTTGAGCTTCTTGGAATCTCACTAACACCCACACTCAACTTTGGCTCGTATATTGAGTCAAAAGCCCAATTGGCCTCAAAAAAGCTTGGTGTTTTGGCCAAGGTGAGACAGTACTTCACACCAGGACAGCTGCTAAATTTGTATCAAGCTCAAGTCCGATCTTGTATGGAGTACTGTTCTCACCTCTGGGATGGGTCAGCCAAATACCAGCTGGAGGCGTTGGAAGTTATTGAGAGGAGAGCCAAGAAACTCATAAACGACAAAAATCTTGTAAGCAAAAGGCTTCAGAGCCTAGAGCATCGCCGCAAAGTCGCCAGTTTATCGGTCTTTTATCAGATACATTTCGGGGAGTGCGCCTTCCAACTGCACGAAATAATTCCACCATCCCCCTTTTACCATCGTACTACCAGACGCACAGATATACGCCATCGATACATGGTTGATATTCCATTCTGTCGCACAAAGCGCTTTGAATCAAAATTTATCATACGCACAGCAAAGGAATGGAATTCCCTGCCAGAGTCTGTGTTTCCTGTGAAGTACAATCCGGGGGTCTTCAAATCGCTAGTGAACAGGTATCTTCTAGGCAAGCGTGCTACATCGTCGATCACATCTTCACTTAACATCAGGTGAGATAGTGGTCCAATGCTTGCTTATCTACAATAAAATTTTTTTTTAAGAAAATACCTACATGTGAATTAAGTACTCACGTGCCATACACTTGAGTGACAATATTGACCCCATATGTGTCCTGATGTGCTGGAGTGTGTGCTGCTGCACTGCCCACCCACAGTGTGGTGTCTGCTGCTCCTTTCTCTGCATACCCAAACAGTTTCCATGATATGGCCTTTGTATGAAAACAATATTCATATTGGTGTTTTATAAAGACAAATGCTGGATTTTGTTTTGTTTGTTTCCATTATAATATTACACACCTTGTTGCACACTCCGAAAAGTATTTCTAGGGCATCTCATAGAAAATAAGACCATCCACCATTGGTATCAACCTACATTCTATGCAATAAATGAATTATGAATAAAGAATTGTTATGAACAGATTTTTTTATTTCACAGACACAATAAAGAGAAATACCTACTGTATTTTTGTTTTCAACAGACTTCGATAAAGAAGAGGTTCTCATTTTGTCTGGTTTATTTTTTTTGTATGTTTGTTACCAGATTACTCCACCCGATTTGATTGATTCTTTTTTTTTATTGGTAGGGTTCATCTCCAAGGTTGTTCCATCTCCAGAGATATGGCGATAAAGCGATAAACATCTAAAAGTTGCTACTGAAACTGACTCGGGTGGCATGTACAGACGGTTTTTAGGGTTCCGAACCCAAAGGGTACCAATGGAACCCTATTACTGAGACTCCGCTGTCCGTCTGTCTGTCTGTCTGTCGTGATAGTTAGACAATTTTTCACAGATGATGTTTTTCTGTTGCCGCTATAACAATAAATACTAAAACAGAATAAAGTTAAAAATTAAAGGGGGTCTCCATACATGAAATGTGTTTTTCGGCATTTTACTATAACGCCATCTATGAATGTTTGACTGTATTAATTATATTAATTACCTATGTGTTAACTTTCACTTAGTTGGCGTTAGTGTTTGTAAGATGGTGTTCTACTGAATAAGCACACGGCTCCTGTTATAATTATTGTTTGGAATAGACATGGTAATATAATATAATAATATCTGGATGACCGAGCTTTGCTCGCAAAAGAACAAAAGAACAAACTTGGAAAAATCAATCATCTCGTCTGGACTCGACCTGGGGTCCTTCTGATAGCCATCCTATCGATCTCTGACTGAGCTATCGTAACGATTGTAGCAATGGCGAAATTTACCTTCATATTCTAATTATATTGTAGGAGTTTTTCATTACCTAAAAACAGGAATAAAACAACATTTTCTGAAAATGAAAACCTAGCTAGATCGATTTATCAATTTATTACAAGAAACGTGATTTCTTTCAGCATTTTTTGCTCGATTTTATAAAATATTGTAGTGTGGTACGGAATCGGAACCCTACGAGTGCAAGTCCGACTTGCACTTGGCCAGTTTATTTACTATCTTATGATAATGCAAATTTCAAATATGTACCTATTTCTTTATAAATTATTATCATCATCATCAATTTAATGCTAATAATTTTATAACACAATTCAAGGTCTTGAGTAGATATACATTCTAGTAATATAAGTGTTCAAACATTTAGCACAATTACTCTACCTTGTAAAGTTCATCATCGCTTGAGAACACTTCGTGTAGGTATTTGTAGTCAAAATACATCCATTCATTACTAGAGGCGGATATTTTAACAAATTTGTCAAAAGTAAGTTTTCTTTTACTGCACTTCCTTTCCCAGCAAGGTTCATCCGACAGAAAATCTTTTTTCATACAGCGAAATAGAAGTTCCCGCTCCCCAAATATTTCAGTCCATTTTTCTATACTCCATTGACAAAGTGCCCAGTTCCGTATATAACCATGAAGCACTATAGGCACACCAGCTGTCGCTATAACAGAACGAGCTATTTGCTCATTAAGGATAGACATTTTTGCTAGTTTCTTCACTTTCTTCAAAAGTGCCCCTATATTTCTATAAATGTACTCAATGTTCAGAAGATATGGACAGTACAGTTCTTCTACATAGAGGGAAAAGGCACGGCAAGAGACTAGAGTACTGAGTAGTCTCTTTACAGTTATTTTATTATTTGGTAGTCTCCTTGATTTGATATGGCATATGGCTAAAGAAATAAAATAGTCTGCTCAGTGCTCACAGACTAATAAGTAGACATGTGCAGGTAATCCATGTAATATTACAAATGTAATATCACGCGGCCAAGTAATGCAGCATCACTCATTACGCGAGAAATTCAAGCATCACATATTACACATCACGTCACGCAAACAGTACGGTACAAAAGTTCGTTTGTTGCAGAGCAGAGAGAGATACTAATATGACCGTGAGCTTTGCGTGAGTGAGATGGCTTGCACACACATCACGAGTGCGATCATGGCACGAAAGAAACAACAATACTCATTTCATGTTGAGTGAGCGAGACCTAAGTATAATAAGATAATACTTGACGAGCGTGTATGAAAGTGTGATATTTGGAATTTGAAAAGTATTTCGTTACAGGCAAGGTTTATTTTTGTGAGACTCATTTAACAATGTAATAGAATGGAGTAGGTAATGGTTACGCTAAGTGTAATGCGTGATGTGTGATGCTTCGAAGTAATATTACATTTTCAAAAGTAATGGGTAATGTTGCATTACATTTCGATGTACCGTTTTGCGCATGCCTACTAATAAGGAGATGCTACGCATAGTTTGCCGTATTATTTAGACAAGCCTTTCTCACCTGTTTCTCTCAAATTAAATCATTATATTATATAAATGTGTAGATAGACTGCTAGAGCTACCTTTCTTGATGTGAAACACAAATCACTTATCACTCCACAGAAATCACTCACTATATATTAAATGTGTAGTCTTGAAGAGTCTTGGTTGAGTTGGTTTAACCAGTCTACCGAAACTGCAGTACAAAAAAAAAGATCTATGAAAACTAATGAAAAGGGGGGCGCGTCCGATGGAAGTCTATATTCGTCTCACTCACTATTTCTTACTTTGACGTCGTTACTTCTCGTTTTGACATTTCGCTATTTGGTCAGTTTGCTCTATGGGAGTCCCGACTCTTCTTAACGTAGTGGTTATATTCTCTTTGGGTTTAACTAATTTAATTTGTTTAACTAATTTTTTTTTTTTAACTACGTTAATAATAATCTAGCCAAAGAGAAGATAATATAAATACTATGATTACTATGTAAGAGACGGGACTCGCATACTTCTGAACGGATTAGATCTAGCTAATGAAATATATTATGTTACTCTTTGAATGAAACCCCCCTCTGTAGTCTCTCTGTGTAGCTAATGCCAGTCGACTTGCGTAGAACAGACGGTGCCTTAGAACTATTGCCTATTCTGTGGTGGGGGGCCAAAGCTATACGAAAAAGCAATATCGTGTGTCTTGCTCGCACGTTTGTGGGATCTAAAGTTCTTAATTGCCAACATCAAAAATGTTTAATGGTGAATACATTATTATTTTAATAATTTATCTGAAATGTACAAATTAAAGTTTATTTTAACATGAAATTATTGTTAACTTCAAATTAACCTTGTAATTAAAACATAACCAAACAAAATCCACTTAAAATGTGTTTATGACGTTGACAATGACATTATAAAATAATGGCATGGCAATACCAGACAAATAAAAAAAACACAAGAAAAATGTCTGCCGGCGTCGTCGTTCGCGCATTTTTCTTTGCATCTTTATTGCAAACTTGTGAAATTTCTGTAAACTTAACGATCACACACAAAGTTAAGGACTTTACGTTGAGTTGAAAATCTTTTTCCTCCGTATTAGTGCTTTGTGTTGAGACAGTGACTCATATAATTTTCTTTCATCATGAAAAAGTGTGTGAAATGTGGCAGCTACTCCAGCACCACCATCGCGTTACATCGCTTTCCTAAGCCTGGAAAAACCAACAGCCTACGGTATGATAGTGAACACTATTTTATTAAAAAACGACCAGGCTCGCACAGGTAGAACTAACTGGCTACTTGTAATAGTTGTAATCCATCTAGTTTAGGCTCATATGAATAACTAGCGGTTTGGGATGTGCGTTGATATCTCAGTCAGTCAGTCAGTCCGTCAGTCGGTACTTTGGATTTTATATATGTAGATGTTTACAAGTCCAACCGATTAGGCTTGGTAGCGAGGGTCAATTTATGCTTGCATTTTTTGTATCAGCTTGTTGCGTGGAGTATGAATTAACATCTTCAACAATTATCGTCATATTTCAACCAATTTACACAAGACCTTAATGAATTATATACCTAAAACTTTCCTTCTGCATGAAAATCCGTTCTGTTGTTTTTGAGCTTATTGCAAACTGACAGACAGACGCAGCAGGGGGCTTTGTTTTATAATATGTAGTGATTTATCTATATATAAATCCTACTTTTTCATTGAAGTTTTGTTTTTTTACAGATGTGAATTGTGGGCAAAGTACTGCTGTCCTGATGAAGAATGGTCATCACTGAAATTCCAGGAACGATTGTATAATCAGCATAGAATGCTGTGCACCAAACATTTCACGAGATCGTCATTTGTTGATGAATTTGGCAAAAGACTTTTTAGATTTGCGTCACCGGGTCCAGAATGTGATAAGGTTATTATTTCACCTTAAATAGTGTTGCATTTTAATTAGTGTGTCCTACCCGTCATGACAAACAGAGCCGGGGCGTGGACACTCACAGTTCAACTCATCTACCAATTTAAAGTCGCTCAACTAGCTGTGGAAAGGGCTATGCTCGGTGTTTCACATTGCTCAAATCCCGAACGTAGTAAATCGGTAATTGACATATCTCAGCCGATTCCCAATCTGGGGTGGCAGAAGGCTGGTCATATCTGCCGTAGAACCGATATATATTGGGGTAGACTGATTCTTGAGTGGAAACTGCGAATCAACAAATGTAGCATAGGACGCTCTGTGACCAGTAGGTGAAGTAACAACATGCCCAATGTGGTGGGCAGAGATTTGTAACAAAGAGCCGATGATCAGGCTCAGTGGCCCGACTTGGGAGAGGCCTATGTCCAGTAGTAGACTGATATCGGCTGATTTTGATGATGCTGATGAGTGATGCATAATAATTATACTTACCTGTAACATAGTTAATAAAATCCGAAATTAAATCTCTTATTTCAGTTCTTGAATGTGACTGCAGTCAACGAGCCGTCAACATCTGGTCTAAACACCATGACACATTCTCGTCCATTAGCTGAAAATATGAGTACTCTAAACCCACTTTACCTTTTTACCTTTACACCGGATACAGTTAGGGATGGGTTATTTTCATAGTGTAGTATTTGAACTTTGTTAATTAAGAGAATTTAGTAATTATATAGTATATAATCTAAGATAGTAGCAAAAATGATGTAGGGCAAACATTAAGAGAATTTATGTATAAGATACCTTTACACCGGATACAGTTAGGGATGGGTTATTTTCATAGTGTAGTATTTGAACTTTGTTAATTAAGAGAATTTAGTAATTATATAGCAAAAATGATGTAGGGCAAACATTAAGAGAATTTATGTATAAGATACCTTTACACCGGGTACAGGTAGGGATGGGTTATTTTCATAGAGTATTTGAACTTCGTTAATTAAGAGAATTTATGTATAAGGTACCTTTACACCGAATACAGTTAGGGGTGGGCTATTTTCATAGTATAGTATTTGAACTTTGTTAATTAAGAGAATTTATGTATAAGACCACTTATTGTAAGTGTATAAACACAAATATAATATAAAGGAAATATAAAACTAAAGAACCTAAAACCTACTGAAAACTGATCAAACATAAAACCGTTGTTTATTTGGATTTGTTATTATTGTGTGTAAATTATGTTGTTACTAACGTATATTTGACAGTATTATTATTGTTTTACATCTGAAGTAAATAGAGAGTTTATGAATCATGTTTTATCTTTTAGTGCCCCAGCCAAGACGAGCTAAGCGAAGCGCAAGGGCACTATGTGTATTTTCTTTTTGTTATATATATGTTAATGAATATATTATTAATACAAAAGTATATTGTTGTTTAATTTATGAAAATAAATATATAAGTAATCACTCGTATTGGATATTTAACCTATACCCTGAGATTCAAATTTCCTATCCATAATAGATAATGTAGGTATGTATACTTGATCAGGTATACATACCTACGTTTTATAATTATGTATAGGAAATTTGAATCTCCCGCCATTTCAATTATTATAGGGGGGCCACACAGAGATAGCGTCGTTGTCTACTAGTCCAATTTTTTTTGTATGAAGTTGGTGTTCTTCTCCCCGTGAGTAATAGTGTTCTGTGAGCTAATGTGAAAGAAATAAAACAAAACCCGTATCATAGAAAAGAATGAAAAGATAATAATACCACAGTACTTTTATATAATACTACGTACCCGTATTTAAATAAAAGGTACTCTGGGCTGCGTTCACGTCCTCCGGAGAAGGTTTTTTGGTTGTTTTGCAACTCGCTCGAAGGTCCGGTACGACGTTTAACGTTTTTACGATGAATGAGAATGTCTCGTCATGTCACGTCTTGGTCTCGACAATGCAAATTTCTTCTGATCCCCTTAATCTGTAAAAAAATTACGGCTTTTCCCGCCAAATTTACTGTCACAAACGTCAGAGCGTTTGTTAACCATCGAATTTGATGGTTAAAAAGTTGCAACTGGAGTGAAACAACCGAGGTCGTGAACGACACAGTAGCTACAACCGAGTGTTGTGCTCGTGAACGGGGTTAGAGCGTTTGGGTGTACTCCAAGCGTAGGTCGTGAACGCAGCCCGAAGGATGTGAACGCAGTTGTATTGTAGTTTAATTATGGCTCCACACGATTAATGTATTTAGCAAGTGTCAAGTATTAAAATTCTTCAAGTTGTTGGGCCATCAAGTCTTAAAGATAGATCAAAGTCACATTTCTGGTCAAGTTCCAAGTCAAAGTCTAGTGCAAGTCACACCCTCAGTAAAGATGTGGACTTTACTGAAGATTTTTAGTGGAATTTAGGTAAGAACGCGAATAGCATGTTTTTCAATAATGTGCTGTTGCCCTACACTCGCACACATTCACCGGCACTTAATGGTTATTAATTCACATTTATTACTCATTAACTCGCGGAAGAACACAAGTTTTAGGAAAAAATACAATGAGAGCGCACTCACGCACATACTTTTCCACGTTCCCGCCAAAACTCAAACCACAGACCAGTTAGGAGATACTACGCACTCAAACCTTGTATTCTCTTTGTAAATAATCAAGAACCCAACCAAGCCAGTGTTGTTGCAATAGTCGATAGTTTCGCTATCGATAGTTGACCTTGAAAAATAGTCGATAGTTCAATAGTGCTATCGAAAATATCGAAATGCTTCAATACTATCGATAGAGAAAATAAAGCGATACTATTGAACTTTGTCAATACTATCTATGACCTATCGACGCCTTTCGATAATATTAGTTTAGTAACTATCGACATATTTTCTATATTATTAACTGGAAATAAAACGACACGAGGTTGGTAACACAGGCATAGAAATATACGGCATGTCTACGAAAGTACGAAAGTATATTACACCCGAATTACACAGTAACGCGTGACTAAGGGTCTAGACAGACGGACCGCATTTCAACTGCCATCCAACCGCAAATTGCAGTTCAGGTGCAGTTTGAATGCAGTTGACAGTATCAAACTGCAATTTGCGGTTGGATTGCAGTTGGAATGCGGTCCGTCTGTCTAGACCCTAAGTATTGTCACTAAGCAATACTATCGTAAAATGTTCGCCTATCGATAGGGCACGACTATGGATACTATCTCAATGAATCAGGGCGAGCGAAGCGAGTCCAAACACTATCCCATAACCTGAGCACTTTTGTGGTGCACTTTACTGAAAAACTCACTCCTATTGATTTGTGCTTTAACATAGTAATTTAAATTCACATTTAAATTCACATGTACATGTGTTATCAGTAAAAAAAAATTATTTTATTAACATTAAAAATAGTCGGCCAAGTGCGTGTCGGGCCACGCGCAGTGTAGGGTTCCGTAATAGCCTGTTATTCAATGCAAGTCATTACCCGTTATAAACAAGCAACTAGGTACTCCGTCTTTGTCACTTTAAAGGATTTATATTAAGGATTTTGTATTTGGTACAAAATTATCCAACACCCAAGTTCAACGACTATTACTGCTAAACTAATAAAGTTATCTTAACCGCTATAATTTTCCTTTAAAGTTCATGAAATGCGCTATTATCACGAATTTTTCCAGAATTCCAGAATTCCAGACGCCTTACTAGAACAAAAATTTGCACTTTAATGTTTAATATTTCGTAAATGGATCATTCAATCGAAAAATGGTAGAAGCAACTCTTAAGTCATTTTAAAAGTCCTATTCAACGATACCCCACACGATGGGGTAGACGATGAAAAAATCATCCCCACTTCTCATATAGGGGAGCTATCCTAAAAAAATATATTTTTCAAAATTTTATTTCAGCTTTTTGTCGGCGTCATTTATTTACATACCCCCACAAAATTACAGCTTTCTAGTATTAACGGTCTCTTAGCAAAACCTCGGACAGACAGGCAGACGGACATGACGAAACTATAAGGGTTCCTTGTCAGGACTAAGGAACCCTAATAAAATAATTTAAGATCGTTTACAAAACGACAAAAACCAACTTCACATGCCGCGATGATAGTAATTTTTAGTACTAAGTTTGAGATGTTTATCTCCATTCTCCATATCTCCGGGGATAATTATCAGATCTCGTTATAATTTTAATAGGACCATACAGGAAGCATATTCTATCAAACTAAAAAGAATTTTCCAAATCGGTTGAGATTTGACGGATTTCGGAGGTAAAAACTGTCCAATTGCGAACCTCCTCCGTTTTGTGAAGTCGGTTGAAAATAAAAGATAAAGGGAGAATCCATACATAGACATGAAACTTTAAAAAAAATTGTCCCCCATTATCTGCTCAAAGTAAGACGGGATGGGAGACACACTTTTTACCACTTTAGAAGTGTCTATCTTTCAAACGATTGACTTTAAGCATAAATAGTTTTAGGAGCCTCAACATAATTTTTAAAAACCTATCTATAGGCACCAATATGTTTGATTATCTTTTTTTCCTTTCCGTTCCGTGTATCGGGGAGCACCCCCTTAATCTTTTATTTTTTTATTTTTGTATTAAAATCGTAAAGCGGTTCATAGAATACACCTATCTACCAAGTTTCAACCGTGTATTCTTAGGAATTTCGAAACTATTAACTATTATATATAAACTATTATACTAACTAAATATTCCCAAATTATTAGTAGTTTCGGAATAAAGTGGCTGTCATGTACGGACGGACAGACAGACTGACATGACAAATCTATAAGAGTTCCGTTTTTTGCCATTCGGCTACGGAACCTTAATAAAGTGATATTATAATATATTATTATGTTCCTTGAAACATAGCTAATTAAGATTGAATAATATACGTAATGTTGTTATTTTGAAACATAATATTATTTTTAATAAATTATAAATAGCAGAAAAAAGCAATTGAGAGCGAGCATGTAATGTAATATTATATGTAAATTCATGATTGGGGCCAAAAAGTGTTTTTTTTTTCACTATGGCGTTCCTTTTAAAAAAAATGTTATTTTATATTATTATTATAGGGAAATATTGAAGGTACGTTTTTTTTGTGCCAAAATTGTATCATGGTAAAAATTAAATTTATCATTAATATTTTTATTTTTCTATGATCCTATAATGTTATGAAGCTTTTAATTTTTTTTTATAATAGCTAATTAGTCTTAAAGATATATAAAAATTTGGATTAATTGCTGCAGTCTTGAAACATTTTTTTTTTTTTTTACATTTTCTGCTTTAGAAAAAAAAAATTGAGTTACAGATCTTAAACTTTCAGAACATAAATATTTTATTACATGTCGTATATAAATATCAATCAAATATCTTCCGGGGGCAGATTTTCTTAGCTTATACCCCTAGGGCCTTTGTAAAAGTTTGAATGAGAAGGTAAACTTTATTTTTAGGGTTCCGTACCTCAAAAGGTAAAAAATGGAACCCTTATAAGACACCTTCTTGTCTGTCTGTCTGTCTGTCTGTCGGTCCGTGTGTCACCACCGATATTCTCAAGAGCGAGTGGACCTAGCAAGTTGAAATTTATACCAGATACTGAGATCTATAGTACCTATTAGGTGGGTAAAAATCAAGGTCCTGAGTGAAGACGATAAAAAGATATGGGCAAATTTAGATTTTCGCGAAAACTTGTAAGTACCAAAATTTACCTTAATTTTAACCGTTTTTTATTTTTCGGAATTTTTCCTTTACTTGCACTGTAAGGACCTTACTTTTAACCAAAATTGACAATTCTAGGGTAACCGGAAGTACCCTATAGGTTTTGGGTCGAAAAAAAAATAAAAAGGTCGTACTTTCCTTTGACCAAGAATCATGAAATTTGGCAAGAAGCCAGTTCT
The DNA here is from genome assembly GCA_954871355.1 of Cabera pusaria. Classification (NCBI taxonomy): domain Eukaryota; kingdom Metazoa; phylum Arthropoda; class Insecta; order Lepidoptera; family Geometridae; genus Cabera; species Cabera pusaria. The sequence goes on along the minus strand of OX940904.1, from coordinate 14,183,988 downwards.
CATAGCACAAATAAAGGAAAAATTAAAAAAAAAAAAGTTGCAAATCAAAGGATGTCCCCATACATACACAGTTCACTCCAATCGAGATAGGCTTCGAGATAGGAGTTATATGAGCGCTCATACAATTTAGAGGTTGGTACTAACCAACGTTGCTACGGAAGTTTCGGTGGGCGAGTCCAACTCGACTTGGCCGGTTTTATTATGCCTTATTTTATCCCATAATCCAATAATATGATGGCAAATTTTATGCATTTGTTGGAGTGGTAGGTTTTTTGGCAAATATTTGTCGGTGTTTTTTTTTTTTTTTCGGGAAGATTCGCAATTTAATATTAAAAAACTGCCTTGTAAATTATTACCAGGCAGAAAAACTACGCGAGCCCTCACAAAGCACGGCTTTTAGCTAGTTCTATCGTTAGTGTCGTTACTATTGATAGTTTTTGTAGTGATACTATCGATAGTATCTTGATCTTGAGCAATAGTATTACGTATTTTTAACAATCGATTCTATCGATAGTATCGTCAAGAGTCGATAGTTTCGATAGGGCTATCGATATTACGACTGATTTTCAAGGTCACAATAGTATCACGATACTACCGATAGGATAGACTATCGTGGACTATCGCTATCGCAACGCAACATCTTACATCACTAAACCAAAGTAAAGTAACCATAACCAAACCCATTTATTTCTCCCATGTCCCATTTACCACATATAGTAATCTGTGCCATTCACCCAAAAAAGTGAAATTCACGAAAGTGAAGTTTACGTAGTATTTATATTCTCTTTGGTGAAATTATATTACATTAGTATGATGGATATTTTCAATTGAAAATACATAATAAAGACTACCTACTTTGCCTAATCAAAGTTGAAGCGAAACATGGTTTTGGTGTCGGTGATATAAAAAAAACTGCATTGACTGAAACAGTGATTTTAAAACTTTTATCACAGTTTTAGAATCATATGATTGTAAAACTGAGCTTTTATCCTGTTGTCACATTTATTGCACTATTTTTTCCTTCTGAGTCGGTTTAAGAAAATAAAAGTTGGTTACGGCGTGAGTAAAATTGGGTGCAATAGGTTCTGATGTGGTGTTAGTTGAAGCTTTTGTAATTTGGTACATGGATTATTTGGGTGGTATTTTAAGCTTTGTGTGTTTAACAAATCATAATCATACCTATCATATGTATTTATTCAAATAGTCATACCTACAACAAACAGCTCATATATCCAAAATGAATGCCAGTGAAACAAAAGTTGTGTCAACTTTTTTTGCTAATATCAGTCAAGAATATGATAATAGAAACATATGTGATGACTTTCTTCATCTCATTGATGAGCTAAATACAGCCCTTCAATGTTTACAATTGCCTCCATCCATACAATGTGTGTACAATCCCACAATTTATGCTCGCTACACATTTGAGATGTACATACGTAAATATTGCAATACTGTAAAGCCAATTTTATATTTTGGCATGAATCCTGGACCTTGGGGAATGTCACAAACAGGCGTAAGCCACTTTATATCTTCAGTAGTTATCATAGTAGTATTAACCTTATGAGCACCACGTTACAAATGCACATGCCCTGTATGCCAAGCGGTATGGTTCTGTTGCCTATAGACAATGGCTTGGCGTACAGGTCCTACAAGTGCTTGTCACATATGGTTTGACTTTGGTGCTCAAAAGGTTAAAAACCGTCACATGACATAAAAAAATCAATTCACCTTATATTTTACAGTCAGCCTGCCTGCCTGTCATCAATCCTCTTTGAAAACACAATTTCTTTGTAGCAAAAATGTAATTATACTTTTGAATGTATATCTCATTCTCTCTCCCAATACCTATTATGGTGGCTAAATCTCAACTATTGAGAAACAATTTTGGAATCATGGTGTTTGCCTTGTGTTCAGGCTATATGCAATGTGCAGTTATATGTCTATGAACTTGTATGTCAGTGGTAATGTGTAATATGACGTTTTGAAAATATAATTAACTAGCGACCCACCCCAGCTTTGCATGGGTAGAGCATAATATGCCTAAATTTTTTGCATCAGTTTGTTTTGTCTAACATCTTCAACAGTAATCATACTATTTCAACCAATTCACATGTCAATGAATTATACACTTAAACCTTCCTCATGACACTATCCATTGTTAAAAACCACATAAAAGTCCATTCAGTGGTTTTTGAGTTTATTCCTAACAGACAGACAGAGTGATCCGGGGGGACGTTTTATAATATGTAGTGATAACAAATTAACAATTAGGGAGTACAATATCTTTTTCAAGGCATTATTTATTTCAGGTACCATTTGGTGAAATAAGTTCTGTGAGAGATTGGTTGGGAATAGAGGGTGCTGTAAATAAACCTTCAAAAGAAATTGCAACCAGGCCTGTCCATGGATTTAATTGTCCAAGGACTGAGGTCTGTTTTACCAATTACAATATTTGTAATTTTATTACACCACCTTTATCTGTACAATGATTCAATGATTGCACAATATTGGATATTGTGCAATCATTGAACAGAAGTTTAGGTGGTTTTTAATTTGTTTTTACCATGTAGGTACATTTGTGCCACATTGCAACGCAAATGCGCTTAGCCTTGCCCCCTAATGTAGTTGTATGGCCTGCCTAAGGCATCCATTACACGGTAGGTTATCCGTTATTCAAAACCAAATGTCATGACTGATGGTTGCTCATGCAGCAAATCAAAGTATGTAAATATCGGTCAGTCACCCCATTACACAATCAGTTATCCAACAGTTACAGCCATGACTGCTAGCAAACTGACAGCAAAACCTATCATATAATGGACGACTAAGAGTATCTATCAGAATTAGATTGATTGATTGACTCAAACATTGGGCATTTTTGATTAATAATCTAATTATTTATTTTATAGATCAGCGGCAAACGATTTTGGGGTCTATTTAAGAAATTGTGTAAAAACCCAGAAAAGTTCTTTGAAACAAGTTTTGTGTATAACTATCTACCCCAACAATGGATGAAGAATAATGGTTGTAATGTCACACCAGGAGATTTAAGGGTATGATATTATTTACTAGTTGAACCTGCGGCTTACCCTCATTTTATGTATTCAGTGTCCTATTGGCTAACCCTGTACAACATTTCAGCCAAACTGTAGCTAGTCTTGGTGCAGCCGTTCGACCATGAAAAAGAAACAAACTTGAATTTTTAATAATGGTGTTGATTTTCTTTCTAAATATTTTCATGGTTTTTGGATAATGTGATATAAATTCCAGGCCAGTGAAGTAGAAAAACTATATGGTATCTGCGACCCAATATTTGCCAAGGTTCTTGAGTTGTATGAAGTTGAAAAAATTGTTGCAGTTGGCAAATTCTGTGAAACCAGAGCTCACAAAATTCTAATAAGATATCCATCAAAGAAAGTAATTCAGGTAATTCAGTATTAATGTTCTACAACCACTGTAATACGAAGGTGAAATGTTGAGCTGACTAGATTGTGCATTGGAATATGCAACTTAAGTTGTGATTCTTATTGTGATTAGTTACATACTAATAAATAATACATAGTAATAAAGCTTTTTATTTTCAGGTATTGTATATGCCACACCCAAGTCCACGAACTGTAAACAACAACAATTGGGAAGAGAAGGCTATCAAGTTCTTAAGAGATTCTGGACTTATACAGTTTTATACCTAAATTTAGTATGTTATAAGTTGTTTAAACAAAGTAGTGATGTGTAAAAGATCACATTTGTGTACTGCCAACTATTTATATTAACATCAGCATTGACAAAATGGTTGATTTTATGAGGAGGGCCCTAGAATTAGCATCAGAAGCTTTGATCGCTCAAGAAGTGCCAGTGGGATGTATCTTCACCAAAAACGGAGAAATAATTGCAGAGTCTAGGAACTGTGTTAATGCTTCTCACAACCCAACTAGGCATGCAGAGATAAACTGCATTGACTCTGTAATAGACCATTGCAAGTCAAACAATATTAACCAACAAAAATACTTTCAGGATATAGTTGTATATGTGACTGTTGAACCTTGCATTATGTGTGCAGCAGCTCTCAATAACTTGCAAGTACGAGAAGTTATTTATGGCTGTGCTAATGACAGGTTTGGAGGAAAAACTGTACTAGATGTAAGTTGTTTTTATGAGAAAAAATATATTCTAACAGGTAACCTTTTAGCAGATGAGGCAATGGCTTTACTTAAACAATTTTATAAAGGTGTAAATCCCAATGCGCCGGATTCTAAAGTTAAGAAAGATAAAGTTTGATTGATTATGATAATAAGGAGTATTAATTTTATATTTTTTTCTAATGTATCAGATAACTGTGATTTATAAAATAAACTATAAATATTTTCATATGCATCTATTTATTTATTAGCTTGTCTTGGAATAATAAAACATGTTGTCATATGTGTGACTTTTAGAACATTCTCACCAAGCATAATCAGAGTCTGAAACTTCAGCAAATTCTACTGATTGACAATTTTTTATATTGACTATATTATTATCAATTTGGATTGTATGTTACCACTACACTTCATTCTTGTAGTTGTATGGAAAAACAGTGCTGGCCTTGTCAGCTATTGGTGTGAACTTACTTAAAGTCATCATGTTATAACACCATACTCTTATATTACAATCCCTGTTATAATCTTACATTATAAATATTTAACTTTAAAACCCTAGCTTAATTTAATTCTTGCCACATACAATTTGGTTTCAATTAATAAAACACTCAACAAGCTCAACATTAACCATAGAATAATATTCAAAGATCAAATCACAATAACTCACTTATCCTTATAAACTAAATAGACACTATCAAATCTTTCTGTACACTATGTAAAACATTACAGATTGACAATACAATGTAAAATGAAAGAAAAATACAGTAAACTAAATAGTGTCTTAGCTGAAAAAATTACCAATAAATTACTTTTCATATTTAAGTTTTAGATAATCTTAGAATATTTATCACACAAAAATTTTAAATAATAAAATTAGGCAAGAATGTAAAGTAACTAAATGCAATATACATAATGTTTAGGTGCCCTAGCCAAGAAACTTAATTCAAAACTGTGATAAAACATACCTATATATCTATTTACTACATATTGGAAGTATGGTAAGAGATAGTCAATACATAGGCTAAGAATGCACAAGTATACATATATAACTTCATGCAACAACTACAAATACAGTAATTAATAATTAATAGTTCACTATTGTTCTGGACTGTGGAATCCGTTGACGAGTGGTGGTTCAAACAAATTCTCATTAACTTCTCCATTTTGACCGTTGATAGGACCATGGTTGTTTTCATCATTAATTGCACTATTATTTAAGTCATCAATTGGCACATCAGCAATGGTTCCACTAGATGAGCTGTCACTATCTGATGATGATGAGCTGTCACTTTCTGAATCCTCACTGGAAGATACCTGAGACCTCTGGTGTAAATGATCATTTTCCAGCCTTAGTTTATCATTAGTAATCTGGAGTTCAAGCAGTTTTTCTTCTTGTTCCTTAATTCGCTGTAATAAGTCACCATACCTGGGATCTTCAACCGATTCTACAGAAGTGCCCGACATATCTCTGTCTGTCAACAAACTGTCCTTGTCTGTAACTGATGTCTCCTTATCACTCTCCAAAATATCATCATCGATAGGTCTGGTTCTAGATCGTTCACTCCGTTTAACCAGGGTATCATATTTAGCCTCGAGAAGAAGATACTCCTGGATTAACTCATTTTTCGACATATTAGTCAAACGTTCACTTTGTGCGTCTTCGTATACGCTAGAGAATTCCTTCGTTAAATATTCTTCCTCGTCTTCCGGCAGCGAATAGAAATAATTATCTTCCGAATCGATGCTAAAACTTGAATCGCGTGTCCGCGCCGACGGTGTCCGCATTAAATTAAATGAATTTTCGGGTTCTGGTTTATGAATCTCCATTAAAAACTGATTATTGTTGAAGGGAGCTTGAGTTTTCGCTAAAACAATCTTACGAAACCGATTATTTCTCTTGGGTTTATCATTCTTCCATCTATCTTGCCAAGGTACTTTCCCATAAGGTTTCATAATTTTACGTTTGTAATTGCCGCGCCTTCTCTTTTTTCTCACGATTCCTTCAAACTTTGGGTTCGCTGGATCTCCTTTAGATGGCGCTTCAATGCTTTGGAAACGCGTCGAATCGCCATCTTTTATCGTTTTTACGGCATTTTCGTCCATTTTGCAGTAAAGTAGCAACGAAATCTTGAAAATGTATTAATTATATGATTACTCACAATAGCACGACGAATGATCAAGCTTTCACGTACAAAATAATATTGTACACTAACACTTTGTACTAACTACCATAACGAACTCTGCGCTGCGAAATCAACATTCGCCATCTTGTTTTATTTATTTAATTTTTTTAAGTTTCAATGAATGGCTCCACCGATTAGTGTATTTAGCCAGTGTCAAGAATTAAAATTCTTCAAGTTTTTGTGAATTCAAAGTCACATTTCCGGTCAAGTTTAAAGTCAAAGTTTAGTCCTAGTCTCTGAAGAGTAGAGTCTATTCTCCGTGCTCATTGGAATTTTGGTGAGAAAGGAAATTGGCATGTTTTTCAACATTGTGCTATTTCCCTACACTCGCACACATTACACACACCGGCACTAACTGCTTAATAATCCACATTTATTACTCATTAACTCGCGGAAGAACACAAGTTATAGCATAAAATACAATGCGAGAAGAGAGAGAGAAATACACACACTGCCTCGAGCCAGTTCCCATTCTGGCCTAGCGTGCTCGACCGCATCACTTAGTGCCTGTCCAAACGTGTCCAGTGACAAGCCCCGCCCACCAACTTAACAGCAAAATAGACAAAATTCTATGTCTCAAAGTCAAAGTCAAAGTCAAAGCATTTATTCAGTATATGGGCAAATTAAAAATTAGCACTTACACACGTCAAATAACATTAAATAGATCATATTCAACAAAAAATATAGATATAACAGAAACATAACGCTTTGAATTTACAAAAAAAAAACAAAGGTATTGAGCCATTCAGCTTTCATCTAGACGTCGAACGTCACACTTAAAACACATGTTTAATTCCCCTTATTAATGTAGGGTTGCCAACCGTACCATTACGTGCACCCGCAACCCAGTGCATGTTTCAGTACTTCAGACAATTTTTATCCAAAAAATTGTGAAATAATGAAACATAATAGATAAATAAAACGCAGACTAATTGCAGTACAAATCATGTTCCGAATGGAACTGATTGTCCGACTATCAGCCGCATAATACCGTCGTAACAGGCCTGTCTTGTTTAGTTGTCAACTAATTTTTATCTTGCAACTTGCTACTAAATTGTTTGTTTACACGCTATTAATTACTTAAAATTAAGTTAAAATTTAGTTACCTACTTATCAACTTAATACGTGTAAACCAGCCTTTACAAACAGGGTGAGATAGTGGCCAAACGCTAGCCTATTAGATGTATAAAAAAAAACTTTCATTTCCCGCTAAAATTCCCCTTGTTTTATTCACTTGCTAAAAGCCGAGCTTTGTGAGGGCTCGCATGGTTTTTCTGCATGGTAATAATTTTTAAGGTAGTTTTTTTTATATTAAATGGCGAATCTGCCTGACACTGGCAAAAAATCTGCCAAACACCAACCACTCCAACAAATGCATAAAATTTGCCGTCATCTTATTGAATTACAAGAAGTGCCCTACGGTTTCGCCCGCGTTAAAGTCTTCTTTCATTTAGTAAGAAGTAAAGAAGTAAAAGCCAAATCGGTTCATCCGTTTTCATGTTATTGCGTGACTAAGGGCAATAGGGATTCATATTCATAAAACCCGAAAAACCATATTGATTTTCAGACTTTTTTAACAACCCCTTGCAAAAATCCTGCAACACGTATTTACTTATTTATTTACAGAAGTACTTAAGTAAATCTATAAGTTTGTATATACAACTAGCTGTGCCCGCGACTTTGTCCGCGTGGAATAGTGTCTTTGGGTAGCATTAACAAATATGACACGTACGTACATCCCAACTACACCGCGCCGTACCAGACCACGCTAATCCCCCCTTCCTTCCTCCCCTAACATACCCTCCCCTCCCCCTTCCCTAATTTCCATCTCCCCTCCCTTCCCCTCGCCTTCCCCACACTTCCACATCGCCTCCCCTCCAGCTTTCCTCCCCTCCCCTACCCACTCCCCTCCCCTCCCCCTCAACTTCCCCTACCCTACCCATCCCCCCTTCCACCTCCCCCTCCTCCCTCACAAAATTTGAATGATATATTTATTGATATCGAAACCACAGCCAAAAAAATAAGTTTTTTAGCTTATAACTTTAAAAAGACGATACTTCCATACAACTTTTCATCTCCCCATTCAACCCCTTACAACCCACTTTTCGCATTAAAAAGTAGCCTATGTCCTTTCTCAGGCTCTAGACTATCTGTGTACCAAATTTCATTTAAATCGGTTTAGTAGTTTTGGCGTGAAAGCGAGACAAACAGACAGACAGAGTTACTTTCGCATTTATAATATATGCATAGAAAAGATAATAATACTACGTATATTAGTATAAATATAACCCAGAGATCGCACTAGCGAAGATTTTAATAGCTCTCCTTTAAATATTGCTTGAATGTATGAGATCCTGCATCGCGCAAACGATATTTTCCGCGACATTGAAACCGATGCACTTGCTTCGTGATTAGACATCTCAAAAGTTGAACTCGTTTAAAAACGTCTTCTCTTTATAATATTAGACTGGATTAAAAATAATAAGTACTATCCGGGGGAATTTTTAGGAAATCCTTTCTAGGCGGATACCTACGTTATAACAACTATCTGCATTCTAAATTTCAGCGCAATCCGAAACAATATTGATTTTCAGACATTGTAACCCCACTTCACCCTCCTAGGGTTGCATTTAGAAAAGCCTGAAACTCGTATTTACTTATTTATTTATAGAAGTACTCGTGTGAAATGTCGAATAAAATGACTATCCAAACTTTGATCCCCGCATGATCACCGTAAAGAATGAATTTTGAAAAATCCTTTCTTAGCGGATACCTACGGCAAAATAACTAACTGCATGCCAAATTTCAGCGCAATCCGAAACAATATTGATTTCAGACTTTATTACCCCACTTCAGCCTCTTAGTGGTGGCATTTTGAAAAAGCCGAAACACGTGACGAATATAGACTCCATCGGACGCGCCCCCCTTTTCATACATCTTTTTTCTTGTACTGGAGTTTCAGTAGACTGGCGTACACGACTTAAGATGATGGATTATATAACCATCATCCTAGTACACGACCTACACCCCGAATACAACCAAACGCTCTAACCGCGTTCACACTTCACAGAATAATTAATAGTACTGTGTACAGAAGACTCACTCTTTAAAACCAAATATGCGAGATTAAACCTAATTACAAGGTCGGTAACGTTCAAATACGCTACACGCATCAGATGTTTGATCGCCTGGCCCACTCAAACATAAAAAAAGGGGAGATTTTCAGAATCTGCTCCTAATGGGTGTGCGTGTGCTCTTAACAATTTATCTACCTACTCTCTTGAAATCTTCTCCCCAACCCCATCCTTCACCGTCCACCGCTGCTTTTAACTTAAATTCACGAATCTCACTCTTACATAGTGGATCTCAATCTGCTTCAATGGAATAGTCATTCTATGACAAATAATTGTTTATTTAATAAATAAGTTCAATGAAGCCGTCTTGTCTGTTACCGAGTCGTGGCTTAAGCCTGGTTCTCATTATGTGATCCCGGGCTTTATTGGTGCCAGGAGTGACAGGCGTGATGATTACGGTGGCGTTGCATTCTTTTTTAAAAGTATTATTTATTTTTTCTTATTTATATCCCCTTTTATAGTGGTATTCAGATAATTGCGATTCGAGTTAAAGAATACACTTTTGTATCGATATTTTTTACCCTTCTAAGGCTATCCTCCGTAATGTAGTCTCAGTTTTGAGCTCTCTCCCAAAGCCTCTTCTGGTTCTTGGTGATTTTATTTGTCATCATCCTGTTTGGGGATGTGGTAAGGCGGACGAATTTGGGGAGTTCTTATTAGATTCCCTTGATACCCTAAACCTTTGTATTCTTAATGACGGTCTCAAAGTAGGGTACTTTGAGAACTCGACCAAATAAAGTCCGTAGTGCTGTTGATCTTTCATTATGTTCTCCGCTACTCTTCTGACTTGGCGTGTCCTTCATTCTACTCATGGTAATGATCATTTTACTATTCTTTTAAATTTTCCTCAACGTAATTCCTGTCCTGTCCCCCCTGGCAATCCCCCGCTTCTTAAATATATTTTGAATACCTAATTTTGCCTTCACAGCAATGCTCTATCGTGAAAAGTCCACTTAGGGTGCAATGTTTTTTGTTTCTTGACTTTCTTGTCAATGACGTTGACAGTAACAAATGTAGACTATTTTCACTTTTTATACTGTCAGTGTCATATTATTTTAAAATGTCCAAATGTGCCACGTACGTTAAAGTACATGAAGAATGCACCAGAGAAGCTTTAAAAAAATCCCTTTCTTTTGCGCATGATTTTGATACTGTGTCTTACGATTCAATTTGTATATTTCATTGATTTGTTTATATTTAAGTTTAATGCTTATCTTGATTTTGTATTTTCTCTGTTTCTGATCTCTATTTATGATTACTTATGTTTGTTTATATTGGTTAGCCAGAACACGACCGGACGGGTAGATTCGATGCATTTTGAAGTTTGTATATTTTAATCATATATATATTTAATATATATTTGTTCTATTTAGTTATACACCTTAGAATCATTATATTGTATTATATATTTATATTTTTTTAATATATAAGTATTTATTCATGTTGAGTATATCCAGCAGTGATCACAGCGACAACGATGAATATTTTTCTCTCTCTTCCGAATCTAGTAGTAATGATGACAGCTTTAGCAGTATACCTTCACTTGAACAAAATCTGATATCTGTTTTTTCTGATGTACCGATGAATTTTAACGCGATCCATATTAATGCCCAGAGCATTCCGGCACACTACCCAGATATGCTGGCGTCATTCGATAACAAAAATATACATGCAATAGTTATCTCCGAGTCATGGTTAAAACCATGCCTTCCAACTATCTTCTATTCTCTACCTGGTTTCGTATTGATTAGAAATAACCGTATTGGCAGTGGTGGTGGTGGTGTGGCAATTTACCTTCGTGCTCACTTTCCTTATTCCATAGTAAGTATGTCTGCACAGCCACCGCCCAATGCCTGTGAGCACTTGCTCGTAGAAGTCCTTCTTTCCCACACAAAAATTTTGCTCGGAGCTTACTATTGCCCTTCCCTTCGTATAAATTATTTTTCATCATTTGAGAAAGTCTTGGAAGATTTTACACCGTTATATAGTCACATAATTTTAATGGGTGACTTTAACACATGCCTGCTCAAAGGTGACGCCCGCTCTTCCTCCTTTCAATCTGTGATAAAATCCAGTAACTTGCATATTCTACCCCTAAACGCTACGCATAATTTTCCAAATTCTTCCCCCTCCCTTCTCGATCTAATCATTGTATCTTCCCCTAACCATGTTTTCAAGCATGGTCAATATTCAGCCGATGCTTTTTCATTCCATGATCTTATCTACCTTTCCTATAAACTTCGTCCTCCAAAATTGAAACCCACCATTCGCCTACAACGTAATTTTAGTGCCATAAACTTGGAAAATCTGCAGACTGATGCTGTTAATATAGATTGGTCTCCACTATATGAAGCAGAGTCAGTTAATGATAAACTTGCGCCCATGCACCCCTGAGATCAATTAAAGTAAAACATCTTCCGGCACCCTGGATTACAAATGATATTAGAAAGGTGATGCATCGCAAAGAAGTCACGAAATCTAAATATAAATCATGTCCTAATGATTCCACTAAAGCCAAATACTCCCGCTCCAGGAATCACTGCAACAAGGTGTGTAGGGATGCTCAGCGTCAGCATATCCATAAATCTGTTGAGAACGAAGATCCAGTTAAGGTCTGGAAATTTCTTAGATCTCTAGGAATTGGCAAATCCCGTCAAAATTCTATCCCTAGCGATTTAGATATCGATTCTTTAAATTTACACTTTTCTTCTTCATCAAATTTTGACCCCACACCCTTCAAAATCTTTCCTCCATTTCAACTTCTAGTCTTCCTTCTTTTGTCTTCACTCAATTTTCAGCCGATAATGTTAAAAAAAGCGTAGCATCTATAGTTTCTAACGCAGTTGGCAGTGACGGTATAAGCCGAAACATGATAATGCCCATCCTTGACCAGATCCTTCCAATCCTAACACATATCTTAAACCACTCAATAACTTACGGTGACTTCCCTTCCTTATGGAAGGAAGCACAAATAATCCCTATACCGAAAAAGTCAAATCCAAAGTCATTTTCTGAGTATCGTCCTATCTCAATTCTCCCATTCCTGTCCAAAGTCCTTGAACGGCTCGTTCACTCCCAGCTCAGTTCCTTTCTTACACGTAATAATCTCCTAAATCCATATCAGTCAGGTTTTCGTCCAGGCCATAGTACCGTCACTGCCTTGACTAAAGTTACAGACGATATCCGGTTGGGCATGGACCATGGTCAACTTACCGTATTGACTCTGCTAGATTTTAGTAATGCGATCAATACGATTGATTTCGATGTCCTTTTAGGAATTCTGCGCACTATTAACATTTCTGAAGCGGCCACCGATTGGTTCCATAGTTATCTGTACGGACGGCGGCAGCGTGTACGTCTTGAAGAGAAGTTCTCTTCTTGGTGCGACACGTCGGCCGGCGTACCGCAGGGCGGTGTTCTTTCTCCCCTTCTTTTCGCTATTTTTATAAACTCCAACTCTCAAAATCTCTCTTCTTCCCTTTACGCAGATGATCTCCAAATCTATTCCCAATCCTCCCTAGCCAACCTTTCTGATGCCATTAACATAATTAACACTGATCTTAATCGCATATCGCTATGGACCACTACATTTGGACTTAAGGTCAACGCTGCCAAGACGCAGGTAATGATTGTAGGGAGCTCTCGCATGGTTTCAAAAATAGACTGGACCCAACTCCCTAATGTAGTTTTTGACGGTGTTACGATACCGTATAGTAAAGTCGTAAAAAATCTCTGCGTTCTGATTGATCAAAACTTATCTTGGGCTCCCCAACTTGAGTCATTAAGTTGCAAAATGTTTGCTTCTGCTGGTTCAGTTCGACGATTACGAAACTTTATTCTTATAGCCACTAAAATTGCGCTTGCCCAAACCCTCCTTCTTCCTATCCTTGATTATGCCGACGCCAGTTACCTTGATCTCTCCGAAGAGCAATTAGACAAGCTTGAGCGCATTCAAAATCTATGCATCCGGTTCATATTTGGCTTGCGCAAGTATGACCATGTCTCACACTTTCGCAAAAAGCTCAAGTGGCTCCCCATTCGTCTTCACCGGAATACTCATATCCTCTCTCTTCTCTATAGTATACTCTTTGTCCCTTCTTACCCTCGCTATCTTAAAGATCGTTTCGAATTCTTACATTGCTCTAGCCACGACCTGCGGTCATCAGACAATCTAACACTCTGTATTCCACAACACACGAGTTCATTTTATGGAAAGTCGTTCACAGTTGAAGCCACTCGATTATGGAACTCGTTGCCAGTGGATATTAGAACTGCTACTTCACTTAATATATTTATTAATCGTGTAAAGAACTACTATTTGTCTATATGTTACTCATAGCTTGGTCTTAGTTGTCAAAATGTCGCTGTTATATCCTTTATAGCTCAATCTAAGAATTATTTAGCTGTTGTTATGTTTATATGTATATTGTGCATATTTTATGGGTATATAATTACATATATATGTATGTATATTTATATATGTGTTTTTATGTATTTATATGTAAGTATATAAGTAAATACAATTTCTGATATTTATTTATTTAGATATAATATTACTACTAGTTATAGATTTGTTTTGTTAAATTCATTATTTTCTACAGTTATTGTGATTTATTTTATCAGCACACTGCCATCGATCTACAAGTATGTGTTTCCATTCGTACCTCGGTTGCCTGGAAGAGATCGCTGCTTAGCGATAAGGCCGCCGATTGTACTTATTTGATCTAGTTAATTGTTTATAAATTATTATGTATATTTCTTAAGTGCAATAAAGTGTTGATCTATCTATCTATCTAATGATTTTTCTGGGTCGCAAAAATTTTAATGAGCTCACGGTCGCAGTTTCTAAATAAAAACCGGCCAGAGGGTGTCGGGCCACTTGCAGTGTAGGGTTCCGTAGTAGCCTGTTATTCAATGCAAGTCTTTACCCACTATAAACAAGCAACTGGTTCATCTTAGTAAAGTAAAAAAAATATCAAACACCTAAGTTCACGACTATTACTGCTAAACTAATAAAGTTATCTGAATCACTATAATTTCCCTTTACAGATTATGAAATACACTATCATCATGATATTTTATAGATTAATATACTAACTCTTACAAAATGTCAGCTTTCTAGTACTAACGGTCTCGTAGCAAAACCTCGGACAGACAGACGGACATGACGAAACAATAAGGGTTCCTTGTCAGGACTACGGAACCCTAAAAATGTCCTGCTATAAACTCTTACAATATTTCTTCTTCTCTTGATTTTTTGGTTCGCTCACTCCTTGAGTATGCTAATAAATCCTTTTCTATTAAAACCTCCGTCTAATAAGTTACCCCCTCCTCCGTGGTGGGATAAGGAGTGCTATGATGCCATAATGACCCGTAAGGTAGCGGAACCTTCCTTTTGCTGTGATATGACGCAGGAAAACTGTTCCAATTGGAATAAGTGTATTGCCTAATCCAAACGACTTTTTCACTCTGAAAAGCGTGATAATTGGAATTGTTTTTGTACAAGTTTGAGCCCTAGTACCCTTGGCTTTTATTATATGGACGAAAATACGTTGGTACAGGCGTTCGTGGTGTCTCCCTTCTCGGCCCTGTAATTCATCTCAGTCCGGGCTGAACCGTTCATGGACAAGTTAGCCCCCCAATATTGTCCTCTTCCTTCTGGTTCTGAGCTACAATCGTTGTCTGTCCCTTTATCAAATGATCCTTTGGTATCCACTAAGAAAGAGTTGTTTGAAATTCTACCCTTAAGAGGGTGAAATGGTTCTACCCCTAAATGGGTGAAATGGAGGGTGAATTGATCTTTCTATAAAACTTTTTAATCTCTGGGTCAATTGACTTCGAAAAATTGTATTTAAATACTTATCAATTAAATGATATTTCGTAAATCCTTTTCATGGTGGATACTTCACTTTACAAAGAATACACCCGCCAAATTGCATGTGTCTAGGACCAGCGGTTTAGGTAGTGCGTTGATTATATTAGTTAGACAAACGCGTGGGGAATAACTGTGATACACTTGTCTCTAAATTAACACGTTTACTACTAGCTAAAAGCCGAGCTTTGTGAGTGTTAACGCGCGAGACCGGTTCCCGCAGAGCTACCACACCGCGCGTCCCTACCACCACCCCGCTGCAAATCCCTCGTCGGCCGGTGCCCGAGCGCACCGCCATTCGGTCTAGAGAAGCACCACGCGATACATTATATCATATATAGTTCTAATATAATAATCTGTCAATCCAAATAAGTACATTTATTCAAAAGAGTACAGCTGTTTCATTCCTACGGGCACAAGCCTCGACAGTGAGGGCTCGCGTAGTTTTCTGCCTGGTTATAATTTTTAAGGCAGTTTTTTCTATATTAAATGGCCAATCTGCCCAACACTGGCAAAAAATCTGCCAAACCACCAACCACTACAACAAATGCATAAAATTTACCATCATATTATTGAAATATGGCATAAAATAAGGCATAAAAATAAAGTTTATTTACCTTCTCTATCAAACTTGTACAAATTTCCGACCAAAGAAATAGAAACAGAAAATTGACAAAATTCTATTTAGTATATATCAAAATTCATAAAGATCGTTGAAATCTGCCACTTTTTGGAATCGTCAGCTTATCTGCCTGAGTTAACATTAAGGTCCCAAATCTGCCTAAATGGCAGAAATCTGTCACAAATGGTCACACTGATGCCAGACGTCTTTTGGATGACAGATGTAAATTCTTAATTGGCAAAAGCACCGGAACATGTTATTCCGGAGGTTGCGGGTTCAAGTCCCGTCGGTACGATGAAATTTTGGATTGTGTTTAACAATTTACAAAAATATAAAGTGTGAAACACTTCAAAGAAACATAATATTAATAATATTATGTTTAATCCCCATTTTATAATCGGACATCCAGAGACACTAAAAGGCACCACCGATTTATGGTGGATATACCATCTACCCGAACGAAGCGATTTGCTTCTTCGTTCATCATACGAACCGCCAAAGAATGGAATACTCTGCCTGAGTCTGTGTTTCCAGTTAAGTACAAAATGGGGGTCTTCAAATCGCGAGTGAATAGGTATCTTCTGGGTAAGCACGCTCCATCATCGATCGCATCATCACTTAACATCAGGTGAGATAGTGATCAAGTGCTAACCAGTTCGGAATAAAAAAAAAAAAAAAAAAAACGATACTTCGCACCGTGGCTTAATTGGCAAAAGCACCGGAACATGTTATGCCGGAGGTTGCGGGTTCAAGTCCCGTCGGTACGATGAAATTTTGGATTGTGTTTAACAATTTACAAAAATATAAAGTGTGAAACCCCTCAAAGAAACATAATATTAGATGAAAATTCTTTAGATTTCCAACAGATGGCGTTAGTAACCAAACATTATGTTCGCAGTGAAGTTAATTCCTTGATCTTCTAACGGATGGCGTTAGTAGTACAATAATATTCTATCCTAGAAACAAAATTGTTAATCTTAATTTATTTAATGGTAATAAAATGACTTTTTTTTACTGATAAAACATCTACATGTGAATTTAAATTACTATGTTAAAGCACAAACCAATAGGCGTGATAGTTTTTCAGTAAAGTACCACAAAAGTGCTCAGTTTGTGGGATAGTGTTAGGGCTCGCTTTGCTCGCCCTGATTAAATACACTATTAATAATTAAATATTGGAAAAGAAGTAAGTGATTTATAAGAACCTGGTGGTAGCAGTTATTCGAAATCCGTTGTAAGTGTTGAGAATTTATGGGGAATTATATATTTATCTGCAAAATGCGAAATTTTAATGTATAGAGATGACAAAACATTGAAGAATATCATGCTAACTGCAATGTTTAATTTATATATAATAAAAAATATAGCATATGGCATGTGTATTTTTACTTTTCTTGGTTTAATACAACGGTAAATAAAGTGGGCAATATATTGGCATTTTTACGTAGTACATACATACACTAGTACATAATATATCGATGCATTTTTTGCTACGGACTTTGGCAGGATTTGGCAGGTTTTTCACCATAGTGAGGCAGGATCTATAGTTTAAAGATGGTCACACTCTTTCTACTATTATACTCTTTTGATTTGGTCACACTGTTCAGTGATCTTATTCTCTAGTGTAATCTGTGGTTTCAGTGGTGTGGTGATGGCTAGGATGAATAATCCATCATCCTAGGGTGATGGTAACAGCACAGAGTACATTGAATGGGGTGACAGGTTCTGTCAGTTCATACAAGGTACTCTGTGGTCATTTCTGTAGTTGGTTTGTTTGTAAATTTGAAAATGAAAATTGAATTTTGATTTATAAATTGAATAATTGTATTGTAATTATAGCCTAGTTTTTGTTTTGAATATCTTGTATTAGTTTACTATACTCAAAGTGATGTGATCTTTGTCTTGTATAGCTACTGCATAAAGCAATTGTTTCAGGCATAACAGAAATACATTTTCGAGACGTGACGAGATATATAAATAAGTATCATGGCTGATGATATTGTGTTTGACTTACTTCATTCTGAAATCATAAATTATACGTTGGATGCTTCAAAAGTGAATGATCCAAAGGTAACCAAAAAATTAATGTGGTAGGGATTCCTAAAGGATCTCTAATGACACGCTACTGAGCCCGATCTTCGGCTCTTCTTTTCCAGGCACTGCCCACTGTTCAATATGAATCTAGCGATAGGTCTAAAGTGTTAGTTAAGCTGTGGACTAACACAGGTTGATTATGATCCTAAAGCGCCCTGTGATATAAAATGTTTGTCAATCATTGAGGTAAATGTTGTGTGAAGACACTACGCATGATTTCAACATAATGGACGAAGCAAATTATAGTTAATGAAAGTTATATATTATATTTAAAGAATAGATTTTCACTAACTGCAATGTAAAAAATCTCATTCACAATTTTTTTGTATATAGAGAATGAATATTTGTTTTTTATAAACTGAATTTACCAAGAATACAAAATAATGCTTCAATGTGTTTAATTAATATATATATATATATTGTTAGAATATTTCCAACTACCCTCACGCTGCGACTGGGCTCGATAGTATAAAAGCGGACAGCAAGTGGTAGTCTTGTGCCAAATCGGACAGTTAAGGGTTCGCACTCTAATGGTACAGTCCAAAAAATGTACTAGTACACCTTATTAGTACAGTAGTACACATAGTACCTATTAGCACTCTTAACAGACTCGCGACCCGCTGTCTCTCTTGCTCTTTCATTACCTGTGTGATGCCATTGCACTCTTGACTCGGACCATGTATCTATCTCGTTTACGCCTATGTTTACTGTATAGTGCTTTTTCATTAAAGTACAACGAATATTGGGCGAGGTGAGCACGGTAAAGTGTAGTGTACTAGTGTCCGACTGTCCGAGTAACGTTTAGCGTATGGTACTAGGTCTTTTAGGACAGTGTCGGGTATTGTTACTTTATAGTACATCGTACACGTACTACCCAAGTCTAGCGAGCGGGTATCAGGCTTCAATCTTCGTGTGGCCGTCGTACACGTGCACTTTACGCGTATAAGCCGTCTCTGACATTTACCTTGATCTATTCAAAGTAACAGTTTTGAATAAATTAAGGTGCAATAATGTTTTTGAATCGAAGTGATACTAAGATCTGGTTTTTGTGAATATTCGTCAGTTGAAGTGTAAATTAGACGTTTGTCTGGGTATTTTGGGGTATGTGATATTTCTTAAAGATAAAAATACTTCGGAAAAGTAATTTCGTAGATTTTTTTTTTGCAATAAAGGGTAGTTTGTTAGGGTTCTTATCTGGTAGTGTTTACCACCGCGTCCGAGTACAAAACGCCACGTGTAATTGCCGTTGTTCATAATGATTTGATTTCTCTGTAGTTGTAAGCTGTTTTGGTGTGCTACTACCGTGCAACATAGCTGATAATGCTTGTCGGCGGGTAAACGCGGCAGACAGGATTATTCTATGGTTGGTGTGGATACAGGTATGATTAAAATGTTACTTTTATTTCGTCACTCGACTATGCGAGGAGGTTGATTGTGTTAAATAATTGGGCAAGCCCAAGATATTTACATGAGAGTAATTGTCTACCTAAAAACGCAAAAGCGTAGTCAAATCATTGTGCGACAACCTATAATTGGTCATGTTAATGTTTGTATTTGCTGTTACTCCCACAAGGCGACATTGTTATTACTTTGCAGTGATAGATTTGTTGCCGTGTTTAGTGCGATTAAGAATCGTTTTCAAATCTAACCAATACTGGTTGATCAGTAGCGTAATGGAATTTAGTTAAGTCGAGAGTGTTAACCGACGTCAGGGAAACTGATTAAAATCAAGACCATTCATGTTTGTCAGATCTAACTTATTAGTGTCCTTCCTGGTTAGTCCGACATATCTACCATGTAAGCTTGTTCTTACCATGAAATTGCGGGTATAACAAAAAGGTTTTGAGGGCTTAGAATGCTATAACTCTTTGAGTTAGATGTTTACGTATTATGAAAAATAAAAAGCACAATAAGGTCAATATTAATTTATTTTGAATTCTTATATCTACTTCTTACATAAGATACAAAGTGAAGCCGAATATTAAGTAACTGTACTTGTTTCAGTGTATACTCGACCATAGTTTTGAATTTATTGCCGTAGCATTGAGTAGTTAATGTTTGAGGGTTATATTGAACTATCGGTCTCACTCTTAACCCCTTAGTTATTCACGCGGTGCTCGCGAACGCATTAAGTCAGTCAAATTAAAAAGTTGACAGGCGCAGTGCAGTGATGTTCATAAGTTTTAAGCGCCACAGTATTTGCTATAGGGAGACTATCGTCATGCCGACAAACGAGCGCTGTACATGGGCTGTTATCTACATTCTATTAGTGTTATTTGTCAATACGTAGACAGTTATTATGGTACGATCCCAGTTTAGACCGTGCAGTAGTAGTAGTAATAATTTTTTTTTTTTTTTTTTGTAATATAGAGCATATTACTTGTTAGTAATACGTCCCTATTGTAACTACAATCTAGCCTTTTCGGCTAATAAGCAATTTTACTTTAGCCTAAACTGTATACATAAACTACACTAAGAATGTGTCCATTAACACTTTTCTTATTGTCTCTAATAAAGATGTATACACATTGTTCAAGTGTTCATACGTATAGCACTATTAGCACTTTATCACTAAATTTTATTTTTATACACTAGTTCGAACGGTTTTGTCCGCTTAAGTCTTCTTACTATGTTTGTATGGTCAAGGAGCTGGATTGCCTCGACATTTACATGATGGTGAAGTCTTTTTTCGTGAGCTTCTGCATACTTTTGGACAATTTTGACGACGGTCTCAATTTTCAGGTCCCGATGTAGATCGTCATTTCTAATGTACCAAGGGACCATTGCGATTTCTCTCAATACTTTATTCTGGAACCGCTGTATAATTGATATATTGCTTTTTTTGGTACAGCCCCATAACTGTATACCATAGGTCCATACTGGCATTAGGACTTGCTTGTATAATAATAATTTGTTTTGTATTGACAACTTAGACTGTTTGCCAAGCAGCCAATACATTCTTTTGTACCGTAGCTCTAATTCTTCCCTTTTCTTCTTGACGTGTGCTTTCCAGCGCAGCTTGACGTCAAGGGTCATGCCAAGGTATTTGGCCGTATTATGGTAGGGGATTTGGTTCCCGTTGATAATGACTGGGCAATAATTATGTTTTTTGTTACTAAAATCTATATGTATTGATTTAGATTCGTTCAGTTTGATTTTCCATTGTCTTGTCCAATTGTAGATTTGATCAACAGCTTTCTGGACTTTTTCTGATGCTTCTGCATAGGTACTTCCTACAGCCATTATCGCAGTATCATCAGCAAACGTCGCTATGGTGTTATTTTCTAGCTCTGGAATATCGCAAGTGTAGAGAAGGTACAGAACCGGACCAAGAACACTTCCTTGCGGTACTCCAGCTTTTATTTCCTTGACGTCAGAGTATGAATCTTCATGTCTTATTCTGAATACTCTATTGGAGATGTAGGATTCAAGAATATCTGCAAAGAATCTTGGTAGACTCTTTCGTAGCTTAAATATGAGGCCCTCGTGCCAAACTTTATCGAAAGCTTGTGCCACATCTAAGAATATAGTTGAGCAGACTTTTTTGTCTTCCAGTGTCTTTTCAATAATATCTGTGATTCTGTGTACTTGGTCAATTGTGGAATGTTTTTCTCGGAAACCAAATTGGTGTTCTGGAATAAGTTTAGCTTCTTCTAATATCGGCTTCAATCTTTTTAAGAGTAACTTTTCAAAAAGCTTCGACATTACGGGGAGCAGAGATATTGGTCTGTATGACGTAGTTTCATTGGGTGGTTTTCCTGGTTTTACTATCATTATAACTTCAGCTACTTTCCATAAATTAGGCACATATTTCAATCTAAGGGAAGCATTGATTAAGGTGGTTAATTTAACTACCGTTTTTTTGGAAGGTTGTGTAGTATTTGTCCTGATATAAGGTCATAACCAGGAGCTTTACGAGGGCTTATAGTATATTTTATTTGTCTAATAATTTATTTAGGTGTCACTAGTTTAAAGCTAGTTTCTTCTTCTTGGAGACTTTCATCATCCTGTAAAAGTGAGCTATGTTCACCTTCATTTGGTTGAAAAATAGTTTCAAGGTGGGTAGCAAATCTTGCTGCTTTTTGCTCGTTACTAACTGCCCATCTGCTATTTATGTCCTTTAGAGGTGGAACTTGTGCAACTGGCCGGCTTAGATTCATTGTAGCTTTCCATAGCGAATAATCCGTGGTACGCTCACTAGTTAAGTTTTGTAAATAGTTATTTGTGTAGTCATCATTGTGTTCCTGAATCATCATTGTTATTCTTTTCGTGAGATTATTAAGTTTTCTCTTATCTTTTGGACATCTTGAGTGGTGCCAGATTTTCCTTTGCTTCCGTTTTTCCGTTATAAGGTTCAATATAGACGTTGGATATGTGTTACCTTTAGATTTCTTACTAATGTCTGGTGTATTTTGCCACGCTGTTTGTTGTATGTCATGAATGAATTGTTCTAGTTCAGCATCAAGTTGTTCTGTGGTCTTAAGGGGCACCTTAAGATTTATTCGACGGTCTAAGATGATTTTAAAGCTTTCCCAATCAGTGTATTTGTTGATTATAGTTGGTGCTGTTTCTTTGGTGACAACGCTCTCACTAATTTCTAGGTATATAGGAGAGTGATCCGAGTTCATATCGTAGCTTTGATACGTTCTGGTGTAAGCTGATGAGATGTTCTTTATAATAAAGAAATCTATAAGATCCGGAATTTTATTAGGGTCTGTTGGCCAGTATGTAGGTAAGCCAGATGATTCTACTTGACATTTTGTATCCTTTACAGCGCAAAGCAGTTCTTTGCCTTTAGTAGTGGTAAGTCTAGAACCCCAATAAGTATTTTTAGCGTTAAAATCTCCTCCTAGTACAAACCTGTTTCCCAGGCTCTTCAGGAATCTGCTATAGACATCTCTTTTTATATTATGCCGAGGGGGGCAGTATATTGATGATATTGTTATTAAATACGTTCTAGTTTTAAGACATATCGCTACCGATTGTATTTCTCTCAATTCGTATTTGCTCTTTTCATAGTGATTGAGGTATTCTTTAACAATAACAGCACTACCCCCTCTTGCAGTGTTATCTGGGTGCAGGGCGTGGTATATTTTGTAGCCTTTAAATGTAATGTGACATTGCTTTGTGAAGTGTGTTTCAGATATTAAACACACGTCAATATTTCCTATGTCTAGGATTACTTGAAGTTCTCTCTGGTGTTTCTGTAACCCATTTGCATTCCATGTCATGATTTTAAGTGGCTTATTCATTTTCTTATTTTCGAAGTAGCTGTTTTAGTGCTACACTCTATTTTCTTCAATCTTTCGTCAAATGATAACATAAGCTTTAATATGTCCATCTAATTTTTTGTCCGGATTATTAATTGTGTGGGACTCCCGAGGGGTGTTTGATTGGGCTCCCGCTGCAACTTGAGCGTAGGAAATGTTCGCACTAAATTTGGTGTTTTTAACCGAAAGAGGTTTGTTATTACTAAGTTCACGAGGCTTTTCAGTGCGTACCTCAATATGGCGTGCTGTCGAACTATTTTTAATTTTTTTGTTCCGAAGGATTTGTATCTCCTTGGCTACAATACATCCTCTGTAGTTGGCTGGATGTGGAGATCCACAGTGAACACATTTTGGTTTTTCTTCCTTTGGTTTTTTGCAATTCAGCGTGAGATGTTTCCCTGTGCATTTTACACATCTAGGTTCTTTGAAGCAGTATCTCTGCGTATGTCCATAGGCTTGACATCTCTTGCATTGAGGTACAAGTTGAGTGGTCTTAATTGATTGGATTTCAACTTTACATCCCATTATTGTCTTCAGATTGAAAATATTTTTAATGTCTTCTTCTTTGGAGAAAGTCAGCATAAACATGTTGAGTGGTTGTTTACTCTTCCAACTCAATTTATTGACTGCTTCTATAATTTTCAATCCTTTATTTTGAAGGTCTTCAACAATTTTCTCTGGTTTGCACGTGGAGTGTAGTTTTTTCGCCATAACTCTAATAGGCCTCTCTTGCTTATTTTCGTATGAGTGCCAAACACGGTCACTGAGGCTAAGCGCCTTAGTTAAAGCCCTATACGATTCTTCGTTGTAAGTATTAATTTTAACGGAGTCTCCATTTAGCATTTTAATAGTAAATGCTTCGGGTGGCTGCTGTTTAGACAGAAACTCGTAAAGGCTTTGGTAATCTACAAAGTAGTAATAATGAGTTAAAATACTTAGTAAAAGTTTTGAGTAACATTTATTAGACACAAATTACAATAAATGTAAAGCGATTTTCATCCGCGTGTGTCTGTAACATACTCGTAGTAGGTTATTGTGAAATATACTAAGTTGCAAAAGTAAGTAAAGTGAGTAAAGTAAGAGTAACTGTTCCGTACAATTATTTAACACATTTATCGTGACGAACGGACCTAGTCTATACCTACATGCTAGATGACAACGTACAGGGTTTGGTGTACGAAGTTAAGAAGAAAAAAAAAAATGAAGTTACTTCGAAATCTTGTGATATTGTTAGTTTTTGTGGTATTGTAGTGAGTATTTCGTGACACGAGCAGTTTAGTTCTGGCAGTAAACTGATGGCGTTGTTTCGATGGTCAGGTTGGGCCGACCGTAGGAAACTTGAATCTGGGGAAATATAAGACTTACAGCGGCAAGCTTAAGGTGAGGTGATAGAAACAGTAAGCAAGTTACTTACTACTTATGATGCAAACTGTTATTTTAGTTTCATTTTATTTCTATTACTTACGAAGCGTTGTTCAACACTGGTGAACCATTTTAATAGCCCCAACATTGCGGCTATTCTGTGCACCGACATTGTGGCAACTTGTTACTTTTCTTTACTAACTTGTTCGTTTATTTTGTATTTTGTATGGTGACAATTGAGTGTTTATTTTGAGTAGTTATTTTGTACCCCGACATTTTGGTACTCGTGCCTCGACATTTTGGTACTCGTGCCTCGACATTTTGATACTCGTGCCTCGACATTTTGGTACTCGTGCCTCGACATTTTGGTACTGGTACCACGACATTGTGGTACTCGTACTCCGACTTTCTGGTGTTTGCAGACCTCCGAGCATCGCGGCATCTGTTGGCGATCGCGCGCTATGCTGGTGCGTGCTTGCGTGCCGTGCTTCATGCTGAGCTCCACGCAGAGCGGCGCGCTGAAGCGCGATGCTGTCGGCAGTTGTGCTACTGCGCGAGTGCGCGCCACGGTGGTGCGCGCTCCCCGCAGCGCGACTGCGCGCCGTCCGAGGCGTGCTGGTGCGCGCTCCCCGCAGCGCGACTGCGCGCCCTCCGAGGCGTGCTGGTGCGCGCTCCCCGCAGCGTGACTGCGCGCCCTCCGAGGCGTGCTGGTGTGCGCTCCCCGCAGCGCGACTGCGCGCCGTGCGAGGTGTGCTGGTGCGCGCTCCCTGCAGCGCGACTGCGCGCCGTCCGAGGCGTGCTGGTGCGCGCTCTCCTCAACGTGAGAGTCGCGCCACTGCGCGAGTACGCGCCATGCTGTACGTGCTCGTTGCACGCTGGTACTCGCATGCCGAGCTTCATGCTGAGCTCCACGCTGGGCAGCGCGATGCTGTCGTCGGTTGCGCCACTGCCCGAGGACGCGCATGGTGCTGAACTCTGCACCGAGCTTGACCTGCCATTGCTGATCACGCCACTGTGCGGTTACGCGCGTGATGCCACGCTAGGTTGAGCAAATCGATGCAGGTGCTGGTGCCAGGTGGAAACCAGGTGGCTGACGAAGCGGTCGAGGACGTCCCGCTGTCAGGAGAGGCCGTGTTAGAATATTTCCAACTACCCTCACGCTGCGACTGGGCTCGATAGTATAAAAGCGGACAGCGAGCGGGTATCAGGCTTCAGTCTTCGTGTGGCCGTCGTACGGTTCGGACGTCGTGGTTATGTTGTTAGCTTAGACACCTTATGTAATTGTTATTATGTTGAGGTTCTGTGGAATTATATAGCTGTGGGTATTGTGATAGTGTTTATTGTTATTATGTTGAGGTTCTGTGGTATTATATAGATGTGGGTATTGTGATACTGTTTATTTTTTTAGCATTTTTCACTGCTGGTCTCTAAGAATATATATATATATATATATATAAATACTAAACGAACATCCTTTCTATATTTACCTTCAAAAAATATAATTAAAAAAATATATCATATTGCAGGAAGTGGACTTATCAACTGTGGAATACATTGGGTTTGCTGCAGGCTACAAAATAATGGAAAGATTAACAAGAGAATGGCCCCGATTCAAAGATGAACTTGACACTATGAAGTTTATATGCACTGATTTCTGGACCTGCATTTACAAGAAACAAATAGACAATTTGAGAACAAACCATCAGGGTGTCTATGTACTACAAGATAATGCATTCCGCTTTCTTACAAACTTTTCCAATGGACATCAGTACTTGGAATATGCACCACGGGTATGTAGAATTTGTAACATTTTGAAATTTGTATTCAATTGCATTTGTATGCTATGATGAATCATTATGCCTGGAAATATCTACTTCAATTTACGTCTAAGTAAAAATATAAAAAAATATACAGTAAAACAAAAAGTTTACTTTTTGTTTTACTGTATATTTTTCAACAGTTAATAAGCAGCAATTTTTTAGATAAAAATTTGGTACCATTTTTTGATGACAATAAGCATACTTGGTAAGAAAGATGCACATTTTTATACTTCACTTATTTAAAACACAATAAAAAGTACACACAAACTAATTTACTACGCCCTGCACCTTTGCCCACGTTTAATCCTGTTCATAAACCTTCCTGTTGAATCACTCTATATATTTTTGAAAATTGCATTAAAATCTGTTGCGTAGTTTAAGATCTAAGGTTATTGATTTCAAAATGGGGGGGGCACCCCACTAGGGAGGCACGCAAAGTCATGTACAGGGGGGCGCGGCTTCTAACGGCGGCTTTCAACATTTTCTTACATTTTTTACTAAAAATATAACATGTTTAAAAATTATTGGAATCGATTCTGTAACGGATTCTGAACAAACTACTTTCAGGTTTTGCATATATATATGCAATAACCTTGTATACTTATTTTATTTTACAATTGCTTGGCGAGCCCACTTGCTGCTACTTGCTGGGCCCTGGGTCGAGGGGCGGCGTGGGCATATTAATTTTAAGCAGTAGGGAGGCGTGATACCTATAAGTTTGGGAACCCCTGATCTAAGTGTACAGATAGCGGGGTCGAATTTGTTTTATACTATTCAAATTTATTCTACACTATATTTTATTGAGTATAATTAATATAATATTACATATTTATGTAAGTAGAGTAACTGACAAAGAGTAACATAATAGGTATATACTGATGTAACTGATACCATGATTGGTACCTTAAGCAGAATTTTTTCTTTTAGGTTGTCTATACTATGCTACAGATTATATAATAGTTTCTTATACTCTAATTTTGCCAGCTTTGTTTATCATATGTGTCATTAATAAAAACGAACATAGTTGAGCATTTATAAATGAGTGCCTTATAAACAATAAATATTTATTTTTAATACAGTTGCTCAAAAAGTGGCGTATTGCAGGGACGTATAGCGTTCGGGATGTGGGCTATTACACACTCGTGCTTTTTTTTTTACCTTTCCCGAACTCGTGCGTTCTCTTGCCCAACTGTCAAAAAAATGTCTATTAAAAAGAAAAACCAACCATGAAGTTTTAACTCACAAAATTCAAAGAAGTTTTTATGATTCATGCAAATACGTATATTTCTAAAAAGATGCTACTAATTTGTTTCAATATCAGATTTAATGATTTGATGGAATGAATTAGGTTAGGTTTCATTTCATTTGATCTCATTAAATTTCATTTTCATTTCATATCAATAAAAAAATTCTACTGAAGACTTGGCTGTATGGGCATAGTTCCCTTTGCCTACCAAAATGGGTGAAGAAAAAAAAACTCTGTTTATTTTTTTTTTAGTTTTATTATGGCTCCACACGATTAGTGTATTTAGCCAGTGTCAAGTATTGAAATTCTTTGTTTTTATGAATTTTAGTCGTAGAGATGGGTTAAAGTCACATTTCATGTCTGTTTTCAAGTAAAAGTCTAGTCGAAGTCATACCTTCAGTAAAGATATGGTGTTTACTGAAGATTTTCAGTGGAATTTTGGTGAGAACGCAAATAGCATGTTTTTCAACATTGTGCTGTTTCCCTACACTCGCACTCATTCATCGGCACTTAATGGTTAATAATCCATATTTATTACACATTAACTCGCGGAAGAACACAAGTTTTAGGAAAAAACACAATAAGACCACACACACTTTTCCACGTTCCCGCCAAAAAAACCTCAAAACTCTGCTTATATTCTAATTTCTACGGTTGGCGCCATTTTTCAGAAATTTTCTTTGCGAGTTTAGTTGTTTGTTGCACAAAATGAGTAATTTCGACCCTAGTTTTTTTTAATTAACACCACCGGAACTCAGTATAATTGCACAAAATGCTTCGGAGAACATTTTACCGGAAAAGTCAAAAAGTCGCTACATATCTGCATACAACGAATTTATTGCGTGGAGAGAAGAGAAAAAAAAAACAAATACTTTTGCAGAAAGTTAGTTGAGTTTATTGTGTTTTTATTATTTTATTTGTTTTTCATACAAACACTATGAAAAACAAAGTTAATTTGAATAACATTTAAAATTTCTTAACGAAAAATTATTTTAAATTGCTTCATTTTTTCGCAACTGTATTAAAAATAGTCGTTCAGTACACGTGCGGAACCGTCATTGCAACTTGTTCCGACTGTCAACCACAAACATTACAACATAGCACATAACAGTACAACAATTTGTCGGAACTCTTTGCAATGACAGCCTTTCCGCACTTGTAATGAAATATACTATTTATTGTCATCAAAAAAAGGGTAAGCCAGTTTGGAATCACTTTGCACAGTTTTTGCATTCCTACCGAAAATTTAACCAAAATTAATGTTCACCTAACTTCTTTTATTTTAATCAAATTTCCAACAGGATTACCCTTTTTTCCATCCAACAGGATTGTTGCATTTGTTTCTATTAATCCTTACTAATATTATAAATGCAAAAGTAACTCTGTCTGTCTGTCTTGCTGTCACGCCTCAACTACTGAACCGATTTAAATGAAATTTGGTTCACAGATAGATAGGCTACTTTTTTATGCGAAACAAGGGTTTTAAGGGGTTGAAGGGGGGGATGAAATGTTGTATGGAAGTATCGTCATTTTTAGAGCTAGAAGCTTGAAACTTATTATATAGGCTTTTGATTCGATATAAATAAATATGATATTCAAAGTTGTAAAAGTATTACCTTTAAGCGTGTAAAATAACAAAAGGGAATAGGGGATGAAAAGTTTGTATGGAAATATTTAAGGTTTATGTAAATGTTGTATAAGTTTGCGATAAGAGACAAAATATTAGCGCGAATGTAATATTTAAGCTCATGTAACATTTATGGAGGCAATACAAAATGTAAAAGTGAAGTTAACTTGAGGATGAAGGGGGTTTTGGGTTTGCACGGTTCGGCGCATAGCCGAACGGGCAGACAGACAACGACAAAGTATTTATACTTATGTGTCTTATTTGTAAAATAATTAGCTTAAATTATTAAAAATGCTACCCAAAGCACTATTCCACGGGAAGAAGTCGCGGAAACAGCTAGTAATAAATAAAATTAAAGTTTTTTTCTTTTGTTTTAGTATGTGGCATATACATGTGGGCTGATAAGAGGTGGGCTGGCGAATCTTTCCATCAACAGTGTTGTCACAGCTGAAGTCCAGTCAATGCCATCATGTAAATTTCATATTCATGTCCAAAGGACTTAAATATATATTAGTTTAATATAATATTTATTGTATATTATCTATGCTGTATAAATCTATAATAAATGTATTTCAAAATAAGAGTTTTTTAATAAGTATACATTTGATTTCAGCATGTCACTTTTCTCTACTTAGGCGGCCACATACATTAGCAATACCGTTTCGGAAAATAGATTTTTTTACTTATATCGTAGAGAATATATTAATATAGAATTAAAATTTTAAAAACAGTAAAGCTCCGTACAAACAACTGCAGTTTGCCGTCAGCCCGCATTCAGTTGTGATGTACATATGGAAAACAATGAGATGGTCCACTATCTAGTGTGAGAGAATCTACAAGGGTTCCGTTTTTTGCCATTCAATGTTATCAATAGCAGTTATGTATTTTTCAGAATCTTAAATATAAACATTTATCTAAGTAAAATACTATGATAAATGTTTATGTTTAGGATATTAAATTTTTATATGACAAAAATTATCTTATTGTTGTGACATTAAGAGCAAACGCGGGGTACATTTTTCCATACAAAAGTATTCCCCATTTTCCTCCCTGAAAAATGCTTTTAGAGCAAAATTTTTTTCTACGAAAAATCAAGGTCTACTGTAGCTATGCCCGTATCATTTGCTTTTTTTTCATCATACATTTGCAAAAAGAAATATGACCCTTCAAAAACCTGAAAAAATTACCTATTTTACTGCCCTGATCTAGACGGCTACCAGAAAAGTTCTAAAGGGTTTTAAGACAAAACAAAATGATAGAAGCACGGATGCACTCATCTGCAAAAATATCGTTAAAAAAATAATTTGATCGGATCAGTTTTCGAGGAGAAAACACGGGAATACAAAACCTTATTTTACTCAAAATTTTGTAGGCAAAATGGGTCTGAGCTGCAGTTGTCCCTATCGCACTCTTCGGGGGAAGGCTGGGGGCCTGGAGGTGAGAGAGGGTGAAATTAACACGTATACATTTAAGGAAGTGATAATTGCCGATATTGGGTATCGATAGTCTAGTGATGTCTATCGATATCGATATTTATCGCGTTTTCATTAATTTAATTTTCTACAATGTGTATATGTTACTTTTATCATTGTAGGTAGGTACTTCAAATTGCTCTAGATATCACTTAACACCAGGTGGTATAGTGGTGAAACGCTAGACTGTAAGATATAAAATAAAAATATTACAGACAAATGTTACCTAGACATAATGTTTATGTGACTTTATGTCCAGGTTAAACGTTCTACTTGAAATTTTTACGTATAATTAATTATTTTAAGTATGTACGAGGGTCGTTCAATAAATACTTAGCCTACAAAAGAAAAACGAAAATTTTCGAAAAGTGCCGATTTATTTTTCTACATAATCTCCTTTTAACTCAATACACTTGGCCCAGCGATGCTCCAACTTTTTTAACCCGTCTAAAAAATACGTTTTCCTGAAGTCTGCAAAATAGGCCTCCGTGGCGGTGATGACCTCCTCATTCACCCAAATCTTTTTCCAGCGAGTGACTTTTTCAGGTTTGGAAACAAAAAGAAGTCACAGGGGGCCAAGTCTGGAGAGTAAGGTGGATGGGGCAGCAATTCGTAGCGCAATTCGAATAATTTGGCCATGGCGACGGCAGAGGTGTGAGCCGGCGCGTTGTCGTGGTTGTTGTCCAGTGTGAGCAAACGCGGCACCCATCGCGCTGACAGCTTTCTTATGCCCAGTTCTTCGTGGAGAATATGATGCACCGTTCCTTCTGTAATGCCCACAGTGTCAGCAATCTCGCGAACCTTCAATCGGCGGTCTGCCAACACGAGATCGTGGATTTTTTTATGTTTTCCTCCGTAGTAGCCGTTTTCGGGGCACCTGGGCGTGGCTCATCAAAAACCGACTTGCGGCCACGAGCAAACTCGTTAAACCAATTCTTGACGGTTGCCATCGAAGGAGAAGAGTCACTGTACACAGCATCCAAGCGATTTTTAATTTCACTGCGCGTTTTTCCTTCCAAAAATAAAAATCTAATCACCGAACGATACTGCTCTTTTTCCATTTTTGTTAAACTGACCGACACGTTCGCTTTCAAAGGCTATTAAAACAAAACTAATAGAGGTCATTGCTTAAAACTTTGACAATAGGCTTCAAAAACATTGCACTGTACTATGGTAAAAATTTTTTGTATTCGCAGTGCCATTGGGCGATGAGGCTAAGTACTTGTTGAATGACCCTCGTATTACTATGGGCGCTATAAAAGCAAATAATATTTTTTGAAGTGAAAACTTCTTTAGTGGCTTTGTGAACTTTGTATAGGATTTGAATGGGATGGGTAAAATATGTTAAACTCGCGTCAGGACATCGCGTTGGGAGACGTGACATGATCGAATATTCGTAAGACGGAGGAAGAGTAGAAACTGTTATTGGGATGTGTAAAAAATGTTAAACTCGCGTCAGGACACGTGACCTGCTCGATATTTCGTAAGACGGAGGGAGAGTACCAAACGCTCAACGTTAATGTTCAAGTTAGTTGCATGTAAATACATTTTTAAGAGTAGCTAATTTGAGAGTTCACTGATATATATTTTTTATTTTACCATATTAATTGCTGTTTTTCGACCACATACCATCAATTTTCAACCGACTTCCAAAAAGAAAGATGTTCTAAATTCGTCTATATGTTTTTTAGGGTTCCATACCTCAAAAGGTAAAAAAAGGAACCCTGTGCGCCACCACTGATTTTCTCAGGAACGGGTAGACCTAGCAAGTTGAAATTTATACCTGATACTGAGGTCTATAGTCCCTATTGGGTGTATAAAAATCAAGGTCTTGAGTCAACACAATAAAAAGATATGGGCAAATTTAGATTTTCGCGAAAACTTGTTAGTACCAAAATGTACCTTAATTTTCTTCCCCTTCTTTCCCTTCTTTCCCTTCACTTGTGCTCTAAGACCTTGCTTATAACCAAAATTGACAATTCTAGGTAAACCGAAAGTACCCTATAGGTTTTGGGTCGAAAACCTATAGGGTACTTCCCGTTGACCTAGAATCATGAAATTTGGCAAGAAACAAGGTAGCAGCATAAATGAAGGAAAATTCCAAAAAATAAAAAAGTTGAAAATTAAAGGGTGCCCCCATAAATATATAGTTTGCGCCAATTAATGTAGACCTCTGAGTTATATGAGCGCTGATACAATTTAGAGGTCTAGCTTAATTGGTTGGTACGGAAGCCTCGGTGGGCGAGTTCAACTCGACTTAGCCGGTAATTTTTTTTTTCTTTGCATGCATAATGTTACGCGATTACTCCGTCAATTGTGAAATGATTCGAATGATTTTTTTTGATCGGCAGGTAACATTTCTGAGGTGGTCTCATTGCAATTTCAATGAAATCTGATAAGTATCTCCAGAGATATGACGATAAACGTCTCAAACTTGCTACTGAAAATGACTCTGGGGGCATGGAAGTCAGCTGTTTTAGTTTTTAAACTATCTTAATTATTCCTTGCGGACGATATCGTCATCATGGCTGAAACCGTGCAGGACTTGCATTGCATGCTGACCACCCATGCTGATTCTTCTGCACGCATTGGCCTACGGATGAACTTGGATAAGACCAAGATCATGTTCAACGAACATGTTATTTCGGAACCGATTGCCCTAAACGGAGTTCCTCTCGAAGTTGCTTACGAATACGTATACCTTGGGCAAATCTTGCAATTGGGTAAAAACAACTTCGAGAAGGAAGCTCGCAGAAGGATACAGCTGGGATGGGCAGCATTTGGAAAACTTCGTCGAGTCCTTGCATAGCCCATACCACAAAGCCTAAAGACGAAAGTATAACGAGTGCGTCCTACCTGTTATTACTTACGGTGCCGAGATGTGGACACTGGCGGTGCGATTGGTTCACCAATTTAAAGTCGCTCAGCGAGCTATGGAAAGGGCTATGCTCGGAGTATCTCTGAGGAATCGAATTCGAAACGACGTCATCCGTCACAGAACCAAAGTTATCGACGTAGCTCAAAGGATTAGCAAGCTGAAGTGGCAGTGGGCTGGTCACATCTGTCGTAGAACCGATAACCGTTGGGGTAGACGTGTTCTAGAGTGGAGACCACGGCTCGGTAAACGGAGTGTAGGGCGCCCTCCAGCTAGGTGGAGCGATGATATACGCAAGCTGGCTGGCAGCGGTTGGCAACAAAGAGCTGAAAATCGAGCTTAGTGGCGTGCCATAGGTGAGGCCTATGTCCAGCAGTGGACAGAAATAGGCTGATGATGATGAATTATTCCTTAAACGATCAAACTAGATAAACTTTACCGAACCGATTCTTGATAATTAAGATAGTTTAAACACTAGAAAAAAACCGACTTCCGTGCCCTGCGAGTCAATTTTAGTAGCAAGTTTGAGACGTTTATCGTCATATCTCTGGAGATAATCATCAAATCTTGAAGGAACTACAATAGGACCACCTCGAAAATGTACCCTACCAATTAAAAAAATAATCATTTGAATCGGTTTACAATTTACTGAGTAATCGCGTAACATAAAAAATAAACATATTATGGACGAATTGAGAACCTTCTTTTTTTTTAAAGTCGATTGAGAAAAACTGGCCAAGTACACGTCGGACTCGCACTTCTCGGGTTCCGTAGCACAGTTGGGTATTCTATAACTATGATTTTTCGCAACCTAAAATTAACTTTGTTTTTCATAACAAAGTTATATTTGCGGTCGCTATATTTTAAAAAACTGACTGACTGAGCTGACTGTATCTCGTTCAAACCAATTTTCGTTGAAAGTTTTTATTGAGTTCTACATTTTTTCTAGATTTTTCACTCCCTAACTTTAAAATTAGGCTACACGTTTTACTACTTTAGACGCATCTATCTTTTAAATGATTGACTTTGAGAAAAAAATATTTTAGGAGCCTCAATGTAATTTTTAAAGACCTATCTATAGAGATCCCACACGTATAGGTTTGAAGATTTTTTTAAAATTTTGTTTCAGTTCCATGGATGGGAATGGGATGCCCCTTAAACTTTTATATATTTTACTTCTTTATCGGAAAGCTGTTTACAGAATACATCTACTTACTAAATTTTAATTCTGTAGTCTTAATCGTTTCGGAATAAAATGGCTGTGACATACGGGCGGACAGACAGACAGACAGTAACTATTATATAATCTGTGACCAAACACTGGAAACGCCGGTAATCGCTACAAGTCGAATGACAACTAACTAGTCGATAGCGAGCGCGGGAAGGGTGCGGGGTCGTGCTCTCCTAATCCTAAGTACGCACACCAACACAGTATTCACACACACATTGATTGCTCGGTTGTTCGGGCGCTGCGCGACAGCAATAGTTTCTTTAAATACCTATTTTTGTAATTTCTCGCAGCCCGAGGACGCTCTTAATCTGTATGCAAAACTATTTATACTGAGAAGGCACTATAAGCATCAGTATTTATTGATCGGATCTGCGAGAGCAACAAGTAATTTACTATAGTCTATACCATGGGAAGTGCGCACGATAATCCATGTTGTATGATTGTATGTAGTAGGAAATCTGTAGTTCCTATGCTACTAAACATGCCCAGCGGCTTTATTGGGTAAAAAATATCAGAACGACGACAGTGAGGTAGCTGCATCTCCCTAATAATAATCATTTTTGAGGGCCCGGTGGCGTAATCGGGAGAACGGTCGGCTTTGATGCCGTGGTACCGAGTTCAAACCGCCGTGCACCAATGGATTTTTCTATCGAAAAATTTATGTGCGCTTCTCACAGTGGCCCTCCGGTGAAGGAAAACATCTTTAAGAAACCAACAACCCTCGCATGGTGGTAGGACACTATCTAGTGTCCGCCTGGCCAGCTACCACCCTCATGTTAGAAAATCTGTCACCAAACATCTAATGTGTTCCGGCAGCTATCCTTGAGAGCCATTTCCCATTCTAGGCTTAGCGTGCTTACCATCTTCGACCGCATCATCACTTACCAACAGGTAAGATAGTGGTCAAACGTCTATATGATATTTAAAAAATGCCACTGGGACCATTGCATGACATTAAAACTATTAGCTTGGATTACCACTGAATAAAGACATGTCGCCAATCAATCAGCACCCGTATCACGAAAACCATTGAATGCACGAAATGAACTTACAGTCCGGCAAGTATAACTTGGCGCGGCTGTGCGCCACTGTGCTTTTACTTTGTACTTTGATAACAGTTTCTCTTAAACCACTTTTAATTACTTTTGGCATTATTGAACTATTTTAATGTAGCAGATTTATCAACAATAATGTCGCGGTAATCTCTCAATTAATAGTATAATTAATTAATCTCTCGGAATTAACCACCGCCAAGTTATACTTGTCGGACTGTAATGACGGGGACGGAGCTATACAGCCTACATAGCTGCGTCCCCGTCATTTCGTTCATTTCCTTCATTCAATGGGTTTCGTGATCAGCCCCCAGTTTTCTGAATTTTGATCACAGACTACAGAGGGGGGTTTATTTCGATATATTTATTACGATATATATCCTCCTGATCAGCCAAGAATAGTTAGCCCTGATTGCACTATGTCGATTGGATTGTAATAGGGATGTTGCCTGGGTCGACACATAGTAATTATAATTAGTCCGTAAGTTAGATTATTATAAAATATTGGACACGTCACGCTATTTTACAAATCAATAGAAATTGACAAGATAAAGAGCGTTAAAGTTCGGGAGTGGGGGCTCGTGACGTCACTAACCGCAAGAAATTAGTACGGTTTGTGACGTCACGCGGAATTTCAACTCTTCTATATATTGTATTCTATATCTTTGTCATAAATAAAAAATACGTAACCAATATTTTTTGATGATGTAAATGACGGATTAACAATTTTTTTTGTAAACTATCCTATTGTCATGTCCAGCAGAGCGTCTTACTGTAGATTTCGACTTCCAGAGGAGCTAATGCACCTTTAGGCTGTGTCATCTTATAAATTGTGAGATGATATAATCAATAAGTCTTGGTCTAATTTAAATTAAAATTCTAATTGGTTCACCGACTTCTGGTATGATGCTCAGTTTCAGTCAGTTTGGAAGACTTTTCTTGGTTTGTGAAATATTTGAGTGAAAAACACCCGTGGTCGTTCCGGACCTTCGAGCGAGTTGCAAAACAACCAAAAAAACGTTCTCCATAGGACGTGCACGCAGCCCTGGCGACGTCAAACATAAAACAAACTGAATGAATTGCTGATGAAATATTCTAGTGTGGTGAGGTGGTGGCATTTCTCTATCTAAAAAATACATAATTTAAATAGAATAATATGATGGGACTGGAAACTGAAACACAGCTTAACTAGTTCGGGAGCCTATGGATTCAAAAACATGTAAGCAGAAATTATGTCAATAACATCGAGTGTAGTACATATTATTATACATCAATTGTCAATAAAGATATTATGTATTTGATGTTGTCCACAACGTCGCCCTGCGGATGTGCACAGGACCCAGCCGCAGCAGTTGCCGTTGCGTGCGCAATGACTTGAATCGTGATAGCCCGAGACGTCAATGGTCAAGATCGAGTTCGTGGAGAAGTTTGTTGTCCGGCTGGCGCGCTGGATTTACGACCACGCAGACCACGGGCCACACTCGCACTCGCAAACGTTAGCCTATCATATGACAGGGTTGTCCAAACTACATACCTTCGCGGGCTAATTAATTTTACTACAAAAGTTGAGGACAGCAGGAAAAAATATTTTCAGTTTTAAAAAAAATGCGGTTTTCAAGTAAAATAATAATCAGGGCGAGCGAAGCGAGCCCTAACACTATCCCACAACCTGAGCACTTTTGTGGTGCACTTTACTGAAAAACCATCACGCCTATTGATTTGTGCTTTTGCATAGTAATTTAAATTCACATTTAGATATGTTATCAGTAAAAAAATATATAATTTTATTAACATTAAAAATAGCCGGCAAAGTGCGTGTCGGGCCACGCGCAGTGTAGGGTTCCGTAGTAGCCTGTTATTCAATGCAAGGCTTTACTCGTTATAAACAAGTAACTATGTACTTCGTCTTTGCACTTCAAAGGATTTATTCTAAGGATTATGTATTTGGTACAAAATTATCCAACACCCAAGTTCAACGGCTATTATCTTCTAGGCTAGAGTTTGACCACTATCTCACCTGTTGTGATGATACGGATTACGCTGACGATTCCAAAAAGTGGCAGATTTCAAGGACCTTATGAATTTTGAAATATAAATAGAATTTTGACAATTGTCTGTTTCTATTTAAAGTATAACATTCTTATTATGCATTTTTTTGGTTGGAAATGCCCTAGGCTCTCCGTCTCCTCTCAAAGCTACCCCCGTACTCCGTCAAATCTTAACCGTTAAAAAAAAATATTACTATCGCGGCGTGTGAAGTCTGTTTTTGTCGTTTTGTAAACGATCTTATATTATTTTAATTTAGTATAAACATCAAAAGCGGTTCATAGAACACATCTACCTACCAAGTTTCAACTGTGTATTCTTAGGAATTTCGTAACTATTCTACTAACTATTCCCAAATTATTAGTAGTTTCGGAAAAAAGTGGCTGTGACATACAGACGGACAGACAGACAGACATGAAAAATCTACAAGAGTTCCGTTTTTTGCAATTCGGCTACGGAACCCTAATAAAGTGTCATAATCATAATATTTTGTTCCTTGAAACATAGCTAACTAAGATTGAATAGTAAAATTGATAATTGATTCGAACGTTTTCTTTATTTACTTTCTTCACTATAGAAGCTATTGTTGTTATTTTGAAAATTAATATTATTTTTAATAATATATGTATATGTAATACATATATATGTACATAAATAGCAGAAAAAAGCAATTAAAAGCGAGCATGTAATGTATTATATGTAAATGCATGATAGTAGTAGATGATAGAGAGACCGAAAAGTGCTTTTTAGGGTTCCGAACCCAAAGGGTACCAACGGAACCCTATTACTGAGACTCCGCTGTCCGTCTGTCTGTCTGTCTGTCTGTCACCAGGCTGAATCTCATGAACCGCGATAGTTAGACGGTTGAAATGTTCACAGATGATGTATTTCTGTTGCAGCTATAGCAACAAATACTGAGAACAGAACAAAGTTAAAAATTAAAGGGTTTAAAACAAAAAACGTGTTTTTTACGATAGCGCCATCTATGAATCGTTCATAGATGGCGCTATCGTGTTTACCTTAATCTCGGAATCTGAATCTGAATCTCGGAAACGGCTCCAACGATTAAATAAAATTAAGTATACAGGAGATTTCGGGGGCGATAAATCGATCTAGCTAGGATTAATATTCAGAAAATGTTGTTTTATTCGTGTTTTCAATAATCAACTTTATCGATAATCAACTTAAAATATGACTCTATCCGACATCTTTTGGCGAGTAGAAATAGCTTTAGTGTTATTGTGTCGTTAAAACAGTTAGTAGTTATTTTTTTAAATTTAGAGAAATTTAAAAAAATATATTATTATTCGCCGAATAGATGTCGGGGAAGAGACACATTTTTCTGTTTAAGTAGCAATAATAGTGGCATAAAATACCGAGCAAAGCTCAGTCAACCAGATATTTAATAATGTTACTTGATAACACCTTTGTGTTAACGTCACTTTGTTGGTGTTAGAAGTTTGTTAGATATCCGTTAGATGGCGTTCGGGACCCTCCGTGTGCGGGACAAATGTCTGACTCGCACTTGGTTACTATAACGTAACTTTTCTTAAAATAAATATTACATTATTATAGGCAAATATTAAAGGTACGATTTTTTTATTATTGTGCCTAAATTGTATCATGGTAAAAAATTAAATATAAAAATATATATTTTTAATTTTTCTATGATGCTATGATGTTATAAAGCTCTAATTTTTTTTATATAATAGCTATTATTAGTCCTAAAGATATATAAAAAAATTGGATTAATTGCTGCAGTCTGTCTTGAAAAATAATGTTTTTCTGTTTTTTACATTTTCTTCTTTAGAAAAAAAAAACAATTGAGTTACAGATCTCAAACTTTCAGAAAATAAATATTTTATTAGAACCTACATGTCGTATAAATATCAATCAGATTTCTTCCGAGGGCAGATTTTATTACCCTTTGTAAAAGTTTGAATGAGAAGGTAAACTTTATTTTTAGGGTTCCGTACCTTAAAAGGTAAAAAAGGTACCCTTATAAGATCACTTTCTTGTCCGTCTGTCTGTCTGTCTGTCTGTTCGTGTATCACCACCACCGATTTTCTCAGGAGCGGGTGGAACTAGCAAGTTGAAATTTATACCAGATACTGAGATCTATAATCCCTATTAGGTGTGTAAAAATCAAGGTCCTGAGTGAACACGATGAAAAGATATGGGCAAATTTAGATTTTCGCGAAAACTTGTAAGTACCAAAATGTACCTTCATTTTCAACTTTTTTTATTTTTTGGATTTTTTCCTTTACTTGCACTATAAAACCTTACTTTTAACCAAAATTGACAATTCTAGGTCAACCGGAAGTGCCCTATAGGTTTTGGGTCGAAAACCTATAGGGTACTTCCCTTTGACCTAGAATCATGAAATTTGGCAAGAAGCCAGTTCTCATAGCACAAATAAAGGAAAAAATAAAAAAAATAAAAAAGAGTTGAAAATCAAAGGGTGTCCCCATACATACATAGTTCACTCCAATCAAGATAGGCCTCTGAATTATATAAGCGCTAATACAATTTAGAGGTCCAGCTTAATTGGTACCAACCAACGTTCGTACGGAAGTTTCGGTAGGGGGTTCGTAGTAGTTCGTAGTAGTAGTTTCGGGCGAGTCCAACTCGACTTGGCTGGTTTTATTATGCCTTATTTTATGCCATAATTCAATAATATGATGGCAAATTTTATGCATTTGTTGGAGTGGTTGGTGTTTTGGCAAATCAGTGTGGGGCAGATTCGCTATTTAATATTTAAAAAAAACTGTCTTAAAATTATTACCAGGCAGAAAAACTACGCGAGCCCTCATAAAGCTCGGCTTTTAGCTAGTATAAACTAGAAGTGCCCCGCGGCTTCGCCCGCGTTAAAAAAAAGTTATTTACTCAAAACTTTTCTTATGCAAAAACGATTCTATCATTAAAGACATCAAATAAGAATTAGATAAATCAGTGCACCTGTTTTCATGTTATTGCGTGACTAAGGCAATTCGTGATTCATATTTATAAAACCCGAAAACCCCAAATTTTCAGACTTTGTTTACCTACCCCATTTCTAAAAATCCTACAACGCGTACTGTATCTCATCTTGTTTCGCCATACAAACTTTGAATCCCCAGTCCGTATCCGGAAGGAATGTTTAGAAAATCCTTTCTGAGGCATAATAACTATCTGCATTCTTAATATCAGCGTAATTCGAAACAATATTGATTTTTAGTCTTTGTTTCCACAGTTAGGGTTGCATTTTGAAAAAGTCTGAAACTGGTATTTACTTATTTCTTTACAGAAGTGCTTGTGTGAAATGTCGAATAAAATGATTATCCAAACTTTGAAATCCCGCTTCATCCCCTTAAAGAGTGAATTTTGAAAAATTCTTTCTTAGCGGATACCTAAGTCAAAATAACTATCTGCATGCCAAATCTAAGCGCAATCCGAAACAATATTTATTTCAGACTTTGTTACCTCACTTCACCTTTTTAGGGGTGGAATTTCGAAAGAGCCTGAAACACGTATTTACTTACTTAAGTACTTGTGTTATGTTTCGAATATAAAAGACTATCTAATCTTGTTTCTCCATACAAACATTGAACCCCCGTTCATCCCCTTCAGGGATGAATTTCGGAAAATCCTTTCTCAGAGGTAACTAACGTCGTAATAACTATCTGCATGCCAAATTTCAGCGCAATCCGAAACAATATTGATTTTCACACTTTGTTACCCCATTACACCCTCTTAGGGGTGGAAATTAAAAATAAACCTGTAACACTTATTTACTTATTTTTTACCCGACTGCGCGACGTAAAGGAGAGGTAATGTGTTTATCAGTCTATATATGTATGTATGTGTTTGTTCCTTTGTGGCACACTAGAGAGTTGTTGTTCGGTTGAGAATGAGGATCCTGCTAAAGTCTGGAGATTTCTCCGGTCTTTAGGAGTCGGGAAACAACAGCAAAATTCTTCATCTAATAACGTAGATATTAATGCTCTTAACAAACATTTCTCTTCGTCTTCTACGATCGATGTGAAAGACAAACTTGCAACACTTAATTATCTTTCTCGTAA
Organism: Cabera pusaria; assembly: GCA_954871355.1. Taxonomy (NCBI): domain Eukaryota; kingdom Metazoa; phylum Arthropoda; class Insecta; order Lepidoptera; family Geometridae; genus Cabera; species Cabera pusaria. The sequence continues at coordinate 14,141,879 of OX940904.1, read as the reverse complement.
ACCTACTCCTGATTACTCATCTTTTGTTTTAAATGAATTTACTGCATGTGATGTTAAGAAGAGCATCCTTTCCATATCCTCAAACGCCATAGGAGGGGACGGTATCAGCCGAAATATGATTGTTCCTATATTGGATGAGATATTACCTATTTTATGTCATATATTGAACGGTTCTATTTCGGAAGGTGTCGTTCCTTCCTGTTGGAAAGAAGCCCATATAATTTCTCTTCCCAAGAAATCCAACCCCAAATCCTTTTCTGAATACCGTCCTATTTCTATTATCCCTCTGTTGTCCAAAGTCCTTGAACGATTAGTTCATAACCAACTCAACCTCTTCCTTAATCGTTACAATCTCCTCAATCCCTTCCAGTCTGGTTTCCGTCCTGGCCATAGCACTGTATCTGCACTTGTTAAGGTCACAGATGACAAAAGGCTGGGTATGGAAAACGGCAAACTTACTATCCTATCCTTATTAGATTTCAGCAATGCGTTCAACACTGTTGATTTCGACATTCTCCTTGCATTGCTCTGCTCTCTTAACATATCTCCATCGGTAATTCAGTGGTTTCATAGTTACCTATATGGGCGGCGGCAGCGTGTACGCATTGAAGATTTATTTTCTTCGTGGTGTGACACGCGTGCTGGCGTCCCTTCAGGGTGGTGTTCTATCTCCTCTTTTATTTGCCATTTTCATTAATTCTATATCTTCTTCTCTCTCTTCCTCGTACCACCTCTATGCAGACGATCTCCAAATATACTCACAAACATCTGTCGAACGTTTAGATGAAGCTATTGGGATTACCAACGATGACTTATGCCGTATAGCAGATTGGAGAAAATCGTATGGATTATCCGTTAACCCCACTAAAACTCAAGCTATCATCGTGGGTAGTTCGAGACTTCTTGCAAAGGTAGACTCCTCAAGACTTCCTCCAATCGTTTTTAATAATGTGATTGTTCCCTATAGCAATCAAGTAAAAAATCTCGGGGTCATACTTGATAAAAATTTTACGTGGGATCCTCAGATTCAGTCTCTTAGCCAAAAGTTGTTTGCTTCTGCAGCTTCACTCCGTAGACTGCGTAATTTTCTGCCGACTGCGACTAAAGCTGCGCTTGCTCAGTCTCTTCTACTTCCCTTACTAGACTACGCTGATGTCAGTTACTTGGACCTTAGGCAAGACCAATTGAACAAGCTTGAGCGGTTGCAAAACTTTTGCATACGGTTTATTTTCGGTCTCCGGAAATTTGACCATGTTTCAGAGTTCCGCTCAAAACTTAATTGGCTCCCTATCCGTCTTCGCCGGAATACTCATATCCTTTCCCTTCTATATACCATATTGTTCAATCCCTCAACTCCCATTTATTTAAAAGAACGTTTCCAGTTTCTCTCTTCCACCAATACCCTTTCTCTTAGGTCATCGGAAAACTTGGTTCTCAACATTCCAGCACATAATACTAACTTTTATGATGCGTCATTCTCTGTGCAAGCTGTGCGCCTCTGGAATGATCTACCAGTTGATATCAGACGTGCTCAGTCTCTGTGTAGTTTTAAAGCTCATGTCAAAAATTATTACTTGTCACTTAAATAATATTATGTTTGTATTAAGTCATTCGTTTCAGCATTCGAAATATTATAATTTGATTGTTTATTGTGCATCTATATATATATATATATATATAGTAAATTATATATAATATATATATTTGTATTATGTATGTATATGTTTATACATGTAGATTATTAGTAAGTCTATGTATTTTATATTAATTTAAACCCTTTCCTCGTCACCTATCATGCCACCGTCCATGCTCAACATAATTAAATATAATTTCCATCCTAAGGTTGTCTGGAAGACATCGCTTTTAGCGATAAGACCGCCCATTGTACCAGTAATTTACTTAGTGCAAATGTTTGTATCTTCTTTTTTGTGCAAATTGGTGTCAATAAAGAGTTATTGTATTGTATTGTAGAGACCAAACGCGTGGGCCGATTTTGATAATTGGCACGTCAATAGATTTGCCATGCTAACGCGAGAGTCAACAAAAACATAAAAAATTGAAAAATTCAAAATGGCGAATTTCAGACGCCAAAATTTGGGGTTCAAAAAAATCGAGTGGGGTATTTAATTAAAGGTCTTAAAATGGAGATTAAAAATATATTTATAACAAATAATTTATGATCGTACAAATCGAAAAAAAAAAACGATTTTACATGCCGCGTTAGTCACTTTCAGTAACAAGTTTGCGGTGCTTATCTCTGAAGTTACTTATCAGATCTCAATAAAATTACAATGGGACCAAACGAAAATCATATTAACTCAAACAAAAAAATAATTTTCCAAATCGGTTAAGAATTGATGGAGTTCTGAGGTAAATGTTGGGGTGTAACTGTCCATAAATTACAAGGACAAAGGTAAAAAAATTAAATTCTTTCTGGGTCGATACACTCATAAAATAAATTATACATTGTTATATGGAATATAGAGACTTTAACAGTCGGGACACATTAATCCCCATTCGTTAAGCCATTAATGTGTCCCGACTGTTAAAGTCCCTATATTCCATATAACAATGTATAATTTATTTTATGAGTGTATCGACCGAGAAAGAATTTAAATGGTACAGTTTTTTGATATCCCTAAACAGAAGTCAAAACTACTAGACTTACTTGTTTTTTTCTTTTCAGTTCGTTTTTTAACACTTCACTTTTTGCGCAGTCGCGTTTTTTGATTTTTTTATTTAATGTTTTATTTACTGAAGCGCTTGTGTGAAGTTTCGGACAGAAAAGACTATGTAATATTGTTTCTTCATACAAACTTTAAACCCCCATTTCATCCCCTTAAGAGGTGAATTTTGGAAAATCCTTTCTTAGTACACCCTTACGTACTAAGACAAATATACCCTCCAAATTTCAAGTCTCTATGACCAGCGGTTTAGGCTGTGCGTTGTCTGTCAGTCAGTCAGTATATCAGACAAAGATTCTTATAGTATTAGATATAAGTTATTTATATGTTTATTGTTTTTTTGTTAATTAACCTTAAATAAGCATAACAAATCGTTTGTTTGGAAAGAATTATATTATCCAAACGATTTATGTCCAAAACTATTTTCTAATTAAAAAATGCGTGCGGGCCGGATACAAATAAGCCGCGGGCCGTTGTTTGGCAGCCCTGGCCTGTAAGATATATAAAAAAAAGATGTTTTGAGAAATTCAATTTAATACGTATGCTTTAACAACAAGGTTGTAATTGCTTTGTAGAACAAAAAGGGGTCTAATGAAGGGGAGTATGGGAGTATCCTGACAACCGGCCCCCGTATCACGAAAACCATTGAATGAAGAAAAATAAACGAAATGACGGGGATAGCTCCATCCCCGTCATTTCGTTCATTCAATGAGTTCATGATCAGCCCTCGGGTGGGAGTGTCCTGACAACCTGGGGTCCATCACGAAGTTTGATAGGGATTGAAATGAACGAACATGACAGAGATGGAGCTATACAGCCATACATAGCTGCGTCCTCGTCATTTCATTTCGGTCATTCAGTCTAAGTTCGTAATAGGCTAGCCCTCGTATCACGAAATTCATTGAATGAAAGAACTGAACTAAATGACGGGGACGGAGCTTTACAGTAACGTAGTATTAAATTCTCTTTGCTTTACAGCAAACCCCCCTCTGTAGTCTGTGTATACAGCCTACATAGCTGCGTCCCCGTCATTTATAGCCCCCTTATCACGAAATTTGACAGTTGACTATTGAATGAACAAAAATGAAGTAAATTACGGGGACACAGCTATGCAGGCTGTATAGCGCCATCTCTGTCTTTCTATACTATATATGTTCTATACTATATGTATAGTATATATATAAAGGCTCCCCCACACAGGCGTTATTATAGGTCGATAATATCGCATGCGGTATTCGTCAAGCAACGTCCTACTTCCATTGCGGCGTTATAATCGCAGCAGTGTGTAACTACATGACTATCCTAATACAAAATGTACTGGAAACAGATATCGCAATAACGCATGCGATATTATCGACCTTTAATAACACGCCTGTGTGGGAGAGCCTTAAGTCGTCCATACAAATGAAATGGACAAACTCCGTTCAAGGTCGGTCTCATTAGGGCCGTTTTACACAGTCAAGTTTAATATTAAATAGAAGGTCTTTGCAATGCTCGCGACAATCTTTACTTAGTCTGTGGCTCGCGAAATGACACCAGCCAGAGGCGGCAGAAGCATTTGCGCTCTTTTTATCATCATTATCATTCGTTCTCTTTTGACCTTTCTTTCGTTGATTTCGTTCGTATTCAATCGTTTATTCAATCAATTTACAGAAAATGGCTTCCGAAGAGTTGGTGACTGAGCAATTTCAATTTCTGGGTATTGAAGTACAAAAGGAAGTTTTAGCCAAATGTGAGTAAATATCCACATACCTTTTATAAACATGATTACTGTGATACTGACCAAATAATCCATGTTCAAGTAATTACCAAAAACCGTTGATGTCGTACATACCGCTACGAAATAAATGTTCAAGGTTGTTTTATTACTTCTTTCAAAAGGTGTAAGTTTGTGCGAAGAATACGATATAGACGCGGAATCTTTCACTGAACAATGGATGGCATTTAGTTTGAATCATCTGAATGGCGCATCGCCAGATTTGGAGAATTTGGATGTATTTGCTCGACGGGAATTTTCCAAGCGCGCGGCTAATCGAACCAATGCTCCTCCGATAAACAGCGTCGCCGGCGCAGGGCTCACAGTGTACGGTGCGCCGGTTCCTGCAGAGTATCCTTTTGTAAGAAATGCCCACGTGTTAGTTATATACCATCTACTGTTTTTGCTCAAAACATGATTGTTATTGTGAACTTGCGTCACTGCCCGTAATCAATTTTGAACACATCTATCAACCATTAATTGACCTTAATGACTAAATAATCAGATCTGGAAATGAAGTTCTCTCGAATTACATGGCAGCTACACCAAAGGTAACATATTTTTGCATGTAGGTAAGATTAAGTATGTACATTAGTACCCTTTAAGTTTAAGGTTATCATTTATCAAGGTTACTAAACATAGTTATTGTGAAAAACTTATACTTTTGTTTGAAGTTTCAGTATAATATATACCTACAAATTTAATTATTGTCACTTACCTACGTTATGGTAAAATTTTCAATGCTTGCATACATAGTCTTGACATTATATAAAAACAACAGTCCTTGTGCTTGTATTGTCATAGTTTTGTCTTATTGCTTGCAAGTTTTGCAACAGGGCCTAAATATCAGCAGCATACATAATGGAAAATATAAAATGTCATGTTAATAGTTCTAGTACTTATATTAATAAATTAGAGAGGTCATCAATGAAGAAGCAACGGAAACAACAGCAAAAACTGCTTGCATTTGATGGGGATAGGTTTAGAGGCACAGTTACCATCTGTGACTAGATCTACACTCATTGATTGCTGACAGACTAATCATCGGTCAACATAGGAAAACACTTATGGAAGAAGACCCAAGGATATCTTATAAAATATTTGTTGTCATTACTTTATGCTATTGGCGGCAGCAAAGTAATATTCTCAACTATCTCTACTAATATTATAAATGTGCAAGTTTGTATGTATGGATGGATGGATGGATGTTTGTTTGTTACTCTTATACGCTAAAAGTACTGAACCAATTGAGCTGAAGTTTGGTATGTAGATTGCCTAGATCCTGAAATAAGTAATAACACATAGGATACTTTTTATCCTGATATTGCTACGGAACTGATGTCTATGTGGGTAAAACCACAGGGTACAGCTAGATTACAATATTACAACAGTATGAGCTTATAAAAAACAAATTAATCTTTGTTTGTGTATTTAAGTTTCTAAATTTATGAATGATAAGATGAATGTAAATTTTTTTTATATCAAACAACAGCCTTAAAATAAATTTCAAACTTTTAGCTTTAAAAATGACGATACTTCCATTCAACTTTTCATCCTCCCATTCAACCATTTTTTTGAATAAAAATTGTCTGAAGTACTGAAACATCCACTGGGTTGCGGGTGCTCGTTATAGTACAGTTGGCAACCCACATTAATCAGGGGAATTAAACATGTGTTTTAAGTGTGACGTTCGACATCTAGATGAAAGCTGAATGGCTCAATACCTTTGTTTTTTTTTTTTGTAAATTCAAAGCAATAAGTTATGTTTCTGTTATATCTTTAATATTTTTTATTGAATATGATTTATTTAATGTAATTTGACGAGAGTGTAAGTGCAAATTTTTAATTTGACCATATACTGAATAAATGCTTTGACTTTGACAAACCCTACAACCCTCTTTTCGCATTAAAAATATGCCTATGTCCTTTCTCAGGCTCAAGACTATCTGTGTACCAAATTTCATTTAAATCAGTTCAGTAGTTTTGACGTGAAAGCGAAACAAACAGACACACAGATAGACAGAGTTACTTTCGCATTTATAATATTAGAAAAAAACCCAGAGATTGCCTAAATGTATGAGATCCTGCATCGCGCAAACAATATTTTTCATGATATTGAAACTGATGCACTCGCTTCGCGATTAATCAAAAGTTGAACTCGATTAAAAACGATTCCTCTTTATAATATTAGTCTGGATATATATCAAGTTTGAAATATATCCATATTGAATGAAAGCCATATTATAATTTTATTGTATTATTTATGAATGCTATTTGCGTATGTGTTACATACATATAAACATTGTTGTGAAGAAGAATCTCCATTTTATCAGATTCAGATAGTTTCTTACCTAAACGTGAAAACATCCCTGACATTATAGAAATATAAATAATTAATAATTATATATTCATCTTCCCCCTGTGTTCTATTCCTAATAGCTTCCAATAATTTGTAGTCATAATCAAATATCCCAAAGTCCCTTACTAGTTGACATTTGATAGATAAAAACTTGAAATTTACTCATGGTGTGGCTGCAAGATCAAATAATAATTTAAGGGGGTCCCCATACAAGAAACACATTTATCCGGCAAATATTGTTCAATCGGAACCCTGCGGGTCCGACTCGCACTTGGACAGTTTATTTATATTTGCGGTACGAAGTTCGCCGGGTCAGCTAGTTATTTTATAATAATACTTGATTGTATGAGTAATGCATGTCAAAATAATAAATATAATTATAATTATTATTATACATTTAATTTCCTAAAAAAACAATATTTATTTAATAGTCAAATAATTGTTGATTCTATAAAAACGATTTTCAAGTAACCATTTGTGCAGGCTGTATAAAAATAATTTTAATGGTAGGTTCCTGATGTAGATAAATTTTTAATGTTGGACTGTTTTATTGAGAAATTATTACTTGATGATATTTGTGGGCGAGTATGCTTCTGGTGCATGTCTGAAACATCATGACTAGATCCATACTCGTCTGCAGCCATCAACTAATACACCGGAACTCAGTGAATCTGTACATAGTTCATAATCATATTTTAGTTAGTTTTAAATTAATTTTATTCTTGTTGATGTTTTTATGTTTGTAGAGATGTAACTGTATATGTTGATGATTTTAATGTCAATAAACAACAGAATATTAAAAAAATACATACAGACTAATTGAGAATCTCCTCCTTTTTTGTAAAGTCTGTTAAAAACTGTTACATGGACATAATGGATGAATTTGTTATATAGATAATACACTGTTGCAGCTAGGCAATGGAACAAATTAAATTAAAGAAAAACATATACTATAGTAACCTAATTGTACTCGAGTCTGACATTGCCAGCAGAGATATTACTAAAATAATAATGAACGAATTTCTATTTCTTTTCATAATATGCATGTTTAACGCAAATAATATGTATTCATCTTTACCTACTGTTAAAAATTTAATTGGAATAAGTACCTTATTATATAAAAAATTGTAAATGCATTTCAGAGAGTAAAAGTAGAGGTTGAAGCCAGTAATCAAAATGAATTATGTCCGGCATCTTATTCACCCACTGTGTAAGTACACCTTCAATTCAATTTATCATTATATGGTAATACTCACTGATCTAAAATACATTTTGAACCCTCATATTCTGCCATTACCGGCGTACAAATTTATCGATTTACTGTTTATTATTATATTAGAGAGGTAGAGGCCGACCCAGATCAGAGACGTTTTAAAGAAAGGCCAAATCAAAAGTACCTATAACCGGTGAGCATGTATGAAAGCGCTCATGAAAGTGGAAGAAGCGAAAGTGGTATGTTAGGATCGTAGCATGTGGAAAGAAGTAGTCTCTGCTTACCCCAACGGGAAAAGGGCGTGGTTGTATGTATTATGTTAGTCTCCATTGTATTTCATAATATTTATAGAAAAAATTACTATGTTGCTTATGGAACCACAATAAATAAAATTTCTTGAGTTTAAATTATAATTTCGGTTTTATCCTTATCCTTACTAATATCATAGAAAAGATAATAATACTACGTATAGAACGGACACTCTGTTCCCCCCACCAATCCGGGCTACCTCACCTCGCCACCGATTCTGGAGCTGTCGAAGAGCTAGTGTGAGCAAGGACGCCATACGCGCACGACTACAGAACAATACTACCTCACAAGGAGAAGAACATTAACTGCATACATGTATGAATATAAAACACAGAAATATTAATAAACTTATTATTAATATTAATATTCTTCACAGAAATATTCCATAATACTTAATTATGGAATATTTCTGTGGGACTAGGTAAACACAGGAGGTTAAAATTTACGTAGGTTCTTATTACGTAGGTATATTATAAATAGTTATATACCTACCTACATATATTCGTATTTTAGAATTTATTTTCATAATGCTGGGGCCACACTATCGCGATAACGCGAAGATTTGCGTTGTCGCGACACGTCTGGCCAAAGAACGAATGCCCTTCGCGCCGCTGTCGGTAAATTGCCGCACATCAAAGGGTTTAGATCAAGATAATCGCGACGTAGTGAATATGTGGCCAAGCACTTTCGTCATGGATCGAACACGAAGTTTTTATCGCGACAATGGAACAGGAATTATTGCGCGACAATGTAGCCGTAGCATAAATGAAACAACGATATACTCGTGCGTAAATAAACCTTAGTATTTAAATCTAATACTATAAGAATATTTGTCCTGACATACTGACTGACTGACTGACAGACAACGAACAGCCTAAACCACTACTCGTAGAGACTTGAAATTTGGTGGGTATATTTGTCTTAGTACGTAAGGGTGTACTAAGAAAGGATTTTTCAAAATTCACCTCTGAAGGGGATGAAACGGGGGTTCAAAGTTTGTATGGAGAAAAAATATAAGATAAGTCTTTTCTATTCGAAACTTCACACTAGTACTTCAGTAAATAAATAAGTTAATACGTGTTTCAGGCTTTTTCGAAATGCCACCCCTAAAAGGGTGAAGTGGGATAGCAAAGTCTGAAATCAATATTGTTTCGGATTGCGCTGAAATTTGGCATGCAGATAGTTATTTTGACGTAGGTATCCGCTGAGAAAGGATTTTTCAAAATTCACTCTTTAAGGTGATTAATCGGGAGCAAAGTTTGGATAGTCATTTTATTCGACATTTCACACAAGTACTTCTGAAAATAAATAAGTTAATTGGATTTTCAGGCTATTTCATAATGCCACCCTAAGAGGATGGCCTACCCTAAGTGGGTAACAAAGTCTGAAAATCAATTGGTTCGGATTGCGCTGAAATTTGAAATTGTGAAAATTGAAAATTGTGCTGAAGTTATGACGTAGGTATCCGCTTAAATAGGATTTTATAAAATTAAATTATGTTCCTACAACTTTATTTTTTGCTGTGCATTTTTAATGCTGTGATCGATCAGCCTCATGAAACCTTGTTTAAAACACCGTAGTAAACACAGCAGCTGTACTGTCCAGACAGTAGAATACGTTAGGTAGGAATGTAACATTACTGTACAGACAGCAGAATGTACAGTTTCTGACAACTGGGCGGTTAGAAACTGTAACCTCTGATTCAGCCCTTCAGAAAGCCCTTCCTTAGTGTTTGGTGATCAGATACAATAAGTATAATCTTCGCAGATTAGCCAACGTTATTAAATAGACACCTATAATCTTCATATGCCAACGGATTGCCAATCTTTATGCAAAACTTCAGGCAAATAGGTCGAGTTGTTTTTTTTATAACTGATAGGCTAGCTGTTAGACAACTATCTCGCCTGGTGGTATGCGATGATGTGGTAAAAGATGGTGAACACTATTCTTAGATGGTCCGACTGTCAAGGGACCGTTTGACCGTATATATAAACAAATATACTAACTAATTAAGATGAGCGAGTCCAAAAGAGTTTCAAAAAAATGCAAAATTTATTAAACTTAAATTTAATTATAAAATTACAATATTAATTAAGATAACAAAAATATGTCTTTTGGCCGACTAAAAGTGTCGGAATATTCCGGAACTCGAAGGGGGTGGCGCCTCGTCACAGATTATATAATAGTTACTTCGTAGGTAACAGATACTTCAATCCCCTACAAAAACACAATACCGACGTTTATTTCAGACAATACAGGCAAAAACGTGTCTAAGGCGTTCGACCTAGCATTGTTGTTACTTCGTTCAGCGCGCAATGTACCGGCGCGTGCCTGATACAGTAAAGGTGAATCAATGAAATAAAAAAAGTTTACGAATTCTTTTTATTTACCTCACAAAATAACATAAAAATTCCTAACGAAGAGTCGAATTTGAAGTCGAGAAAGTGAATTTTACGCCGTTTTGTCATTTTAGTATCGGTAGCATAAAATAACCGGCCAAGTGCGTGTCGGGCCACGCGCAGTGTAGGGTTCCGTAGTAGCATGTTATTCAATGCAAGTCTTTACCCGTTATAAACAAGCAACTAGGTACTCCGTCTTTGTCACTTTAAAGGATTTTGTATTTGGTACAAAATTATCCAACACCCAAGTTCAACGACTATTACTGTTAAACTAATAAAGTTATCTTAACCGCTATAATTTTTCTTTAAAGTTCACGAAATGTGCTATTATCACGAATTTTTCCAGATTTTTCAAGCCAGCAGTGTAGCTTTTAGAGGGGGGGAGGGGGGGACCACAGGAACAAAAATTTGCACTTTAAAGTTAAATATCTCGTAAATGGAGCATTCAATCGAAAAATGGTATTAGCAACCCTTTAGTCATTTTAACATTTCAACGATACCCCACACGATTTAGACGATACCGACCCCACTTCTCATATAGGGGAGCTACCCTAAAAAAAAATATTTTTCAAAATTTTATTTCAGCACTTTGTCGGCGTCATTCATTTACATACCCCCACAAAATTACAGCTTTCTAGTATTAGCGGTCTCTTAGCAAAGCCTCGGACAGACTGACAGACGGACATGACGAAACTATAAGGGTTCCTTGTCAGGACTACGGAACCCTAAAAATGAAACATATGCTTGTTTTTTGTCAAACCCGCAAAATGATTATGAAAAACTTAAATCGTTTCTAATATATAGAATACGAAATTCGTATTCTATATTAGAAACGATTTAACTGCGCATTCGTATTACGAATGCGCCGTTATCCCGTCATTTGAATAATAATATACGTTGCGCGCGCGTGAGCAGTGACAACCGACTGGCAGGGCTCCGTTCACGACCTGCGCTCGGAGTGCAACCTGTGCAACCAAACGTAACCTCTCTCTCTAACTCGTTAATACGTCCCTATTGTAACTACAATCTAGCCTTTTCGGCTAATAAGCAATTTTACTTTAGCCTAAGCTGTATACATAAACTACACTAAGAATGTGTCCATTGACACTTTGCTTATTGTCTCTAATAAAGATGTATACATATTGTTCAAGTGTTCATACGTATAGCACTATTAGCACTTTATCACTAAACTTTATTTTTATACACTAGTTCGAACGGTTTTGTCCGCTTAAGTCTTCTTACTATGTTTGTATGGTCAAGGAGCTGGATTGCCTCCAAATTCACATGATGGTGAAGTCTTTTTTCGTGAGCTTCTGCATACTTTTGGACAATTTTGACGACGGTCTCAATTTTCAGGTCTCGATGTAGATCGTCATTTCTAATGTACCAAGGGACCATTGCGATTTCTCTCAATACTTTATTCTGGAACCGCTGTATAATTGATATATTGCTGTTTTTGGTACAGCCCCATAACTGTATACCATAGGTCCATACTGGCATTAGGACTTGCTTGTATAATAATAATTTGTGTTGTATTGACAACTTAGACTGTTTGCCAAGTAGCCAATATATTATTTTGTACCGTAGCTCTAATTCTTCCCTTTTCTTCTTGACGTGTGCTTTCCAGCGCAGCTTGACGTCAAGGGTCATGCCAAGGTATTTGGCCGTATTATGGTAGGGGATTATAGGTAGGGGAAACACAGATTGATGTAACTTTTAAATTAAATTTAAATTGATGAACGATGCAAATCGCTTCGTTCGGGTAGATGGTAGGTATGTCCACCATAAATCGGTGGCGCCTTTAAGTGTCTCTGGATGTCCTTGTGACATGAATGTGTAGCAAACTGACTTTCGTGTTTTGAATATTGGTAAATATAGGATAATTCTATGATAACTATATAATTACAGAGCATCAGCAAAATACGCGTCAAGAACAAACACTGGCACCGTGGTACATTCATATGGAGATGAGAAGTTACTGCAAGTGATCTCTGAACCCAATGGACCAAATAATGTTCTCAATTGTAGGATCACTCAAGTACCTAATGATGACGGGGATCTGTATACAAAAGCTATGTAAGTATACATAATAGTCACCAATACAATATTTCTAATTTTGATTATTACTCCGTCAATTGTGAACTGATTCGAATGATAATTTTTTAATCGGTAGGGTACGTTTCCGAGGTGGTCCCATTCAAATTTTATTGAGATCTGATAAGTATCTCCAGAGATATGAAGATAAACGTCTCAAACTTGTTACTGAAATTGACTCGCGGGCATAGAAAAGATAATAATACCACGTCGCGGGGCTTGGAAGTCGGTTGTTTTAATTTGAAACTATCTTAATAATTATTTATTTGGGCGGCCCGCTGGCGTAAAAGATGATAGCTTGCCTTCAAACCGGGAGATTTTTCGAACTCACGACCTCTCGATCGCCAGTCCGAAACCTTATCCATTACGCTATTGCAGCTTTAATCTAATCATATCAATGTTGCAAGCAAGTTGCTACCAAAAAGTAGCTTACCGTCAAGGAGAAAATCTGCCGCCTTAACCTTACGGTGTTCCAGTCCACACAGCCCTTGAAAGTCAGAGTATTCTTGGCCAAGGCGGCCTCTCGCTATGAAGCCACGCCATCTATCATGTGAGCCAACGGCGTTCTCAATTATTTTGAAGTGGTTAAAATTTAAGGTCGTCGCTTGTATATAAAGAATATCTTAATTTCCGTAGGTTTGGCTTCGAACTTCTCCACGAGAAGGCCAGCATATTTGACAACCACATCCGCTATCTATCACAGTGCATCATGAAGAAAGCAAACATCACAGAATCAACTTCAGTCAGACATAAATCACAAGTAAGTCTAAGGAGAAAATCGATACTGTAGTGCAGCTGAAGTGGTCATCCATTCATTATCCCAGCACAGAATGAGAGGGTGGGATCTGATGTAAACACACCACGCGATAAGGGCGTCGCCACCCCATGGCCCAGGGGGAGGCAAGTTAATATTATGCAGGATGAGAAAAATATGTATTGTAGGTACAGTCAAGAGCATGAAGCTTTATACCGAGTTCACACTAGGCGATTCTAGTCGTTCAACTGCCTAGGGATGTACTTGTATTTCGATTCCAAGTACTTTTAGTATCGATACTTTAGAATCGATACTAAGTAAGTACCGGTTATAAGTACTCGTTTCGTTACTCAATTATTTGTTTTGGAAGAACAATTAGGCTGGCATTATACAGCGATAATAGGGTTTCGAATGAAACTATTTGATTTGCTAATTAAGCGCGATTTAATCGATAAAAAATATCGATTCGGTATTTTTTGAAACTCGTATCGTACATCCCTAGAAAGTTGAATGACTAGATTCGCCTGGTCTGAACCTGGTATTACACTTGTAGTAGTTTTGACGTGCGGGCTTTATCGGCAAAGCGAGATAATAGGCATGACAACAGTATCAAAAAATCGAAGATTTGATGATTTTAGGGCAAAATACATATTAAAACAATTTAAAACACTAGTTTAGTATTTTATAAAAAATTGATATTAATAAGATTTTAAATAATATAAAACATTAAAATACTGCAATCGGCCATTTTGATTGAAACACCAATCACAGCGCATGACGTCACGCCTATGTCCTCTTATGAGGTTTTCTTGAAAATGTTATTACATTTTGGAAAACCCATGTGTATTCATTGTCACAGATTATATAATAGTTACTTCGTTAAGTATGTCATTAACCTATGCGTGACGTCACAGCCGACACCATGACACATGTGAGCTGTTTTTGTGCACTATTGAAATAATATTAGAAAAATTGCTTTAAACTTCGTTAAACTTAGGTTAATTACCGAAATATAGGTTTTTTCGTGAATAGTAAATGTGTTCCCGCATTACGGAAGAGGATTTCAAAATCTTTCGTCACGCCTATTGCTCGGCCTTAGGACTTTGGTTGCTTTGCAGTTGGCTACATTTTTAGTATCTGGGGGGGGGGGGGGGGGGGGGCAGCTACTATGTATAATTTGTGGATTTTACCTTAAAATCTATATTATCAACTTGTCACTCACCAACACCGCCAGAAGGTAATCATCATCGTCAGCCTATATCTGTCCAATGCGGGAGATAAGCCTCTCCTATGGCTCGCTACTGAGCTCCCAGCCTGTGCCAGCCAGCTTGTGTATATCGGCCGCCTGTTACCAAGCCGTAGTCTCCACTCTAAAAGAAGTTAATATTGGTTAATAACTTATCAAAAAATTAAATCGATTAATGTTACAGACAGAAGTGTCAGTGGTGGGTCGTATAGAATGCGACGCGGATGCGAGACTTAACCCCAAATGTGTGGTGCTACAAGGAACGTGGGAGCAATCACTCAGTCAAGCTGTACCTGTCGACCTTGACAAGTATGTACCATCCTGTTGAAATGTTTTGAAGCGTCAGAGTCTGTGCAAAAAGAGAACCGTCGTAGCTTTACGATGAACTAACATTCAAACGTAAGCAGGCCTGTCGCACTCCGCGCTGTAGCTATGAAACTACAAGTACTTCCGCGCACCCTCTCGGGTCCATGTTCAGTCAGTTAAGTGTCACGCGCTCTCGATCGGCCGCGCGCCTTACTTGTACCTACCTCATTATTATATTCCTTGCTTACGATATTAACATACAAAAATATTATTCAGTATGTCTAAACGAAGGGCTACAAAGCATTGCGTAGCATACGTTTATACATACTTATACGTTTTTACATACTCATTTTCAATTGAACGTAGAACATTATTTTCTACCGACTTTCCAAACAGAAGGAGGTTCTTAAATCGTCTTTGTGTGTATGTTACGCGATTACTCCGTCAATTGTGAACCGATTTGAATGATTTTTTTTTAATCGGTAGAGTTCGTTGCCGAGGTGGAACCATTGTAATTTCGTCGAGATCAGATGATGGTCTCCAGAGATATGACGATAAACGTCTCAAACTTGCAACCGAAACTGACTCGCGCGGCATGGAAGTCGGTTGTTTTAGTTTTAACTATCTTAATTAAACTATCACATAAACTATCTTAATTAAAGTATAACTGTAGTACTTTTATCCTACCTCGACATTAAACATGAATGTAGCACTTTAAATATACTCATTACATTGTTCTACCTTAAAGTATTAGGCTTCAATAAGTTATCTTATAACATTCAACCCTATAGGAGAGGCCGCGAGTTGACCGAGTTATTCAGACTCTCGCTGTGCGGACTTACGGTACGTAGTATTATTATCTTTTCTATGCTTACGGTGCATTTCACTGTGCGCAACACGCGGTTCATAGTTACTATTAGATGATACTGTGACGCAAATTCAAGGTCGCACTCGAGGCGTGAAGCGCATTTTGAACGTTACCGACGTTGTAACTAGGTTTAATCTCGCCTTTTTGCTCTCAGGGAGTGCAATTTCTGTACTTGTACTATTCATTATTCTGTGACGTAAGGAAGGAAGGTATATCTACTTAGTACCCACCCGATAATGATATGAGGTACCTGCCAAGGTATCAAACATATCGTCGTATTGGCAATGACAGAGCAATGTTATCAACGCAACAAAAACAGTAAATTAGACCCATCATCACGTGCCCTTGATTTCTACGACCACGACTTTTATCATTTTGCACATACTACCCACCTGCGTCTATATGGGCTTGCCGCACATTTATCGTAACGCAAGCCTCGTCTCGGGATACGCCCGGTCGACTCGCCGTAGCCGCGCTCGAGGCCCGTCAACCACGCGCTTGCGTCTCCCCAGCGACTGGTTTTGCGCGGCTTTCGACTGATGTGTATACCGCTTTCGTTCCTTAGATTTTTAATATTTGTTTTTCGACGACCTTTGGTTCATTTAATAATACATGCTTTGGCTAAAAATAATAAATAAACATATAAACAAAGATTCGCTTTGACGCTTTTGACAGTGACAACTCAGTAGGTTCGTATCAAAAGCCTCCTAGTGAGTGTAGTAGAACAATTTTATTTTAATAATTATGTCCCTTTGAAGTGTTGCACACTTAACATTTTTGTAAATTGTTAAATACAATCCATTAACTTTCGAAATAAGTAATCATAGATGGCACCACCAATGCATAATTGGGTTAAAAAATACAATCCACTACTTTCGTCGTATCGATAGATCGGACCGTGGCTTAATTGGCAGAGCACCTGGACAAGTTATCTAGGAGGTGCGGGTTCAAGTCCCTCCGGTACAAAGACTTTAGGATTGTGTTTAAACATTTACAATTTTATTTTAATCCTCGACGCATAACAAGATGCGTTGTTATAAGTTTGGTGTGTGTTGGTCTGTGGCATCGTAGCGCCCAAACGGATGAACCATTTAGTTTTTTTAGTTTGAGTGTTATATAATAGGTTATAGGTCGTAATTTAGTGTTCCTAGCTTTGATTCATTACAATCCGTATAGCCGTTTTAAGATCATTATGAGCTTTTTTTCTGTTGATGACGCTATAACGTTAGTTTTCATAGGTCTGACCAATTCTAAACTCTATATCCTCTTATTTCAACGATATTGTTGGTATCGCATGTTACGCCACGCCACAGTATGAAGTCAATACCATAGTATTGACTTCATGCTGTGGCATCTCCTGGAATCAACGAAATTCTCTACTCCTCTACTTCTCAACTGAGATGTCCTGCTGGGTCATTGGAAGGAGGGGGGGGGAGACCCCCCGGTCTCAATGAACAGATACAATACATAGATCAGTCGGAGGTGGTTTTAAATTTTGAATTTATGTATAAATTATTCATAGAGACGGTTTATCGCTTTAAAAACGATTCTATTTTGATTCTACAGTGTCAAACAATACTCCCTATTCCCGGGCCAAGTGGTGGTGATGCGAGGATCAAACCATCGCGGCGACAGATTCATAGCTAACGAAGTATTGTACGACGCCGCGCTGCCCATACCTGACCATAACGCTGATATGATGAATACTTTGACAGGTCTGTTTATTATACAATACTACGTTTTGGCGATGACAGAACGCATCGCTATAAATGTAGAGACTTCCACCCCTGCTCTCTTATTATCTCCTCTTATTAAATATCAATGTTCGTATTCTTAGACGTTTAGATATTATTGGAATACAAAATCAAAATTATTTGTTTGCCAGAATATGGTTAGGTCTTATATTTCGTTTAGCTAGCATATTCTACCTTTGCCGGTGTAAAATACTTTATAAGCAAAATGTTATAATTTATAACTACTTCTTAGTACTTTTCTTATCTATGATTACAATATACTTCCAAAACAAGATTACACACAAGTAACAAAATTAAAATTTTGAATAAACACCCACGACAATGTCCTTTAGAAAATTAACGTCATAACATCTTAAAACTACCACTGCTTAATTACGAACCGTTTAAAGACAAAATCGAAATAGTTTTGGAGAAAATGGCAACAATTGCACAGACAAATGTTTACTGCAGCGCCCCCTGGTGAGTTGACACCGTAACACCTATTATTTAAGCTTATATTATTATATTATTTAAGCATCAATGCACCAATCAAATACGAACCCATAACTGAAAACTGCATCAAAATCGGACAAGTAGTTTTGGAGAAAAAAGGCAACATGGATTTGCACACACAAACAAACATCCTCTCACCCCAAACGCATATACAGTCTCCTTTCCGTCGGGGTAAAATAGTATTTCACATATACATATAGTTACGAATAAAACATTTTTTTACATTTATTATAAACTAATGTCAATTGTCATTTGTCAATAGCATACATGTTAGAGATTGTTTGGGAGTTTGTTCCTCAAGCACAAATTAAATCGACCAAGTTCGAGTCGGACTCACACGTGAAGGGTTCCATTCCATGAACCACATTTAACATTGAAATGACATCTGAGTTAAACATTCCGAAATAGTATTTCTTGTTTCCTTTGTTGTTTCTTGTTCTCCTCTTTCCCCAATATTTTGAGGGTTCCGTACCCAAAGGGTACCAACGGAACCCTATTACTGAGACTCCGTTGTCCGTCTGTCTGTCTGTCTGTCTGTCTGTCTGTCTGTCTGTCTGTCTGTCTGTCTGTCTGTCTGTCCGTCTGTCACCAAGCTGTGTCTCATGAACCGTGATAGTTAGACAGTTGAAATTTTCACAGATGATGTATTTCTGTTGCCGATATAACAACAAATACTAAAAACAGAATAAAGTTAAAGATAATACAAGAAACGTGTTTTTTTTCGGCATTTCACGCCATCTATTAGTTAGGTAAACGTCGCATAGATGGCGTTATATTTAAATGTCGATCCCTAACACCTTTGTGAGACGTTAGATGGCGTTATAAGAAACGAAATGTTTATTAATTATGATTTTTTGCTGGCGAAAAATGGTAGTGGTATTTTTTGCTCCATCTTATAAAATACTGTAGTGTGGTACAGAACCCTACGAGTGCGAGTCCGACTTGCACTTGGCCAGTTTATTAATTATTTAATAATCTTTTATCACTTGGTTTGATCTACAAAAGATTTTGAATCGCCTATGCTATGTGGTATGTATCAATAGGTAGACCGCTGCTTTAGGTTATTGGAAACGGTCATAATAAACAACAACATCTATTATTAAATTACCTTCGCTAGATGTTTGCACTGAGACAGAAACGTTATGACTTATGACTTACCCAACTGCTAATTGGGGCTTACAAACTACTTACCACACTTGCCATACAGCCTAGAATCCGCATTATTATTAAAAATAAATACATGTACTTGAGGTTTATTTTATATTAATAATTTACATGATACTAGTAAAATTCGTCTTCCAGGCACACTATCAATGGTGGTCGCTGCCGGACCTTACACAACATCCGATAACATGTCCTACGAGCCGCTCAAAGACTTGGTCACCTACGTCACTAATCACAAACCACACGTGGTCATACTGACGGGCCCGTTCATGGACACAGAACATTGCAAAGTGAAGGACAACACTATGGCTGAAACGTTCAAATCCTTCTTTGATAAGTTGGTTGATAGCTTAGGAGAGTTAGGTTCTACTTGGTAAGTATCTTTTGTGCTAAAAATCTTATTCATTATTTTTTGTAATCTAACGAAGTCTCAACGACCACGTTGTGCCGGAACCGATTGCCGTAGATGGAATCCCACTCGAAGTTGTCACGCAGTATGTTTACCTAGGGCAAACGCTCCAACTAGGCAAACACAACTTCGAGAAGGAAATCCAGAGAAGAATTCAGCTAGGCTGGGCAGCATTTGGGAAACTCCGTCGAGTCTTCTCGTCGCCTATACCACAGTGCCTAAAGACAAAAGTCTTTAATCAGTGCGTCCTACCTGTCATGACATACGGAGCCGAGATGTGGAAACTCACGGTTCGACTAGTCCACCAGTTTAAAGTCGCTCAGCGAGCTACGGAGAGCGCTATGCTCGGTGTTTCTCTGCGGGATCGAATCCGGAACGAAGTAATTCGCCAGAGAACTGAAGTGATTGACATAGCTCAGCGGATTAGCAAACTGGAGTGGCAGCGGGCTGGTCATATCTGTCTTAGGACCGATAACCGTTGGGGCAGACTGGTTCTAGAGTGGAGACCGCGAATCGGCAAACGTAAAGTAGGACGCCCTGTGACTAGGTGGAGCGACGACATTCGCAAAGCGGTGGGCAGTGACTGGAAACAAAGAGCCGAAGACCGGGCTCAGTGGCGTGTCTTGGGGGAGGCCTACGTCCAGCAGTGGACTTATACCGGCTGATGATGATGATGAACGAAGTCTTATAATGTACTATGCTTTTTCTGAAATCAATCCAAACACTAATCACAAAAATGCATTGTCATCGGAACTAAAACAACAAAACAACTTCATCTCCATACTATAAGAGGAAGTGGTGTTTTGGCGGGAACGTGAAAAAGTGTGGATTAACTCTTTTTTTTAGTTTTGTTACGGCTTCACACGATTTGTGTATTTAGCCAGTGTCAGAGTATTGAAATTCTTCAAGTTTTTATGAATTTAAGTCGTAGATATGGGTCAAAGTCACATTTCAGGTCAGTTTTCAGGTAAAAGTCTAGTCTAAGTCATACCTTCAGTAAATATGTGGTGTTTACTGAAGATTTTCAGTGGAATTTTGGTGAGAACGCAAATAGCATGTTTTTCAACATTGTGCTGTTTCCCTACACTCGCACACATTCACCGGCACTTAATGGTTAATAATCCACATTTATTACACATTAACTCGCGGAAGAACACAAGTTTTAGGAAAATATACACACTTTTCAATGGTCCCGCCAAAACTCCGTGGATTAACTTATATGGTAACTTACGGGATATTACGTCAATTAACATAATTACTTTGGTTTTTGTAGTGTTTGTATAAATGACAAAGTTATATTTGCAGTGAGTATTTAAAAATGTGCTATATCTTAACAACTGACTGATTGTATCTCGTTCAAACCAATTTTCGTTGAAAGTATTCATTGAGATACATAGCATATACTTTTTTAGATTTTTCAGTCTCTTATTTTAAAAGTTAAGAGGGGAGAGGCTGGGGGGGGGGGCACATTTTACCACTTTGGAAGTGTCTATCTTTGACTTTGAGAAAAATAATTTTAGGAACCTTAATTTCATTCAATCAAGAATCAAAGCATTTATTCAGTATGTAGGCAGTATTAATATACGCACATATACACGTCAAAATCATAAATAATAAAATAAATCATAACCAATTATCAAGTAAACATAGCAAAAGCAGAATTTTAACGCTTTCAATTAGAAAAAAAAACAAAAGTAATGAACCATTCAGCTGTCATCCAATCGTATACGTCAGAATATTTAAAAAAAATTAAAGTAGGTTAAAACCAACCATACATGTAACTGTGTGTTTCAGTACTTCAGACAATTTTTATATAAAATAAGTTAAATAGTGAAACACAACTTAAAAAAAACGCGTACCGATCACAGTGCATATCATGATCCGAATGGAACTGATAGTCCGTCTGTCAGCTGCATAATATTGTTTAAATAAAAATAAAAATGGCAAGCATAGAAAGAAAATCTGCGGACAAAAGGGGAAATTTTTAAAGACCTATCTATAGACACACCCCGCACGTATAGGATTGATGAAACATTTTTTGTTTAAATTTAGTTTCATGTATGGGCAGCCCTCTTTAAGAAATTTTTAAGATAAATTACAACTAAGATTTACCATTATCTTCCAGCCCCTACACAAAGATCTACATAGTATCTAACCACAAGGACGCATTCCACGTGAACATCTACCCGACGCCGCCGTACCACAGCCGTCGAAAACATCACAACGTTCACTTCCTGCCAGATCCCAGCACGTTAAATGTTAACGGTATTTTGGTTGGCGTTACTAGTGTAGATGTCTTGATGCTTATCAGTCAGGAAGAAATTTCTAGGTGAGTATATGTTTGGGCCTGTTAATAACGTTTCTTGATCACGCCGTTCCTTATCTACCAGAGTCACTTCAGTTATATATATATATTTCTACAGCATTAATTTTACTTTAATGCTTCTTAATTATAGCGCACTGCAAACATGCTTAACTTTAAAATATATAAGAAATATTTGAAATGTGTGCGTTTTGGACTCAGCATCTGCCAATCTTGTCTTGGCAGCACTTATCCTATCCTATTAGTTTAATCGCTTCTTTAGTCCGTTCAGCTTGTAAGATTGTAATGGTTAAAGTTTTATTCTTTTGTTACCATATCCGCTCACCTTGCAGTTCATCTTACTAAAATCCACAGGTGGTAAGAGCATATTATATCGATGTTCCGCCTGACTTGCTACCAAAAAGTAGCTTACCATACCACCCATCAAGCATAAAATTTGCCGCCAGAACCTTACTGTGTTCTGGCAGCGCACAGCCCTTGAGAGTCTGAGTATTCTAGGCTTATCGCGCTCACCATCTTCGACTTTATCATCGCTTACCACCAGGCGAAATAGTGGTCAAACACTAGCCTATAAGATACAACAAAAATAATTGAATCGCTTCTTCTTTGCCTGTAGGTTTTCTCGTTGCTCACGAGATGTAAAAATTACACCGTTTCAAATCCTTCTGCCAGACGTTCTACACGAACAGATTCTGCTGGTTAAAGTTTTATTATTTCTATTCCATATCTCATATCAACCGAAACTATGACTGTGTTTGTTAACCTGTTGACATGGTAACATGGACAGTGGCACGAGCGGCGACAAGCTATCCCGGCTGGCGTGGCACGTGGTCTCCCAGCAGTCGTACTGTCCGCTGCAGCCGGCAGCCGGCCTGCCGGTGGACGCGTCGCTCTGGGCCGCGCACTGCCACCTGCCTGCCACGCCACATGTCTTGATACTGCCCTCCAACTTCAGATACTTTGTTAAGGTAACGTGATGCTGCTGTTATAACTCCTCATATACTTATATACACATTTATTGGTAAACGGGTTTACACGTCATACTTTTACAATAATCTTACTAATATTATAAACGCGAAAGTTTGTATTGTTTGATCCCGTAGCGTAGGACGCACTGTGACTAGGTGGAGCGACGACATTCGCAAAGCGGTGGGCAGTGACTGGAAACGGAGAGCCGAAGATCGGGCTCAGTGTCATGTTTGTTACTCTTTAGCGCAAAAACTACTAAACCGATTGAGCTGAAATTAGGTATGTAGATGCCTTGGATAGCCTAGACACTGGAATAACACATGGGATACTTTTTATCTCGATATTCACACAGGAACGATGTCTACGCGGGTAAAACAGCGGGACACAGCTAGTCTTTAGTCTTATAGGAAGTGAAGGTAGGCCCGGGGTCGCTGGCATTATCCTCCCAGTGAAGTGATGTTTTTCATGATGTTGGTGCAGATGATCTAATAGAAAGCAATGGATATGTTGTTTATGTATCATTTTCTGTGCTGCATAATGAATATGTATATTCTTACTACAGCTTTCTTTCGTATCTTCTGCTTCGAAACAATCCATCTATGTAACTAGGACCTTACAGGTTTGACTCGGTAATGTATAGATAACAATACCGTGGGTGTGATCTTGGTATAATCACTATATATTATGAAACAAAGTCCCACGCCCCGTCTGTCTGTTCCCGATAAACTCAATAACTAATGAACGGATTAGCATGCGGTTGTCACCGGAATAGACAGAGTGATTCATGATGATTCACCTAAAGGTGTATAATTCGTTTAGGTTTTGTGTCAATTGGTTGAAATATGGTTGTGAAAAATGGTAATTCATATTAGACGCAACACGCTAATGCAAAAAATGAAGGCATATATGCTGTACCCGTGCGAAGCCGTGGCGTGTCGTTAGTTATGCATCCAACGCTCGTGCATTACAAATCCAGTCTCATAGAGAAGCGATGGTCGAGCGCTTGAACTTTTCTTTGAAGGCAGTCTCCGATTGAGGCGATGCCAATCTGGTCAAGTTCAATGCTGCGAAAACCCAGGCGTGTCTTTTCTCCGCTAAAAGGAGCCCATTTCTACTGGCTCCTACTTTCCGGGATGTGTTCGTTCCGATAAGTAACAATCTCGAGCTTCTTGGCATCTCTTTGACTTCAACTCTCAATTTCGGCTCTTATATTGAGTCTAGAGCCCAGCTAGCCTCAAAAAAGCTTGGCATTTTGGCTAAGGTGAGACGGTACTTCACACCGGGACAGTTGCTTAATCTTTACGAAGCACAAGTCCGGTCGTGTATGGAGTACTGTTCTCACCTTTGGGATGGTTCTGCCAAATACCAGCTGGAGACACTGGAAGCTATTGAGAGGAGAGCCAAGAAACTCATCAGCGACGACCTACTAGTAAGCAAGAGACTCCAGAGTCTCGCGCATCGCCGCAAAGTCGCTTGCTTATCGGTTTTCTATCGGATACATTTCGGAGAGTGTGCAATGGAACTGCATTACTTAATTCCACCATCCCCATTTTATAATCGGACATCCAGAGACACTAAAAGGCGCCACCGATTTATGGTGGATATACCATCTACCGGAACGAAGCGATTTGCTTCTTCGTTCATCATACGAACCGCCAAGGAATGGAATACCCTGCCTGAGTTTGTGTTTCCGGTTAAGTACAATATGGGGGTCTTCAAATCGCGAGTGAATAGGTATCTTCTGGGTAAGCACGCTCCATCATCGATCGCATCATCACTTAACATCAGGTGAGATAGTGATCAATTGCTACCCAGTTCGGTATAAAAAAAAGTAAATAAAAAAAAGACATCTCTGTTTCAGGAAGTGGACGGCTGTGTGGTGATAAATCCGGAACACTTGACAAAGGGAACCGGCGGCGGCACCTTCGCACGAGTATCCTTGACGGCAGACAAGGAACGCGTCACCGTGGCTGCGCAGATTGTTCGTATTTAGACTGGTTCAGTATTAAACCTGTACTTTTTATGGCAAAGTTTTGTTTTATTTATTGTAGAGTAATTATTTTATCTACAAATTACAATGTAGTGCTGTCGGGTCTCTCTGTATCTTGTACCGCACTAATAACGGGGAATGTTCTGAAGAACTATTCGATTATTTCGATTTAATCCCGGCGTGGGATGTGGGACGAGTTTCAGTCCGCTGTTTTCCCGCAGAGCTATAAGCATAGTGTTCTTCAAAAGGGGCGTTACAAGTATCTTGACAGGTTGGCTACGCATGT
Organism: Cabera pusaria; assembly: GCA_954871355.1. Classification (NCBI taxonomy): domain Eukaryota; kingdom Metazoa; phylum Arthropoda; class Insecta; order Lepidoptera; family Geometridae; genus Cabera; species Cabera pusaria. Next base: position 14,116,504 of record OX940904.1, on the reverse strand, counting down.
GTGACACCCCTAGTGTTGTAAGTGTTCATACGACGACCTTGTGCCATAAAGGGTGAAATAAAAAATAGGCTATACAACATGACAATATCTTTATTTTTGAAAGAAGTAAAACAACTTATACTTAGTTCTACATTGGTAATAGGCTGACGAAATTAATTATTCAACAGGATATTTTTTTATTTTTTATACCGAACTGGGTAACACTTGATCACTATCTCACCTGATGATAAGTGATGATACGATCGATGATAAGTGATGATGCGATCGATGATGGAGCGAGCTTACCCATAAGATACCTATTCACTCGCGATTTGAAGACCTTTATACCGAGGATATCTTGAAACTCCAGCCATTTTAACTAATCATACTGAAGTAGCTTTATTTAAATGCAACTCTATCGAACACTGTCACCTGTACAGATACAGAATAGCTCCGTTAAGCTCAAAGTATGTCTAAGCCACGTAAATGGGGTCGTTCAGTGAGACGAGGCGTCCAGGGCCGCTCCGCAGCGCCATCTGCAATCCCATGCGCGGGGAATTACCCGCAGAGCGACGCGCTAACGGATCTTCCAGTTGACGGTAGCTAGAATAAAACAAAGATATAAAGGTTAGACTATTACGAAATATGTGTTATTGTTGAATAAAATAATGTTTAATATTTATTTGTTTGAATATTTGTGTTTTTATTGTTCGTCACCTCAGTAATATTTACGACGCCGGACGTTTCATTAGGTTCAGATAAATTAAAAATATTTTTAATCACACAACTTCTACCCGCTACGCAAAAAGCACCGAACGCGGCAGTTTAAATAAAAGCTTGTACGAATTTGCCGAACCGAAGTCGCGGTTTAAGTATTTCCTATTTGCTGGTGCAATATTCAATAACTAAGCAAACCAGGGTCGGTAGTCTCTACTTGCATAACGATGAATTTCGAGCGATAATCGTCGATAAAAAAAGAGATGCAGATAACTACTGTCTAGCTGCATCTCATTTTAGCTGAAGTTTGCGATGACAAGACCCATCGCTATGAATGTAGATACCACCCCAGGTGAAGAATTTGTTTCAATATATAACATACCATTTTAGTGTTTCTAAGGGCTCGCTCTTGCTGTTACGTACTCCAGTTTCAGGATCGATGGTGGTCATAATGCATCTGGAACAAAGAAGTTCATGTTCATTAAATCGGTCTAAAAAAAGCTATTTAGCCTGCTTTCCAAGAATTGTTTTAATGACTAGAATGGTAATGACAGTCAGTAAGGTCAGATTCTCATCGTCAACATAATTCCGATCAATTATGCTGAACTCTCACTCCAAATACCAATAACTACCTTCTTTTGACTTAAATTACCAGTTGCCATTTACAAGGGCGTAGCCCAAATTTCCTTAAGCGGGAGGGGGGCAAGCGAAAGAAAAATAAAATCATACATGTAGCAAAACACGTTTAAGACATTCTAAGTTTAGGAAGTTCACAATCTTAACGACTCGACCTTGGATGTATATATAACTATTTTTTACATCGCCTGCTTCCATCCCTGTCAGTGTATTATCTCACAGCTTGCATAATAATGACACAAAACTTCTTCAACTAACCTAGTGCAAGGCTTGACAACTTCAAACACATTGTCACCAATCTTAACAAACTTCCAATTGTCCTCCTCATAGGCCTTAGCGCCTGACAACACGAAGTTAGGTCTGAAGTTGCGGTGAGTGACCTGGCACTCTTTCAGTCTGGTGTTTAGGTCGTCCACTGATGCTTCATTGATAAGGTTGAAAGACAGCTCATCGGGGAAAGCACCCTGCAAAAAAAATGTGCAGAAAAACGTTGCATTAAAGTTCAAAGCAGAACTGCTGAAGGGATTGGCTGTGTATAAAATAGATATTATGATCTAAAGATAGGTACAAATGCAGGAAAGTAGTAGTTTTAAGCAGTATTTAGTTTAGTAATCTGTGGTACGGTAAAGTTTTTAATTATATTTGAAGATCCCACTTGTCTAGAGGATTCCATAAAGATAAAATAAGCGTTAGGTTTTTAAAGCTTTATGATATACGGACGGACAGCGGTAAGACCGCTGATCATCCGTCAACATTTTGAAAAACGATTTTGAATAGTCCCCAGTCCCGTTGACACCCTTTTTATAATTTCTGACAAACTTTGTAGTCAATATTGTTAACGAGAAGTTTCTTTAAAAAATGTTAGTTCCTGAAGATTCATCAGATGACTTTCAAAATGAACGCAATGGTCTGACCAGTGACCACGGAGAATAGAATGGTCTGCCACTGTAAATCTGACAAACCTCATGGTTTCTATTAATTCGTTTTCGATTGATGCTATACCGCTTTAATTCCTTATATTTCTAACATTTGTAATGTTCAACTACTTTTGCTATTGATTTGTTGCAATAAACATATTTTAGAAAAACAACTATTAAACGAACAGATCTCTGTAGGTTTAATCAAAAGCCACCTAGCGAGTCAGTAGCGAATGAGCTTATTGAAAACGTAAGTAGTTAAGTACATATTTATATCTTACCGTATCATTTTTGGTCAGCTTGTAAATAGCACTTTGTGCTCGAAGTGCTCGAGATTTGTGGGACGCGTAGTAAACCAATCGGAAATTCGTAGCGGAACGATCCAGCAATCTGCAGAGCAAAACCTAAGGTATGAGACATGGAGGCACAATGAATGATGGCCTTAATTCTTCGTATATACCTTCCTACATTTTATGTTCACCTGCCTCAAGTAGCTGTTATTATCTAGTTTTGAATTGTTAGGTAGTGAATTAATGAATCGTAAAATAATTTTAATGAAGTACTATAGTATAACATTTATTACATAGGTCACATAGGTACCTAGATAACTAGTTTGGCCATAGTATTCTTTTTTATTAGATGCATTACCTAGTTAGGTTAGTTTAGTCAAAAAACAACTGTTTTAATATGTTTAGGGTTCTGTACCAAAAGGATGCCAATGGGACCATTACGGGCTTAAAATTGTAAAACTGTGCTATTACTAAGACTTCGCTATCCATCCGTTTGTCACATGGCTGTATCATCTGAAACCGTAAAAGGTTCTAGGATAGTGAGTAGGATCACTTGAAATGTTCACATAATACTCATCACATAAACTCACAAACCTAGGAACTCTACGTTTTATATAATAATAATAATCCAAGGTATGTGGTCGTCGTCGTGTGGTGTGTATCGTACTAATTCCGCTACAACAATAAAATAAACCTATGAACACCTCAATAATGAAAATTTGATTTCAAGAAGTTATTGTTGATATTAGATACTAAAAATTGGTTGAAATGAATATGAAAATAGAGAAAACACGAAATACCACGACAGTTTTATCATGGCTTGATAACATAGGTCAACATGCTACTGAAGACGAGTTTATTTTGTAACGATTGATAAGATGATAACAATAATAATTAAAAAGTTATCAACTAATCATATGCATTTATTCGGTAAAAGTACACTATTTATAGTGCATTTAGTTCCTTGCATACTACTAGGTACTAGTACTACTATGTGCTTAACTTACATATTCATAATTTAATAGCTGACCCGTGCGCACTTCGGTAGCCTATGTCAGTGTTTATCAACGTGTGGGTCGCGTCCCCTTGAGGGGTCTCTAAGCCTCTATAAGGGAGTCGCGGGGGGTCGCGAAGCCTCAGTTAAATAAAAAAAAACAAAGTTTGAAAATATGTTTTACTAGGAAAATATTAAGTAAATAGTACAAATGTACGTGTTGTAATTAAGAGGGAGTGAGAGCGCATTTAATATTTGTTTCTGAAGAAAAATATGTAATTTTTTTCCTGTAAGGCTGTAGGCCACGCGAGCGAAGGTGGTCGCAAATTTTTTTCTTACAAATGGGTTCGCGTCACGAAAAAGGTTGAATAACACTGGCCTATGTCACTAAGGAATTGTGTACCTATCTACTGTTGAAATAATTATAAATTGTTTCAGTAATGCCATATATGACTTCCTATAAACAAACTTATAAACTAGTTATGCCTCTTCATAATATTAGTGCAGATGTACATACCTACCATGCAACTAATAACCTAAGTATGTAACTAATTGTAATCACCAAGCATGCCTATTTATAATTCAATTGTTAATGTACTATTAGATAGTTACCTAACTACCCATTAATAATAATTAGTATAGCTATTAGTTTTATGAGGTATCGTCACATCGTGTGTAGTGTAGATCAGAAGGTACCTACCCAGTGGTAGGCTTAGTTTGAGTCAATGATAAGTCTATGGGTAGCTAAATGTATGGCATGCACTTAACTAATTAGCTACGGTAAGTATAAGTGCATACTTATAATTATTAGCTAGGTAATTGTAACAACACTATTGCAACTTTATTTACTACAATTATTGTTAATGCCTAAAATTCGTATTGCCCAGTTTGATTACATTCAAGATCACAGGAACCAGATAGAATAACAGGTACAGTGCCAAACGTCAAATATGGCAGTCTAAGGCACTCAAGAGTATAGTAGGTATATTATTGTCGACAGATGAGCGTATAATTTCCTAGTTTAATCTAATGTGTTCCAGCAGCTATCCTTTAGAGCCAGTTTGAGTGAGATAGTGGTCAAACGCTAGACTTTAAAATATATTGAAAAAAAAGTTTTGTTAGTAATATAACAGATTCTTACCTAGAGAACCACTCGCTGGCTTCCCATCCACAATCATAAACAGGGACTGATACACCCCACACCTTTGCAGTTTTAGGTTCAATACCAGATTCGACTAACTGCAATGAAAACGACGAAAACATTAGAAAGGTAAATCTTATCAGAATTATACAGAAAAAAACTGGCCAAGTGCGAGTCAGACTTTGTCCCGCACACGGAGGGTTCCGAACGCCATCTATCGAATTTCTAACGAACTTCTAACACCAACTAAGTAAACGTTAATACAAAGGTAGAATAGTATTATATAGTAGTAATAGTAATAGTAGTAATAGTAATTGTAGTAATTAATATTATTAAATATCTGGTTGACCGAGCTTTGCTCGGTATTTTTTGCCACTTAAACAGACAAATATGACTCTTCCGGACATCTATTGACGAATAATAATACTATTTTTTTTAATTGAGAGCAACTAACTGCTTTACTGATACAGTACTTCTACTCGCCAATAGATGTCGGGAAGAGTCATATTTTAAGTTGATTATCAATAAAGTTGATTATTGAAAACACGAATAAAACAACATTTTCTGAAAATGACTCCTAGCTAGATCGATTTATCGCCCCCGAAATCCCCTGTAGGTATACTTAATTTTATTTAATCGTTGGAGCCGCTTCCGAGATTCAGATTAAGGTAAAGACGATAGCGCCGCGCCATCTTAGCAACTAGATAGGTGGCGCTGCGCTATCGTAAAAAAACTTTTTTTAAACTTTTCTTGAATTTTTAACTTTGTTCTGTTCTTAGTATTTGTTGTTATAGCGGCAACAGAAATACATCATCTGTGAAAATTTTAACCGTCTATCACGGTTCATGAGATACAGCCTGGTGACAGACGGACGGACAGACAGACAGACAGACAGACGGACAGCGGAGTCTCAGTAATAGGGTTCTGTTGGTACCCTTTGGGTTCGGAACCCTAAAAATGGGTAGCGACTATTGTATCTAGCTAGACAGTAGGTAAATACACATCGAGCTGAATAAGGAAGATAAGTAATCGGCTAGTTTTTGTATTGTAGGTAGAGTCGCGTCGTCTCGAAGTGCATTATTTACCGCCGCCGCGCCGTAAAACTTACAGCGTTAGTTGCAAGACCCGTCAGTCCTAAATGAACATCGATGGATAGCTTCGAAATACGAGTTACAACTTATCGTCAACAATGTGCCGACGTATCTACCTATCTCAATGAGAAATTTGGAATTATCTTTAAACTTTTTAAATACTATTAGCTACAGGGTATTTTAAGTTATGTTTATAAGTATCTAACTAATACAGAATTGAAAATCTTCAAATGGACTGACTGACTTCAATATTTTTGTTAAAAATTTAAATTCAAGAACTGAAAACTACTTGGTTTAATTATTCCTTCTTCTTCCATTATTTAGGCTAACAGTAAATATTCGAAATTATTTTATTTACCTCCGCTAAATTAACAGCTAACGGCTCCATATCGGCGTGCTTAATGGTGAGAACGGAGCTCTTCATGGCAGGATGCACCGTCAGCAGCTCAGGGTAGGCTCTCGCTGTTATGAAGTTGTACTTCTCATCTACCACCATCAAGACCCTGTAGAGATATTAAATTGGAAGATGAGTTATTGTTTCACTATGTACTTATGTCAATAGGTATTTGTCTTTAAAAAAAATTACTTGCTAGAAATTCATAGGTTCACAGAGGGCGATCAAAATTGATTTACTTCGGCCTTGGTCTGTCATTGCGATTCGCACTACCCACCGAATAAAATAAATATAGGTATAGCAGAATATTCTCAGTACCGATATACTTAGTCCCTTACCTATCTCTGAGCCATCCCTGTCGTAATCCAAGCGCGGTAACCTCAGCTTGCTCCATCACGACGGGTCCGACAGATTTTATCGGGTACACGTAGAGGTCTTTCAATGTGCCGACCTGCCTCCATTCGACAGGAAGTGTTGGTGTACGAGCCTGATAAAGTTTATAACCGACAAATGCGGTACCTAAGACGCCTGCAGCGGTGACCGCCAACGTTGTGTAGCTTTGATCTGAAAACATGGTAATTTTTGGTAGGTAGGTCTAGGTGGGTACTTTGGTCTACTTTGTAGGTACTTTTACTTTATACAAATAGCGTAGATAGATCTATATGCAAGCGGATTTACACTCGTATAATACTATTAATAATTTAAGAACGAAATAACCGACATGAAATGCCGCGCTAGTTATTTTCAGAACCTACTAAGTATGAGATGCTTATCTCCATATCTCTGAATATACTAATCAGATCTTAATAAAATTACAATGAGACCAAACTAAAGGTATACGTCTCGTAAACAAAAAAATAATTTTGGAAATCGGTCGATAAATAACGGAGTTCTTAGGTAAAATAATTTACGTGTTTAACACGTGTTTTAATATCCCTCATTATGCAACAGTTTTATAAACTACTTAGATTATCCAACGTAAAGGCAACATAGACATACATTACTAACATAATTATAAATCAATGAATGGCAAAGGATTGAAAATTTTTGAGATTTTTGAGATTGACTGAAATGCATTGACGTGGTAATAAAGCAGCCCAAGACGATCAATGATGCGTAAAAAACAGTTCAGAACAGAGCAAACTGTTTTTCTGTTTTTTTTTTATGCAACACAATAATAGTTACGGGATTCATTCTAAGCATAGTAGAGTATATTATCTAAATCTTATGCCTATATAGTAGTCTTATGCTTACCCTGTAGTTATTCATCTATGCCTGTAGTCCTGTACTATACTTAAAAGGGTCATATCGAGAGGTCATACCAAAGAATACAAGAGAATACCTGCAAATACTACGTAAATAGTGGTAAATAGGTACTATCGACATACTATAGGGGCCACTGCACCCAACAATGTAAGATTGTAAAATATATTCTAACTTTCAAATTCCTAATAATTACAGTTTTTAGTAGGTAATTAACTTACCTACCTACCCTAGTATGTAATCTGTTTATATATTTATTTATTTTAATTTTTAATCTGCCTTACAAAACTTTTTGCATTTCTAAATATTTTGGTTTTGCTACTAAGTAGCTATTTTACGTTAAGACTCAGATTCTTATTTTAGAGGTGTAGTTAATACCTACCTAAAATATAGTTAGTAAAAATATTTGAGATGATAGATAAAGTAAAAACCAACGTTCTCAGAGGTTTTACCTTCTTACCATATCAATCTAGAATAAATAGTTATTATTCTAAGCGAAAATAATGAGGTAATTAGTTTAATACGACTTTACAAGTAGGTATGTAATTAAATAGTTAGTTTCCTATTCTACTATTCGGTTGTTGTGTTGCATGAAGGAAATCATTACCAATCCAAAAGTATTTCCACATTCTATGTAAATTATAGGTACCTACTAGTATGTATTTATTTATACTTAACTTTATTAAGTAGTTAGATAACTAGGTAAATATTAACCCTGCAAATAACATAACAATTCCGAAATAAATTATTAAATGTATAATGCTTATAATGTGGTAGTTACTCACCATTAAACGGCATACTGCAAAACTTAAATTTAATCGCAATGTGTGAAACCCAGCGCGATCTGTAATGCAAGTGAACGTACTTGACGACTGACTGACCGACTGACTGTCCGTGTACTTACAGTACTCTATGCTGACTGTGCTGTGATTGAACTACAATTATACCGACCTACCTAACTCCTAATATTTTCACAATATATGACAATGTTCTCTGTGCAAGATAAGAGATAAAACTATTTCAGATTTACCTACGATGTCTTACGATAGAATTGTAGTTAAGTTACTTGTACACAATTTTACATAGTATTTTTTGATAATCCGAAATTTAATTACTTAATTCTATTTGCGTAATCCGAAAACTAATAGAGAAAATTTTTAAGTGCTACTTATTAGATTTATGATTGCCAATTTTCCACATAAGTTTCGTACCATGATTAAAAGTCTCAACTTTTCAGTCTTTTCAACTTTTTCTATTACTCATGTCTAAATATCTGCAATATTCATAGCCACACATTAAAAAATAATATTTAGTGCACACGTCTCTATTTGCTGTCATTTTTATGTCAAAGTCTTTTGTCATTGTCATTTGTCAACGTGTCCATTCCATTCCATTTCCATGCTGAATGAATTGAAAACTCGATTTTTGAGAAAATTGACTGGATAATTTTTAGTGTCTTTTCACCCATAAAATGTATAAAGTATGTTCTAAGTAACTCCGCAAATCACACAATACCTATGGTTACTCTAAACTACTACGTGAAATAAATACTACAATGGTTTTACTATCAAATGATGAGGTAAGCGAATACTACTATGTTTTCTTCAATATTTTGTCTAAATTTTAGCTGGTATCTAATAAATCAATGATGTTTCAGTTTCTAGCGGAGCTTACAAAGTTATTTCAAAAAGCTCGGGTCGAAGGATCTATCACAATGACTATGAAGCGATGTAAGTAGTGAGCACTGCAGTTATTGAACTTCTGTAATAAAACACTAAAACAAATCCATAATAATTTTATAATTTCAGACGATGGACGAACAAAACCACACCCACGAGATGGCACACCAGCTATAAAAAACCCTGAATACAAATGCTTACTGAGGGCACAATCTAAAAGTAAAAAAATATCAACAGTCGTTGAGCAGAGGGAAGTAGAAAGGTTTACCACCGCCTATTCTAACTTACTGAAAACGAGTGTGAATGGACTGAAGCGGCTGAAGAAGCCAAAGAAGAAAGCGATGGCTACACAGTAACAAAGTTTTGTAGTTGTGACAATGTGTCAAGACTGATAATGTTATGTGCGCAATACAAGTGTGATTTGGTGTTTGTATGCTAAGTACATCACTGTGAATGTCCTGACTGCGGGGCGAGGTCCATTGAACTGTGCTCTTCTCTCGTGAGAGATTGAAGAGTTGGAGTTGTGCTTCCAGTGCTAGTGCTGCGCTGTAGTCATTGACCATCGTCCAATGCACCTTATTTTTATATTTTATGTTACGTACATCCTTATAAATAAAGAATATGCTGGCAACTGATTAATTATGTTTTATGACTTTCCTTTACTATAGACTGGCACTAGATTTCATATATTTTGTGACTTTCCAGTACTATATCTATTCTCGCTCTTATACTTATAAATTTATAATACATATATATAATACATATATACCTTATGATATTAATATTTTAATATATTTTCAACTGACTTCCAAAAAGAAGAAGGTACTCAATTCGTCTGTATGTTTTTTTTTTGTATGTATGTTACACAATTACTCTGTCAATTGTGAACCGAATCGAATTATTTAATCGGTAGGATACGTTTCCGAGGTGTTCCCATTGTAATTTCATCGAGATCTGATAAGTATCTCCAGAGATATAACGATAAACGTTTTAAAATTGCTACTAATATTGACTTGCGGGGCATGGAAGTTGGTTGTTTTAGTTTTTAAACTATCTTTCTGATTGAGTACTTGGAGCGCAAGGCCTCATTGGAGGGAAGTGAAATAAAGGCAAGTTTGTTGTGCTTTGTAGTAAGAAATACAGTAAGCTCTATAGTTCAGTGTGAACATGAACTATGAAAATATATAGTGTAGATTAACCGTTTCCGTGCAGAGGGCTCCGGAGAGGCGCCATGAAAATCTTTCGCATCTGGAGCCTCTCCGGAGCAACCCGCACGGAAACGGTTAAAGAAACATATTTACTTTTTGTGCTAGATAATTGGGGTTGAATATATTATTATTAGCTATATAAGTAAATAATTTGTTGACTTCCAATTTTTTTTACTTGTAAAGCATGAAAAGCTATTAGAAACATATCCCACTTACATCACGAAAGCACCTTCTAAACAGTGATTACTTATTACTTTGTCAAATGTATGCCAATCAGCAAATAAATAATATCGTTTAAAAACCAAACAAGAACCGACTTCAATGTTCATTTTCAGTACCAATTTTGAGATGTTTATCTTAATATCTCTGGAGATACTTATCAGACCTCGATAAAATTACCATGGTACCACACTTGGGATATCTCCTTTCGAACAAAAAAAGAATAATCAAAATCGGTGCATAAATGACGAAGTTATCCCCGAACAAACATAAAAAAAAAAATATACGGTCGAATTGAGAAACCTCCTCCTTTCTTTGAAGTCGGTTAAAAATAACTTATATGCTTTTTGGAAAGCATTTATCTGCCACAAGAAATTGAATTACCTTTGACCCACAAGATAATTTTTCATTGAAGTGGTCTAGTGATCTAGATCTTTTAGGGGAATAAAAAATAAATAATAATTGAAAATGTTTTAAGAAATATATTTGATTTCGTAATAAAGTTTTATTTACAAGATTACATGATAACTCTTATATATCACAATATTTAAAAAAAATATATATATATATGGTCGAATTGAGAAACCTCCTCCTTTTTTTGAAGTCGGTTAAACATAACTTATATGCTTTTTGGAAAGCATTTATCTGCCACAAGAAATTGAATTACCTTTGACCCACAAGATAATTTTTCATTGAAGTGGTCTAGTGATCTAGTTAGATCTTTTAGGGGAATAAAAAATAAATAATAATTGAAAATGTTTTAAGAAATATATTTGATTTCGTAATAAAGTTTTATTTACAAGATTACATGATAACTCTTATATATCACAATATGAGACCAACATAATAATATATTAACAATACACTTTTCTAATATCTATATTACAGGATTATAAAAATATATTCAGCCAATTATATAACTCTGCTATAATTATACAAAAACAGCAAATACTCCATGCACATTTTCTTATTAATACTGGTGTTATATAGAAAATCCTAAATTAGTTAAACAAAATGCTGAAATAGTTAAAATAATGACTAAATACCACATAATCAAACATTTGTATTTCAATAGAATAGGTTTAATATATCTACCTCTATTGTAATGAACTAAAATTAAAAAACTCATACATTATCTAACAAAGTAAACAAATAATATGATAGACATCAAACAAGCACCAACACTTGAAACCTTTTACCTAAGGATGGACAAACGAAATAAATGTACATCATGTGAGACTCAAGATTTAAATAACTCAGAGCAACTAGATAGTAATATGGAAAGTTTAGGTAATACAGAACTTGGCATGGCAATACCAATATTTCGTTGTAAATACTAAGGCAAATATGTAAAAACAACGGCGCCGTAGTCTAAAGGTCGTAGCACACTTACACGACCCCGCTCCAACACCGCCCTAAACGTAGTAGGTGACTACGAGATGTCCATGCGCGGACAGCTAGCAGGCCACCAGCTGTCTACGCGCTTACAGCTGTCAGTCTGTGTCAGTCTACTAGCTGTCTCCGCGCGGGACGCCTCGCGCCTCTTCCGCACACCGACAAGCTCGTTACTAAAACGCAACTTCAAGCGAAGCATGCGGTAAGCGAAACGTCATCTAACAAGTAGTACGATGGCGGTAAGCTCGGCTACAGCAAGTTGTCTGCTAATTTGTGTTATCAATATAAAGTCTGTTTACAGGGGACATCCTAAGGCACACATTTTAATGAACATTATTTTGCCGGGTGGGAACTATGTTCTATAAGTCGGCAACGACCTTACGTGTTAATTTGGAAGCCCGATGTTAAAATTAAGCTGTATAAAAAAAGTCTGGTTTATAAGTACAAGGAGTACAGAGTTTATCTCATTACCGCCCGGTTAATAGACCAGATAACTCCTACGCTAAAGATCCTAAATGGGTAACGGAAAGGCACGACAAATGGAATCGCCAGCACAGGAAGATCAATATTGACTGAATTCGCTAGTCATAAGACTGCGTCCGCGCCCCGTAATCGTCGCCTGCGAGGCCTTAATTGTATAAACTACTTGTAGGGCCTGTGTCACCGGTTCTTAATAAAGTTTTAGATAGTATCTGACAGATAACACAGTTGTTGTCTATTCTATAAAGGTACCGATGAAACTGGCTCTTAGTATCAAACATACTAATACTTTAATATAATTTACGATCGATTGCCAAGTTATACTAGGTATTAATTAAAAAAAATATTAATTACAAACTTATTACTGGTAAATTACAGGCAAAACTTGAGAAAGAATACAATGTTGTGCAGATCTTAAATTTATTAGGATAAGAGCAAGAATGATAAAATTTACTTTTTCTGGTTGACCTTTCTTCGTCTTCCGTTTTTAGCATTATAGTTAACTGAGGCCCAGTTTCACCGGTTCCTGATAATGTGTCAGATGGCGATCTCGCTGCTTAAACTCCCGAGGAAAAGCATCGGACATGCACGAAACCTAGGTCGAGACAGTCGACAACAAACAGTAGTGATAATAGTCAGTAATTTATAATCATGATTCAAACTCACGATAACTATAAATCTAAAATTTTCAATTCAAAATCATAAAAATTTGATCAATAACAAATTATGTTGTTGTTATGATTTGGTTAAGAAAATTCAATGGAGATTGCATGTAAAACAAAGATTGGAAGAGTAGAAATATGACCTTGAATAATGCCAAGTATGTTTTTGTGTCTGTTCTTTAGATTAATAATACTTGATCGGTTTGACAGAGGAATACAGACTGTTCTTAGTGGGATAGAAAGAGAACATAGAAAAAAAGAAGAAAGACATACTGATACAGATAAGAACATACTGGGGTGTTTCATATTGCTACTGTCATAGTTGTTTACACACAATCCAAAATGTCATCATACCGACGGGATTCGAACCCGCACCTCCTGGGAAACATGCCCAGGTGCTCTGACCAACTAAGCCACAGTACGATCCTATCAATACGACGAAATTAATAGATTGCATTTTAACTAATTATGCATTGGTGGCACCATCTATGATAACCATTTAGAAGTTATTCGGATGAAATCATTACAGTTGACAAGAGATGTCGCAGTGCTTAAATCAAATATTGTTTATTTATGTGTTACACACTTTATTACAAGCTTTATCTCTACTTCACGGCGAATTTATTTGTACGTCACAAATCTTGCGAATGATTTTAGAGCGACTTCCAGGGGTTCGATTGAGCTGAAATTTGGCATACATGTGTAAATCGCGTGACAATGCAATATTATAATGACATGGTGCTGATCTGATTATGAAGCTGGAAGGTGGCCAAAGGAATTCCTAAACTAATCATGTTATATCCGTCGTGTTTGGGCTCGTTGGATTTGTCTTGGCTTACTTACATGGTCCTAGGTTATGAAAAAGCTTGTTTTTAAAAAGTTTTTTAAAATATTACCTGTATTTTTGTACATTGTTACACAGGATTTGAAACCCACCCCGAAAGGGATTACCCAGGAGGTGCGGGATCGAATCCTGTCGGTACGATGACATTTTTGATTGTGTGTAACAATGTACAAAAATGTAAAGTGTGTAACACTTAAAAAGAAACCTAATACTGTCATAATGTCTTTAAAATTTAAAATTATTTAACTTCGTTGTCCAAGAAGCACTAATATAATCTGACGAGTATAGCTGAGATTATCAAGTCACTTTTATTATAATTTCCATAGCCAATTGGATTAGCCACATGCAAGCATCTCTGCTAATTTGCTTAGCAATTAAATAACATTCGTGTTTGGGTACAAATTAAAATTTGAACCCTAGAAATCCTTCTAATATTATAAATGCGAAAATTTGTAAATATAGATAAATGGATGTTTTGATGGGTATTTGTTACACAAACATCGGCTGAACGGATATATATGCAATTTGATACAAAGATAGTTTATGGATCTGGATTAGCACATAGGAGACTTTAACGCAGACAATGCTGCGGGGCGCAGTTAGTTCCTGATATTTATCTGATAATACTTAGTTTTCGTAAAGGTATGGGTATTGTGCAGAGTATTTTTTTCTTTATATATATATATCTTACTAGATGATACCCTCAACTTCGTTCACGTACACCAAGAATTTAGTAGTCTATGTTCATCCCCATGCTATAAACTAAGTATCTCCTTGTTAAATTTCAGTAAGATCAGATCGTCCGTTCAGGCGTGGTTAGGTAACAAACAGACTGAGTGACAGAGTTACAAACGTTTTTATAATATCAGTACGGATAGGATAGCATTGGTCCACTATCTCACCTCTTGGTAAACGATGATGTAGTCGAAGATAGTGAACACGCTGGGCTTAGAATACTCTGGTTCTCAAGGGCTGTGTGCTGCCGCAACACCGTAGGGATATAGCGGCAGATTTCCTCATTGACTAGTTCCATAATATGAAAACACCTTACTCTTCTCATGTACATTTTATCAAGATGCCGTAAACATATTTTAATACATGAAGTGACTGTGATTGAGTGAGTTAAGTGACCTCATCAGCAGTAGAAGATCGCTCGAAAGTTGGTCCAATATACAGTTTTCAACGACATTATGACCTGTTGGTATTGTTCATACAGTTTATAAATTACATAACATTTTTGGATGTGAGCCGCTTGACACAAGCGTTCCGGACTTGGTCGTTGCCTATTTTCTCTGCTTCGTGTAAAACTCGACGGAGGTCGTTTGTTCGATCATTTCTTGCAGCCAGAATGTATGCGCTGCTTACGTTCCGACATACTAGGTAGCATGATATCTGAAAAGGAAGGAGAAATGTTTTTAATTTTCAGATACACTATCTAGAAAGCTAGAGTCTGGCTAACAAAAGTAGAGAATGAAAACGCGCGGCAAATAAAAAAAAAACAATATGGCAGCCCCAACTGCGAAGGAAACTTCGACTCACTCATTTTGATACTTTAAACTAGCAGGGCCCGAGAGGTAATATACAATTGCCATATAAAAATGCAAATAATTCGATTCTCTACTCTCATTAGCCAAACTCTAGCCACTGATCCGAAATGCTAGCCAAATTATAATAATTATCCGCCCTTCCTATTATGACTTTGAATGTTTTTGATCAGTGAAATATAAATGTTTTGCTGTTTTAAGGACGAGGTGTCCAGTCAAACAACAGGGCCTATGAGGCCTATTTCCTACGTAAGGTAACAGGCGCCAGTGACATTCAAAATTCTGACAATCCAGAGTTTTGCGTGACATAGTATCTGCGACAGGCACTCGTCATCGCTTACCAACCGGCGAGTGCTTTTACCCGACTGCGACAGGAGGGTTATGTTTTTCGAGTGTCTCTGTAGCCTAAACGGCTTGATGGATTTTAGCTTGAGAGGTGGCGTAAAAATAATCATAATTGTGAGAGAGACCCTAGTACATTCAATTTATAAAAATTCGTTATGGCGATTTTTGGCGCTATATTATGTCTTTTTTCACAAACCGATCGATTGAGGTCTCGAAATGAAGGGTTTTTAAAAAAAAGGCTTACAAAAATATACACAACGTAAACGTTTAAATGCAATTTGAAAGAATGAGAGATACTAAAAATTATAATATAATTGGGTTTTTTTAAATTAAAGTTAATGGAACATATAGGATTTATTACATCAAATATTTACAGCAAATATACAACTTAAAAATAAATAAAACTATTTGAAATGTTATAAATAAAAATTAAACTAGTTATAAATAAAAAACAGAACCTAGGTCGCAGCTGTCTGCCGGTAACGTTCCCAAAAAGCTGGCGACGTTACCTCGTTGTAAAAAAATAAAAAAAGTTAATTAAAAAACAGTGTGTCTTGTCCTGCCACCTACTCTACGCAGCCGCTGTGAAGGAGTAGGTTGTTTATAACATCTCTAATTCCAAATTACATGTAAACATATAAGTTGCATATATTTTTGTAAGCCATTTATTTAGCCAGGGACAGGGCTGTCGCACTCCGCGCGGTACCTATGAAAATGCTAGTATCTCCGCGGCAGCCCGCGGGCTACAAGTTCAGTCAGTAGTGTCGCGCGCTCTCGATCGGACGCGCGCCTTTACTTTACAATTCAATCTGTTTTCTCACAACACACAACCTTACAGTAAGAGACATCTGACGGCCCGCGAGCTGACCGAATACAGACTTTCGCCGCGCGTACTAACGGTGCGCAACACGCGGTTCTTAGTTACTGTTCGTTTATTCTGTGACGCAAATTCAAGGCCGCACCCGAAGCGTGTAGCGTATTTTGAACGATACCAACGTTGTCACTAGGTTTTATCTTGCATTTTTGCTCGCAGAGAGTACATCTTCTGTACTTGTACTATTCATTATTCTGTGCCAAGGATTAATATGCTTACTTTAATGGTAACGCTGTGTATGTCAGCTATGAGCAGCTCAGCTTGTTCGTCGTATAGCTGTCCTCGCAACTCGCAGCGCGCCACGATCGCTCGCACGCCCGCCTCTAGCGCCTGGTCGCTCATCAAACTGTTACGAACAAACAATCATTTGTAAATAGTTATACACAATTTAAAAAATATATAAAAAAGTATTAAGTGGGCATCACTTCAAGAAACATAATATTTAATCTAAATAGTGTCAGATCTCTCGTCAGATTTGAAAACTGTAATGATTTCTTCCGAATGATTAACTTCGAAAAAGTTATCATAGATGGCGCCACCAATGCATAATTGGGTTAAAAATGCAATGCACAAATTTCGTCGTATCGATACGTCGACTGTGGCTTAATTGGTCAGAGCACCTAGATATGTTATCCGGGGGGTGCGGGTTCGAGTCCGGTCGGTACGATGAAATTTTGGATTGTGTATAACAATTTACAAAAATATTATAAGTGTAACATAATATTTAACAATCAATCATATTGAATTTGAGGGCCCGGTGGTGTAAGTGGGAGAATGGTCGGCTTTGATGCCAGAAGTATCCGAGTTCAATCCCCGCCATGCACCAATGGATTTTTCTATCTAAAAATGAATATGCGATTTTCACAGTGGCCCTCCGGTGAAGGAAAAACATCGTTAAGAAACCTTAACCGCCGCATTGTGGTAGGACACTATCTAGTGTCCGCCTGGCTAGCTACCACCCTCAAGTTAGAAAATCTGTCGCCCAACACATTAGATATATGTTCCCGCAGCTATCCTGAGAGCCAGTTTCCATCCTAGACCTAGCGTGCTTACCATCTTCGGCCGCATCATCACTCACCAACAGATAAGATAGTGGTCAAACGCTAGCCTATAAGATATAATATATTAAAAGAAAACGTGGTGTGCGAGGAATTTTAAAAATAGGTATATTAAAGAAACTATTGCCGTCGCGCAATGCTCGAACAACCGAAAAGAGTGCGATAGGGACAACTGCAACTCAGACCCATTTTACCTTCAAAATTTTAACTAAAATAAGGTTCCGTATTCCCCCTGTTTTCCCCTCGAAAACTGACCAGATCCAATTATATTCTGCACAAAATTTTTGCAGGTTAGTGCATCCGTGCTCCTATAATTTTTTTTCTTAACACGCTTTCAAATTTGTCTGGTAGCCGTCTGGTAGGTAGGTGTTTTTGAAAGGTCATATTTCTTTTTGCAACTAGTTGGTCAAAAAAAGGAAATGCATGACAGGGGCGTAGCTACAGCAGGTCTTGATATTTTGTGGAAAACAATTTTGCTCTAGAAGCATTTTCCAGAGAGGAAACAGGGAATACATTTGTATGGAAAAATGCACCACGCGTTCCCTCTTTAAACTAATCATTGCGGGATACTCTGCAGTTTTATATTAAAAGTTTTATGATCAATTTAGGTAATAATTAAATTATTTTTTATTTTGGTCAAACACTTAAAATACCAACAGATACCATGAAGAACCCATTTGTATATACCATACTGTGGCTGTGCCATGTGCCCAACATGAATTTAGGGTTGCAAACCGTACTGTTTATTACACACGAATAATACAAGCAATGATATCCCTAGCCTGAGTCTGAATTACAATAAGTACCATCTAGAGACTAAGGTCTTCAAATCGCTAGTAAAAAGAAATCTTCTAGGCCAGCAGGGCTAGCATGGCCTTATCCCCGGGGGAAAGACAACATTATTTCCCTGTTTTTCGCCACTGACAGGAGATCAACACAACAATTTAAACGCTTGGTGAAATTTAACCACATGAGTAAAGAAGGAACAGAGACAAAGCTTCATACAACTGCGCTGTGATGATGACGTAGACGCACGTGAGTGCGTGAGCACCAGCGGACTGTGTGCCGCCTGTCACGTACGGAGTGAAACCGGTTTATAGTGGCTCGGCTGGTGCTTTAACACAGGGCTGTCGCTCGCGACGCGTCACGTTATATTTTATTATTTTTCATCCCATCTATTCAAAAAGTAATGATTTGTTCTTCGATAAGTGCACGCAAAGCAGGTAATTTCTGCCCTAGGGCGGGAAAGTATTTTTTTTATTTATGGCTTATGAATGTTCTTCTATACTGCCCGGTCTAAGGAGCCTCAATGAAATTCCTTGACATTTTTTTAAAAGTTGGATAGGCAAGCATTTGACCACTGTCTCACCTGATGTTGAGTGACGATGCGGTCGATGTTGCGCGCTTACCTTGTAGATACCCGTTCAATCTCGATTTTTTATTTTCTTTTATTTCATAACACATTACATGACATTTTGTTACATTTCATTTTATGACATTTCGTGACATTTTATGAGATTTCGTAACATTTTGTGACATTACATAACATTTTGTAACATTTAAGAATAATAATAATCGTAAATTGCCATAAAAAAAATTCATGACATTTTGTAACATTTCATTACATTTTGTGACTTTTCTTGACATTTCGTGGCATTTAATGGCATTTCGTTACTTTTCATGACATTTATGATATCTCGTGACATTTCATAACATTACATGACTTTTATTGACATTTCATGAAATTTCGAGACATATCATGACATTTTGTGTCATATCATGACATAAAATAACATTTTATGATATTTCGTGACATTTAGTTAGTTTATGACATTTAAATTAATTTCATGACATTTTGTGATGTATCATGACATTTCATAAAATTTCATGTCATTTCGTAACATTTAATGACATTGAATGATATGTCATGACATTTCGTGACATTTAATAATATTTCATGATATTTTGTGATATTTCATGACATAAAATGACGATCTCATGAAATTTCATGACGTTTAGTGACATTTCATGAAATTTATGACATTTCATGACATATGGCACATCATGACATTAAATGACATTTCGTGACATCTCATGATCATGATCGACATACATCGTTGTCGACAATGATGAAGCTTGAAAATTATATAAGCAGTACCCCGAGCACGAACGACTTGCGAAAAAGTATTCGTATCGTCATCGACGTAAAAATGTATGAAAATGGTACAGCGCCCCTATCGTGCGTAAAAGTAACTAAATTCGGCAGCACGAACGATCGTTCGTTCAATCGAACGTATCGTTACGTAAACGATACTTGAGATTTTATAAACAAAATGCGAGCATGAACTTAATTTTGACGTACGGTAATGTAAATTTCGAAGGCTGGCTATCGAGCATAGCCGAATATTTTTTCACTTAGGATTTTCCGGTGAGAAAAGTTTCGAAACTTTTTTTAACTGAATAAAACATATTATTTTGCGTTTATTTAATCCAAATACCGGCCGCTTTACCAACGTCGTCCTCTTTATTATCTTCTTGCTGCAAGTTTACTTGAAATTAAGGGAATTGAACATTGAGGATCTAGGGGACGATTTTCTCAAATCAGAATAACCTATTCTATCTTCTAAAAATCTCTTTATTTATTAATAACATAATCAAACATAAAAAAAACATAAAAAATCTTCCCTCATATTATAACCTCCTTTAAATTAATAAAACCTTCGTTCCAAGCTGACAAGTTTCATCGTTGTCAGCGACCATATTTAATTATCAAATTTCAAATTCGACACTGTCACTATGTCATCCATCCATGTAAATAAATAAAATATACCAAGTGTGAGTCGGGTTCCCACAGAGGGTTCCGCACAACACAATGTAATAATAAATATATGAAACACTTAATTCACCACAACACTCGTCAATTATATGAACACTGTGGCTCAATGCACATTGAATAGGCAGCGACGCGACGCGCCAAGACGATCAGAAATCACCAGACATTATAAACCTTATGAACAATGTTACAAGACAAAGAAACGCTTGATAGAATGAACGAGGTGTGGGTACGTAGTATTATTAAGTATTCTGTGATGTGGGGAAGCCTCGCGCCGTCGTTTTCCTTTCGAAATACGGAACCCAAACTCCAAAGAATCAAGTCTTTGGTGACGCTATATCTTTCGTTCATAAACTGATATATATTTTTTAAAAAGTAATAATCATTATTATATTTTTCAAATAAAATGCATTTTAATATCACTCATACCGTATTTGAAGATGTTTATTCTGTTAAAGTACTTTTTTAAATATAATTTCCGATAAATAGAAAGCTAAGCCAGAAGTAATAAAAAGTTCACTATTCAATTTAATTTTTGAACGAATAATTCATTCAATAAGACGTTCATTTCATTCACAACGGCTCGTCCCTACTTACATTAGGATGACGCTACTAACACAATCGTATCAAGCTCTCGATAGCTGTCAGAGTGTGCTTCGTGCTGCCGCCTATCGTAACACCACGTTATTGTATCGTTGACTCGATACCTTTACGATACGAATTCGATGATTTTTCGTGATCGGGGTACAGGTCATGTTTACTTGGAGGATTTTATTACGATGAAGATTTTTCTTGTTTTTTTTTTGTACCAACCCTACAAGAATAGGTAAACATTTTTTCCTAAGAAGGTTTGTCTCTGTTCCTTCTTTACTCATGTGGTTTAACCCCGAGTTTTGATTTTGTTTCGTATTAAAAAGTTTAAAAAAGAATTGATTAATAGTCAGCGGGCGTTTATAATTGTCGAAAAACTTTACTTATAATTTGCCTTCTCCACCAAACAAAACACGGATAGGTGGAAAAACAAAATAGTCCCCTTGCCATGCTAGCCTTGCAGAGGCTACATCGTGGATTGTATTAATCACTTAACATTAGGTGAGATAGTGGTCAAAAGCATGTCTGATCGTAATGCAAAAAAAAACGTATGTCAGCTCCGACGCACTACTGGAGTGTACTTTCTCTCCTCCTTCTCCTTCTAAAAAATATTGTAAATTCCAAAAAATTAATACCTTGAAGCGGTCTCTTTGGAGGCGCGGATACATTTAGCCAGCGACTTGACCTCCATGAAGCGATCCGTATGAACCAAGTACTTCGCCACGTGAGTATAGATGTTCATTGAGTCCAGTTTGTGTTCTGTTATTACCCTGAACAGAATGTATGAAGAGGATGAATGGACAGATATATGAGGATTACACGGTGGGTTGATAAGATACATTTTATAAATGACAAACTCTTTAGAGGGAACGCAGGGACGCGGGGTGCACTTTTCCATACAAATGTATTCCCCCGTTTTCTCCCTGGAAAATGCTTCTGAGCAAAATTTGTTTTCACAAAAAATCAAGGTCTGCTGTAGCTACGCCCCTATTATTTGCTTTTTTGACCAACCAATTGCAAAAAGAAATATAAGCCTTCTAATCTTCTCTTTAAGATTTTAGAAGGGTCTATAAGGGTATATTTCTATTTGCAATTGGTTGGTAAAAAAAAGAAAATAACAAGGGCGTAGCTACTGCAGACCTTGATTTTTTGTAGAAGCAAATTTTTGCTAAAGCATTTTCCAGGGAGGAAACGGGGAAATACATTTGTGTGGAAAAGTGCACCCCGCTTAAAAATCTTAACTACTAACAGTGTCAATGGGGGCTATCGCGTGTGATTTTGGCGCCAGTGGACTTTGGACAGCGAAATGTCAAATGTCATTTTTAGTTTAGCATCACGGTTTAGCATTTATCCCAAACTGGCATTGACATATCGTTACATTAGACATTTCAATAAAATGTCAGCTGTCATCCGGACCATTTTACTGTGGCACTAGCTGTTGAACGGGAAAATGGTAGCCCCATTGAGATACTAGAATAATTTAATACATACATACATACATACCTTTTTCCCGTTGGGGTAGGCAGAGACTACTTCTTTCCACATGCTACGATCCTGAAATACCTCTTTCGCTTCTTCAAATAATAATTTAATAATTTCGAATAATTTAATAACGTTTACAAAACGAAAAAAAAACGACTTCCAATGCCGCGCTGGACATTTTCAGTGCCAAGTTTGAGATGTTTATCTCCATATCTCTGGAGATACTCACTCATCACATCTCGATAACATTTTAATGGGACCAAACGGGAAGCATACTCTCTCAAACGAAAAAATAATTTTCCAAATGGGTTATTAAATTACAGAGTTTGGGGTACCAAACATTTAAAAAAAAACAGGCGAATTGAGAACCTCCTCCTTTTATATGAAGTAGGTAAAATAATAAGAATCTGTACTTACTTCAATGCCAATTCGAATCCAGCTTCTACAGTTTGTCCAGTCGCTAGTATAATTGCAACTAGTCGAATTTTGTCCGTGTTAGATCCAAACAGCGTTAGCGGCCGTATCACTTCACTCTCCGGATCTCGCCGTGACCCTATCAAGAAATAAAACATATTGCTATAATTTTATATATGTGAGTGAACAGGTATCTTCTAGCCAAGCGTGCTACATCATCGATCGCATCGTGCCTTAACATCAAATAGAGGTCTAACACCTGCTTGTCACATATTAAAAATATTGCTATAATATGATATATAATTTGAATGTTTGTTTACATTATACGGTTAAAATGTATAAGAGATAAGTTCCACATACATATAACCATTTCTTCATTCTTTGAGAATATACATTCCCAAAGCAAAAAAAATATGTTTGAAGTGTGTATCTGTGTGTCTGCCTGTCTGTGGCATCGTAGCTTCTGAACGGATGAACCGATTTTGATTTAGCTTTTATTGTTTGATTTTATGGTGACCTGCAGGGTTATTCTCAATCATTCAAAAGCAAATTCATATTCGGAAACTGCTTCTTCTTCGACTTAGATCTTTGCAATTCACAGTACTCCTATAGGTTTTTAATATTTTAATTTAAAAAAATCTAGATTCTAATTGGAATAGTTTCCTCGACAAATTGGCTCACGGATTTATCAGTATTCAAAATTAAAAATTAACAATCATAAATAAAGTCGAGTAAAAACTACGTACCTTGAACTGGCATAACTTCATCTATGACTTTTTCATTAAACCGTCCGGTGGTCTCGCAGGCGTCGAGATACTTCGCCACTTCGATCTGTCGAGTGATCGTCGTCATGAGGTTGTCTATAGTCGCCTTGTCCAGGTTGAAGTGGATCGATTTCACGTCGTTTGATCCTGTCGATAGCAATATTGGTTGATGACTTATTTGTTATTAATTGCTGAATTAAAAAAAAATACCTTAAAACTAGTGGCTCTGTGAGCTGTAGATCTCGTCTTTGCATAGAACATAGTTTTAACACTGAATTACATATCCCCGGACCACTTAAAGTTTATTGGATAAAAATGTTGTTTGGACAAAAAGTTCTTCCTTATGACATGTGACATTTTTGAATATTTTTTGAAATAGATGAAATAGTTTTTTTTACGTTTTCAACTTAGTGATGGCCTGTGCATGGTGGTAGGACTATGGGTGCGGGTCGGAACACCTCCTCGTGGTGTACCCTGGGTATCGGCCGACAACTTTTCCCCGTCAACTTTTCCGTCGTGAGTGTCTCCTCCGCGTGTCCATCTGATATTTAGCAGAGGGCACAGTGTGACGGGGCAAGGCGGGCTCTATGGTGGGAGCCGCCCGGTGGTGGGTCTGAGCACAATGCTCGGACTTAGTGGCGGGGCCGGTAACGGCTGCAAGAGGGCTGCTCGCATGCTATTGTCATGCGAGCCGGACGGTGGACGGTGTGCGAGTAGGGGTAGTTGCCCTTCGCACACCTGTCATGTGGGGGACGGTGCCCGGAGGGTGTGGTGAGTTTGACGAGAAGACGAGCCACACTTCTCTGTCATTGTGAGGTAACTGTTGTAGAGTCGGAGAACTCTCCATTGGCTTGCACTCCCCACATGACGGTTGAGCTTGACCTTGGTGAGCAAGGTCAGCTCTCCGCATCGGCAGAGGCCCATTTGGGTCTGCCACCGGGGCAAGTTTGCGAATGTCGGCCCCATCTTGCCCCACCACGGTGGATGACGGCTCACCTTAGGTTTTTAGTGCGGTATCCTGCCTTTTAGGCAGCGAGTCCCACATAATCATCTCGCTCCCCCGGGTGAGTGGTATCCATAAAAGATTTTACTGGGTCAAAAAAAAAATTGTGGTAGGACACTGTAGAGTAGTGTCCGCTTGGCCAGCTATCACTCTCTATTTGGTAAATCGCCAAACATCTACGGCCTTACTAATAAAAATTTGCCTATACATCTGTTAAACGGTTGTACAGTTGCACAGTGAATGAGCGCTAAACACGCGTCAATCCATTGTTTGACTAATAAACGTTGAACAGGCGGTGGGTATCTACATAGACGTTTAACACTTTTTTCTTTTTCATCTGGCAACTATTAGTCAATTCGTTTCGAAACTGTTTTCGTCTTAAATAGTTCCGTAAATTATTTTTTCATAAAGTTTACTAATTATCAATATTAGTCATGAAATTTTGTTTTAGGAATGCAATATTAATCAAACTACGTTGTTTTTAGAACTTTTTGTTGAAATTTGATGATATAATGGAAAATATTTTCTTTTAGTAGGAGTGAAAGACTTAAAACAAATTTTAGAACGAAACACTCAAATTGACTGTTGTCCTCTGTCTACGCTGTTGACATTGTATCCATGGAGACTAGCGGTCTCCATGGCTACAATATAAACATGATTGTAGCCATCTTTGAATAAATTGTCAATTTCCAAAGATAATGTAATCACTGCGTTTAGTTTGTTCCACATAGCTTTTCGTAAACCTGTAATTTGTATTTCAAATGGAAAATCTGAATTGTTCAAAAAAAATGGATCTGCACGGTCTTCATAATGTTTTCGATTTTTTTATTTGCCTCCTCTATCTCCCAATAGTCAAATATGTCGAAATAATTTATGTTATCCATTTCAATGAGAACAAATCTAACACATACAAACGATCCTCAAATAACAGCATACTTTTTGAAGTTTGAAGAATCAAAACGTTTATTCACATAATACTAGACACAGATTCAATAATAGTTACTATGTCTAGACATGATTTCGATCAGCTGATAATAGAGAAATCCGCCATTTTAATCCATTACACACTCGCTAAACTAGGGTCCCAGGCTGTTTAAGAAATGATTAGCCTCCTTTGATAATGGCACATCTGTATACCAACTTTATCCAACGCTTACGTCAAAAATATTTTTATTGGTCAGCTTTTGTGGTATACAACGTGTATACAGAGTGAAAAAAACTTTATTAGTAAGGCCGCTAATGTGTTCGGGCAGCTGTCCTTGAGAATCAATTCCCATTCTGATAAAAAAAACCGGCCAAGTCGAGTTGAACTCGCCCACCGAGGCTCCTCTAAATTGTATGAGCGCTCATATAACTCAGTGGCCTAATTTAATTGGCGCAAACTATGTATGTAAATACACCCTTTAATTTTCAACTTTTTAACTTTAATTTTCCTTTATTTGTGCTGTAAGATCTTGCTTCTTGCCAAATTTCATGATTCTAGGTCAACGGGAAGTACCCTATAGGTTTTCGACTCAAAACCTATAGGGTACTTTCGGTTGATCTAGAATTGTTAATTTTAGTTAAAAGCAAGGTCCTTACAGCACAAGTAAAGGAAAAATTCCAAAAAATAATTAATGTTCAAAATTAAGGTACATTTTGGTACTTACAAGTTTTGGCGAAAATCTAAATTTGCCCATATCTTTTTATCGTGTTGACTCGGGACCTTGATTTTTATACACCTAATAGGGACTATATAGACTTCAGTATCTGGTATAAATTTCAACTTGCTAGGTCTACCCGTTTCTGAGAATATCGGTGGTGACACACGGACAGACAGACAGACAGACGGACAAGAAAGTGATCTTATAAGGGTTCCTTTTTTACCTTTTGAGGTACGGAACCCTAAAAATGTAGCGAATGGCTTTAAGCCGACAACCATGCACTCTTAAGTTCCTCCTAAACCCGTCTAATGTTTATTGGGTATAGTGTCCAGTACTTACTATTAGCATTAGCAACAGGCACACATCTATGCAGATGTCCCATAGCCGCCGCTAGATGGTGCAGTCTGGCATGAAGCAGCGCCGCAGATCCGCGCGCTCTGATTGGTCGAGCGTACAACAAGGCACAAGTCGCGGCCGCGCGCGCGTGCTGACCGCTGCCGCATTGAACGGCGTATAACGCGTCCAGACGTTTGGAGATCTCTAACGTCCGACAGATGTGCATTATGTACTCCTGTGGAATATAAAATATGATACATCAAGTGACCAACATTTTATAGTCGATTTACTTACTATTTTTTTTATATATATATCGTATAGGCTAGCGTTTGACCACTATCTCTATCTCACCTGTTGGTAAATGATGATGCGAACGAAAATGTAAGGCCTATAATGGGACTTGCTCTCAAAGACAGCAGCCGGAACACATTAGCAGTCTTACCACAAAAGAATTGGACACGGCATAAACATGTGTTGAACAGATGTTTCAGAAATTTCGTACTACAAATCCGTGTCTAACATTTGCCTAAGGGTAAACATGCCTTAAACACATGTTTAAATTTAAATGTGTTTAAATGTATACATAGTTTTGTAGTAAGATAAATAAACACCCGTTCAAACACTATTTAAATTTTAGACAGTGTAACTAAACAGGTGTCGAAATGTTGTTTAAAAATATTTTTGTGGTAAGAATGTAGATGTTTGGCGACAGACAGAACAATAACTAACTTACTCTTTTAAAAAAATCCTAAAATGAACGATTGTAATATGACGAGTCCATAATGTAATAATTATACTAGTTATAATAATATAAAATGTAAAATGTATTACAATAAATATATTCTATTCTAACAGAAGGATATACATACATTTTATCAAGATCGATCGAATGAATTGTTTTTAGACTATTCAGTTATTAGCAAGCCTAGAATGGAAACTGGTTCTCAAGGATAGCTGCTGGAACACATTAGATATTTGGCGACAGATTTTCCAACTTGAGGCGGACACTATCCTACAGTGTCCTACTACCATGCATGGGTTAGAGGTTTCTCAACGATATCTCACTGTACCACTGGACCCTCAATTATTATCCCCATGTCAACAAACACAATCACAACGTCAATTTTTATTAAGTACTAGCTGACCCGGCGCACTTGGTACCGCGAATATAAATAAACTGTCCAAGTGCGAGTCGAACCTGCACAGGCCGCACACGCAGGGTTCCGATTGAACAATTTTTGCCTAAAAATACGTTTCTTGTATGGGGACCCCCTTTCATTTTTAATCTAATTTAGTTTATATTATTTGATCTTATAGCAGCCATTGCCATTGCCATACACACCATGAGTAAATTTCAAGTCTCTATCTATTTAGGTTTGTAGGATCGAGCATAAAAATCCTCAAAAACACGTTTCTTGTATGGGGACCCCTTTATTATATAATTTTATTTTGTTTTTAACGGTTTTCATACACAAATAGCGAATACCTATGTATGGAAGCGCCATAATGACAACCATTAAATTCTATATCAATACAATGACAAACATTTCTGAACGGACCAACAATGTCAGATAAATAAATACCTAAAATACCAAAATATAAATACCTACGCGATAATCCGAGTAATGTGGATATATTATACTGTCGATTTTAAACCCTTAATTTAATACGTGCTTTAAAATTTCAATTCGAGAGTGGAACAGAGTCTATCCGAAGGAACGAACGTCAAACGTTTGATAGAAAGTAGGTAGAACAGTTTATATGGAAAAATGAAATTGTTGTTTTTACTATATTTCTCGCAATTTTTCTATATTTTCTCACCGTTTAAACCTTCCCTGGACTACGACAAAAATTTCAAAACTATAATCATCGGCCTAGCTGTTCTCGAGCTTTAGCGAGACGACAGCAATTGATTTTTAGGGTTCCGAACTCAAAGGGTACCAACGGAACCCTATTACTGAGATTCCGCTGTCCGTCTGTCTGTCTGTCTGTCCGTCTGTCACCAGGCTGTATCTCATGAACCGTGATAGTTAGACGGTTGAAATTTTCACAGATGATGTATTTCTGTTGCCGCTATAACAACAAATACTAAGAACAGAACAAAGTTAAAAATTAAAGGGTTTAACAAAAAACGTGTTTTTTACGATAACGCCATCTATGAATCTTCATTGATGGCGCTATCGTGTTTACCTTAATCTCTGAAACGGCTCCAAAGATTAAATAATATTTAGTATACATGTGTTTTCGGGGGTGATAAATCGATCTAGCTAGGATTCATTTTCAGAAATTTTGTTTTATTCGTGTTTCCAATAATCAACTTTATCGAAAATCAACTTAAAATATGACTCTTCCTGACATCTATTGGCGAGTAGAAGTAGCTTATGTGCAGTTATTGTGCAGTTAAAGCAGTTAGTTGCTCTCAATTAAAATAAATAGTATTATTATTCACCAATATATGTCGGGAAGTGTCATATTTTTCTATTTAAGTGGCAAAAAATACCGAGCATAGCTGTGCGGTGTTCAATCTGCAATCAACTACAAATAACTTACCTGTGGCCTTTGAAATTAATTCACCTCGACGCA
Source organism: Cabera pusaria (assembly GCA_954871355.1). NCBI lineage: Eukaryota > Metazoa > Arthropoda > Insecta > Lepidoptera > Geometridae > Cabera > Cabera pusaria. The sequence goes on along the minus strand of OX940904.1, from coordinate 14,087,125 downwards.
ACTAGATGGCAGCACAGGAAAAATTAGCACGCGCAAGCGTTTCATTTGTTAAATTTGTGGGCCTCGGTCGATTTGTTTACTTTAGTTTTAATTGTAGTAATGTAGTCAGTATTGATTATTATATCTTCTATTTTAGTACTTACAGAGTTTCATTTAGCTAGAGTCAGTGGAAAGTTAGTCACGTACGTAGTATTTATATTCTCTTTGAGTTAGTCGTACGATTACGAACACTTGGTCTTCCAGATATTTAATAATATTAATTACCTTTGTGTTAACGTTTACTTAGTAGGTGTTAGAAGTTCGTTAGATATTCGTTGATGGCGTTCGGAACCCTCCGTGTGCGGGACAAAAGTCTGACTCGCACTTGGCCAGTTTTATTATATATAAGAAGAATATTTGTGACCAAGCATGTCGTCAATAAGAAACAAAAGCAGATCTTCTAAAACCACAATTAAAAATATGGATACTCATTACTCACCCCCCACATATCCAATGTACTATCCATTTCACTCATGGCCCCCAACAGTTCACCAACTTTGTCTTTCTTCAAACACTCCATATAAACCGCCTCCGTAAAAGTTTCTTTATCCACCAGATTCTCATAGCAATACTTTATAACTTCACTCATATTACTGTGCTTCATATAGAACCCTATATTAGCTGTATAAGACCCGTAGTTGCTTAGATAGTAAACGCATTCTCGGTAAAAGAAGGGGTCAAGACGTTTGGTCAAGTCCGGTTTTGGGTCGGAATGGTTGTTGTTTCTTCGTAGAAGTCCTTGGGCGAGGGTCTTCTTAGGCTGGACAGTGGCGGTTTGGAAGTCGCTGTAGTCACCGGATTTGATCTTTTTGACGCTTGCGAGAGTGTGCATGATGTTTAGAGCTGGCTCGGTAAGTTGAATCTTCTTTTTGCTTGTGTTCATTGAGGCTAGCTTTTCGTTTGTGCTCTGAAAATTATGTTCTAATTGTATTTTTCCTAAAACGTGTTTTTGTCCACGCGTTAATGTGTCATAAATGTGGATTATTAACCATTACGTGACGGTGAGTGTTTGTTTTTTTTATTGTAAAAGGTAATAGGACAAGCACGATGCTCGCCTGATGGTAAGCGATGATGTTTACCTATTACAGATACAGCGGCATGCAAAATTCTGGAATGTCACTGCACTGCGCCTGTTACTTTGAGACATAAAGATAATATGTTAAGTCTCACATGCTCTGTAATTTCACTGGACACCTTGCCATTTCAACCGATTCATTCCTATTTCACGGCTGAAACTTAATTGCCAATGTGGTGGTACCGCCCCAGGCAGACTAGCAGCAGTCTTACCACTACAGGGTGAGTGCGAGTTAGTGAGAGTGTGTGGGAGTCTAAGGAAGCAGCATAATGTTGTAAAACATTCTATTTGCGTTCCACTGAAATTCTTCAGTAAAGTCCACATTTTTACTGAGGGTTTAACTTGGATAGGAATACGCCTTAAACTTGACCTGAAATGTGGCTTTGATTCGTCTATGAATTGAATTTACAATAACATCAACAATTTAATACATTGGCTAAATACACTAATCGTGTAGAGCCATAATAAAACAAAAAAAAGTTCAGTAATTACTCTGATGGTTGGTTACCTTGATAGACTCAGCCTTGTGCAATATAACGTGGTTGACGGGATAGTTCATATCTTCTAACATGCTGATCACTTCGTTCAGAAGCGGCGGGTTAGCTCGCGATCTGCCATCGGATTGAACGCTCGACATTGAACTTGATCGAGAACGTTCCGAGTAGCGTAGGTGTTGTAATCTCCTGAGAAAATTAATGTCTTCTTTACATTTGTATCTTAGTGTATCCCAAAAATTAAGAACATTTTGTCTCTTATCAGTGGAGAAAAGTAGGTGACATAATTTTTATCCAACCGCTATGCTAGGCTGCAGGGTTAAAAGCCTTCCTTTCTTTTTTCTGCACATAACAAAGATAATCATCACTGATCAGCATAGCTATTCTTATTTAAATTGAATGTATTCGAAATTCTAATTCATATAAAATGACCGTTCATTTTGAATTTTAAATATTGATTTATCCGCGAGTTATTTAGCGGAAACCTATCATCTGTTCAGTTTAGAATCACAGATTTTTTCGAATTAAAAATTCAAATTTGCCGATCGGAGCGTTGTAAATCAGTATAGATCTGAGTTGAAGGCGAGGCAGCTTCCGAATCCGAATGTGCTTTAGAATGATTTTAAACTGCTCTCCGATGTTTCTTTCCCTTACTCATATTTCTCTGTGACTTCCATACAAACGTTAAGTCCGTTTTCAAGCACGCTTCGCTCCACACCGCGAGCACGCTGTTTCTTGAGGCACCAGATTTTGTCGCTATTTTTGTATGTTCCATACATCTTACCTATTATGTTTCTTGAAGTGTTACACACTTTATATTTTTGTAAATTGTTAAAGACAATCCAAAATTTCACCGTACCGACGGGACCTGAACCCGCACCCCCTGGAATAACATGTCCAGGTGCTTTGCCAATTAAGCCACGGTCCGATCCATCGATACCAAAAAATTCGTGGATTGCATTTTTTTAAATCCAATTATGCATTGGTGGAGCCCTCTATGATTACTTATGGTGCGGGTTCAAGTCCCGTCGGTAGGATGAAATTTTGGATTGTCTTTAACAATCTTACCTATTCACAAAATGGCTCTCCGAAGCCTCCTTGCCGAACTCGTATTCCTCCGTGGCTTCCACACACACGTTAAGTGCACTCTTGAAGCAATGCGCGAACTTCTCCCTCGCTTGTTTGAAGCAGCCCGCTTTCAAGCACGCCTTGCCCCACGCCGCGAGCACGCTGTTTCTAGAGAGACCGGATTTTGTCGCTATTTCTAAAGCCAGCTCCCATTTTTCGGATTCTAACAGGGAGCGGACGATTTGACCTGTGGAGAAAATCAATGGAAAGTAAATCGAGGGACAGTAAAAATGGGTGTGGATGGCGTTACTAGCTTAAAAAATATAATCATATCCTATTAAACTATTAAAACTATCCTAGCTTAAGACGCTAAGTAGCTTACAAGATATCTCTGTAAAGCTAGCTCTGTAAAGCTAGTTGTTTTTAAACTCACTTGCAATTCTTGCAATGTAGGTTGCACATACATCACTAGTGGTCTTAGTAACCTCTGCAACTAAGCTAAATATGCTTGTGTCTAGAGTGGGTTCTCTAGACACAAGCATATTCGTCTGGGGGGCTTCGATCCCCAGCTATTGCTGGGAATGGCTGGGGATCGAACTCACGACCTCTCGATCCGACCGACGTATGACTTTAAGAGAAGAGAATTTCACACAATCCAGTCGATTTTGTTTTCAGTGACATCAGTCCACTGCTTAGGCAGAGGTCCGTTGGACTGATGTGGGCTGATTATGATGATATCCGCAAATCTGCGGTTATGAAGTCTATATAAAACATAGTCAGCTAGAGTCAAAGCAAGAGCTAAAAGAGTAACCGTCGTAGAAATTGAGGGCGCGCGTGTTGATGTTTCTAATTTACTGTTTTTGTTGCGTTGACAACATTGCTCAGTCATTGCCAAAACTACTAAAAATGTTTGTTACCTTGTTAGGTACCTACTCTTATCATTATCGGATGGTACTGGGTAGGTATATAGATACCTTCCTACTTTACCTTTAAATGTTAGTTCATCATAAAGCCACGACGGTTCCCTTTTTGCACAGACTAGGATAATATATATGTATACTAACTAGGGTGCGCTCCGTGGTGCGGCACTAGATGGTGCGCCTGATGCCGCACGAGCGTGGCCATCGCGTCCGCATGCGCCAGGCAGCGTGCCGCATGCGCCGCGCCCGTCTCACATACCTGAGCGCGCGCTTCACGACCCGACCACTCGCTGGAACAATACCGTTAATAGAGTTACTACATCTAAAACGTCTAAGGCGCCCATTACATGGTAGGTAATCCGTCATTCAAAACCAACAGTTATTACAGATGGTTGCTCATGCAGCAAATCAAAGTATGTAAATATCGGTCAGTCACCATCAGTCACCCCATTATACGATCAGTTATCCATCAATCACAGCCGTAACTGTGAGCAAACTGACAGCAAAACCTATCGTGTAATGGACGCCTTACTCAGTCAAAATATCTGTGCACCCGTCCCGGCCGGAATGGTATGACCCCGCTTCGTTTCACGTTTGCACTACGCGCTCGCCCAGTCGTGTGCGCTCAACCAGTGCGGCGATATGAATTCATGGACGCTAAGTGTACAGATAAAAAAAAGACATATTTTGACCGGCTTGTACTTATCTGTGGTTAACGTATCTACGACATCCAAATGTCAAATTACATGATATCAAACATTATAATAGAACTTTAATAACCTCATTTTTTTATTTTTTTTTTCTTCAAAAATGATATTCCAATATAATGGCATATCATTAATATTACAATCTAGTCTTAAGACTAATAAGTAATTTACATTTGACCTAAACTGCTAGTTATTTTTAAACTAAGAATTTGTCCATTGGCACTTTTCTTATTGTCTCTATTAAGGCGAAGACACTATTGTATTGTGTTCTTTGAAAGCAGTGTTCACTAATTTAATGTCACTTCACTACACTAACTCAAAAGGTTTTATCCTTTTCAGTCTTCTCACTATCTCCGTGTTGTCGTCGAGAAGCTGGATAGCCTCGACGTTCACATGGTGATGAAGTCTACGATCGTGAGCTTCGGCATATTTTGAAATTACACTAATAACGTCATCCACTTTAAGGTCCCGATGGAGGTCGTTGTTTCTGATATACCAAGGTGCATTTACGATGCTTCTTAGTATTTTGTTTTGGAATCGCTGGATTGATATTGCTTTGACTGGTACAGCCCCATAGCTGAATTCCATAAGCCCATACTGGCACAAGGACTTGTTGGTATAAGAGTAATTTGTTGTGCACCGACAGCGTGGAGTGCCTTCCTAGCAGCCACTGCATCTTTTTGTAGCGAAGCTCCAACTCTTCGCGTTTCTTTTTTACGTGTGCTTTCCAGCGAAGCTTTGCGTCTAAAGTCATGCCTAAGTACTTGGCTCTATTTTCGTATGGTACTGCTTGTCCATTTATGAACACCGGGTGGTAGTGTTGTTTTTTATTAGTAAAATCAATGTGGATTGATTTCGTTTCATTGAGTTTTATCCTCCATTTTTTCGTCCAGTCAAAGATAGTAATTGACAGCCGTTTGAACTTGCTTTACTGCTTCCTCGTGATTGGCTCCTATAGCCATAATAGCTGTATCATCCGCAAAGGTGGCAATGATGTTATTCCCTAATTTTGGTATATCACAAGTGTATAATAAGTACAGGACCGGACCCATTACGCTTCCTTGTGGTACCCCAGCTTTAATTTGCTTCAACTGCCTCATAATGTAATCTTTGTAAGCAAAAAAAAACCGGCTCTGTCGAGTTGAACTCGCCCACCGAGGCTTCCGAACTAACCAATTAAGCACCCTCTAAATTCGTCTAAATTGTACCAGCGCTCATATAACTGAGAAATCTACTTTAATTGGCGTTAACTATGTATGTATATTAATTATGTATGTATATTAATTGTGGAAGGGGCCCTTTAATTTTCAACTTTTTTTATTTTTTGGAATTTTTCCTTAATTTGTGCTGTAAGACCTTGCTTCTTGCCAAATTTCATAATTCAAGGTCAACGGGAAGTACCCTATAGGTTTTCGACCCGAAACCTATTGGGCACTTCCGGTTTACCTAGAATTGTCAATTTTGATTATAAGCAAGGTCTTAGAGTATAAGTAAAGGAAAAATTTCCGAAAAATAAAAAAAGTTGAAAAATAAGGTACATTTTGGTACTAACAAGTTTTCGCGAAAATCTAAATTTGCCCATATCTTTTTATTGTGTTGACTCAAGACCTTGATTTTTATACAGCCAATAGGGACTATAGACCTCAGTATCAGGTATAAATTTCAACTTGCTAGGTCCACCCGTTCCTGAGAAAATCAGTGGTGACACACGGACAGACAGACGGACAAGAAAGTGATCTTATAAGGGTTCATTTTTTTACCTTTTGAGGTACGGAACCCTAAAAAACATATTATTTTAAAAATAAAGAAATGACGTATGTATTACGTTCAGGACATGTATTTTGACGCAGGCCATTTATGCGGATTACAGACAGGACCGAACGAAGGCGAATCGCGTCTATATGTCTATGATATAAACTGCGTCTACGTTAGCAGAACCACCCACCAACGGACCACGAATTCGCAGGGTGAACATAAAGAACGAACAGTCGGCACGGCAGTTGGCGTTCGACTTCGTCTTGCCAATGAGTTTTTTAAGACACAGACATTTGCGTCGCACTTAGAGTGTATGCTATTTAAATATTGGATCGTGGTATTTCCTCACTTAAAGCTTGATTAATTTAGTAGCTAAATCCGTGAAGCATTTTATGAGGGAAAATCAGTGCTTTAACATTAGGCTGAGGTTTTCAACTAGGGGTAACAGCTTCAAGTTATTTTAAGTGAAGTGTCCACTAACTTGGTATCATGATGTGTGCGTGAGTACAGTTCAGCTGCAGCCAATAGGAGCGAGCGCCGCGCGCGCACCAATAGACGGGCGTCGCCACCGCTTGACAACTCACGCGCAACCTCGTCGCTGCGGTCTAGTAGGAATCTGGAAATAAAAGGAGTCAAAGCTTAGGCCACATCCCTTCTGAAACCTCGATCGGTACTTCAGCTTAGTTAAAACTCAACGTATCACTACCAATACTAAAACTTAACGAATCGTGAGTGCTAATTTTAGATAAATTGGACACAAACTCACAGTTGAACTCAACTGCGTAATGTGTGGCTACGTTGGTTAAGTATGTTTTATGGCAGGCGCAAAAACGGACATTGACCTTTATGCCAACCTTGAAGCCTTGCGGCAGTGCACCGCAAAGATTTCCCCGCAGAAGTGGCCAGAATGAAACTGCGGCGTTGCAACGTTGCTATGGTGCCTTCCACAGAAGAGTTTGCACACAAAACTGAGCGGAGAGCGACAAACCGGTGCCGCTCCGGCGTGGCAACACGTACATATTATCCCTCCCCTCCCCGCCTTGTCTCGATGGTTGCAAGTCAAACTTTAAATTCAATTCAAATACGATGTGTCATTATCTGATTTACAGTATTTACAGTTTGCCTTAGAAATAGACTATACTAAAATATCAGTCGAGGCGAAAAAAATAGAAGATCTTTTAAGACTCACCTTGGATAATCCAAATTAATCGAATGCATCTTCATAACTGACAAACACAGCGTCACATTAGGCGTGAATTCGAAGCTGAACTCTGCTCTAACGGCGTCATTCTTCACAGCGTTAGTAGTCAAGCACCAGTCCAGACAAGTGACGGCACTGATGGCCGAGTCAGAGTTGCTGCTCATCATGAGGTTGTCTTGAAAACTTCTAGACTTTCGGTTCATTGTTTGCGTGAAGCAGTCGTCGCATACGCGGAATTTCACGCCGCTTGGGTAGGTTGGAACCTGTGAATGGAAAGATACTTTGAATTAAGATTTTTTTAATTGCGATTAAACAAGCACTAGACCACTATTACACCTGATATTAGGTGTCAATGCCGTCTTATATGAAATCGTGCTTGTCTGGATTCATTTAGTCCCATCTCTCAAATCGATGGCACCGCACATCACGCCAGAATTCGGCCAACTGATTAACGACATCGACTCCTTAAATTCGGATAGATAGTCCGGTTTATATTGTGATGCAACAATTTGTAGGTATACTGAATTTCTTGACGCGGTAACTTTGTGAGAGCATAAGCAAGACTGACTTACGATTTTTTAAATTAGTGGACTATTGCTATGGTGAAACGATTTTTTTCATAAGATGAGCTAAATTTCATATTACCATGTACTGTGTTCCTACCCAAAAATTGTTTGTATGTATAACCTTAGATACTAGGATAATTAGTTTGTTCTATATAATGTATTTACCTGCATCCTGTGCCTCGAACAAGCATGACATATGAGCCGGCCGCATCTTCGACAATGATGTCTTCTGATGATCATAGAAAAGATAGAAGTGTGGCACATCATACATCGATCCGTAGAATAATCCTCCGCCCAGTGATCCTTCGCCGGCACTTGATCTGGCATCACGAACGGCCTCGTCGCCGCCTCCAAGTTTATAGAGTCTATGGACTGGAGTAATGAATCGTCCGAAGGTTTCGGCAGGACCGGGCAAACGTTTCGCGGATTCTTCATATCTAAAGCCTTCTCCGCGTAGAAACGTAACAAGGCGTCCACCGCGTTTCGAGATATCACAATGCTTTCGATACACTTAATATTATAGTACAGTTTATCTCCACTCGGATCGCTTTGTAAACTCGGCGAGATCTTGTTCAAGATATTAGTTAACGTATCCAGTTTGGAGTTCATTAAAAACTGCTCGATCATTAGTAGAGGGTGTTCGATCAGTTCCCAGAAAGAATGCCGCATATTCGTCTCTATTTCGAGCATTATTTGCAAACCTATCTTTATATTCTCGAATGTCTTCCAATCGAAGGAGTTTTCCGATATGAAGTCGATGCACACTTGCAGGATTTCCACATCCCTCACTTTGCATATTTCATCCTGAACTAAGTCTGTGGCTTGGTTTGCAGGAAGTCGCAGAAGCAACTCTTTGACTAACGCTGGCGTTGCTTGATTGGTGTATTCGAAGAATTGTCTCAGAAGATTCATGACGATCAAGTTCTTCATGTTTTCTGATACGTCGTGTACATCTGCCCATTCCAAACACAGCTTGAACTGAAAATAACGATTTATATGTAAAAGCATTTGAATCGATAACTGTTATTATTTTTATGTAAAATTATGTTTACCTGCTGACTGTCCATCAGAAGCTCTATTATATTTTCTGGGTTCTCGATAGATTTTTCGTATGAGGTGTACCAGTGAGTCGTTCCCATTATAGAAGCGATCTGAAAAAAATTACACCGTACGAATTACATTAATTCAAATACAAAATGTACTAAATAACATAAAACAATAACCAGGAAGTTAGATAGATACCTGATCGTACAGTGGTATTTTGACCATCCAATCGGAGCATCTCTCGTACAACCCTTCCTCCAAAGACTGTTGATGCAAGAGAAACCGCAGATAATCCAAAACTTCCAAAGCACCATCTGCCGGCCAGCTGCCCAAGTTGCTAAGAATAAGATCCACTTTTAACTCGGAGCACTTGAGGTACCGACAGTACTTCCAGTTCTGAGGCATCTTCGGGTTCGTCGCGAGCTTGAACAGGATCAGATCTTTCAAGTTGTTTAAGTTAGCGCTGCAAATCAATTGACGTTCAGACAGAGAGTCCAACAAATTCAAGCACTTCAATATTTTGCCAGATTCAATTAACTGAGGCATGAACAGGAACAGCTTGTCCAAATCTACTGTCGTATGCAGCGACGCTAGATATTTGTTTCTTCCAAACAGATCCTTGGTGCAGTCAAATCTTTCTAGCTCCATATAGTTGTTCAAGCATTTAGTTCGAGCGTCCATGCTCTGTTGCAAACTGTTTTCGTCGGGAGATGTGTGAATCTTTTTGATGATATGTGCCAGCACCCAGTTATGAAGCACGACGTAGGTCAGGCACTGCGGGTCCGGCGTGCGCGGCAACGGAGCGAAGTCCGCCACGGGATCAATGAACAGATTCTCCTCAGGGTTCTTGAAATCGTAGACGACGTGAAGCAGATTGTTAAAGCTATATTCGCTCGCTTCTTTGTGAGGACCGACGAGCGTGATCGACGGACAGAAGTTCAGAATCAGCTTCGGTATCAGATTCACATTCAACTTTTTACAAATCGGCTCCAAGTTTGTCACAGCAATCTCTTTATTGTTCAGCATATTGCCGAATATGTCGTGCAACTGTCTTTCCAGTACCGCGAAATATGGCGACTCTGCGAGCGAGTCGGTGGAGCGACCGTCCTCCTGTTCCAACTGCGATACGGTTTTACAATACATGTAGCACATTCGCAGGTAAGGTGTTCTAGCTTTCTTCGTGCCTTGCCTGGACACCTCTCCGACATTGCAAATATCTTTATCTGAAGCGGCGACGACGTTCATATATATCTGATGGTATTTCTGAAGCAAATTCTGATCGAGCTCCTTGCCCTCACAAGGGGTGACGACCTCCGCCAAATCATCACAGGAATGCCTCAATTCTTTGGATAGCTGATTCAACTTGCAAAACTCTTTGTGCTTGATCGGAATACGACAGTCTATAATCAGACCGCAGACGTTATCGACAAAATTGAAGGTCTTTTCGGTGTTACCGAAAATCTCAAAAGTGACACTGGCGATATCTTCGACGAAACGTATGTAGTTTGTCTTCTTGACTGCACCGACGTCGGTGGAGCTTCTAACTTCGGCGAGTTTTCTCTCAACCACGTTTATAAGGCCGTATGTTATCTCTCTATTGAGTCCACTGCTGAGTAGGATATCAACAGCGTTTACGAAGGGAGCATTTTGGTGACTATACAGTTGTAAATGTGGATGTCGAGCTCCGAGCTCCATTATGTCGAAGGAATTAGGTGCTCTATTGGAGGCCAGGAATCCTTCTACGAGACCCATCACTTCTGTGGAGACAACAGATAATGCTGACAGTTCTTTGGTAGGATATCGAGTGTCGTCTCTGTAGTAGATGATGTTCTTTATTTTCGCAACTAGATTTCTGAGTTGTTCGGTAAATGTAACTTCGGTCGCAATCTCAGAGTCTGCCAAGTCGAACATCTGTAACAAACGTTTATATATATTTAAACGCGGTGTGCAGAACCTTGTAAGTATTAGGATATTAGTAAGGACAACTAGGTCTGCCACAGAATAAATAATAGTGCCCTGCCCCTGCCCCGACTTCGTCCGCTTTGTCAAGAATATAAAAGTACCATATGTTGTTCTCCAGTTACGTCCTAGAATCAAATATAGCGTTATCTGCATACTTAAATTTATAAATTGATTGGAGTGTTTTTTAAGCTTAAAAAGGATAACATAAGCAAGTTATAGTCCCCGTCACGAGAAGCTATAAATTATGTAAACAAACATCTTTTACTAAGTAAAAATTTTATACTGCGAGATAATAATAAATTGACCATATTCAATCGACAAGAAATATAGATGGGTTATATGAAAGTAACAACCTATTTAATTTAGTCGGATCATATTTTAACGACGCAAAGTGCTATCGTTTGTGTTTCTTGGTACCGGACGCAGGGATTGTAAACTATCGGGACGCCATTTTGAAATAAACGCGTCATTCGAGTTTCGAATGCGTACGAGTACGAAATTCATTTTTTTTGTTGGTCCAAATGTTGTGAACTCCTGAACACTTGTTTACATAATTTATAGCTTCTCGTGACGGGGACTATAGTTGCGGTAATAAAGTATGCGGCTCTCGGCAAAAAAAAGAGGCGAGGATTAATGCTTAAATAGTTTTCGGGAGGATTGTTTAGAACTCTTTGCTTAAGTTTACTTTTCTGACAAATTAATTGACAGCAACAGGACAGAACAAAGTAAATGTAAACAAAAATGGATATTAAATTGCTAAGCTTTTTAATTTTCATTTTTGTACGTTTAATTATAGGACAGTTAACAAGCGGTTATATTCTTGAAGATGCACCTAATACCCAGCCTCAAATTAATGATGAAGACTTGAGTGTCCACCTTGAAATCGATGATGACGATTATGAGATGATTTCTGAACAACATATCAATCTTACGATAGCGGGTACCGAAACTACAACTAAGAACAACACTAATCAGAAATCTAATACGTAAGCCCTTTAAATTAAATGATAAGTAATTATTCAACACAATACAACATACAGTTATTTATATGCTTTTTTATTGTTAACGGACAATCTCTTGCCACTATTTTACCTGATAATTAAAAGTCAATGCGGTTTAAAATGGAATTGTGGTAGTGAAATGAAGCACTGCACTGAAACCTGGCTTTAGCCGACACTTCTTAGAATAAAAATTCCCATACCATATTTTGAAGTAAAGCCAATTGGATATCATATTATTAATCAAAGTTACATTATTGAAATGTAAAAAATATATAATTTAAGATCGTTAAAACAACTAAAAGAACCGACTTCAAATGCCGCGATAATCATTTTCAGTACCAAGTTTAAGGTGTTTATCTCCATATCTCTGGAGATACTGAATATATCTCAATGAAATTTAAAGAGGACAACTTGGATAGCAACTTACAAACAAAAAAATAATATTCCAAATCGGTCTAAGCGTCTTTGAATAATCGGGGAATATACATAAAAAATAAAAGCTCCCACCGAATAGAGAACCTCTTTCTTTTTTTGAAGTCGGTAATACTTAAAATAATTTTCCCGAACTAAATAATTTTCTATATATTTCAGAATGACCACCAAAGATATAGAGAAAACGTTATCGCATTGCAGTAACATAGCAAAGGTCAAGGGTGAAAATCCGAGCTTAAAGATAAGTGTTACGGAAATTACACAAGGCACAACAGAGGATGTTATCGCCACGGTAACATCGGTAATGTCTTGCAGATACGTTTGTATAAACACTCTTTACATTCGAGTAGTAGATCGCTAGATATATTTTTTATCTACGTAAGATTAGGGACTTTTATAAAATAGTATGCCAGCCTCATCATCGCCCTAAACATAATACATCAGTTTATGAGTTATGATGTTAACAATCGTACAAATATAAAGCAGCATCACACGCACATGAGGCTAAAATATTAATGAGTCTTCGGTATTTAATATTTGGTATTTATATTAAAATTCCTTGCGAATAAACTGTACAGTTGTTAGACAAATCAGTTAACTAAGGCCAGTATTATAGAACGCACTCCTGCATAATGAAGCCATATGAAAGAATAGATATATGGCTGCATCATTCTCTATACTGCCCTAAGACTTGTATTGTTCAATGGCGCCTTCAATGTCAATCCCATCCTACTTCTTACTAATATAATAATTGCGATAGTTTGTGAGTATGGATGGTTTTTGTTATTCCGTCACACGAAAACGGCTGAATAGATTTGACACACAGATATTGTATGCCTTCGATTAGCACTTCGATACTTTTGAACGCGGGTGAAGCCACAGGGCGGAGCTAGTCTAATATTTTTTTAAATATAAAGTAGACTGTAGAGCACGGATTAGGTATCATTATGGCTATGGCTAAAGGAATAGCGAAATGAAGCTATAAAGTTTTACTCTAATTACGTAATATGGGCAGTGGTATTGATAGCACATAATTAATAATATTATTATGCACTTTGCTTTAAGGGCAAATGCAAATCTTATACAATCATTCATAGGCAAATAAATTAGACAAGGAAGCTTTTTATCAGCTAAGAAATGTTGTCTAAAAGCGTATGCAAATTTTAACAACACAGAAGTAGTAAAATATGGAAGTACCTAATACAGGTGTTGATAGCACATAATTAATAATATTATTATGCTCTTTGCTTAAAGGGCAAATGCAAATCATATACAATCATTCATAGGCAAATAAATTAGACAAGGAAGCTATTTATCAGCTAAGAAATGTTGTCTAAAAGCGTATGCAAATTTTAACTACACAGAAGTAGTAAAATATGGAAGTACCTAATACATTGTTGCCTTGATAAAGTATCTGCTAGCTAGTATTTATTGTTATCGCTAGAATTGGTTATTGACCTATGAGTAAGTGATAACACCACTGTGCATCTTCAAATAAATATTTAAACACAAGTGTGCAGTTTTGTCTATTAGATATTGTTCAGTTTGGGCGCATGAAAACTTGTGATTTATTAATCTTTAGATTTTTAGATCTGAAAGTTGAGAGAAGAAATCTGAATGTAATATTGTTGTTATGTATGGCCAAACTATGCCCACAGGTGGTAGGAGTATATTATATCGATGTTTCGCCTGACTAGCTACCAAAAAGTAGCTTGCCACCGTAAAGGAAAAAATCTGCCGCCATAACCATACGGTGAATTATGGTGTTCCAGCAGCACACAGACCTTGAGACTCAGAGTATTCTAGGCCTAGAGATAGTAGAGATAGTGGTCAAACGCTAGCCTATAAGATATTTAAAAAAAAATATTTTTTATTCCTAATTTTATAGATTACTCCAATTCAAATGAAATCCAAGGTTCAAAGTGCCGCAACTGATGAAGAGTCCTTTTTAATCGAAACGAATGAAATGTTGGGGGATAAGAAAGAGTACGATAGCACCGTTAAATCTGGTACGTGGCTACTTTTTAAGCCTTTTAGTACAGTCATTTGGTGCTCAAAACAGTAGGTTACCAAGAAAGTTTTCCGGGAGTTTTGAAAATTGGTGATTTTATAGAATTCGACGTGCTCTTTCTGAATCTGTATTTTGCTACCTCGTATTTTTGCCGCTCGCGCCGCTATCTTGGAAAAAGGGCGACAAAAAACAGTTTTTCGACAATATCTCCTTTTTGACTCATTTTACGTTAAAAATATCTTCTACAAAATTAAACTAGAAAAAATTTCCTACAATTTATATTGTATTGTTTATTTTCTTAAAATCAATAGATTCGGCGTACGAGCGCCGCAAAGTGTTCTCTAAACACGTGTCATGGCCAAATAGCTCATTTCCACATCACCTTGTGGTGCTTTTTAGTTATCGGAACCTAAAAGGTACCAACGGATCCCTATTACTGAGACTTTACTGTCCGTCCATCCGTTTTGGCTTAAACTTGTAAAACATAATACATAGAAACTTGAAATAATTACTATGGCTGATATAACCAAAAAACTAAAAACAATAAAGTTAAAAACAAAAGCGGGTCCCCATACAAGAAACGTGTATTTTCAGGTGTTTTATGCTCAATGTTACAAACCGTAAGATATTTTGTTCACAGTGTGTCATTTTTCTGGCAAATTTTGTTCAAACGGATCTACGTGTGCGAGTCCGACTCCTACTTGACCAGTTTATTTTTTACAATCAAAAATTCAGCGGCAATCGCTAAGCCCAATGACTAAGGTGTCGGCCTGGCGATCGAGAGGTAGTGAGTTTGATCCCCACCCATTGTACTATTGACGTGAACCCAAGCACATTTAGTGTACCCATACAATGTATGGGAATGAACAAAATGCAGGACAATGGAGATGGAAAAGAAACAAGGACGGGCTAATTCCTGTCACCAAACTCGAGCCCCCAGCTCAGGAAAACTTGTTTAAACTAAGAAACTAAATTTCTAGCAAATGCAAAACAAAAAGGCATGTTATAAAACCTGCGGATGTAGAAAGCTGGGTAAAAGTGTACCGTTCAATGCGTTAATTGTTGTGGTTTTTGTGATTATTGACGAACGCCATAACAAGATAGCGATGAAGAGGACGAAACGAATACTCTTTTTGATACTAATTTTTTCTAGCAATTTGGGTTTCACATTACTAGTAGTCTTGTTTACCCCTCCAACTACTACAGCTAAATATGCTTGGGTTCACGTCAATAGTACAATGGGTGGGGATCAAACTAACTACCTCTCGATCGCCAGGCCGCCGCCTGAGCCATTGGGCTTAGCAATTGCCGCTGAATTATTGATTGTAAAAAATAAACTGGTCAAGTAGGACTCGCACACGTAGATTCCGTTTGAACAAAATTTGCCGGAAAAATGACACACTGTGAACAAAATATCTTACGGTTTGTAACATTGAGCATAAAACACCTGAAAATACACGTTTCTTGTATGGGGACCCGCTTTTATTTTTAACTTTGTTCTGTTTTTAGTTTTTGTGGTTATAGCAGCCATAGTAATTATTTCAAGTTTCTATGTATTATGTTTTATAAGTTTAAGCAAAAACGGATGGACGGACGGACAGACAGACAGCAAAGTTTCAGTAATAGGGTTCCGTTGGTATCCTTTAGGTTCTGAACAATAAAAAGCGCCATTAGGTGATATGAATGGGAGCTATTTGGCCATGACACTTGTTAAAGTTTGCCAAAAGCTAAACCGGTTTGTGTATATCTTATACAAAATACGAAAACCTCTAACAGAGAAACAGTAATCTGCCGTGTTACTGAAAAAGGGCACAACTAACATTTTTTGTGAAATTGAGTTATATATATATTCAGAATCAGGAAAAAAAGGCCTAACTGCCTGATTTTTTGTGGATTTATAGCTACAAAATTAACAGAGATAGTATAAGCTTAAAGGGCACAACTGCACCATTTTTTGAGTTTTATTACAAGAAAAGGGCATATTGTGAGATATGACTTTTAGTTTTACCTTTTTACTTTTATATATTTAATTGAATGGGCATAACTGACGTTCATCAAGTATAAAAGGCTCATGTGGCAATTGTGCTTATTTTTTATTACCGATACTTAAGCAATTAACGTAGAAAGAAAGGTCACAACTGTTAGTTATACCTTTTCTTTTTAACCCTTACACCTTAAAATGTTAAATAAAAGGCACATTGACGTTTGTGCCTTTACCACTTAACATTTCTGAACGGAGATGAAGTGAGCGGGGCGAGGTGAGCAGGGAATGCCGTCAGTTGTGCCTGACTTATTTTTGTTCTCAAAATTTTACATTGATAAGGCATATTTGGTTATATGTGCCTTTTAAACGTAATATTGCTCTAGTAATGTAATGTTTTATGTTAAGTTAAAAATTAATAAGGTAATTATTAATTATATACATTAAAATAAATATATAGTAATTTCTGTCGTTATATACATACTAATCATAGTCAACTTTTAACATTCACACAAGTTTGAAAATCACACTTCAAAGGTATTTTTTTTAAGATAATTCCCAAAATATTTTAATCTCGATTTTCTCAACATTTGCAAAATGTTAATTGTGCCTTTTTAAATTGTGACGGCAGTAATGAAAGCCTACCACAGTTACGTTGCGTCTGTGGTTAATTATGGTATTCTATTGTGGGGGAACTCCACTGACATACAAAGGGCTTTTGTGGCACAGAAAAAGTGTATAAGAGCAATTGCAGGAATACCGCCATGGGAGACGTGTATGCCGCTATTTAAAGAGTACCGCATACTTCCATTGCCCTGCATGTATATCCTCGAAGCATCTAAATTTGTCAAGTCTCGTCCATGCTTATTTATAACAGCAAAACAGAAATATCCTAGAAACACAAGGAACCAAGATAGAATTGTTTTACCTAAAGCACCGAGGACAGCATTGTACTTGAAAAGTAGTTACGCAATGTGTGGTCGTATTTACAATGCAATACCGACAGAAATTAAAGACTTGCCTAAAACACGGTTTATACAAAAATTAAAACTGTGGTTGTTACAAAGATGTTTTAACTCAGTTAATGAATATTTGAATTGTAATTGATTTGAAATGTATTGCGTTATAATTTTTAATTGACATTTTTTCTATCCTTATTTATAAAATATTTTGACATGGTTCAAATTACCTTTATATTATTAAATAAATAGATAATTGCGCACATTTGTATTGGTGACGAATTTTATGACATTAGTATTATAATTATAAAGTAGGTAAATTATGTAATCAAATAATATCCTAAATAATTCTAATGTAACTTTTATATATAAGTGTCTAATTTGCATGCCGCGATGCGGCAAAATGTTCATGGAACTTTTAAACAGTTATCTAACAGCTTTTTGTACCAACATTTTGTAGCAAATAAATGTATTATTTATTTATTATTAGAGAACACTTTGCAGCGCTCGTACGCCAAAACTATTGATTTTAAGAAAAAAAAATGTTGTAACATTGTAGGAAATTTTTCTGGTTTAATTTCGTACAAGACGTTTTTATCGTAAAATTAGTTGGAAAGGAGATATTATCGAAAAACTGTTTTTTGCCGCCATTTTTCCAAGATGGCGGCGCGAGCGGCAATAATACGAGGTAGCAAAATACAGATTCGGAAAGAGCAAGTCGAAATCTATAAAATCACCAATTTTCAAAACTCCTGGAAAACTTTCCAGGTAAAACTACCAAATGACTGTACTATTTAGAAGAATTAGTTCTTATGAAAAGAACTGATTATATAGACGGCTATAATGCTTGTTAGAATTAAAAATAATAGCCAATAACTAACATCATCATTTCAGAAAAATACGAATCTGGATACACTTTCTTGAATTCTATAAGAGCAATACTTTCATTGCATATTGATAACAAATGTACAGTCGAAGATTCTAATGGCATCGGCTTCAGGAACATTTACTGTTTGATGAAAGATTTTAACAAAAATCAGGACGAGGATCTGAGACTTTGGAAGATAGCCATAGTATGGCTCGTTTTATATTTGGCTGTGGCTATTCCACTTTGGTGTAGTAAAGGTGAGGAACAGTTTTTTTTATATAAAGCCTACTAGTAATGTGAGTTGGCAGGGTTGCACATTATTAGTAGTCTTGTTAACCCCTCCAACTAAGCTAAATATGCTTGTGTTTAAATTGGCTTCACGTCGGTTGAGATTGAACTCACGACCTCTCTATTGCCAGGCCGACGTCATTGGGCTATTGCCGCTTAGGGAGCGTTCAAGTATTACGTAACGCAATTTTTGAAGATTTTTGACCCCCCCCTCCCCCCACTGTAACGCTCCGTAACGTTTTTCTGTTTTTACCCCCCTCTCTAAACGTTACGTAACACTCAAGTGATCATTTTTACCCTGGTCGCAAAAAGTTATGTTATACTTTTTATCCTTGGTATAGTTTTAATAGTTTTATACAATCGAGGGATTCTCCGTAAAACGTAAACGAAAAGGGTTGCCAATTTGGGAGTTTTAATTCTCTAATTTTTTATATAAAAAAAGAAATAATGTTACGTAACGTGTTGTAAGAAAGACCCCCTCTCGCCCCTGTAACGCATCGTAACGTTTTACGAGAAAAAATTGCGTTACGTAATACTTGAACGCTCCCTTAGTATGCATATGCTATCAGCTATTGGGGGACGATTACAGTCGCGAACTGTTTGCTATTATTAATTTTTGTAAGAATGTATGCTGTTGGCCTCTACCTCTACTGGCTTTTGCAGCTTCACCGGAAAATGGATGTGGAAAGATACAAGCCACACATATAGGTTTTTAGGATTCCGTACCTCAAAAGGTAAAAAAGGAACCCTTATAAGATCACTTTCTTGTCCGTCCGTCTGTCTGTGTCTTTCCGTGTGTCACCACCGATTTTCTCAGAAACGGGTGGACCTAGCAAAGTGAAATTTATACCAGATACTGAAGTTTATAGTCCCTATTAGGTGTATAAAAATCAAGGTCCTGAGTCAACACCATAAAAAAATATAGGCAAATTTAGATTTTCGCGAAAACTTGGAAGTACCAAAATATACCATAATTATCTTTTTTTTTATTTTTCGGAATTGTTCCTTAACTTGTGCTGTAAGACCTTGCTTTTAACCAAAATTCACAATTCTAGGTCAACCGGAAGTACCATATAGGTTTTGGGTCAAAAACCTATAGGGTACCTCCCGTTGAACTAGAATCATAAAATTTGGCAAGAAGCTAGGTCTTACAGCACAAATAAAGGAAAAAATCCAAAAAATAAAAAGAGTTGAAAATTAAAGGGTGTCCCCATATATGCATAGTATACGCCAATTAGGATAGGCCTCTGAGTTATATGAGCGCTCATACAATTTAGAGGTCTAGCTTAATTGGTAACAACTAACGTTGGTACGGAAGCCTCGGTGGGCGAGTGCAACTCGACTTGGCCAGTTATTATGGACTATTATTGATACACAAATTCTCGTAGGTGCATCTCTAGTTAGCTTCAAGGGCATCTAGGAGTATTAGCTATTTATTCTATTCGTCTCTATCTCTTTCTTGTATGTATTATTTGTATTTGGCATACTTATTTAATAGTTTAGATTAGCATTAGTTAAGCTCTACCACAGGATTAAAAACATTGTTATTTTAATCTTGCCACGCTGAACCAACACAGTCTAAGAGCAAAATCTTATTCTCTCCGGCGTATTAAGATTAAACTAAGAATGTTTCCTCCAGAACTTTAAAATTCTAGGTTGGTTTTGCTGCTGCCTTTGCTGCAAATTCTTCAAGCCTCACGAAACTATACAAGAAGCAAAGAAATACTTACTATTGAACCCTCCAGGAACACTGGTGACTAAGAAAGGTGACATTCTACATTATGAACCGACAGAGCGCGAAAAAGATTGCTACGAAGAGTTTGGTCATTTCATAAGGACCCTGTAGTAGCATGCTGTAGGCCCTACAGGGTAGGGCATTTAAATCGTCGTTTTCTAGCTGCACGGCAAATTTCGACTACGGCTAAGTGCATGTGATCTAAATCAGAAACGCAAAAAAATCTACTGTGGCGGCGTGGCGATATGCCTTATGTAGCTGGTAGAACACATACTCAACAAATTTATCCAGTCGCTTCTCATGTGTAAATAGAACTGCCCGGTAAGTAAGGCAAATTGCCTTACTTACTGGGCACGGCTCTTCAAAACAAATAGACTTTTGTATAACTACTTGAAGACGAAATCTGTTGCAATTTTTCTGCATCTATTTTCTTCAGGTTGTAGTTTATGTAACGTTACTATTATATTGAGATAATTAAGTCACAGTGTTAATTGCATTAAGTACTTAACATCTTATGTTGTACTTAATATAAATTATATGCAGAGTTTGCCTTAGTTAACGTCGTAAATAAAACCGAATGATCAAATTGGAATATTATTTATTTTAGTAGGCATTTGTGTTTAGGTAAGTAAATGTGCCAGACAGCTTGCGTATATCATCGCTCCACCTAGCTGGAGGGCGTCCTACGCTTCGTTTACCGAAATTAAATTTACTTAGTTTACGTGGTAGCGGGTGGAAAAAATGAGCTGAAGATCGAGCTCAGTGGCGTGCCATGGGAGAGGCCTATGTCCAACAGTAGATGAATACTGGCTGTTAATGAGGATGATGATGATGAAGTAAATGTGATGTAAACAGGAAAAAACAAGAGGTAGCCAAAAAAGCGATGTGATTGTAAATGTAGCATCATAACTATATTATTTTTGGCACAAGCAAAGGATTTTGTGTTACCTATTTAAATATATTTATTTACCTCCGGCTTTGTGTTGCAGATTTATTAATTTTAGTTTTTTGTCAATAGGCAAGCATTATTTAGGAAGACCTACCTCCAAGATCTGGTTCGCTTTTGGGAAGTCGTTATGATACAGCGCCAATGCCACCAAACACGTCGGTTTCGCCAGCATTATCGATATGAAGTCGATCGTACCTCCAGTGGATGAGGCGTACACTGCAAAAGCAATATCAATTAAAACCAAAACAGGACTCCAGAAGTTAAATATTCGCTTTGAAATATTAACTTACAGTCATCGGTGGCAGATATTGTAGATGCGAGCATCGCTTGCTCCACATCTTGCCTCGTGTGTCGACGTCTCGTTTTAGGCTTCTTTCGTATTTGTTTCGTTTCTAGTTCCCGTGTTTCCTCTTCGCTGCTGTCGTCTACTTCGACATAATCTAAGCAGAGCTTCAGTAACAGCGGCGTAGTGTCCGGAGAGAGTGTCGACACCAACTGCAACTTCCACACAGAGTGATTCACCACCTTCATCAAATGCTTGAACCTTAAGTTGACACTTTGCTCAAGATCCTCAATGTTGACACTTTCTTCCAACTTCTCCAAACATAACTTCAAAGCGTTCAGCACGACTTGCGTAGTAAATGAGTTGGACATGAAACCTGCGTTGTTGCTGTTGACGCTCTTCGAACTCTGAGCTTGCTTTTTAGAGTAAAAGTAGGAACACTCAGAGTGCGCTCCGCATTGCTGGAAGTCTTGATTGTTGTGTTCGTGGCAAGAGAGGTACTCGTATCTCAAAAAAAGACACGAAAATATGTTTTCTATAACTTCCAGGCAGCATTGTAGGGGCTGTATTGACAGTATGAGTCGTTTTATTTCTTCTAACGATAGAGATGTTTCGTCTGTGTTTTCGCCACCTTCGGCCGAGTTCAATATTGTATCTATTATCTTCGTTATCGCACAATAGCTATTGTACGTTAGTATATCCCAGTTAGCACCATTTACAGGCTTTCTTCGAAAGTCTCCACCACAGCTCAAATTCATTAGCTCGCTAATGAAGTCATTATTGGTATTCAGAAGTCTAGAAACTTTGTATCTATCGATTTTGGAAAGACGACACACTTGCGATATCACAGCTAACGCACTCTGTGCCAAAACCTGACTAAATATTGAGGTCGTCATTATTTTACAATTGTTCTCCAGACAGAATTTTATTATAGTCAGTTCTCTCTTTACTTCAGTAATATAAAATTGAAGCTGTTCATCTAGTGACGTGTAGGTGTCGAGTATCGAAAAAATATTAGTAAGTTGATGGACCAATGAGGGAAGATCATATGTCTCCGGACAGTTTGTGAGGTCAATGAGCACCATGATGAGTATTTGTTTTGTGAAGTTATTTATCTTGAATGTTACATTCTTCATATCATGAAGCTGGTTTTTGTAAACTTGCGCTGCCTTCAATAGCCAGTGGATCTTTTCTTGGTAGCAGAGTTCGAGCATATTTTCTGGGGTGAGCTTGAATTCTTTTTGAGGATCATTCTTGTGCATCATATCTGTTGCCTTGTCTAACAGCTCTGGTCTATCGTGAGGCACGAGACTCAGAAGAATTTGTTTTCTGTACTGTTTGTGACTTTCTTCTGTGATGGGTTTTAGGAGATGATTGGTAAACTGAGGAACATAATTGTCTTTCCATTTTACGAGTGACATTAAAGTAATCAGTTTATCAGTACAGTTATTTTCTGTGAGCTCATTTTTGAGGACATCTATATAAATAGCCTGGATGTTGTTTACATTGTGGTCGGTTGTCACATGCTGTTGCACAAAGTTGAGGATGTATGTGGTGGTCACAGGATTTGTTTTGAGATTAACTTTGAAGAAGTTGAGCGCTTCATCACTTAAATCTTTAAGCTCTTTAGATTCTTGAATATTTGAGTGTAATTGTAGGAGTTCCTGAAATAGTTAAACAATTAGTAGATTCAGTTTAAAACTTACCTCTGTTATGTCCCTTCACGTTCCTGTTATGGTGTATGTATGCTTACCTCAAATATTTCTTTACTGAGATTATCAAGAAGCCTCAAAATGTACTTCAATTCTTCGTCTTTCATGATGGCAGATCCTCCTAAAATTACATAAGGGCAAAAAAAAAAATTGTTTTATCAATAGAAAAATATACAAGGTAAACTTGAAATTCTAATATTTTAACAAAAAATCTTAACACATCATTTTTTTTACTTTCTTAAGAATATGAGTAATCTAGCTGTGCCCGCGACTTGGTCCGAGTGGAGTAGTGTCTTTGGGAAGCATTTTGAATTATTTAGGCTAATTATTTTACAAATAAGACATACATATAAATACTTTATCGTCATCTACCTCATGCCCCCCCCCCCAAGTCTTAATTCTGGTTGCTAATAGCACTATCTTCCATACAAACAAAATGTATAAGCCAACAAGTAATATTTTAAATACTTTTTTACACACAAGCTTTAACATAACCTAGGACCACAGTTAGTCAAGACAAATCCAACGAGCCCAAACACGACAGATATAACATGTGTAGTTTAGGAGTTCCTTTGGCCACCTTCCAGCTCCATCATTAGATCAGCACCATGTCATCATAATATTGCATTGTCACGCGATTTACACGTGTATGCAAAATTTCAGCTCAATCGAACCCCTGGAAGTCGCTCTAAAATCAATCGCAAGATTTGTGACGGACAAATTCACCGTGTAGTAGAGATAAAGCTTGTAATAAATAGGCCCGCCCTATCTTTTTCTCATAGAAACTTTATTGTTGTTATGCAATATGATTGCTAGAAATCAATATACTTCCTTCCAAGGTAAACAGATAAATAAATGTGTCAAGTTATCTTATTCAACCTCTAGGGTCATAAGTCTTTGGCTTGCTCAGATACTTAGGCTTATTACTAGAGTTCGGACATTCAGATGCATATTTACCTAAAGTTCAGGTGTTGGCTATTTTCATAATAGCCTTTTATCTAACTGAAGCACTTTTTATCGAAAAATTCCAGAAACAACAAATTCAAGTGTATACTCCGAGAGATGTAATAAACCTGATTTGACACAAATTACAGTAGCCCTGTTACTATATAATATGGTTGCTTTCCTACTTTTATTGAGTGATGTTTGACGAAGCAAAACTTTATAAGAAGACTCTTCCGTGGATACTCTATGAGATGAAATAAACTCGATTTGACACAAATTACAGTTGGCCTGTTACAACCTATTATGGTTGTGGATCGCTTTTCCTACTTTTATGGACAGATTTTTGATGAAGCCAAATTTTCTTAGAAGCATCTTCCATAATATGTTACTCAAAAATAAAATTGTACTATTACATAGTGCCCTACCACATTATCTGCTTTATAAATAACTTAAAAAAAGTACCCTATGTGTTAATGCAGGTTATAAGTTATCTATACACCAAATTTAATAGCACTATCAAAAAAAGCAATTATAACATGCAACAAACCTATCAGCAACATTATTGTGGAATCAATGCAATTCCCTGCCTGAGTCTGTGTTTCCTATTAGGTAAGATAAGGGGTCTTCAAGTTGCTAGTGAATAGTTATCTATTGGGTAAGCGCACTACATAGTCGACTGCATCATCAATTAACATGAGGTGTGGTAGGGATCAAGCGGTACCCACTTCCACATTAAATAAAACCGGCCAATTTGAGTTGGCCTTGCCCACCAATGCATCCGTACCAACTTCTCAAACTAGGTTAAAGGACAAACTTAACTTTGCAGTTCAACCCATAGAAAATGTATTGCACCAACTGCAAATAATACATTTTTTTGTTATTAAACTACATATTTATGGTTTTCAGATGTATTCTTATATAAGTGCTTCAAGTTCTTGCTTCTTGCCAAATTTTATGATTCTAGGTCAATGGGTAGTACCATATAGGTTTGATTCCCTTGTGAAATCGCAAAATATGCATAAATGCGACATGAACAGTAATATATTTTGATTGAGTTGACTTACAGATTTGATTTTTTCACAGCTGAAAAATACTTTTAACCAAAGTATTTAGTATAAGTTTCAACTTTATACCTCTACGCGTTCTGGAGATAAATGGTCTTGACATACTGACAGATGAACAGACAGACAGACAGATAGACAAAAAGTGATCCTAAAAGAGTTCCTTTTTTCCTTTTAAGGTATGGAACCCTAAAAATATGTGTTCAACTGGAGATCACAAAAATCTTACGCCCAGATGCAAACCCCATACTTGCCTGTAAAAGTTTATCTATAAATTTAATTTACATTAAAAGCTTGGTAATTATGTACCGCATAAATGATGTCAAATCTATTCTATCCATTAAAATTTCGAAATAAAACTTTTTTTTAAATGCATTACAGCTAATGATTAATATAGTATAGTTTAAAAGAAACGAGTAAAAAGAACTATAGAATGTACAGCCACAATCCATTGTTGTGAAAATCGTGGAACAATAGAATCATGTCAATAAATACTCACATCTGGCTCTATTACAATAATTATCTCAAACGCTCCTAGATCTTGAATTAGATTAATTACTCACAGTAGAACCGTTTTTAAAAAATGGAATTCGTCTTTATTTTCATAATTTTATTTTTCTTATAAATCACAGCAAACCAAAATCAACAAACAAATCTGAAAATATATTTTTATTATTTTCATACTTTTTGTTATTTGACACATTTGACAGTGAATGAGTACTTGAGTAGACTGAACTTGATAGTTAACTGACTGAACTGACAGTTATCAGATGTTATATTTTTCCAGTATTTAGCACCACACTACATGTATATTTATCCAGTGTTTACATAGAGTTTAGTATTTTTGAATCTATAATTACAAGTTCGGCTGGCTTGACTAGATCATTTGCCGACAATGAATTTGAATTATCCATATTTAATGTAAAAGTACTTACTGGCTTCTTTCCCGCGTTGTATTTATTTCGGATAATTGTACTCCGACCATGTGGCCTATCACGAAGTTTGATAGGGATTGAAATGAACGAACATGACAGATATGGAGCTATACAGCCTACCGTAGACAGAGAAAAGAATAGACCGCCGATGGCTCCGTCTCTTTCCCACATGAAATAGGATATACTATGGAGTTATTCCATGTAACGGAAAAGGACAAAGCTATATTATTTTCCCTTTCTCAGTGCGTGCCGTTTTTTACTGGGCCAGTAACGTAGTTAGCTGTTCTTAGCTTAACGAACCTTTGACCTTTATTCCTATGTATCACTGGGTTATAAATACATATATGGTTTTGTCACACCCCGGACACTAAACTAAATATCCATACAAACTAGCGTTTTAACGATCGACACTGTGACACCGACACAGACACTACACACATGTCGTTTTTCGACATGCGCAATTGTATGCGTGAAGTCT
Organism: Cabera pusaria; assembly: GCA_954871355.1. Taxonomy (NCBI): domain Eukaryota; kingdom Metazoa; phylum Arthropoda; class Insecta; order Lepidoptera; family Geometridae; genus Cabera; species Cabera pusaria. The sequence continues at coordinate 14,060,656 of OX940904.1, read as the reverse complement.
AAGGATGCCATCGTAAGAACTTACTTCATTTTGAAGTCGGTTTAGACTTGCTAGCCAGTACTTCGCTATGGTTTCTAAAGTACATAGATAATAAAATTATTCTCATTTATTCAACGCGATACGCCATAACTAAGACACTTGTCTGCGAACGAAGACCGATACGCGTGCGAGTGAAACAGTTGCGAAAGTTTTTACAAACTTAAATCTTCTAAATATTTGATTCCGTTATTTGAATAGTGTAGAGTTAGGTAGAGACATTTCATATACTTAAGTTACTTGATTTGAAAAAGCGACAAAGATAAATAAATTATTAAGAAAGTTTTTTTATATAATTTTATATTATATTTTATATTTTTAAATAATTTAAAAACTAAGGTTTATTTACGCACGAGTATATCGTTGTTTTATTTACGAAAATGAATTCTAAAATACGAATATATAGTTAGGTATACAAATATACTTATATTTGTATACCTAATATACTTATATTAGTATATATATTATATAGAAACTACGTAAATTTGAACCTCCTGTGTCTACCCAGTCCCAGAGAAATATTCCATAATAATAATTATTAAAATTTCTGTGTTTTATATTCATACATGTATGAAGTTGATGTTCTTCTCCTTGTGAGGTAGTATTGTTCTGTAGTTGTGCGCGTATGGCGTCCTTGCTCACGTTTGCGCCTCGAAAGATCAGAATCAGTGGCGAGGTGAGGTAGCCAGGATTGGTGGGGGGAACAGAGTGTCCGTTCTACACGTAGTATTATTATCTTTTCTATGGTTTTGTTACAATCTTCTATCTCATGTGGCCACGCTACCCAAATCTCTATAGTGTTATCCCTCTACGACAGCCTACGTCTGCGTCCCCGTCATTTAGTTCATTTCGTTGATTCGATGAATAAGCCCGCTGCCGGCCTATCACGAAATTGGATACGAATTGAAATAAACGAAACGACAGAGATAGAGCTATATAGCTTGGAAAGCTGCGTCCCTGTCATTTAGTTCATTCAGTAATCAACTGTCAAAGTTTGTGATTCAGGGGCAGGATCACTATCTTACTGATTGTGATTAGCTTTCATCATTATCAGCCGATATCAGTCCTGCAGGCTTATCACAAAATTTGATAGGGATTGAAATGAACGAACATGACAGAGATGGAGCTATACAGCCTACATAGCTGCATGCATTGCATTTAGTTCATTCACTGATCAACTGGCAAACTTCGTGATAGTATTCGTAATATGAGAAGGATAAACTATACAATAACTAGTATGAGAGAAACAACAATAACAGGGTATAATAAACAGCGTATGCAAATGAAATAGCTATAGAGATATAACCCGACTAAAATGATACTTATCTATACTAATATTATAAAGAGAGAACATTTGTATTTTTGTATTTTTGTATATTTGTAATGATTTGGCACAAAAACTACTGAACCGATTTAAAAAATTCTTTTACTAATACATAGAATGAATTTTCGGAATGAAAATAGGCTATATATTATCCCGTTTAAATCAAAGGTACATTCGTGGAGACCTAATTTGCAACCTAAGTCGGCAAAAAAACGGCCGAAAAAACACGTTTCTTACAAACGCTGCTCAATTAAAAATAGATAGAAGAATATTTTCTATGCAAGAGTTGTACAACTTAATAAGACCTACAAAAAAATCCGCAACAGCATATGTCTATCTCTTAAGGTTGACTCACAGTAACCATTTTAATCTTAAAATTTTTGTTAAAAAATATTACATAACTTCCAAGGCTATTTTCAAGCATATAGTATTAATCCTTATCCAAATAATTACGTTAATTAGCTTGACCACATCTTATAGATTAAAATTGTCCTTTACAGTATATAATTCAAATGAAAACTCTAGAAGATATCACGAATTTCACATACACGCATCGCAAAATTAATAAAATATTTGCAGTGAAACCACAGATTAGGTAATAGTTACTGTGAAAATATTATTATAAGATTAGCTTTCCTGTAGATCCCCACCGATCGCAATCAATTTGAAGTCAATATAGTATAATAATATGATCTATTGTATAAAATAATAATGATCCATATATATAATATAATATGTTAAACCACCCCGACTGATGTACTATGTATAATCTTTTCATTAAAAGCATTCCAATTACTCTAAACACGACATTTACAATCTGAGCTTTAAGTTGGTGAGGATTTGAGTATTCTGTAGAGTCCAGGAGATGTCCCAGCATCAGGTCAATGCTTCCATGTTCTTACAATATCGTTGAAGAAGAAGATTTTCGAATTAATCAGGCCTATGAAAGTTGATTAAAGCTCACAGTTTTATAACGATTGAACGAATTTTCATGAATCAAAGCTAAGAACACTCTCGATGAAGACATCTATAAAAAACTATCAATAATAACATCAAAATCGGTTCATCTGGTTGGGTGCTCAGATGCTACAGACAGACACACAGATACACACGATAAACGTATAATACCCCTATTTTTTGCGTCGGGGAAAGCCGTACCGTAAGGTTACGGCGGCAGATGTTCTCCTGGTGGTAACCTACTTTTCAACCGACTGACAAAAAGAAGGAGGTTCTCAATTCGTCTGTATGTTTCTTTTTTAACCGACTTCAAAAAAAGGAGGAGGTTTCTCAATTCGACTGTATTTTTTTTCTTTCTTTTTTTGTGTGTGTATGTTACGCGATTACTCCGTCAATTGTGAACCGATTCGAATGATTATTTTTGTAATCGGTAGGGTACGTTTTCGAGGTGGTCCCATTGTAATTTCATTGAGGTGTGATAAGTACCTTCAGAGATATGACGATAAACGTCGCAAACTTGCTACTGAAATTGACTTTTTTTTTTTTAATTTATTTATTTGAAACATATAATAATTACAATATTCAATACTTATTGTACCATAAAACCAGTAGGTTTGTCTTGGTACTCACACTCGATCGTACAGATATTTTTTTATTCGCATAAGTGCATGTTGTGATTTGAATCTTACAATTATTTTGTGTCATTGTTTTAATTTATTTTCTACGCATCGCGTTGCTCATTACGTTACGTTATACATATAAATATTATTATTGAAGGTATGAAAAACATAATTGATCCTAAGACACTAATATTTTAAGTACTACCCTCATTTTTTTAATACGCTACATTAATAAATGCATAATATTTATAAGTTATATAAAATATAATTAATATGAACCCTATGGCAAAGAAAACTAATTTATGTAATAATATATATATGCTCATTGCAGACGTAAAAGGCTATGGTAAGTATTATGGTATGCTTAAGTAAGAAATCCATTAAATAGAAGAAAAAATAATAATAATAATAATAATCCTTGACAACATTGAAAGAAGACGAGATGTTTGGGATATTAGTCCATAGATTTAACTAGGTCTAGCATAAGAGTACGATTAACATTAATAAATATAGTATAGATAACTAATAGTTTAAATCTAAATTGGACATGCATAATGTAGGTACTTATATGATTTTAACTATGTCATCTTCGGCTCGTATGACAATGGGCTTATCGATCGATGGGGCATTGAAGTTAGTTGTTTTAGTTTTTAAACTATCTTAATTATTGGTAGATTTAATGATCCCACGAAAACCCATGATTCATGAATACACATAAAACTTTCATTGGTATGTATATAGCTAGGATTAGAACCAACGACCCTCGGGTCAGAATCAGGGTAACTATCATTTATGCCTAAGGGCCGTCCAATATCACTACGTAAAAACAATGTCCATCACTGCGTCTGTCTGTCTGTTCGCAATAATCTCAATAGCTTCTGAACAGATTATTATGCGGTTTTCACCAATAGCCAGAGTGTTTATGAGGAAGGTTTAGGTCTTAGGTGCATAATTCGTTAAGGTTTTGTGTAAATTGGTTGACATATGACGATGATTGTTAAATATGTTAATATTTTATATTTGATGCAATAAACTGATGCAAATTTTGTAGGCATGTATGTTCTACCCGTGCGAAGCCGGGGCGGGCTGCTAGTACACTTATAAACTTGTATAATTAATTATTTACTTATTTTCTTTTATATTTATATACTTAATTACTTACATACTTATATATTTATATAGTGATTTACTTATTACACGTGATACATGTGGCAGCTATAAGATAAAGTGAACAACGTGATTTGGTCGGGTGACATGACAGCGGGTGAAAGCCAAAAGGTGCGCTAGAACTTGGAGCCAGTGCTGGAGCCAGTTTGTAAAATCGCATACGCAGAGAGGGATAAAAATTTTTGTTCATCTCGCTCTTTCATACTAGTGATTGTAAAGTTTTATCCTTCTCATATTATTGTTAGTTCAATGACAAGTCTATTTTAATATACTCTGTCTACGCGCCACTGTGAGTGTCCAGGGGGTCTATCACGAAGTTTGATAGGGATAAACCCCCCTCTGTAGTCTGTGATAGGGATTGAAATGAACGAACATGACAGAGACGGAGCTATACAGCCTACATAGCTACGTCCCCGTCATTTAGTTAATTCAGCCTATCTTCGTGATAGGTTCGCAGCACAGACCTGCTACATATTAAACTCGATCACGTACACCTGCCCCCATGAGACCGACCTTGAACAGAGTTTGTCCCTTTCTTTTGTATGGACAACTTTTATAAATACCATACATATAGTATAGAACATATATAGGATTAGCAGGTTGTTAGACAAGGACACACTTCTACCCTGGTGTCTCTCAATTGGGCCGTTTTGTTCTACAAAGCCATAACAACCTTATCGTTAAATCATACGGATTAAATTGATCTTGACAAAACATCTGCAGTGCACCATTCTATTATATTACGTCTATGGCTCGCAGTAATCCCATAGAGTAGAGTCTATTCTCCATGATCCCATAGATGACGTAGATGTCAAGTAATCCTGTATTATCTCTACAGCTATATCATTCGCATATGCTAATGTTTTCTCTACATGTATATACTTTCTCTATGGACTGAGTACTATAAATTATGAACACGTGATACATATGCCAACTATAAGATAAAATGAACAACGTAATTCATTCGGGTCATACAAGACAGCGGCTGAGAGCCAATGGGTGCACTAGAACCAACGGCGGATCCAGGGGGATTTTATTTATATATGTTGTCACCATACAGATTTTATGTCACTACGTACCTTCAATATGATGGCAAATGTTTGGACACCCCCCCCCTGACTATGTGACCCCCTCCTGGCGCCAAAGCTGGATCCGCCCTTGACTAGAACTTGGTTCCAGTGCTAAAACCAATTAAATCGCATACGCAGAGAAGGATATAAAAAATGGTGTTCATCTCGCTCTCTCATATTGATGATTGTATTTTTTAATCCATCTCATATTATTATTGTTATTTAACTGCCACATCCATTTCCAAGGCTAAAAATAATCCTAAAGCAACCTGGAAAACCATTAAATACATTACAAATACAAACAAAAATGTAGCACCTCCTATTGATCGATTTAAAACTGGACAAACTCCTAAACAATCACTTGACTTAGTTAATAAATATTTTGCTAACATTGGACGAGATCTGGCGAACAATATAATCCAACATAATTTTTCAAATAATGCAACTATTTCTCCAACTCCTCAAAACTCACCAAGCGGCTCTTTTGTACTGCTTGACACTGACGATGCTTAGGCATTTTCCTTGACCTTACAAAAGCATTTGACACTGTATCTATCCCCATACTGGTAAATAAGCTTGAAAAGCTGGGTATCCGAGGTAATGAACTCAAAATGTTCACCAATTACCTTACTGAACGCACACAACTGGTTAAAGTTGACAATGTGTGCAGTGGCGAAGAAAACATCACTTTTGGCGTTTCCCAAGGATCAATTCTTGGACCGACATTATTTATAATATATTTAAATGATCTTTGTCAATTACAAATACCTCACTGTCGCATTATAACTTATGCAGACGACACTGCACTCTTAGTTCACGGCACAAATTGGGATGTGTGCAAAACCCGAGCAGAACAAGCACTGTCAACAGTCATGCAATGGTTTAACCTCAATCTCTTAACCTTGAACGTTAACAAAAGTCATTTTATTACCTTTTCTACTAACCACATTACTCAACCAGAACAAAGCTTTAAAATAACTGCCCATCATTGTTTAAATCAGTTCAAAAACTCTGGCTGTAACTGTCCATATATAGTAAAAACTTCAAACATCAAATACCTAGGTATTCAAATTGACGAAAAATTACACTGGCAACCTCAAATCAATCAATTAGTAAGCAGAGTTAGACGTCTCATTTATATATTTAAACAAATTCGCCACACCGCTGATTCCGATGTTCTCAAAATTGCTTATTGCTCACTATGTGAGTCAATTATTACATATTGCATCACGGTATGGGGAGGTGCGTACAAATCGTCATTACTTCAATTAGAACGTGCCCAATGGGCAGTACTGAAAGTAATGCTGTGCAAACCCTTTGGATATTCTACTCAGCAACTGTATGTCGACGCTGAAGTACTAACTGTAAGAAAATTATATATTTATCGGACAATCTTAAAAAAACACTCCACAGTATTCTTTGACACTAGTATAAAACAAAAACGCCGATGGATTGATCGAATCTGCCCAATAGTCAGACATAGATTAAATGTTTGTGGTCGTCAATACAATGTTTTAAGTTCCCATCTTTTTAATATAGCAAACAAAAATGTAGATATATATGGATTTACGAAATACCAATTTAAAACACAATTGTTTAATTGGCTAATACAATTAACATACGAGCAAGCAGAACAACTGCTGAATACTCGTGAGTAACCTGCACGAACAAATACACCCTCATGTAAAATACACACATACACACAACACACCCACACACACACTAACCCACGCACGCGCACACACACACACGCACACACACACACACACACACACACACACACACACACACACACACACACACACACACACACACACACACACACCAAAATATATCTTTTTTTATCATTAATTTTCACTACTAAAACTTACTTACACTCCTTACGCACCTTTTATTCACAATATATGCATGACACCGATTTGGAGGAATCACGTTGTTTCCGGAAATACAGACTCTTTAGGTCTAGTTCCGGAAAAACAGTTCCAAACTGTACACCACTGTAATTTAGCCCTAGTTTAAACATAAAAATCGTTTGTAAATATTGTGTAAGTAAGGCTTAACAGAAAAATAAAGAAATTTATTATTATTCCCCGCATTATTATTATTATTTAATACTCCATCCACGACTCAGTCAGATGTCACTTGTCACGGACTAGAGCAGGCCTATCACGAAATTTGACAGTTGATCATTGAATGAACGAAATGAACTAAACGACGGGGACGCAACCACAGAGTACATTGAATATTGGACTCAACTATGTTGGCTGAATAGCTCCATCTCTGTCATGTTCGTTCATTTCAATCCCTATCAAACTTCGTGATAGGCCCCTAGTACTCCTAGTAGTGTAGTGTAGTCTAGTCTAGTATACAGTTAGTTATCTCACAGAGTACGGAATCACTACGTTATAAGAGTCGGCACTTCCCTACATTGTTGATAACCGAATTATGAAAGCCCTTTGTTACCAACCTCACAATACAAAACTAGAGCCAACATTATGAAAACAGGAATATTAGTCTAGGAATTGAACATAACGAATTGATTGTTTATCGATATCGATAAAAGAAAATAAATATGTAGAGTAGTGGCATCATTTAATCCTGTGTTAATTTGGTATAGTAAATAAAACGAAGCTACGGTCTCTGCATTTTTGATTACATTACATATTACATAGTAGAATTAAGGAACCTATATCCAGCAGCAGACGAAAATTGGCTCTTAATGATAATGGTTACAAAAGAACATAATGCAGCTTAGAATTAACAACTTTTCATACATTATAATTTTATTCTTTTCACAAACGATTTAATAGCCTTTGGAAAGATGTTATCCAGATGTTAGACGTTAAACTTTTAGTTTTTGTGTGGGTAGGTACACCAAATCTTCTTTTCCGCCATTTCGTGAGTTTGACCATATTCGTCATCTGCAATAGCACATTAAATGGGTTATCGATAAGTGTTGCTCATCCCTACTTTACACACTTTTTCACGTTCCCGCCAAAATTAAATCCAAGTTTATAATAAAAGGATTTTTCACTTCATTTATGACTAAATCTAAGTAGACTTGTAGTAGAATCAATGAAATAAGCAATGCTAGAGACTACATGTATAGAATTTTTCGATAAATATTAAAATTAAGACTTCAAAGCATATCAACACACCGGTCCGGGTCAATGGATATCTAGCCAAATATATGCCTGAATGTCTTTTTCTCACTCTCCTCACGCCACAAACTTCACATTTTCGCAATGATTATCCACCCATTACAATAAAACATGATTTTTGATGTAAAAAAATAATTTGCAGCATTCTTACAAAGTTTTCAAAAATTGCCACAAAAATTCACAGAGTATAAATATGTTACTCTTTGATTCACAGACTACTGTATCACCAGACAAGGTAGTCAACCTAACGGAAAGTATTATAATTTAGACGTATAAATTTAATAGACATAAGTGACTGGGTAATTTTTAGGAATAGTATGTCATTTAAATTTGGTATAGTATTTTTTTTGCAATGTCGGTACAAAGTACGTTTATAATTATGAATTGTTTTATTATCTGTAGTCTGCGCTTTATTATGTATGCAATGTCGCAGGCCTGAGTTATCTGTCTGTGGTTGGACTAATATACAGTTATCTGTGCTGTGGTTATCTGTGGCACAGAGTACATTGAGATCTGTGGTGGTGACCAAAGAGTAACATATGGTGGTGACCATGGTGGAAGTTTGGCATTGGGAAATTCTACGATAAATTTTAAAATTCTTTCTGGCTTGGCTTGGTAACTCTCAGTTCCTATATATCAATTAAATTATCTTTATACTAAAGCATATTGGCTAATCAAATTGTTATTTCATGTTTAATTCCTAGTACCCAAGTAAAGCGGTCTCCGTAAGAGAAAATATGAAATTATTCTCGAGGTGCTATTTTATAAAAAATGTCTCAAACGTATGGCTCTCAAATGTTATACAAAATCCGAATGGGGCAATCGGGCAGCACAGGTTACTATTTGCGAATGGGCGACAGGCATTCAGATATCCATTCGAAAGACCGGCTCAAGCATGTTCGTATTCATCGGACAACAAGAAGACTTTTGTAACATTTGGAAAGAAAACTGATGCAATCAAAGAAGTGCTCGAGCACAAAAAAGAACAGTTAAAAGTTACCGAACAAAGAATTCGATTGAGAGGTGTAGAAATCGTAAGTAATATTAAACATCAGAAGGAAGTAACTGGTGAAAAGTTTAGAGCGAGAAAAGAAGATTTAATGAAAGACATACTCGAAACAAAAGCTAAAGTAAAGGAGAGATTTGAGGATGTTGTTGAGGTAGGTATTATTTATCTGTTATTAAACAAGCTTTATACCAGTTGGAAGAATGTACAAATTATAACATTTCATTTACAGAAAGAAAATGTGTTCACTATCCCAAATGTGCTATGTATGACAAGGATTGCAATGTCTCCATATCTTGGCTATTCAATAATAGAGAGTGACTACAAACTAGCTTTAGGAATGATGGTGTTTGCTGGAGTTACTGATTTGGTAATGTACTACATACTAACTGTACTTCATGCCTTCCTTAAATTGATCTATTATTATGTTATTGACAACTGCTTGACCAATAATACATCCTAATTGCTTTTAACACTGACTATGGAGCCGTTTCCTCAGTTGTCTGGCTTTGAGAATCTACACACAACCACACCCTGGACACTCGACTATATCCCCATATACAGTTGCGTTTTAACAACCTATTACACAGACACTACACAAATGTTGTTTTTCTACACGCGCAATTGTGTGCATGAAGTCTAAGGTTGTCACCGTATCACATATTATATAATAGTTACTAGGTACGTATGCACTAAGTATTGACCGTATCAATAATTTTTATACACTTACCCAAGAAGTTTTTAACACTAAAAATATTAGTCGCTATTTTGTAAACCTCACCAAAGTAACTATTTTTTATTCTGTGTTGGATGGCCAGCCAGAGCTGTAGTGTCTTGCTCGCATGTTAGAGTGACATCAAGTAAAGAGAATATAAATACTATGTACATCAAGTTCCTAATTGCTGTGTTATAAAAATGTTTCAACGTGAAAGTTTTTTAATATTTTACAAACTAAGCGTTATTTATGCATGAGTATATATCGTTGTTTCATTTATAAAAATAAATTCTATAATGTGAGTATGTATAATTAGGGTTCAGAACTGGGAAATCCCGGTCTCACCGGGAATTCCCGGTTCTTTTGTCAGTACAATGGAACCGGGAAATCAATTTTGATTCTCGGTTCTTTCGGTACTTTCGGGAATTTTATTTTAATTACGCGATTCACACTACTACTTTCTTACTTATTTACTCTTTACTTTTTACATTATCTTCGTAGAAGTTTTTAACTTCTCTAAGAATCTCGGGCTTAGAAGCGACGACACTCTCGCTAAAAGTGGTCAACTTCGTCAGATGGATTGGGCCCAAATGTCGAACAAAGACTTTTGACCTCCGGTTTTGTTTGTCAGACGAGACTGCAGGGTTTTTACGTCGCTTCTGCATTAGCTGCACAGATTCATATAAAAGCTTAGACTTCTTGCTGGCACCTCGCGTCTCACAGAATTTTGTCTAGAGAGCCTTGGACTAGTCGGTGATCACTGCCGGTTTTAAACCTAGTGATCACTGAGACATCTCTAAATATGCTTTTTTGTCCATCATTATGAAGTCTCTCTTTTCTATCTATCTATCAGTTTTTGATCATAGAGTCGGGGCTTTGTCACATCCATTTCAACCGCGGGTCTTTCTGAATGAAAGAATTCATCAGAAAAAGCCCCTCTTTTTCTAAAAAGTTGACGAGCATTTTCCTCCTATGATTTCTGCTACCGTGCTTCCGAGCAGTCCTACTACCGATTCGCAGCTTGCTTGTTCTTTAGCGTTGAGATCCCCCATGACAACGTTAAAGTAGGCCTTTTGAGTGGTGTACAAGGCCTTGAAAATGTCCTCGTATATTTCCTCTACTTCATTGCCCAAGTGTGCCGAAGGCGGTGCGTATACTTGGATAACCTTATGGTATAACCTGTTGTCAGTGAGTTTGATCACAAGATACGCTACTCTTGTCGAAAACCTGGAGATTTTTAGAATGTTGTCAGAGAGGATCTTGTGGACCAAGAACTCGACACCGCCTTGGGATGGTTGTTCTCTCTCTATGAAATACATAAAATGGCCTGACTCCAGGGTAATGGTGTCCTACTCTCTCTCTCTCTTTAGACTTCACATAAACCTAGAATATGCCATCTTATGTTTTAAGCTCTTCTTCCAGTAGTGCCAACTCAAGTGTGCATCCAGCCGTAGCGTGCGTCTATTAAAAGTAGCCAGTGTCAGTCGGTTTTGGCAGCCTTCCGTCGCCATAGCGGGGCGGCCGGGAACTGGGGGACGTTTTATATCTGCGCGTGCCATGCAAGTTTTGTTTAAATGATCACCACGCGCTGGGCAGTCGGTTTGGGTGATCGCAGGACGTGGCTTCTCGCACCGGTGACGCTACTGCCCGTCACTGGCCTGGTATTTAGTTACGTTGTTCTGATTGAATATCCCGTCATGGTCGGCCGCCAGAACCTCCTTCGCGGGATGCACCACGTGCAGGAGAGGTTGGCTGGGAGCAATCAGGTGGAATTTTGCTCCCTTACATCCCAATTTTTTAATTTTTAAATCTAAACTTTTGTTCAATTTAACACCACTACCAAGAACCGAAAATACCGAAAGAACCGGGAGAACCGGTTCTTTTCTTAAAAGGTACCGAAATTCCCGGTTCTCAAAAAGAATCCGGTTCCGGAAACCCTATGTATAATAGGTATACTAATATAAGACTTTATTATATACCTACATAATAAGAACCTACATAAATTTGAACCTCTGGTGTCTACTAGTCCCAACATAAATGTATAAAGTTGGTGTTCTTCTCCCTGTGAGTAGTATTATTCTGTAGTTGTATGCATTTGGCGTCCTTGCTCAGGTTGGCGCCTCGACAGCACCAGAATCGGTGGGAGGTGAGGAAGCACCGATTGTTGGGGGGCACAGAGTGTCTGTTCTATACGTAGTATTATTATCTTTTATATGACACAACGTTTGTGTTTCGAGTAGCAGTGCAGGTGCACACACCAGTTGTGAGAAAGTTGTCGTTACAGCTGTGCGGATTACACTCCCGGTAGTCCCGGTGTGTTTTCAACTCCCGATGCAAAAGGACAAGTGTTCAATGCATATTCTATCTCTAATGTCTATTGAAACAAACCAGTAGGTTCATACAGGATTTATTTAAACTAATATTATTATTGATACATACACAAGTGATGTGTGAGCCGCACTGTAGTAGAGTCCCATAGCTGTAATGTAAATTTTGCTCTTATACCATATGTGAGTGCTCGGACTCATCTAACATTACCAAAAACTCACAGTGTGTGTTTTCAGTAGGCAACGTGTTAATAAAGACTTAAAATTAGTGCAATACTTGCAAATTGCATATTGTTGTCTTCCATTTTTAGACACACTCGATTCCATCTTGCACCCCATTGTCACTTAACAAGTGGTAAAATAGTAGTCTAGTACTTGACTGTCTGGCATTAAAACAAAATCTTAAAATCACTAATAAAAATCTTAACTTGCTAATAACTGGCTGAGTACTAAAAGTACTGCCAGTGACATAGAAATGAGTATGTTTTTTTAATCCACTTAGGTGCTGGTGCAATGCATCATCTTGGCCTTAAAGCAAGGTAATATAATAAACAGTATTGTGACTCCATAGCAACGGTCAGAACGGGCGTCTTGCCAATCAGGGATGTTGCGGATGCCGATTTTTTCACGCGGATGCGGATGTTTAAGAACCAAATATAATTATATATAGGCAAGGAAATTGACGAGCATTTGGGGGCAAATGCTCGTCAATTTCCAATGTGATTTCTACTCCAAAATCCGTGTGGTCCTATAGACGATTCGCCGCAAGTTTGTACTCCCACTTTGGCGTTGAAGTCTCGTGACAACGCTGTAGTGAGCCTTAGAGGTGGTATGTAAGGCTCTAGAGATGTCTTCATACATGCTCTCCACCTCGTCATCCAAGTGTGTCGAGGTCGGTGCGTAAACCTGGATAACCTTGAGGTTGTACCTCTCGGTTAACTTAATTATGAGGTACGCTACCCTGGTCGACACACTAAGAACTTTGTTGACTCGTTGCCTATACCGCAGTGTCTAAAGACAAAAGTCTTTAACCAGTGCGTCCTACCTGTGATGACATACGGAGCCGAGACGTGGACACTCACAGTTAGACTGGTCCACCAATTTAAAGTCGCTTAGCGAGCTATGGAGAGAGCTATGCTCGGTGTTTCTCTGTGGGATCGAATCCGGAACGAAGTAATTCGCCAGAGAACTAAAGTGATCAACATAGCTCAACGGATTAGCAAACTGAAGTGGCAGTGGGCTGGTCATATCTGCCGCAGCACTGATAATCGTTGGGGTAGACTGGTTCTAGAGTGGAGACCGCGAATCGGTAAACGTAGCGTAGGACGCCCTGTGACCAGGTGGAACGACGATATTCGCAAAGCGGTGGGCAGTGACTGGAAACAAAGAGCCGAAGATCGGGCTCAGTGACGTGACTTGGGAGAGGCCCATGTCCAGCAGTGGACTGATACCGGCTGATTATGATGATAATGATTCAATAAATCCATTAAGAAGCTGGTACGACGCGATCGCCGATCCTCTATGCTATTAAAAAAACACGGATACCTATCCGTATATCTCTAGGTATGCGTTTTTTAGGGTTCCGTAGCCGAATGGCAAAAAACGGAACCCTTATAGATTCGTCATGTCTGTCTGTCTGTCTGTCCGTCCGTATGTCACAGCCATTTTATTCCGAAACTGTTAGGACTACAGAGTTGAAACTTGGTAGGTAGATGTATTCTGTGAACCGCTTTCCGATGTTTATACAAAAATAAAAAATATATAAGTTTAAGGGCCGCATCCCATACAAGGAACTGAAACAAAAAAAAAAATTTCTTCAAACCTATACGTGTGGGGTGTCTATGGATAGGTCTTTAAAAATGACATTGAGGTTTCTAAAATCATTTTTTCTCAAAGTCAATCATTTGAAAGACAGGCGCGTCTAAAGTGGTAAAATGTGTGTCCCCCCCCCTCTAACTCGTAAAGTATGGGAGTGAAAAATCTAAAAAAACTATACGCTGTAGATCTCAATAAAAACTAACAACGAAAATTGGATGCAGTCAGCAGTTTTAGAGATATGGCGACTGCAAAGATAACTTTGTTTTTCATACAAACACTATGAAAAACAAAGTTAATTTTGTAGTTGCGAAAAATCATAGTTATGGAATACTTAACGGTGTTACGGAACCCTACGAGTGCGAGTCTGACTTGCACTTGGCCAGTTTTTTAAGTTGTGTTTCACTATTTCACTTTTTTTATTTTTTTTATATAAAAATTGTCTGAAGTACTGAAACACACAGTTACATGTATGGTTGGTTTTAACCTACTTTAATATTTTTTTAATATTCTGACGTAAACGATTGGATGACAGCTGAATGGTTCATTCCTTGTTTTTTTTTCTAATTCAAAGCGTTAAAATTATGCTTTTGCTATGTTTACTTGATAATTGCAAACTGCAATAAACAGTTATTTACACACAATTATCACTGTATCACAAAACACTCAAAACATATACACACATCTATACGTCGGATCTGCCATCAATGTTTTTGCTCCCATTGGTAATTGTCACGTCACCCAATTTCTTTCTTGTCGCAACTTGTATTACATCCGCATCCGCATAAAAATCCGCATTGATTATTACGGATGCGGATGCAATGTCCAAATCTATGCGGAAGCTCCGCATTTGCGGATGCGGATGCGAATATTCGCAACATCCCTGATGCCTATACGCCTCGAGTTCGGTACACACTCGATACACAGCTCACAATAAATGTGGTTGCGAGCAGTGACGAACGAACCGTGTGAAGGTACGGGCGTGTAATGACGGTATTAGCAGTAAGCATTTGAATTGTAAATATTTGATTGATTGAGAATATATATAAATATTATACTTGATATGGCACAGAGGAATTAAATACTATATTGTGCTGTTTATGGGTGCTTGAATTCTTCAATAACGCACCCATAGATAACATTTTTGAAATTACCTGAAAGCTCCGAACAGTAAGAGTATAAAATAATTTTTATATACTTACTAGTACGTAATTTTTTTATGTGAATATTTCGCTTTTTCCTCTACAGGATAAAATACCTAGATTATTATACTAAGTAAATAAATGGATAGGGTGAAAAAGTCAAGTAGATAGATGAAATTAAAATACTGTAGAGGCGAGCAGAGCTGCCGTATTTTAATCGCGCGTGGACGTATGGTGCGGCGTTAGTTTTTGATCTCAAAGACAGGGCCGAGTCACAATACTGTATTATAATATTACTGTGCTTAAAGTCATGTACGCTTTTGTTTTTTGTTTGCTCATGGACGGATTTCAATTTTAGATTTTTTCAGAAAATGTTTACCTACCTACACAAATCTATTTACGCAGTCCTCTTAGCTTTCACAAAGCAAACTCATAGACACCAGATTTAAACTCCTAGGACCAAGGCAACGCGAGTAATCGCTAAAACTTATATATGTCCCTTTTTTTTTGGCAAAAACCCAAACTCTGAAATGGCTACGCTACGCCAGGGGAAAGGGGAAAGTGTCAGTTATTCCATGGTTATAAGAGGACGTGGGGTCTACTGTTCTCCCAGAACTACTAGTTATACATAGATGGCGCCACCAATGCATAATTAATTAGTTAAAATGTAAAACTGCAAACCAGTAGTTCTGTGGTATCGATAGGGTCGTAATATGCTGTATTGGCCTGCTGTACAGCACCTGCGCATGTTCCCCGGGAGGTGCGGGTTCGTGTCCCGTCGGTACAGTGACATTTTGGATTGTATACCACTATGTACAAAAAATATATATATAAACACTTAAAAAAAGAAATATTTGAACCATTCTTTTAAATAAATAAAAATACATTTATTGCCCAAATACAAATAACAACATAATATGAGAGAAAAAAATTACACAATAAGCAATATTTTAGCAATTTGGGTAGACTCAGCACTGAGTCCACGCTGGGCTGATTTTCGATCTACCCCATTTAATTAAATTAGGTGGCAAACAAGCTAACAATCACCTGCTAGTAAGTGTTCACTGCACCTATGAACACCGGCAACCCCAGAGGCATTACTGATGCATTGCCGGCCCTATAAGATGTTACTGACAACTTTTTTTAATATCAGTTTTTTTTACAGTTAGATGGCTGGATAGCTCGCAACTGGAAAGGTCAGTCGACAAAGATGGGCTCGTTTCTTGACCCGCTGGCGGACAAAGTATTGATAGCAACACTATTCATATCTCTTACATATCAGAACTTGATACCTCTGTCACTGACGTTGCTCATTGTGTCACGAGATGTTTTACTGGTCATCGCAGCATTTGTCATAAGATACATGAGCCTGCCACCTCCTGTGAGTGAACATTTGTGTATGCTTTTTAGGGTTCCGTAGTCCTGACAAGGAAACCTTATAGTTTCGCCATGTCCGTCTGTCTGTCTGTCCGAGGTTTTGCTAAGAGACTGTTAATACTAGAAAGCTGTAATTTTGTAGGGGTATGTATACAGGGTTATTGGTAATTAGACCGGATCTTTTAAGGGGTGGTAGGGGATGCCATTTGCAACAATATGACTGTACATTGTGATATCCGGAAATGAATCATTTTTGTGATATTATTGTTTCTGTCTTTTTTTAGAAAATCCATTTTTATTACTTTAAAATTCAATAAAAAAAAGTTATCATTGATTTCAATTTCAATTCTGTTTGCAGTTTTAGAGAAACCATGGTACAGCTCTTAATAATAAACAATAAATATCGTACTAATGTGGATCCATCCAAAAACTAGAGGCTGTTTCATAATTTTTATTTGATAACTTTTGTAACATGCTTTACAAAAACCTTTATTTTCCCTGCAAAAACGATACTAAATTAAGTCTGCATTTTATTTAAAAAACATCTACAGGTCTTTAGCTATCCAACGAAGTAAAAAAGTTGGCACTTTATTACACAGTTGCAGAAATAATACGATTACAGAAGACCGAGAAAGGGTTTTAGATAAAGGTATCCATGAGAAGGTAGTTATGGAAGAAATACTTTCTTAAGGTAACCTAATTTCTTTTGAAGAAATAAAAGAGTAGAATTTTGTTATTAGTCTGTATTTATTATTTTTACAGTTCGTTCTCAAAATGTGAGCCCCTATTTTGAATGCAGAGACGCATACGTCTGCGTAAATTGCTTTTAACAACACTTGTCTTTAAATTAATTTTCATTTTTTCTGCTGCATTTATTATGCGCTGTTTCAGTTCTTCGATGGTTGCCACAGGTCCAGGAGTATCGTTGTACACCAAGCTTTTCATGTGACCCCATACGTAATAGTCGACGGGAGTCAAGTCGGGACTTCTGGCCGGCCACGGAATGGGTCCTCCTCTGCCAATCCACTTATTGGGATACTGACGATTGAGCCACTCACGGACGCTCAAACTAAAATGTGCAGGGCAACCATCATGTTGGTAAATCATGTTTCTGCGGGTTTCAAGGGGTACCTCACTGAGTAGCTCATAAAGTTCGTTTCTCAAAAAAAAACTCATACGCTTCCCCATTGAGGTTGTTAGGCAGGCAGAAAGGGCCGATCAATTCATTCTTAATAATGCCCATCCACACATTAACGGAAAACCTTCGTTGTGATCCTTGTAATCTTTTCTTGTTTGGGTTACCGTCATCTTTCGGGGCCCAATAATGGATATTATGATAATTTGATATTCCATCCTGATCAAATTTGGATTCGTCGGTCCATAAGATTTTTAATAAAAAATTGGCATCTTCCATATCGGTGTTTAACATGAATCTGCAAAATTCGACTCTACGTGCAGGATCTCCGTCTTGGATAACTTGTACCGGAGTCAAATGATACGGGTAGAGTCTTGAGCTGTGCACTGTGTTCCATACTTTCCATTGCGACATGCCAAGACGTCGTGCAATGATGTTTGTTGAAGTCGTCTGATCTTGCTCAAACATGCGAATTATCTGTTCCTCTTCACCCGAATTACGAGGTCGTCCACCATCACTTTGTCGTCTTTGAACTCGACCAGTTTCTCGTAGTCGCCGGTACACTCCGTCAAATACACTCACATGGGGTAAACGGCACTGTGGAAATCGAGACTGATACTCCGTTCGAGCATGTGTAGCGACGCCATTGGCAAAACCATAGCAAAACAGTATGTCCGCATACTCTTCGTTTGTGAACTCTCGAAGACGAGGTAGATGGTCGTGGGATTCCGCAGCCATGATCAGATCCTTTAGTAAAAGCCAAGTCGTCGGGTAAGCAATCAATCAAAAAGTCCAGTTCACTAGCCGAATCACAGAAAAGAAGGTACGTTATCAAGGTCGAAATTTTATCGTAATAAAGGGTTGCAAAAGAGCGTCTAAACAGTACGATGCGCTTGAGCAAACTGGGTTCTCGTTGCTCGTTCAACAAACACAAGCGAGAGGGAGACGGCCTATTCAGGATACCTTTGTCTAAAACCCTTTCTCGGATTGTCTCTACCTGAGTCTTTTGTAATCGCATTATTTCTGCAACTGTGTAATAAAGTGCCAACTTTTTTACCTCTTTGACTAGCTAAAGATCTGTAGACGTTTTTTAAATAAAATGCAGACTTAATTTCCTATCGTTTTTTTTGTAGAAAAAATAATGATTTTTGTCAAGCATGTTACACAAATTATCAAATAAAATTTATAAAACAGCCTCTAGTTTTTGGATGGATCCACTTTAGTACGATGTTATTGTTTATTATTAAGAGCTGTACCATGGTTTCTCTAAAACTGCAAACAGAATTGAAATCGGTTGATAATTTTTATTTTTATTGAATTTTAAAGTAATAAAACTGGATTTTCTAAAAAAAATACAGAAACAATAATATCACAAAAATGATTCATTTCCGGATATCACAATGTACAGTCATATTGTTGCAAATGGCATCCCCTACCACCCCTTAAAAGGATCCGGTCTAATTACCAATAACCCTGTATAAATTACACCGACAAAGTCGTGAAATAAAATTTTGAAAAATATTATTTTTAGGGTAGCTCCCCTACATGAGAACTGGGGATGAATTTTCTTTTCGTCGTATACACCATCGTGTGGGATATCGTTGAATAGGTCTTATAAAATGACTTAAGGGTTGCTAATACCATTTTTCGATTGAATGCTCCATTTACGAAATATTAAACTTCAAAATGCAATTTTTTTTATTTTTAACTTTAAAGGAAAACTATAGAGGTAAAGATAACTTTATTAGTTTAGCAGTAATAGTCGTTGAACTTGGGCGTTGGATTATTTTGTTCCAAATACAAAATCCTTAGAATAAATCCTTTAAAGTGACAAAGACGAAGTACCTAGTTGCTTGTTTTTAACGGGTAAAGACTTGCATTGAATAACGGGCTACTACGGAATCTTACACTGCGCGTGGCTCGACACGCACTTGGCCGGTTATTTTTTTAAATTATAATACGGGTTAACTTTTACAATCTGATGTGGATGAGCAAATAATAATTATAAGTACTTATAGAGAGTATTGTTACATCGCGTCGTCGAGTCGCGATGTTTCGCCAAGCTTCTCGAACAAAAATACCGTGGGAAAGAATAGACTAATTAGGGGCTATAAACACCCGACCCGACCGTTATAAAAGTAACCTTCCGGGAATTCAGACCCTAGTCAATGTACCTAGTTTTGTAGTTAAGATTGAACCTTATTCATAAGTAGTTAGAGATCAAATTAGCATGTATGGTAAAGTTGTTTACATCAGATGCTCAAAGGAAAGCCGCCCCTTTTGTTTGTGATTTTTATTGCTTTGTTTTGAACGTCTTTTGTCTATTGTTTCGAGTCAATACTGGAAAGTTCTGTAGAAATATTCTCGTCCTATATAAGACGTTGAAACCGCGGCTTGAGTCAGTCATTTCTTTGGAAGCGACAGTGAACTATCTAAGTGCGGATAGCGACCAAGTGATCGTTAAGTGTTATCAGTGAACTCGTGTTGTGAACTGTGAACAGTGAAATCAGTGATTGTGAACTAACGACCTCAGTGTGTGTTAACGGACTTTTGATAATTGTGCAATACGATTTGGACAACTACTGTGGAACATAGTGTA
Source organism: Cabera pusaria (assembly GCA_954871355.1). Classification (NCBI taxonomy): domain Eukaryota; kingdom Metazoa; phylum Arthropoda; class Insecta; order Lepidoptera; family Geometridae; genus Cabera; species Cabera pusaria. Next base: position 14,040,205 of record OX940904.1, on the reverse strand, counting down.
AATAAGTGTTCAGTGGAAATAAACGTTAATCTCATCGGATTGGCATTTTAATACCACCCCGCACGTAACAATTGGTGTCAGAAGCGGAATGCCAATCACTCCGAGGGAAGATACGCGTACTCCACGCACCAGGCGACAGGCGGAGATGGATGCAACCCTACAGAAGGAACTTGAAGCATCGGGAGGAGGAACATCCACATTGGAGAAATCGAGAGGTTGGTCCGACGAGCCTACGTGTCGACACCATCAGTCATCGAGGTTACATCGCTGCAGCACTTTGTGGATGGAATCAGGGATGGCGAGGTACGCGCTGCTGTACGTTTGGGACATCATCAGACTCTCAAGAACGCCGTGGTTCATGCTTTGGAAGTGGAAACTGTGCGACGGGACACCAAACCATACAGACTTCGGGAGCTGGTGACTGCACCCAGGAAGCCCCGTTATGGACCGACATGTTACGGGTGTGGAGAAAAAGGGCATATTCGGGTTGATTGCCCGAAAACGAAAAAGCGGGCCACAGATATCCAGAACCAAGTGGAAATGGAAGCAGTGCGAAGGGACACTAAACCATATATGGCTCGAGAGTTGGTAACTGAATCCAGGAAGCCCCGGTATGCACCGACATGTTACAGGTGTGGTGAGAAAGGGCATATTCAGATTGATTGTCTGAAACAAAGAAACGAGTCAGAGATGCCGAAACCCAAGTGGAAGAGTTCTACTTCGTGACAGTAAAACGCAGTGGAAAGGGTCATAGCAACACCGATGCCCTATCAAGAAGACCTAGTGAAGAAGATTGCAAACACTACAAAAAGGACGAGTCTCGAGAGGAAGTCAGAGTCATCAGGATGGACAGAACAGATGACGAATGGAACGGCGAAAATATGAGACAAGCACAATCGGAGGACAGTGATTTACGACCTGTACTGGATTGGATAAAGTCTGGAAATAAGCCCCAGTGGAGCGACGTGTCAGCTTGCAGCCCAATTACAAAAAGTTACTGGGCTCAGTGGGACAGCCTGACTCTGGAACAAGGAATCTTGTACCGAAAATGGGAAAACAGCAATGGAAAAGAAACTACGATGCAGGTCGTTGTTCCTCGGAGTAAAGTGGCATCTCTACTACGACACATTCATGATGGAGTTTCTGGTGGACATCTAGGAGTCAAGAAAACTCTTGTGAAGGTTCGTCAACGATTCTACTGGGTACACAGCCGCGAGGATGTAGAAGATTGGTGCAGGAAGTGCACCGCTTGCGCATCAGTAAAAGGACCGAAGACAAGAAGTAAAGGACAACTAAAATTGTACAATGTTGGGGCACCATGGGAGCGCATTGCCGTGGATGTTGCCGGGCCATTTCCTGAGACTGAAGAAGGTAACAAGTACATCATCGTAGTGCAAGATTACTTCAGCAAATGGCCCGAAGTTTTTGCGACACCAAACCAGGAAGCAAAGACAGTTGCAAAGAAGTTGGTGCAAGAAATGATCTGTCGATTTGGTGTACCGATGGAACTGCATTCCGATCAAGGAAGGAACTTCGAGTCTGCCCTATTTCAGGAAATGTGCACCCTCCTCGGGATCCAAAAGACGCGGACAACGGCAGCTCATCCACAGTCAGACGGAATGGTTGAGAGGTTTAACCAGACGTTGGAGAATCACCTGGCTAAAGTCGTGGACGCACATCAACGTGACTGGGATCAGTACATACCTCTGTTCTTGTTGTCATACCGTTCCGCTACCCATGACAGCACTGGTATGACTCCTGCAAATGTGAATTTTGGACACGAACTAAGACTTCCTATCGACGCCATCACTGGTTCCCCGCCAGATGCTCCGAAGCCTGTAACCGACTAAGTCAGTGATCTTCGTAGTCAGCTGGACGAAGTGCACAGGATAGTTCGAGAGAATAGTTTAAAAACTGGTGAAAAAATGAAGACCCGGTACGATCGTAGAGCGAATACGATGGGTTTCGAAGAAGGAACTCTCGTCTGGTTGCACAACCCACTACGAAGGAAAGGAAAAAGTCCGAAGCTGCAGGCTCATTGGGAAGGACCATACCAGATTATCACGAAGACAAACGACGTTACCTACCGCATTAAACGAGGCCAGAGAGGAAAGCCGAGGGTAGTACACATCGATCGACTTACACGATACCATGGAACAAATGATGATCGGGACGATCATAACTAAGAAGGGGATAATGTTACATCGCGTCGTCGAGTCGCGATGTTTCGCCAAGCTTCTCGAACAAAAATACCGTGGGAAAGAATAGACTAATTAGGGGCTATTAACACCCGACCCGACCGTCATAAAAGTAACCTTCCGGGAATTCAGACCCTAGTCAATGTACCTAGTTTTGTAGTTAAGATTGAACCTTATTCATAAGTAGTTAGAGATCAAATTAGCATGTATGGTAAAGTTGTTTACATCAGATGCTCAAAGGAAAGCCGCCCCTTTTGTTTGTGATTTTTATTGCTTTGTTTTGAACGTCTTTTGTCTATTGTTTCGAGTCAATACTGGAAAGTTCTGTAGAAATATTCTCGTCCTATATAAGACGTTGAAACCGCGGCTTGAGTCAGTCATTTCTTTGGAAGCGACAGTGAACTATCTAAGCGCGGATAGCGACCAAGTGATCGTTAAGTGTTATGAGTGAACTCGTGTTGTGAACTGTGAACAGTGAAATCAGTGATTGTGAACTAACGACCTCAGTGTGTGTTAACGGACTTTTGATAATTGTGCAAGACGATTTGGACAACTACTGTGGAACATAGTGTAAATAAGTGTTCAGTGGAAATAAACGTTAATCTCATCGGATTGGCATTTTAATATCACCCTGCACGTAACAGTATTATAGAAAATCCAGACTAATATTATAAAGAGGAAATATTTTTAAACGAGTTCAACTTTTGAGATGTTTGATCGCGAAGCAAGTGCATCACTTTCAATATCACGGAAAATATCGTTTGCGCGATGTAGGATCTCATACATTTAGACAATATTTAAAGAAGAGCTATTAAAATTTACGCTATCGCCATCTCTGGGTTTTATTCTAATACTATAAATGCGAAAGTATCTCTGTCTATCTGTTTGTTTCGCTTTCACACCAAAACTACTGATTCGATTTAAATTAAATTTGGTACACAGATAGTCTAGAGCCTGAGGAAGGACATAGGCATATTTTTAATGCGAAAATAGGGTTGTAAGGGGTTGAAAGGGGGGATGAAAAGTTGTATGGAAGTATCGTCATTTTTAAAGCTAGAAGTTTGAAATTTATTTTTATGGCTGTTGTTTCGATATAAATAAATATGACATTCAAAGTTTGTGAGGGGGAAGTGGGAGTGGAAGGGTGGGGATGGGTAGGGTAGGGGGAGTAGAGGGGGAGGGTGGGTGTAGTTGAGGGGGTGGGGAGAAGAGCTGGAGGGGAGGGGATGTGGAAGTGAGGGGGGAGGTGGAAGTAAGGGGGAGGGACCGAATGCGAGGGGCGGAGGGAAGGGGGGATTAGCGTGGCGTGGTACGGCGCGGTGTAGTTGGGATACGTATGTGTCTTATGTGTTAATGCTACCCAAAGACACTATTCCACGCGGACGAAGTCGCTGGCACAGCTAGTTGCTTATAAGTGTTTTTGATTGAGATTTAATATAAAACACGACTCCTTGTTTGTATATTTAGACTATATATATATATTAAGTTTTTTTTTCAAACGGTTGACATGACAAGCAAGAAATTATTGTTCTAAAGAAATAGGCAAGCCTAATATGAGACAGTGATAGACAATACACATATTAAGCCAGGTCTAGGGGCAAAATTTTACATTTTAGTATTAGGTACGATACGTGTGACTTAAGTACTTAGGTAAGTAGTTGCACGGCGTGAAGTTCGCTATCGTATATTATTTTATAGATAGCAGTGCGACATAAACCCGCACTTTACGCTTACGCTACGCTTATCCGTCCAAATCGACTATTTAAGTCACGGAAAAGCGTGCTTTAAGTTCGGGTTTAGGTCACACTGTGCTATAAAAATCTTTGGAATTTTCTAAGCTGAGGCACATATTTTCATTATGAAGTTCTAACTGTAAACATTTTCTTTCAGAGAACATTAAGCAGATACTTCGATGTGACAAACGCCACAGCTCAACTAGCTCCAACATTCATAAGTAAAGTCAACACTGCAATACAATTAGTGTTTGTAAGTTATTTCATTTTCTTTAGTAAACCAAGTAAAACTCGCTTGAAAATGTTAGTGAATGATGTCTGCCTATAACATGAACTGAGACACATTAAACTGAATTTTGATACCCACAGTAAATTATGGGTAAAAATACTTGTTAGTTGTACTGCACCTGTCAACCTAAGGCCCGGACACTCGACTAAATCCCCATACAAAGCCGCGTTTTAACGACCTCTTACACAGACACTACACACATGTCGTTTTTCTAAGGATGTCACGGTAAGAAACTACTTCATTTTGAAGTCGGTTTAGACTTGTTTGCGAGTACTTCGCTATGGTTTCAAAAGTATATAAAATACAATTAATCTCATTTACTCTACGCGATACGCCATTATAAAGACACTGGTCTCGCTGCGAACAAAGACCGATAATCCACGGATACGCGTGGGAGTGAAACAGTTGTGAAAGTCTTTGCAAACTAAAATCTTCTATACAGGGTGTTTCAGTACCGATGGATCTAACGAAGCAGGGTGGTAGAAGACCTTACTGCGCATCTATTGAACCCCCATGTATGTTCTACCATTTTGGATAGTTTGAGATATGCCATTTTTTTTTTGCTCAACCCTTTACGCTAGGGCAATATTTTTTTTTGTAATCGTAGGTAAATAATAGACCTAACAAATGTTATGATTATTATTTTACTCGAAAAGTAAATACTTTTATAACTAGCTAAAAGCCGAGCTTTGTGAGGGCTCGCGTCGTTTTTCTGCCTGGTAATAATTTTTAAGGCAGTTTTTTTTATATAAAATGGCGAATCTGCCCGACACTGGCAAAAAATCTGCCAATCCACCAACCACTCCAACAAATGCATAAAAATTGCCATCATATTATTGAATTATGGCATAAAATAAGGCATAAACATAAAGTTTATTTACTTTCTAATTTAAACTTTTACAAATTTCTAACCAAATAAATATGTTATACCTTAAATAGAAACAGAAAATTGTCAAAATTCTATTTAAATGCAAATACAAAATTTATTTATTGACATAATAAATGTACAAGTATTTTTCATAGAATCCATAGGCTCCCGAACTAGTCAAGCTGTGTTTCAGGAGCCAGTGGCTTCTCCCATTATTTTATGAAACTTAAGTATTATGTTAAAAAAATATTCACTACTTAATATGTTTATTATTATTTATATTCTTACAATGTTTGTGTAATAAAAAAAATAATAAGCCTATTTTGATACCTGTGTGTTTTTGTATGTGTGTAAAATGCTTGTATTATGTGGGAATGTTAGCGTGAGTGTAGGGGTGTGTTATTCCGTGTGTGTGTGTGTGTGATATGCGTATTAATATGTGGATTTTGTGTGATATTGTATTGAGTTTTGTGTAAAGTCTGAAAAATTATTCCTTAAAAATAAAAACTGGTAATTAGTTTTTCAGTATCATCGTAATCAAGAGATTTTAAATATTCCAGGATAATGAACTTTATATTATTATTATTTAATTTCTTAATGTTTCGTAATGTATCTAGTTTATTGTAGAGACGTGGCTCAAGTATATCAAATTTCTTTTTTGCAAATGTAGTACTAGAAGTAGGCACTGGACACTTTCCTTCTAGTATTGGTCACCGATATGTTCGGCACAGTTTTTCTGTGATATCTACGAAGACTTTCGTAAATATATACCTTTCTAACAGAAAGAACTTTAGTATGTCCATACAAAGCAGTGGTGGGATGTCTGTAAAGAAGGTAAGAAATAACCTTAACAATTGCACGTTGCGCACGCTCTGCAGTGATTATGTGAGTTTTGGCTGCGCTACCCCATGCACATATGCAATACCGTTTGAGACACTCACACAAAGCTTTATACGTTTGTAATATTAGATTAGTTTCAGCTACATTCCTAAGATATTTAAATAGTATATAAGTTTTCTGATTCTTGTAGGAAGTACTTTAATGTGTTCATTCCAGTTAATTTTATCGTCGATAAAAGCAACGCAAATGCAGTGGTCAATGAATTTTTTGTAACTTTTTCTATTATTGTAAAAGTATTTACTTTTCGAGTAAAATAATAATAATACAATTTATTAGGTCTATTGTTTACCTACGATTACAAAAAAAAATTATCGCCCTAGCATAAAGGGTTGAGCAGAAATAAAATGTTTGTGAACCTAAGCGGCGAAAGGCAAAAACAGTAAAAAAAATGTCATATCTCATAATATTATATATAATACAGATATAATGTTCAATACAATAATATTTTTAGGATGCTGTTGCGTTTGCCAAGCCATTACAGTGCTTCGGGAATGTTCGCTGAAGCCCGGACTGATGGGTATCATGCCATCATTCGAAAGAAAGTAGCTTCCCTGCGCCAGCGAGTGCGAGGCAGCAGCAACAGTATCCTGAAAATGTTTGCATCGCGAATAGACTGCCCCATACAGTATAAATGGATGCGTCTGATGATATTGTAATTCTCATTTTATTTTGTGTTTGACAAATTTCTCATGATATAATCTGTTATTTTAGTTAATAATATTTGACATTCTCAGTATTTGTATTGTAATTATTTGTAATGTAAGTATGTAATGATAATCAGTTTGTATTTACCTAATTAATTAAGCAAAAACAAAATATGGATTTAATATCTTAAATAAATGATTTAATAATAATAAACTATCCAAAATGGTAGAACATTAATGGGGGTTCAATAGATGCGCAGTAAGGTCCTCTACCACCCTGCTTCGTTTGATCTATCGGTACTGAATCACCTGTATATTTGATTACGTTATTAGAATAGTGTAGAGTTAGGTAGGGACATTTCATAAAAGATACTTGTTTAGAAAAAGTTACAAAGATAAATTTAATACCAACTTTATAACTAAAGAATACAAATGGATAGGTAGGTACTTGGTAACTAACACTAAGCAGGTAAGTATGTGTAAGTTACAAAGAACTATTTACCTCTTTTTATCCTTAGGTAATCTATAAAAACTCCTATCTTTGTCACGTTTATTTGATAAACAGTCAGTCATAAACAGCACAAGAATACCCCATTATCAAGCGTATAGCCGCCTGTACCCTTAGTACGAGTTTTCATACCAAACTTGATATCGTATATCGAGCAAATTTTGTATGAAAAACAGTACAGCGCCTCTAGTGGTTACTACACTTAACTAAATTTAGACCAATCAGGGAGCCAGAATAAGTCGAAAATTATGTGAGATCTGTCAAAAGCGTTTACGATGAAAACTCGTACTAAGAATAATGTACTCCATCTCGTTCTCGCTGCACTCGCTACTTAGCGTCGTCGCGTCATCCGCAGGCCCGGTCGACTTGCATAGAACAAACTTCACCATAGTAACTGTTTTTATTCTGTGTTGGGCGGCCAGTAGCGATGGATTAATACGCATTCACATTAATTGTTAGTATGCTAATGCTTAATTAGCAGTTAGGGTCCCCGCACACGGGCCACGGGCCACAACCACAAAACGCCGCCACCGGCATATTTCCTATAGTTTTCATACATTTTATCATGTAGCGTGTGGCGGCAACCGGCGTCACCGTGTGCGGCGAGTCCATATAAAATGTATGAAAACTATAGGAAATATGCCGGTGGCGGCTTGTGGCCGGTGGCCCGTGTGCGCCGAGGCTTAGCAAATTAAATGTTGTTGTTGACAAATTCAATCCAGCCATTTTCAATTTTGGGTCCCACACTCGCCATTTAATTTAAACTGATGATGATAGATGCCAAAATGACTAGTGAAATTAAAAGAGCACTTTTTGTATGGTAGCCATTTACCGCCCTCAATGTAGAAAATCTGTTGCCAAACATCTAATGTGTTCCGGCAGCTATCCTTGAGAGCCAGTTCCCATTCTAGGCCTAGCGTGCTACCATCCTCGACCGTATCATCACTTACCAACAGGTGAGATAGTGGTCAAACGCTAGCCTAGGTATATGATATTAAAAAAAACTTTAACTTTTCATTCGAAACACATGTCTGATTTGCAGTAACAGAACTTTTACAAAAGCAATAAATAAGCAAATTAGGAGAAAAAGCCCATTAGCAGAACTACCGCCCGATTTCGCTTCTGAGCAATGTTTACAAGCTTTTTTCTAAAATCATCACGAACCGTCTTGCACGAAGACTCGACGAGTTTCAATCTCCGGAACAGGGTTTCAAAGCGTTTACGGCACCATATAACATATCCACAGGGTGCGGCAGATTGTACAATAGAATGAGAATTACAATCGGACTATAAGAAAGCCTTCTACTCAATTTAAACCTGAACGAAATGACGGGGACGCAGCTATGTAGGCTGTATAGCTCCGTCCCCGTCATTTAGTTCATTCAATGATTTTCGTGATCAGCCCCCTGGTCTGTTCTTTAGTCCGCGTTACCAAGTCGACTAGCGATAAATCGAAGTGATGAGGTGTCTGTATAATGACGCAGCGATGACCGTATAACATAAGTACAGAACCAGCTAACTAAACATAATCCACCCGTGTCAAGGAGTGAGACAGAGAGACGTCATATCCCCGAAACTGTTCACGAATTATGTTTAAAACTCTAAACTAACAACGCAAAATTGTCTATTTATGTGCTTGTTCCTTATTAACGCAAAAACTGTTGAACTGATTTGGATGCAATTTACATACAGATAGTGTAAGACCTGGAAAAAACAAATTCTTAGTAAGTATGATATCTAGCTGAAGTCGAAACAGTATAATACAAATTGATGATGATAGATTCAAATAGAGAACAACTTTCTTATCGGCTTATTCAATCTATGTTGACCAGTAATTGGATGGTGACCCCAATACCACGTTTAACTTTTATTACAACAGCTAGAGAGTACCTGCTTTGAACGTGTCGTATAAGATAACGTAAATAATTACTGTTATACCACAGACGAGTACATTGTTGTATGTACCTAACTTTCATCCGAATTAAGTGAACATAAAATCTGAGTCATTATCTCATTTATATCCTTAACCGAAACAAATCTTTCTTGCTTGGTCGTAACATGATCCCTGGGTGCATAACAATATTTTTTATTATTGTAAAGATAATCACTTGACCACTCACTTGATGTTAAGTGATGATGCGGTCTAGGATGGTTTCGGTTGTTTCTGGAATTAGAAGACTGGAGTAAGACGAGGTGCAGGACAACATCGCACAGTGTGTTACAGAGACAATTTTTCAAACATTGGCTTTTATTGTATTATCCGATGAACTTCATCATATAAAACATTGGAGTAAAACTACCGAATGAAAAATATACTTATTTAGCGGAAAAAAAATGTTGAAATAACATCAATTTTTTTCCTGAATATGTAAAAAAAAATCTTAGCACTAAAACTAAAAACAATATAAGTTAATGTTATATGTAGTTTAAGAGTGGCATGTAAGCATCACTTTTAAGAACTTTAATGAATGTCGTAACTTGCTTAGAACCAGAGGAATTAATATATTTTGATTTCCCGTGTTATATTTTTTTCTGAAGAAATCCGCCGTAAGTTAACGCAACTATCCTATCCTGTCTTCAAACTGGCTGTCACTGAACATTATTGTAACCATTGGCGATACCTTTATATGTGGTTGGTGGTTCTAGTTAGGGCCTATGCCTACTACGATTTGTAAGCCTTTACATTGCTTATGAAAATAATAGTTTCTACCTCAAACTATCATAAAAAAAGGCAGACGGATTCGTGCCAAACACCCGAATGGACGCAAGTTCAGTAATACTAAATGCTTGAGTAATACGCTTCCGCGCTCTGTTAGCTACCAAGCGGCAGCAGGGTCGGACGCTTCCCCGCAGTATTACTTCGCAGCGTTGCTTACGTAGTAATCATGCCGTATTGTCTATGCCGGACTGAGCGCGGAAACTTATTACTCAAGAATTTGGTATTAATGAACTTGCGGTCACTCGGATATTCGGCACGAATCTATCTACCTTTTTAATGATAGTCTGAGGTTTCTCAATATGCGGTGCTATATTTTTTCCAGGTGGGCACAACCCTGGCATCTCCAGTGTTTCACTACGTAGACCACCCAGCAATGCAGGCCCTATGCGCAGCGACCGCCATCTCGACCGTAGCCTCCGCAGTCAGTTATTTAGTTAGTAAGGACACTTACAAGTTTCTAAAGAAAAAATCTTGAGGAATACATACCTACTTTTGTTTAAATATCAATTACAATAGTCTTCCATAGTTTTCAATGACAAAATGTTTTGAAATTGAGCACTCTATGTAAATATATTTATTATTAAAATGTGGCCTTTTTATAAAACCAGACCTGTTAAGGATTTAAATATATTGTTGTCTCCATCAAGGTTCACGTTTTTAAATATCACATTACACCATATGACCTAAAAGATCTTGATTTCCTTTTTGAATCTCGTAAGGTTGCAAAGGTAAAAAATAATACCAATAGTTACAAATTGAAAGTTTATTTTTTCATTCTATCCATGAATAAATTGCAGATAATTTAAATGAAAATTCGAAGATATAAAAAATATGTAGTAATATTACTAAATTATACTTATACTAGCCGAAACTTTATTTATGACGTCCAGTTTCTGTGAACTGGTCCTCGTTTAAGTATTTTATCGTAAAAGCACTAGATATTAGCGTATCTATGTTGATGCAGATAAAATTGGTACAAAAGGTTTATAAAAATAATGAAGTGATGTGGAATGTCGACTTTTGTTAGGGCAAAGAATACTGACATGTTTTAGTAAAATTGTTAGTTATTCCCAAATATCCTTACTCCAATAATTTCCTATATTATTTTTATTACTATATTAGGCTCCACATCTATCAAATTCGTTGGTGATACCATAATGATACTAAGGTTTTTAAAGAGAGGTACTTAAGTTCTGAAAAGCAACTTTTTAGCCAACAGGTAATTTCAATTTGGGCGTCGTGTATCGCCTACGAAATTGACGAATTTTAAAAGTATATGAGATCGTTCAACAAACTTACCGAATTTTGGTGGATACTACTAATCAACCATACATCGATAAGTTTGTTGATACCAAATTTCAGCCTCATACATTTTTACAATTAGTCCATAGAGAAAAGCTAATGTAGATGTGTAGACCTTCAGTAATCCTAAGGTCTGTGCTTGGACTGATGTAAATGGATGGTAAAGAATATCTTTGGAAGGCACATCTATTAAATTAGTCTCAACTATTCAAGCTTCAATTAGGATATTTACAATTAGTAGGTAAATTAACTAAATATATAGGAATCGGCGCACGCGGCAATAAACCATGAATGTATAGTTTAGATAGTTTAGCCTAGCACAATCGATTTGTATCGCATGTGCTATAACTGTTATAACTGTAGCAATCAAGGTTCATCACGTTATTACTAACTTCATAACACACTATCTTATAAATTTCAATAGCACTCATGGAAACTTTTTTCGGATATCGATCGTATTTGATTCACTTTCGTTAAATAATAGACAGTCGAGATAATACTATATAATAAAAAAAATAATTTCATTGTCTAGTTTGGAATATAATTTCGTTTTACAAACAATTATGATTGTAGCTATTTATTGTTAGTGTATTATAAATACATGTTTACTAATGGATAACTTATACAGTTAGATATTGCCTATGTATGACCTTATAGCTTAGATGATAAATCTAATTTATTTTTTTGTATCCGAATGAAGCAATGTAAATTTATTTTATTAACGGCAGCATACGCATAGTTTGTCAGACAAGACAGTAAATAGCCTTCATGTTTCTTTACTACTTGTAATTACTAATTTTCAATATTAATATTATAAACTGAAGTGTTTAGACTTGTAAATTTTATCAATACAGATATATAGACAGGAATTTTATTAGACCTGTCGGAAGTAAGTTTATTTTTATAAGTGTTTATTAAAATAAAGGACATAAGATTTCAACACTATTGACTACTTAGTAGACAAAATAAAATTCTCTGGTAAGCCAGCATGCTTCTGTTAGACTTATGCGATGTTACTACACTTTAATGTTTCTGATATGAAGCACTATTATAAAATTTCAGTTCTTACTTCAAATTAAAAACAGAAAATAGATAAACACATTTGGTCTTACTAATAAATGATACCTAAACTAATAAATGCTTAAAATTGCTCTGTCAACATCTAATTGATATAAATTATCAAACTTGATAACGAGGCAAGCCTAAATGTATTCACACTTAAGTAACATTTATAAATAAGACCTTACAATTTCTTAACAAACATTAAGGCTGAGTTGCACCATCTTACTTTAACCGTAACTATAACTATTAACCGGCGTTTTTATATGGATTCTGACATATTTTTGACGCTTGTCATAGTTAAAGTAAGATGGTGCAACTCAGCCTAAGTATTTAGCAATCAAAATTAAATACATATGGCAGCTAAGTTCTAGTAAACATTAACAAAGAATACAAATGTTTCTTTTTTAGAACTAAATCTCAATAAATAGATTGATCTCAAATCTTTGGATGCTTAAGTAAGACTACATGAATAATCAAAAACAAATATTAGGAATCCATATACCTAATCACTGATAAATTGACATGCTACTTAATAACCATAAGTAATCCTTACTAGTTTCATTGTTCCCTTTACACACAAATAATATAACCTCTCTCAATTAATTTACATATCAGTAGCAGCACAGCATAATTAGATTGTTTGGATACTTTTGCATGTCGAGTTATCGTCCAGAGTCCTCGGTTTCAGGGTTTCAAAGTTCAGATAATTTACATATACATTTAAAACTATAAATTAGTTTAGATCTTTGTTACTCCATAGTCACAAAGATACAACAAAGACAGAAGAAACACATACAAACTTCACCATGCATAATGTTATGAAGATTGTCATTATTAACCAAGTATGTAAGCAACATAGAATAATTTATCAGTGAATTAGACAATGGGTATGCAGATCTTAGAATATATTTACTGACAGAAAGCAATATCTTGTGCCTATAGGCAAACATCATTACTTATCATGACATTCTTCCAAGCATACATAATGGTATGGACATAATTTTATATTATAGGATAGGCACCAAATGACATTGAATACTAAATATCATACAAAAAATTGATAATCTTTAAAGCAATGGTCGAAAGTCACAGGATTTAAGTTATTTATTTTGAGTTCTCAGTATTCTAACCTCATTCACAATATAACCTGCACATTGAAATGTATTGAAAACTCAAAATAAAAATAAATATTAAACAACAAAAATCCTCAACAATAAAGTAAAAAAGTAAAAATCTTGTCTTAATATTAAAAATGAATTGTACAAAATGTAAACTGACACAAACAATCATTAATTTGTATAATGAAATTGATTCAAATTAAATGGTAACAGTACTAGCTCACATTGGAAAATTACAAGCAATTACAGCAATATGAATAAAATAGGTCACATTATTACTTAATGGAGATTTATCCAATATAAAATGCATGTTAGTAAATTAAAGTATGAGTATACATAATCTAAGTGGGTATTGAATCTTCAACCAACCTTGTTTATCAACTCATCGCAGATAGCCGTGAGTTCCTCGTTGTCTTTTATCTTCTGTGCAAGTGACTCTTGCAATGATGAAGCGTGGACTTCACTCTTTTTTAGCATGGCATTCAATTTAAGTATCTCAGCTTGATGCACTTTCTTCACTGAATCCAGTTCAGTATTGGCTTTGTTGAGTTGTTGCATCGCATGCTGTCTTAGAGTTTCATATCTGGCCTCCAATTTTTGAATCGCATCCGTGTTCTCCTCCACTGTTCTCTTCAGAGATTCTTCGTTGCTTTTGTAACCTTGTATGATAACTTTACACCTCTCGTACTTCGTGTGCACATCGTTAAAGGCATGTTCCATAGAAGCGAGGTGAGCGGCAGCTTCATCTCTTTCTCTCACGAGGGTGGATCTCTCCTCTGTCCATCTCTTTGCTTCTGCTTCTCTTTCTCCGATGAGAGATGATATTGTACGCTCATATTCTTCCATGACTACACTCATCTGTTTATTATTTCTCACCTTTTCTGCAACTCTCTGTGACAGAGATTTCTCTTTTTCTGCATACTCATCATTCTGTTCGGTTAATTTCTTCATTTTCGTTTCACACTCCTCTAACCTCTCTCGGAGGTCATGATTGAGGTCTCTGAGGTTCTGTGCCTCTTCCTCTTGTGCTGTTAGCAGTTCCTTGACTGCTCTCAGCTGTTCAACCGTGTGGGGATCCATGTCAGATGTTCTAGTGATGACTGGGGGAGGAGGTGGGATGTTGGCCCCAAGACTCAGGAGTCTGTCTATAGTTGCTATGGCAGGCGACACAATGTTGGGTTTCACTGGAGTTACTTTAGCCGTTGAAGAATGCTGACTCCTGTTGACAGCAGGGGTGACCACCTGTGTAGGCTTCTCAGTCAAACCACTATTCCCTGGTTGCACAGATAATTGTTGCATTGAGTTCACTATATTCTGCTCCGTACCTGACATGGTACTGTACGCTAGTTACACTCTTCTAAAATCGCCAATTCACTTTTAATTTATTTACATGGTCTCATCTGAAATGGAAAATTCCAATGACTAACAGCACATAAATGTTCCCGCAGATGGTCTTGTGTACTGAACAACGGTTGTGAACTTGTAAGGCGACAGAAGGCGACATTGTAAGGAATATAGGCAATGGTAGTAATTAAAGGTCAGCATTCCGTTCTTTTACAAGGTAAAGCACTAGGAGTGCATTCAACGAGGAAAAATAAAACGATACGAGAGAAAATAAATATATGGCTCTAGTGCAATATGTTTATCGAATGTAATACGGCCCACGTAAATAAATTAATGATAGGAACAATATAGCAATAACTGCGTTGGCTGACGCTGAGCAGACTACAGTACATACCGCACTGTCCTCGACGCACTATTCACTTTGCGAACAACTGTGATTATTATTTACACAACAAATTCTGTGTGTTTAGCAACTGTTTGAGTTTGTGTTAAGTTCAACGTAAATATTTCAACATTCCCTTTATTTTAAACTCGAAATATCTCCGACGATGTCGACGATGATGACATCAGACATGACATCCACAGATTACTATATGTGATGACATCCATCCAATTTTTTTACTCCACAGATGACTACAAACCCCTCTCTGTAGTCTGTGGACGATGTATACTATGACTATTGACAACGGGGTGACCATCTAAAAATGGTGAATTTGCCCGACACTGGCAAAAAAATCTGCCAAACCACCAACAACGCCAGTATTAAAAAAAATACATGATCATTCAAACTTTTATAAATTTCCAATCTAATACTATAAGAATCTTTGTCCTGACATACTGACTGACTGACAGACAACGCACAGCCTAAACCGCTGGTCGTAGAGACTTGAAATTTAGATGGTATATTTGTCTTGGTACGTAAGGGTGTACTAAGAAAGGATTATCCAAAATACACCCTTTAAGAGGGTGAAATGGGGGTTTAAAGTTTGTATGGAGAAACAAGATTAGATAGTCTTTTCTATTCGAAACTTCTCACAAGTGCTTTAGTAAAAAAATAAGTCAATACATGTTTCAGGATTTTTTGAAATTCCACCCCTAAGAAAGAGGATGAAATGGAGTAACAAAGTCTGAAAATCAATATTGTTTCGGATTGCGCTGAAATTTTGCATGCAAATAGTTATTATGACGATAGTTCCCTCAGAGGCATTTGGCATGCATATAGTTATTTTGACGTAGGTTTCCGGTAAGAAAGGATTTTTCAAAATTCACTCTTAAAGGGGATGAAGTGGGTTCAAAGTTTGGATAGTCATTTTATTCAAAATTTCACACCAGTACTTCTGTAAATAAATAAGAAAATACGAATTCAGGCATTTTCAAAATGCGACCCTAAGAGGGTGAAGTGGGGTAACAAAGTCTGAAAATCAATATTGTGTCGGATTGCGCTGAAATTTAGAATGCAGATAGGTTTTATGACGAATGTATCCGTTAAGAAAGGATATTC
This sequence comes from Cabera pusaria, assembly GCA_954871355.1. Classification (NCBI taxonomy): domain Eukaryota; kingdom Metazoa; phylum Arthropoda; class Insecta; order Lepidoptera; family Geometridae; genus Cabera; species Cabera pusaria. The sequence goes on along the minus strand of OX940904.1, from coordinate 14,024,019 downwards.
TTTAAACTTACCTCAATTTTCAAAGTTTCAAGATTCAAGGTTTGTATGGCGAAACAAGATGAGATAGTCTTTTTTATTCGAAACTTTACATAGGTACTTCTGTTAATAAATAAGAAAATACGTGTTGCAGGATTTTTCGAAATGGGTAAGGTAACAAAGTCTGAAAATTTGGGTTTTTTGGGTTTTATGAATATGAATCCCGATTTTCCTTAGTCACGCAATAACATGAAAACGGGTGAACCGATTTGGCTAATTCTTATTTGATGTCTTTTATGATAGGGAAAGGTTTTTATAAAAGAAAAGTTTTTAGTAAATAAAAGGAGTTTTTAACGCGGGCAAAGCCGCGGGGCACTTCTAGTCAAATATATGCCTAATAAAAATATAATACTTTTACTTTAACAGAAAATTGTCAAAATTCTATTTGTATTTCAAAATTCATAAAGATCCTTGAAATCTGCCAAAGTCTGCCACTTTTTAACCGACTTCAAAAAAAGGAGGAGGTTTCTCAATTCGACCATATATATACTTCGTCGTTTATGAACCGATTTTGATTATTCTTTTTTTGTTGGAAAGGAGATCCCAAGTGTGGTACCATGGTAATTTTATCGAGGTCTGATAAGTATCTCCAGGAAATGAAGATAAACACCTCAAATCTCTCTCAAACCTCTTATTGGAATCGTCAGCTTAATCTGCCAGAGTTAAAAAAAGTTCCAAATCTGCCCAAATGGTCACACTGATTTACTATAAATAAATAAATAATTTTATTGAGAAAACTTAGGCTTATTCCAACATAGTAAATGGTTCACCTGGAACCTAAACTAGGCTCGAGACCCGTGTGATAGGCTGCAGGCCTCTTCCGTCTGATGACAACAAATTCAGATTGCCTATCGTTGATTGATACATTGGATGGGATTTAATATAATACTATTGATAACTATAATATTATTAAATTTAATACAATTAATTCAAATTTATTATGTTCTTATTTATTAATTATTCTAAAATACTAATGATACTGGAAGCAGTATCATTAGTATTTTAGAATAATTATCTGTGCAGGGCTGCGTTCACGACCTACGCTCGGAATGCACCCAAACGCTCTAACCCCGTTCACGACCTCAGAGCGTCGCACTCGGTTGAAGCAACTGTGTCGTTCACGACCTCGGTTGTTTCACTCCGGTTGTAACGTTTTAACCATCAAATCTCTTTGACACATATAGTAATCAGGGCTGCGTTCACGTCCTCCGGAAAAGGATTAAAGACCTGCTAAAGCAACAGCTTCAACAGAACTTCTGGAGCTCCTCCGGCTTTTAAAAGCTCTGTAGTGATTCCGTCTTCTTCTGGGGCTTTTCCATTTTTGAGTTGTTTAAGGGCCATTACGATTTCGTCTTGGCTAATTTCGGGCAGATCTTCTGTGAAGTGGCGTGTTAAGGTGGAAGGCTCTAGAATCCTCAGTATCGGCATAGAAAAGATAATAATACTACGATATCGGGTTCGGGCCTTGAAGCATGCGATGCGAAGAGCTTGCCGTAGAAGTCTTCAACTTCCGACTTGTTTGCGACGACGATCCCCGTTTACGTTGTCAGCTTTGTGAGGTGGTTTCTACCCAGAGGTTGGACGAACACTTTCGACCCCCGATTCTACTCAATTGATTCTCTAATCAAGAGCGTGTTAGAGGATCGGAGGTCACGTCGTACCAGCTTCTTAATGGTTTTGTTGCGCACCTGGTTAATTGACAAAGCTGACAATGGGTCTGTTCATCTCACTTCCATTAGTTGAAGTGTTTCTGCCGAAATTTTGGGTTTTTTGCCCGTACGCTTGCTCTCGCAAAACTTCGTCCCTGCATCCCTGAGGATTTCCCCCACTTCTTCGAGTTTTCAAGGCCGCGCATCGATTTTCCAATTTTAATTGGAATGTTTCAGACTCAAAAAGGTTTGGAGTAGGTTCGGTCGGAGCGTGGACTTCATCAATCGGAATCTCTCGGCTTTGAAGTCAATATCCAGAGAGCCTCGTACAAGTCGGTGATCAATTCCAGTATTGAACCTAGTTATCACTGAAACGTCTCTGAATATGCGCCGTTTATCCGTAATGATGAAGTAAATCTCGTTTTTAGTCACAGTGTCGGGGCTTTGCTACGTCTACTTCCTATGGGGCTGTTTCTTGAAGAACGAGTTCATAAAAAAAAGCCTTCTCGACGAAATTGACGAGCATTTGTCCCCTGTGATTCCTACTCCCAAATCCGTTTGGTCCTATATACGATTCGCTGCAAGTTTGTACTCCCACTTTGGCGTTTAAGTCTCCCATGAGAACGTTGTAGTGAGCCTTGGAGGTGGTGTGTAAAGCTCTGGAGATATCTTCCACCTCATCATCCAACTGTGTCGAGGTCGGTGCGTAAACCTGGATAACCTTGAGGCTGTACCTCTTGGTTAACTTAATTATGAAGTACGCTACCCTGGTCGACACTCGACACACTGGAGATTTCTACAACGTTGTCACTGTCACATTATTACCATATAATTTTAATTTAGTAGGAGCTAGAGCAGCAGTTAGTGCCTTAACGTCTAGAACAACATACGATAACAACGATACACAACTTTAAAATAATGCATTTAAATGTTCAGGGTATAAAAACAAAAGTAGACCAGCTAGATATTTTAAACAGTGAACAAACATTTGATATTTGCTGTTATAGCGAGAAATTCTTAAATAGTAACGAAATAAATGTAATGCAAATTGAAGGGTATACAATTGCATCCGAATACTGCAGAAAAAATAAATCACGTGGAGGTGTGAGCATTTATATAAGAAATGGAATAAACTTTATGAAACTAGATTGGGTAACAAATTTGGCGATAGAGCGTCATTTTGAATGCTGTGGTATTGTAATACCTGAATTAAATGACATAATTGTATGCCTGTATCGAACACCGGATAGCAATTTCAACCTCTTTATACAAACAATAGAAACACTGTTACACAAGATATCTCTTAGAACTAGAAATAATAAAAAAAAAATATTTATACTCGGTGATTTTAATATAAATCTTCTGGATAAGAACAAAAAAAGTGATATATTTACGAACACGTTAACTTCTTTCAATTTACGAGCTATTATCACAGAACCTACCAGAATTACTAGCCATTCTCAAACATGTATTGATAATATAATAACTAATATTAAAAAATTTGAGTCACAAATATTAAATCTAGGGATATCTGATCACACGGCACAGCTTATAGTAACGAAGACAAATATTGGATTTAATGAAAAATTTTGGTACATTGAAAAAAGGCAAGTCATGGAATATCGCGAAGTATTTTTAAAATACATTTCACAAATAAACTTCAATGATGTTTATAACCACGACGAACCAAACAGAGCTTATAAAACATTTATGGAATTGTTTTCATTAATATTTGACATGTGCATTCCGTGCCTCAAAGTCAAAATTACTCACTTAAAAAAGCCGATTTGGAAAACGAGGGGTATAATAAGATCTAGTAGACAAAAAAGACAAATGCTTAAAAAGATTCAACAAACAAGGTGTCAAAACAGTAAAATTAAGTTTAAAAAATATTCTAAAATCTTGAAAAATGTTATAAAACATTGTAAAAAATTATCAAATATCCGATACATAAACAATAGCAAAAATGATGCAAAAGCTACGTGGAATGTGATAAAACAAAACACATCGTGCACAAACGATATTCGCACCACCATAGATAAACTAAAAATAAACAAAGAAGAAATTATTGATCCGACCAAGATGTCGGCAAAAATAAATGATCATTTTCTTCTTCAAAATATATCCTCAATAAACACATTTTCAACACCATTTGTTGAACATTTATCCCCAGCAAACTGCTACTCTATTTTCCTACGTCCATCTGACAAATCAGAAATAATAAATATAGTTCGAAGCCTAAAAAATAAAAAGTCTGTAGGTTATGATCAAATTCCAATTCAGATAATCAAAGATAGCTTAGAATATATAGCCGACCCACTTATTCACATAGCAAATACAATGATACTGTCTGGAATTTTTCCAGATGACTTAAAAACGACTATCATAAAGCCACTGCATAAGAAAGGTCAAAAAGATGATATAGCAAATTATAGGCCTATAGCACTATTACCATGTTTCTCAAAAATATTTGAAAAAATTATATACAATAGACTAATATCATTTCTTAACTCACATAACATACTTAGCTCTCACCAATTTGGCTTTCAAAAAAAGAAAAACACATCTCTAGCCATTTTTAATATGCTTAAACAAGTATGGGAGCAAATAAACAATAAGAAAGATGGCGTGGCGCTTTATGTTGATTTGTCAAAAGCTTTTGACTGCGTTGACCACTCAATACTCTTAGCTAAATTAGAACACGTAGGCATTCGTGGATTGGCTTCAAGTCTCATAAAATCGTACCTAGAAAATAGGAGACAGTCAACCATGCTAGAAACTTACAATAAAGACACAAAATGCATAGAAAAGGTTTATTCTAAATTCAGTAATCTGGTCGTAGGAGTTCCCCAGGGCAGTATTCTTGGGCCTCTGCTATTTTTAATTTATGTAAATGAATTACCTTTAGTCACAACACATCTTTGTGTTATGTTTGCAGACGATTGTTCAGTATTCATAAGCAGACAAAATGATAACCTTTTAAACTTTAAAACAGAAATTAATAACACCCTAAAAAAACTTATTGACAGTCTCAAAAATATCAACCTGAAAGTAAATATAGCCAAAACTAAACTTATGCAATTTAGAAATAAAAGACAAAAACCACTTCAACTAGATATTAAAAATAAAAATGTTCAAATAGAGTATGTTAATGAAACTAATTTTCTTGGAGTAACTCTTGACTCAAATCTAAGTTGGAAAGCACACATATGTAAAGTTAACTCCAAGATCTCTAGATATGTGTATGCTTTATCAGTGCTACGATCGGTATCTTCCGAAAATATTACTGTAAAAGCTTACTATGGATACGTTTTTCCTCATCTTAGTTATGGAGTCATGTTTTGGGGAAATTCAACAGAAGTAGAATCAACTTTCCTGTTACAAAAAAAATGTATTAGAAGCATATATCATCTAGACAGTACAGAAACCCTACGAAATATTTTCAAAGAGAATAAATTTCTTACTTTAACCTGTATATTTATATATCAAATTTGTTGTTTTGTTAGAGACAATAGTAACTTCTTCTTCGAAATTAAATCTAGTCGTTCGAACATTTTACGCTCAAAATATAAACATAACATTTATCTGCCCCAAGCTAATAACACATTATATCATAAAAGTTCTTATTTTACTGCAATTAAGATTTACAACCACCTACCATTAAATATTAAATTGTTAACGAATCCACAATTTAACAAACAATTAAAATCTTGGTTGCTTACTAAGGGCTTTTATACCTTAAATGAGTTTTATCAAAATTAATTTTGCTACTCTAGGTATCTATTTTTCAATGTATAGTAACATAGTATTTATTACTAAGCATACCTATTTGTAAATAATATTACGTAAGTAGAACTAAAATTAAAGATACTACATATAGTTATTAGCTTAGATTCATAAATACTATTTATAATATTGTACGCCTGAAAAGGGCAAACTGTTGATACCATGTAAGGAATTTACCATCTACTTGTACACAGTTTCAACAATAAAGATATTTTGATTTGATTTTGATTTTGATAACTTATCAATATACAGGATGCCCGCCCCAGAAAGTAGTGTCGTCAAGCCAGAGGCCACAAGTCCTTCTGGCTGTACCCATAATCAAAGCTAAGTCCAAAGGTAGAACCTAGGAATAAAAAAAAACGGAAACATTTCTTCAAAGCAGCTATGAGTGTGTCTTTAAGTCAGTCAGTCAGTATGTCAGGACAAAGATTCTTATAGTATTAGATAATATATACACTGACGGACCCATAAACTGCATTAAAGTTCAGGATTACTTTCAAATTATTAAATGGTCCTTTTTGGTATATAAAAGATACAAACATGTACTTAAGGATATGATACTATGCTGTTATGAAATTAACGAACCAAAGTATAGGTTTCAATTTAAAATATAAAAAGTTTACTTTTTTTTTTTTATTCGTTATAGTCAAGCGTTTGACCACTATCTCACCTGATGTTAAGTGACGATGTGGTCGACGATGTAGCACGCTTGGCTAGAAGATACCTATTCACTCGCGACTTGAAGACCCCTAGATGGTACCTTTCCGGAAACACAGACTCAGGCAAGGAGTTCCAATCCCTGGCGGTACGTATGATAAATGTGGAAGCAAATCGCTTCGTTCGGATTGATGGAATATCCACCATGTAGCGGTGGCGTGTATCAGTACGTCTGGTTGTCCGATTGAAAAAAGGTGATGGGGGAATAAGTTCGTGCAGTTGGGAGGCACACTCTCCGAAATGTATCCGATAAAAAACCGATAAACAAGCAACTCTGCGGCGATGCTCTAAGCTTTGGAGTCTTCTGCTAATGAGCTCGTCATTGTTGATTAGCCTCTTAGCTCTTCGCTCAATTGCCTCCAACGCCTCTAGTTGGTATTTAGCCGAACCGTCCCAGAGGTGAGAACAGTACTCCATACATGATCGGACTTGTGCTTGATAAAGATTGAGCATCTGTCCAGGTGTGAAGTACTGCCTCACTTTCGCTAAAACACCAAGCTTTTTGGAGGCTACTTGTGCTTTTGATTCGATATACGAACCAAAATTCAACGTTGGAGTAAAGGAAATGCCAAGGTGCTCAAGGTGGTTAGTTAACGGCACGGATACATTTCGGAAAGTAGGAGTCAGATGGAACTGACTCCGTTTTGCGGAAAAAAGACACGCCTGGGTCTTAGTCGCATTGAAACTGACCAGGTTGGCTTCGCCCCATTCGGAGACTGCCTTCAGAGACAGATTCAAGCGCTCGACTATCGCCTCTCGAAGACACTGGATATCTGCACCACTGGTGCGTGCTCCAGATATGTAGCTCTCTACAACAGTGCTATCGTCTGCGTACCCAAATATACCGGGCTTCAGGAGATCGTTAATATGTAGCAGAAAAAGTGTTGCAGAGAGTACCGATCCTTGAGGAACCCCGGCATTGATTGCCAAAAGGTCGGACGAGCAGCCTTCAACGACTACTCGAATTGACCGGTTCCTCAAAAAATCCGATATCCATGCACAGAGACCAGTGGGCAGTACATACGATGGAAGCTTGCTTAGTAAGCTGTCGTGCCAAACCTTATCAAAGGCTTTCGAGATATCGAGAGAGACAGCAATGGCTTCTCCGTGCTTCTCGATGGCCTCACTCCAGATGTGCGTGGCATACGCTTGAACATCCCCAGTGGATCGATTTCGGCGAAATCCGTATTGTCGGTCGCTGAGGAGGTCGTTCGCTTCTAGGTATGCCAGCAGCCTGGTGTTCAGTACACGTTCCATAGTCTTGCAGAGTATGGACGTGACCGAGATTGGCCTGTAGTTGACAGGGTCAGCACGACTGCCTTTTTTGGGCACGGGCTGCACGTTAGCTTGCTTCCACGAGTTTGGTACTCGTCCAGTTGTCATCGATAGACGAAAGAGGCGTGTTAGTACAGGAGCGAGTTCAGGTGCACAGGTTTTCAGTACTATGGCTGGAATTCCATCAGTACCACTGGCTTTGTTCACGTCAAGATTCTGCAACGTTTTATGGACCTCCGTCTGACGAATGCGTATTTCCGACATGTGTGTCTCGCATCCCGATTTCCGACATGTGTGTCTCGCAAACACTTGGTTAACATGTTTATTTCAAAGACGTATTGAACATTGATGCAATTTATAAGTCCGTCAGTGTATATAAATCTACTAACCATATTTAGTATATACTTAGTATAGTTATTAGATAGTGTGGATTATATCTAAAGCCGGCTGGAAAAAACCAATTTAGCGAAGCAATTTAAGAAAGTGAAAATTAAGGAAAATGCATTTGTAATATGTTAAACATTTTATTGACTAAATATTTAAATTAATGCACAACAATTAAACACCAACTATAAATTTATCTGTTTTGTACATTTCGTAAGCGAACTCTTCTTCGTGCGTGGGGTCGAATTCTAAACCTGAAAAAGAAAAAGGATATTTTCATCGATATTGATCGATATTTCATTTGATATCTCCACGCATTCCTGAGAAAAAGTGTCTTGACAGACGGACATAAAGAAAGATAGACGGACAGACAGTCGGGCGGACAACAAAGTGATCCTATAAAATCTATCTATCCTATCCTATTCCTTTTTCCTTTTGGGATACAGAACCCTAAAGATACACACACATCGCCCCAGCAGCTTTGAAGAAAAATTGTGTATATTTTATTGACGACTAGCGGCCATCTTCGCATTATTAAGTAAAGAATTTTTGTGTTTTACTATATAAGAAAGAAGAAAACGGCTGAACTAGTTTAGATGTAGGTAGGTATAAATTTTTTTTTTAAATCTGGAAGTGACCTTTGGTGTGGCAATAGCTTAGAAATTGGAAACTAAAAAGGATTTCGAATGTTTCCATTGTTATCATCATCACTTCTGAGATACCTACATAGTTCTAAATTGAAAAATCCTTACCAACATATTCAATCTCCAAATTGTATCTACCCTCGATCTTGTCGCCACAGGAAATGCCGAAGTGAGTCACTCTGTCGAATCTGAACCTATTCTGTTTGTCTTGAAGTCGCCCTTTTGATCCCATCACGAATTTGGAGAAAGGAATCTGTAGGTATTAATTAAGATGGTTTAAATACTAAAAGAAAACCGGCCAAGTGTGAGTTAGACTCGCGCACCGTGGCTTCCGTACAAACTTGTCAAAACAAACTTAACTTTGCAGTTCGATCCCTAGACCGATGCCTATAGTTAATGAACCAACCGCAAATACTAAGTTTGCAATCGTACATTCGTTTTTTAGGGTTCCGTACCCAAAGGGTAAAACGGGACCCTATTACTAAGACTCCGCTGTCCGTCTATCTGTCTGTTCTATCTGTCTGATCTGTCTCATTAACCGTTATAGTTAGACAGTTGAAATTTTCACAGATGGTGTATTTCTGTTGCTGCTAGAACAACAAATACTAAAAACAAAAAAAAGTTAAAAATTAAAGGGGGTCCCCATACAAACAACGTGTTTTTAAACGCCATCTATCTAATTAGTTTCGGCAAAATGACATAGATGGCGCTAGTAAACGAGCGCCCCGTCTTTCTAGATCGCGACCAAACCAAATATCCATTCTTGGTAATATCAATTAATCAAATATATGAGGTTGAAACTCTGTTATGTTTCGTATTGTACGGAACCCTCCCTAAGTGTGACTCGCACTTGGCCAGTTTTTTTTTTCTTATAAGATCGTTTAAAAATCTAAAAGAACCGACTTCAAATGCCGCGCTATTAATTTTCAGTGCCAAGTTTGAGGTGTTTATCTTCATATCTCTAGAGATACTTATTTAGATGTCGACAATGGTACCCCCAACAAAAAAAGAATCATCAAAATCGGTTCATAAACGACGAAGTTATCCGCGAACAAACGTTTAAAAAATTATCATCATCATGAGCCGGTGTCAGTCCACTGCTGGACGTAGGCCTCTCCCAAGATGCGCCACTGAGCCCGATCTTCGGCTCTTCTTTTCCAGTCACTGCCCACCGCTTTGCATATGTCGTCGTTCCACCTGGTCACAAGACATCCTACGCTACGTTTGCCGATTCATATGACCAGCCCACTGCCACTTCAGTTTACTAATCCGTTGAGCTATGTCGATAACTTTAGTTCTCTGGCGAATTACTTCGTTCCGGATTCGATCCCGCAGAGAAATACCGAGCATAGCTCTCTCCATAGCTCGCTGAGCGACTTTAAATTGGTGGACCAGTCGAATTGCGAGTGTCCACGCCTCGGCTCCCTATGTCATCACAGGTAGGATGCACTGGTTAAAGACCTTTGTCGTTAGACACGTTTAATAACAAAAAAAACGAATTTACTATTAAAAACTTATTATTTGCGGTTGGTGCATTAACCGTGTCTAGGCATCGGTCTAGGGATCGAACTGCAAAGTTAAGTTTGTTTTAAACCTAGTATGACAAGTTTGTACAGAAGCATCGGTGCGCGAGTCCAACTCGCACTTGTCCGGTTTTATTTATCATACGAGCACCTGCCCGTTGTCTCACCTGATGTTAAGTGTAAATACGGTCCTAGATGGAATTGTGCTTGTCTGCATTGAAAGACGGTAATGAAATGAGGCGCTGGACAACCGACTTTAGTCCAATCCACAGCACAACACTATCCCAACCCAACCCGTTTTCCATGTGGCTGGCATGGAACATCACGCGGAACTCGGCGAACCGAAGCGATCGTTCGAGTCGTGACTCGTAGAAAAGACAGGTTTAAGGAGTTTAAGGAGTGGCCTAATCGTACCACCAGTGGTCACTCTGGGATCACGTGTAGTGTAGGGTAGAAAGGCCAACGGACCCAGGACACGGTAATATAATAAACAGTATTCTGACTCCATACTAACGGTCGGAACGCGCGTCATGCCTACGCGCCTCGAGTTTGGTACACACTCGGTACACAGCTCACGATAAATGTGGTTGCGCCGCAGTGACGAAAGAACCGTGTGAAGGTACAGTCGTGTAATGACGGTTTAAACAGTAAGCATGCGAATTGTGAATATCTGATTGATTGAGAATATATATAAATATTACAAATAGTACATATATACAACTTAAAACTATATTAAGATAAAAACTATTTCAACTGATATAAATAAGTAAAATGTTATGAATAAAAAACAGAACCTAGGTCGCAGCTGTCTGCCGGTAAAGTTCCCTAGTACGTAATTTTTTTAAGGTGGATATTTCGCTTTTTCCTCTACAGGATAAAATTCCTAGATTAATCTATACTAATATTATAAAGAGAGAACATTTGTATTTTTGTATGTTTGTAATGATTTGGCTCAAAAACTACTGGACCGATTTAAAAAATTCTTTCACTAATATATACAATGGACTTTCGAAATGAAAAAAGGCTATATATTATCCCGTTTAAATCAAAGGTACATTCGTGGAGACCTAATTTGCAACCTAAGTCGACAAAAAAACGGTCGAAAAAACACGTTTCTTACTAACGCTGCTCAATTGAAAACAGATGGAAGAATATTTTCTATGGAAGAGTTGTACAACTTAATAAGACCTACAAAAAAGTCAGCGACAGCGTATGTCTATCTCTGAAGGTTGACTCACAGTAACCATTTTAATCTTTAATTTTTTGTTAAAAAATATTACTTAACTTCCAGGGCTATTTTCAAGTATATAGTATTAATCCGTATCCAAATAATTAATTAGCTTGGCAACATATTATAGATTAAAATTGTCCTTTACAGTATATAATTCTAATGAAAACTCTAGAAGATATCACGGATTTCACATACACGCATCGCAAAATTAATAAAATATTTGCAGTCAAACCACAGAATAGGTCATAGTTACTACGAAAATATTATTATAAGCTTAGCTTTTCTGTAGATCCCTACCGATCGCAATCAATTTGAAGTCAATATAGTATAATAATATGATCTTTTGTATAAAATAAAAATGATCTGATATATGATATATAATATTTTTCGAGTCACCTTCGGGCAGTCATACAAACAGCATCGCGCAAGCCTAGCTGGTGCTTATTTTAATAATTACTGTGTAAATAAAGTGCAGTTAATCAAGTGCTATATATCGTTACAAAGCTAAAACAAAACCTCACATTTTCGTTTAACTTTCACATTTGTGGATTAAGAAACAAGTGAGTACGGAGGAGAAACATTTTTTTAATAATTGCAAATCACTGTGATACTGACCTACGACAACTCGCTGATCGCCGCTGTGACGTCGTGGCCACAGCTGATAACGCACCGGCCCGCAAAGCGCCTACTACTCGTACAGTTACGGTCTATTGCCATTAAATATTATAAGGCGTTTAATTGCTTTTCTACTAAACCGTTATGGAGAAAGAAAAGTGTAACGGCTGTAAGGGCGTAATCTCGTCCAAATACTACATGAGTTGTCCTGGATGTAATGAAAAATACGATCTTCCATGCGCTAATTTATCACCAAAACGTTTTAAAGGGATGAATCAGGAGAACAAACACAAATGGAGATGCGAAGAGTGCCGGAGTAAGCAACCCAAGACTGGGAACTCTAATACTCCTGTGCGAGGTCAACCGCAAAAGGATGACTGCTCCCATAATAGTGCGGCCGCCACGGATTTGCTCTCAAACGTCACCACGCGGAAAAAACTAGAACCTACCTATATTACGGAAGAGAGACTCCTCGAGATCATGACGTCAGAAAGGCAAGCTATGAGAGCAACCATCGAGTCGTCAGCCAAAGGACTGTCCGAGCAGCTGAAATTTATAAATGAACAATGCTCAGGCTCTAAGGACTCCATATCCTTTGTTAGCCAACAATATGAAGACCTAAAGAAGGAAATTAACGAATTAAAGAAAATGCTCGGCGCCAATGCAGCTGAAATGAAGCAACTCAGGGAGGAGAATAAAAGCCTCAGAGAGGACATGAACGGCTATCTCAATCGCATCAGAGCGCTGGAGGAAGAACAATTGAAGCAGCAGCAATGGGTGAGGTTACAAAACTTGGAGATCGTCGGCGTTCCTGAAGATAAAGAGGAAAGTACCATAGACGCTGTAATGAAAATTTCGGCATTTATCGGCGCGAATATCCAACCGAGCGACATCGAGTTCGCGCACCGGGTGCAGCCGCGGCGCGCCGCTAGTGCGGCCCGCGCGCGCAACATCATCGTGCACCTGAAGCAGCGCGCCACCAAAGACCGCGTCCTTGCCGCTGCCCGGAAACACCGCTCTCTCACTACGAAAGATGTGGGCATCAGGGGCGAAACATCTAGAATATTTGTGAATGAGCATCTGACAAAAGAGAACAAGATGCTTCTAAGTTCATGTAAGCAGAAGGCTAAAGAAGTCAATTATAAATATACATGGACAAAAAACTGTCGTATTTATGTCAGAAGGAACGATTCATCGCCCCCGATACCCATTGCCTCCCAGGCGGATCTGATAAAAATAGCGTAAACTATTATATAAAATATCTTGACTGCGTTATCTATCACCATAGTAATAGTATTCACTATACTATATATAACTTACTAAAACATCTCGAATCTCATTATCAATTTATTACGAAAGATACTATAATATTATGCTACATACAATACTCACAATTAACTAAATATACACCATACACACACATCATATTCAGACACACTGATACACATCATGTTACTAAGAAGCATAGTTGTACTTGTAATCGTATAACATGCAATAAATATTGCTTTACAACAACATGCTACACTAATAATACGTCACTTTATAACAAAAATATAACACATTATAGAATATATTTACAATATTTTAAGCAATACATTAATAAAACAATAATATTTACATTTTTTGACCACTTAAGTTGCTCCATATTGGTACCTGATTTGCTATATACATACACCGTACATAAGATATCTTCGCTTGCAGAGTACTTCACAAGCGAACAATTAATATACCTTAAGTTTAAACGTTTCTCTAAATTACAGAGTTACTTGGCCACTATGCATGAAAAAAAGAATACTGTCAATTTGGAATGTAGGAATATTATGGGATTAATTAATTATTTGCATGACTACCTTTTTAAATATTTTAATGATGGGTAGCACACCACAAGAACTAACCCTGTTATATCAGAATGTTAGGGGATTAAGGACAAAAACTAACGATTTCTATAATAACTTATTATTATGTAAACATGATATTGTAATGGTTACGGAAACTTGGCTGTGCGATGGTATATTTGACTCTGAGCTCTGTGATGGTACTTACAGTATATTTCGAAAAGATAGAGGTACCTTGGGAGGGGGAGTTATGCTACTATGTAATTCGCGACTGCAAGCTCGCGCTAGACCGGAGTGGGAACGTGATGACCTTGAATGTGTGTGGGCTACTATACCTTCACATGTATTAGGTTCTTCTGGTGATTTACATGTTGCTGTCATATATATTCCCCCAAACTCGATGATACCGACACATGTACAATCTTTTCTTGATACAATCTCCGCCATTAATATTATTAATACATCGGATCACTTGATAATTGCTGGTGATTTTAATCTACCTGGTATCGATTGGAGCTCAAGTGAGCCGATAGTACTTAAGAAAGGTTCTGTTGACATTCAAAACTCTGCGTCTAACCTGATCGCTCAGACAATGTTCGTTGGTCTATCACAACATAATAAACTGGTAAATACTCATAACCACACCCTGGATTTAGTTTTTTCCGACTTTTCAGTTGAAATACAAAGATCTACATTATCATTAGTTAAAGAAGACGCCTTCCATCCAACTTTCTCGGTCAATGTAAGGGACATTTTAATAACACCATTTAGGCCCTGTCCACGCACTACATATCAATTTAGAAGAGCCCATTACGATTATATAAATGAATCGTTAACTGAGCAAGATTGGTCCTTTATTAATTCTGAAACAGATATTGAACATGTTGTAACTCAATTTTATTCAATATTAAATGATCTAATTTCTATTCATGTTCCACAAATTCGTAGTTCCGGTGAGAGAGCCTATCCAACTTGGTACAGCAGGGCTCTGATAAATGTTATTAAAGAAAAAACTAAGGTTCATCGAGATTGGAAGCTTTACAATAACCCAATTGATTATAATGACTTTTCAGCACTTAGATTTAAACAAAAACTTATGCAGGGCGAATGCTATCAACATTTTATTAATTTCTCTCAAGCGAAGATCAAGTCACACCCAAAATTCTTTTGGACTTACGTAAAAAGTAAAAGGCAGAATAAATCTAACTACCCGCAACAAATGTATTTTAATAATATTGTTGTCAAAAATCAAAAAGACATATGTTCAGCGTTCAATGATTTTTTCCAAAGAAATTTTAGTAAACCGGCTAATCAATATGGGTTCTCGTCCTCAGAAATTAGTTCACATCCAAATATAATTGACACAGTTCAGGTAACTGAGCAGGACATATTGAAACTAATAAAAAGTGTTGACATCACCAAAGGTGCTGGAACGGATAAAATACCACCATTATTTTTTCTAAAGTGTGCAACATCCCTTGCTGTACCGATTGCCTTGATTTTCAATAGATGTATCCGTGACGGCTATTTTCCGAAAGTGTGGAAGCAAGCACACATTGTCCCTGTGCATAAGAAAGGCCAAAAATGTTTGGTTGAGAATTACAGACCAATATCTATTCTGAATGTATTGAGCAAACTTTTTGAAAGAGTTGTACATGGTCACATATATCCAATTATTGCTCCTCTTCTACCAATCGAGCAACATGGTTTTTTGAAGGGTCGCTCTACAGCAACTAACCTTGGAGTCTTTATTGATAGTGTACTTAGAGACATGGATGGTGGATCGCAAGTAGATGTGGTTTACACGGACTTTGAAAAAGCATTTGACCGCGTTGACCACATCATACTACTGCAGAAACTTTTTGAGTTGGGCATTCGTGGCAACTTGCTGAGATGGATGGAGTCATACTTGCGCAATCGATCTCAAGCAGTTGTCATCGGTGGATTTCGTTCCGATTTTATGGAGATTTGCTCTGGGGTTCCTCAAGGCTCGATTTTGGGTCCTCTCCTGTATGCATCTTACTTGTACGATATTGGTAGATGTTTTCAACATGCAAAGTTTCTTATGTATGCGGACGATACAAAAATATATATGAAAATAACGAACCCGCATGATTGTATAAACCTGCAGTCTGACTTGATCAGGATGGGACAATACTACTCTGACAATCGTTTAGGTATAAATATAAGTAAATGTCAATATATCTCTTTTACGAGAAAGAAAAAAAGTATTGATTTCATTTATCAAATTAATAAAATAGACTTAAAAAGAGTAGACTTAGTTGTAGACCTCGGCATTAGGATGGATGCTAAACTTTCCTTTTCCGATCATGTCCAGCATATTACTAATAAAGCTTACAAAAGCCTTGGTTTCGTTTTGCGTGTCAGTCGTCCCTTTTCAGACTTAGGTTGTTTAAAACTATTATATAATTCATATGTAAGAAGTGTGCTCGAGTATTGTTCCATAGTTTGGAATCCTCACTATGTAACATATAAAGAAACCATTGAAAACATTCAGTATAAATTTACAAAACTGCTAAACTATAGATGTTATATTAGTCCCAATGATTACGAGGAGTCTTGTGTCCACCATAGGTTAACTACACTTGAAAATAGAAGAACTCTCTCTGATATGGCCTTTCTGCACGGTATATGCAATGGATATATTGATTGCCCCGAACTCTTTCACAAGATCATGTGTTTTTGTTGTCCAAAAAAGCGTACTCGACACACTAGACTGTTTGCAGTTCCTCACTGTAGCACTCAATATGCCCAAAATTCTGTCGCCAAAAGATTGCAAAATACTTATAACCACAAATTTAGGCCTGTTGATCTATTCTGTAATAGTAAAACAAATTTCAAGCGTGACATACTCAACATTCTGAATCAAGGCATTAGCCCTGAATGTCAGTCCTCAGTGTGACTGGTGACAACAACTTTAATGTTATGAAAACTCACATAGACACACACATGCACACACATAAACATATCTACGCACACAAACGCACATGTATATACTTTTTTTATCATTATTTGTATTATTTCTATGTAGCTTCTAATCGCATAACATACACACTCAGACACATAAACTGTTTCTTTAATTAAATATGTATATCATACTACTATATATATATTATAGCTAATAGTATAAATAATGTATGACTGTCTACAGAAAAAAATATGTAACATTAATAAAAAATAAATCTGTTATTGGCCTTAAGTACCACAATATCATTGAAACTATGTTAATTAAGGGCTGTGGATTTTGTTAATAAATAAATAAATAAATAAATAAATTTTAAACCACCCCGAATGATCTATGTATAATCTTTTCATTAAAAGCATTCCAATAACTCTAAACACAGCATTTAAAATCTGAGCTGTAAGTTGGTAAGGATTTGAGTATTCTGTAGAGTCCAGGAGATGTCCCAGCATCAGGTCAATGCTTCCATGTTCTTACAATATCGCCAACGATATTGTAAGAACATGGAAGCATTCAACGAAGAAGATTTTCGAATTGATCAACCTATTCAAGTTGATTAAAGCTCATAGTTTTATAACGATTGAACGAATTTTCATGAATCAAAGCTAAGAATACTCTCGATGAAGACATCTATAAAAAAAACTGTCAATAATAAAATCAAAATCGGTTCATCCGGTTGGGTGCTGAGATGCTACAGACAGACACACAGATAGACACGTTAAACGTATAATACCCCTACTTTAAATCAAGACGGTTAATCCGGTTGGGTGCTAAGATGATACAGACAGACACACAGATACTACGTTAAAGTATAATAAATACCCCTATTTTTGCGTCGGGGAACACCGTAAGGTTACGGCGGCAGATGTTCTCCTTGGTGGTAAGCTACTTTTCAACCGACTTCCAAAAAGAAGGAAGTTCTCAATTCGTCTGTATGTTTATTTTTTCTTTCTTTTTTTGTGTGTGCGAACGCGATTACTCCGTCAATTGTGAACCGATTCGAATTATTATTTTTGTAATCGGTAGGGTACGTTTTCAAGGTGGTCCCATTGTAATTTTATTGAGATGTGATAAGTATCTTCAGAGATATGACGATAAACGTCTCAAACTTGCTACTGAAATTGACTCGTGGGGCATTGAAGTCAGTTGTTTTAGTTTTTAAACTATCTTAATTACTGGTAGATTTAATGATTCCACGAAAACCCATGATTCATGAATGCACATAAAACTTTCATTGAAAGGTATATAGCTAGGATTAGAACCAACGACCTTCGGGTCAGAATCAGGGTAACTATCCTTTACGCCAAAGGGCCGTCCAATATCACTACGTAAGTATTATAAAACAATGTACATCACTGCGTCTGTCTGTCTGTTCGCAATAATCTCAATAGCATCTGAACGGATTATCATGCGGTTTTCACCAATAGCCAGAGTGTTTATGAGGAAGGTTTAGGTTTTAGGTGCATAATTCGTTAAGGTTTTGTGTAAATTGGTTGACATATGACGATGATTGTTAAATACGAGTATGTTCGTATTTTATATTCGATGCAACAAACTGATGCAAATTTTGTACTTAGGCATATATGTTCTACCCATGCGAAGCCGGGCGGGCTGCTTGTAAATAAATAAATGGATAGAGTGAAAAAAGTGACGCACGAGTGACCTGTAGTCTACGCTCGTGTTAAAAATAGACTAGTATTTAGGTAGTTTCCTAGGCAAGGCTATGTCCTTACTTATGTATTGAGCTGCTTGCGTATATTATTGAATTCGACGAAATAGCATTATGAAGTTATTAAGAGAGTAATAAATGGCACGTACCTACATAATAAGATTGACATTGTAATCTACTTTTCGATTAAGATATGGAAGTATAATAAAAATGTAGTGTCATATTTTCACAACAAATTTCATTTTATTAAATAAAAAATATAATATTACAATCACAAAAAACTAGAAAGATCATCAAGTAGGTACTGTAGGCGGGCAGCCCTATCGCGCGTGTACGTACCGCGCGGTGCCACCACTTGCCGCGGGGCTTTAGCTTTTGATCTCGAGGACACACCGAGTCACAATACTGTATTATAATATTACCGTGCCCTGGAAGACGACGATGTCTTTCCCTCGGGTGACAACAGACGAGGGCCCTAAGGTAGTCAAGTAAGTAGTCAAGCAGAGATTGATCTTCTTCAAGATTTAAATTCTCTCATGGCTCGAACCTTACACCGAATAAATAAAATAAATTTCAGCAATTATGCTGTCGAGTTCTGGCATGGTGATCGGTGCCCTGAAAACGAGTTGGGATTGTGGCACAACGTGATTATTTTACAGCTAAGCGACAATAGCCCAATGGATAAGGTGTCGGACTGGCGATCGAGAGGTCGTGAGTTTGATTGCACTATTGACGTGAACCCATTCCAGACACAAGCATATTTAGCTTAGTTGGAGGGGTTAGAATACTAGTAAAGTGCAACCCACATTGCTAAAAGCTAAAACTTATAAGCTAGCGACGACGACGAGCGTTGACGTTGTACAGTTACTTTTTAAAGTGTTTGTAAATACCTACATCTGTATTCTTATGTGCAATAAAGTGTTAATCTATTTCTCTATCTATCACCTGTTGGCAAGTGACCATGTGGCCAATGTAGCACGCTAGGTCATAACTATTATATAATCTGTGGCTAGGCCTAGAATGTGAAAATCCTACTATGTAATAGGTACTCATTGTAAATTGTAACAGTCTGATTTTCTCATTCTATGCCTATTTTTAGCAACAACAATGTTTCCAGGTTAGTTCCCAACGAATCACACCCATCCCAGTGTAGTAGTGTAAGTAAGTGTCCTGTCTTCCAAGCACGACTCCTTTTAATTAGACTGCATAGTCACGATATCAGGCGAGATAGTCGAGTGCTTGTCTTAGCGGAATAAAAAAAAACCTACCTTAGCAACCTGCCAGTAAGGTCCACCCCTCGTGTATAACACGTAGTGGTAGATATCATTCCACATGATATCATGGTACCCCTCACAAGATATGTTCAGTAGATAAGATCGTCCGTCACCTCGAACTTTCAGCACAAGTGTATTGTACAGGTGCCAATCATATGTGGCTGCGCGTTTGAATGATTTCTGAAATGTAAAGCGGTAACCGTTAGAGATTTTGATAGGAAAGTAGCAAGGACCGAAACACGATTTAACTTTATTTTTTACGCGACTACTACAGTTTGATTTAATTTTATTTTCGGGTCTGATTTTGACCGGTTATGTATGTAAATGTTCATCTGTTCCCTCATAACTTCCTAGGTCCTAAAAATAAATCAATAAATAAGGTATCGTATGAAGCGCCTTTTCTGTCCGCTGGTAACTGACTATATGTCACATTAAAATTAGATGTGGCGCCCACTAGAGGACATAAAGTCATTAAATAAAATAAATCTTTTGTTAGTTTAGGCCAGTTAGGTATCAAATCAAATGATAGGACTTCATTAGCAGATTTTAAAAATGTGTACAGTTTGACTGGTAAAAGACTATACATATTGAAGTAGGCCTAGCGTGTTCACCATCTTCGACCGCATCATTGCTTTCCAGCAGGCGAGATAGTTGTCGAACGCTAGCCTATTTAAAGCCGGCTTTTCACTATGGAATATAATATAATATATATTATATGTTGAGATATAATACTTTATCGCTCGTCATACATTTTGTACGAGACCGTTTCCACTATGCTATAATTTATATTACATCCCAAATTATAAATATTTTTTCGACCGATTGAGCGATATTCGAAGGTTTATATTTTACCTCACCTCCCCGGACACCGCACCTCCCCCTGCCTCGCCCTCAGTTTTTTTTTTGTTTTTTATTTTTATTATGGCTCCACAAAATTTGTGTATTTAACTAGTGTTTGAATGAAACCATAGACAACCAAAGCTGAACTATATATCTTACAGTGTGAACAGCAATCCCGGGATGTAATACATAGCTCAAGATGTAATTTACATTATATCCCATCGTTAAAAGCCGGCTTAATACTATAAGAATCTTTGTCCTGACATACTGACTGACTGAATGACAGACAACGCACAGCCTAAACCGCTGGTCGTAGAGACTTGAAATTTGGAGGGTATATTTGTCTTAGGGCCGATTTCACCAGTGAATATAAACGCGATCAGGTCGAATTGAACATGATTTTCGTGTTTAACTGAGATTAATACGGCATTTTGCATTTCACCACTACAAACTGAACGCAGTTACATTAAAGCGAGTTCTAATTCTGAACTACCGATTTTGGACGTTTAGCGCTCTTGATCCCGTTTACACTGTTAACAGCCACTGTCACTCGTATTTTCCGCGTTCGTTTCCGTGTCCGTGCATGGCATAACAAGACGAGACGTCTTGTTATTTAGTTATTAAAATCATAAATATTTTAATTCCTTGGCCTACAATTTAAAATTCGAAATTCACGATTCAAAACACAAAAATATATAACATGCACGGAACCGAATTTGATAATATTAATTCGTCAGTTTGACAATGCCAAAACAATCTGATACCAAAGAGAATATAATACTACGTTAATATGATACGACAGCTCGTATGACGACATTTACGTTCCATTGCGCGCATGGGAGGTGGTGAAATCAAGTACGCGTAAATCAAGATCAACAACGACGTTTGAACACGTTTTAGTAGAACTTAGTTCGATAAATCTCGATTAGTACCATAAATGGTGAAATGGGGTAAATTTTGTATGGAGAAACAAGATTAGATAGTATTTTCTATTCGAAACTTTACACAGGTGCTTCAGTAAAAAAAAAAGTAAATACGTGTTTCAGGCTTTTTTATAATTCCACCCCTAAGAGGGTAAAATGGGGTAACAAAGTCTGTAAATCAATATTGTTTCGGATTGCACTGAAATTTGGCATGCAGATAATTATTGCGACGTTAGTTCCCTCTGAGAAATGATTTCAAAGTTCGTATGGAGAAACAATATCAGAAAGTTTTTTCTATTCGAAACTTCACACAAGTGCTTCAGTAAGTAAATAAGAAAATAGGTATTTAAGGCTTTTTCGAAATGCCACCCCTAAATGGGTGAAGTGGGGTAACCAAGTCTGAAATCAATATTGTTTCGGATTGCGCTGAAATTTGGCATGCAGATAGTTGTTTTGACGTAAGTATCCGATAAGAAAAGATTTTTCAAAATGTACTCTTAAAGGGGATGAAACAGGGGTTCAAGGTTTGAACCGATTTGGCTTAAACTTCTTTGATATCTTTTATGATAGAAAGAAAGGTTTTTACAAAATATTTTAATAATATAAATGTTTTAAGTAAATAAAAGAAGTCTTTAACGCGGGCGAAGCCGCGGGGCACTTCTAGTAAGATATAAAAATCATTTATGATCGTACAAAAAGATAACCAGCCAAGTGCGAGTCGGGCCACGCGCAGTGTAGGGTTCCGCAGTAGCCCGTTATTAATGCAAGTCTTTACCCGTTATAAACAAGCAACTAGGTAAGTACTTCGTCTTTGGCACTTTTAAGTATTTATTCTAAGGATTTTTGTATTTGGTACAAAATTATCCAACACCCAAGTTCAACGATAATTACTGCTAAACTAATAGAGTTATCTTAACCACTATAGTTTTCCTTTAAAGTTCATGAGATGCACTATTATCACGAATTTTAAAAATTTGCACTTTAAAGTTTAATATTTCGTAAATGGAGCATTCAATCGAAAAATAGTATTAACAACCCTTAGGTCATTTTAAAAGACCTATTCAACGATACAGCACACGATGGGGTAGACAACGAAAAAAAAATCATCCCCACTTCTCATGTAGGGGAGCTACCGTAAAAAAATATTTTTCAAAATTTTATTTTACCACTTTGTCGGCGTAATTTATATACATACCCCTACAAAATTACAGCTTTCTAGCATAAACGGTCTCTTAGGAAAACCTCGGACAGACAGATAGACTGACAGACGGACATGACGAAACTATAAGGGTTCCTTGTCAGGACTACGGAACCCTAAAAAAACCGACTTCACAAGCCGTATTAGTCAAATTAGCCAGTACCATGTCATCAAGGTATACAAATGCATCGATTCGAGTTTACGATGTTTATATCCATATCTCCGCAGATTATTATCAGATCTCGATAAATTTTGAATGGGACGAAACGGGAGGCATTTTGCTCTCTCTCATTTTATTGCAATCTTTCAAACAAAAAATAATAATTTTTCAAATCGGTTAAGATCTGAGGATCATGAGAATAAGATATGAAGCAAACATAAAAAATAACAGTCGAATTGAGAACCTTCTCTTGTTTTGTGTGTAGTTGGTTAAAAAACCTTACACCCATGCATGTGGTAAATATAATACATACCCGTAATCTAGTAGACCTCATTGCAGCGTATCCAGCGTTCTTGATCTTCCCGTCTTTAGGCACCCTCGTGTCCAGGTACCCATGGAACAGGCCTCGACCAGCGCTGCTCATATCTAGCTTACAAGTGCTGTAACCTTCATTGTGATCGCTGTCACACGTCGTCACGAACTTAGTTAACGCTTCGGGCTTATCGAACAGCCAGAGAACATCTATCTCTCCTGAAAAAGGAGATTCAATTCTTTAGTAAGTAATAAAAAGTATATTTGAGTCAAATGTTAAAGCACAAGGTACCTAATTGGTATCTAATCTTTAAGCGGCAAGGACAATCAATTCTTTAGTAAGTATAATACTAAGTATATTTGAGTCAAATGTTAAAGCACAAGGTACCTCATTGGTATCTAATCTTTAAACGGCAATAACCCAATGGCTAAGGTGTCAGGCCTGGTCATCGACGTCATAGCACTTGACGTCGATGGGCCTGGTGATCGAGAGATCGTGAGTTTAATCCCACCCATTGCACTATTGATGTGAACTCAATCCAGAGACCAGACACAAGCCCACCGATGTTACCCCAACTGAGCTAAATATGCTTGTGACATTGTGAGTCAAGACGATCACGGCAAACTGATTAGCGAGATTTCTTGTTTGGATGGTTGATAGGACCATGGCCAAATAAGTCATAATAGCCCTGTAGGTAGGTACTGTAAGTCACATGGTGTGGCTTGATGTACAGGTGTGTGGCTACCGACTAGCGATATTTGATAGACGTGAAGTCATAATAATACGCCCTATAGGTAGGTACTGTAAGTTACATGGTGTGGCTTGTATGTACAGGATGTTTGGCTACCGAACCGACTAGCGACATTTGAACAGCAAATTTCATCAACAAGCTACCCTTATAATAGAGTTTTGGGAATGGCCATCTTATTTTTTTTGTATTTAATTTTGACCTGTATGTAATCAAATAGCGTGGTGACCAAGGCTCTGTAAGCGAAGCGTAGGACGCCTTCCAGCTAGGTGGAGTGATGATAAACGCAAGCTGGCTGGCCAGCTGGACGAATACTGGCTGTTAACATCGAGGTGTTGCTGTGCTGTTAATGATGAAAATGGTGATGTAATAAAATCTTGTATCTTTGTAACTAGAGGCCATACAGACACAGCTCAATCTTAAGATAATAATAATTACTATCAATACCTAATACAAAAGAGCGTTAAATTTAGACCACAGAAAATTAAAACAAAATTCAAACCTAAATCTTGCCAAAAATCTACCTAAATCATTGACATTGTTCAATGTATCGGAAAGTCTTATTGCAAGCTCGGCAACTGTTTACATGTTACAGTTAGGCTGAGCGCAGACTATAGACAAAACAGTCTTAACGGTCTGTCTCAAGACAGTTTTGTCTATCACCCTGCGCACACTGCGAACAAAACTTTTTGGCTGAGCGCAGACTATAGACAAAACAGTCTCAAGACAGTTTTGTCTATCACCCTGCGCACACTGTTACTGTTGTGAAAAGTGGTTGGGAGTTGTAGCAGACTATTTTGTTTTTTTTAGGTTCCGTAGCCGAATGGCAAAAAACGGAACCCTTATAGATTCGTCATGTCTGTCTGTCTGTCCGTCCGTCTACAGAATTCGACTACAGAATTGAAACTTGGTAGGTAGATGTATTCTGTGAACCGCTTTCCGATTTTTATACAAAAGTAAAAAAAATAAAAGTTTAAGGGGGGGCATACCATACATGGAACTGAAACTAAAAAAAATTGTTTTCTTTAAATCTATACGTGTGGGGTGTGTCTATGGATAGGTCTTCAAAAATGACATTGAGGTTCCTAAAATTATTTTTTCTCAAAGTCAATCATTTGAAAGATAGGCGCGTCTAAAGTGGTAAAATGTGTGTCCCCCCCCCCCCCCCCCTCTAACTTTTAAAGTATGGGAGTGAAAAATCTAAAAAAATATATGCTGTAGATCTCAATAAAAACTAACAACGAAAATTGGTTTGAACTAGATACAGCCAGCAGTTTTTGAGATATGGCGACCGCAAAGATAACTTTGTTTTTCATACAAACACTATGAAAAACAAAGTTAATTTTGTAGTTGCGAATAATCATAGTTATGGAATACTTAACTGTGTTACGGAACCCTACGAGTGCGAGTCCAACTTACACTTGGTCAGTTTATTTTAATTTACATTTAAGCAAAAATTTGGCTACAATCTCACATGATGGTAAGTGATGATGTAGCCGAAGATGTAGCACGCTTGCGTGTGTAAATGTGTCAATAAAATGTGTCGGTTGTGATGTATTCCAAGAATAGGTCACACTGTGATTTCTTCAAATAAAAATCATGTTTTTATATGAAACGGCAATTTATTGTCTTAACAATTTCTTCCTCCAAAGTTCGAATAACAAATTAAACTATTAATTATCACTCTCTCAATGGCACGTTATACATGTACAGTATTTAATGGCAATATCCTTATTATTTTAGTATAAGCTGCCATCATAGTTGAAATAAATGCCATGCCATACCTAACTAAATATTCTAGGTGACAACTCTTAATTTGTTAGGTATTTGAATCCACTAACATACTTAAATAAAATATTACATTAATAGGCGAGTCTTGTCCGTAACATAATTTAAAATATGCATTTATTTTCTTTTTACTAGTAATCAATAGAGTTATTGTTTTGTATGTGTTTCAAATAATGTTTAATGGTCTTAAAGAAGATTGTCCACTTTGTATGGGCCTCCACGCTGAAATGGATGGTTTGTCGGGATGGCCTAAAATGGACCTGTTAAGTAATTATTTACAACATTTACATTCGTTAATCAGAAGCCTATGAAGATCTGTTAATTTGATTTCCATTACTCTAGAATCAGTTTTTAGGCTCTGGAAATTATTATTCATGATCACAGACTTACGCAAAAAACTTTCTTTACAAAAAAACTGTGGTATCAATTGTCTAAAGGATTTGCATCTGTGCTAATGCTTATATGCGTTAACGTTAGCAATAATGTCTAACCATGCGTTAATTAAACTCTTAATTTTTTAGGTATTTGAAGGCATTAAATAAGATTATTATTATATATTACTTAATGTGTCTCAATGAGTTATTAGATTTTTTTATACTCATGAAAAACATTGTCCACTTCGTATGGGCCTCCACGCTGGACTGAGTGGTTTGTCGGGATGGCCTAACATGGACATGTTAAGTAATTGTTAATAACATATAGATTAGTTTATCAAATCAGTTTTCATACTCTGGAAACTATTATTCATGATCACAGGCTTACTCAAAAATACTTTCGTTAAAGAAACTGTGATATCAATTTTCTAAATGATTTAATATTTATGCTACTGCCATATCTGCGTTAAATATATAGTAGTATAAACGTGCAACTATGCATTAATTAAGGCATTAAAAATGTGCGTTGGCTCATTTAGGTACAACACCATCAAGAGTTAATTCCAAACGCAGTAATGTGTTAATAACAGCTTCGGATTCGAAACGCAAATTTCTGATTAGAATTACTCTAAAAACAAAAATAATGTCATTAGTAATGCAGTTTATAAATTAAAATGTTGGCTATATTTACATAATGCGATAAGTAACATGTTAATTTATGCATTAAGACAGAGATTGAACAGTAGCATTAGAGATGAAATCAGATTCTACCTATCATGGTGTCTAATGGAATAATTATAAATCTATCTACAACCTCAAACAATTACAATCGTAGAGATCAACACTATAATTTTCAGTGAAGTTAATATAAACATAATAAATTGTCAATAAAAAGAATGTGAAATGTCTTTAATCATAATTTTAACAGTCAAGATAAATTAAGTGAAGAAGTCGTCAATACCATCACAAAAAAAAACTAAACAAACATAATTGAGATTCATCACAGAAATTCTAAGCATCAAGCAATAGAATAAGAATAGCTTTAAGCCAGGTTTCCAGTTCTTAGCTATATTATTATTTTACTGTTATACATAAAATCTAAAACAACAAAAGCCTAAAAATGTTCTATGATGTTCACTTAGACAGTTTTATGTGTAGTTGTGAGACTTAAAACAGACTTTAGAAACCTGGCTTCATAGGTATATATCCTAAAAACATCATAAAGTTTATAAAAAGCACCAGAAATGCTAAAAGCTAAACTTTAAAACAAAATGATTATGAATAATTAACGGACTTCATTTATAAGCTGGTCACATATCCTAGTGAGCTCCTCGTTGTCCCTCACCTTCTGTGTGACTGACTCTTGAAGAGAAGCTATAGTAATCTCATGCTTCTTTATTGTAGCATTCAACTTGGTAATTTCAACATTATTGCTTTTCTTCAAGTTATCTATTGTTTCATTTGCTTTAGACAAGTTTTCTGCTGTAACTTCTTTTAGATTGTTGTACAGCGAGTCATATTTCTTCATCCCTGCTTCAAATTCAGCTAAAGTTTGCTCAAAAGTTTTCTCCCTTTCCTTGTTCTCTAGTATGATGCTTTTGGCTCGCTCATATTTAGAAAGCAGGTCATTGAATGAACTCTCCATACTAGAAAGATGGGTCAAAGCTTGGTCCCTATCATATGTCAAGCTTTCTATAAGTTCATGCGTTGATATTTTATCTCTCTGTTGCTCACCTATCAGAGATGATATGGTTTTCTCATATTCCTCCATAACTATACTCATTTGTTTGTTAGAGATAATCTTATCGTTGATCTGTTGGAGAAGCTTATTTTCTCTCTCCAAAAGATTTTGTTTTTCGTCAGTCAATTTCTTTACTTTTGATTCTAGTTCTTCAATGGTTCGAGAGTGTTGATGTTTATCATCCTGAAGTAGAGATTTAAGCTCCATGTTTTCTTGTCTGAGAGTGAGAACTTGTTGATCTTGTTTATGTAGAATCTGTCTGAGGGCTTGTAGCCTGTCTCCATCATGTGATCCGTAATAGCCATGGTTACTATGACGAGGGCTCCTGGGAGCTGCAGTTGGTGGAGTGCTGCCAGAGATGCTGATGAGCCGTTCTGTGGCAACATGACTAGGAGTAAGGATGGCAGACACACTGCGAACCAGAGCTGGAGTCGAGCGTACCTGGGCTGTATTAGTTTTACTCACTTCAGAGTTAACCACCGGAGGCACCACTTGCATAGGTTTATCCTTTCCACTGGAATGCAATGCTCCTGCAGATAATGTAAGTTTGGGGGAAACAACCTCTGTGAACTCAGAGATGGCACTACCAGTTTCATATCCCCCATCAGCCTCAGTACAGTCCGAGACTGTTTCTGTTACTGAATTTGAGGTTTCTAGTTTTCTTGCATACAATGGATCAAATTTAACAAATAAACTCTCCTTGCCCCTGTCAACGAGGTTATGATGGCGATTGGACTCGGCGCACTTGACGAGGTAGTCGAGGCTGTGCGCATCTATGAACATATCGTCGTAGGCCGGCACTTCGTGCATCGTCACATCGCTAATGCTGTCGAACTCTGTGCCGGTGAGCAAGTCGCTCGTTATATCCGATTGCTCCACTATATCCTTTTTCTTCGGCGACAGGGCCATGAGGTCTCCCACTGAAGACACGGGAGTCACAAAACTATCCTCTGACGCTATAGTGCTAGCCCTCGCTGAGAGCATATCGATTTCTTCCTTCTTTTCGATTTGACCGAGTGAGACGCGTCCGAGAAAGTTCTGTAAGCGATTGTATATGTTCGTCAGATTACTTTCGTCGCGAAGCGTAGGACCTCTCGGATTATTTGAAGACAACATCCGAATTTCGGGTTCGTGTATTACTTGCGGTGAACGATTCCTTCAAAAATAATAAATCAGTGCACTTTAAAAGTATCCACACTTGTTTAGCTATCTATGTAGATTTTGACTTTATAAAATAAAACAAAAAGCTACATTTCAGGTTTGCATTCAACGATTTCAACGGACATTTTATTTTTGAACGAGTGTCATGTCATCATGAATGTTGTGTCAACTCAACTTGTCAAATCAAGAAAAGTCAAAATCAACTTTAAAGTTCAATCGAGTTGGCCGCGAGCTACAAGTAAAATCGACTAATATTAAAAAAAATCGATTACAGTCAGAGCGCACACAGCGTTGCGGTACTTTTATTCTACCGCACGGTAGAATAATAGAATAAACTGTATACTTATCCTTACTAATATTATAAATGCGAAAGTAACTCTATCTGTCGTGCTTTGACGCCAAAACTACTGAACTGATTTAAATGAATTTGGTACATAGATAGTCTAGAACCATACAAGCTTTAGTTAATTTACACTATAGTCGTATATAATTTAAAACATATTGTACCTACTGCTATAATAAAAATATATATATCTATATATTTGTTAAATAACCCGCCCCTGAGCGCTCCGGGTGCAAAGGTGCCCATCACACTCGCCGCATTTCCACGTTGAATGGCGATGCTCATCCTTTGCACCAGGAACGAGCCGGAGCGGGAATCACCTGTACTGTCCCTAAGCCTGTGACCTACTTCATGGACGAACTTCTTGGCCTCTGTGCCCCAACAACCCAGGGTCTCCACTGCGATAGGCACGAAGTGGTAAAGCGGCTCCATAGCAGCGTACTTTAGCCTCTTTTTACTAGCCGCGTCTTCTGCTGCTGCTGACGGGGAGTGGACGGTGCGACTGAGGTGGCTGGCAGCTAAAGTGCTAACGCAAGTCGCGTCCCAAACTAGGAACTTGCCGTTTTTCCAAGGCACCAGAGTCAACCCGTCCGGCCTCTTACCGTCAGATCTGCTCAGACCTGGAGGCTCGAGCACGCAGGGAACGTTTGCCGATATGAGGGCTCTACGGACTATGTCATTCAGCGCATGGTGACGAGGAAACCTCCCTGTGCAACGCCGACAACTCAATGCGTGATTGCCATCGGCCTCCACCATGGAACCGCAGGTGCATATGTGGGGTTCACACACCTTGCAGCCCAGACGGAGAGCCACCGCCACACGCAGAGAGTCGTCATCCAGTAAAGTGCCCAGGTAAGGTGAAGGCAGCGCATGTAACCATGCACCGGATTCAAGCTGTGACACAGCCCGCAGTCTGGCCTTATCTGCTCCCGTGGTACCCTCTAATAATTGCTCCTGGAGCCGCTTCGTCCCTACATCGTCCCATGCCCGCTGAACGTGCTTCAATACTGGGATAGTCGCATCCGAATTGAAGCTAGACCAAGCTGACAACGCGTCAGACGCAAAGGGAATGCTCCCCCAGTCACCATTAGAATTGAGTAAAACAGTGACCAGGTTTGCAACCCCATGCACCGACGCTAGAAAAGCTGGCAGGCCAACGTCACGTACGCAACGCACCCCAAGACCACCATATCGGATTGGCAGAGCCGCCTGACTCCACTGATTTTCATCTAGGGAGACATTAAGGACAGACTCCACCACCGATTTTAAGGCATTATCAAATGAAGATACTTCCTCAGGACACAGCCAGGTAGGGGTGGTACGCAACAGGTATGTGACTTTTGGGAGAGCAAAGCACATGCGTAACATGATAATCGCAACGTGTGCGGAAAGATCTTTTAAACGTTCGTGTTCAGTCTAGAACCCAGAGATATGGCAATAGGCATTGGCTACATTTTAATGCAAAAAAAGGGTTGTAAGGGTGTTGAAAGAGGGGGGTTGAAAAGTTGTATGGAAGTATCATCATTTTTAGAGCTAGAAGCATGAAAATTATTTTTTAGGCTGTTGATTCGATACAAATAAATATGACATTCAAAGTTTGCAAAAGTTTTACCCTCAGGGATGTAAAATAACAATAGGGGAAAATAGAGAATGAATGATTGTATGAAAATATGTAAGGTTTATGTGTATGTTCTACTGAACCGATTTAAATGAAATTTGGTACACAGATAGTCTAGAGCCTGAGAAAGGAAATATGGTTCTTTTGCGAATGCTAATGCGAAAAAAGGTTGTAAGGGGTTTTAAAGGTGGGGGAGGGGATGAAAAGTTATATGGAAGTATCGTCATTCTAGTTCTTGTAGTTCATTCTAGCTCTAAAAGCTAGAAGCTTTTAACATATTTTTTAGGCTGTTGATTCGATAATATGACATTTCATAAACAAATATGACATTCAAAGTTTGTAAAATTGTTACCCTCAAGAGTGTAAAATAACAATAGGGAATAGGGGTGAAAGTGTTTATGGAAACATGTAAGGTTTATGTGAATGTTTTATAAGTTTGCGACAAGAGACAAAATATTAGAGCTATTCTGATGTAAAAATTAACTAAAATGCAGTAGTGATTAACGATAAATATTAAAATTAATCAAAAAGATTTTATTTAAATAAAAAAGGTTTTATTAACGTAAAAATATGACGTTAAATATGACATATACAACTTGAACATAGTCATGCCACCTAGAACTAACTTCACGGTGTAGAATTTAGGTGTTGGTGTGCGCGCACATCGTACCACCTAGAACTAACTTCACGATGTTAAATTTAGGTGTCGGTGTGCGCGCTCATCGTAAAAATTCACTCTCATCATTTTTCTCTATCGCGCCAAAAGAAGTATAAATTTAATAAAAAAATATGCTTGACTATATAGGCTAGCCTTTGACCACTATCTCACCCATTGGTAAGTGATGGGTTGGGGGTTTCTAAACGATGTTTATCCTTCACCGGAGGGTTACTGTGAAAAGCGCACATACATTTTCGATAGAATCCATTGGTGCATGGCGGGGATTGAACTGGGAACATCTGGTGTCGAAGCCGACCATTCTCCGACTACTCCACTGGGCCCTCAATATAATGAAAAGATAAGTAATGATAAATTTCACAAACTGTGTATAAAATAAAGATTTGAAGTATTGTACCATGTTATGCATTGTACCACCGTCAACTTCTTTTAACAATTTCTGTCCATCCAAAGGTTGTCTGGCAGAGATCGCTTCAAGCGATAAGACCGCCCATTGTATTGCCCCTATTAACTTAAGTAGATTAATTTCGGTTTGTTTCTTTTTAAGTTGGTGTACAATAAAGATTTTTTCTATTCTATTCTATTCTAAAACCTCGCCTTTGGTTAAAAATATACATTATACATACGGATACCAATCACTATTTCGCATGCATCATGATCGCTTTTGGGAGTCTGAATAATCACAAATCTGTATAACTAAGGGGTAGATAATCGAGTGTTAGCTGTTTACCAAAATTTTTTAATAAATCTTATAATATTTTTTTAAGACAAACAATCACACTTGGCCACTATCTCACTAGCTGTAAGGTGAAGATGTATGTTTGATGTATTGTAATATTCATAAATTAAAACAAAAACATGCGCAGGACTGAAAATCGAACCAATACCTTTTCTATACTAACTAAGCCCTCCACTTAACCATTCTACCAAGATAACTTCTTCAAATTTAAGCATTCATTACTTGTTGCTTAACTTACTCAGTGTAATGTTAACTCAACAAAAAGAAAACCAGCATACAGTGCATATATGTTATCTCTATTTGATGTTTACCAAATGCATCTGACGCTACATTTCACCATTTTATTTGTCTGTGGTCTGGTTAAGCATGGGCTAATCTATGCCGTACCAGGGCTGCGTTCACGACCTACGCTCGGAGTGCACCCAAACGCTCTAACCCCGTTCACGACCTCAGAGCGTCACATTCGCTAAACGAGTTAGAGAGAGAGGTTAGAGCGTTTTGTTGCACAGGTTGCACTCCGAGCGCAGGTCGTGAACGGAGCCCAGGCCTGTCGCACTCCGCGCTGTAGCTATGAAACTACAAGTACCTCCGCGCACCCGCTCGGGTGCAAATTCAGTCAGTTAAGTGTCACGCGCGCTCTCGATCGGCCGCGCGCCTTACTTGTACCTACTTCATTATTATATTCCTTGCTTACGATATTAACATACAAACATAGTGTTCAGTATGTCTAAACGAAGGGCTACAAAACTTTGCGTAGCATACGGATGCTTAAACACCAACGGCAATGACATTACATTTCATACACTTCCTAAGAATCTCGAGAGACATTAATAAACTTAATATTATTTATAAGTAACGTAAATCTAGGTACTTTTTGTTTAACGATCCCGTCGTTTAGTAGTAGGTTTCAACTTTTTTTCGCCTAAAAGTCAATGACCTTAAAGATCGTTCACTGTAAGTAGACCTCCCGGGTACTAGTGGCCGCCTTCTAATGCAGGGTCAGTGTATACTAGTTTTAGTTCAATACTTATATCAATTGAACAATAAAAGAAGGGGATAGAAAATGACAAATTTTTTTGCCTCTTTTTAATTTTATTTGTTAATTTTGTCGTCGCGCTGCACATGTTAGTACTTATGTAAAAAGCAAAGAATGTAAAATGGTAGGTAGGTATAAGTCAGCCGAGTTTCATGTTTCAAGGGAATTCACGTTATGATCTTTAGGGACACATTACGCAATCTAAAACTTTACTTAATTTTAATTGAACGTAACATATTTTCAACCGGCTTTCCAAAAAGAAGGAGGTTCTCAATTCATCTGTATGTTTTTTTGTGTTTGTATGTTACGCAATTACTCAGTCAATTATGAACCATTTTGAATGATTATTTTTTTTTATCGGTAGGATTCGTTGCCGAGGTAGTCCCATTGTAATTTCATGGCGATCTGACAAGTATCTCCAGAGATATGACGATAAACGTCTCAAACTTGCTACTGAAACTGACTCGCCGGCATGGAAGTCGGTTGTTTTAGTTTTAACTATCTTAATTAAACTATCACATAAACTGTCTTAATTATAGTATAACTGTAGTACTTATATCCTATCTCGACATTAAACATGAATGTAGCACATTAAATATACTCATTACATTGTTCTACCTTAAAGTATTCTTCAACGAATTAAAGGCTTCAATAAGTTTTCTCATAACATTCAACCCTATAGGAGAGGCCGCGAGTTGACCGAGTTATTCGACTCTCGCTGTGCGGACTTACGGTGCATTTTACTGTGTGCAACACGCGGTTCATAGTTACTATTAGTTGATACTGTGACACACATTCAAGGTCGCACTCGAGGCGTGAAGCTCATTTTGAACATTATCAGCATTGTAACTAGGTTTAATCTCGCATTTTTGCTCTCAGGAAGTGCAATTTCTGTTCACGTACTATTCATTATTCTGTGGCCATACTTATAACATGATATTGTTTGCGTTGGAAAATTTGAAATATCCTGCCAGGCTACTATGAACATTGAGGTGCTACTGGACTTTTATGCGTCGACTGTACATCATTCATTAGGTTTGTTTTTTTCTGAGATCTTTCTATTTATAGTGATATAGTTGGTGCAGTGGGGTTGAGTATGCCGATGAATATATGGGCAGACCCCTAACAGCTTTTATCTTATATTATGACAATATTTTCGCCAATAAATATGCAATCCATTTTACATCCAGAAAAAATCTCATTATTATATTTTTACTATCAAATATATGAAAAAGAAATGTAATGTAGAAGGAGTTTATATAAAACAGATATAAATCACCAAAGGGGAGTTTATAATATAAATTTAATTGTAGTGAAAATACACCACAGTGATTTATTTGATGATGGTATATTTTAAAAGATAAATATTATAAATTGCATGATATTTTTGTGATTGCAAAATCTTCTTACCTGGTCTACTAACTAAAATCGGGTCAGATTCAAACAATTCTATGGTTTCCTGGGCGAATAACTTGCATTCATGTTTGAGTTCTTTTAATCCATTTTTTAGATGTTCCCAGTTCGAGATCTTCTCAGAAGTATCGTATCCTCCTTTTCTATGTCTCTCCCAAAAAAGAAAACGATATGTTGTAGTCAGAACAGGAGCAATATTGTTTGTATATACACTTTTATTAACAGTTTTGCATAACGATGAGAACTGCCGATAGTTTTTCCCTATATTTATCACAGAGTTTATTCGTAATAGAAACATTGTAATTACACTCAACTGATGCTCAGCTGTTACAGTTTATACATCTTTCGTCACTTATTAATTAATTAGCAATTTATAAATAAAATTATATATTTCATTTTATTGCTATTATAAAGATAAACATAACCTCAATTCCAAATATTCAAATTTCAAAATAATTTAGTGATGTATCTCATCTTATGTATCTGAAATAAGAAATAGTTAGCTTTGCTTTATTTTCGTCCACCACAATCGACTAAATTTGTAATGACAGATTATACAATCAGCTGTTCGACAGATGACAGACTGACTTTGACACTTGACTTGACGTCATTGTCAACCATTGTTACTAGGGATGTGCAAGTGCAAGAAAGTCGAGGTTCACCGTGTCAAAGTTTTAAAAAAAAAGTATCTATCAGTATCGAGTGAAAAATATCGGTATATCTCCAGTTTTCGCATGATTGTTCATACATATTCCCTAAACGTTCTAGTATAAGTATACTAGATCATAATATGATATATACCAGTGTATCTATGCATCGTCTATCATCTTAGTGAGATTATCCATGAGATCAATAAGATCGTCTACACGCCAGAATCACGGGCTTAAGGGTGTGCATGCAAGGAGTGTCTAGTAACATTATTAGATACGGCTGAGCTGGGTCAAAAAATATATCAATATTGGATATTGATCTGAATTCGATAGTACTCTATACGATTAAATCTATCGACGTTAAATATGTGGAATAATATCAATATTTTGACATTTTCAGCAGTAACTTCTGTAGCTATAACACATATTAAACACATATTAAGATCTGTGATTAGGGTTCATCAATAGCGGCTTTCTTTTATTATACTAATGGCTATGCCTCGCGGTTCACTCGCGTTAAAAACTACTTTAATTAATGTAAAACTTTTTTTCATTAAAACCTTGTCCTGAGAATTACCAAAACAACAAAATAAGAATTAACCAAATTGGTCCACCCGTTCTCTAGTTATGGTGTGACCAAGGTTAAATATCAATTTTCATTTATTTATTATCATATCAATTTTCATATAACTTCATAAATAAATAACTTTCAATATAAACTTTCAACCTCAATTGCACCACCTTGTTAGGGTTTCGTAGCCGAATGGCAAAAACGGAACCCTTATAGATTCGTCATGTCTGTCTGTCCAGCCGTCCGTATGTCACAGCCACTTTATTCTGAAACAATTAATACTACACAGTTGAAACTTGGTAGGTATTCTGTGAACCGCTTTACAATATTTGTAAAACCATAAAAAAATAAAAGAGTAATCTATATGTGCGGGTTGTTTAAACATAGTTCTCTAAAAATGACCCTAAGGTTCCTTAAACCATTTTTCTCAAAGTCACTAACTTGAAAGATGGCCCGTTTATTTTAAATATCATATAGGCTAGCATTTGCCCACTATCTCACCTGTTGGTAAGTGATGATGCGAACGAGGATGGTAGCACGCTATACCTAGAATGGGAATGAGACTTTTTTTTTTTTTTTTTTTTATACAGAACTGGGTAGCACTTGATCACTATCTCACCTGATGTTAAGTGATAATGCGATCGATGATGGAACGTGCTTACCCAGAAGATACCTATTCACTCGCGATTTGAAGACCCCCATATTGTACTTAACCGGAAACACAGACTCAGGCAGAGTATTCCATTCTTTGGCGGTTCGTATGATGAACGAAGAAGCAAATCGCTTCGTTCGGGTAGATGGTATATCCACCATAAATCGGTGGCGCCTTTTAGTGTCTCTGGATGTCCGATTATAAAATGGGGATGGTGGAATCAAATCATGCAGTTCCATTGCACACTCTCCGAAATGTATTCGATAGAAAACCGATAAGCAAGCGACTTTGCGGCGATGCGCGAGACTCTGGAGTCTCTGGCTTACTAGTAGGTCGTCGCTTATGAGTTTCTTTGCTCTCCTCTCAATAGCTTCCAGTGTCTCCAGCTGGTATTTGGCAGAGCCATCCCAAAGGTGAGAACAGTACTCCATACACGACCGGACTTGTGCTTGGTAAAGATTAAGCCACTGTCCCGGTGTGAAGTACCGTCTCACCTTAGCCAAAATGCCAAGCTTTTTTGAGGCTAGCTGGGCTCTAGACTCAATATAAGAGCCGAAATTGAGAGTTAGTGTCAAAGAGATGCCAAGAAGCTCAAGATTGTTACTTATCGGAACGGACACATCCCGGAAAGTAGGAGCCAGTAGAAATGGGCTCCGTTTAGCGGAGAAGAGACACGCCTGGGTTTTAGCAGCATTGAACTTGACCAGATTGGCATCGCCCCAATCAGAGACTGCCTTCAAAGAATAGTTCAAGCGCTCGACCATGGCTTCTCTATGAGACTGGATTTGTAATGCACTAGTTCGTGCGTTGGATGCATAGCTCTCTACAACAGTGCTGTCATCTGCGTACCCAAAAATACCGGGTTTAAGCAGGTCATTAATATGCAGCAGAAAAAGTGTTGCAGAGAGTACTGATCCTTGAGGGACTCCGGCATTTATGGCCAATTGGTCGGAAGAACAGCCATCGATAACTACTCGAATCGACCGATCCCTCAAGAAATCTGCTATCCAAACACATAAACCAGTGGGAAGGCCGTATGAAGGAAGCTTGCTAATAAGGCTATCGTGCCAGACCCTGTCGAAAGCCTTCGAGATGTCAAGAGAGACGGCCAGCGCCTCGCCGTGGTTCTCGATGGCCTCGCTCCAGATGTGAGTGGCATACGCTAGAAGATCCCCAGTAGACCGGTTTCGGCGAAACCCGTATTGTCGGTCACTGAGGAGATCGTTAACTTCTAGGTATGCCAGGAGCCTGTGGTTCAGTACACGTTCCATAGTCTTACAGAGTATGGAAGTGACTGAGATAGGCCTGTAATTGGCAGGGTCTGCGCGACTACCCTTTTTGGGCACAGGTTGCACGTTAGCTTGCTTCCAGGACTTAGGCACTTTACCAGTCGTCATAGACAAGCGAAAGAGGCGTGTCAAAATAGGAGCCAACTCAGGCGCACACGTCCTCAAGACTACAGCTGGTATACCATCTGGACCACTAGCTTTGTTCACGTCTAGATTGCGCAACGCTTTGCGTACTTCAGTCTGACGAATGCGGATTTCCGACATAAACGTCCCGCAAGTCGGCAGACTAGAAGGTACAGCATTGCCAGGATCTAAACGTGAAGACTCCGCAAACAGAGTAGCAAATAGATTTGCTTTCTCTTCAGCAGTGTGCGCTAGTGACCCGTCGGGTTTCAGCAGTGGAGGCAGTGAGGGACGGCAGAAGTTCTCTTCGATCGACTTCGCCAGGGACCAGAACGCTTTGCTACCAGAGGGGTAAGAAGCAAGTTTGTTCCCTGTTCGGCGTATGTGATCGAAGCGAGCCTTCTTGAGAGCCTTTTTGCAAGACTTGGCGGCTAAGTTAAAGGCTTTCTTCTTTTCGCGTACATCTCTAGTCTTGCGGGTTCGAGCATCAGCCCAGGCTAAGTAAGCTTCATGTTTTGATGCTTCTGCATCTCTACATTTGGCATTAAACCATGGACGAGCTTTGCTTGACATCGGAACGTCAGAAAATGGTATTAAATATTCCATACCCTGACGTAACACTTCTGTCACAGCATCCGCGCAGGCTGAGGGATCGCTCGAAGAAAAACATACCTGCCGCCAGGGATAAGAAGCGAAAAAACAACGCATCTCATCCCAATCTGCTGACCTGTATCGCCACACCCGCCGGGTGCCTTTTTGTCTGTGTTCTGGTATGGGTACAGCCAGTCTTGATGATGGGCGTTGAAATCCCCCAGAAGCACTAATTGAGCAGAAGGATACCTCTGTTGGGCCACATCAGCCGCCTCACTGAGGTGGTTTGTGAGCCTGTTTGTCTCTTCATCTCCGCTGTGCGAACGGTAGACACTAGCATAAAGAATTTTCTCCATGCCAGTGTCCACCAAAATCCACATGACGGATAGTTGAGGGTCTTCAAGGTTGCGGAGACGCCGATAACAAATGTCATCGCGGGCATACATACAAACTCCCGCCCTCGGCCTAAACTTATGTTCTAGAACATAGCCTGGGTAGGCAAGGTACGCCGCGTCGGCTTGACATTTAATCTGCGTCTCCGTGAGGAACAGAATATGCGGTTTTTCGGTCTCAAGATGGTGGTGGACCGAGAGGATATTGGAGTGCAAGCCTCGAATGTTTGAGAGGTGCACTTGAAGGGAGAGGACGTGCTTCCGCTGTTTAACCTCTATTCTGTTTCTGCCTTTAATTTTGTGGGGAGTGAAGTTAGGTAAGGGAAACGGAAGTGGAAACGAGGCGCTAATTACCAACCCGTGATACATATTAGGTCTTTTCACCTATTGGGAACCAATCCTGGAGACCGCGGGGACGCCCGAGCCCCCCCAGAGGTGTCCATCGGGTCCTCTCGTCCGGTCGCCAACCGGCACGATGGCGCACCTCCGGGATTTTTCGCGAGATGGCGGGGCAGCCTTTCATGAGTGGCTGGCTCACTACTTGGGCCCCCAACTATCTGCGGTCGGCCAGCGGAGAACCGTGCCTCGGATCCCGCTGCTCTCCAAGATTGGCTGCCAGGTAAATTGACCTTCAATGTATCACGACCAGCTATAGTAATCAACGCAACTGTTTCCGACCCGTTCCCCATAATGGCTTCACCAAACATTCATACCGTAAAGCGACCGCTTGGCGGCATGGCTTTGTCTGGTGGGTGGTAACACGCCGCGGCCTAAGCCTACCACCTGAAACGTACTGCTCTTTTGGCGCCACCCAGGGGACACGTGTAGGACATCGAGGGCTAAATCCTACGGACGCGAGCAGTAATAGCCCCCCAATACTAGACTCATATATATATATATATATATATATATAATAGACTCATGGAACCGTAATGCATTCCTGTAAAAACAAATATTGATAACTTAATTTTGATGTCGAATTAACCGGTTGCATAAATACCAATTTTTATCGCTTTGATACATACAAAGTGTTCACCCCATTTAACCCTCTTCGAGGTGGAATTGTCAAAAATCCCTGGCTGGGATCTTAAAACGAGTCGCCTGAATTTGAGGATTCTGCTGCTGTGGGAGGGTCAAGGGGGTTTGTCTTGATCCTCCCAAATAGATTTTAGCTGCTGGAGTTTAGTCAAAACATTTTAAATTACATTTCGTGATGTTGCTTTCCTTGATCGGGTATGATGACGAATGGTTATAGACTAACATGACATCGGTGATCTGACGTCGATGATCAATGTTTTAGATAAAAACATCAATCATAATCGATGTTAATCGAGCATCCCTATTTGCGATCACAGTAACTACCTCACTTCCTTCACTAGTTAGTTTTGTTATGTTCGACCTAGTGGAAGGTTATGTTTTCCTTTCACTAATTTTTGATCAACTCTCTGACGAAATTAAATTCCACAAGCCATAGCCACGATCTCTGTGAAGCCACGTAACATACAGCAGACAGAGGCATGTCACGTGGCCTTTTTTACAATACTCCAGTCCAAAGATTAACATAATATATACTGCTCCAGTCGACCAGTCACTGTAATCCGTGTACGTACGTGGACAATATCGACATATTTTGTAGCAAGTTTCAAAACAAATAATGTACTTGTAGTCGTGTCTTCAACATTCTAGCAAAATGGGAATGGAAAAACATAACACAAGTTCGGTAAGTTCACTTTCGAATCATTCAAATTATACATCAATGAAGTTCGTCTTAAAATTAATTTAAGCCCGTCCCACACATAGCTTTACGATATATATTATAGCAAGCCATCACATACACAATAGCCATACTATAATATATATATATATATATATATGCTCTCATTAGGTCTGCGGTAATATTACCATAAATATTATGTCTCCCTTGGTCCACATATTTTGGTGACTTAAAGAAAATATATTAAGCGAGGTTTAGACTAGCAATAAAACTTGCAGAAGTTGACTTTCGCAAGCTGTTACCACTGTTTAAACAGGTGTGGCAAGCTAACTTCTGAAAGTTTTACAGCTTGCGGAACTTGCTACAAGTTATATGTGTATACAATATACAAATATTGCACGTAATGTAAACGAAGCAGCAAGTACTCGCTCAAGAAATTGCAGGAAGAACTTGCTAGTCTAAACCTCGCTTTAGACCTCTGTCTGTGGTCACTCAATATTTACAAAGGAAAATTTATTAAGAAATATGTTTAATATGTATTGCTATAATAATAATTATAGCTACGTGTGTGAAAGGTTTAGGTATATAATTCAAATCGATTCAGCTCTTTGATCTCAACATTTAACAAAACCATGAGAAGGTAAAGATCTTGAATCAAGTCGCCTTCGTAGGAAGATAGGAATAGTCGGGGGAGGTA
This sequence comes from Cabera pusaria, assembly GCA_954871355.1. Classification (NCBI taxonomy): domain Eukaryota; kingdom Metazoa; phylum Arthropoda; class Insecta; order Lepidoptera; family Geometridae; genus Cabera; species Cabera pusaria. The sequence goes on along the minus strand of OX940904.1, from coordinate 13,982,648 downwards.
GAGGGAGTTGAGAGGAGTCCCCTCCACTTGTTTTTCCCTGCCGGAGAGGCGTAGTTTTTTTAAATTGAAATTTAAATATTTTCATCATACGTTTGTATCACTTTACTTTCTAGCGTTTCGCGGGCTGCTGCCGCTGCATGCTCGCGATGTGTGGTCACTGTTCTAACCTAACCTAACCTTCACTCTAAGCCATAAGTAAAAACAACAAATTTTTAACACAAATAAATAACTGCTTACCGCCCATTTTTTTTAGGAAGCATCTGTCAATGTCAACAAATTGACGGTTTAGTTTCTTTTCACGCACTTTGACAATTCTGAAATTGATAAGCAATCAAGGAAAATTACGTTTCGTTATACGCATTTGTATGTTCTGTAGTAGGATTTTACGTAATATCAAAAAATAATATTAAATATTTTATCGCATCTCCGGCAGCAAGTTTTGCTTCAGGGAGTACTAATACGAACCCCCTTAACTCCCCCACATTCAGAGTTTACTCAAATTCAGGTGACTCCCCATGAGAATATAATCTTGTTAATGTTTTTGCTTCTTAAATAAATTCATATAATTATTAATAGTTATTGATTGTGGGTACTTTACATTCAAAACTGTCATGATAATATATTATCGTGACTACCTTATCTATTGTTATAGCCTTTGTTTACTATTTACTTTAAACATATTTATAATTTCAATCCTGAAATAATTATAATATATAATAAATAATATAATATTAATAATTTTATGGCGAGTATAATCTTATCAATAACACTGCTTTTAGCGGCTTGATTGTGTTCACCATTGATCCATATAACTTCCTGATAAATCAGACTTTCGAAAGATACCAATCTGATTGATTAGATTAGATAGGTACTGATGATATAGGTTTTAGGAATCGTTGATACATAAAATAATTAATAGATTTTACTTAAACATCAGAGAATTGTACCCTACAATGCTCTGCTGTGGAATAAATTACTTAAATTATAAGAAACTTGTGTGTTTAGAGAACAACTTAACAATATGCTATTTTTAAGTAAGCTGTAGTGGCAGGAAACTATTCACATTTGTTTATGAACTGATAGCAAAGGGGGTGAACTAGTACAAATAGAGAAACCGCATAAGCCAAAGTAGTATACCCTATGAGATGCTCTCTGGCCAGATAAAATTTAAATTTACTAAAGGTAGCTCTGAATATTAATAACTATGAAGAACCGATGATAAGGCTTAGTGGTATGCAATGTGAGAGGTGGATTATTACAGGCTGTTGTTGATAATGACGATAAAAGTATAACTTTATTATTTATCACTATTCTCTAATTAGCAATGTAAAATTGACAGAAAAAAGCTTTAGCTCTTGAAGATCTGTTTTTTTATAATATAAGGTAATAGGACAAGCATGACACTCGCTTGATGGTAAGCGATGACATCTACCTATTACAGATACAGGGCAATGTCACTGCACTGCGCCTGTTACCTTGAGACATAAAGATGTTGAGTTTCACATGGGCATGTGTAATTTCACCGGACACCTTGCAATTTTAACCGAAAAAGATTCCTATTTCACGGCTGAAAAATAATAAATATAAAGCGGTACCACCACTTTGCCAGTGGTGCTAAAGACATTTTATCAACCACACCTCTTTAAACTACAAAGCTGCAGGTTGTGATTACTTGCTCAAGTCTAATCCAACAGGCTAATGGGCTACTGTACCAATATGTTTGCCAATATACCTACATTGAACAAGTAAGAAAGTTGATTGTCTTTCTCAGGAGGGAAAGCCATCGGAGTATCTCTATCCTCCAGAGATACTGAAACATTTAGACTTCAGCAAGAGTCCAGCTGTATTCAAGCCAAATATTAGTGCAGCTCAGCCTGGCGAAGACTGGATGGTGGTCAGGCCACTTCAGCGCTCTGACTTTGATAAGGGCTTTCTGCAACTACTTGGCCAGCTCACTAGTGTTGGAAATGTTTCGAGGAAGCAATTTGATGGTAAGATCTGCAAAGTACTTGGTAGGTAAGTTGCTGCCAAATAAATTATAAATACTGTCAAAAAACGACATTCTTTGGCCAAGATTAAATGGCCAATGAACAGAACCAGATACTAGACATAACTATATAGCAGGGACCGCCAAGCAAAATAAGCGGCAATAGCCCAATGGCTAAGGCGTCAGCCTGACTATCGAGAGGTCGTGAGTTCGATCCCTACGCTTTGCACTATTGAAGTAAACCCACTCCCTCTGGAGTGGGTTTACTTCAATAGTGCTTGTGTCTGGACTCTTCCAGACACAAGCATATTCAGCTTAGTTGGAGGGGTTAACAAGATTACTAGTAATATGCAACCCACTTTGCTTTAAAACAAAAAAAAGGCAAGAGCAGCACTGGCAGGCAAAGTAAAAGATGGGCTGGTGATTCAAGTACAAGTGGCAGGAAAATACTGGGTGTGAGATACACCAGAACACACGAAAATTGTGTGGACAAACAAAAGCTTTATTGGTAATTCACTAGAATTCAGTGTATTATTGATTGTAGATGTTTGTTATCTCAGAACTCCGTCATTTATTACCCATATAGAACATTATTTTTTTGATTGAGAGAATATACTTCCAGTTTGGTCTCATTGTAATTTCATCGAGATCTGATGAGTATCTCCAGAGATATGGATTTAAACACCTCAGACTTACTACTAAAAATGACTAGTGCAGCATTTGATACCGGTAATTTTTTTGTAAACAAACTGATATATTGAAAATGTTGGTACTTGTATGATTATTTCCTCATAGAAGTACCAAGTTTGTGTTGGAGACAAAGCTGTGATATTGGCACATTCATATGTAAGTAACAGCCTGTATCATCATTTGTAATAGTAGGCAGTGTGTATGTAAAACTGACAACTTAGTATCTTATCTAAAATATATATAAAAAATCTGAGCTAAAGCTTCTCTTTACATTTCCATCAAAACCAAAATAGTTACTAATATTGCGACATAGAAATAAAATCCTATTCAGTTTAGATTACTTTAGTTTGAAATCCAGTCAGTAAAACTAGTTACGCGCGCGGAATGCTAAATGTATTGACATTTATGTGGGCGACCTTCGCAAAACCGGCGATACAGTGATAATGACCTTTCTGATAGATTTGTCGCGTTCCTGGTCTTTATGGTTACGATCATAATGTTAAAGTATATTAATATTAATTTCTACAATCTACTTCCCATGAAATTAATAAATCTGTTGTATTAATGCCCTATTCTATAGAGCTCTACCTTTTTTTTTTGGTTTGACCATTATCTCGCCTGGTGGTAAGCGATGGTGTAGTCAAAGATGGTGAACACGCTAGGCTTAGAATCATCTTAGAATACTCTGACTCTCAAGGGCTGTGCGCAGCCGGAATACTGTGTGGCATAATGTGAGGTTATGGCAGCAGATTTTCTCCTTGATGGTGGTAAGCTACTTTTTGATAGCAAGTCAGGCGGAGCATCGATATAATAAGCTTCTACCACCTGTGGTAATTTATTATAATTAGCGATTTTCGACGTTGATATTATAGATTTATGGATCCTAGAATTTCATATTCCACCAATTGCAAGACAATGTTACCTCATCTTACAGTCTGGTGATTTTACACGCTATGTTCACAACTTTCACAATATTTTTCAACATGAGATTATGCAAAAAGTTTGCACCTATACATACTTATATTTAAACTAGAAGTGCCCCGCGGCTTCGCCCGCGTTACAAACTTCTTTTATTTACTTACTAGCAGCCCGCCCCGGCTTCGCACGGGTAGAACATATATGCCTACAAAATTTGCATCAGTTTGTTGCATCGAATATAAAATATGAACATATTTAACAATAATCGTCATATTTCATCCAATTTACATAAAACCTTAACGAATTATGCACGGAATTGATTTATGAGGAAGGTTTAGACCTTCCTCATAAACACTGGCTATTGGTGAAAACCGCATGATAATCCGTTCAGTAGCTATTGAGATTATTGCGAACAGACAGACAGACGCAGTGATGGAATTTGTTTTATAATACTTACGTAGTGATATTGGACGGCCATATTTAGCGTAAAGGATAGTTACCCTGATTCTGACCCGACGGTCGTTGGTTCTAATCCTAGCTATATACCTACCAATGAAAGTTTTACGTGCATTCATGAATCATGAGTTTTCGTACAGTGGTAGTAGGATCATTAAATCTACCAAAAAGTAGCTTACCACCAAGGAGCCCGGGCCCGGTGGCGTAATCGGGAGAACGGTCGGCTTTGATGCCGTGGTACCGAGTTCAAACCTTACCACGAATGGATTTTTCCATCGAAAAATTTATGTGCGCTTCTCACAGTGGCCCTCCGGTGAAGGAAAACATCGTTAAGAAACCAACAACCCCCGCATGGTGGTAGGACACTATCTATTGTCCGCCTGGCCAGCTACCACCCTCAAGTTAGAAAATCTGTCGCCAAAAACATCTAATGTGTTCCGGCAGCTATCCTTGAGAGCCAGTTCCCCAGTCTAGGCCTAGCGTGCTTACCATCTTCGACCGCATCATCACTTACCAACAGGTGAGATAGTGGTCAAACGCTAGCTTATAAGATAAAAAAAAAGGTGAACATCTGCCGCCGTAACCTTACGCGTTCCCCGACGCAAAATGTAAGGGTAATATACGTTTAACGTGTGTATCTGTGTGTTTGTCTGTAGCATCTTAGCACCTAACCTATTGATAGTTTTTTTTTGTTTGATAGATGTTTTCATCGAGAATTTTCTTAGCTTTGATTTATGAAAATTCGTTCAATCGTTATAAAACTATGAGCTTTTTTCTAGTTAATTGCGCTATGAAATCAACTTTCATAAATCTGATCAATTCGAAAATCTTCTTCTTCAACGATATTGTAAGAACATGGAAGCATTGACCTGATGCTGGGACATCTAGACTCTACAGAATACTCTTACAGCTCAGATTTTAAATGTAGTGTTTAGTCATTGGAATGCTTTTAATTAAAAGATTATACATAGATCAGTCGGGGTGGTTTAAAATATGATATTATTATATATATAGATGAATATTATTTTATACAATAGATCATATTATTATACTACTAGCTGTTACCCGCGACTTCGTCCGCGTTATTTGAGTCTTTATGACCTTTGAGGTCAAGTCACCATAGATGACCCTAAAGTCGAACTCAATATCCTCTATTGTTAAATTCATTAATCATTTTGGTTAGGTATACGAAGTTGTGCTGTTTAAATGTTTGACTCAACACAAAAGTTCCTGAAACATTTCTTACAAAGAAAATAAGGTGAATAGCTGCGCGAGCGCAGCGAGAGCTATCATTGCGCGAGCTAACATTTTTTATGACTTTTTATGACCCTGACAAATTGACGACCTAATAATCAACTCACTATAGATGACTCTTAGGTTGAACTCGATATCGTCTATTGTAAAAGTCATTAATAATTACTTGGTAAACCTGACCAAGGTTTACCAAGTTTTGCTGTTTAAGTATTTCAGTCTAATGTATGAGGCTGTTGAAACACGCTATTATACGCTATATAGCGTTATTACTGCTAAAAATGTTTACGACTTTTTATGACCCTGACAGTTTTTATGACCTACTAAGTCAACACCGTAAACGACACGGTAAAACGTGATATCCACTTATTTTAAGGTTAATAATCATTATGATTATTGAAGGTTGTACTGTTTAAATGTATGACTCGTTTTGATGCATGTGGTTATTAATATACAAAAGTTTCTTATATATTACCTTCAAAGTAGATAAAACAAATGCCTGCGCAAGAGTAGCGAGCGCGAAAAATTTTTTACGACTTTTTATGACCCTCACAGTTTTTATAACCTACTTAGTCAACACGCATGACAATAAGGTGAAACTTGATATCCACTTATTTTAAGGTTAATAATCATTATGATTATTGAAGGTTGTACTGTTTTAATTTATGACTCGTTTTGATGCATGGCTATTAAAAAATACAAAAGTTGCTGAAATATTACCTTCAAAGTAGATAAATTAAATAAAATTTTTAAGACTTTTTATGACCCTCACATTTTTATGACCTACTAAGTCAACACTGATGACACTCAGGTTAAAGTCGATAATAACATATTTTAAAGTTAATAATAATTATGAATATTGAAGGTTGTACTGTTTCAATTTATGACTCGTTTTGATGCATGTGTCTATTAATATTCAAAAGTTGACGAAATATGACGAATAAATGCTTGCGCGAGCGTTATCACTGCGCGAGCGAAGCGAGCGCGAAAATTTTTTACGACTTTTTATGACCCTGACAGTTTTTATGACCTTTTAAGTCAACACTGATGACACTCAGCTTATAGTCGACTAGCAGCCCGCCCCGGCTTCGCACGGGTAGAACATATTATGCCTACAAAATTTGCATCAGTTTGTTGCATCGAATATAAAATTTTAACATATTTAACAATCATCATCATATTTCAACCAATATACACAAAACCTTCCTCATAAACACTCTGGCTATTGGTAAAAACCGCATGATAATCCGTTCAGTAGCTATTGAAATTATTGCGAACAGACAGACAGACGCAGTGATGGACTTTGTTTTATAATACTTACGTAGTGATATTGGACGGCCCTTTGGCGTAAAGGATAGTTACCCTGATTCTGACCCGACGGTCGTTGGTTCTAATCCTAGCTATATACATACCAATGAAAGTTTATGTGCATTCATGAATCATGGGTTTTCGTACAGAGGTAGTGGGATCATTAAATCTACCAATAATTAAGATAGTTTAACTAAAACAACCGACTTCAATGCCCCGCGAGTCAACTTCAGTAGCAAGTTTGAGACGTTTATCGTCATATCTCTGGAGATACTTATCACATCTCGATAAATTATCGGTATATAGATCATTATTATTTTATACAAAAGATCATATACTATATTGACTTCAACTTGATTGTGATCGGTGGGGATCTACAGAATAGCTAAGCCTATAATAATATTTTCGTAGTAACTATGACCTAATCTGTGGTTTCACTGCAAATATTTTATTAATTTTGCGATGCGTGTATGTGAAATTCGTGATATCTTCTAGAGTTTTCTTTTGAATTATATACTGTAAAGGACAATTTTAATCTATAATATGTGGCCAAGCTAATTAACGTAATTATTTGGAAAAGGATTAATACTATATACTTGAAAATAGCCTTGGAAGTTATGTAATATTTTTTAACAAACATTTTAAGATTAAAATGGTTACTGTGAGTCAATCTTAAGAGATAGACATATGCTGTCGCGGACTTTTTTGTAGGTCTTATTATGTTGTACAACTCTTGCATAGAAAATATTCTTCTATCTATTTTCAATTAAGCAGCGTTCGTAAGAAACGTGTTTTTTCGACCGTTTTTTTGCCGACTTAGGTTACAAATTAGGTCTCCACGAATGTACCTTTGATTTAAACGGGATAATATATAGCCTATTTTCATTCCGAAAGTCCATTCTATGTATTAGTGAAAGAATTTTTTAAATCGGTTCAGTAGTTTTTGAGCCAAATCAATACAAACATACAAAAATACAAAAATACAAATGTTCTCTCTTTATAATATTAGTATAGATAACGTTTCTTTTGTAAAAACCTTTATATCATAAAAGACATCAAAAAGAATTAGCTAAATCGGTTCATCCGTTTTCAAGTTATCACGTGACTAAGGAAAAAAGGGATTCATATTTTATAAAACCCGAAAAACCATATTGATTTTCAGACTTTTTTACCTACCCCATATCGAAAAATCCTGCAACACGTATTTACTTATTTATTTTCAGAAGTACTTAAGTAAAGTTTCGAATAAAACAGACTATCTCATCTTGTTTTGCCATACAATTTTTGAATCCCCGTTCCGTCTCCTGAAGAGGTGAATTTGGAAAAATCCTTTCTTATCGGATACCTACGTCAAAATAACTATCTGCATGCCAAATTTCAGCGCAATCCAAAACAATATTGATTTCAGACTTTATTACCCAACTTCACCTTCTTGGGGTGGAATTTTGAAAAATCCTGAGACCCGTACCTATTTACTTATCAATATACTAAAGAACTTGTGTGAAGTTTAAAAAAAATTACTATCTTATCTTGTTTCTCCATACAGACTTTGAACCCTCACTTCATCCCATTAAGGGGTGATTTTTTGGAAAATCCTTTCTTAACGAATACCAACGTCATAATAACTATCTGCATGCTAAATTTCAGCGCAACCTGAAACAATATTGGCTTCAGACTTTGTTACCCCATTTCATCCTTTTAGGGGTGGAATTTTGAAAAAGCCTCTAACACGTGTTTACTTATTTTTTTACTGAAGCACTTGTGTGAGGTTTCGAATAGAAAAACTTTCTAATCTTGTTTATCCATACAAACTTTGAACCCCCATATCATCCCTTAAAAGGGTGAATTTTAGAAAATCCTTTCTTAGTACACCTTTACGTACTAAGACAAATATACCCTCCAAATTTAAAGTCTCTACTACCAGCGGTTTAGGCTGTGCGTTGTCTGTCAGTCAGTCAGTCAGTCAGTATGCCAGGAAAAAGATTCTTATACTGTTAGATTATTTACATAATGCTGCTAATATGTATTTTACTTGTGAAAGTTTATATAATTATTACTCAATTACGCAAAAAACACATAGGAAAAAATATTGAAAACAAAAAGTAATCTATAAAAAAATCGCGTGATATACTTTCTGAAATTAAAAACGTAACTGAGATAGGTATACCTATTTGTCTATAATTAATTGATAGATTAAAAACTAAAACAACTGACTTACATGCCCCGCGAGACAATATCAGTAGCAAGTTTGGGACGTTTATCGTCATATCTCTGGAGATACTTATCAGATCTCGATGAAAATACAATGGGACCACCTCGAAAACGTACCCTACCGATAACAAAAATAATCATTTGAATCGGTTTACAATTGACGGAGTAATCGCGTAACATACACACAAAAAAGAAAAAACAAAAAAAAACATACATACTAATCGAGAACTTCCTTCTTTTTGGATGTCGGTTGAAAATCTAACCTGAATGTCTTTGAAAGTATATCACTTAGATGGTTTTGCCAGAGAATATATAATAATAATATATAATAATACTGTTTGTTTCGTATATTTTTTCCTATCGATTAAAACTAGTTTTATGAGTGGCTGCGAAATTTTAACGTGGCTGACTGTAGGTATGCCAACTAGGATCTATGCTCTTTAGCGCACGGATCGTTTTTAACCCAGATTAATCAATAGTATAATAGGAAGTACAGAATAAATCATAGCACTTAAACGGTATAGGATACCTAGTGGTTATTATATTACTACCTACTGCTATTTTTACGCGGGTGAACTCGCGGCCATCAGCTAATCAACACTGTTTGTTTTGTTTGTTACCTCTGTACGGTCAAACCAAACGGCTGGACAGATTAGGCTGAAATTTTGCACAGGGATAGCCAATATGGCAGAATAGGACATCAACACCAATATTATAAATGCGAAAGTCAGTTTGTATGTTTGTTTGGGAGTTCTTCACGGTCAAACGACCGAATCGATTTAGCTAAAACTTTGCCTTTGTTTAGCCAGTAGTATGGTTTAGGCTATAGGATACTTTGGCATATCGGGATATAAAGAACCCCCATGTGTTATTCCAGGGCTATAGGCTATCTACATACCAAATTTCAGCTTAATCGGTTGAGGCGTTTTAGCGTGACACGCGGGCGAAGCCGCGAGGCACAGCTAATAAGATATAATAGAATAGAAAATATCTTACCACAGCATTATAAAAACAACAGTCAGAAATTAATCAGAAATTAAATTAACTTACATAACTATAGGTAATAATGGGCGGTCTTATCGCTCGAAGCGATTACTGCCAGGCAACCTTTGGATGGACAGAATTGTAAGATACTATATAACGCGAATGAAGCCGCGCTGCACAGTTATTGCACTATTTGTATTACAATTCTAATTGAAAGTTTGTATATGTTTGCGTTACAGAAAGGTTCACGAAGATGAAGCAGTCGGGCGGATACTACGTCACAGTGATCGAGGATACGCGCATCTCTAAACTGATTGGAGCGGCCACCCTAACTATTGAACAGAAGTTCATACATGATTGCTCTGTGGTAAGCTTTAGATACATATATTCTTTATTGGCCCTAGATCTCTAAATCTGGCCCTGCAGATAGACAAGAGCCCATTTCTCCTTAGATTAAGTGACAATGCAGTTTAATGTGAAATTGTGTTTGTCTGAAAGTCTCTCTTTTATATCTGATAGGCTATATACAGTGTGGAAATTAAACTCAGGCCCTGGAGGGAAACTACTTTAAATCCTTAAGCTAGCTCATTTTTAACCGACTTCAAAAAAAGGAGGAGGTTTCTCAATTCGACCGTATATATATATTTTTTTTTTTTTTTTTTTTTTTTTTATGTTTGTTCGCGGATAACTTCGTCGTTTATGAACCGATTTCGATTATTCTTTTTTTGTTCGAAAGGAGATATCCCAAGTGTGGTACCATGGTAATTTTATCGAGGTATGATAAGTATCTCCAGAGATATTGAGATAAACATCTCAAAATTGGTACTGAAAATGAATAGCGCGGCATTGAAGTCGGTTGTTTTTTAGTTTTTAAACGATATTATACTTAAAGGAGACATTCCTTTATTTTTGAAAAGAAACAAATCTGCATTAAACGATTTTTTAAAACTCGCTTGCTTCGCCCGTGACTCGAACCAACTAAAATTAAAAAAATACTACTTATTACTTTTACTTATTTTTTTTAATTTTAGTTGGTTCGAGTCCCGGGCGAAGCAAGCGAGTTTTAAAAATCTTTTAATGCAGATTTGTTTCTTTTCAAATATAAAGGAATGTCTCCTTTAAGTAAAATGAGCTAGCTTAAGGATTTAAAGTAGTTTCCCTCCAGGGCCTGAGTTTAATTTCCACACTGTATAGTGTTTGATCACTATGTCGCCTGGCAGTAAGCGATGATGCTGTTGAAGATTGTGATGGTGCTAGGCCTAGAATGGTCTGACTCTCAAGGGCTGTGTGCTGCCGGTATATAATAATGCTCCCACCTGTGGACCAGACAATTTGTCCAATTTTAATAAGATTGTTTAAAAAACTAAAACAACCGACTTAAAGTGCCGCGCTATTAATTTTCAGTACCATGTTTGAGGTGCTTATCTCCATATCTCTGGAGATACTTATCAGATCTAGCTGAAATTACTATGGTACCACCCTTGGGATATTTCCTTTCCAACAAAAAAATAATCATCAAAACTCGGTTTATAAACTACGAAGTTATCCGCAAACACCCATAAAAAAAAATATATATATTGTTACATCGTGTCGATAGGTCTCGAAGTTTCGCAACACTTCTCGCAGTAAACACTGCCGTCTTCCTACCATCACTCGCAATAAAAATGAAACGCTCCTGCGTTTCATTTTCATTGCACATTTGGAGTAACATATATTCCCTTGTTCCTGACAAGGGAATATATGTTACACAGCGGCTGCACTCCCTCTCACTCAAAGTGCACCTCACTAACATCCGAGGTTTGCACTGCAATATCCATGCAGTCCACTACCACCTTGAGACTGAGAAACCGACTCTCTTGTTCCTTACGGAGACGCAGATACGATGTCCGTCTGATGTGGCGTACCTTACTTACCCCGGCTACACCCTGGAGCACAATTTTAAGGCTCGGTCAGGTGTGTGCGTGTACGCCCGGGACGACATTTGCTGTCGGCGTCTCCGTAACTTTGAAGACCCTCGTTTTTCCGTGCTTTGGATACTGGTGGACACAGGATTAGAGAAACTTCTCTATGCCTGTGTATACCGGTCGCACAGCGGAGACCAGGAGACAACCAGGCTCACAGAGTACTTGAGTGAGGTGGCGGACGCCGCTCAACACAAATACCCTTCTGCCCAATTAGTGGTACTGGGGGACTTTAATGCCCACCACCAGGAGTGGCTTTACCCACACCAGTGCACCGACCACGCTGGGAGAGAGACGCGAAAGCTTGCCTTAGCGTTAAATCTCACCCAGCTGGTCCAAGAGGCAACGCGGGTTCCTGATGTTGACGGCCATACAGCCAATTGCTTGGACCTTCTGCTGACAACTGATCCAGACCGTTACTCAGTGTCGGTATCATCACCGTTAGGTAGCTCCGACCACTGTCTGGTGAAATCTGTATCTGTGTACTCACCGCCCGATCCCAGCCCTAGAGGCACCCGGCGGGTATGGCGATACAAGTCGGCAGATTGGGATGAGATGCGGTCTTTCTTTGCATCTTATCCTTGGCGACCTGTTTGCTTTTCTTCTGAAAATCCTTCGGTATGTGCGGATGCTGTGACGGATGTGCTACGTCAAGGAATGGAATACTATATTACTTTCTCTGATGTAGCGATGTCAGGCAAAGCTCAACCTTGGTTCGGGGCTGAATGTAGACGTGCTGAAGCACTGAAACATGAAGCATACCTGGCCTGGGTTGATGCTCGTAACCGCAAAACCAAGGATATGTCAGCTAAGAAGAAAGCCTTCAACAAAGCTGCCAAGTCTTGCAAGAAAGCTTTACGGAAGGCTCGGTTTGACCATATACGCCGGATAGGGAACAAATTAGCTTCGTACCCTGTAGGTAGTAAAGCGTTCTGGTCCCTGGCTAAGTCGGTTGAATCAAACTTCTGTCGCCCCTTACTTCCTCCGTTGCTGAAACCCGATGGCGCGCTGGCTCACACCGCTAAAGAGAAAGCAAATTTGTTTGCTTCTCTGTTTGCGGAATCCTCACGTCTAGACACTGCCGGTGAGACACCTCCGAGTCTACCTAGATGCGTGACACAAATGTCGGATATACGCATCCGTCAGACTGAGGTTCGTAAAACACTGCAAAATCTAGACGTGAATAAAGCCAGTGGACCAGATGGTATTCCAGCTATAGTCCTGAGGACCTGTGCGCCTGAACTTGCTCCTGTTTTGACACGCCTCTTTCGTCTCTCCATGACATCTGGTCAAGTGCCGAAATCATGGAAGCTTGCTAACGTGCAACCTGTGCCCAAAAAAGGCAGTCGTGCTGACCCTGCCAACTATAGGCCAATTTCAGTCACTTCCATACTCTGTAAGACTATGGAACGTGTACTGAATAATCGGCTCCTAGCATACCTAGAAGCGAACGATCTCCTCAGTGATCGACAATACGGGTTTCACCGAAATCGGTCCACTGGGGATCTTCTAGCGTATGCCACGCACATTTGGAGTAAGGCTATAGATGATCATGGGGAAGCGCTTGCAGTTTCCCTCGATATCTCAAAAGCCTTTGACAGGGTTTGGCACGATAGCCTTATAAGCAAGCTTCCATCCTACGGACTGCCCACTGGTTTGTGTGTCTGGATTTCGGATTTTCTGAGGGACCGGTCAATAAGGGTAGTCATTGATGGCTGCTCTTCTGACCAATTGGCAATTAATGCCGGGGTCCCTCAGGGATCGGTGCTCTCTGCAACCCTTTTCATGCTGCATATCAACGATCTGCTTAAGCCCGGTATCTTTGGGTATGCAGACGACAGCACCGTTGTAGAGAGCTACACATCAAGTGCACGGACCAGTGCGGCTGAAATACAGTGTTTCAGAGAGGCGATGGTCGAGCGCATGAACTTGTCCTTACAGGGTATCTCCGAATGGGGTGATGCCAACCTGGTCAAATTTAATGCTGCTAAGACCCAGGCGTGTCTGTTCTCCGCCAAACGGAGTCCATTCCATCTGACTCCTACTTTTCGAGATGTGTCCGTGCCGATAACTAACCACCTTGAGCTTCTTGGCATTTCTTTAACACCCACACTCATCTTTGGGTCCTATATTGAGTCCAAGGCCCAGTTGGCTTCGAAAAAGCTCGGTATTCTGGCCAAGGTGAGACAGTATTTCACACCGGGACAGCTGCTCAATTTGTATCAAGCACAAGTCCGATCGTGCATGGAGTACTGTTCTCACCTCTGGGATGGCTCAGCCAAATACCAACTGGAGGCGCTGGAAATAATTGAGAGGAAAGCCAAGAAACTCATCAATGACGACAAACTTGTTGGTAAAAGGCTCCAGAGCCTAGAGCATCGCCGCAAAGTCGCAAGTTTATCGGTTTTTTATCGGATACATTTCGGAGAGTGTGCCATCCAATTGCACGAATTAGTCCCACCATCCCCCTTTATCTATCGGACAACCAGACGTACCGATGTGCGCCATCGATTTATGGTGGACATTCCATCTACCCGCACAAAACGTTTCGATTCATCATTTATCATACGTGCTGCCAAGGAATGGAATTCCTTGCCGGTGTCTGTGTTTCCCAGTAACTATAACCCGGGGGTCTTCAAATCGCGAGTGAACAGGTATCTTCTAGGTAAGCGTGCTACATCGTCGATCGCATCGTCACTTAACATCAGGTGAGGTAGTGGTCAAACGCTTACTTATCCATTATAAAAAAAAAAAAAAACTTATTGCCTGCCATAAACACGACCGTCATAAAAGTTACCTTCCTGGAATTCCAACCCTAGTCAATGTACCTAGTTTTGTAGTTAAGATTGAACCTTATTCTTAAGTCGTTAGAGATCAAATTAGCATGTATGGTAAAGTTGTTTACATCAGATGTTCAAAGGAAAGCCGCCTATTGTTTTTGATTTATTGCTTTGTTTGTCTATTATTTATTTATTCTTTATTGATCGAGGATTTTCTACAATAATTATTGTGCCCTATATAAAGCGTCGCACCGCGGCGTTCAGTCAGTCTTTCTTTGGAAGCGACAGTGTAAAGATCTAAGCGCGGATAGCGACCAAGTGAAGTAGCAAAGTGTTAACAGTAAACTAGTGTTGTGAATTAGCGACGACCTCAGTGCGTGTAACGGACATTTGATCATTGTGCAAGACGATTTGGACAACTACTGTGAAACATTGTGTTAACCTAGTGTTTAGTGGAAATAAACGTTCATCTCATCGGATTGGCATTTTAATACCACCCCGCACGTAACAATATATATATATATATATATACGATTGAATTGAGAATGTATCTCCTTTTTTGAAGTCGATTAAAACGCGAAAATATCTAATTCATCTTCTGATATGGATTGGTACTTTGTCTAAAGCAAACTAATCAAATAAGCGTTCAATTTAAATAAGTGATCGATTGAATATCATATTTTTGTATTTTACAGCGCGGTCGACTCGAAGATGTCGTAGTCAACGACACCTACAGAGGAAAACAGCTGGGTAAACTGTAAGTACTACCACAACAAGTACCTAAGTATATGCATCTATGTATACACGTGATACATATACATAATAGATGTAAGTATATATGTATACCTACCTACCTTTTTAGGGTTCCGTACCCAAAGGGTAAAACGGGACCCTATTACTAAGACTCCGCTGTCTGTCTGTCTGTCCGTCTGTCACCAGGCTGTATCTCATGAACCGTGATGGTTAGACAGTTGAAATTTTCACAGATGATGTATTTCTGTTGCCGCTATAAAAACAAATACTAAAAACAGAATAAGGTTAAAAATAATAGAGGGTCCCCATACAAGATCTTATAAAATACTGTAGTGTGGTACGGAACCCTACGAGTGCGAGTCCGACTTGCAATTGGCCAGTTTATTTATATCTTATAGGCTAGCGTGTGATCACTGTATCGCTTGGTAGTAAATTATGTGGTCGAAGATGGTGAACACGTTAGGCCTAGAATCTCTGACTCTCAAGTCCTTCAAGGGCTGTGTGGTGCCGCAACACCGTAAGGTTATGGCGGCAGATTTTTCCCTTGATGGTGGTAAACTACGTTTTAGTAGCAAGTCAGGCGGAACATCGATATAATATGCTCCTATCAAAGTCCTCTAGTTAAAAAACCTACATGTATGTATATATTTAATGCAGGGATTGCTCTAAGTCATAAGACCACCCATTGTTTTACCGATGTAGTATATTGTTAAACATAATCCAAAATTTCATCGTACCGACGGGACTTGAACCCGCAATCTCCGGAATAACATGTTCCGGTGCTTTGCCAATTAAGCCACGGTGCAAAGTATCGTTACGACGAAATTAGTGGATTGCATTTGTTAACCCAATTATGCATTGGTGGCGCCATCTATGACTACTTATTACGTAAGTTAATCATTCGGAAGAAATCATTACAGTTTTCAAATCCGAGGAGAGATGTTGCACTGCGTAAATCAAATATTGTGTTTCTTTGAAGTGTTACACACTTTATATTTTTGTAAATTGTTAAACACAATCCAAAAATTCATCGTACCGACGGGACTTGAACCCGCAACCTCCGGAATAACATGTTCCGTTGGTTTGCCAATTATGTATCCCGTTGTACGATGAAATTTTGGATTGTGTTTAACAATTTACAAAAATATAGTGTGTAACACTATTTAACGGAGGACCAACTAAACAAACTTGAGCGGCTTCAGAATTTTTGCATAAGGTTCATATTTGGATTGCGCAAATATGACCATGTCTCATATTTCCGTCACAAGCTCAAGTGGCTTCCCATTCGACTCCGCCGGAATACTCACATTCTTTCCCTCCTATATAATATACTTTTTAATCCCGCTTCCCCGCGCTATCTTAAGGAAAGCTCTGAATTCCTACATTCACAGCATTCACTAACGTTGAGGTCATCTGATAATCTAACGTTACAAATACCTGCTCATTCTACCACCTTTTTTGATAAATCGTTTACGGTACAGGCTGCGCGCATGTGGAATGATATACCAGTGGAAATCAGACAATCTCCATCTCCACACGTTTTCAAAGAACGGCTATTGAAATTCTATCTATCCCGTCTCGACTGAACTATTATTAGCCTGAACTATTTATTATTATTATTTTTATTTTTCTATTTATTTATTATTATTATTCTTTGTTGTGTTATAGTTATTGCTAGTCTAATTCATTGAAATCTTTATCTTACAGTGTATTTTATATTATTATTATTATATATGTATATGTTTTTAAGTAGTGTATGGTATGATAATATGTTAATATTATGTAAGTAAGTATATTTATTAATTTTAGAGTTTATATCGGTACACCACCGTCCTTTACAGTCTCGTAATTTTCTTCTTTACTATTTCGGTTGTCTGGAAGAAATCGCTTTAAGCGATAAGACCGCCCTTTGCATTACTTTTAGTTTGATGTAAATTGTAAATTGTTTCTGTTTTTTTTGTTTGGTGTGCAAATAAAGAGTTTTATCTATCTATCTATCTAACACTTCAAAGAAACATAATATTTGATGTAGTATATGTTTTCTTTTCTGTTAATTTTGTTTATATTTGGTGCTCTATAAAGTATCATTCTATTCTACCATACCAAAGTAATATCCATCTTATTCACACACAAATAAAGTTTAAAATTCCAATTCACGGTGCCGGTGTTCCAGTTATATTAAAAAAAAGAATAAAACTTCAATAGACGGTACTCATCATCATAATGCTAAACTCGTCCACTGCTGGACATAGGCCTCTCCAATTTCACGCCACTGAGCACGATCCTCGGCTACTTTCATCCAGCTCTTGCCAGCCACCTTGCGGATATCATCGCTCCACCTAGTCTGAGGGCGTCCTACGCTACGTTTGCCGATTCGCGGTCTCCACTCAAGAACTCGTTTACCCCAGCGGTCGTTGGTTCTTCGGTTTATGTGGCCGGTCCATTGCCACTTCAGCTTGCTAATTCGGTGAGCTATATCGGTGACTTTGGTTATCTGTCGGATCACCTCGTTACAAATTCGATCCTTCAGAGAAACTCCGAGCATAGCTCTTTTAATTTAGTAGGTACTATGGAAGTTTTATTCTTATTTTTTATAATCATTATTATAGACACTATAATACTGTATTTAAACTGTATCTAATAATTCTTACAGAATCGTAGTGACTGTTTCGTTATTGGCCCAAGAGTTGGGATGCTACAAAATGTCGCTGGACTGCAAAGATAAGCTGATCAAGTTCTATGAGTCGCTTGGTTATAAGATGGAGCCCGGCAACTCTAACGCTATGAATATGAGGTATGATCAATATATCTAATACTATAAGAATCTTCGTCCTGACTGACTGACTTATAGACAACGCACAGCTTAAAGCGCTGGTCGTAGAGACTTCAAATTTGGAGGGTACATTTATTTGTCTTAGTATGTAGGGGCCTAGGGGTGTACTAAAAAAGGATTTTCCTAAATTCACCCCTTAAGGGGATGAAACGGTGGTTTAAAGTTTGTATGGAGAAATAAGATTAGATAGTCTTTTTTATTCGAAATTTCACACAAGTACTTCGGTAAATAAATAATTTAATACGTGTTTAAGGCTTTCTCATTATATAGTTGTCTCGAAGTATAGTTGCCATGCCGCTCTAGTCGTTATGTGTAGCAAGTGTGAGGTATTTATTTCCATATCTCTCTGGAGGTATTTTATTATAAATACCTACTCACGTTCTTTTTAAAGTTATAGATTTAAAATCGGGAATTTAACGTAACTAGCGCGATGTCGATATAGCTCTCTGGAGATATTCATCAGAACTTGATAAAATTGAAATTGGACCACTTGGAAAGTATATTAACGCTTTCAAATAAAAGAAGTTTTTTTAAATCGGTTTCGGTCAGGCATCTTTGGGAGACCAGCCCTCTTAGACAAAATCCAACTTCTGTTTTCATTCACGCTAAAAATTAATGGGGATGACGTTTTATTATTCTGCAACAAAGTTTACATTCCCATACATTTTGAAGCTGCGTTACGTGAATGAAAACATTTTGTCTACAGGGCCAGGGAACATACATAAAATATAAGATTCCGATGAATCGAGAACCTCCTCCTTTTTTGAAGTTGGTTAAATAGAGTATTATATTACATATAGAAGTCTATATTCAGTATAATATGTAAATACATAAGCGGCAATAGCCAATGGATAAGGTGTTGGACTGGCAATCGAGCGGATCCCCACCCATTGCACTATTGACGTGAAGCCACTCCATACACAAGCATATTTAGCTTTGTTGAAGTTAGAGGGGTTAACAAGAATACTAGTAATGTTAAACCCTCATTGCTAGTAAGCTTTAAAAAAAGTAGGTGTGAGCGTATGAATGTGTGAAATAAAATGTTCCTTTGTTCGTTAGGTTCGAGGCTCCCTCTTGACAATTAGCCGCTGGGACGTCTGACCTGCGCTCCAAACTGTAAGTAGTACCCGACAGCCGAGCCAACATCGCACCGCCCGCCTTACATATATCACACCTAGATTTACTACACTATAGAGTCTATACAAAAAGACAACCGTCGTGGCTTTACAATGAACTAACATTCAAAGGTAAAGAGGAAGGTATACCTACTACGTATAATATACCTACCTAGTACCACCCGATAATGATAAGAGTAGGTACCTACCAAGGTATCAAACTTTTTAGTCGTATTGGCAGTGACAGAGCAATGTTGTCAACGTAACAAAAACAGTAAATTAGAACAATCGACACGCGCGCCCTCAATTTCTACGACGGTTCTCTTTTTGCACAGACTCTAGTCTATTATACTGATGTGCACTGACTTTAAATAAACCTTATCAATTAATGAAAAGTGCGTAGGAAATATTTTATTTTGATATCTATAGCTTATCTTACAGTTTTATATTTTACCCAAAGTACGTATTACTATTATTTATTATGTGTCCAAAGAGTAAAAAACGATTCC
Organism: Cabera pusaria; assembly: GCA_954871355.1. Taxonomy (NCBI): domain Eukaryota; kingdom Metazoa; phylum Arthropoda; class Insecta; order Lepidoptera; family Geometridae; genus Cabera; species Cabera pusaria. Next base: position 13,962,892 of record OX940904.1, on the reverse strand, counting down.
ATTAAATTAATAATTTAAAAGTTGCTAAGTTTTAGAGTAGTTAAATTTGATTAAGGTCAGTACACTTCAGAATAGACGCATATTTTCAGCTTTAATGTAAAAAGCTAAGTCATACTTGTGTGTATAAATTTATATGAATATAGTAATAGATACTTTACTACAGTTTTACAAATTGAAAGTATAGTCAGAAAGTATATTCAAAATTGTATTCTAAATAATTACTTTTAACTAAGTATAATCAGACGATAATGTAAAATGATGGTAACAAAGTAATGATGCTTTCGAAATTAAGCAATAAACATTTAAACAACATAGATAATAACAAAATAAACTGATTAAGAGTGTGGTTCTTTCAAAACGTAAGGCACGTGTAACTTACTATCTCAAAATGTATCTAAAAATTACAGATAATTATCAGTAATAGAAGTCCTTTCTTTCATTATGTTTCTGATTTTTGCTCGGTTGTTTGTATGAATACAGTTACAGGGTCAATTTTCATATCTATCAAAAGTAGAGACCAATTTTAGTTGGCATCTTCATTCGATAGAGTGGTCAATTGATTTATGGATGTCCTAGCATATAAGAATAGAATATTATTTTATACCTTTGCTTTTAATCATCGCCTCCAAAATGTGTGAAATTTCAAGAAAAAGCAAAGCGGTTTCTTGAATATTTTTTTTAAGTACTTAAAAATTATCAAAATTTAGCATACTAACAAATTGTTGCGTTTTATTGTAAATATTTTGAGTTTATGTACATAACACAAATTGTTTATGTAACTAACATTCAAAAGGCTTATTAAACGTTTTTTTTTTGCTTTGTTTGTTTCATTTTGATAAAACAACCCTTTTTGGAACTGGAATACTACCTCATACACAAACCATACATTTACATCTACACTATTCATCTTTGGCACAAATACATTATTACATTTAAACACTATTATTCATTTTATGATTGGCCGTGGTTGGGATTGTGTTGGGTATTTCGCACTCTGAATGGTAGATACAATACATATATTATCTATTCGGTTAGATCATCAGTTTTACTATAATATTTAAGGACCACTGCTTTTAGGCGAATATACTATAAATACTACTTTGTACTTGTAGGCTTTGATGGAAGCGAAATCCATCCTCTGAACACAAATAAACTATAAGTGAAAAAAATTATTTAAAAACAAGCTTTTATCTGGGACAATGAACTAAAATGTTTAAAATAAATTCTAGTAAGTATTTGGCGTGTAGGTACTGACCTATATTCTTAAAAGCTTGCAGCACTACCCGTTTTTCAGGCTAGGTAATTACTATACTTCAGTGCCTCAAGCTTTTAAAAATATAGGTAAGTACTTACACGCCAAATACTTACTAGAATTTATTTTAAACATTTTAGTTCATTGTCACAGATAAAAGCTTGCTTTAAAAAAAAAGAACGTGTCGCTAATCGGTTTCAGTTTTAACCGTGTTGGTAGTTCAGTAATGTATGTTTTTTTTTGTAAATATTTTTTTTTACCGTAATTAGATAATACATAACACGAGACACAAAAAAATGCGTACCAATAAACCATTGGTTTCTGCTGGTACTCACATCCGCGATGCCTCCTGTCTCAGAGTAATGAATAGTACAATGACTGAACTATTATCCAGCCCTTCGCCACACTGTTGTCCTTTACATACAAGCATGCACCATTTCACCTTATTCCGCATCGTAAAACCCAAAGATAGCGCTTTTCTGTATTCAGTAATAAAACAGTCGGAATCTGAAAGATCTTGAGCCTCATATCATATCTCATCCTAAAGTTATAAAAATTAGTAACTTTTCGAGTATGGATACAAAAGCTGAAATTTTGTTTATTCATCACTATAAGACTGCTAGAGAGCTTTAATAAATACTAGCTCTTTTATTTACATTCTTTTAAAACACACGGTTTCGATAATAAGTGAAAGCTAACCAATATACCTACTATTGAGTGAAAAATAAAAGGTTTAAACTTGCATCATTTTTAATTTATTCAACTTTGTAAGATATGTGAATTATAATAAATCGGTGTGTACAAATAAATAAACCAGTATCTTAAAACTAAATACATTGGTACGCCAATAAAAGATTCTTGTATGGATTCGCCATAAGAATGCTATATTTAGGTCATAGAATATAAAAAACATCGATTTTAATTTACAATCTACACCGCCAGTCTGTTACGACATTTTTGTATGAGTCCCAGCACACGACGGACTTAATACTTCCATCCATCTCGACACAACTAAAACTTCAGTTGATATCGATCGTATGCTGAAACCCAAAAAGTATTTTAACTTCATAATCATAAGATTCATTTTTACATCGCATTTAGAAGTAAGACAAACGGTCTGAATAAAAATATTAAATAGTAAGCTATTACATAAAAGCAGAGTTTGAGGACAGGAGACGATAAAAAGCTGTATTTATGCAAACAATATAGCCGAGACAAATGGACTATAGTTTCGCTCGATGCTATGGAGGGGTCAAATGGAATGCTAGTGCTTGAATTTCCAAAGCCGACGAAGTGTATAGTACTATTTAATACTTCCACTCAGTTTACATTAAATATATCGAGGAGAGCTGTCGTCTTAGCTATCTATTTGCTAGAAAGGCGGCGCGGTAGCAATCTTAGTTCCGAGTTTCATGGGCCCTTGACCTCGAGCGGATCTGCGAGCTTCCATCTCACGTTGCCTTTGAAGTTTTCTCTCTTCTCGCTTCCGCCGCAACTCTTCCATTTTTGACGCGTTGTTTTCTGTAAGAGGACAATATCGTTGTCTTAACTACGTAGTAAAAGATGTGGAGGTCGTTTGAAGTGGTACATGATGCGGATGGTAAATTTTGGAGCTATTTTATTGTATGTGGAAGAAAATTAATATATTTACGTGTTCAACAAAGTAAAAAGCAAGCAAAATAATTAAATCTAACAGGAAACTAATACAGTACTGTATTCAATAGCCAGACTTCAAAGGTCACTCGATTATGTTATAAAAGACACATCGAAGTCGGATTACTGAACTGTTGTGTAAAATTAACAAAAAATATAAAACTAACCATAAGCCTAGGGCGGGGATAGCGAACCTTGATTTCTCATTACTTGCAAAATTTCTATTCACCGTGTTGTGATTTTTTTATCATTCATCTAATTTACGTTTCAAACAGAACTCATTCGATAGTGCAACAAATTTCAAAATCATTTGCAAAGAATTTAAATATCAATAAATAAACAATGAACGAATGCACGTGCGAAGCGAGCGCAAACAATATTTGCCTGACTAGTGCTAATAACACAATAATACCGGGTAATAAGTACGATTCAAATACAACAAAATCTTTACGTAAGCGAAGCGAGCGCCGAAAAATCTTGGCACTCTCAAATTGTTTCTCACCGGTTTGAAAATTCAATGAATGTTAAAATTGGTATCCAACATGACTTGTTGCGTGCCGACTTTATTTCTCTGGGTGCCACTCCTACACGGTCGCCATCCCTTGCCTAGGGGGAAACATTGACAAAGTAAAGTAACATAGAAAGTTCAGTCTAAACTACTACAAAATCGTAGACAGAGTATATTAAAATAGACCTGGCATTAAAATAATATTATGAAAAGGATAAAACTATACAATCACTAGTACGAGAGAGGGAGACGGACAACAATGTTTAATCTTCTCTGCATATGCGATTTTATTGTTTGTAGCCAGCTCTGGTTCCCAGCTCTAGTGCGCCTATTGGCTTTCACCCGCTGTCATGTATGATCCGACCAAATTACTTTGTTCATTTTATCTTATAGCTGGCATATGTATCACGTGTTTATCGTTTTAGTCTATAGCTATTTCATTCGCATACGCTAATGTCTTGTCTATTTAATATTCCGTCTACGTACAAAATAAAAAAAGGCAGTGAAGAAAAGTCTATAATGATCTGCTCGTTTTTAGGGTCCCGTAGTCCTGACAAGGAACCCTTATAGTTTCGTCATGTCTGTCTGTCTGTCCGAGGTTTTGCTAAGAGACCGTTAATACTAGAAAGCTGTAATTTTGTAGGGGTATGTATATAAATTACGCCGACAAAGTGGTGAAATAAAATTTTGAAAAATATTATTTTTTAGGGTAGCTCCCCTACATGAGAAGTAGGGATGAATTTTTTTTTCATCGTCTACCCCATCGTGTGGGGTATCGTTGAATAGGTCTTTTAAAATGATAAAGGGTTGCGAATACCATTTTTCGATTGAATGCTCCATTTACGAAATATTAAACTTTAAAGTGCAAATGTTTGTTCCAGTAGGGCATCCCCGCCCCTCTTAAAGCTAAACTGCTGGCTTGAAAAATCTGGAAAAATTCGTGATAATAGTGCATTTCATGAACTTTAAAGGATAACTATAGCGGTTAAGATAACTTTATTAGTTTAGCAGTAATAGTCGTTGAACTTGGGTGTTGGATAATTTTGTACAAAATACAAATCCTTAGTGACAAAGACGAAGTACTTAGTTGCTTGTTTATAACGGGTAAAGACTTACATTGAATAACGGGCTACTACGGAACCCTACACTGCGCATGGCCCGACACGCACTTGGCCAGTTTTTTACAAATTATTTATGCTAAGTAAGAGAGTCATGTTAATTTATAAGGCGTAAATGAAACCTGGTTAAGACAAGGAGAGTTTCTCGAATAATGCAAGCGACAACAAGATGCCGCTATACTAAGGCGTCCATTACACAGTAGGTTATCCGGCATTCAAACCCAAAAGTCATGACTGATGGTTGCTCATGCAGCAAATCAAAATATGTAAATATCGATCAGTCACCATCACCCCATTACACGATCAGTTATCCATCAGTCACAGCCGTGACTGTGAGCAAACTGACAGCAACACCTATCGTGTAATGGACGCCTAAGGTACAGATTCATTGGCTCCATCTTTCTTGACGAGCTTTATACAAAAATGTCAAACATTAATAAACTGACTAGGCGAGAAATTCAAAAGTATTTGAGAAACAAGCGTTGCATGAACCAGATTCAGGCGTGGCAACTTTTTTACAGGTCACAAGATGTCCAATGTCGAAACAAATTTTAGCATTAAAGTGACCACAGTATATTTAAACTCAGTAGGTAGATATAATGACTGTTCAGTTTCAAAGATGCATTAGATTTATAGAAGCAACCTTACTTATCGTCCAAAATCCAAACAATTGATAAAAAATGATTGATCCAAACAGATCTCATAGGCTAGCGTTTGACCACTATCTCACCTATTGGTAAGTGATGATGCGGTCGAAGATGGTAAGCACGCTAGGTTTATAATGGGAACTGGCTCTCAAGGATAGCTGCCCGAACACATTAGATGTTTGGCGTCAGATTTAACTAAGTTTTTTAACTTCCAATCACACGCATGTCACGCTTCAACACATGACAAATCGCTGGAGACTTTGCTACGTTTGAGTATTTTCTAGAATAAAATGTATGACTTACCTATATATCAGCATCTTCCTCAATAGGTCCAAACTTTTTTTTAAATATCATATAGGCTACCGTTAGACCACTATCTCACCCGTTGGTAAGTGATGATGCGGTCGAGGATGGTAGCATGCTAAGCCTAGAATGGGAACTCTTCCCAACCTCCGAGCGAGTTGTCGAGAGAACTGTTCTAATGGATATCGGGTCAATGTCTCAAACTCTAAACTCCGCCTATATTCCTAACATAAGACACAATTTTGGCATCAAGTTAACAGCTCTATAAAAATATCAAATCTTCTGGAAAGAATCTTACTTACCGTCCACGAACAAAACAATTGAGAATCAAGTGGTGAGGGTACTCTCACACATTCACACGAATGAAATAATTATAGAACACAGTGACGCCTTCAAGTTCACTGCGTTTGAGAAGCATTTAGAATTAAATGTGAAACTTACCATCAGCATTTTCCTCGATAGGTTCAAACTCGCTGTCTTCCCAACCTCCGAGCGAATCGTTGCTGTTCTGATGGGCGGCTGGTCGATGTTCCAACCTCGGACCTCCGCTTATATTCCGCACATATGTCGCGTTCGCATTGTTAACCACTGGATCCGTCCATTGTGAATTGTTCCATGTTTCCGAGGGACTGACTAGTTCTGCTTCTGCACCCTGAATTATACCAACCACTATTGTAAAGACTTAGTTTTAACAGATAGATTGGGTTATTGTCTTTTAATGTGAAACATCTAATGGCGCGGTAACGGAGTGAGGCCGACTCTGTTTCCGCGCGAACGCACTTTCCTCAATACATGCACCCGTCCGGTTTAGCGGTATTCAATGTTTCAGATCAGCCGGGCGTACCGCGACTGTTAATTTTTTTTTATAAAGGTGACAGGACAAGCATGACACTCGCCTGATGGTAAGCAATTTCGTCTACCTATTACAGATATAGGAGCATGCAAAATTCTGTGATACAGAATTGCACTATTGCAATGTGCCTGTCACCTTGAGACAAAGATGTTAAAAGTCTCACATGTCCTGTCCATTACACTGGACTCATTGCCATTCAAACCGAAAACATTTCACGGCCGAATAATTGACAAAGTGTTGGTACCGTCCCAAGCCTACTAGCAGAAATCCTAGCACCACAAGATTTGATTGATATTTAATTTTTATATTGGCTGTTAACTTTTATAACGGGATTTAAACACAAATTATTTGAATTGTAAAATTTGCTGTCTGTACTCTAGGACGTGTCTACTCCAACGGTTATCAGTCTGCGGCAGATATGACGAACCAAATTTGCTAATCCGTTGAGCTATGTCTATTTAGGTTTTATATTGAACCATATTTCTACCGTATTTTATTTAATTATTGGGGAATTAGAAAATACAGTTATTCGATCCGGTGTAATAAGAATAAAGGTATGTCTCACCGGGTTTTCCTGCAAATTGCCCCATTCTTCATTATCCCACTCGTCTTCACAGAGCGCGGCCAGCGCCGGCGCCTGCGTACTGCCGCTACTGGGCGGTGACTTCACACTTGCACCCGTGCCTGAGACAACATAAAATATTATCTAACTAGGGACCTACTAAAGAAAGAAATGTCCGTGACACGACAAAACGTTTTCTAACCGAATTAACATAATAATATGACAGCTTTATATATTTAGCTTATGATATGAGCAATCAATATGATCTAACAAGCGCTGCAGCGGCTTTATTGTTGAACGTTGAAAATGAACGAAATTAGAGAGAGATACAGCAGGCTTTACAGTGTATAGCTGCTTGTCTCATTCCGAACGTTGCGTTCCGTTCATTCGATGTTATAAATTAGGCAAATAGGCAGCAGAAACAAATAAAGGAAATAAACGGCCGTGACATAACGAGTTCATGCCAACCTTAGTCAATATCCAGCATCGAAATGTGATCTTCAAAGTTTTCATTTTAATTAAATACAATTTATAAAGTGCAGTAAATAGTAAACACAGACTATCCCTTAAGGCACAACTTCCACGAGCGAGTGTATACTTGCTCGACGAGATAGAACCTTACAGATGCGACATAATACTGCTTGCACAACCGCATTATCTACATAAATGCAAATGTAGGTAAAATCGCCCCCACACCACTTCTTTCAATTCTTTAATTTTGATTTAGAGACAGACTTGTAACCGCATGTAAATTTGTTATTTACTATTATATAAAACTAGATGGGTCCCGCGGCTTCGCCTGCATAATCGTATCGAATGTCCTTTTCCACGATACTGGCTATCTCTGTGCAAAAATTCAGCAAAATCGGTCGAGCTATTACACCGTAAAGTGCTAATAAACATGTATACAAACTGATTTTCGCATGTATATAATGGGTGCTGATATTCGAAAATGCCTCACTCACAATTATAAATAGGTGTAAGTAAGCTTCTTCGAAATTAGAGCCGTATCGATTAATTAATTACTAAGCACATGCATGGATTCTATAAGGCTAATATATCAATGGGTGTTAACAACACTAACACTAAGAAAAGCCTACAAATTGCCGAAAATTGTCAAAATTCTTAAGCAAGTTTTTTTTTCAGATCACAATTAAGCTGTCCTCTGCCAAATAAAGATAACCAGTGAGAATAGTATTTTAGTCAATAATCCTAAACATTGTGATGTGATAAATAAATGTACCTAAAGGTATTAAAAATGTATCGTAAATAATTTAGTCTTTTATTTTAAAAGCTGTATTTAGGGTTGCCAGGTCGCTAAACCTAATAGCCGGACAGACCAGCCAGTTTGGCCGTAAAAAGGCCGGACACCTACATTATTGAGGATGTCTCAGTAGCTTTTTTGATTATTTCCATAAATCTTGTCGGACTGCGGAAGCGATCGACAGTCGACTCGCCTGGGCAGTGCGCTCGGCCACGCTTGGCGCTCGCTCCTTTGCGAAATGTAAAAAGCCTAACAAAAGCCGGACAAGCCGGACACCGTTTATGTTGGCCTGACACGCAATCAAAGCCTAACTATGTCCGGCTTTATCCGGAGTCCGGACGCCTGGCAACTGTATTAAACACGTGAATTCAGATAACGAATTCTGATCCTTCCATACAATATTGACGATATTTTGGCCTAATATAATAGCATTTTCAATGTTGACAAAGCAGTAGAGCTAAAGCTAACATATTTTGCAGCCAATGCATTAAGGACACATTTCGAAAAATAAAAACGAAATAAAACTAGGTATATTACGTGAACTATCACAATACCTGCGCTCGAGTCGATCTCTCCCCAAGCCGCCATGTCCCAATGTTCCGGATCGTAGTCTGATGCGGACTCGCTGTGTTCTAATGACGTCATGGAAGTCACTGATGACGTCGTCGTTGACATACTGCTCGATGATGGTTGCTCTAAATAAAGGTAACAATTAAATAAGCGAATGGTCCCTCTATAATAGTATTATTGCACGTTTAGTCGATTATAGCACGGCGTGAAGTTACGACGTGCAATAATAGACTACTTAAGTCACGAGTATCGTTTATTATTTTATAGCTGTCAGTGTGACATAAACCCGCACTTTACGCTTGCTACGCTTTTCTGTCAAATAGAAGATTATTGGACGCCGTGAAGTTGGCACACGAGCGCAGCGAGGGCACATGAGTAAAGAAAGGGTACAGAGACAAACCTTCTAAGGAACGGACAAAACGTTTACATATTCTTGTAGGGTTGGTAAAAAAAAAACAAGAAAAATCTTCATCATAATAAAATCCTCCTTCAAGTAAACATGACCTGCTCTTTTATTTTTCAAGCTTCATCATTGTCGACAACGATCAATGTCATGAGATGTTACGAAATGTCATTTAATGTAATGTAATGTCCCGAAATGTCATAAAATGTCACAAAATGCCATAAAATGTCACGAAATGTCATGAAATGTTACAAAATATCATGGATATGTCTCGAAATTTCATGTAATGTTATGAAATAAAAAAATGAAAATAATTGAAAATCGCGAATGAACAGGTATCTACTAGGTAAGCGTGCTACATCGTCGACCGCATCGTCACTTAACATCAGGTGATATAGTGGTCAAACGCTTGCCTATCTAGCATTAAAAAAATGTCACAAAATATCAAGGAATTTCATTGAACTTCCTTAGACCGGGCACTATAGAAAAAAACTCATGAGCCAAAATTAAAAAAAATAAATTCATGCCCTAGGGCAGAAATGACCTATTTTGCACGCACTTATCGAGCGAACAAACCATCGATTTTCGAATAGATGGGATGAAAAATAATCAGGGCGAGCGAAGCGAGCCCTAACACTATACCACCACCTGAGCACTTTTGTGGTACACTTTACTGAAAAACTATCACGCACATTGATTTGTACTTTAACATAGTAACTTAAATGCACATGTAGATGTGTTATCAGTAAAAAAATACAATTTTATTACCATTACAAAAAAAGAAGATTAACAATTTTGTTTCTAGGATAGAATATTATTGTACTACTAACGCCATCCGTTAAAAGATCAAAGAGTTAACTTCGCTGTGAACATAATGTTTGGTTACTAACGACATCTGTTAGAAATCTAAAGAATTTACATCTGTCATCCTAATGACGTCTGGTATCAGTATTACCATTTGTGACAGATTTCTGCTAATTAAGCAGATTTGGGACCTAAATTTTAACTCTGACAGATTAAGTTGACAATTCCAAAAAGTGGCAGATTTCAAGGATCTTTATGAATTTTGAAATATAAATAGAATTTTGACAATTTTCTGTTTCTATTTAAAAAAAAGTCAAAATTCAAACTTTTACACATTGGAAATTTGTAAAAGTTTGAATGAGAAGGTAAACTCTATTTCTATGCCTTAGTTTATGCCATAATGCAATACCTAATATGATGGCAAATATTATGCATTTGTTGGAGTGGTTGGTGGTTTGGCAGTTTTTTGCCAGTGTCGGGCAGATTCGCCAATTAATATAAAAAAAACTGCCTTAAAAATTATTACCAGACAGAAAAACTACGCAAGCCTTCACAAAGCTCGGTTATTAGCTAGTATAATGTAACGTGACGAGTCGCGAGCGACAACCCAGAGTTAAAGCACCAGCCGAGCCACTATAAACCGGTTTCACTCCGTACGTGACAGGCGGCACACAGGCCGCTAGTGCTCAGGCACACACGCGCGTCTACGCCATCATCACAGCGCAGTTGTACGAAGCTTTGGCTCTGTTCCTTTTCCCTACTCTTGTGGCGAGGCTAAACGACGTGCAATAATCGACTATTTAAGGCACGGAAAAGCGTGCGTAAAGTGCGGGTTTAGGTCACACTGTGCTATAAAGCAACATATTTCCTTGCTAGATAGATAATAATGTTAGCAAGACTTGGCGACATGCGACATATTTTATAAACTACGGAAATATTGCCCAGCGATAAACTATTGCTGTGCGGCATAAGTGCATCCATTTCTCAAATATCGCGACGCGACGTGAAGTTTTTCAATCTTGAGACGAGTATGACATCGTCTTTTATTCATCGTTGTGAGAAGCCACTAACTAGATCTGTAAAATGTTCTGTCAGATGCTGCATTAAAATGTTACTCTGAAGGTCAGGCATTCAGCTATAGTTTGAATGAAACCACTGTACCGCGCCTTATTAACCAACTTCACAAAAAAGGTGGTTCTCAATTCGACTGTTTTTAGGGTTCCGAACCCGAGGGGTACCAACGGAACCCTATTACTGAGACTCCGCTCCGTCCGTCTGTCTGTCTGTCCGTCTGTCACCAGGCTGTATCTCATGAACCGTGATAGTTAGACGGTCGAAATTTTCACAGATGATGTATTTCTGTTGCCGCTATAACAACAAATACTAAGAACAGAACAAAGTTAAAAATTAAAGAAAAGTTTAAAAAAAGTTTTTTACGATAGCGCCGCGCATCTAGTAGCATCAAAGATGGCGCTATCGTCTTTACCTTAATCTAAATCTCGGAAGCGGCTCCAACGATTAAATAAAATTTGGTATACAGGGGATTTCGGGGGCGATAAATCGATCTAGCTAGGAGTCATTTTCAGAAAATTTTGTTTAATTCGTGTTTTCAATAATCAACTTTATTGATAATCAACTTAAAATATGACTGTTCCCGACATCTATTGGCGAGTAGCTTTAGTGTTACTGTGTCGGTAAAGCAGTTAGTTGCTCTCAATTAAAAAAAATAGTATTATTATTCGTCAGTAGATGTCGTCGGGAAGAGTCATATTTGTCTGTTTAAGTGGCAAAAAATACCGAGTAAAGCTCGGTCAACCAGATATTTAATAATATTAATTACTACAATTACTATTACTACTATTGCTATTATATAATACTATTCTACCTTTGTGTTAACGTTTACTTAATTGGTGTTAGAAGTTCGTTAGATGGCGTTCGGCACCCTCCGTGAGCGGGACAAAAGTCTGACTCGCACTTGGCCACTTTTATTTTATTATTTTTACCTCATTTACCTCAGAACTCCATCAAATCTTAACCGATTTCAAAAATACTTTTATGTTTGAGAGATTTTGACTCCAGTTTGGTCCCATTCAAATTATATAGAGATCTGATAATCATCTCCGGAGAAATGGAGATAAACAATATAAACAAATTTGTATACCTTGATGACATGGTTATGGTAAGTGGCTATTTTGACTACCGCGGCATGTGAAGTCGGTTTTTTCAATGATGTTGATTGGTTTTTGAATTTCGGTGAGACAGGGGGAGAGGAAGGGGTCGGAGGGCAAAGCAAGCAGCTCCGCAGGCGCCGCTGTCATGTCAGTCAGCCGTCAACGCTCACTCTTCCCGCCCCCACCTCGGCGTGCCTTGTCGCTATGTGGCTGTCTCTGTATACAATAATAACAATACTTACCGAGAGATCCCGGCTTGGACAGCACAGACTTGGGATGTTGCACGCGCGAGTCTGAATGTGAACGGTAGAACTTCGACGTGACCGCGCTCACTGCCCATCCGGCCCACGTGGCAGCCGCGTTGCTTAGAGACGGGGTCGCTGTATGGACGTCTGCCTCTGTATACATATATAAATCATATTAGACTAGCTGTTTAACGCGGCTTCATAAACTTTAAAGTACAGGTTATACTAACTGTATGTCAAATTTCATCTAAATCCGTTCAGCCGTTTTTTAATAGTCTAACGTCAATGATTGGATGACAGCTGAATGGCTTATTACTTTTGTTTGTATTTTTTTTTAATTCAAAGCTTTTACGTATGGTTTTGCTATTAACTGTACGTCAACGATTAAAGGCAGCTGAATGGCTGATTACTTTTGTTTTTAACCGACTTTAAAAAAGGAGGAGGTTTCTCAATTCGACTGTATATGTTTTTTTTTTGTTGTTCGCGGATAACTTCTTCGTTTATGAACCGATTTTGATTTATATTTTTTTGTTGGAAAGGAGATATCCCAAGTGTGGTACCATGGTAATTTTATCGAGGTCTGATTAGTATCTCCAGAGATATGGAGATAAACACCTCAAAATTGGTACTGAAAATTAATAGCGCGACATAGAAGTCGGTTCTTTTTAGTTTTTTAAACGATCTTATTTTAATTCAAAGCGTTTAATTATGCGTTGCTTTCGATTGCGATTTATTTTATGATTTTGACTCGTATATGTGAGTATATCAATACTGCCTACATACTGGATAAATGATTTGATTTGAGCCGTTTTGCTGCGCCAGTATGAATATGACTACTTTTCAATATGTATCTATTTCGATTACTGACAATTTTAAAATCTCAGCAATATTATTGATGTGAAACATCTGATGGCACGGTACGCGAGTGAGGTCGACTTATGCCGTGGCGACGCGCCGCTCGTGGCTCGTCGGCTTAATCCACCTCAGGCTCGGCGATCTCCTCTCTCCGCACGTCTATAGTGTATAGGGTAAGCGCATAATGCGTGCTGGAGGAGCGCAATTATAGTCTATACTTGCGTTACTCTGGTTCCGCAATGAATGAATGAATAATACCTTATTGCACACCAAGAAAAAAAAAACAAACAAAAGTAACAGAAGAACATAAGATATCGGTAGTACAATGAGCGGTCTTATCGCTTAGAGCGATCTCTACCAGACAACCTTTGGATGGACAGGATTTACAAATTATAATATTGCGGGGGTGTGCAACTAAAAGTTAGCAATATTTAAAGTGAAAAGTAAAATTGAAAAAGTTTATTAATGACACTTTTTATAAAATGGTACAAAATAATAGTAGAAAACAAACTTATATGTACATAAATCTTCGACAAAAGTGTCACTAATCGGCTCTACCTTAGCATAACTGTCAGTCTAATGACCAACGCTGATTTTCCGGTGATACCGGTCGGCGACGTCACGTTACAGGCTAACAGATACAGTACAGAATAACATGAGACGATAAGTTTTAGTAGGTGCACGTCATACATTAGGGTCAAAGTTAAGGCGGCAATAGCCCAGTGGATAAGGTGTCGGACTGGCGATCGAGAGGTCATGAGTTCGATCCCCACCCCAACCATTGCACTATTGACGTGAACCCACTCCAGACAAAAGCATATTTAGCTTAGTTGGAGGGGTTAACAAGAATACTAGTAATGTGCAACCCACATTGCGAGTAAGCTTTAAAAAAAAAAAAGTTAAATTGAAGTTATAGTACAGTCCAAGTAACAATCCTTCAGTAAAAAAAAATATTTAGACATTACTGAAAGCTATTTCGCTATTTCTTTTTCACAAATGTTTTACAACTCTGTGCTATTTCTCTACTCTCGTACACGTTCATCAGCACCTAATAGATTATAATCTACATTTGTTATAATCAACTCACTTGCAGAAGAACATAAGTTTTAGGAAAAATAAAATGAGTGCACACTATTTCACGTTCCCGCCAAAGTCCTCCAAAGACCAAATGCAAATAAAGTATCCATTTGACATTTTTGGGATTCTGACATTTATGACACTGACAATAGACTTTAGTTTGTGTCCTATGTCTTGTGAATTTTTTCTTTCCCTTCCAGTGTTGCCGTTCTAGAGGCTTTGTCGCTTCGATGATATTCATTGTTTCATGTCTGCCAGGCGTATACCTACCGCGTTTTTTTTATTAACAATTCTACGCCCAACTTTGTCTAAATATTGAAAATAAGTTTTAACTAGCTTTTAAATACAATGGGTTTTAGGCAACTTTTTAACCTTCGAGACAGTTTCCGTAATATATAAAACTAATATCAAGACATTGAAAAACAAACTTACCCATTCCTTCCTTTAGGCTGGGATCCTCTGAAACCTTTTCTAATTTTCCTAGGAAGCCTCTGATAGTTCGAAATGCAGCATCGCGGACCTATAACCAACGGAAAAGTTTGTATGAAACGGTTTTGGTAAGTCAAAGCAAGAGTTTGAATTAGCATTCTAATTTTGCTGGAGAGATGCTAATTGTCGTGATGAAACGACACAGAAACCTTGCACGCTTGACTTAAAAATTAGACAGTGTAGCCTAGCGTACTTACAATCTCCTACCGTCACTAACCAACGGGTGAAATAGTGGTCTATAGAATATAGATAGATTCATACATACATACAATCACGCCTTTTTCCCGTTGGGGTAGACAGAGACTACTTTTTCCACATGCTACGATCCTGACATACCTCCTTCGCTTCTTCCACTTTTCATACATGCTCGCCGGTTATTTTAGGTACTTTTGACTTGGCCTTTTTTTAAAACGTCTCCGATCTGGTCGTGATACGTTACCTAGGTCGGCCTCTACCAACTGGCCCATTCACACTCGTCTCATAAATTTGTTTCGTCAATCTTTCTTCATCCATCCTCTCTATATAGATAGACTAGCTGTTACCCGCGGCTTCGCCCGCGTTATTTGCGTCTTTATGACCATTGAGAACTAGATCGATGATCTCTTAGGCCAAGTCACCATAGATGACCCCCAAAGTCGAACTCAATATCCTGTATTGTTAAAGTCATTAATCATTTTGGTTAGGTGTACGAAGTTGTTCTGTTTAAATTTTTGACTCAACACAAAAGTTCCTGAAACATTCCTCACAAAGAAAATAAGGTGAATAACTTCGCGAGCGCAGCAGCGCTATTTTTGCGCGAGTGAACATTTTTTATGACTTTTTATGACCCTGACAGTTTTATGACCTAATAATCAAGTCACTATAGATGACTCTTAGGTCGAACTCGATATCATCTATTGTTAAAGTCATAAATCATTACTTGGTACTTGGTAAACCTAACCAAGTTTGCCAAGTTTTGCTGTTTAAGTATTTGAGTCAGTCTAATGTATGAGGCTGTTAAAACACGCTATTATACGCTATAAAGCGTTATTACTGCGCAAGCGAAGCGAGCGCGAAATTTTTTTATGACCTTGAAAGTTTTACGAAAAAAATTTACGACGTTTTATGACCCTGACGGTTTTTATGACCTTCTAAGTCAACACCGATGACCCTTAGTTTAATCTTGATAACTACTTATTTTAAGGTGAATAATCATAATGATTATTGAAGGTTTCAATTTATGACTCGTTTCGATGCATGTGGCTATTAAAATACAAAAGTTGCTGAAATGTTACCAAAGAATCAAAGAATCAAGAAGAATCAAAGCATTTATTCAGTATGTAGGCAGTATAAATATACGCACATATACACGTCAAAATCATAAATCATAAAATAAATCATAACCAATTATCAAGTAAACATAGCAAAAGCAGAATTTAACGCTTTGAATTAGAAAAAAAAAGTAATGAACCATTCAGCTGTCATCCAATCGTTTACGTCAGAATATTTAAAAAAAATTAAAGTAGGTTAAAACCAACCATACATGTAAGTGTGTGTTTCAGTACTTCAGACAATTTTTATATAAAAAAAATAAAAAAGTGAAATAGTGAAACACAACATAGAGAAACGCATACCGATCACAGTACATATCATGATCCAAATGGAACTGATAGTCCGTCTGTCAGCTGCATAATATTGTTTAAATAAAAATAAAAATGGCAAGCCTAGAAAGAAAATCTGCGGACAAAAGGGGAAAACTGAATGGCTGTTGAATCTACCGGTGTTTCGGAAATACTCCCATCAGAGAAGAAACACCAAGAAACTCTATGGGGCTAGTCTTGTCATTTTATCTTTTTTTTTTTAAATTAATTGTACATGTCAGCTTTAAAATTTTAACAATATATTATTAATTATAATACAATTTATATTTGTTCTTGGAACTTGGGGCATTCAGGCCATGCATTTTTGTCATCCATATAGTCACCTATTGTATAGTATGATTTTTTCATCAAATTGGATTTTACATAGATTTTAAATTTGCTCATAGGCAATTGATCAATATCTTTAGGTAGCTTATTGTAAAAGCGTACACAGTTCCCCATGAATGAACCACTAACTTTCTGCAGTCTGAAATTAGGTATAATTAATCTATTTTTATGTCTTGTATTAAAATTATGTACATCAGACCTTTTCTTATAATCATTTATATTCTTGCGTATGAACAAAATATTTTCATAAATGTATTGACATGCCACTGTTAGAATTTTAATTTCCTTAAATTTTTCACGAAGTGAATCTCGCGACCTCATACTATATATAGAGCGAATAGCTCGTTTCTGCAAAACAAATATTGATTGGATTTCAGCGGCTTTCCCCCACAATAAAATGCCATAAGACATTATACTGTGGAAGTAGCTGAAATAGACCAATCTTGCAGTGGCTTCGTCCGTTAAAAATCTAATTTTACGTACTGCGTATGCAGCGGAGCTTAACCTACCTGCTAGAACCGATATTTGAGAACCCCATTGAAGCTTTGAATCCAGGGTGATGCCCAAGAATGTTGTGGATTCAACAAGTTCTAATGGTTCATCATTTATTAATATACTTCTATTTAGGATACCCTTTTTTACATTTGGTAGAGAGAAATTAATACATTTAGTTTTTTTTGCGTTTAACAATAAGTTATTGGTTGTAAACCAATTCAGAACCTGTGTTATTGATTTGTTTACATCGTCAAAGTTAGGTGTAGTCCTATCTATTTTGAATATCAAGGAAGTATCATCTGCGAACAAAACAATATCACATAGGTTCTGTACGAATGACGGTAAATCATTGATATAAACTAGAAATAAAAAAAGTCCTAGGATCGATCCCTGCGGGACTCCCATTTTTATGAGGGATCCAGATGACCTGACGCCATTGACTTCAACCATCTGTGTTCTGTTACAGAGGTATGATGATACCAGATCAAGTGCCTTACCTTCAACACCGTAGTATTTTAATTTGTAAATTAGTGTTTCATGACAGACACAATCAAATGCTTTTGATAGGTCACAGAACACGCCAATAGCATCTTGTGCTTTCTCCCATGCATCAAATATATGTTTAAGAAGACCTATTCCTGCATCAGTAGTAGAACGCCCTTTAGTAAATCCAAATTGTTTGCTATTTAAAAGATCATTCATGTTAAAATGTGTTAAAAGCTGGTCTAATATTACTTTTTCAAAAATTTTACTCATTGCCGGTAGTATAGAGATTGGTCTATAGTTAGATGGATCATTTTTGTTTACTGATTTGAATAAAGGAATCCATTTACTTTTTTTCATCAAATCCGGGAAGACACCTTGATCAACGCATCTGTTAAAAATAAAAGCTAAGTATGGGCTAATAACAGTAATAATGTAACTGAGAACTGTGGTTTACATTCCCCACAGGTCCTCGGTTTTCTTTTGTTTGAGCATTTTAAATGTTTTCACAATTGAGTCTGCAGTTACGTGTTTGAACTGGAACAAGGTATCACATTTATTTACACATTTTGATAATATAGAATAAGCATCAGCGGGACTAGAATTTATGGACTGAGTGGTAGTAATGGGTACTTGAGAGAAGAACTCATCAAATGTATTGGCAACCTCATTACTATCCATGATTAATTTATTGTTAATTTTTAAGATGATCTTACTGTCTCTTTGTTTTATTTTTCCAGTTTCAGTATTGATGATTTTCCATGTTGTTTTTATTTTATCATCAGCATGCTTAATTTTTCTACTAAAATGCAAAGATTTTGCTGTCTGACAAACCACTTTAAAAGTTTTGGAATATAGTTTTAAGTGATTTATGAATTTAGTATTGTGTAAATTAATTTGTTTTTGTGAGTATAAGTTGTACAAATTATTTCTACTTTTGTAAATACCAGGAGTAGCCCAGTCATCGAACCGAATTTTCCCAGCTCTTGTAATAGTTTTAAATTTAAAAATATTATTGAACTCTGCACTCAATATTTGAGATAAAGTGCTGCATAGGTCATCGGGATCCTCAGAAAATATTAGGTTCATTAGTTGCTTGTCAATGATATCCACAAACTGTTCAACCCGATTGGTTGTAATGGGCCTGTATGTGTATTCTTGACCTTTGGTGGATGTTTTACATGAAAATGTGGCACTCTGTCCCAGATGGTCGGAGCCAAGTTTATCAAAGATTGCAATTTTCTCAGGTTCACAGTTGCAAAACACATTGTCCAAGCAGGTTGCTGATGAGCTAGTGATTCTAGTCGGCTGGTTAAAAAGATGCTTTAAATTGAAGCTAAGAAATAAATTTTTTAACTTATCACTGAGCGGTGACTGCTCAATTAAATTAACATTAAAGTCACCGCAAACTATCAAAGATTTCGGGGTGTTGAAGACTTTCATCATGACTTCTTCCATAATTGTCTCAAACATTTTATAATCAGCCGATGGAGGTCTGTATACACAGATGACTATATGTTGCCCCAGCTCTATACAAGATAATTCAATACATCGTTCAACAGACAAAGCTACAATGTCTTTACGCTCCTTAAAATGACAATTTTCAGATACATATATAAGTGAGCCACCGCGAATTGCCTTCTGTCTAATAAATGTGCTTGCAATTGTATAATTTCTGATTATTGGTAACAAAGTACCTTTCACAAACCAGTGTTCAGTAATACACATTATATCAACTTTATAAAAGTCGAGAAATAATTCTAATTCTAAGGCTTTGCTGGAGAGGCCTTGTATATTTTGATGGAAAATGTTGATTAAGTCTGGCCTCCCCATTGTCCTAAGCGTTAGTTTAAACTAACTTTGTCAACTACACTACAATTACCCCGCATAGTAACACCACTACATTGGAGCTTGTCTGTGTGATCCGCTACAACATGTAAAACTGGATCATATATATTGAATGCTAATAACTTAGCAATGGTCGAGATGTCAGTCTTTTTGAGATACAAAGTATCCTTTGTCAATAAAAGCTTACTCATAAATGTATTACATTCGAAATACAAAAAGTCGCTCAGGCGACATGTCTGATTATATAATGTCAAATTTAATTTATGCATATGATTATTGATATTGACAGTACTACTCCTGTGTTTTAAGTATGGAAATGAGCACACTATTATTTTACTGATACCTTTGCTGGCAATGTCTGATAAAAGTTCAATTAGGTTATTAATATCAGTTTTTTTTACATTTGTGCTGTTGCCTAGCTGCACTATAATTGTACAATTTTTATGATACTGGTGGCTGCTAATTTTCGTACATAGATATTTTATTGGTAAATTAGGACAGCAATTATTATGTACATTTTGGCTTAATCTTGTTCTTAATAAGCTACCCATACCTATGCCAATCTCATCGCTGTACACAATGGTCTCTCTAGCAGGCTCCGGCAGTTGTAAAGGACTGCCCGAGTCCACCCCAGAGGCCCCAGTGCACTGCAATGATAACGCTACCTCCTGCCTAACCAAGTCAGTCTGTAGATGTAAACTCGCAGTATTTACTGTACTTGGTAGACTGTTATGACCTTGGTAGCATTCACTCTGCAAGTTAGCGATGGGAGCCCCAATTACATCTTTTGAGGTAAGCAGTTCTTGTTTGAGTGAATCAGCCTTCTTCTTAAATTCTAATAGATCACTGTTACACCTTTCAAGCAACTCTATGCAATTTTGTAATTCATGACTTAAATCTATGTTTTTTTTACAAGCCTTTAAATTATCCTGTTTAATTTGATTATATTTTTTTAATTTATAAGTAGTTTTCCTAATAATTTTATTATACTTAATATATTTTTTGATCTTGTTAGAACCCTTAATACCTGCAAAGTACATAAAACAAATGCTTGCGCGAACGCAGCGAGCGTTATCAATGCGCGAGCGAAGCGAGCGCGAAAAATGTTTACGACTTTTTATGACCCTGACAGTTTTTATGACCTTCTAAGTCAACACCGATTACCCTTAGTTTAATCTTGATAACTACTTATTTTAAGGTGAATAATCATAATGATTATTATAGGTTGTACTGTTTTAATTTATGACTCGTTTTGATTCATGTGGCTATTAATATATAAAAGTTGCTGAAATATTACCTACAAAGTAGATCAAACAAATTATTGCGCGAGCGTAGCGAGCGCTATCACTGCGCGAAAATTTTTACGTTTTATGACCCTGACAGTTTTTATGACCTACTAAGTAAACACCGATGACCCTAAGGTTAAATGTGGCTGTTAAAACAGGAATGTTTTTGAAATACTTCCCACAAAGCAGATAAAACACGTGGGCATGCAAAGCCATCGCGTAAATTTTGATGACTTTTAATGACCCCGACAGGTTTTTGGCCTAATTAAGACACTTATTAAGTTTAGTCATTATAGATGAACCTAATGTCAAACTTTTATAACTCTATATAACGTTAATAAAAATATAGGCACCAACACTTAACTGCCGAAAAAAAAGTATTCTTTGCCATTTTATGCCCTATTAAATGTCTTTGTACAAAATTTCATCTGAATCGGTCAAGCCGTTTAGCTGAAAAGAGGCCACACATTTACAAAATTCCATAATAAAAATATAGACAACCGAAATTGCCAGCCAAAAATAAGTATTCATTGTCCTTCTATGTCTTATTGACTGTCTGTGTACAAAATTTCAGATAAAATGGTTAACCCGTTTCACCGAGAGTAGGCCACACATTTACAAAGTTCAATTTAAAAAATCTGGACACCTGCCAGAAAAAAAGTATCACATGTGATTCTATGCCATATGAACTGTAATATGTATAAAATTTCAGCTGAATCGGTCAAGCTGTTTAGCTGATAAGAGGTCACACATTCACAAAATTCAATAAAAATTCTGGACACTCAGACTCGATAGCCAAATAAAAAGGATCCTCTATACTATTCTGCCTTTTAAACTGTCTTTATACAACATTTCAGGCAAATCAGTCAAGCCGTTTATTCGAGAAGAGGTCTTATATTTACAAAATTCAATTAAAAATATCTGGACCCCCTGACTCGGCTCAGAAAAAAAGTATCCTATATCCTATTCTGCCCTATGAACTGTCTTTCTAGAACATTTCAGGCAAATCGGTCAAGCCGTTTATTCGAGAAGAGGTCTTATATTTACAACATTCAATTAAAAATATCTGGACCCCCTGACTCGACAGCCAGAAAAAAAAAATATAAAAATAAAAATATATCCTATATCCTATTCTATCCTATGAACTGTCTTTATACAACATTTCAGGCCAATCGGTCCAGCCGTTTATTCGAGAAGAAGTCTCATATTTACAAAATTCAATTAAAAATATCTGGACCCCCTGACTCGACAGTCAGAATAAAAGTATCCTATATCCTATTTTGCCCTATGAACTGTCTTTCTACAACATTTCAGGCAAATCGGTCAAGCCGTTTATTCGAGAAGAGGTCTTATATTTACAACATTCAATTAAAAATATCTGGACCCCCTGACTCGACAGCCAGAAAAAAATAAAATATAAAAATAAAAATATATCCTATATCCTATTCTATCCTATGAACTGTCTTTATACAACATTTCAGGCAAATCGGTCAAGCCGTTTATTCGAGAAGAAGTCTTATATTTACAAAATTCAATTAAAAATATCTGGACCCCCTTGATCGATAGCAAAAAAAAAAGTATCCTATATCCTATTCTGCCCTATGTACTATCTTTGTACTAAATTTCAGCCAAATCGGTCAAGCCGTTTGACCGTGAAGAAGTCCCAAACAAACAAATAAACAAACTGACTTTCGCATTTATAATATTGGTGTTGATAATATAGATAATAATATATAGATATTGAAAAAAAAACTCCAGTGAGTATAACCTTCTTGCTTAGGTGAAAATTCAACTGATATCCACACTAAATGTCATGTCAATATAGTGGATTATGTACCTTTCTATTTCTCCGCGTCAGCAGAGTAGAGGCAGGCAGCACTCTAATAGCCATTTTAGCTAACATATACTGCTGTCCCAGCAGTATATGTTAGCATATAGTATATAACAGCTACCCAGCAGTGCTGGGTAGCTGTTAGGGAAGTACGCCGGCTTGCCTCGTCACATTAAAATTTAAAGGCCTTATTTACTCGACTTAAAGTAGATATTGCACTAGCATAATAGTAATTAAATTAAAAAGTCTTTTGTTAATTATAATTATAATTGTAATTTAAGGACGATTAAATTAGGACCCAAGACAAGTAGCAGACAATAGGGTTGATATTCAAAAGCATACCTGTTTCTCCGGATCAGCAGTGAGTGGACACAAGGCCGGCAGTACTCTATTAGCCACTTCAGCCAACAAGAAGTACTGCTGGGTAGCTGCTAGGGCGAGAACTCCGGCTTGTCTGGCCGGAGGGAAGGCGTCGCGAGTGGCTCGGACGAAGGCAGATACTAAGACTTTTTGTCGAATCTGAGGATGTAAGTGAGCTGCTATCTTGCCAAGGCATACTGTTGTGTTGGTCCTAGAAGAAAGAAAAATAAACATTGGATAACTTTGTAGTCAATAAAAGATCTACTTATTAGGACACTGACTAACTGTTAAAAACCAAATAGCCCAAACCACCAGGTCTAGGAACATGAAATTCATCATCATATTCAGCTGGTATCATTCCACTGCTGGACATATGCTTCTCCCAAGTCACGCCACTAAGCCCGATCTTCGGCTCTTCTTTTCCAGTCACTACCTACCGCATTGCGAATATCGTCGCTCCACCTAGTCAAAGGGCGTCCTACGCTACGTTTGCAGATTCGCGATCTCCACTCTAGACCCAGTCTACCCCAACGGTTATCAGTTTCTACGGCAGATAACGCCAGCCCTTGATATTGTTATTTTTGAAATTGACGAGGAATTATGAATTCTCATGCAGAGTCCTACCAGCATAATATAATACTTGTGCGGACAAATTAGAATAAAAAAATGTCAAAGATATGACGTATTGACAGTTGCAGTCCTTCAGATTTTTAGGCGTCCATTACACGATAGGTTTTGCTGTCAGTTTGCTGGCAATCACGGCTGTGACTGGTGGATACCTGATCATCTAATGGGGTGATTGACGGTGACTGACCGATATTTTCATACTTTTGATTGCTGCATCAGCAACCAAAAGTCATGACTGATGGATTTGAATGACGGATAAGCTACCGTGTAATGGACGCCAAATGCTACGTTTTCTAAGTTACGGAGCACGGTTACGGAGTTTCACAATCACAGGTTAAATAAACAAATTTAACATCGAATTCTTTTGAGAGCAATCACATCTTTTCATAGAGCCAATTTATTAACTGGAATAGGGTGAATGACCACTCTAATTGATATTAATCAAAACAAATTGATGATTGACCTAACTATGACTATCCTATTTTCTAAAATACATAGTACAATTACAAGGTTATTTCATTTGATTTTATTAGCGTCTGATCAAGCACATTTACACCGACCAGGTCTTAGATAATATATAAATCGGTAGAAAGCTACGATATGGTAAAAGGTTCTACTGCCGTTTTCCAAATTTATAACACTCCAATAATAGGTAACTTCTGGCCAAGCGTGCTACATCGTCGGCCACGTCGTTACTTAACACCAGGAGAGATAGTGGTCAAACGCTTGACTATAATTAATTTAAGAAAGGGTAGAATTGCTTGCCTAAAATATAATATGCCGTTGGAAGTTAGATAACTGACTATGGCTGCAAACCGCAAAATCTGTGAAGCTGTTATTCGTAAGCTGATAAATGGGTACATTCGTTTTTTTGCACAAACAACCTCTCACCAGTCTCACCCATAATATACCTTATCAAGTGCTGTCGTGGGTAAATACAAAATGCTTACCTAATTCCGCCTTGTTCATCTTTTGCCTGGAGCCGCGCGAAATGTTTGAGCACCTCAACATTAAGGTTGTTGTAGTTAAGCTTCGGAGCGAGGTGTACTATCGACTTGACCGTCTGCTCGCGGATAATAGGGTTCGTATCGAGGAACCCGTGAACTACTTGGGGGAATATTTGGTCGTTTACCTGAAATATAAAGTAGTTTAAATCTGATGTTTAAGTGTACAAGGACAACATTTATGCAGCTAACAAGTCTACAGAGTGAGTACTACTCTATGGTCGGTTTTTTAGAACGATACTTGAAGACCGATTCGCTCTTTGCACGGAGTCTAGCCATTTGATTGGTGCAGTTTAACCAAGCAAACATCCTCATCATGTGCTAAGAATGGATCCACATTTTAGAATCGTTTTAGAATGCCGGCTTATGCCAGGCAAGCGTAAATCGTCAATCACATCGTCACTTAACATCAGGTAAAATAACTCAAACTCTTGCCTATCAGGAATAAAGAAAACAAATATGCTTTAGACGTGAACTGAACAGTTCCGTCTCTTCTAAGAGAATACTCATATAAAACGTGCAAAGGCCAATCAATGGATACAAAACTTACAGTATTATTCTGCAGATGCATGATGAACTGGTCCAACTGCTGTAACAGTCGCGAACGCGTCGTGCGATCGTTAGACGCGAAAAGTTTCACAACGCATGGCACTATCTGCTTCTGGTACTCAGCCTCTTCTAGTAGCTTACCTAACTGTGAATGTGCAAGAAAGGATTGTGTTAAAAACTACCTTTATTTTGTTTGGTTTACTTATTCCTATGTATATGAAATGAAACACGAGACCAGGCGCAGCTTAGTATATGTAGATACTGGCCTGTGGTAGAAAGATAATTTAAGATCGTTCAGAAATCGAAAAAAAACACACGCATACAAATGCCACGCTAGTATTTTCAGTACAAAGTTTGGTGTTTATATCCATATCTCTCGAAATACTTATTAGATCTCCATAAAATTACAATGGGACCAGACGGAAAAACTCTCTCTCTCTCTCTCTCTCTCTCTCTTTTAAAACAAAAAAATAATGTTCCATATGTGTAAATAATTGACGGAGTTCTGAGATAACAAATAGCCGAATAGCAATACTATTCGGCTTTACAAAATAAATTATGCAGAAAAAGTCTAAATAGTTTTAACTTTATAATACTATATTAATAGTACTATACTATATTATACACAATTAAAATAATTCCATAACATAATAACTTTTAATATAGTACTTACTAAAGTACATTCTAATAGTATGTATGCGTTTTTAGGGTCTCAGTAATAGGGTTCCGAACCCAAAGGGTACCAACGGAACCCTATTACTGAGACTCCGCTGTCCGTCTGTCTGTCTGTCTGTCTGTATGTATGTCCGTCTGTCACCAGGCTGTATCTCATGAACCGTGATAGTTAGGCGGTTGAAATTTTCACAGATGATGTATTTCTGTTGCCGCTATAACAACAAATACTAAGAACAGAACAAAGTTAAAAATTAAAGAAAAGTTTAAAAAAAGTTTTTTACGATAGCGCCGCGCCATCTAGATGATCATTAAAGATGGCGCTATCGTCTTTACCTTAATCTGAATCTCGGAAGCGGCTCCAACGATTAAATAAAATTTAGTATATAGGAGATTTCGGGGGCGATAAATCGATCTAGCTAGGAATCATTTTCAGAAAATGTTGTTTTATTCGTGTTTTCAATAATCAACTTTAAATATTACCTTTCCCGACATCTATTGACGAATAATAATACTATTTTTTTTTATTGGGAGCCACTAACTGTTTTACCCACACAGTAACACTAAAGCTACTTCTACTCGTTGATTATTATTATCATATTTGTCTGTTTATGTGGCAAAAAATACCGAGCAAAGCTCGGTCAACCAGATATTTAATAATATTAATTACTATTACTACTATATAATACTATTCTACCTTTGTTTTAACGTTTACTTAGTTGGTGTTCGGTTCGGAACCCTCCGTGTGCGGGACAAAAGTCTGACTTGCACTTGGCCAGTTTTATTTACCTTAAACATAGGTCCTAAAACAGCCGACCCTGCATCTCCATAATGGTACGCAGTGAGCAACTGCGGTAATATCTTGTGAACACACACCGCCTCCGGAAAGTTATCCAAGTACGCACTGAGGGTTGAGAAGAACTTGCCCTTCTCCACCTTGTCCTTGATTTGTATCTCTTCGAGGAATAGCATCGTGTCTATGAGATCGTTCTTGAAATATCCGCCGAGTTTACGACATCTGAAATTGGAGAGTTTAATGAAAATGGTTTTGATTATTTTATTGACAGTCAATATGGACCGTCGTAACTGAATAAGCAATGGAACGAAATATTTGCTGCCGTTAACTGGCTGACTATTACGAAAAAACCGACTTTGTATGCAGCGCTAGTCATTTTCAGTACTAAGTTTGAGGGGTTTTGCTCCATATCTCTGACGGAGGAAATGACGGAGTTCTGACTGTTCTGAGGTAACAAACATACAAACAATTTGAGACCCTCCTCTTTTTTTGAAGTCGGTTAAAATTGAGGCTGTATAATGTAAAACCTGGCAGTGTGATCACATCCCTAGATATTAATTAACTAATGAAGTAGTTAATTAAAATCTTGGGACTTAAATAAATTGGATCAGAAGGTTTCGTAATCACACAAACATAATTACTTAATATCTGGGGACAACCACAAAAACAAAAATTCTTATTGATCATCTCTCCAATATAAGACTGAAATAAGGATCCTTTGAACTTTTTGATAAGTCTCGTTGGACTCAGTTCTAAGCCTATATTCAATAACTCTGGCAATACAATAATTTAATAAAAAAATATTAGTGAAATCTTTGTACATTGTTACACACAATCCAAAAACAATATAAAGTGTAAAAAGTAAAAGTGTAAGACTTAAACAAACATAAAAAAAACTTTATTTAGAAACGGCAATATACTCGTATTACAATCTTAGGATCTAACCCGTGACATACATACTTATCAGTTAGTAACTTGTATATATCGCCACTCCGTACAGATACATCCAGTTCCCATTCTAGGCCTAGCATGCTACCATCCTCGCCCGCATCGCATAATCACTTATTAACAAGTGAGAAGTGTTAAAACGCCTAACTAAATGTTATTCGGACTTGAATCAAACTAAAGAAGAGAATTCTTAACAATACAAATCGAACTGAAAGCTCCTTGTATAAAAAATTAATAAAACTGGCCAAGTGCGAGTCAGCATCGCGTCTCTTATCGCACTTAGGGAGGGTTCCGTACAATACGAAACATAACAGAGTTTCAACAGCATATATTTGATTAATTGATAGTACCAAGCATATTTGGTTTGGTCGCGATCTAGAAAGACGGGGCTACTCGTTTACTAGCGCCATCTATGTCATTTTGCCGAAACTAATTAGATAGATGGCGTTTAAAAACACGTTTTTTGTTTGGGGACCCCCTTTTATTTTTAACTTTATTTTATTTTTAGTATTTGTAGTTCTAGCGGCAACAAAAATACACCATCTGTAAAAATTTCAACTGTCTAACTATCACGGTTAATGAGGTATAGCCTGGTGACAGACGGACAGACAGACAGACAGACAGACAGACAGACGGACAGCGGAGTCTTAGTAATAGGGTCCCGTTTTACCCTTTGGGTACGGAACCCTAAAAACAGGTTTTATCATACATGGTCCATCCAATATATTTTGAGGTCTATTCTGAAGGATAATAGTACCTTGTAATAATATCGGCAGGATTTGGTCTAGAACCTGGATTCGCACTGACCAGTTCACAGTATAACGTGACTAGCTGCTTTGGAATGTGATCAGTAGTTTTTAGAGCAGGTTGCGTTTTGAGGGGTCCATTAAACGCTTCCCAGATGAGGCAGCCTAGGCCCCACATGTCTGTTGAACTGTGGAAAATGGGAAATATATATTTTCTTCTGCTGCTATGATAAAAATAACTTTTAGTTAGGATTGAGTGATGAACTTAGTTTTAGACGTATGAGGATCTGATTATGGTAATATGTATTTTTTTTGTAAAGGCTTACTATATCAAAATTTAATTATATTTATTGTAGCAACTGTGTGCAAAGAAGTTGGTATATTATAAGTAGTATCAACAGTTTGCCCTTTTCACAAATACAATACAAATAATTAAGGCTGATTTTAGTGTCACGCGTAGAGAAGGGTACCGTCAGCGCTGATAGGTTGAATATGTATGGTTGCTATAGAAGCGTTTTAGAATAACGCCGACTCTCAGCGCTGACGAGTTCATACATTTCGGCTGTCAGCGCTGACGGTACGCGTCTCTACGCGTGACGCCGCCTAAGATAGTTTAAAAACGAAAATAACCGACTTCCATGCCCCGCGAGTCAGTTTCAGTAGCAAGTTTGAGACGTTTATCGTCATATCTCTGGAGATACTTATCAGATCTCGATGAAATTGCAATAGGACTACCTCGAAAATGTACCCTGCCGACTAAAAAAAGAATCATTCGAATCGGTGCACAATTGACGGAGTAATCGCGTAACATACATAAAAAATAAAAATAACATACACACGAATTGAGAACCTCCTCCTTTTTGGAATTCGGTTGAAGTATCAATACACAAGGATATTGGCAAGATATTGATGATATGGTTAATAGATTTCTAATAATATTAGTCTTTATCTATCAGCTGCAATGGGACACAATCTACATTAAATATTAAAGTGGCAGTTTAAACTATTCCAGTCTCATAGGGGACATAAAATACATGGTAGAGTCTAGCGACCCGTCCTGGCTTCGCACGAGTAGAGCAAGTTTACATAAATTGTTTGCATCAGTTTGTTGCGTCGAGTATTCATCAATCAACAATCATCGTCATATTTCAACTGATTTACATAAAACTTTAATTTATACTATAATTATAGACATACGAGTAACCTTCCTCATGAAACTGTATATTGGTGAAAACTGCATGAAAATCTGTGTAGTAGATTTGAGTTTATCGTGACCAGATAGACAGACCACAGACAGACGTGGCGGGGGACTTTGTTATAATATAATATGTAGTGATAATGTCACAAAGAATTCAACTAAAAATATCTATTATTATCAACTGAACCCATAGATAAACCCATAGATAGTGTATAAACATTGATCATATTATGAAATCTTTATAAAAAAGTGTGTAATAGATAACACAGACCATTCTGAAAAATCAAAAGCTGTTTTAATAAAATATAAATAATATAGGACATTTTGGGCATGTGAGACGCAAAAACTTTATGTTTAGTTTATTGCAGCTATGCATAAAATTCTGGCTATCTAAACTTTTTCTTGCCATAATTTATGTTATTATAGGATAGGCGAATATAATAGTTTAACTCTTTCAGACAATTGTTAGATGGACAATATTGAAACAGATGTTATCACTTATCATCAAGCAAGACTCTTACTTGTCCTGTTACCTAATATCACAAATTAAAAACTTCAAAGTTAAGATCTGTTATGTTGTATGAGTCAGCTTTTGATAAAGATGATGTAGTAATATGAGTATATTACTATATCTGAATATCACTTTTAATGTTTTAGAATGTAAGGTTTGAAATAATAATCCCTGATAGATGTCTCCCATGACCAAAGAGCTGGCGCTTACCTCAGGCAACGAATTAGTCTTGCCATTCAAAGAGCTAATGTCGCCAGCTTTTTGGGTACCCTACCAGCGGACAGCGACCTTAATTCAGTTTTTTATTTGTAGATTTTACTATAGTTTTAGGAGTATATACAATATAAACTACCTTATATTGTATATACAGTTTTAAATTAATTTTAATTGTACACATGCTTGCAATAAACAATTATTTTTGTATGTCATAATAACAGTATAAATATATGATTTATATAACATAAATCCCTTTACAAATACTATGTAAACATGATGTCACTTGTTTCAATAAGTTATGTAGAGTAAGTATTTGAAGAAACATTCGTCACAGAATCAACATCATTGTTTTTCAACACAATACAGTTTTCTTGAATTTCTAATTCAAGAAAACTTTATAACATTACAGATAATGTTTAAAAAAAAAAAATCAATAATAATTGTAAAATATTGTTGCTATCTTAAATAATATGAATTAAGAACAACCGAGGAACCGAGCTGACCTTAAGCAAGGATGTAAAATATCTTGGAATATGGTTGGACAGCAAACTTTTGTGGAACAAACATCTAGGCCACATTACCAAAAAAGCAACTAACAGTTTATGGCAAAGCACGAGAGAAGTCGGCAAAGACTGGAGTTTAAAACCCAAACTCTGTAAGTGGTTATACACTGGAATTGTGCGTCCAGTACTCACATATGGGTGCGTGGTGTGGTGGACGCACACAAATCAAGTGACTGCAATTACCAAACTACAACAGGTACAAAGACATGCACACTTATTAGTGGCTGCACGAAGAAGACTCTGTCGGATGCTTTAAATGTCATCCTGGGCTTAACACCGCTACATTTGCACATACAACAAGAAGCGATGGTCTCAGCTCTCTGAATAAAATCTACAAACCAGTGGAAAGGCACAGGACCGACCACAAGCCACTGCAAAATTATATCCTTGGCGACGACTATTGTTCCGGAAGCCACCAAAGGCACGGACAGAATTGCGAGTACTCACCTCGATGGCAAGAAATACGAACTTTTAATGGAAGACAATATGTCTGAGTCAGAGCTTCCTACCTATAAAATCTACATTGACGCTGCAAAGCATGACTCAGGAGCAGGCTGCGGTTATTACTCGTCAGAACTGGGTCTCTTAGCGTCGATAGGGATGAACAAGACAATTACCGTCTAACAGGCTGAGACGATGGGACTGTTATTGGCTGCGCAAGCAGTCTTATCACTAAACCCCACCTTAATAGCAGGCGACCAAGGCGCAATTTTAGAATTTGTCACTGACAGTGCTGCAATTATATATGCGCTAAGAAGACCCAAACTAGATCGAAAGTACTGGCCAAATGTCACGCCATCTTACAAACTCTGGCAACCGAGCGCAACATAAAAGTAAAGGTAAAATGGACAAGAAGCAATGCAGCCTGTACCGGCAATATCTCAGCAGACAAACTTGCCAAGGAAGGCACGAAACAGCAGGTAAGCGACGACGTAATGGGTCTATGCAGACCATCATTAATAGAAGTCTATTACTCCATTAGAACTCTATTAGAAGACCTATTACGCCGCCACACAGAAACCGAACAACAAAGGTTGTGGAACAACATGACAAGTTGCAAACACACAAAAGCCGCTCTGCCAACATTAGACAGGAAAGTTACCAACAATTTGCTACAATTGCAAAGGCCGGACCTTCGCCTAATAAGTAGGCCTCACCAAGGGACACTGTAATCTTTACTATCATCTTTATAAAATTGGAGCCACAGACAGTCCTCTTTGTCGAGGATGCATGTCGGAAGATGAAACAGTAGAACATGTGATATTACACTGTCCCATCTTAAACGAAATAAGAACCACGGCTGGGTTGCACGAGCGTGACCCGGATGCAGAGGACCAGTCGCAGCAGCAACAACATTTACAATCATCATCATCATCATCACCATCTGCTTTAGCACTATCATTACATCCAAGTTCACAAACAAGCAGGCATACACACACACATTTGACAGCATCATCTTTACTAACCGATACAACACCACCATCACCATTGGGAGAGTTATGTCAGCAACCTAAAGCTGTGCTCCGCTTTGTCAAGGAGCTGGGATAGCCCTAACGGGACGTCAGTGCAGGTCTTATCGCCCCCATTACCAATTAGAATTAGAATTACAGATAACATTTTTAAAAAAAATGCAATAATAATTGTAAAATATTGTTGCTGTCTTAAATAATAATATATTAAGAACAAACCAATGCACACATAATCCACAATCAACACTTGATTTAAAGACCTTTACAGTTTATCTGCATTTAAGGGCCCAGTGGTGCATTGGGAGAATGGTCAGCTTCGACGCCAGAGGTAGCAGGTTCAAATCTCCACCATACACGAAAAGAATTTCATATTGGAAAAATTGATGCGTGTGTTTCAAAGTGGCCCTCCATTGAAGGAAAAACATTAAGAAAGCCAAAGTGGCATGGTGGTAGGACACGGTTTAGTATCCACCTGGCTAGCTATCACCCTCAAGTTAGAAACTCTGTCACCAAACATCTAATGTGTTCCGGCTGCCCTTAAGAGCCAGTTTCCATTCTAAGACTTCCATGCTACCATCCTCGACCATCCCCTGGATCACGAAAACCATTGAATAAACCAAATGAACTAAATGACGGGGACAGAGCTATACAGCCTACATAGCTGCGTCCCTGTCATTTCGTTCATTTTGTTAATTGAATGATTTTCGTGATCAGCCCCCATGTCATCACTTAACGACAGGTGAGATGGAGTTTAAAATGCTAGCACATACAATATTAAAAAAAACTTGATGAAATATGGTTTATTTTTCTTGAGAATATAGCCTAGATTTTTACTAATAAATAATGTATGATTGTACAAAACGAAAAAACCGACTTCAGATGCTGCGATAGTCAGAGTAGCCAGTAGTCATAATCATGTCATCAAGGTACACAAATTTGTTTATGTTGTTTATCTCCATATCGCCAGAGATAATTATTAGATCTTGATAAAATTTTAATGGGACCAAATAGGAGGCATAATCTCTCAAATAAATATATATGTTTCTAAAAATATATTTACAGTCAAATTGAATACTTCCTCTTTTTTGTGAAGTCGGTTAAATAGTTATAATAATAAAAAAGTTTTATTGGGAAGAAACATATTTGCTTTATCATCACTTTAGTATTAGTATGTGTAGGTAGATTATCAGGATGTAAGAATCAACTCACCACTTTGTGACAGCTTTAAGCTTAGAAGGATCCTTCTTCTCAGGAGGATCATATATTTCTAGCGCAGGCATTATTTTAATTGGAATGGGGTTGGAAGTTTCTACACCCTGCGATACGAGGAACTCAAAGCCACCCAGTTTCCACTCCCCTGCGAGGGTGACAAACACGGAGTACAAGCACACATTGTTGTGTCGCATGTTACCATCATTGTTTAGAAAGGATAAGGCTCTCTGTAAAAGAAACAATAATATTTTAAAAAACCTTTTTAAACACAAAACACAAAAACCTACAACCAGAATAAGTCAAGAAAAATCCAACAAGCCCAAAAATGACGGGTATAACATGTGAAGTTTAAGAGTTCCTTTGGCCGCCTTCCAACTCCATCATCAGATCAGCACCATGTCATCATAATATTGCATTGTCACACGATTTTCACATGTATGCAAAATTTAAGCTCAATCAGTAACCAGAGTGTGGATCAAATTTAAATTGCAAGATTTGATGACAAACATTGGGAGAGGTGAAACTAAATAAAAGCTTATAATTAAATAAATATAGGTAAAATTATGTTAGCAACCCAAACCCATACACTTCATCAAGGTGCTAAGATGGCTATGTAATTTTAGGTAGGGGGATAACAGAATAAGCCCCTAGTGACAGTACAGGTCTTATTGCCCCCCACAAGCAATTACAATTAAAAAAGGTAGAAGTTTAAATACAGCACTTTCTTGTTAATCTACCACCATGTTTCATCTATTGGTAGATGGATTTATAATAATAAAAATCCTGCAAGGGTGGCTCTGTGACTCAAATCAAAAGTCATGATACAATGTACCATCTTGTTATGGATATGAACAACAATAATGTTATGAAATCAAGTAAATTGTAATTTAAATAAAAAAAACTGTGTTCACGTTGAACACAATTTTAATATTTAATTTACATCATAAGATGGTCGGAGAGGATGAATGTGGATAAGTATCATCATCATCTGGCTGTCTCTGTCCACAGCTGGACATAGGCCTCACACGCCTATGGGGTTTTTTTCCTCTTTATATTTTGCTAGTAACACATGTTTTCAACAGTGTCTAGTGTGCTCTACATGAAAAAGAAAACAGCATTGTATTCAGTACAAGAATATCTGCATACTTAGGTATATGTTAAAAAGACTAATTACAAAGTATTGTAGATAGTATCTGATAACATTTAACAAGATTATTATTTTATTCACTGGAAGGACCAACCCATTGTATATGTATTGTAATGCAGTATGTTTATACATTTTTGTAATATAGGCAATTAATGTAACAAAAAATACTCACAGTAATTTGGAATATGCCCCACGCTAGGAACAGATCTCTCTGTTGTCCCTCTAATTTCATATCTTCTAGGTGCGTGGTCAAAGGCTCTACTTGCTCGGTAGCTACATACAAAAATTTTTCAGTTTCACAGCTATCTAAATAATGTAAAAGGCTAGGGTGTCTCATAGTCTTCAGTCTCTTCAGAGAGGCTTTCGCTATGTCGAACTGAGTCTCGGAGCTCTTCTGAACATCGAAAAGGAACACTGACACTTCATCTTGTGTTCCCCTCTTCTTTCCTTTGTGCAAAGACCACACGCTTTTGTCTTCCAATCCAGGCACGGGGTCCCCAACTTCGTAAGGGAAATCCTTCGTCGGGTCCCGCGAGAAAAACGACCACATCGTGTACTTCGTTTATAAATTATTTACAGTCTGGCTGGAATACATACTTCACAAAACAATACACATTTTCACAGCGGTTTCTAATAAAGACTAGTCCACACGCAGTACATGACTATATTGTAAATCAGTTGCATGAAAATAAGTTGTGAACGTTTTACCGATTACTTGCTACAAATTATTTGTAGGGATTTTAGATTAAATTTTATATTTATTTCGCAGCGCAAATCATGAATTTGGTGACATGTCATGTCATGTCAAAAATTGTCAAACAAACATGGTATTTTGATAGCTCAGGGATGGGTTGCGTTCACGACCTACGCTAGGAGTGCAACCAAACGCTCATAGGTATGAGGTGAGATGTCGATGAAATTAATTTGACAACTGGCTGACCGATTTTTCAAATGATTTTAAATCAAAATTTAAAACTTGTCACAGTGTATGTAGCTCGTTACTCCTGTCTACGATGTAGCTAGCTATATAGCTAAAGTTTCAACATTCACATCTTTGGGTGATCCACAACTATTTAGGATAAGATTTCGTTCGAATGAATGCTCACTTTGAATTACACAAAAACGTGAATAATTACATACGTAAATTTTACTTGAATAATTACACTGGCTAAATACACTAATGGTGTGGCGCCATAATGTAAAATAATAAAACGTCACTTATTTGAGGTTATGTACTCTGCGTTCCAATTTATTTTAAATAGACACTTACTTTTACTTGTTCTATTCATTATTATGTGCTTTTACACACTTATAACATGAGTGTATTGTTGTCTTTCTCTTTCTATCATGTGATTTTTGTATAACTACTATCTCTTTTTTTTATTCTTTCTGAAATGAAAAATTGAGAATTTTTCTTCAGTTTCTGTTTTTTTTACATTTGTTATGAATTTATTTCAGAAATAACATAGGAAATTATATTGATTATCAAAAAAGGTTTCACGATGTCGAAGTCCGTAGCTAGACTGAAGTCGATGAAAAAGGTAGCTGATAAAATAGACCATTCATCAAAGCTGAGAACCAACATTCCTGCTGGGATGGCTGCTGCTGGTCCTCCCCTGGGCCCAATGCTGGGTCAGGTAACTAAACCTTACGTTTCAAACTATAAACCTTTTTCTTAGACAGGTTGGGCCAATAAGCCTGGTCGTACTAAACGTATAATCATAACCTCTAGCTCTCATCACTTACCAACAAGTGAGATAGTAAAAAAAAAAATAGACTAAACACCAAATGCATCTGCTTTATTATTCCTCGCTAATTATAAGCACGTCAATCAAAGATCAGGTATGATTTCAGCGTAATATCAACATAGCGGCATTCTGCAAGGATTTCAATGAGAAAACGGCAAACATAAAGCAAGGCATTCCCTTGCCCACCAGGGTCAAAGTGAATGCAGACAGATCTTACCAACTGATCATTCACCAACCTCCTGCATCATACTTCTTGAAACAAGCTGCTGGTATAAGCAGAGGTGCTATGGAACCAGGTAAGAAAACATTCATGTTAGTTCATTCAGTGTGTGTATAATAGAAAGTGGTGGTGAAGATGAAAACACACATTTATTTTCACAGAGAGGGAGAGGCCTATGTCTAGAAGTGGACTGATACCGGCTGATTATGATGATATTTCACAGAGTTGTATGGTAGATTTATATCAATATATGTTCCTGATGAATCAAAATATGTTCCTCAGTTGAAATTATTGTTTTACAAACTTCTGACTAAACTGGTGGCAATTCTGACATTTTTGTAATGATTTATTAAATCATGAAGACTAGAGTTTCCATGATTAACCTTTTGTGTGCCAATGTGTGCAAGCACTTGCGGGCTCTGTACGCCATCATCTTCTATACAAGACTAAATTGTACAAAACCGTACTGCTTGGCATACAGGGCACGGGAGTGCGTTTGTAGCGTGGCACTCATTAGGTTAAATATATTTAAGTGTAGCTAACGCTGGGTGAAGTCTGATAGTGGTCAAATGCCTGCTTAGCTGGTATTAAAAAAAACAAGCTGATGGCCAGATTGATGGTAAGCCATCTCCATCACATAGTACCCACCACACATACACACCCGCAACAGCAAGGTGTTCCTGGAGGTTTAGTTACAACTATTACAGTAAAAAGCATGTAAAATGATGAGAAAAGATTTTTGCAAATTTAACTCAATAAAAAGGCACCTGTTTTTTACAAGCTTTATCTCTTCACGGCAAATTTATTTATCTGTCACAAATCTTGCGATTGATTTTGGAGCGACTTCCAGGGGTTCAATTGAGCTGAAATTTTGCATACATGTGTAAATCGCGTGACAATGAAATATTATGATGCTAATCTGATGATGGAGCTGGAAGGTGGCCAAAGGAATTCCTAAACTGCAAATGTTATACCCGTCGTGTTTGGGCTTGTTGAGTTTGTCTTAACTTACTCTGGTCCTAGGTTATGTAAAAGCTTGTGTTTAAAAAGGTTTTTTTAAAATATAATTTGTATAATAATATAATCTTTTTGCTGTTTATATTTATCTATTCATTTGTTTCAGTAAAGGAAACGTCAGGCAAAATAACATTGAAGCACCTTTACGAAATAGCTAAAATCAAACAAAAGGATCCTCCACTTGAATGGAAGTCTCTGGAAGAGATTTGTACCATGTTGATAGCAACGGCCAGAACTTGCGGTATTGAAATTGTGAAAGATTTAGATCCTAAGGTCAGTAATATATCAGTAATAATCCCATTGTTAAATATATCAAAAACCTTTTCAAGGTAAAGTATATTATTATTCTTAAGCTTAATAAAGAAGAAAAATTACTATATATTTAATTCATTCTATGTTATTATAGACATAATTTTAATATTTTTTTTTACGCTTACAACAAATTTATTCAAGTACAGGATTCCACAGACAACAATACATCAGATGCTAGCACGAGCACTGTACGAGCAATTGTTTTGGCCAACAAGGGCGTGGCCGACAGCGTTCGTTGTTGAGTAGCAAATCTTGGTACAGCACATGTAGATTGTAACATGTAATTGTACAATATAACATCTATATATATAAAATCCAAAGTCCTGACTGATTGACTGAAATATCAATGCACAGCCCAAACCTCTGGTGTTAATAGTATTAAATTTGGAGGGTGTATTCTTTGTGACATGTAGGTATCCACAAAATTCCACCCCAATTGAGGGTTAAACTTTGTTTGAAACGATGTATTATCTGGGTCGATTCACTCGAAAATTGGTACACATACTCTTTAATATAAATTATGAGTTATGGGTGTCACAGTTTTTCCAAAATCATCCCACACGCGTTTGTCTGACTGACTGAATTACTGCTATGTATATTAACACACTGCCTAAACCGCTGGTCTTAGTAATGATAATATCAGTAACTAACTGATATTTAGTAATACTTGACGAATTTCAGAATTAATCAATTTCTCACTCAATATGTCATTGTACTCTTACAATTGAGTGAGAAATCAATGTTAAGTGCCATTTTTTCTACAAATCAACATTATACCAGTACCATGTTATAAAATAAATTACTTATAATTCCAGGAATATGGAGAGTTTCTTCAAGAACGGAAGAAGACAGTCGAAGAACAAAAGAAAGCCTTACAAGAGAAGAGAGAAGCTAAAATGTTGAGAACGGCTTAGTTCTCTACCACTATTAATATATTTAGTTAATTTGTTAATAGGTATTGTATGTAGAATATTTAAAAATAATGAAAAACCAGAATTGTTCAAAAATATGTTTTTATTTTAATCTATAATTGGCTGATGATAGAGCTACAGTGAAAAATTCTACACAGAGTCAAAAATAATTTGTCGAGGAATATAACTAAGTACTTAGGGTACTAAATTAATAGCTTTTACGCTTGTAATAAACATTTTTATAATCACATTGATAGCATTTATATTTCCACTTACAGGTAAATCTAACATAAAATAAATAGCTGATATTTTCACCTTTCTAACCCAGTATGTCTAAAGTATTTGTTAGATTAAATCTACAACGAGAAAAAATACCAACAAAAAATATGTCAAACAACCTCAGTTTAAACTATTTAGCTACTAGTTAAATAATACTGTGCAAGAAACAAATATTAGTATCGGCACATTTTTGTAGATGATAGATGAGATAGGCCTAAAATAAAGACCTTTCAGAATGAAACCTAAATATTGGAGTTTGAAGTTTGCTATTCGCAAGTGACGCGTATTGACTAAAGTATTCTGTTACCTACGTCCTACACCATAAAATGGAACACACAATATGCGCCATCCCCTTACAAGGTTGATAACAAAAGATAATGTTGTGTCCTTATCTAATCCCCTGTAGAAAAGTGAGTAAGAAAATATTACCTATTAAAATGGGTGCAGGCCACCCAAGTCGAAAATAACTAAACCCCTAACCTAAGCATGCAAGAGATTGCGTCAATAAACATATATTTCCTTAAATATATAAATAACGCTTATTACAACGAAAGAAACAATTTTAGTTTTCAAAAGATAAATTAACTATCTATCAATATCACATTCAAGACAGTCTATAGGAGATGCCATAAATATTACAACCCAAAATTACTTAGCTTACATAAGTGATATTTCGTACAAAAATACAGTGTCGCTTATCCTTGACTCTTATAATTATAGTCCATATTTATTAGCTTTCTGCAGATAAAGAGCCTTCACATACGACAGCTATGGTTTTTCCCCCGTATAATCCGCTAACGAGGAATTAGAGAAATTATATGGAAAGATGTAGGTATTGAGGTATAAATATTTTTTTGGAAGTATAATCGCCGTGTGTGTGTGACCCCATAAAAGTTAATAAAAGTTTAAACATAACATAAATACGAACCTTAAATAAACAGCTGTCATAGACCAGCTTAATTTCGGTAACTCCGATTTCCTTACTACTCATGAACACAAAATTATCTACATTTTGTACTGTAAATAGAATTTGTACTTATAAAGAATACTATTAGAGCTATATTTAAATGAGGACGAGAAAGTTAAAGCGTCTTCCACGAATACGGAATATAGATTTAATAAAAATTTGCGTCTTGTCTCTTAATTGCATTTAAAATATTAAATGCAAGACAAAGACAAAACTAAATTATTTGTTATGATTCATGCCTAAGCGCATACTATAATGTCATCCGGATCTACTACAGATGAAGCTGGTTAAAGTGAGATAAAAAATATCGAGATAAATATTTAAGCCAATTAGACATCTATTTCTACACTATATAGCAACGGTTTTTGTATTAATTCATAGCTCCCTATTGAATCTAATGGAACCTGAACCTTTGACAATTAGTTACTACTGAACCAAAAGCAACCACAATTAACCCATAATATGTAAAAAAATGAGCAAGTCGTAATCGTCAAGTCTAATATTTTACACGCTGTTACACACATTATCTCATTATAAATTGTGCAACATAATTGAATCTGCTATGTAATATTGTCATAGTGATTTTTTATAAGTCAGATCTAGATCTACCCCCTACGAACTTCGAAGTTTGAACTAGCTTCATTATGTCAACATTCTTTATTATGAAGCGCTGAGCGTCTAAGTTTGGGAGAGTTGGGAAGAACTTCCGGCAGCTCTGTGACGTTGTCGATGGTGAAATCTGGCAAATCAGATGCCTCTTCGTCCTTTTGGAGTGGGATCCATACTGTACCTCCTAGCTCGGCTTCTTTGCCGCCCTGTAACAGAAATTGTTCCATGTGAGTAACTGAGTATACTATACATATGTTAACTGAGTAGGTACATGTATGTGCGAAAGTTGTGTAAGTCCCTAATAATCCTGTTTGTACCTGCCGTGCTACCATCCTCGACTACATCGTCCCCTTATTTTAAAACAGGTGAGATAGTGCTCAAACGATAATAATCAATATGTGCTATAAAAATATCAACTAACTTCTAACAGGAAATAGGTATCTACGAGTACATCTTTTGGTAAAAAATATGTTGCGTTTCAGTGTCGGTATTCTGAAAACTGAAGCACGTTTTCTAAAACAAAGACGTTGTTCCATTACTACACCATTTTTATTTATCTCATTATTCCTTCACTTTCCGGTTGGTTATGTTTGATCCAAATTTACATCTTTCTATAAAAAATTACATCATTCTATTTGTTCTTTATAAATAGCAGTTACAGAGTTTTATGTGAGATATTTTAGCCGTGGCTTTTGTTTTTCTTGGAAGATAAGCAGGAAAGTTTTGGTCCAAATACTATTTATTTTCTTGGCCTGATACAAAGTTATATTTTATTTATTTAATATCTTATAGGCTACCATTTGACACTAACTCGCCTGGAAAGGTGTTTGGCGACTTCTTTGCAACTTGAGGGTTGGATCTAGCCATGCGAGCACAATACAGTGCCCTACTACCATGCAGGTTATTGATAAACTCTTTATTGAAAACCTTTAAAAATGAAACATTTAAATAAACAAACATAGGCAGTATTATGGTTAAAAGGCAAAGCGATCTCTTCCAGACAACCTTAGGGTGGAAAAAGAATAACTTAATATATTATTTAATTATATAATAACTTTTAATTTTTTGAATAACTTTTAAAAAAATAAATAAATCAGAAAAAGTAATAAGTATGTATGTGCATTGCAACAAAAGTACATACATATTCTTTAATATATTACAATAAGTACTAATACATACTAATATACCAACATAACAATATGTACATGCTTGTAAAATTGTTAAACACAATCCAAAATTTCATCGTACCGACGGGACTCGAACCCGCACCCCCCGGATTACACGTCCAGGTGCTCTGCCAATTAAGCCACAGTTCGATACATCGATACGACGAAATTAGTGGATTGCATTTGTTAACCCAATTATGCATTGGTGGCGCCATCTATGACTACTTATTACGTAAGTTAATCATTCGGAAGAAATCATTACAGTTTTCAAATCCGACGAGAGATGTTGCACTGCGTAAATCAAAATCCGTTTCTTAATTGGCAGAGCACCTGGACGTGTAATCCGGGGGGTGCGGGTTCGAGTCCCGTCGGTACGATGAAATTTTGGATTGTGTTTAACAATTTTACAAAAATATAAAGTGTGAGACACTTCAAAGAAACATAATATATGTACATGCTTGCTCAGCACCTGTACTTTCCTACCACCTAGCTAAGCTTAAAATGAACTTACCCTAATATCAGTTTCTAGTTTATCTCCAACCATGATGCACATCCTCGGCTCTACATGCAGCAGCTTGCACGCCTCGAGGAAGATGTGTTGGTCCGGCTTCTCCCAAGGCAGGTCGCCGGAAACCAGCACGCAATCGAAGTATTTGCGAAGATCGAGCTTCTCAATTTTCTGCCACTGGGCGCGCGAGGGCCCGTTCGTGATCAAACCGAGAAGGTAATCCTCCCTGTACCATTCATTCACCAGCCTTTCGTTATTCGGGGCTCATGCTGAAACTCAGCGAGGATACAAACAAGCCAAATATTCTTGCACACATCTTGCACAAATATTTTTCAAACACTTTTAGGGTATATCATAAATTTAATGTAGACTTTCATTGTTTTTGTTTTTTGTGCGTGCGCGCAAGAAAATTTAAAAAAAGATTCACATACAATTTACTAGAATAATTTGTATATGAAAAGATCTTAATATTATGACTAGTGCCGTGTTGATGTTCGAATTAGTGTCAATCAGGTGTTCTCAACATAGCACTATTTGTTATAATAAATAAGGACAACAGAGACATTTCTATGAAATATTTACGGCCCAGTTAAATCTATCACAGAAGTTATTTTTTTATTTGATCATTAGTTTTTTATCAAGAATCTAAGTGATTTATTTTATGTAAAATGTCTC
Source organism: Cabera pusaria (assembly GCA_954871355.1). NCBI lineage: Eukaryota > Metazoa > Arthropoda > Insecta > Lepidoptera > Geometridae > Cabera > Cabera pusaria. The sequence continues at coordinate 13,919,778 of OX940904.1, read as the reverse complement.
CCTTGCTGTATATTGTAGTGTCTGAGGTAGCGGCATTACCTTCGTTGTGTGGCACTCCCTCAATTATTTTACAAATACAATTCAAACCTAAGTGTTGCGCACGCGGCGCCCCGAGTTAAGTCACTCGATGAGCAACAACTGAACTGTTGAAAAACAAGTAATTTATTAGCAACATGCGCTCAAAGTCAAACCAATGCATTCGCGAAGGCATATTACGCAAAATGCTCGTATATAATATTCTAAATAGACCATTATGATCTTTCATATTAATCCATGCCTTCACAAATAATTGGTGAAACTTCTCAATGAATCCACAAATCAATAATGCGCGAGTATCCATAGTATTATGTGGCATGCATAAAACAATGAAACAAAAATAGATACCACTAAACTTATAGCGATAAGTGTGAGCTCAAATTGTGATATACAAATTAAATTACTGATGAAATGAATCTGAAAAATGAAGAAAACAATTTAGTGTACCACATAACACCATGCACAAAATAAGAATTTAGATTTGTTCTGAGAACGAGACCAGTAGATGAAATGTCGGACACAAAGAAGCTGGAAAATTTCAATAACATTCGTTCATTAACCTTGACACAAAAGGATTAATTACATTCACCGACCGTTCACAATCTCAGAACAATCTCATACAAGTACAAAGTGCTCTAAATATAATATTCCTTTGTCATCTAAAATGAAGATGTCTTTATAACAAACAAAGGAAATCTCTTAATTACTTCATAATAGTAAATTATTATGGACCTTAGGCGGATTATGGAGAAATATTACCGTTTAATTATATATAGACTAATTAATATTTCTTCATAACGAATATGATTAACCTGAATAAATTCAACCAACATACCTTAAAGTTTCCAGCAAGTGAATAACATCATTGGTCAATGCCAAACATTGAAATCTTAATTTTAGCCATTCGGTCGATATATTTTCTGAAAAGACAAACAAGTCAAAATACATATGTATCATTTTCTATTTCAAACTTGTTATATTACTGTATACTATTACAACTGATTCATAGATGTTTATTACATCCGATCTTTGCCTATGTATAAAAACAACTGAATGAATTTATAGAAGAAATGCTTGCTGTGATTCTTTATGCTTCAAGAATTACAGTATACCATCCTCCAACCTAAGTTTACCCGCAGACGCGATCTCAGAGTTCAAATTTATCACTAAAAATAAAAGCAAGGTATATCCATTCATTTTTCAGTGTTCCATGTCGGAACGACTTTGGCTGTTTATAAATTTCATCAGCGCCCACGCTGTTGCCTCGAGCCAGAAAGTTTACGCAAACGTTGGAAATAAACATGCATTAGCGGAGACATAGGTCCTTTACAGCTATATATTTATGACAAGTTGTAAGTACTGCTGTCCTGCAAAGTAGTTTTCATCATTGCGTTGCAAATGAGACCGAGTGTAGTTAGTGCATGAGATTCTAGGAGCATTGCCAAGTCTATGAAAACTAATTTTGTGAAGTTGTAATTACATACGTAGATATACAAACGTTTCATCTACGTACCTACGTGCTTGGTACGCGTAATCATTAAGATATTTTTTTGTAGTGAGACATGTTGACCTCTTTACTATCACAGACAGTTTATATGAGTAATAATTTATTATATAATTGTAAATTTGTAATTTTCTTTACAATGAGATGACTCTACTGCTGCTGTTTGAACTTGTCAGAAAAATTTATTAAGGTTTCTGTTATGTGATTGTAGATGATGAAGCATTGTCCAGTCTCCTCGGAGTTGAATATACCGACTAAGTTGCTACAAAGATTACTAGCAAATATTAACAGAGTTTACTGAATTCAGCAGCGGCCTATTTCCAGTTTCGAAATTACTTCAGATTGCAGAGTTATTCTTACTTTCGATAGAAGCCACGCCGACGTTAGTTAATGATGTGACGAAGAATTCTATGAAAATATGACTGAACGCCAGCTGTCTTACATGGAACATCGACGTTAGATTTGGGAGGATAAATTGCTAAGATGAAAGTTAATTTATAAGACGCCACGTCAGCACCCCGTCCTCGCCTTGAGTCTCTTCTATCTGGTTTGCGCCGTCTAACCCTTCAATTTCTCGCTGACAAGAATTGTCATCACTTACCAACAGGTGAGATAGTGGTCAAACGCTAGCCTATAAGATATATATAAAAAAAAATTGTCTCGCTTGAATGCGAGTCAAAGCAGTTGTATACAGTGATTATTTTATTCATCGTTTATAAGTATGGGATATAATACTAACTGGCGATATGTCTGTAGCTCTTCGGCAGGCTATTCCGCCACAGTAATTCTGGCCACGCGTCCAGCGCATAGGACTCGTCATCCGGACACGCGCGGAAAGTACACAGGAACTTTTTACCGCTGTCCACAGCTTCCTCTTGGGCCATGCCATATTGTTGCTGGAGGATCTCCACTAGCTGAAGGTTTTAGGGAGAACAATAGTTTATGAAGACGTTTTAGAAATTAAGAAACGTATAGGTAGGTACATAAGCAACGGTCATGGATCAACGCAAGTCAGATTTAAGTACTAGAAAGTTGAAATGATGAAGTTTTATGTCGTAGATGCTGAAATGTAAAATGGCTTAGCTAAGTTCAAAAGCTTGTCTTCTAGAAGTTCCTTTTTGCAGTCTAAGGTTCAATTCGAACCCCGACTTGCATTGCATGTATTGAAAATGTATTAAATACATGACATTTCAGATTCGCATCGAAAAATAGGACATTTTAGAATCAAGAGTTTGTTTCCAAATGGGTCCAAACAAACTTTTGATTCTAAAATATATATATAGGTACTCATATCTACTCATATCATACGATGCAAAAGAATTAGGTGTTTGTTATCGAGCCTTGAACGTATGTGGTGAATGTCAGTGAGACTGTTTCCGCTGCGGGGAAAATTGCGCATTTCCGTGAATTTTATGAGGTATTTGAAATGTAGGTAACTCATTAAATCTTACCATGTTATACATAGGATGCTGTCGTGGTTGGACCCCTGCTCTTTGTGTACCTATACTATAAACTGTTGAAAGTGCATAATCAGTAGTAGAAGTAGTACCTATTTTATAGAGAAACTAGAAGTGCCCCGCGGCTTCGCCCGCGTTAATTCATTCATTCATAAAAGACAATCAAAGAAGTAAATGCCGAATCGGTATAATAAACCATATTGATTTTCAGACTTTTTTATCAACCCCTTGCAAAAATCCTGTAACACGTATTTACTTATTTATTTACGGAAGTACTTAGTATATCTATAAGTTAATATATAAAATTTAAAAATAATAAGTTATATCTGGGGGGATTTTTTTATAAAATCCTTTCTAAGCGGATACCTACGTCATAACAACTATCTGCATTCTAAATTTCAGCGCAATCCGAAACAATATTGATTTTCAGACATTGTTACCCACTTCACAATGCCACCCTAAGAAGGTGTAGGGTGGCATTTTGAAAAAGCCTGAAATCGGATTTACTTATTTATTTACAGAAGTACTTGTGTGAAATGTCGAATTAAATTACAATCCAAACTTTGAATCCCGCTTCAAGGGTGAGTTTTGAAAAATCCTTCCTCAGAGGGTACTAACGTCGTAATAACTATCTGAATCCGAAACAATATTACTTTTCGGACTTTTATCCCATTTACTCTTAGGGGTGGAATTTCAAAAAAGCCTGAAACACGTTTTACTTATTTTTTTACTGAAGCACTTGTGTGAAGTTTCGAATAGAAAATACTATCTAATCTTGTTTCTCCATACAAACTTTGAACCCCAATTTCATCCCCTAAAGGGGTGAATTTTTGAAAATCCTTTCTTAGTACACCCTTACGTACTAAGACAAATATACCCTCCAAATTTCAAGTCTCTACGACCAGTCGTACGACCAGTTTAGGCTGTGCGTTGTCTGTCAGTCAGTCAATATGTCAGGACTAAGATTCTTATAGTATTAGACTAGAAGTGCCCCGCGGCTTCGCCCGCGTTAAACACTTATTTTATTTACTTAGAACTTTTCTTTTGTAAAAACGATTCATCAATAAACACATCAAATAAGAATTAGCCAAATTGGTTCACCCGTTTTCATGTTATCCCGTGACTAAGCCAATTCGGGATTCATATTTATAAAACCCTAAAAACCTAAATTTACAGACTTTGTTACCTACCCCATTTCGAAAAATCCTACAACACGTACTTTATCCCATCTTGTTTCGCCATACAAACTTTGAATCCCCGTTCCGTATCTAGAGATGTGACAAACGGCTTTAAATTGACAACACGCTTATATGTTGCGCTTTTTTTAAAAAGCCAGCTTAAAATAAGCGTTTCGCTAAACGGCTTTTTAAAACTATAAGCAGTGCAAGTCTCTATTGTTGTGAAGATCGTAAGTATCGTAACGTAGGTAATAAAACGGGGGCTTATTTGAAATAGTAATGTAATGACGTAACGTATCATACGTATCATATATACATCACTCACTATAATTACACTTAACAGTTTCCTAACCTATGTTTTAGTTATATTATATACAATGTTCAATTATTAAAGTTCGATAATTGAGCAATTGATTGCACCATTGCGCAATTTAATGAGCAAAACATCGACTACACGCACTTTTACTTCGTTCGCATACGTTCTAAATTCTAATTAACGAGCATAAAACGAGCTTGTCTTATCAAAATTACAAAATACGTACTAACAAAAATAATCCATGAAACTAAGAACACAACATTACGTCGCGTTGTCCTTAAAAAAATACTAACAATTCAAAAACGGGTCGTTGTCAGTCAGCCACAATGGAAACAGGCAGAATTTATTTTAGTAGCATAATACCGATTATCACGTTTGGTTTGAAAATGCTAACAAATCAAAAACGGGTAATTGTCAGTCTACCACAACGCAAACAAGTAGACTTTATTTTAGTCGCATAATACCGATTGCGTTTCTTTTGAAATAATACTAACAAATCATAAACGGGTCATTGTCAGTCTGCCTCAACGAAATCAAGCTGCATTTGTTTTAGTCGTATAATACTGTAAACTGTAACCGATCCCACCGATATTGAGTCTAATGTGCATAGCAATAAGGTTGTTATATCAATTTAATAAAGAATGTTTATAATGTGCCGTATAGCTGTAGGAATAAGGTCATTTTATGGTCGAATATAGTAGTACGAAAAATGTTTTTAAGCGTAGACGGCTTAATTTAGAAAGCGCGCTTTGGCGCTTATTTTGGATAACGTTTTAAAAAGCTATGTCCGATAAAAGCGACCACCGCTATCCGTATCCGGGAGGAATTTTCAGAAAATCATTTCTGAGCGGATACCTACGTCATAATAACTATCTGCATTCTAAATTTCAGCGCAATCCGAAACAATATTGATTTTTAGACTTCGTTATCCCAGTTTATCCTCTTAGGGTGGCATTTTGAAAAAGTCTGAAACTCGATTTCAGACTTTATTACCCCACTTCACCCTTTTAGGGGTGCAATTTCGAAAGAGCCTGAAACACTATTTATTTACTTAAGTACTTGTGTTAAAATTCAAATATAAAATACTATCTAATCTTGTTTCTCCATACAAACTTAGGACCCCCGTTTCATCCCCTTCAGGGGTGAATTTTGGAAAATACTTTCTCAGAGGCAACTAACTTCGTAATAACTATCTGCATGCCAAATTTCAGCGTTATCCGAAACAATATTGATTTTCACACTTTGTTACCCCATTTCACCCTCTTAGGGGTGTAATTAAAAAATAACCTGAAACACGTATTTACTTATTTTTTTACTGGAGCACTTGTATGAAGTTTCGAATAGAATATACTATCTAATCTTGTTTCTCCATACAATACATACTTTTACATACTTTGAACCCACGCAGAAGCATCAGAAAAAGTCCAGAAAGCTGTTGATCAAATTTACGATTGGACAAGACACTGGAAAATCAAACTGAACGAATCTAAATCAATACATATAGATTTTAGTAACAAAAAACATAATTATTGCCCAGTCATTATCAACGGGAACCAAATCCCCTACCATAATACGGCCAAATACCTTGGCATGACCCTTGACGTCAAGCTGCGCTTGAAAGCACACGTCAAGAAGAAAAGGGAAGAATTAGAGCTACGGTACAAAAGAATGTATTGGCTACTTGGGAAACAGTCTAAGTTGTCAATACAAAACAAATTATTATTATACAAGCAAGTCCTAATGCCAGTATGGACCTATGGTATACAGTTATGGGGCTGTACCAAAGACAGCAATATATCAATTATACAGCGGTTCCAGAATAAAGTATTGAGAGAAATCGCAATGGTCCCTTGGTACATCAGAAATGACGATCTACATCGGGACCTGAAAATTGAGACCGTCGTCAAAATTGTCCAAAAGTATGTAGAAGCTCACGAAAAAAGACTTCACCATCATGTGAATGTCGAGGCAATCCAGCTCCTTGACCATACAAACATAGTAAGAAGACGTAAGCGGACAAAACCGTTCGAACTAGTGTATAAAAATAAAAGTTTAGTGATAAAGTGCTAATAGTGCTATACGTATGAACACTTGAACAATGTGTATACATCTTTATTAGAGACAATAAGAAAAGTGTCAATGGACACATTCTTAGTGTAGTTTATGTATACAGTTTAGGCTAAAGTAAAATTGCTTATTAGCCGAAAAGGCTAGATTGTAGTTACAATAGGGACGTATTACTAACAAGTAATATGCTCTATAATACAAAAAAAAAAAAAATACTTTGAACCCCCGTTCCATCCCCTTCAGGGGTGCATTTTGGAAAATCCTTTTTCAGAGGTAACTAACGTTGTAATAACTATCTGCAAGCCAAATTTCCGCGCAATCCGAAACAATATTGATTTTTACACTTTGTTACCCCATTTCACCTCTTAGGGGTGTTATTAAAAAAAAACCTGAAACACGTATTTACTTATTTTTTTACTCGAGCACTTGTATGAAGTTTCGAATAGAAAATACTATCTAATAATGTTTCTCCATAGAAACTTTGAACCCCCGTTTCATCCCCTTCAGGGGTGAAATTATAAAAATCCTTTTTCAAAGGTAACTAACGTTGTAATAATTATCTGCATGCCAAGTTTTAGCGCAATCCGAAAAAATATTTATGTTCACACTTTGTTACCCCATTTCACCCTCTTAGGGGTGGAATTTAAAAAAAACCTGAAACACGTATTTACTTATTTTTGTACTGAAGCACTTGTGTGAAGTTTCGGATAGAAAAGACTATCTAATCTTGTTTCTCCATACAAACTTTGAACCCCCATTTCATCCCCTTAAGGGGTGAATTTTGAAAAATCCTTTCTTAGTACACCCCTACGTACTAAGACAAATATACCCTCCAAATTTCAAGTCTCTACGACCAGCGGTTTAGGATGTGCGTTGTCTGTCAGTGAGTCAGTCAGTCAGTATGTCAGGGACAAAGATTCTTATAGTATTAGATAGATGATGTAGGTACCTACCCATTATTGAAATTATAACTATACCTAACAATAATACCTGTACGTAAAATAATACATTGTGTTGTATTCTTAATGCATCTTTGTGTACCTATATGTATTAGTTGAAAGTGTCCAATCAACCGTAAAAATAGTACCTACTTATAGAAAAATGGTGTACGTACCCTATTGTTAAAATTATAAGTATTTCTAACAGTAATATCAAAATAATAAATTGTGCTTTATCCTTATGACTATACTGGACATTGGGTACATAAAACTGTATAATCACATTTATAGCCTTCACCACAGACCTAGGATTACACTACCTTCATACACTAATTTCTTCCTTCCTTTCAGTCGTCTACATAAGCAGAATATGTAGTATTAACTGCGCGGTTATATTTATACGAAGCGTAGGACACCCTCCAGCTACGTGGAGCGATGATATACGCAAGCTGGCTGGCAGCGGTTGGAAACAAAGAGAGATCGAGCTCAGTGACGTGCCATAGCTGAGGGAGGCCTATTTCCAAAATTGGACGAATGTTGTTATTGATGATGATATTTAAAACATAGTAGAACAACTTATGGCCGGTTTCTGAGTACATTTATTGAGAGTTTATTTGTATTTTTTATGTTTACCATTTTGTCCATGTCACCCGAAGAAATGTTTTTGTTTGAAGAACAATGTGAACAAGAAACAAATAAAAAGGGTTTAATAATTAACATCTTAATGTCTCAAGGTAACAATCGACACAATCCATACTACAAACAGTGGCAATCTAGAGCTCTATGTGCCACTGTAGTATCAGTTATAGGTTGAAGTCACGTTTACCATCAAGCGAGCGTTTTGCTTTGCCGTACGTTACTCCTTACCTTCTGTCGTAAAAAACGAAGTATCAACTAAACTGTGTAAGTAGACATAAATAATAGTGTAAGCTGACCGGATGTCCAGACGTGTATCTTCATGACTCTTCAGATTAATTCACCCGTGACATTGAAAAATACGTGTAGGCGTGTGTAGAAAGATAAATCGCCACAGCTGTAAACGGTAGGTATTTTTGTGTTGATAACATACTTCCATTTTGTTTAAAATATTAGCGTACCTATACCAAGTGTCAGAGTTATCAAAATTACATAAGATTTTCTAGGACATGAATGATTGGGGTGTGGGTGGTGTCGTAATCTTGACTTGTACTATTATTTATTCTGTGTCTTGACTTAGTTGAGCAGCGAATCTAAACTATATCATACAGCGTTTGCAAATTGTTACAACTTAATGTTTTGTTAGGAAGTGTCTTGTGATCCAGATATAGCCTGGGTTCATCGGCCGTCGGTATGCAGCCGTTCACTCACCTGAAGCTTGGCACAGCTTCCCGCATTGAAAACCGACACTCTAAACGCTTACTGAAATATGTGCTCTCAATATCTATAACAAACCACACTCTCATCTAATAAGCGGTTCCAGTGCAACTAAGTAAAAAGAAACTACAACTTTCGTCACATTTAAGCTTTTATTGGGGCCAATTTTGGTTATAAAAAGTGAATAAAATTATATCGAGAGATAACAATGTAACACCCGTAAACTGCATATTTACAGCAAAATACCTCAAATTGGACAATGTTTTATCTCAAATTTAAGTACTGGTTAGGTATAAAAATTAGTAAGTAATACAAACAATACAACTACTTATAAGTAGACATGCCTACTTACATAAATGAAAGTAAACTTAAATTGGATGTTTAGTCTCCAAAGAGTTTTTTGCCTAATTCCATTAACCGATGATTCCTGCAGGTCTTTAGGGCTCCCGCCTTTTTCAGAACTGGTATCACACTTTCATTGGAGTCTACTAATCTACACAGGAAGTCCTCAAAGGCTGACTTAACATTCGGTGGGAGAGTTCCAACTTTGACTTTACCGAGCATATCAGTTATTCCTTCAGCCCATCCACTCTCGATGGCAAACTCAGATATCCATGGTACAATAGTGAGCACTCCACTCATTGTCTGCATTCCAAGGAACCATAAGTCAGCAATATCATTCCAGTGCTCTTTGTAGGCCATAGAAACAACTAAAGCAGTGGGGTCATTAGACTCATCAACATTATAGGCGTCCCACAAGAATCTAATTGTGGATGTAATGTATCGGCAAATAGAAAAATCATTCTTTTTCACTTTGCTGGCTAGCGACTTGAGTAGCAACAGTCCCAAGACTGCTAGATGGCCATGAAGCACAAGATTTTCTGGTATGTTCTTCAGTTCCGGCAAATCGTTAAATATGAACTTCAGTAAAGTGTTAAATAGCATGCTGTTTTCAACTACCTTGGGCGCTAATACTGTGAGGTTCATAAAAATGTTGCAGAGGCTGACCATGGCAGCCCTGGAGTCCTTCATATCTTCCAATAGCTGTGGGTCCAATTCAGGTTCAGGCTGAGTTCTGGCTTTTCCTCTTTCTGACTTTGGAATAGGTGGTTTCTTGTAATGAACAATTGACCAATGGAAACTCATAGCTTCATAGAGGATATCCTCCTGCTTCAAGTTTAATACGATATCTCTGGCTTTGTCTTCTACTACCAAGTGGCAGAGTGCTGGCAACATTAAACGCAGCAGATCTATTTGTCCCATCAGAGTTAATTCAATGCCCAAAGGTTCTCCATCGGACTTATTTTTCTCAGCAAGTTTCCTTGATCTGTGTGCATGGAAGGAGTCATTCGCCAGGGTGAATATGAACGGAAGGAGGGCATAAATTTGTTCTCTCATAGCTGTGGTCTCTTGAGCAATCCAGGATACCAGCACACGAACCATGGCACAAACAAACACTTTCTCGGCATCAGGCAGCTTGTCTCGGTTTTTATCATTGGATACTTTCGTTAACTGGGACACTACAGCATTGAACGCTCCCTTAAGACTGGTGTAAACTGACTGTTTTTCCTTCTGTTCTAAGTCGAGTTGGTCTGTGGCCATGTAGTTGACAGACAACTCCAGTACAATAAAGCAGGATGTAACCAAGTCTGCATTTGCAAATGCTTGTTTGAAGCTCCTGTCATCGAGCTGCATTCTGACCTCAATTGCACACAGTTGTAACAAAAGCAGGAAGAATTTCTTTGGATTTTCTTCATCATTTAATGTCCATTCAATACCGAGGAGGTCTACAATGTTAGCTGCCAATTTCAATGCTGGATCTCTTTGGTTTTTACCTATTTTACTGGTGAGGATATCATTGAGAGCTTTGTAGATGCTCAGTGACCAGGTTTCATCTGATGCTCCAGGGATTACAGTAGCTTTGTTACAGCTGTATAAGAGGGCACTCAGGATAGTAGCTAATTCGAATTTTCTTTCAGATTGGTCTGTAGCAAAGTCCAAGGAGATTTTATTAACCAGTGCATGGAAAGGTTTGGGATCATTTCCCCATGCGGCCGGGCCATATCTGCTGACAAGTTTTACAAGGATGTTCAGTGCTTCATCAGTTTGAAAACTTTGATGCGAATATATCTCAGACATTTTAGTGATTGCTCCCACTTCGATCAGGGCTTTTTGTCCAGCTTCATGTTCCGCGATGCATTGAAGACAGGTGTAAGCTTCACTGATGATGATGAGGTTATCATCATAGTCATCATTGTCTGACGTCTGCACTATGTCCAGAAATACAGGGATGTTAGCAAGCATCTCGGGATGTGTTGATAGCTCGGGATCATTACAGAAGCAGGTGAGTATGGACAGTGCAACTGACTTGTATACCGACGGTGGACAATCATCACTGAGGCCGGTGTTGGTAAGTAGTTTCTTCAAGAACTGAAATCCGATTGCTTCAAACAAGGCTTTCTTGGCTGCAGTATTACAGTCCTTGCCTTTTACAAGTTTGGTTACCATAAAGAGCACCGCGAATTTCTCCGTGTCGCTCTTCGCGGCCGTCATTAGCATGATGCATTTTTTTACCGGTTCCGATATTTCACCCATTATCACAAATGATAATGTACGCGGTCACAAAGCGCAATAGTTAGCGCTCCACTGAGCGGAGAGTGCGGCAGTAGGATAGAATACCAGTGGCCGCTCGATCTACATCACGTTTATAATTAGCGTGAGTCCGCTTCCAAAATATCTAAATGTGGACGGGGAGCTCACGTTCTCCAACTATGAAATGGCTATTAATATCGCGCGCTGGAACGTGAGCGATATACACGCGGGGTGCAACGAGCAAAACGTTTTCAAACACCTTCAACACTCTACATAGAAAAACTGCGTTGCGTTGCGTTGCGGGCGATATTCACGATGACATGACAGCGCGCGCACTTCGCATCGCACAAGCACATAGCCGAACTATGAATCCATGACCGTGGCAATGTCACAATAACAAAATTTGGATTATTTCACGTACCTTATTGCAGGCTCTGGTGTCCCCCTTTCTTGTCTGTATTAAAGTGTTGTCTAAATCAAATAATATAGCCGACACATCGCAGTTTTCTCCAAAATAAGCATTATTTGCCATAATTTTTGATAAAGCGCAGTAGACGGAAATTTTTACTTGCTAAGTTTGTGACGTCACAGTGACGTTTATTTGACGTTTTGCTCGCCCAGCTGATCGTAGAAGTGCCACGTGAGCAATCATTTTGAGTCATAAATAATTTTATTGCTTTTCTCGCTCGTACTACAGTTAATATAATCTTGCTATCCTGTTTTTTTATATATTTAAGTACTAGCGTTTCCGCCATCTATTGACATATTTTGTAACTATGTTTTTGGTTATGTTTTACGCCATCTATTGACATTTTTTATAAACACTATGTTGACTGACTAGCCAAACGTAGCGTAGCAAAGCTTCGTTGGTAAGCACTTTGTTGTTTTTCCGTCATTGCTTTTGTTCGTTTTAGTTAGATGGCGTCTGTACAAATAATCAAGCTTTCTATATATTTATAGTGATCCTGGTATAATCTCCATTCAATAGGTGCATGCCGATGCCGGTAAGATTCTAATAGTAATATAAATAAATAACATTTGAAAAACTAAAACCACATAAAACCATCCTAAAACACTCCAAACACGTTTACCTCCATAACTCTGAAGGTAGGTAGGTACTCATCAGATATTAATACATTTTATTAAAGGTCCATCCATACCTTGGATACTTAATATAGGTACATTGTCGTCCATATCTACCTTTTTAAGATTATGAAAATTAATAAAATTGGCTCATTTTCAGTGAGAGTGCGGAGAAAGCTCCTCCCTAAAAGTCAGTTTGAGAAGCGAAGAGTGCTTTTTCTTTATGGAAGTCCGTAAACAAACGAATAAAATTGAAAACTGCATAACATGGCACAATAATATTCAAGGGTAAATAAATTGAACATATTGTAATTTTGTGAGAAAATAAAACGGGTGTAAAGCGGTATTTTTAGCAGCGCGGGGCAATAGCTCAATGGCTAATGCGTCGGCCCGGCGATCGAGAGGTCGTGAGTTCGATCCCACTACTCCCCACCTATTGCACTATTGACGTACACCCACTCCAGACACAAGCGTCAGTCTAGCTAGCAGTCTTGTTAACCCCTCCAACTAATTGGAGGGGTTTACTACTAGTAATATGCGACCCACATTGCAAGTAAGCGTTATTTAATAAAAAATAAAAAGTTTTGTCGTTTTTAGACGTGAAATAAAATATTACACAGAAAAAAAACGTGTAAAAGAAAAGAAAAAAATTTTTTACGGCAGTTTCTTGAAGTAAATTTATTAAGATTTATTCTAAATCTGTGAAATACAGATCTCAATTATCGATACTTCGAACTAGCTTTCTTTTTTCTTCAGAATCTCTTTCTACCCAATTGGCTACTTGATAGTTGTAATAATAAAATATAATTTATGTTGGATATGGTAGGTAAGGGGTTAACTCAGAATAACAATTACTAAAAATTGTTACTCTGAGGGGGTAAACAATAATTATAAAATATACCTATATCTTTTGATACACTATCCCAACCCGTCTTTCTAGTTTGCTAACACCGAACATCATACCGGAACTCGACGGACCGATTGGCGACATGTCTTTGTTTGATCGTACATTATAATTTCGTGGCCAGATGAGGACGTGTGCTGTGACGTCACTTTCAATTCGACCAATGGTGTCGCGTTTTACAAATTTAAATTTCCCTCGCTTATTTTGCATGTTTTGTTTATAATTCTAGCACAACAGAGATTCTAACAAGAAATTCCCCTTGCGAGTGTTGTTTGTTACGCAATTTCTGAAAAATATAGGTTTTTATCGACTTCAAAAAGGAGGAGCTTCTCTCGTTTAGTACACATATGCTCTCTGACTTAAACGCTGTGTTCAACTATGATAGACCGAGATGTTCCGTCTAGTATATAATTAAGGTAGTTTAAAAACTAAAACAACCAACTTCAATGCCCCGCGAGTCAATTTCAGTAGCAAGTTTGAGACGTTTATCGTCATATCTCTGGAGATACTTATCAAATCTCGATGAAATTACAATGGGACCACCTCGGAAACGTAGCCTACCGATTACAAAAAAAAAAAAATTCGAATCGGTTCACAATTGACGGAATAATCAGTTAACATAAAAAATAAAACAGGCCAAGCGCGAGTCAGACTTTTGTCCCGCACGCGGAGGGTTCCAAACCGAAGACCAACTAAGTAAACGTTAAAACAAAGGTAGAATAGTATTATATAGTAGTAATAGTAATAGTAGTAATAGTAATTGTAGTAATAGTAATAGTACTAATAGTAATAGTAGTCATAGTAATAGTAATAGTAGTAATAGTAATAGTAGTAATAGTAGTAATTAATATTATTAAATATCTGGTTGACCGGTATTTTTTGCCACTTAAACAGACAAATATGACTCTTCCTGACATCTATTGACGAATAATAATACTATTTCTTTTAATTGAGAGCCACTAACTGCTTTACCCGCACAGTAACACTAAAGCTACTTCTACTCGCCAATAGATGTCGGGAAGAGTAATATTTTAAGTTGATTATCAATAAAGTTGATTATTGAAAACACGAATAAAACAACATTTTCTGAAAATGATTCCTATCTAGATCGATTTATCGCCCTCGAAATCTTCTGTATACTACATTTTATTTAATCGTTGGAGCCGCTTCCGTGATTCAGATTAAGGTAAAGACGATATATAGCGCCATCTTTGATGCTAGCTAGATGGCGCTGCGCTATCGTAAAAAAGTTTTTTTTAACCTTTTCTTTAATTTTTAACTTTGTTCTGTTTTTAGTATTTGTTGTTATAGCGGCAACAGAAATACATCATCTGTGAAAATTTCAACCCTCTAACTATCACGGTTCATGAGATACAGCCTGGTGACAGACGGACAGACAGACAGACAGACAGACAGACGGACAGCGGAGTCTCAGTAATAGGGTTCCGTTGGTACCCTTTGGGTTCGGAACCCTAAAAACAGACGAATTGAGAACCTCCTTCTTTTTGGAAGTCGGTTGAAAATACACATTATATAGGTCATTGACATCCTTAGTCGATGATATAGGCACATAGGTCTATGATAGAAACGTGCTGTGGCTCACCAGTAGGTACCGGTGACCCTGGTGGGGAGTATGGGTATACTCCACACTGGAATGGAAATATACCGGCTAAAAGTCAGTGACAGACAGTATTCATTTTCCTGTACCTACGAGATATATGTTACCTAAGTTTAATTACACCTAGTCTCATCTACTTGCAAGAATAAAATATGTACCTGATAATATAAGGTATATTACCTCACTACCTTTGTTTAGCTATTCATTACATAACATTGTTACAGTAAAATGTATTATAATAATATACCTACTTAGCAGAAAAAATCCTTGGGTCCTTTATCTAGCATTCCCTTCTGGGTTCGTTCGTGTGACTCGTTCAAGGGTTATTAGATTTCGCGTCACACGCAGGGCGGCCGGCCGCAGGGCTTATTTGCCAAACATTGCCGAAGCCATGCCAATTTCTTACGTAAACATTTTGTACGGTCATTATCGTTTCTTGTCGGGCGTTTTGCAACCGTTTGTAAGAATATACAGTACGAACACTGAATTCCGTGATGAGGGAAATCTTTTGTAATAAGTACTAAGGCTTGGGATTTTTTGGTTTAAATTCTTCTGTCATTATTATATCATCTTTTAGAAGTGTGGCGTAATTGTGTCGGGATAATAATGTGGAATATCATGTTGCTTCGGTGTAATGACCTGAAATTGATTTATGTTCATGGTATGAAAAAATCTATTTTTTAGTTTTCAATCAGGTTTTTCATTTTAGACATCAAAACTTAAGTGCGTACTTGCCTATGTAATGTTATGGATGCTACCAGCTGTAACAATAATTAATTGCTGAGAAACAGAGATATACTTTATGGTAAACAGAATCCGCTGAAGTTAAACACTTGAATATTTAATTCGAAATTAATCTACACGTGTACAGAGATGTTGCCTAGGAACATCGGAGCTTCAAAGGCGACCCTTAGAACTCGTGAATTTTTAACTTTTTCTACATAGGCCGAATTTACCTTGTTGCTGAGAGCATCTAGAGCAATCTCACCTCTCAATGTACATAATTAAATTTTTCATTTGTAAGTTTGTTTTGAGCATTGTGTTGCTATCAGCATTTAGTCATTCAAAGTGAATAGTGCGAGCGAGGGTGCCTCCCTGCAATTAACTTGCGTTGCTCATTAGCGGACCGTTTTCATTCGGTGGCCGTAATCCGACTTCGGCTAACTTTCTTTACACCTCGATTTACTGTATCACTAGTGATGGCAAGAGCTGGTCTTAGAAGTACGGCCTTTTTAATCAAAAATATGTCTATAGGTAATTATTTTTCATATCTCATTATTATAGTGGTGGGACGGGGGACGGGTCTGGGACGGTATCATTTACTTCGTCAGTATATGTGAGTCAGAGTATGTAAGGACGTTCGATTTGCAAAGTTTGGTTCCGGCTTACAATTTCAGGACATATATAGAATTTCTAGCTAGATGATGATATGATAGTAAGGCACGCGCAGTGCAGGTATACCCGACGTTTTGGCATCTAGAGCTCAGCGTGCCACATTCTCTGTTATAGATACACGTCACTGTTTACTAACGAGCGACCCTAGTAGACGTAAAACAGTATCCTATCGCCTGACTGTAAGAGCGATAATGCCACGGGCACACTGCTAAATATTTGTGTCGTTTGTCGCGATACCGCCCGTCTATACTAAAGATATTTATAATTAAGTAGTTTTAAAGAGAATAAAGTTTCGTCCAGTTTTACGAGTAGGTCCCGCTATCCCATCACTACGGTCCCTACGTCTCACGTCCCGTTAATGTGCTGACGCTACGCAGCTGGCGATTGTGAGGGCACCTATTAAGGGATGTCTTCACGGTACGAGTTTCAAGAACGCTGGAATGTCTGAAATTTTAATGAACCACACCAGATGCTGGTATTGTAGTAAAACTGGTAATTAACCTAAAGCGTTGCATCACGCTATCAAATAACGCAGCGCGACGAATGCCTATTGGATATTGACATACAACATCTCTCTTCACCGTTTTGGTTCCGGGCCTAAGACACCACGCGACACGCGTTGTTCGATGTACAACTCTTGTATTATTTAGTTTTGAAGACGAGTTTGGGATAGTTGCGCCAAGAGGGTTGGAAAAAATTCAGTTGCAACTCGTCTCAACTACCGTCTTTTATTATTATTATATTTAATATTATTTACATTTATTTGTGTTTTTGTTTAATTAATTATTTTTTTTCTTTACTTTAATTAGATGGACCCTGTTGTTGACAGTTTTTAGATTATTTCCATACTAAGGTTGTCTGGGAAAGATAGCTATTAGCGATAAGACCGCCCATTGTAACACTTTAATGTAAGCTATTGTGTATAAATATATAAGTTTTATTTGTGGTGTAACAATAAAGTTTTATCTATCTTTATTCTCAGACCGCCACGATTCCATCTTAAACCGCATCTTTACTTTACATCAAGTGAAACAGTAGTGAAGTGCTTGCATGCCCAGAATAAGTATAAAAGAATTCACCCAGTAGAGGTGTGTCACATGAAATCAAGTGAAAAACCGTAACACTCGGGCTGAAAACATTCCTGTCGTGTAAACCTACCTTAAACGACCATTAACTATGTATGTGACTATTTATTCTGTCGTTAAACGTTTCGGATCCACTGTAGCACAGTTTTCTCTAAATGAAAATTGTTTTGTGTTTAGTTCGTGTTTAATATTGAATTAGCTGGGTATACGTGGATCTGTTTTGATATTTTTGGTAAAGCGATTCATTGTACCTTTCCAAGACATATGGGTGCTTATTATTAGATTTTCGTTCAATATTTTACTAACAAAATATGTGCTTATTACGAAATAGGGAGGTTTTTTTCACAGTTTAAGTAATGTAGTTGCATTTGATAAAGTTTACACTAAATAAGGTCTACAGTTGTTACTGTTAAAAATGCGTTTTTACTAGAAACTAGTTATAAATATTAAAATACGCGCGAAACTTATCGGGCTAATACAAAAACTGAACTTTTTGACTAAGTTGCATTGATCGTCACCATCAACGGAAGGAGTTCTGAGGTAGAAATATTAAAATATTGTTACCTCAAAACTCCATAATTTATAAACCATTTGGATTTTTTTGTTTGAGAGAGTATTGTATGCTTCTTGTTTGGTTCATTGTAATTTAATCAAGGTCTGATAAATATGGAGATAAACACCTCAAACTTGATACTGATAATTAAGATTGTTTAAAAACTAAAACAACTGACTTCCATGCCCCGCGAGTCAATTTTAGAAGGAAGTTTGAGACGTTTATCGTTAAATATCTGGAGATACTTATCAGATCTCAATGAAATTACAATGGGACCACTTCGAAAATTTACCCTACCGATTAAAAAAATAATCATTCTAATCGGTTCACAATTGACGGAGTAATCGCGTAACATACAAACATAAAAGAAAAAATAAAAACCGGCCAAGTCGAGTTGGACTCGCCCACCGAGGCTTCCGTACCAACGTTGGTGGTACCAATTAAGCTAGACCTCTAAATTGTATAAGCGCTTATATATCTCAGAGGTCTATCTTAACTGGCGTAAACTATATATGTATGGGGATACCGTTTAATTTTCAACTTTTCTTATTTTTTGGAATTTTTCCTTTATTTGGGCTATAAGATCTTGCTTCTTGCCAAATTTCATGATTCTAGGTCAACGGGAAGTACCTTATAGGTTTTCGACCCAAAACCTATAGGGTACTTCCGGTTGACCTAGAATTGTCAATTTTGGTCAAGGCAAGGTCTTACAGCACAAGTAAAGGAAAAATTCCAAAAATTAAAATAAGTTGAAAATTAAGGTAATTAATTTTGGTACTTACAAGTTTTCGCTAAAATCTAAATTTGCCCATATCTTTTTATCGTGTTGACTCAGGACCTTGATTTTTATAAACCTAATAGGGACTATAGACTTTTGTATCTGGTATAAATTTCAACTTGCTAGATCCACCCGTTTCTGAGAAAATCGGTGGTGACACACGGACAGACGGACAGACAGACAGACAGACAGACAGACAGACGGACAGACGGCCAAGAAAGTGATCTTATAAGGGTTCCTTTTTTTCCCTTTGAGGTACGGAACCCTAAAAAGAAAGAATAAAACATACAGACGAATTGAAAACCTCTTACTTTTTGGAAGTAGGTTGAAAATGTGCGGCATTTGAATTCTTTTTTTTTGTTCTGTAAACGATCTTAAATATTTTTACATGATATAAGTAGATATATTTTTAAGTAATACGTTGAAAGATTAGCTTTTATCAGGTTTCATCCATTAAAAATAAAAATGAAAACTGCACATGCAATGTAGCAAATAGTAACGTAGCGGAAATATAAAATAAATAATTTAAGGTCGTTTAAAAAACTAAAAGTATCGACTTCAAACGTCGGCACTAGTCAAAGTAGCCAGTATCATGTCATCGAGGTATACAAATGCATTGTAATACAAATGTCGATATATTAAAAACAGCTCGACCGATTTTGTTAAAATTTACCACTGGGAAGGGTAGGTACCCTTTGGAACAAAAAAATAATTTTCTAAATCGGTTCAGGTATCTTCGAGTAATCGCCTCCTCCTTTTTTGTGAAGTCGGTTAAAAATGCATTCTATACGCTACGAGCCTACGTATTGCTTACAAATCATGCTACGACGCTATGCCGCTACGAAGCTACGCTAATTTGTAGCACACACTCATGTAGTTGTTTGCACGATGAGAACTGCAGTTTTGATTTTGCAGTTATATTGAAACCCCGGATATTCGGTAGAACGGTAAAGATAGGTGAAGCCATGTGCCAGCTCCAATAATTCGCTAATCTCTAGTCTATGACATTTTTTTACTTTTAACTAGCTTTCTGCCTGCAGCTTTTCATGCGTAGATTTCGGTATTACTGTGAAAATTAGATATTGACTGCATTAACTGCAGTAATAAGTAGCTGGTGTCAATTTCTAGCTAACCAACTATCTCGATGCTTAATGTTATCTATCCTCTTTTTATGATAATAACCACCAGTAAGATAGAGGTCAAGTGATTTATTGTTTACAAAAAATATTTTTTACCAGATAACATACATAAAATACCGTCGTTTTACTAATGAATCGTCATTGTGTTCATTTATATTATTTCAATTATAAAGAACGCTTATATATCTTGTTTCAATTTCATCCTACTAATATTATAAATGTGAAGGTATGTTTATTACATGTGGTTGAAGGTATTTGGATGTATAAAGCGCGAAACCGCGGAGCAGTGGCGTAGCCTAGGATAGTGCCACCCGGGGCTGAGGCAAATTTTGCCGCCCCCTTATTTAGGTATAAAAAATTAAAACCTAAAATAAATATTTCAACTAATTTCAATTTGTTAAAGTTACAAGTAATAAATAAAAAAATCATGCTATGTAAACATATGTATTGTATGGCAACGATTTCCTGTAAATCAACTTAGTCAGCAACAGATGATAAGGTAAGGTGAATTCAGTACGCGAGCGTAGCTAGCACAAAATTTTCACGTGTAATGATCCTAAAAAATATTTCTACGCTATGCAGTAAAATGACTGAAAATAGTAGTATGTATGCGAAGCAAGCGCAAAATTTTTCATAATTAACCGAAACGAAAGTCACGCGGAAAGCTTTTATGC
The DNA here is from genome assembly GCA_954871355.1 of Cabera pusaria. NCBI lineage: Eukaryota > Metazoa > Arthropoda > Insecta > Lepidoptera > Geometridae > Cabera > Cabera pusaria. The sequence continues at coordinate 13,899,108 of OX940904.1, read as the reverse complement.
GTTTGATTAAGGTTAAGAAGACAACTGAATCTGAACACTGAAAACGTTGCCACCGCCCAAAACGCCTACGCGGTTCGGCTTGTGCCAGCGCGAAGCGCGATTTGGAGTTTAATTTTTTTTTAATTTTTTACTTCATAAATTGGGGCTTAGTGGCGAGTACCCCGCCGTTGCTCTGCGCAGGTACATTCGATTCCAAACTGTATGATTGTAAAACTGTGCTACTAGTATTATATTATGATAATGAAAAATCTCTCTCTACTGAGCTACAAGCGTCCAGTCTCGACCTCACGCTGTTAATAACAGCAAAGCTTTGATAAATGTAGTCTTTATATTATGCATACTAAGATCCGAGCTAAGAAGGCTGACGTCTCATGCATCAGAATGGCAAAGCGGCTTAGGAATGCCATGCGGTGGTGCCGGATAAAGCAGGTGCGAACCGACGATAACCGGTTTGTTTGCTCGGTATAAATCATCCGGATAGACTGCACTTACTCTATGTTTACTGTCAATACTAGCTCAGTACTTAGACTGCGGTGTATATGCAGATTGGTCTAACGTCGCCGGAAAGAGCGCGTGGCTAGCTTGCTCGCATTCATAGAGCAGCTTCTCTGTTCTGTTCTTGGAACTAAGATTTGGTAGTTTTTATCATAAGCTGGTAAGATGACATTTATAGTGAAATTTGCGTAATCTATGATATTAAGCAGTCGTATTGAGAACAGGCACTCAAAAGCGAAAAATAAATTACTTAATATAATTATTATAAGCGCTACCCACTTATCTATTTGAAGTCGGTGCCAGCCAAGTCTATTGGATCATCATCATCATCAGCCTGTATCAGTCCACTGCTGGACGAAGGCCTCTCCCAAGATGCGCCATTGAGTCTATTGGATAGTAGATAGATACTATGTATGTAGTAGTAGCAATAGTAAGTAGGTAGATATATGAAGGTAGCATCTATCTACTACCTACTAGACTTGGCTGGCACCGACTTCAAATAGATAAGTGGGTAGCGCTTATAATAATTATATTAAATAATTTATTTTTCACTTTTGAGTTCCTGTTTGTGGTTATGAAGTCGATTTTTTTTTGAAAAATTATTTATTTTACCCTTTTTAGTGCAAAACAAGTTTTAACTAAATTACATGTATCTATAAAATTTCGTGTCTGGGCCGTTATACACTGACGGATATATATTTTGTGAAAATTTCAAGTATGTACCTATTATGGTTAAAAAGATACAGATCTGTAAAGTGCGCACATTTAGACACACGTACGGACGGACGGACGGACAACAAAGTCTCAAAAAGTGTTCATTTGGTGGGTACCAAACCTCGCAACCCTAAAAAATTGACTTTAAATGCCGCGCTAGTGAAAATATTCACTAGTCATAATGATGTCATCAAGGTATCAAAGGACAATGTCCAAAATGGCCCTGTGCAATAAAAGCATCTGACACACACGATTATTAATTGTCTATTTCATTACAATACTTCCAAATACTTTTATAACAAGGACTAGATGTATTTCAAAATGAATATTAAAAAGTATTATTTGCGATTATTAACATTAATTGCCGCCATATGGCCGACAGATACTACTGAATCAGTCTACTACGTTATAAGAGTTGGCACTTCCAACCTTGTTGTTGATACCTACCCGAATTATGAAAGCACTGTGTAGCCAATCTGTCAACGGAAAGTATTATTTACTAAGTAACTATTGTATAATCTGTGGTATTATGCTTATAATTTTTTTTGCAGTGTTGGTTGGTACAAAGTACGTTCATAATTGTGAGTTATTTAATTATGTATGCAGTGTCGCGGGACTGATATGACCGCCATCTTCGCCAAACGTCATGTCATGTCAAAAAATATTAACTAACTTTGCACCCTAACAAGACTTTGCCCGGTAGAACATTCCTGTGAAGACAAATCTATTCTCCCCACCTTTGTTTCTATCTCGCTCACAGTTACCGTAAGAATATCTGTCAAAAACCAAAATCAACGTGCAGAAAGATGTGAAAACATTATTCAAGGTCATATTTTTAGGAATCCGTACCTCAAAAGGTAAAAACAAGGAACCCTTATAAGATCACTTTCTTGTCCGTCGTCTGTCTGTCTGTCTGTCCGTCTGTCCGTGTGTCACCACCGATTTTCTCAGAAACGTTTTAATTTTCCTTAATTTTCAACTTTTTTTATTTTTCTTTTTTAATTTTTCCTTTACTTGTGCTGTAAGACAGGTAGGTTTTGGGTCGAAAACCTATAAGGTACTTCCCGTTGACCTAGAATCATGAAATTTGGCATTTGGAAGCAAGGTCTTATAACAAAAATAAAGGAAAAATTCCTAAAAATAAAAAATGTTTACAATTAAAGGGTATCCCCATACATATACTATCCCTATTATACTATTATATAATAGTACCTACAAAAGTATTATGAATTTATATTATATGTATGACCTTTACCAATGGCTAATAATAAATTTTTCATTTCATTTCATTTTATAGGTACATAGTTAACGTCGATCAAGGTAGGCCTCTGAGTTATATGGGCGCTCATACAATTTAGAGGTCTAGCCTAATTGGTACCAACCAACGTTGGTACGGAAGCCTCGGTGGGCGAGTCCAACTCGACTTTGGTCTTTATTTAGTCTTCAAAAGTATATGCAATAGCAACCTCCATTGTGTATAATTTTCTTGGGAGTCTTCTTCTCAAACCAGTACATTCTCCTATGTTTGAGGTATTTATCTCCATATCTCTGGAGATTCTAATCAGATCTCGATAAAATTAAAAAGGGACCATCTCGGAAACGTACCCTACCTATTAAAAAAGAATAATTTGAATCCGTTCATAATTGACGGAGTAATCGCGTAACATACACACAAAAAAAAACATACAGACGAATTGAGAACCTCCTCCTTTTTTGTGAAGTCGGTTAAAAATAGAATTGCATAATGATGCCAGAGCACATTTTTGTGCTTGTGTTTATCCAATCTAATACTATAAGAATCTTTGTCCTGACATACTGACTGACTGACTGACTGAATCACTGACAGACAACGCACAGCCTAAACCGCTGGTCGTAGAGACTTGAAATTTGGAGGGTATATTTGTCTTAGTACGTAGGGGTGTACTAAGAAAGGATTTTTCAAAATTCACCCCTTAAAGGGATGAAATGGGGGTTTAAAGTTTGTATGGAGAAACAAGATTAGATAGTCTTTTCTATCCGAAACTTTACACAAGTGCTTCAGTACAAAAATGAGTAAATACGTGTTTCAGGTTTTTTTGAAATTCCACCCCTAAGAGGGTGAAATGGGGTAACAAAGTGTGAAAATCAATATTCTTTCGGATTGCGCTGAAATTTGGCATGCAGATAGTTATTTTGTCGTAGGTATCCGCTAAGAAAGGATTTTTCGAAATTCACTCTTTAAGGGGATGAAACGGGGGTTAAAAGTTTGAATAGAGAAACAATATTAGATAGTTGTTTCTATTCGAAACTTCACACAAATTCTTCAGTAAATAAATGAAAATAAACGTGTTTTAGGCTTTTTCGAAATGCCACCCATGAAAGGGTGAAGTAGGGTAACAAAGTCTGAAATCAATATTGTTTCGGATTGCGCTGAAATTTGGCATGCAGACAGTTATTCTTACGTAGGTATTTGCTACGAAAGGATTTTTCAAAATTAACTCTTTAAGGGGATGAAACGGGGCTTAAAGTTTGTATGGAGAAACAAGATAAGATAGTATTTTCTATTCGAAAATTCGCACAAGTACTTCAGTAAATAAATAAGTAAATACGTGTGCCACCCCTAAAAGGGTGAAGTGGGGTAACAAGTCTGAAATCAATATTGTTTCGGATTGCGCTGAAATTTGGCATGCAGATAGTTATTTTGACGTAGGTATCCGTTAAGAAAGGATTTTTCAAAATTCACTCTTTAAGGGGATGAAACGGGGGTTCTAAGTTTGTACGGAGAAACAATATTAGATAGTTTTTTCTATTCGAAACTTCACACAAGTGCTTCAGTAAATAAATAAGAAAATACGCATTTTAGGATTTTTCGAAATGCCACCCCTGAAAGGGTGAAGTGGGGTAACAAAGTCTGAAATCAATATTGTTTCGGATTGCGCTGAAATTTGGCATGCAGATAGTTATTTTTACGTAGTTATCCGCTAAGAAAGGATTTTTCAATATTCACTCTTTAAGGGGATGAAACGGGGTTTAAAGTTTGTATGGAGAAACAAGATAAGATAGTCTTTTCTATTCAAAAATTCGCACAAGTACTTCAGTAAATAAATAAGTAAATACGTGTGCCACCCCTAAAAGGGTGAAGTGGGGTAACAAAGTCTGAAATCAATATTGTTTCGGATTGCGCTGAAATTTGGCATGCAGATAGTTATTTTGACGTAGGTATCCGTTAAGAAAGGATTTTTCAAAATTCACTCTTTAAAGGGATGAAACGGGGGTTCAAAATTTGAACCGATTTGGCTTTTACTCTTTGATGTCTTTTATGATAGAAAGGATTTTACAAAATAAAAGTTTTTAAGTAAATAAAAGAAGTCTAACGCGGGCGAAGCCGCGGGGAACTTCTAGTATTAAATAAAGTTTTGTAACAAATAATAAAATTCGTACAGAACACGTAGTTTGCGCACTTTGCAGGATTTAATAACCGGCCAAGTGCGTGTCGAGCCACGCGCGGTGTAGGGTTCCGTAGTAGCCCGTTATTTAATGCAAGTCTTTACCCATTACCCATAAACAAGCAACTAGATACTTCATCTTTGTCACTTTAAAGGATTTATTCTAAGGATTTTGTATTTGGTACAAAATTATCCAACACCCAAGTTCAAAAAGAAGTTCAACGACTATTACTGCTAAACTAATAAAGTTATCTTAACCGCTATAGTTTTTCTTTAAAGTTTATGAAATGCACTATTATCACGAATTTTTCCAGATTTTTCAAGCCAGCAGTTTAGCTTTTAGAGGGGGGGGGGGGGGGACGCTCTACTGGAACAAAACTTTGCACTTTAAAGTTTAATATTTCGTAAATGGAGCATTCAAAATGGTATTAGCAACCCTTAAGTCATTTTAAAAGACCTATTCAACGATACCCCACGCGATTGGGTAGACGACGAAAAAAAGATTCATCCCCATTTCTCATGCAGAGGAGGTACCCTAAAAAAAATATTCTTCAAAATTTTATTTCACCACTTTGTCAGCGTAATGTATAGACATACCCCTACAAAATTACAGCTTTCTATTACTAACGGTCTCTTAGCAAAACCTCGGACAGACAGACTGACAGACAGACAGACGGACATGACGAAACTATAAGGGTTCCTTGTCAGGATTACGGAACCCTAAAAAGTGCAGTGGTAGGTAGTTATTGTCTAGGTACATGTATGTGAAGATATTCGGTCGCCGGTACATATCCTAGTGTTCATTCACAGGTGGTACGCAGGAGGAGCATATTATATCGATGTTCCGCCTGACTTGCAACCAAGAAGTAGCTTACACCATCAAGGAATAAACCTGTCGCCATAAACTTTCGGTGTTCCGGCAGCACACAGCCCTTGAGAGTTAGAGCTTGCCAACCACAGACGAGATAGTGGTCAAACGCTAGCCAATAAGGTATATATAAAAAAATAAAACCGGCTAAGTCGAGTTGAACTCGCCCACCGAGGCTTCCGTACCAACCAATTAAGCTAGACCTCTAAATTGTGTCAGCGCTGATATAGCTCAGAGGTCTACCTTAATTGGCGCAAACTATGTATGTATGGGGATACCCTTTAATTATCAACTTTTTTATTTTTTGGAATTTTTCCTTAATTTGTGCTGTAAGACCTTGCTTCTTGCCAAATTTCATGATTCTAGGTCAACGGGAAGTACCCTATAGGTTTTCGACCCAAAACCTATAGGGTACTTCCGGTTTACCTAGAATTGTCAATTTTGGTTATAAGCAAGGTCTTAGAGCACAAGTAAAGGAAAAATTCCGAAAATTAAGGTACATTTTGGTACTAACAAGTTTTCGCGAAAATCTAAATTTGCCCATATCTTTTTATTGTGTTGACTCAAGACCTTTATTTTTATACACCAAATAAGGATTATAGACTTCAGTATCAGGTATAAATTTCAACTTGCTAGGTCCACCCGTTCCTGAGAACATCAGTGGTGACACACGGACAGACAGACGGACAGACAGACAGACAGACGGACAAGAAAGTGATCTTATAAGGGTTCCTTTTTTTACCTTTTGAGGTACGAAACCCTAAAAATACTCCAGTTTTAATTTACTGAACACTTTCACCACCCTCAGCCTGATTCACGGCAGACTATTAAAAGTCCATTTCCTCATGTTTTCCTAAAGCCATTTGAATTTACGTGGACAAGTATATGAATACTGAAGAAAATATATTGAGCTTAGGTAGCCAACTTCGAATCCTTGACCTTTAGATCAAGAGTCACACAGGGTTCCGAAAGTTGTATAGATCGATAAAAGCGTATACTAAAGTACATATATGCAATAATACAAGGGTTCGTTTACCCGGCCGTACTCCCCGTAACTGGCCGTTGTCGGTGCCGTGACGGTCGACGATTGCCGCAATTCAGTTCGGCTAATGTATGGTAATGGTCTTCGTCGGTAAAAATAGGTTAAAGTGCCATCAATCTTGCTGTTTAGTTCCTGAGGTCAGTTGATGGGTGGATCTTAAACAAAATTGCCCATAAGAAATGCGAAAGCTATAATAGCCGTTGCATGTGTGATATTCCTAGTTATGGCAAGTTTGTAATAAAATTAGGTATGAAGTTAGTATAATTCACTTTGTAAAAACACACAGGTTATATTTTATCATTATGTAGGGCGCAATTTCTTATACGTACAATCAATCTTATATGTACCATCTTATTTACTAATTACTAATTATAGTTGTAAAATTAGTATGAGTTTGAGGGCCCGGTGGTGTAAGAGGGAGAATGGTCGACTTTGATGCCAGAGGCAACGATTTCAATCCCGCCGTGCATCAATGGATTTTTCTATTGGAAAATATATGTGCGCTTTTCACAGTGGCCCTCCGGTGAAGGAAAAACATCGTTAAGAAACCATCAACCCCCGGTGCTAGGACACTATCTAGTGTCCGCCTAGCCAGCTACCACCCTCAAGTTAGAAAATCTGTCGCCAAACATCTAATCTAATGTGTTCCGGCAGCTATCCTTGAGAGCCAGTTCCCATTCTAGGCCTAGCGTGCTTATCATCTTCGAACGTATCATCACATACCAACAGGTTAGTGGTCAAACGCTAGCCTAAAATATATTTAAAAAAAACAACGGGTTGCACTCCGGGAGTATCGGCAGAAGTGAAAACTTGAACATTAACGTTGTGCATTTGGTCTACTCTCCCTCCGTCTTACGATATTTCGATCAGGTCATGGGTCCTGACGCGAGATTAACATTTTTTACCCATCCCAAAAAGTTCACAACACGGCTAAAGAAGTTTTCACTTTAAAAAAAAATAAAACACATATTTTTACCTCATAGCTCCTATTCAAAATCTGTGTGTCAAAATATGGTTAGGCAAATCAGATCCAGCCGACAATATAGAACGCTTGATTATTATAAAACCAGCACCAATATCGAGCACCACTATTTGTTCAGCGAAAAAATTATAACAGAAATACTACAAAACGCAAAACCACTTAACACCTGCGTAATTACGGCCCTTGATCTCGATAATAACGAGCTGCAAACTGCACCGACGATTCAATTAAAAGTTGCAAACTTCACCCTACCTGTTAATTTAGCAACGTAGCATGTTCGATTTTTAATCTCATAAAATAGATTTTAAACTGCAAGCAAAATAGTAGAATAAATGTGTAGGTTCTCTCGGCAGATACTTGTACTTGTATTTTCCTTGAACGGGTTAAAATTGTCTATGGTTGGCTACTCACTACTATCTGTAAGGCAGGTAGTAATAGATAGGTGATACATTAATATTATGAACTTGAGACTACACGAAACTATGATATATGAACGTACTTTTACCTTAATTTTGCACATTTTTGCTGGAACATTCTCAAAACTTGCAGTGGTAGAATTCTCCTATTCTCTTATTACACATTCGAATTAGTAGCACTGGTTATTCTGTTAATTAACCGCCAAGCATATTTTATATTTTGGTGAACGGTGAAGTGACATGTAAAGGATGCAAAAGAACTCGATTTTTATGTTTTAGGAAATGTTTCTGAGAATAACATATTAACACCAATCAACATCAAAACTAATATTATAAATGCGAAAGTCAGTTTGTTTATTTGTTTGTTTGGGACCTCTTCACGGTCAAACAGCTCAACCGATTTAGCTGAATTTTTACACAGAGGTAGCCAGTACAGTGGAATAGAACATAGGATACTTTTAACGCGAGGGAAGCCACAAGGAGCAGCTAGTCTTACTATAATTGCGTGCCGGCTTAGAATTAAAAAAGGGATGTGAGATAAAGCTATAGATTTATTTATCGATCTCATCAACACAATGCAACTATTCTGAGCCAGCTTCTAGCTAAAAATTATTTATGAAAAAAAAATTAAACCGTCTACAAAACCAGAAATAGGCACTCAAAAGCGAAAAATAAAATAATATAATTATTCTAAGCGCTACCCAGTCATCTATTTGAAGTCGGTTCCAGCCAAGTCTAATAGGTAGTAGATACTACATACATAGTATCTATTTTAATTTTTAGTGCAAAACAAGTTTTATAATTACTTAAATTACATGAATATATAAAATTTCGTGTCAAGCTGTTACGGTTAAATCAATTTACAAAATTCTGTGTCTGTACTATTCACCGTTGAGGTGTTCCCCCGCCGGAAGTTAACCCTAGGTGCAGCAGCCATGTCATAATGGAGTTTAGAACAGGCTATATTATAATTAAATTAATTTACAAAATTTTGTACTATTCACCGTTGAGGTGTTCCCTCGCCGGAAGTTAACCCTGGGTGCAGCAGCCATGTCATAATGGAGTTTAGAACAGGCTATACTATAATTAAATTAATTTACAAAATTTCATCACTGAACTCCTAACCGTTAAAGAGTTGTACCTTTCTTCATCAGCTCATCAGCGTCATGAGATGATAATGACTATACGCAAATAGCTCAATAGCTTTAGAAAATATATGAAAAACATTGTTGATACCTGTAAAACTTGAAGGTTGCCCTCGATTTCCTTGGGATTCCATCATCAGATCTTGACTTGGTGTCGATGGGACTCAGAAGTATACTCTTTCAAATAAAAGAAGAATTTTGAGAATCGATCCACAAATGGCGGAGTAATCGGTGAACATACATAAAATAAAAAAAAACATACACGTCAAACATATAACATCCTCTTTTTTTGAAGTCGGTCGAAATTAGAATATGAAATCATTAGTGTAAAAATCAGAATATGGAATTTTTAATAATTAGAGGTAACAAGTTGAAACTCATATCAAATACTCAGGGACCTAGAATCATGAAATTTGGCAAGGCAGCACTTATACTGAAACATATCTAAAAATCATAAATAGTTTCATAACAACAATACGAGTAAAAACGAATCTACACCAACCGACACCAATCCTAACTATCCTAACTAATATTATAAATGCGAAAGTAACTCTGTCTGTCTGTCTGTGTCACTTTCACGCCAAAACCACTGAACCGATTTAAATGAAATTCGGTACACAGATAGTCTAGAGCCTGAGAAAGGATATAAGCTACTTTTTAATGCGAAAATAGGGTTGTAAGGGGTAACGTCGAAAGGGGGGATGAAAATGTATATGGAAGTATCGTCATTTTAAGAGCTAGAGGCTTGAAACTTATTTTTTAGGCTGTTGATTCGATATAAATAAATATGACAATCAATGTTTGTAAAAGTTTTACCCTCAAGGGGGGAGGAGAGGGGAGTGAGGGAAAAGGGGAGGAGGAGAGTAAAGTGAGGGGAAGAGGAGGGGAAGAGGAGGGGAAGAGGAGGGGAAGTGGAGGGGAAGAGAAGAGGAAGAGGAGGGGAAGAGGAGGGGAAGAGGAGGGGAAGAGGAGGGGGGGAGTGGGGGGAAGAGAGGGGAGTGGAAAGTGAGGGGAAGGGGAAGGGAGGGGTTTGGGGGAATAGAGAGGTGGAGGAGAAGGGGAAGGGGAAGTGGGGGAAAAGGGGAGGGGGAGTGGGAAGTGAGGGGAAGAGGGGGAGGGGAGTGAGGGTAAGAGAGAGGGGGAGGGGAGGGGAGGGGTGAGGGGTAGGGAAAGGGAGGAGGAGGGATTACCGTGGCGTGGTACGTTGCGGTGTAGGTGGGATACGCATGTGTCTTATTTGTAAAATAATTACCCTAAATAATTAAAAATTCTACCCAAAGACACTATTCCACGCGGACGAAGTCGCGGGTACAGTATTAATGCGAAAGTCAGTTTGTATATTTTTTGTTAGTTTGGAACTTCTTCACGGTCAAACGGCTGGACCGATTCAGCTGAATTTTTGCACAGAGATAGCCAGTAATATAGATTAGGCTAGTTAGGAAACTTTTTTATTGCCGGCGAAGCCGCAAGGCACAGCTAGTTTACTTAAAATTATTGCGGTTTATTTGGTATTTGCGGTTGGTATTTTTGGTGGTTGGTATTGTTGATTGGTTGGTTGGTATTAACTTTGTCTAGGCATCGGTCTACAGATCGAACTGCAACTGCGGTTTTTATACTGATAGGCTGGGCTAATTGGTTGATCACTATCTTGCCTGGTAAGCGATGATGAGGTCGAAGATGGACCGATGGTAAACACGCCAGGCCTAGAATCGTCTTACTCTCAAGGGCTGTGTACTGCTGAAATACTGTAAGGTTATAGCGGCAGATTTTCTCCTTGATGGTGGTAAGCTACTTTTTGATAGCATGTCAGGCGGAACCTCGATATAATGCTAGGAGCATTAAATTCACCTATTTCACCTATGAACCGATCCGACATGTAGGTATCGATTATTGCCCCTGCTTAATTGACTTCATCTCAATTTATATCTAAAGTTAACAATTTCAAAATTTGCTTAGTAGGTTCTCTTGATTTAACGTAAACAATAGCTCTATAACTTTTAATTAAGAGCATTGCGTCTTTAATGTTATCTTAAACTTAGTACAAACGATTCACCTCTGACACCTCAGGCTATATAAATCTTGCATAGTTGAATTTATTTAAGTTCTATCTCATTCTATTGTAGAAAAAGCTTTCTTCATTCAAAGAGATATAAAATACAGATTTAGGGATAAGATGAGAATAAATTTAACATACTAATATAAGATTTATATTGCGTATGAGACTATTTTATTTTAGCATCTATTATATGAAAATAATTTTAGGGTAAAATAAGAATATCATTTGCTTGTATAAAGTTAAACCACTGCCTGACTTATACATATAAGTACATCACTATTAATGTTATATACCGGCTGTAAATTCACGTACCTTTAGTCGAATTTTCTAAACCTTTCGAGGTTTCGAGCTTGTCCGTCGCTCTTCTTCGGGAGTGACGTCACGCGGTCAGATCGCGATGTTCACTCACTGCGTGACCTCACTCAAGGTACGGCCACACCGCGGCGTCTTGCGTCCTGCGGGCGCGATCTCAGTACTTTTCAATTGTGTTCTCATCGCGTTTGGTGTGAACCAGTCGGTACAAATACTACTGCGCTATCTGATCACCGCCTAAATCGCGCACGCAGGACACTGCGGTGTGTCCGTACCTTCAAGATCACTTGTCTGTTTGCTTTGTCCTTAAATATTTTTGATGAATGTTTGAGGTACAGCGAGCAAATGAGAATGGAACAATTTTACAGAGGTACCTAACCTGTCAGTTTTGTCTGTTCAGTTGGCAAAAGCGGTTAATAGGCCGCTTCACGAGTTCCCAACCCTCGTTTAAGAATATGCCGTAAAAAGTACAAAATAACGTTAAAAAGAGCGAGGACATTTGGCGCGTTCTCGCGTTCCTGCATTCTTAATGACTGCTCTGGCGGCCGGTATCCTGCACACATCTTGTTTGTAGCTGGCGAATATGGCAAGCGGGAGATTCTCTTTAGGAACTTTGGTACATTTAGAGCAGGTTTAAAATTATTGCAGATGATATGTAGTCATTTTATGGTAATATACTCGTACAAGCTTTAGTGTGTAGGTAATCTATATGTCTGTAGAAGTGTAGTTTCTAAATGGATAAACGATGTTGATCCGATTAATCTTATTAATTACTTAGAATAATAGGGACGTTTTCTGAATACTGGTGAGTCAAATTGAAAGAAGGCAAATACATTATTTGAACGCTAGTGCCTCATTCTCATTGAGGCAAGTACTTATATATAAATATGAACACCTAGCGCAAGCTGGTATTTACTTTCTAGCTGCTGATTCGATGATATAATAGTAACTATACATCCTGATTTTAATATGAGAAATGCAAAGAAAGTTTGTAAGGATGGATACAGCTGTGAAGATGTTTATACCTACACGAAAAACCTACTGAACGGATTTTGATGGAATTTTAGAATTTTAGATTTATAGTTATCGTGAGTTTGAATCATGATTATAAAACACCGACTATTATCACATGAGTAAAGAAGGTACTATTATACTCACTACTCGCAGTGCTCATCGCGATCTCGCTGCGTGAACTCCCGAGGATGTGCATCGGACATGCATGAAACCTAGGTCAAGACAGTCGAAAACAAACAGTAGTGAGTATAATAGTCAGTGTTTTATAATCAGAATTTTAGAATATTATAGATTATACATCAGAATAGCAAATAGGCAATAAAATATATAGAGATATTGTGTAAATTTTAGATTCTAGTCGCTTGCTAGTCGATGCCAGCTGACTACGAATGATTGCAAATTAACGTTAGATTTTGTTTGGGAGCAATATCCGAAACACACAGTATATTCGTCCTTGTTACTTTTAGTAACACTCGTATGAAAAAATAAATAAATAAATAAAAAATAAATGAGTATGAAGAGGATAGAAGTATATTTCACGTCACAATAACAACAAATACGGAACAAAAATGTGTTGCCACACTAGATTCTGGTAGCTTGCCCGATGTAGTTTTTTCTTACACACCATGACATGATGTATCGCCATCAGAAGGGTTAGGCTACAAAATCGTGGCGTCTTAGATCTATTTTGGCCTGCACTGCATAAACCGTTAACGAAAATAGTGTATGGTGGAATTACTCGTTTTACAAATTTAAAATAACAAAACCAAAACGATAAGCCACTTTATTGCTATTTATTTGTTGATCGTTTTGTCCAAATATTCAAGAGACGCCGATCTAGTAAAATTATAACCTACTTTAACGGCTTGCCCATCACCATGCCCCTCTTGTCGGTCTTAACCATTTAAAATAAACCATAATCATCACATCATCTTTAAGCAGACGTTAAAATATTACAGCGTTTCAATTCCTTTAAGATACAATGAAGTTTTATCTCTTAATATTCTAATAAATTAAAAATCTGTTCATCTAATACTATAAGAATCTTTGTACTGATATTCACTGACTGACTTAGAGACAACGCACAGCCTGAACCACTAGTCGTTGAGACTTGAAATTTGAAGGGTACATTTGTACATACATACAATCACGCCTTTTTCCCGTTGGGGTAGGCAGAGACTACTTCTTTCCACATGCTACGATCCTGACATACCTCTTTCGCTTCTTCCACTTTCATGAGCGCCTTCATACATGCTCGCCGGGCATAAGTACTTTTGACTTGGCCTTTCTTTAAAACGTCTCCGATCTGGTCGTGATACGTTCGCCTAGGTTGGCCTCTGCCAGCTGCCCCATTCCCACTCGTCTCATAAATCTGTTTCGTCAGTCTTTCTTCATCCATCCTCTCTAGATTTCCAAAGGCCCGAGGGCCCGGTGGCGTAATCGGGAGAACGGTCGGCTTTGATGCCGTGGTACCGAGTTCAAACCGCCGTGCACCAATGGATTTTTCTATCGAAAAATGTATGTGCGCTTCTCACAGTGGCCCTCCGGTGAAGGAAAACATCGTTAAGAAACCAACAACCCCCGCATGGTGGTAGGCCACTATCTAATGTCCGCCTCGCCAGCTCCAAGTTAGAAAATCTGTCACCAAACATCTAACGTGTTCCGGCAGCTATCCTTGAGAGCCAGTTCCCATTCTAGGCCTAGCGTGCTAACCATCTTCGACCGCATCATCACTTACCAACAGGTGAGATAGTGGTCAAACGTTAACCGATAAAGTATTTAAAAAAAAACATCTAAGCATCCCTTTCTCTATCTTTGTCACCACATCTTCTACCACACCACAACATTCCTTTATCATGCTGTTCTCCACCTTATCCATCAGAGTATATGTGTACGTAATGGTCTTCTAAGAAAGGATTTTCCAACATTCTTAAGGGGGTGAAATCGGGGTTCAAAGTTTGTATAGAGAAACAAGATTAAAAGAAGAGAAACTAACTATTCTTTATTCTAAGCTTCACACAAGTTCTTCTGTCAATAAAAAAGTAAATACGTGTTTCAGACCTTTTCAAAATTCCACCCCTAAGAGAATGAAGTGCTGTAACAAAGTCGGAAATCAGTATTTGTTTAAGATTGCGCTGAAATTTGACATGTAGATAGTTATTATTACATTATTATCCGATAAAAAGGATTTTACGAAATTCACCCCTAAAGAGGATGAAACGGGGGTTCAAAGTTTGTATGGAGAAATAAAATTAGATAATAGTCTTTTTTATTTGAAATTTTACATAAGAAAATAAATAAGTAAATACGTGTTTCAGGAAGTTTCGAAATTTCACCCCTAAGAGGGTGAAATGGGGTAACAAAGTCTAAAATCACTATTGATTTGGATTGCGCTGAAATTTTGCATGCAGATAGTTATTATGACGTAAGTATTCTCTACGAAAGGATTTTCCAAAATTCACCCCTTAAGGAGATGTAACGGGGCTTCAAAGTTTGTGTGGAGAAACACGATTAGATAGTCTGTTTTATTCGAAACTTTACATAAGTACTTCTGTAAATAAATAAGTAAATACATACACACAAAAATACTGCAATATGATTTTTAGAAATTGAACCGCTAAGAGGGTGAAGTGGGGTAACAAAGTCTGAAAATCAATATGGTTTTCGGGGTGCATAAAAATTAATCCCCTTTTCCTTTAGTCACGCGATAAGTTGAAAACGGGTAGACTGATTTGGCCAATTTTTTAAATGTGTTTTTATGATAGAAAGATTATTACGAAATAAAAGTTTTGAGTAAAGTTTGCGCGGGCAAGGCCGTGGGGCACTTCCAGCGTAACTATATTACTTTATAGATTACCTACTATTACAGACGTCACTTTATATAAAGCTGTGATAAATCAACACTTTTATAAATTTAAATTACTGGGTTCGAAGTCCTCTCAAAACCTTATTCTCTTTAATTTATAAAGAAGAGTGTACAAAGACCCTATGAGATCTAAATTGTGAATTAATTCAGTTTATATATCAGGGCAATAGTCGGTTCTTTGTAAAATTCGTGCATAAAAGTAGCGAGATGTAGGTGGTGCTTTGTGGTTCATAGTGAAAACTAAGTAAATAATAAGTCTCCAGTATTTAAAAAAAAATGCAATTGAGATTTATTTTTTCAAAAGTTACAATAGCTGTATTTCGTATGAATATTTTTAAATGACGGAAAGTTAACACCTTAGCATAAAGCATTAAAGTCTGCCTACTGCACCGTACCATGGCCGTACTATACATGTATCAGGTACGGAAAAAAGAACATTACACGGACAACTATGCAAACGTATCAACAGCGTAACATACCATTTAGTATCATCCCCGTGTCCTTTCTGCTTTAATAATTCATAAACCTCTTAAAAAAGGGGAACGTCGTAGCAACACGTTTATAACCCGCTTAGGACGGCCATAATACGCAGTTGTAACCCGTAATATACTATTATTTATTCTGTGCCCGTTTCGCCGCCTGCGCGCACCAATTTTGTAGCGCCGCGTGCCATGCGCGAAGCCGGCAAAATATTAATTGACGCTGTCGTGCATGACACGCGATAGTGCTGCTGACGGAACGATCTAGTGAACATTGTCTCATACTTTTCAGTACAAAGATTTTTAAGCTATTGCATAGCTTCTATCGCGGGCCTTGAGCGTGGAGACCAAATCTAGAAATTCCGTATCGAAAATAAAACCTAACACCCCAATGAACCTCATTTTTAGGGTTCCGAACCCAAAGGATACCAACGGAACTCTATTACTGAGACTCCGCTGTCCATCTGTCTGTCTGTCCGTCTGTCACCAGGCTGTATCTCATGAACCGTGATAGTTAGACGGTTGAAATTTTCACAGATGATGTATTTCTGTTGCCGCTATAACAACAAATACTAAGAACAGAACAAAGTTAAAAATTAAATAAAAGTTCAAAAAAAGTTTTTTACGATAGCGCAGCGCCATCAAATATAGCGCTTTCGTCTTTACCTTAATCTGAATATCGGAAGCGGCTCCAACGATTAAATAAAATTTAGTATACCTACATGGGATTTCGGGGGCGATAAATCGATCTAGCTCGGAGTCAATTTTCAGAAAATGTTGTTTTATTCGTGTTTTCAATAATCAACTTTATTGATAACCAACTTAAAATATGACTCTTCCCGACATCTATTGGCGAGTAGAAGTACTGTATCGGTAAAGCAGTTAGTTGCTCTCAATAAAAAAAAAAATGTATTATTATTCGTCAATAGATGTCGGGAAGAGTCATTTTTGTCTGTTTAAGTGGCAAAAAATGCCGAGCAAAGCTCGGTCAACCAGATATTTAATAATATTAATTACTACTATTACTACTATATAATACTATTCTACCTTTGTGTTAACGTTTACGAAGTTCGTTAGAAATTCGATAGATGGCGTTCGGAACCCTCCGTGTGCGGGATAAAAGTCTGACTCGCACTTGGCCAGTTTTATTAAGCCTTAGCGTAGTGGAGATAAGGTCGTCTTTGGTTTCACACATCATTCAATTTAATGGTAAAACTTGATAAAATGAAACACTAGTGTGTGTTAACGGTGTACAACGCCATCTATCGGATTTTTAATTATATTACTGTATGCAAAGCCTAACTAATAAAACTTGACGTAGGTAAAAATGCAAAATGAAACACTTGCGTGTGTTAACGGTGTACAACGCCATCTATCGGATTGCATCCTCACTTCACATGTAGGGGAGCTACCCTCCCTCGGACCAGCTAATTTTGATTTTGTCTTCTCGTTCCTTTTTCAAATATAAATTCCGAATTCTATTTTCAAATTATGTCAAGGGTAAACAAGTCCTCGGAACTTTACTTAATTCCTCATTGTTAACTCACTGCCTTCATACATGTAGCCGTGACACAGATAGCTGTATAGGTATTTATCATCTATGTACAACAGTGAATATCTGTACTCTGTCTCTATCTGTAAATATGAATAAACAAAGTGCATTTATTAATGAAGAAAGTCACGAAAAAAATAATGAAAGAAAATGAGTGTGTACTCTATATACATACATTTTATTATTATTATCACAAATGCAGTATTAATTTTTGTTTTGTTAATTTATATATAATACTGCTATAAAGATAACCAAATTTTTTGATATTAAAATTAGCGATATTAAAAGTAGCTCACTTCTCATTTATTTAATAAAAGAAAAAAAAATGTTTTCTTATCGGTCACCACGCTCAAAAAGTGTAACTTGAATTAATATCAAAGAAAAAAAATACTGCATATATTAAAAAAAATTGCTTTACCGCGGCAGTCCCCGAGTGCCACACTTTTTTTTTTGTCTGGCACGTTTCTTATACGGTCATGGTTTGGATACGGTGTAATGAACAGACTGCTTGAGCGTTAAATTTCGATGTGCGATGGTCATCATCATCTCGAACATCCTGACTGGTTTCAAATAAACTGGGACATAAACAACCGGATTATTTATGTATAACCACTGCGTACTCATCATTTTGGGATAATAAGTCCCACATGCCCTGTAATTTCACAGACCATTTCGCCCCTTTAACCTTCGCCTTATATATAGACCCTTATTAGACATATATATAATGATAAAGCTTTTATATGGCTCCACACAAAACATTTTAACATAAACCTACTTTTTAGAAGTCATAACAAGCTTTGGAACATATCTTTGAGTTAAAAAACTGTCGCTTAAGAGCATTGATTACATTTTAATGACCTATTCAACGATACCCCTCTCGATGGCGAAAACCAAAATGGGTTTTCATGTATATTTTCGGCATTAAGTACTATATCTAGCAATATAAGTACTCGTAGGTCATCTCAGTGCCGGTTAAATGTTCAGAGAAATGAAACCCAATAGCTTAAAATTAAAAGCAAGCTATGTTTTAAGTACAATTAAATACAAAAAACAATAATCAAAGAGTAAACTCTCAGTGCTCCAGATCTTTGAAGTCCATAACAAAGTTTCAAAAACGTCAGAAATAATATACATAAGGGGAGGTAATGAATAACATGCAAATGGGAACCCTAATGAAACCGCTCCGATGCTTCTACTCGCGCCTTCATGAGCAGTCGCAGTCTACAACAGTAGGCTAAGTTCTGGACTGCCAATCATAGTGTTATTATAGCTTTTTTATAACACTAAAAAATGCTAGCGTTTAGTCACTATCTTGCCTGTTAGCAGGCGACGCTGTGGCCGAGGATTCTGGCAGGCTTGGCCTGCAACAATGGGAACTGCCTCTGTCGTCAAACATCTAATTTCTGGCAGCTTTCCTTGAGAGCTACTTCTCATTCTAGGCCTAGCGTGCTACCATCCTCGACCGTATCGTCACTAACCAACAGGTGAAATAGTCGTCTAATGCTACCCTGTATGAAATTAAAAAATAAAATAAAACTAAGGATTAACAATATCAATTTGATACCAACATTTTGAAACCGATTGAAACTCGCAGATCTCGTAAACTAACGTACCGCGAGAAACTCTTGTACTGCGAGCGAGTCGTATTCATTTGTCGAACACAGATATGTGCATGATTATCCCTTGTGATTACCCGCATGGCGAGGCGAATTATATTCCGTCGAATATATCTACACAGATTTTTTAATTTTAATATCATTAACCCGCACGTGAAGGGTTTAATTGAGCGTAGTACGGTTTCGGTTTATTCCACGAATAAATGGAATACATTATGATGGACACGTACACAAATATTTTGGAACATAATTTCGGGCTCGGTAGCTCTATTCCCTCTTTTTATTGATCAAGAGATAAAAAAAATTGCCCACCGCATTGTTCGTGTCGCCACTGGAGATTTGAAAAAAATAACTATGTCGTCTTTAGGCATGAAATTAGAGGCATAACTTGGCAGTCTGTTTGTAAATGCGGGCGCTGGAAACTGCGAACACTGACAGTAGCGGCTCCTAAACAAAAGGTTCTCGTCGCACTTTTATAATTTACTTAGATACCTACTTCCTCTTTCCCTTTGAATTTTGTTTTTTAACATTTTCCTTTTTTGAAGAGCCGTTATCTCGGACGCGCCGCTTCTGCCTTCATTTTGCGTTCTATTCAAATCTGTTTTGATGTGGGCCACGCCTTCACGGTTTCAACAGATACAAATACTCCAACACGACTGTTACTGATGCTATGGCGTCAATTTTCATGAGTAAAATGTATTCAATGTCATCATATTGTTTAGTTACTTTCCATGAACACTTACTTCAACGTTTAAAAATTTGCATGATTGTAAATTAATAATTAACCCCCAAAGATCAACGCAATAAATCGTCTCTATAATTTTCCCAATTACTTTCAAAATCAAACATCGCTTCTACATAACGATCCTAACAGTTAACTCCCAAAAAAGTCTATAAGCCCAGCAGTTTTAATTACCGCCTCCCTTTTACAGGGTTCGGGATATAAATACCTCCTTCAGCCAGATCCCGAATGGTACTCGGATGCCAATTTGCGGTACCAATTAACTTATTACGCTTTCAAAGTTTAACTGCACTAATCATGAACTAGGTACCAATTTTTAGTTCGGGAACGGGCTTTAATGGCCATTCAGAGAGGCCAGCTGTCGTCTAGGAAACTTTCAGGAGTGCTAACTCTGCACACCGTCTGTTCCAACTTATTAATAAAACGAATTGTCTATCTAGATGTAACGGCCAACTTGCCTCAGAACGTATAGCTTGCAATGGTCACCTTCGTTAACGGCTGTTCTAGCTGTAAGTAGCCAGCTTTATTAAAACTACAGTTGCCGTCGTATCTGAAGAATGGATGAAATCGAGCTCCATTCTCACCACCTTGTATCAGACACGATTCCTTTTTACTCTATTTTTTAACACACCGCCTTTCCTCTGGCCGTAATTTTTCTCTTCACCAATTACTTTGTTTCTGTACCAGAGAGGTATTGCCTGCGGAACGTTCCTATTTGTATTTTTTCAATATTCGGTTTCCTTTAAAGTTAGCTCGGCGAGCTGAAATGCTTTTAAAATATCGTGATTGCAGTTCAATTCAATCTTAACACGTTTGAAGCTTCGAAGCTTCGAACTTATTCATCGAATAGAAGAAAACTTACGTTTTTCCATTTTATGATTAACGAGATTATCAGCAGGTAAAATGATTTCGAAACGGCTGAGATCCTAAGCCCCATACAGGGGAGGATTATAAATAAGCCCATATTGATTCGCATTCGATACGCGTATTATGGGGTTTCGGGGTTAATCAGCGAGACGGTGTGAGGGAACTAATCAGTCAATCTCGCAGGAGCGTTATAGCTGAAGTGAATCTGCAAAATGATGGCTTCCCCGTATAATTAATTACCCAAACTTCAATAGCTAGGAACAACAAAAGACGATTGTTTGCTTTCTGCGCTGTTGAATCGATGCCGGCCCTAAAATTCGGATAATCTCGCCCTTTGTATCTGTTTTATGAAAGAAATAAAGTTTTTATTTCCTTTTGAATTAGCTGCTTCGTTGGAAAATCTTATCTTAGCATAATTTATTTCAGTGACTGCGGATGCTTTATGTTTTTTTTTTTGTTTTGAACTAATTTCTAAGAAGGAGAGTTATTAAATCTGCTTGGATGTTTTTGTTTCTTGTGAAGCTCTGACGTTTGTAAATCAGCCTATTTGCTAATTTTCTCCTAAAAGAGTTTTAAGTACATACGTTGAACTAATACAGGTAAGAAAAATTAGTTAGGTATGGCGGTTATTGTGTCTCCTTTCTCTCGATTATCATTAAGATAGCTATGGTCGTTTTTTGCGAGCTGTTGTGTTTTCTGCAGTGTTATTATAAGAAAATTCCTGTCCAATAAACAGTAACAGAGGTAACCGCGGGAGGCAGTCACTTTGTTGTGCAAAGCTAAAAAGACTGGTCTGCAGATAACGGGCTGAGCACAATGCTCGCCCACCGCCAAATATGAACTCTCATTGTCTACTTAATTACAATGGGCACTGTACAATTATCTAGGGAGTACTTGAGCTCATGAGTTTCGTAGTCGGACTTTAGGTCTCCGAGGGCTCTGTGGAATTTATTGTTTTCAACATGTCACGCTTGCTATAAATGCGATGTAGTGCCGCGGTAGAGCTGTAAAGTTAGTTTTGTTTTCCTTATTTGTAACAAGTCTACTAAGTAAATGTTGCAATAAGTAGATTTGTAGAGTAGTAGATTGATGATCTATTGTAAAACAGACGTGTTACATAATGCTTGTAGCTGGTGAAATAGTCGACATCGAACTGAAAATACCCTGATCTGCTTCTTTTTAACCCAAATGCATAAATACAGGTATTTTATGTTTGACGTGTGTATTTGTGTACTAGAAGTGCCCCAAGGCTTCGCCCGCGTTAAAAATTTCTTTTATTTATTTAAAACTTTTCTTTCGTAAAAAACCTTTATTTAATAAAAAACGCATCAAAAAAGAATTAGTCTAATCGGTCCACCCATTTTTAAGTTATGGCGTGAACTAGGGAAATAGGGATTCATTTTTATAAAACCCAAAAACCATATTGATTTTCAGACTTTGTTACCCCATTTCACTCTGTTAGAGGTGGAATTTCGAAAAAGCCTAAAACATGTATTTATTTTGTTACACACAATCCAAAAAAATAAAAATAAAGTGTGTAACATGTAAAGAAACATAATATACGTATTTACTTATTTTAGAAGCACTTATGTGACTTCGAATAAATAAACTGACCAAGTGCAAGTCGGACTCGCACTCGTAGGGTTCCGTAACACAGTAGAGTATTTTATTGCTTGCCAAATTTCAGCGCAATCCGTTATGTGATTTGAGCTGTGCGTTGATAGATCAGTCAGTCAGTCAGTATCGTTTGCCTTTTATATATACAGAAGAAGAAGATATATGTATCTGTCTGTGGTATCGCAGCTCCCGGATGTATGAACCGATTACAATTTTTTTAACCCTCGATGCAAAGAGAAGATGTGTTATTATTATTATACTAGTAAAAAACTGTCGTTGCCACAGACCTCGCATTACTAAATCTATGGTCGTTGCACTGACGCTAAAACAATAAACGACTAACGTAACAGAGACAATGTACTCTACAAATTCAAGGTCTATTCCAACAACTATTTTGTAAAGCCCGTGTGTGATATTTACTGACGACTTCTTTAACTATTACTGAGATTTATCGGATACGTGTAGCCCTAAATTACGACTCTAATTTTGTCCTAAGTTGCAACACTGCGTCACATTGTGCAACGGGGGGTGTCTTTGAGATATGGCTGGTACACATTCAGAGGCTGTCACACACAAATATTATTTTATCGCGAGAGCACTGTTTTCTCGTCTCCAAGGTAATTATTGCGAGAGAAGAGGTAATGTCAGGGGGCATGCCAGTGGGACGTCAATCATGGACTATTAATACAGAAATGTTGCGTGATGCGTTGATTATATTTTGTGACGATGAGACGAGAAGAAATATAAATAATATAATGATGTATTCATAGAGAAAAAAATGATTGTATGTTGCGACGTTCATAAACCAAGCGCAGCAGGGAAAAGAAAATTAATCTAAATATTTGTATAAAAATTAACGGCAGGTTATTAAATTATTTCCTTGAATAGTTACTTGATAGTAAATAGTTTAGATTTAACAAACCAAAATAAACCGACTTCAATGCCGCGTTTATAATTTTCAGTACCAATTTTGAGGTGTTTATCTCCATACCTCTGGAGATACTTATCAGACCTCGATGAAATTACCATGGTACCACACTTGAGATATTTCCTTTCCAAAAAAAGAATAATAATAAAAATCGGTTCATAAACGACGAATTTATTCGCGAACAAACATAAAATATATATATAATATTTATATATTTTGTTATGTTTTATATATTATATACATATATATATACGGTCGAATTGAGAAACCTCCGACTTTTTTTGAAGTCTGTTAAAAAGTAGCGAATAAGCACGCGGCGCGCTCAGACCCGCTCCATTTTAGGTCTAACGTGTCCACCATCTTCGACCACATCATGGCTTACCGCCAAGCGAGATAGTGGTCAAACGATAGCCTATAATATATTTAGAAGAAAACTCAAAAAGTAATCCGATAAATCTTAAGGTAGATTAATTGGCTAACTTCATGGTGTAGTTTAGCAATTATGTCGCGGTTTGCGCGGATCGTAAAAAACTCTGATTATTTTTCCCTAACGTGCCTTATGAAGTATATCTAAAAAAAACAGACTGCGAAACGGAGCATAAGGCCATCACATTATGTATATTAACAATTTTAATCTCTATTGATTTAATGAAGCAAATAGCCAGTAACAATGAATGAATGCCGGAAACAAATTGAGTAATTCAATTTAAATATAGTAGATTTATTAACTAACAATACGACGTACAATAAGCAAATGACGCCTGACAGGAATAATGGCGCTAATAAAACGTGCGATATCGTCACATTGAAAACTAATGAACGTAAGCTGTCCCCGAATAAACCTCGTAAATAAACATAAAAACGTTATCGAACATAAAAACAATAATGAAAATATATCGATCTACGCTTAATTTCGGATAACACATGCACAAGATTCGGAGTGTCCGCAGATAAAATATTATGATCCCTGCTAATAAAAATAAAAGGTTCGCGATAACAATAATTTTAAATTAGATCAATTTAGGACGATAACGGCTCCAGTTATTATTTCCATGGCGGCGATAAACCTTGTAAATGGTTTTCCAAACGTTCGGGGAGCGCGGCGAGCCTTTTTATTAGGGTATTTGTCAAGATATTCCTCGGCTAAAAGGGACTATAATCGAAAATTTTACGTTTGGTTACCATATGCCTTGTGTCCAGACCGTGTGGGCTATTTATTGGACAAAATGAGAGCTCTCTGCACGCCAGCTCTCTTTAAATATTAACTACTATGTAAAGATGAGTAAATGTCAGGGATGGTGGGATGGCTCTACATTGTTACCAAGGCTTAGGTATTACAATTTCAAACGTCTATTATAGGTATATAAACCTATTCAACTGTTTAACTGCATTTCTTTACATACAACGAAAACTAATCGCAAAGCTATCTTTATAAATAATACTACCGGGGCTGGTTTTAAGAAGGACAGTTTTTGAAACGACGCAAGCTAGCAGTGAAAAAAAAACTGATTTTATTCGAGAGTCACCTTTTTTTTATATATCTTATATTCTAGCGTTTGAACACTATCTCACCTGTTGGGAAGTGATGATGCAATTATTCTAGGCCTAGCGTGTTCACCATCTACGACCACATCATTGCTTCCCACTAGGCGAGATAGTGATATATGATATATGATATAAGATATAAGATATAAAAGAACGTTACATGCTGTTTGTCTGTCCTTACGTCAAAAAACTAGAAAACTTATTTCAAAACTCGTATTTGAATTTCGAGTAATATTACTTGTACGAATCAAGGCTAGATGAATCTAGAGACAAGTCTATCTAGATGAGTCGTATCTAGAAGTTGCCTTGAAGATGTTCTTTTGTCTTTGTGTTAGAGTAAATAAACACTTGACTCCAGAACTTCTATTGAATAAGACGAGCGCCCTCGTGCCCTTTGTTTTAATGAGGGACAATTTTAGTTTGCATTTTAATTGTCGTTTTGGAACATAATGAATACAATTTACAGTGTTCACGCGCGAAAGATTTTTGTGGGAAAGTGCGAATACCACAAGGCAGGCCTATGTACGGTATTTTTGTTTAGAGGTTAGTAGATGTAGATTTTTTGAGTCCATAACTTTAATTGTATTTTATCTGATTTAGGTATTTAAAATGTCAACATAGTAACAATCTAGTTAGTGTTCTTCAACCATTAAGAAATCAGCAGATGCAATTACTTAGTACACTTATAACTGTATTTTTAACTGACCTAACATATGCGTTAGATTTCTTAAAATGTTAGTAAATATCGTGAAAACGGCCCTTATTAATCTAAATATAAAAAGGATAGGCATAAAAATAATAAAGCATGATTCAAAAAGTATTTTTTGTGTACTTGTATCATTAATTCCACGTGACTCGTACCTCATACGGGTACAGTAAATGGCGACCACCTGCCGTCGCTAACGACACCATAATTAGTCCCAAATGCACGAGCAGGCGCGGATTTAGTGCCCAATTAGTGACGATCGTGTACACAATGATTTCATTAAACATGGAGATTCGTATTGTACCTAACTACCTACTGCAGCCTAATACGCGTAGTGCTGCCATTGTCGAGCTTTAGTCGCTAGATGTAGCGCTTTTTACACGTGCCTCGGTGCTGAATTTGATTGTTAGTCTAACGTGAAATAAGTATTTTTTTGAGAATCTGTGCAGCGGTGAATGACAATTGTTAGCTAAAGAATGTAATGATACATATACATAACTTCTATTATCGAAAGAGAACCCTTATAATATCACTCAGTTTGTTCTTATCATCACCATAAATAAGAGTATATACTTGGTAAAATTATCACTCACTCAGTCTCTGCCTTGGCACAGAATAATAATAGTGCTATGTGGTCTAAGGTGGTAATAATATCGTTTAAAAACTAAAAAACAACCGACTTCAATGCCGCGCTATTCATTTTCAGTACCAATTTTGAGATGTTTATCTCAATATCTCTGGAGATACTTATCATACTTCGATAAAATTACCATGGTACCACACTTGGGATATCTCCTTTCGAACAAAAAAAGAATAATCTAAATCGGTTCATAAACGACGAAGTTATCCGCGAACAAATATTAAAAAAAAAAAAAAAAAAAATATATATACGGTCGAATTGAGAAACCTCCTCCTTTTTTTGAAGTCGGTTAAAAATTATGAAAATTTACCTTTTCTCTGAATAAAAAACGAATTATTGATAATAACTGAGTATAAGATCTTACAAAAAGCACAGAGAAAACCTAAGCGAAGGACTTTAATTTTGATATATATACAAGAAGCATGTTTTTTCGGCGTTTTTTGCTTGAACTTATGAACCATAATAGATAGAGACTTGGAATATTCACAAAGTATGTATTACTATGACGGCTATAACAACAAATACTAAACACAGAATAAAGTTAAAAATAAAAGGGGGTTCCCATTCAAGAAACGAGGTTTTTCGACCGTTTTATGCTCGATCTTACAAACCGTAATAGATAGACTTGACATTTGCTCATTGAGTGTATTATAATGGCTGCTATAACATCAAATAAACTAAATAAAATTAAAAATTAAAGGCGGTCCCAATACAAAAAACTTGTTTTTCCGGAACATATTGTTCAATTGGAACCCTGCGTGTGCGAGTCCGACTCTAACTTGACCAGTTTATTTCAATACGTTACGTGCATTACTCCAACTAAGCTAAATATGCTTATGTCTGCTGTGGGTTCACATCAATAGTGATATGGGTGATATATAATAATGAATACTGATCGAACTCGCGATCTCTCGTTCGCCAGGCCAACGCCTGAGCCATGGG
Organism: Cabera pusaria; assembly: GCA_954871355.1. Classification (NCBI taxonomy): domain Eukaryota; kingdom Metazoa; phylum Arthropoda; class Insecta; order Lepidoptera; family Geometridae; genus Cabera; species Cabera pusaria. The sequence continues at coordinate 13,872,139 of OX940904.1, read as the reverse complement.
CTATTGCTTATTAATTATGCAAATCTAGCGCTTTTTGCATAAATCTCATACACAACACTTATTTCCATCTGGCATCACTTAATACGTGACGCTACATGCGTGCAAGCAAATATTATCCGATTGTGTCCAGTTGTTAGCCGCCAATACTGCCAATTAATGGACATCTATCGTGTATAACCCCAAAATAAACTTTGCTCATGTTTATTTAAAGTTCGAATTCGATTCAGTTTTGGTTTCAGTAAGCAGCTTTTGCCGCTGATGTTATCGACTAATTGGCTTGAATAAATGTTAAGTGGTTGTTTTCAGAATAACTTACTATAAGATTATTCTTGTAAATAAATTAAATATATTAATTATAATAAAGTATGTAAAGATTGATCACTCCGTTTCTTAAATAAATTATATAATAAGCAAATAAAATTAGCACAGTAACGAAAACGGTAAAGGGCTGAAAAGAAAATCGATTCTTAAGGAGAAAACTCCCAAAATAATAGCGGTGGTCATATTTTTCTTCATAATTAAACCTTTGATGCGATTTTGTGTATCATAATAACCATAAAAACTTTGCAGAAAATCGTTAACCGAGTGAGCGCCGCGGTGGCCAGCAAACAAGCCGAGCCGATGTGTCGTCGGTTGCCGGATCTGGGACAGCCAATTTCCGGGACACTTCCGCGCCGAGTCGTGGCCACGATTAGCGTACCAGATAGATACAACCGGGACTGGATGCATAGCGAATCGGTTATCTTGTAAACGACCTTTGGGCAGCGTCGGTAGACGTTGCACACCCTCGATTTATATTTAAATTTAGGATTAGTTTCAGTTCTCAATAAGTATTAGAATTTAGCCTTGGGACATTTTAGTCTCAGCTATACATATTTTTAGTAGATATTAGATGCTTGTTCTGTTACGTTAGATCCGTGATTCATGCAATGAAATTAATTATATAAAATAATAATAATAAATCCATTTATTTCAGGCAACTAATATGATTGGCCCATATTATTTGGACATATACCTTAATGACTAAAAATAGACATTATATAAAAGTCAGGGGAATTAGACACGTTAATTCTACGACGAACGGCGTATATTTTTGGTATCACGTAAACGACCTCTAAAGGCGGTGAAATATGATACCTGTCGGCCAGAATTCTTCGGCCAAGAACGTGTCGAGAGACTTGGCTGGAACCCGCAGCAGAAAGGATTATTTAGATAATTATGTTATGTTATGGTGATTAGGCTGAAGTTCTGACGTAGCCCGGATTGAATTCAACCAATCACAGTTCAAATTATTACAAGCTGTTAATACAGACTATTTTAAAAGTTTAAAAAAAGATTTTTATTTATACCGATTTAAATCCTAATGTTTGTCGTAATTGTTTTGCAAAACTATATGGACATCGCGTAAACCACGTTAAATTCTTGTTTTAAACCATAATAATTCAAACTTATCGTGAGTTTTTTTTTTGTTAAATATATATAGCTATTTGAATAAGTCTTCGTCCATGACGTGTAAGTTAATACACCGCGGCGTCCAAACATAAATAAGTCTATGTATCGTCGTTTTGCGGATCTGGGACAGCCAATATCCGGGACTCTGACGCGTCGGGGCCCGGTCATGATTAGCGTACCAGATTTAGTCAGGAAAGCGGTTTGCATGCAAGTTTAATTCAGAACGGTTTACTCTATACGTACTCATTTTTGGTCAATTTAATCGCAGCGAAAACGAAGGAATTTAAGAGAAGCTTATCATTACAATGAATTATCTTGATACTATTGACAGGCAGTATCCGAAAAATCTTGATGTTTTGAACATTTATTTATAGAAAGCAAAATGTAAGTTTTCACAAAAAACAACAGATTTATTTCATTGTATTGAAACAATTCTAAGCCACTAACTTACTAACACTTTAACCTATAATTAACCTTATCTTGACCAATCTTGTCATACGTTTAGTTTTTGGTACTAAGATAGTTTAGAGTATCATTATAAAATATTCTATACGTATTATTTAGCCACGCGTTCAGGCAAAATAACTATTAACAGTATTCAAAAAGCGTGCGTTATAAATTCAAAGTTTTAATTGGCCAATTCAGACCCTTCAGCCGGATAACGAATAGGACATGTGTTCATAAAACAAACTTATATAAACATTGACATTTTATGCTCAGGTTTATTATTTATGAATTAGATTTCTGAAATATAATATTGTAGAACCAAAAATGGAAGATAGCAATAATTGCAGATTTGTTATTTAGTATAATAGCAACAAACAAAGCATTTGTTTAGCAATACATGAAATAGCATTTTTACTTTAATATATTTTTAACTCCTTTTTGATACCTTTGTACAAGCACCCTTTTGTTACCTTTCCTATCAGTTTTAGGCTAGTTTTAGACCATTATCTCTCCTATTGGTAAGCCAATGACGATGCGGTCAAGGATGGTATTACGCTAGGCATAGAATGGCAACTGTACTTTTGAAAACAGCTACCGGAACACTTTAGAAGTACAGAGTTATGCATATTGAGATATTTTCCTAATTACTAACACCTAATACTTATTAAACTTACTAGTAATAAGGTGTAGAACATTTATTTCCGGCACTGGCCCTACAAATTTGTCCTCAACGTTTCTTGTCTGCGCTCAAGTACAAGATGGCTTGGAACATATCAGTGTAAGACATTTTTATGCTCCATAGTCCTGCATTGAACAAATATTATTTCTACGCGAAATAAGACAAGATACTTATGCAAAATACTTTAAAATTTAAACAGAGCGAAATTGAGATTCCTAAATAAAATGTATCTATGTTAAAAAGTTCCTTTCTCACGGAGCCGCGGAGACAACGCGGGGTTTCTTTGAATTAATAAGCAGATGCTAAATTTAAATTTAATGAAACAAGTTATACCAGAGTTCTGTATCTAGCTATTTATACAATGGTCGTCCTTGCTTTCTTCCTTCGTTCATCCAGGATATTTTTTGGGTACATTTTACGTTCTTTTGTAGACAGTTAATGGTAACGATGAGCTGATTAGAAGATTCAAGTTGATTCATCAAGATAGGTGCCGAATGGAGGTCTGTAGTTCTATAACACATTTAAATATAACTACCAATTTGCTTAGATAATAAAATGATCCACAAAAAGTTAGTGTAGTTTTTTGAGGCTAGTTTATTTTTACATACGTGCGCTCTCGTTAGTTTATATTTTCTGTAACTCCGATTAATATTTATACTTGTGCTACCAGTATGTACCACTAATACTACTACTATTGTGTGATGTTAGCTAAATAATAAGACATAACTTTAATATCCCGGTGCTGCGCAGTAGGAATAATGAGAATATTTACTACGGCCTATCGGAAGCACTCTTCAATATCGTAGAACTTCGTAGCACGTAGCAGAACGCTACAACGAGCTACAACGTTCTTATGATGAAAAAAACTCTGATGGCTACCAGTGGTGAGACTCTGAAGAGGGAAACGGGCATCATACATTTTGGTTGTTTTTGATTTTGATTGATTGATGATTTATCAAATTTGAACGATCTATATAGGCTTGATCAGAAGGTACACAAATAAAGCAGGTAAGACACATGCTAATTTATATATGGATGTTTTGATTGTCTTTATCGATGTTTTGTATATTGCTCAGTATGAAAACAAATTAATATAGTGTACTACTTAGTCAAAATTACAGATATTACAAAAAACGTCGTAAAAATGACTTCTACAAAACGCATTCAGCAATGCTCATTGAAGAAATATACGAACAAATACATCAATAAAGTTTATTGATAGTTTAACGAATAAAGTTTATTGGTCAAAATTATACAGAACCAAAACAGCTTTAGATTTTACAGGGTTGTTTGCCAAAATTAATTCGAGGCTCGGAATAGATAAGTGATGGTAAAATGAGAAATTAATTCAATAAATCAGGCGGGTGCTGGCAGCAGTAATATCAGCCGAGACCCGGGACCTGCCGAATTGCGATCCAACTCCAGTCGAGATCCGTGGTAGTTAACAGGCGCAGATTGCACTCATAGTTGTTATTTGATGAATAGATAACGTCATCTGACCCTTTCAAAATTAAACGACCTCTATACCTCAACCATGAAACTCCCTTACTCATAAAACGTTGACATAATAACCAAAGCATAAAAGTGCATCTAACACATAGGTTCTTTTACCAAATTTTGTCGTCTAGTCTAGGTGTTGGTTGTTGTTGAAAAGAAGTGAAACTTATATAATTATTATTTGATAAAATAGTTATGAAATGAAATGAAACATTTGTTTATAGCAATTGCTAAAACTCATAGATATATCATAATACACTGTAGGTATTATATAATAATTTATATAAAATTCAGTTTGGTGATTAACTACATATAAAATTCACATTACTAACATGACATTTAAAAAAAAAGTTACTATCACAGAAGTGTCAGCCAAACAATTAAGTAATTTTCACTTGAAATCTGCATTGACTAGGGCCGGGAACTTATTAAAAATAGTAATGAACAATATTTTAGTCTATTAATTATCTATTAGATAAACCTTTACTAACATTATCTATTTCAGGCACTAAAAGCAGCAATGCAACTCGATTACAGTCAACAAAGACTCTAAATGCTCATTTAGTAGCTGGTGCAGAGAAGCTTCATTCAATTGGTCTGATGGAATTCATGGGATTGATCCATAGGCCCTATAAGGCCACTTTCATGTTGAGAATCTGTGCCCTAGAAAATCAGCTGCCATTTATGTAAATTTGCGCGTGGAGCATAACATAACCAAAGTTCATGTAAGTCGGTATGTCAACTGTTAGATTGATTACTTGCTAATATAATTACTCAAATCTATACGTATCTAAAATGCAGGGCAATAGATGTACGGGCTTTAACGTGGACTTGGAAAATTTGTGATGAGACAAAAAATCAATTTAGAGCCAGACTTTTCTAGGCCTACTGTGTTCGCCATCCTCGACCACATCATCGCTTACCACCAGCTGAGATAGTGGCCTAACGCTAAACGCTAGCCTATCAGATATGTAAAAAGGATATCACTTCTGCGTATCGTTATAGAATAATATTGTTACAGCGATCGGTTCGTACGCATAAATTCTAGAAATAGAGCGAGAGAGCACCATTCAGCATAGTGAAACATTCCAGCGCGAGTACCTACCTACCTACCTAACAATAATTCTTAAATTCAACATTTAAAACCAACCCCGACTGATTTATGCGTAATCCATTCATAGAGACCCTTCGAATGAGCTTAAATACGACACCTATGCTGTATTTTGGTTAGGTATAGGGTATTCTGCAGATTCCAGGAGATGCCCCAGCATCAGGTTCATACAAAATGATTGAAGTAGGATAGGCGGATACCGAATTTTGAATTGGTCAGACCTATGAGAGTTGCTCCCACAGCGTCATTATAGTCACTAAACGGTTAAACGGATTTTCATTAATCAAACCTAAGAAACTAAACTCAGCTCTGACATACGATTGGAGTTTATCCTTACGTACAATTTTGACTTACGACATCTTTGAATATGTAATTGGCAAATATGGTAAATAAACGTCTCTGTTATAATATTCAAAGCGTTTAGGTCTGTATGTATTCTAATTTTTTCTAATTTTAAATACGGTAACAGATAATATCAAGTATCTGTTACCGTAGCTTGCTATAAGAGCGCTCATTCAAAATTGTGCGCTTAAATTGGCTGAAATGAAAGGTGCAAATGTGAAAGGTGAAAGGCGCAAGGTACGCACAGAAAAATGTAAATAATTTTGGAATATGACGTAAGAAAATTGACATTTGACTTTGACAGAAAACGTAACGCTGTTTGCCAGAAAACATAACGCTTTTGGGGGATTGAACGTAAAGCAGTATGTGTGATATTATCATTGTATTTTTTCTAAAGCTTGTGTTCTTCTGCAAGTTAATGTGTATGAGTGGCTTAAGAGAAAGGTGCGCAAGGTACGTTGTGCAGAAAAATAGGAAGTAAGAAAATTGACATTTGACTTTGACAGAAAACGTAACGCTGTTTGACAGAAAACATAACGCTTTTAGGGTTTTGGCGGGAACGTGAAGAAGTGTGTGTGATCTTATCGTATTTTTACAAGCTTTTATTTAACTTGCAATGTATGTATGTATGTATGTATGTAACTATATATGTTCGGGTGGAATCTTGGAAGCTAAATTACACCCACTTCCCGATGTCCGATTGGACTCAAATTTGGTGTACTTATGTATCTTTGGTGACAATACAATGATATGGTACCATGGAGATGGTCTGATGATGGAGACGGAAGGTGGCCACGGCATCTCTGTGATAAATCAACATAACCCTACCGAGTTTGGGCTCGATTGATTCGTCTTGAAGAGAACTTTTCACCTAAATGATATCCAGGGTCTGATGATGAAGCTGGAATGTGGCCACGGCATCTCTGTGATAAATCAACGCAACTCTACCGAGTTTGGGCTCGATTGATTCGTCTTGAAGAAAACTTTACACCTAGATGATATTTAGCGATTGGTGATGAAGCTGGAAGGTGGCCACGGTATCTCAGTGATAAAATAACGTAACCCCAGTGAATTTGGGCTCAAATCATTTGTCTTGACGAGAACTTTACACATTAATGATAGCCAGGATCTGATGATGAAGCTGTAAGTTGGCCGTGGCATTTATGTTATAAAGCAACATAGCCCCACCGAGTCGATTGATTTTCCTTGAAGAGCACTTTACCCATAATCACATCAAATATCCGTGGAATATTTTAAAACATCATGCGTTCTCTTAAATACTTAGGTAGTAGGTAGGTAGTCGGTATCTATGACGTCCCAGATAAAAGCTTGTTTTTAAAAATATTTTTTACTATAATTTATTTTTAACTTTTTAGAAGGTAGGTATAGATACCGACTACCTACCTAATACCTAAGTATTTAAGAGAAGGCATGATGTTTTAAAATATTCCACGGATATTTGATGTGATTATGGGTAAAGTGCTCTTCAAGGAAAATCAATCGACTCGGTGGGGCTATGTTGCATTATAACAGAAATGCCATGGCCACGTTACAGCTTCATCATCAGATCCTGGCTATCATTTAAGTGTAAAGTGCTCTTCAAGACGAATCATTTGAGCCCAAATTCCCTGGGGTTACGTTATTTTATCACAGAGATGCCGTGGCCACCTTCCAGCTTCCTCACCAGTCGCTAAATATCATCTAGGTGTAAAGCTCTCTTCAAGACGAATCAATCGAGCCCAAACTCGGTAGAGTTACGTTGATTTATCACAGAGATGCCGTGGCCACCTTCCAGCATCATCATCAGACCCTGTATATCATCTAGGTGAAAAGTTATCTTCAAGACGAATCAATCGAGCCCAAACTCAGTAGGGTTATGTTGATTTATCACAGAGATGCCGTGGCCACCTTCCAGCGTCATCATCAGACCCTAGATATCATCTAGGTGAAAAGTTATCTTCAAGACGAATCAATCGAGCCCAAACTCGGTAGGGTTATGTTGTTTTATCACAGAGATGCCGTGGCCACCTTCCGTCTCCATCATCAGACCAGCTCTATGGTACCATATTATTGTATTGTCACCAAAGATACATAAGTACACCAAATTTGAGTTCAATCGGACATCGGGAAGTGGGTCTAATTTAGCTGCCAAGATTCCACCCGAACATACATAGTGACATACATACATACATACATTGCAAGTTAAATAAAAGCTTGTAAAAAGGAGAACGTGATCGTCTTTTTTTCTTACTCTTTGTTAATTTCTTACTTCTGCGTCGATTGTATGATTAATTTTTATCCTCCGACACAAAAAGAGCGGTTTTATAGGTTTAACTTGTGTATCTGTGATGTGTGTCTGTCTGTGGCATCGTCATGTCATCGTCATGTGTCATCAGGTGTCAAGTACCTACACGCCAAATACTTACTAGAATTTATTTTCAACATTTTAGTTCATTGTCCCAGACAAAAGCTTGTTTTTAAAAATATTTTTTACTTATAATTTATTAAAGGCTGGTAGAAAACATGCTTTCTTTAAATATATTTTGAAGAGACCTGAAAATCTTTCCCACAGGATAAACCGCCTGTATAAGCTCATCGAAAGCCACCTATTGGCATTTCACGAGGTGTGCTCAAATATTTCCTATCTGGGTCAGTGACTCGCAGCGAGCGGCAAAATGTTCACCGGCACAAAATGATTCATGGAAATTGCACAGTAATTGAAAAAAATACGTTATTGCCATTTGACGCATTGCCGTGGGATGTCTGCTCACCGCCGGTAAAATTGTATCCGATCCAATCGTGATCTATTACGTTTTTTCGTACTAGCAATCGGCTGCGGCGAGGATTAGAGATGTCGATGAATTTGGGGCGACATTTTCCAGCCGACTTAGCTTCATAATGTCGGTGCTCGTAAAGAAGATATTCCGAATATTTCGATAAGGCTTTGAATAAAAATAGCTGTTGGCCAAAATTCGAGTGACAGAGGTTATTTATTCTTTAAGTGGTTTCAGTAAAAGCATTTCTACGTACTTTATCTTAATTGTTAAAATATATAATAAATGTAATAGATAAATAATGTCGAAAGGAGTTGCTAGAAGATATTTTTGTTGTATCAGGCAATTTAATCCTAATTTATTATTTAACTATCACATTTATTATTTATTTCAACAAATCAAAATCCGGTAAATCGTTTAGGTAAAATACACCATCGCACAGTAAATATTCCACTTAAGATTGAAACAGATTTTCGATTCTTTATAATATTTGCACAGCAGCGGGTGCGGCAGAAACTTTCAAACGGAGGAAATATGTTGCCATTGGTCATAGCTACATTTTTCTTCCGTATGGGGTCGAAACAATGAGTCCGTGGGCTCAAGATGTGCGGGGTATTGTAAAGGAGCTGTCCAGGCGCTTAACAGATGTCACTCATGACCAAAAAACTAGCGCTTACCTCTATCAACGGATTAGCCTAGCAATTCAACGAGGTAACGTCACCAGCTTTTTGGAAACGTTACTGGCAGACAGCGACCAATGTTTTGTTTTTTATTTATTACTATTTTTATTTTATGTTATCTACAGGGTCAATCTATCGACAAAATTTTTCGGAGAGTTGGGGGGGTCATGCGCAAGTTTTCCCTGGTCGACCCGAACCCAAAGTCCTAAGTGTCACGGTGTTTTAGATATGACTTTTTTGTTTTTTTTTTTAAATCACCCTAAATCTTGCTTTTAAATAGTGCATTTTTTTTATTTGTGGTTGTAATATGACGTATAAACTTGTATGTACTATATTCTGCAATGTTTCCGTATTCAAAATAAAACATTAATTACTCATCACTTAAAAAAAAAAATATAGTTCTGAGGACGCGACGAAAAATAGTTCTGAGCTTTCAAAGTCGTCTGCCACCGGGGCAAGTTGGTGAATGCTAGCGCAACCCCATCTTGCCCCACCTCGGTGGACGACGGCTCATCCCAGGTTTTGAGTGCGGTATCCGGCCCTTCAGGCAGTGAGTCCCACATAACTATTTGCTCCCCCGGGCGAGTAGTATCCATAAAGGATTTTCCTGGGTAAAAAAAAAGGACTGATAACCGTTAGGGTAGACTTGTCCTTGAGTGGAGACCGCGAATCATATTTGAGACACCGTGACACTTAAGACTTCGGGTCTATCGGGGAAAACTTGCGAATGACCCCCCCAAACCCCTCAAAAAATTTTGTCGGTCCATCCAACAAACAGCTTGTATATGTACTATTTGTAAATAAACTGATAAGAGAAAAAAATCAACAATGCCAGTGATATTAAAGCATTTACATTTTTTTTTATTATAGAGCATACTACTTATCAATATGTTCCTATTGTAACTACAATCTAGCCTTTTCGGCTAATAAGCAGTTTTACTTTAGCCTAAACTTAATACGCAAACTATACTAAGAATGTGTCCATTAACACTTTTCTTATTGTCTGTAATAAAGATGTAGACACATTGTTTAAGTGTTTTATACGTATAACACATTTAGCACTTTATCACTAAACTTTATTTTTATACACTAGTTCGAACGGTTTTGTCCGCTTAAGTCTTCTTATTAATAAGCATTTAAATGATCTAATATCTATAAAATAACATTTTCAATACAAACTATCCTTTCATAAACTATCTACAAAGTATAGAAACATAAAGCTCTTCGTTGTGTGCAGATATGTTGTTTAGTGAATCCTTTTTGCCTTCGCACATGAATAGTTCCCACTCGACTGGTTCACCGAATTCGGCGATAACTCCCAAACTTTCTCTGACTATTCAAAGAAAAGACAATCTTTTGTGCTTCTGAATTTTCTATAACCATCTAACGAATATGAAAGAGCTGATCGTCTCAGTTCACTTAATTTTTAAATTGATCAAGTAGTCTGCAATGCTCGTCAGTGTAGTCAGTTAGTCACTGAGTATGTCTGAAAACAATTTTAAAGTAGATTTGATATACTCAATGAGTAAGTATTTTTTGTGCAGTAAATCTTCTCTGTGTAGTTTAAGATCTCTATTTTCTATGCTATATTATCAGGTACACTGTTATAATATAAGTAAAATGAAAGTCTTGCGTGCTACTATCCTCGCCCGCATCATCACTTACCAACAGGTCCGATAGGAGTCAAACGCTAGCCTATACAATTTAGAAAATTTAACCTAAATACGAGTACTTCCCAACATACCCCAAAAGCTGTACGATGCGAGTATCCCTGTATTTCCAAAACGTTGTTAGAATCGCAAAGCACTGCTATACCTAGAATACATTCTAAGACTAAGCTGTTTTCAAGTCCATCTTATTTGGCGATATAAATATATCCCGCCGCAGTTTTACTGCTCTTTACTCGGAAGGTGGCCACTGAAAACCTCTGCATTTTAGAATACGTAGCTGCAGGCACTAAAGCTTCTGCTGTACAAGTAATACGTGGCCATTTTGTCCCCACACTCACCTGTGTAAGTGCTTTAAAGGGGCTGCGATACGATTTGGATAAAAAATACATTGGATGAATTGGAAGCAGTCTTTGAGAAGCACTTCTACGGACGGGCCGGGCGTGTTTGCTCAGCGCGAGTTCGCAAATGCTACTGATTGCTTGTTTGTACTGCGAAATTTTTATTTCCGAAGTTCAACACTAAAGCCTGCATAGGAATTTGGATTACAACTCCACCTATTCCAAACGGATTTAAGTACGTATTGATTTTGCAGTTTTACAGTTTTGTTTTCGATCTGAATTGCCGTTGGCGGTCTAGATAAGCCGCCGCGTTGCCATTCCAAAGGAATATTTGAGCGGAGGTATCATTAAGTTTTATGATATTTGGTTAATACTGTGGTTTAGTGCCAAACTAGTAATTGCTTTCCGTTGCCAACGGCACACGATTCAATTCGCTTGAAAGAAATTTGAATAAAAATACAAATTATTGAGCTGTTGTGTTTTGTTACATAGAATTGGTATATTTTCTGTACAAACATTATTTTTGTTATAGGTGAATCCTGTTGGAATCGGAAGATATTCCGAAGCGAGCCCGTATCGACAAGCGGCTTAGTTTAAATTGAAACATATTGGCGGCGAAGGCAATCCTTACCTTACGTTACGTGTATATGCTAGTGATGCACTTTATACGGATATTTGGACGGAAATCCTATCTGAAAGAAATGCTTAAATTATAAAATTTATTACACAAATATCTATTGTACTTCTATTACAAATGAAGCAACAAATAGATTGACAGAAAACATTCTGAGGGCTTTCTTTTATTATTACCACGGATACAGATGCCAAGATAGCTGGGATGGGCAGCATTCAGAAAACTGCGTCGGGTATTTTCATCGTCGATAACACAAAGCCTTAATTACTTATTAAAGACAAAAGTCTTTAATGAGTGCGTCCTATCCTGTAATGATATAATTTTGGAGCCAAGACGTAGACACTGACGGTGCTACTGATCCACTGATTCAAGGTCGCTGGAAAGGGCTATCCATTCCTTAGCTCGCTGAGCGAGCTGGAAGTATCTCTGAAGGATCGAATTTAAAATGAAGTCATCCGACAGAGAATCAAAATTATCGATAAAACTCAAAGGATTAGCAAGCTGAAGTGGTAGAGGGCTGGTCACATATGTCGTAGAACCGATAACCGTTGGGGCAGAAGTGTTCTAGAGAGGAGAGCACGGCTCGGTAAAGGTTTAATTGTTTATGTAACGTAAAAAAATACCAGCCAAATCGAGTTGCACTCGCCCACTGAGGCTTCCGTACCAACGTTGGTTGGTACCAACTAAGCTAGACCTCCAAATTGTATGAGCGCTCATATAACTCAGAGATCTATCTTAATTGGCGTAAACTATGTATGTATGGGGACACCTTTTAATTTTCAACGTTTTTTTATTTTTTGGATTTTTTCCTTTATTAGTGCTTTAGGACCTTTCTTGCCAAATTTCATGATTCTAGGTCATCGGGAAGTACCCTATAGGCCCTAAACCTATAGGGTACTTCCGATTGACCTAGAATTGTCAATTTTGGTTAAAAGCAAGGTATTACAGCATTACAGCAGCAAGTAAAGAAAAAAATCCGAAAATAAAAAAAGTTGAAAATTAAGGTATATTTTGGTACTTACAAGAAAATCTGTCACCAAACATCTAATGTGTTCCGGCAGCTATCCTTGAGAGCCAGTTCCCATTCTAGGCCTAGCGTGCTTATCATCTTCGACCGCATCATCACTTACCAACAGGTGAGATAGTGGTCAAACGCTAGCCTATAACGTATAAAAAAAAAAACAAGTTTCCCGAAAATCTAAATTTGCCGATATCTTTTTATCGTGTTGACTAAGGACATTGATTTTTATACACCTAATAAGGATTATAGACATTATATAGACATTATAAATTTCAACTTGTTAGGTCTATCCGTTCCTGAGAAAATCGGTGGTGACACACGGACAGACCGACAGACAGACAGACAGACGGACAAGAAAGTGATCTTATAAGGGTTCCTTTTTTTACCTTTTAAGGTACGGAACTTAAACAGTATTTGTTGAAAATTTGCTCTTTCCTTGAGTTTTTCGTATGTCATTACTTCCCATAATTCGTACCTTTTTAGCGACACTATCAAATGGTGTAATAATACAAGGTGTGTTTTTTTTAGGGTTCCGAACCCAAAGGGTACCAACGGAACCCTATTACTGAAACTCTGCTGTCCGTCTGTCTGTCTGTCTGTCTGTCTGTCTGTCTGATATGTATCTCATGAACCGTGATAGTTAGACTTAGTTGGTGTTAGAAGTTCGTTAGAAATTCGATAGATGGCGTTCGGAACCCTCCGTGCGCGGGACAAAAGTCTGACTCGCACTTGGCCAGTTTTATTTTCAAAATCTACGGGTTCAATTCCTTGCTAGGAATATTTATTATTCAAAAATTTAATGATGCAGATGTAGTATCGGGCCCGAGACTCTTTTCAGTATTTTTCGCTATTCGTCATAGTTTTGGATTGGTCCACGCCCACTAGAAAAATTCACTCTGTATTCATTATTTGCAGGGATTATCTAACTAAAAGAAAATATTAAACCTGTCTTCGGATTTTAACAACTCGGTACATCTCTAGGATGTATTGTATAGTACCATCTGTTCAAATAAAGTACTCAAGTAGAAATGCCCCAGTCTAGATGCTACGTGGAACGAAGAGCTACGCTCAAGGAATTTTTCTCTCAATTGTTGTATCTAATTTTATAAGCTAACCGTGTAAGATCTGGGTGTAATAAGGTTAACTTAATAGTTTTTATTCTTTCTTCTTTTGCTGTGGGGTCAAATTAGTTTTCAGGTACTGCTGGAAAACCCTGTTATAAGAAATTGTTTGTCTTCATTTGTGTTTGTAGTAAAAATATACTCGTATAAAATAAGCATGTAAATTAATAGACGTGGCATTAGTGTACTTTCAATACGCTGTATATTAATATTTTAGAATATGTGGAAGAAGCCAACAGTGATTTCCTTATTGTAGTACAATGTAGTCAGAAATCTCAGAAGTCTGGATCTATACAACTACAGATCAGAATGTGGATTTTATTACGCATGTTCTAGAGAGCATGAAATAGATTTCAGTTTATAAGTTATAGCGTTTCAGTCAGAAACATTTTATTACACTTCCTATTTTGCTGAACGGCGCTCACCGTTCCACGTGGTATGAATATCAAATTATGTGCAGCCGGAGCCGTGAGCTATTTTATATTGCTTTGTAGTTTTGTACAGGTGCACTGTCCTGAATCAGAATTCGAATGAAAATTTCATGAAGAGATGATTGACCGTTAGCACAGCATGGATGGCATGAAGGCGAATTTGCATGGAACGGATTGAATATATGGTACAAGGTCTGAACATTCTATTGGTCGTAGTATAATAGTAATCTAATGGTCATAAGAAATTATTTGGCACGTACAGACTAATATATCAGATGTATTTAAAATATCTGTACAAAAATATTTTATGTGCAAATACCGGTCTATATAATTTGTACATAGTTTGCATGTTTAATTTCGAGCAGCAATTATTTTTATTTACAAACTTGTATGTTCACAACTTACTTCGACACTAATGGCGGAAATGACGGTTTACGTTAATGTTTTTTATTTAAAAGTTTATAACGAGGATGTCCTTTATAAGATGCATTTCATGACTAGTCTTTGTAGATATAATAAAAAATCCTTAAGACTTAAATCTTATAGGCATTGGAAGCCAGGAGTTTTTTAAACATTATCGTAGATTCTACGAGAAAAACAGCACATCCACTCAGATAGAAACATGGTATTAAAGGGTTTCGATGTAAATAGATTACCCTAAAATATAAAAAGCGATTGTCGAGATGTCATAGGTCATCTTGGTATTTTTTATCGAAGCTAGACTTAGCTAAATCGAAAATACTTAGGTACCCTTTTTGTTGTACCGTTCTGTATCTCATATTGTTGAATTCTTTGTCCTTCTTCGTGGAGAGAATCAGTAATGAAGCAAACGCAAGGTCATAGGGTTGCCAGCGAATGAAAACCGATGAAATAATTTAATGTTAGTAATAAAATATACCACTCAGCGTTTTTGCTTTTGCTCATCTTAGCAACGAGCAACGGACACATCTAACTCAGTTAATATCATAATCTTGATCAATGTTACAATTTCTACTCGACTCGAAGCGAACAACTCAAGTACCAATCGACGACACTTAAAGCAGCTGATACGAAATATTTTCGTGATCAACTAAATATTATATAGATCTACTATTAATAAACCTGACGATCCACTTAGCTGTAGGTTAACGGGAGAAAAGGTAGGAGTGAGCCACCCCTGTCGAGACTAGTCCTCCAGTCTATATTGTTTGTATTGGCGACGTTAAGTTTCATGAGTACGCACTCTGTATCCGAGATACAAGCAGCAATAAATAACTGACCCGGAAGGGACAAAGGTACAAGTATCGTCCAAATGAATTGAAAAGGCCTCATACATAAAACAAGAACTTCCTCGCCTACACTTGGATAACACCTCGGTTTGCGTGAATCACGACAAAAATTTACATATGTAACTGTTACGTATATTACGGCCTTTGAAAACTGTTTCTTATATAGGGCAGAGATTCGGTGATATAAGGAATATTTATTAACCGACTTCAAAAAAAGGAGGAGGTTTCTCAATTCGACCGTATATATATATATATATTTTTTATGTTTGTTCGCGGATAACTTCTTCGTTTATGAACCGATTTTGATTATTCTTTTTTCGTTCGAAAGGTACAGACTTGAGATCTCAAGTGTGGTACCATGGTAATTTTATAGAGGTCTGATAAGTATCTCCAGAGATATTGAGATAAACATCTCAAAATTGGTACTGAAAATGAATAGCGCGGCATTGGAGTCGGTTCTTTTTTAGTTTTTAAACGATATTATTATTTCTACCAAATATAAAAAGCAGAGAGCGGAAACTTGGCAATTAATAGGACTAAAACTTGTTTCTTCTAGTAACGTACAAGTAACTCTTGCTAACTATTTTAAGATTGTGCTAGATTTTTAATTCAGGATAGTTGGAATATAAATATTATTGATATCGCAACTATTGCCACCGACATAAAGTACATATACGCCTCGTCTCACTCCTGTGTCACTTCTATACTTCATACTTACTTAATCATATTTTAGTAATAATAGCACGATTCTGTTTTGTCGACTCATCTTTATTTTACCCTTGTGTCTTTAGATATAACAACAAATGCGATGGTGCTTTGAAACATTCAATAAGAATTTAATAAACTGGCCAAGTGCGAGTCGGACCCGCAAATACCGTGTACCATACAAAACATGCTTATTTTCTACAACGCCATCTAACGAATGTCTAAAGAACTTCTAACGCCAATTAAGTGAACGTTAACACTAGAGATGCGCCGTATAGTGGTTTCACCGAATTACCGAATATTATTCGGTTTAACCTTTACCGAACCAGATATACGGCTGAATTATTCGGTTTACCATTACATTGTTTTGCCCCGTAAACAAGTTCTATAGCATGTGCGCTACGTGCCGCTGCTGGTTAGATGAGGAACGAGATGTTAATTTAATTGAGGTTTATAAAAATGTTGATTTTAATTTTTAAAATAAATGTTGATTTTAATTTTAAAATAAATATTGTTGCGAGATTTAAATTAAATGCTTAAAATAAATGTTGACTATACTTACTAACTATAGGCTAAGAAGTAAATATTTTTTGTTTTACTTATAATATAACATGAATCTTATATAAGAAGTTTTGTCTTTTAGTTCTACACCTTGGCTACATGAGCCAAGAAAATAGAAATGCTTGAACCGAATATATATAGCAACAAAACAGAATAATTTGGCAGAATACAAATAATGAAAAAGATGCCGAATACGTTGAATACCGAATACCAAACGAATATTCAGCGCATGTCTAGTTAACACAAAGGGTAGGGTAAACCAGTGTTTTTCAACGTGTGGGTCGCGACACTCGCGAACCCCTGGGGGGTCGCGAAGTCTCTATAAGGGGGTCGCGGGGAGTCGCGAAGCCTCAATAAAAGAAAAAAACAAAGTTTGAAAACATAATTTTAAAGAAAATATTAATTAAAGAGCATTTGTAGGTGTTTTGACTGAGAGTGCTTATAATTTTTGGTTTAAAACAAAAATATGTCATTTCTTTCCTGTAGGCCACACAAACAAAACCGTGGGTAGAAGCTAGAAATATAACAAAATACAGATAATAAACAGTGCAAGTAGGTCGATTATTTTTCATACGAAGGGGGTCGCGTCGCGTAAATGAAAAAGGTTGAGAAACATTGGTAAACAATCGTTCATAGATGGCGCTATAGTAAAAACACGTTTTTTGTATGGGGACCCCCTTTAATTCTTAACTTTGTTCTGTTTTTAGTATTTTTTGTCATAGCGGCAACAGAAATACATCATCTGTGAAAATTTCAAACGTCTAACTATCACGGTTCATGAGATACAGCCTGGTGACAGACGGACAGACAGACAGATAGACAGACAGACAGACAGACAAACGGACAGCGGAGTCTCAGTAATAGGGTTCCGTTGGTACCCTTTGGGTTCAGAACCCTAAAAATTATCTATGTTAAATAAAAATTATTATATATCTATATATCACCTTGTCAGTGTGACAAAGCAAACCATTTAAACGTAAAGGGACAAAAGGCTAAGTACTTTCGAGTTTCTAATTTTGAAGTAAGGATTAGTTCTGTATGAGAGGTTCTATGGACATATGGATTCAGAGGAATGTATGGAGTAATCCAACAATTCTTTTAAATTGGTAATGTGACTTGAAGCACCGTAGTTGTTGTTTTTTGTTGTGTTTTTAAAGTTTGTTACTTTACGTTGTGTTTTTAAAAGTTACATGTTTTTAAAGTCTCGTTCAATCGACAAATACAATGGCCTTAAAATTTCTCATTCAATTTTTTTTTAACATAATTAAGTTTTATCGTACGCGTAACATAAGCGTTCCCTTACTTAACGATGTTTTGAAACGAGTCATCGCATCATGGATAGTTAATTTAAGCGGCCCCACCCGCTCACAGTAAACCACCAATGCTTTTACCTTGTTATGCACCGTCGGCCGCTGGCTCCCCATAAATTGCGATTTATCGTCGACCTGCCGAACTTTCTGGACGCCTCACTCACTGCCCCAAAGGAAACCTTATTTTATTTAACTTCTTTATTCACTTCTACGGCTCCGAGGTTCCCGTATCGATAAAAGTTAATTTGTGTGCTCGGTGTTGGTTGCGTTATGGAATAACAACGCCATCTAGCGGCTTTCTGCGTGGTGGTGGATTATTTTTTTTGTTGCTGTGATAACTTTTCTTTTTATTTCTATGGCTAGGCGATTAGTTTATTCACTAAAATCGGATAGAATGCTTCATTTAAAAACTTAAACGCATATGAGAGGGAATATGAACTCACTTTATATGAAATTGCAAATCAATCAAATTTGCAGGGTATTTTTTTTATCTAATAAGTATGCTAGCTTTTGACCACAATTTTGCATAATGGTAAGTGACGAAGTGATCTGTCTGAATCTCAAGAGCTGTTTGCTGTAACAACGATGGAACCCGTAAGGTTATGGCAGTAATTTTTGCCGTGATGGTGGTAAGTTTATTTTGCTAACAAGTTAGGCGGAACTTCGATATAATGATCCTACCGCCTGTACGTATTGACGAATATTAATTTCATAAAACGCATAATGATTACAATATATATACAATATATATATAAATATATATACAGTGTATAATAATACAATAGATATCACGTAATAGCAGATATATCGGAAAAAGAAATGAAATAGAAAACAAGAAAAAAAAAAACTTATACACAAAAAAGCAAACAGAAGTGTATACAATTTCATTTGATTATTAAATGTATCGTGAGGATACATACAGGTACATACATACTGAGGATACATACAGGATACAAACTGGTCGGAGCAATTCCGATATAAAAAAACCCGTGAGTGTACAACCGTTCTTAATAATAATATTATACAATTTCATTTTTAGGGTTCCGTAGCCGAATGGCAAAAAACGGAACCCTTATAGATTCGCCGTGTCTGTCTGTCTGTCTGTCCATCCGTATGTCACAGCCATTTTATTCCGAAACTATTAGGACTACAGAATTGAAACTTGGTAGGTAGATGTATTCTGTAAACCGCTTTCCAATTTTTATACAAAAATAAAAATATAAAAGTTTAAGGGGGGGCATCCCATACATGGAAGTGGAACAAAAAAAAATTTTTTTCTTCAAACCTATACGTGTGGGGTCAGTCGCTAAATATCATCTAGGTGTAAAGTCATCTTCAAGCCTAATCAATCGAGCCCAAACTCGGTAGAGTTACGTTGATTTATCACAGAGATGCCGTGGCCACCTTTCAGCTTCATCATCAGACCCTGGATATTATTTAGGTGTAAAGTTCTCTTCAAGACGAATCAATCGGGCCGAAACTCGGTAGAGTTACGTTGAGTTATCACAGAGATGCCGTGGCCACCTTCCAGCTTCATCATCAGACCCTGGATATCATCTAGGTGAAAAGTTCTCTTCAAGACAAATCAATCGAGCCCAAATTCGGTGGGGTTATGTTGTTTTATCACAGAGATGCCGTGGCCACCTTCCGTCTCCATCATCAGACCAGCTCCATGGTACCATATCATTGTATTGTAACCAAAGATACATAAGTACACCAAATTTGAGTCTAATCGGACATTGGGAAGTGGGTCTAATTTAGCTTCCAAGATTCCACCCCAACAAACATAGTGACATACATACATACATACATACATACATAGTGATGTTCCGATACCCGCAAAGTATCGATACCTATTCATATGAGTAGTACTCGAATCGTTTTTCGATACTACTCATAAGAGTAGCTCTAAAGTATCGATACTTACTCATATCGATACTTTAAATGATTTTTGTATGAAACTAAAATACGTAGCTATATTAGGCTGGAAATAGTGCTCGATGGTCGGGCAGACCGTATATACAATGCAAATGAACCGATACGCGTATAGAGTGCCATGAAGTAGAGAAAATTACCCCAAAATTTCGGATACAATAAACTTGTCACACTGACTAATCTTGGTGGATTTTTGTTTACGTTTTGCGTTCCAAGTCGTATTACTAAAATAATTTGACGATTATTTGGTGGCGTGGTACTTGCTTTTCTTGTTTGTTTCGTTCGCCTGATGCGTTCGGGTTCAATTCAAATATTTGAATGTCAGGTCAGTCTGATTAGATTCGATACCAAGTACTTTTGTTTCGATACCGAGCAGTATCGCAAGATTGATTCGATACTAAAAGTAATTGGTATCGGAACAAAAGTATCGAGTACTTACTCGTATTTACTAGTATCGGATAATCACTAGTGGGGTGTCTATGGATAGGTCTTTAAAAATGACATAGAGGTTCCTAAAATTATTTTTTCTCAAAGTCAATTATTTAAAAGGATAGGCGCGTCTAAGTGGTAAAATGTGTGCTCTAACTTCTACAGTAAGGGAGTGACAAATCTAGAAAAAATATATTCTGTAGATCTCAATAAAAACTTTCAACTAAAATTGGTTTGAACGAGATACAGTCAGCAGATGTTAAGAAATAGCGACCGCAAGTATAGTTGCAAAAAATCATAGTTATAGAATACTCTACTGTATTACGGAATTCTACGAGTGCGAGTCCGACTTGCACTTGGCCAGTTTATTAGTTTTATCGGAGGCAGGTTTTCCAAGATAATAAAAAAGAACACATGAGGTCATCAGTGCCCTACGCGGTGCTCAAATATAGAAAGGTTATTTTTCGTTATCAAGGCGCCGGAGAGGTTTCTGGCTTGGGCACCCCTTCTCCTCAGTCGCCAGCGAGTAGTGCAAGTAAAATGTTATAGTTCATAAAACATAACTCCTGTTTTATCCGCCCGAGCTACCAACAGAGTATGGAAACAAAGAAAAATGTCAGTTTTAATATTGCTTCTCAATAACAGTTATTTAACTATCATTGTCGAGGAGCTTTTACCCATTTTTTTCCTTAGACTTAAACAGGAAAATAACAGATAAGATAAGAGGTAGATTTTTATACTTAAAGCCTATGGAGACGGAGTCTTTTTTGCTTAGACCTGTTCTACGACGTATAAAATAGAGAAAGAGAGAGAGAAAGAGACAGAGAGAGAGAAAGATACAGAGAGATATTTATAGAAGCAACTAGTTCTGTCCACTTAAGTAAAATATTAAAAAAATATATTTTTAAGTCTCAAAAATAAATACCGGCCTAGTGCGAGTTGGCCTCGCGCACTGAAGTTTCCGTACAAATTCGTTAAACTAGGTTAAAGGACATACTTAACTTTACGGTTCGATCTATAGAAAATGTATTGCTCCAACCGCATATAATAAGTTTGTAATAGTAAAATCTCTTTTTTTTTGTATTAAACTACATATTTACGGTTTTCAGATTTATTCCTATAATATAAGTGATACTTGCCAAATTTCATGGTAAGTCGATGGAAAATACCCTATAAGTTTTGATACCCTTCTGAAATCGCAAAATATGCGACATAAACGGTCATATCTTTCGATCGCGTTGACTTACAAATTTGATTATTTCACAGCCAGAAGTGACCGTATTTTATATAAGTTTCGACTTGATATCTTACGCATTCCGAAGAAACAGGGTCTTGACAGACAGACAGTATAACAAAGTGATCAGGGTTCTTTTTTCTCTTTTGAGGTGTGGAACTCTAAAAAGTAGTTTGCCTCTTATTGACACCGCGCTAACCACATCCTAAATTTACCTCCTAAAGGGATGAAACGGGGGTTCAAAGTTTGTATGGAGAAACAAACTTAGTTCGTTTTTTTATTCAAAACTTCTCAAAAATACTTCTGTAAATATATCAGTAAATACGTTACACTATATATACATACTAGAAGTTGCCCGCGACTTCGCCTGCGTCACAAACTTCTTTCATTCACTTAACACTTTTTTCCGTAAAAACATTTCTATCATTTTTTTGTGTTTAAATTTTAAACACATTAAAAAAAATTGCCAAATTGGTCCACCAGTTTTCAAATTATCGCGTGACTAAGGGAAACGAGGATTAATTTGTATAAAACTCGAAAAACCATACTGATCTTCAGACTTTGTTAGTCCATTTCACCCTCTTAGGGGTGGAATTTCGAAAAATCCTGAAACGTATAAACGATAGGTTTGGCTGTCAGTTTGCTCACAGTTACGGCTATGACTGATGAAAAAATCAAACGCCACCATAAGATATAATCGTTTATATCGCATTTTTTCGCATATTTTACAATTTCACAAAGGAATGAACAACCTATGGTTACTAACCTGGGTACGTCACGTTGACCTAGAATCATGAAATTTGGCAGGAAGCAAGGTTTTGAACCACTTACGAGTATATAGAAATCAATCTGAAACCGTAAATATGCAGTTAAATAACAAATAAAAATCTGGCCAAGTGCAAGTCGGACTCGCACTCGTAGGGTTCCGTAACACAGTTAAGTATACCATAACTATGATTTTTCGCAACTACAAAATTAACTTTGTTTTTCATAGTGTTTGTATGAAAAACAAAGTTATCTTTGAGGTCGCCATATCTCTAAAACTGCTGATTGTATCTCGTTCAAACCAATATTTGTTGTTAGTTTTTATTGAGATCTACAGCATATATTTTTTTTAGATTTTTCACTCCCATACTTTAAAAGTTAGAGGGGGTTTGCGCGGCGGTAACACACGTTTTACCACTTTAGACGCGCCTATCTTTCTAATGATTGACTTTGAGAAAAAATGATTTTAGAAACCTCAAAGTCATTTTTAAAGACCTATCCACAGACACCTCACACGTATAGGTTTGAAGAATTTTTTTTTTATTTCAGTTCCATGTATGGGATGCCCCCCCATTAAACTTTTATATTTTATATTTTTGTATAAAAATCGGAAAGCGGTTCACAGAATACATCTATCTACCAAGTTACAATTCTGTAGTACTAACAATTTCGGAATAAAATGGCTGTGACATACAGACGGACAGACAGACAGACAGACAGACAGACAGACAAACAGACATGACGAATCTATAAGGGTTCTGTTTTTTGCCATTCGGCTACGGAACCCTATAAAAAAATAAATGTTCTGTTACAAACTTATTATTTGCGACTGGTGCAGTATATTTTCTATGGATCGAACTGCAATGTTAAGTTTATCCTTTAACCTAGTTTGAGAAGTTGGTACGGAAGCCTCGGTGGGCGAATCCATCTCAGCTTGGCCGGCTTTATTTCCTGTACTACTTAAAAACAACTGTATCACCAGACCTATCCAAAATATTGACACACATGGGAGTGTTATAGTCTCCAAAGTGAATATAAATACCTTCTATGTAGTCTTTTAAAGCTCCTACCCAATATGATCGGTATCTCCCGTAATGACAAAGGCAGGTAGATACGGCGCCAGCTTCGCGAAACAGACCAATAAACGTCGTCTGCGAGACAAACCGGGGAACTATTATTTATCCAACTTTATATTTGATAAACGACTGTGTGCGTAGACTACTCACCTGGTTAATCCCTCTACGTATTTTTGCACGTAACAATATTTTAAGAATACCTAAGCTTTATTCTCTAGCAGCTGTGACTGAATTCATGTCTTTTAATTAACAAATTTAATTTAATTGAACAAAAGTATAAAATATATAGGTACCTATACTTTTTCTCTCCCATAAGATATTATTGCGAGAAATTGTTTCCACTTACAGATTTTACTAATCCATCACCTAATAACAAGAAGAGGCACGTTAACGAAAGTAAACAAGGTAACCATTTCTTGGAATTATAATAGCTGTCGCTATTTTGTGATTGTTTTAGTTTTTTTCAAATTATACTTTATTTAATTTATGTGCTTGAGATATTTAAACACTGAATAAATAATAGAACTACGTACTGAAGACTTACTTCCTAAGAAAACGCTTTTTAAAGGTAAGTACCGTAGGTACGCGGCCTACCGCCACATGAGTAAAGAAGAAACAGAGACAAAGCTTCATACAACTGTGCTGTGATGATGACGAAGACGCACGTGAGTGCGTGAGCACCAGCGGCCTGTGTGCCGCCTGTCACGTACGGTGTGAAACCGGTTTATAGTGGCTCGGCTGGTGCTTTAACACAGGGCTGTCTCTAGCGACGCGTCACGTTATATTATATTATTTTTCATCCCATCTATTCGAAAAGTGATGGTTTGTTCCTCGATAAGTGCGCGCAAAGTAGGTCATTTCTGCCCTAGGGCAGGAAAGTATTTTTTTAATTTTTGGTTTATGAATGTTCTTCTATAGTGCCCGGTCTAAGGAGGCTCAATGAAATTCCTCGACATTTCATGACATTTAATTACTTTACATGACATTTTGTGACATTTTGTAACATTTCATGACATAAAATGACATTTTATTAAGCATGAAAATTAAAAAGCAGGTCATGTTTACTTGAAGGAGGATTTAATTACGATGAAGAAAATCTTCATCGTAATTAAATCCTCCTTCAAGTAAACATGACCTGCTTTTTAATTTTCATGCTTAATAAAATGTCATTACAAGAATAGGTAAACATTTTTTCCGTTCCTAAGAAAGTTTGTCTCTGTTCCTTCTTTACTCATGTGCTACCGCGTACCTTTAAAAAGCCTATACCGTAGTAAATTCTATTCAGCGTTAGACAATTTGTTCCCAACGCGTATTGGGGATCGGTGTTAGTGCGAGCACTCACAACGTTGCGGCAATGACACTCCATACTTCACAATACGTGTAGTTCACAGTAGGTAGAACAAACGCACCGCAACCGCTGTGCGCGCTAGGCCTTATTACACAGAAACCGCTTGCAGCTTTATTCAATGGAAGCGCGCCGCTATTGCTAGAGTTGTTCGGTTTGACTTGCGGAGCCGCACACGCCTACTCGTACTAGCTGATACTGCTTTTTAATACGCTTTTATTAGCTTCAGACGTATGTATGTTAGTATGTAACGGAATCTTTGAACATGATTTTAACTCCCTTCAAAACGTCGGATTAACTCGAAATTTGGCATACTTATTAAGGACCGATGACAATAAATAAATAAATTAAAAAAAAAAAAATCGACTAAAAAATGAAATATAAATAATAGTTTAAAAAAACTAAAAAAATACGCTTTTATAGAAAATCCAACTAAAAAATAGAAAATTAATTTTAATAAATTTGAATTAAAAATAGTGTAAGAAAAAATGATTTTATTGTAAAAAAAAGCGTAGGGTGCTTTTCAGGATATTATCAAAATAACCCTTCTAGTCATATCTGTTCATAAAATATTTGGAACTATTGATACCATGCACCCCACGCTTTTTTTTTACAATAAAATCTTTTTTTCTTACACTATTTTTAATTCAAATTTATTAAAATTTATTTTCTATTTTTTAGTTGGATTTTCTATAAAAGCGTATTTTATTAGTTTTTTTAAACTATTATTTATTATTTCATTGTTTTATCCCATAAGAAAGAAAGAAATAAAATACATTTATTTAGCTAACCTACACAAAAACAAGAAAATAAGACAAAAATATAACTGATTACACAGTTTAAAAGTAAGTATTATATCTAAAACAACATAAAATTTAGACGTGGCCTGTCCTATTTACTTAACATACCTTCGAGCATTTATCATTGGAGATGTTAACGTTGTAATCCGCAAACATTTTTTTCTGCCGATACTTACGGGGGACGAGGTAAATACGCATAGCACACACACAAATCACTCACTTTAACGATCCCGCACACTAGCTTGAAACACGCACACAGTATTAAAAATACAGCGTAGTTACGCACGCTCATATGGCCAATAATGGCTATATGGCCAGCAGAGGGGTACGCCTTGCGTTAACATCTCCATTGGTAAATGCTCGAAGTAACATACCAATATTTGAAACACTTCTCTAAAACACACAAAATAAACCTAAAACATTAAAATAAATACTTAGATATGTATGTTATAGGACAATATTTATCGTTTATCGAGACAATAAAATGTAGAGTGTGGTTTAATCACCTTTGCTCAGTAGGTAAACAGAATAAAGCAAGTTCCTTATTTTCTCTCTTATTCCATGTACTACTGCAAATAAACTTCAACACGAAATTATTTTACGAGTCTAATTGAAGCCTACAACCACGGTGGCTGTCGGCAACAGCAACTCACTAAATAAGGCCCACCGGCGAGCCAGCTGCCTGTAGGTAATTAGCGGGCGCCAGTACATAGAGTGAAAGAGGCCTGATAAGACCAAAGACTCACATTATCAGGATCTTTTTGGTTTCACCGTATAAAGTTTCAAGTCTAGAAAAAGTAAAAAATAAGTAACAGTACCTATGTAAACACTTACACAAAACATATGAAGCAGGCTCAAATAGGTATATTGTATATAATATATATATATATATATATTATATACTAGCAGCCCGCCCCGGCTTCGCACGGGTAGAACATATATGCCTACAAAATATGTATCAGTTTGTTGCATCGAATATATAATATTAACATATTTAACAATCATCGTCATATTTCAACCAATTTACACAAAACCTTATGAAATTAAGCACCTAAGACCTAAACCTTCCTCATAAACACACTGGCTATTGGTAAAAACAGCATGATAATCCGTTCAGAAGCTATTGAGATTATTGCGAACAGACAGACAGACGCAGTGATGGACAGTGTTTTATAATACTTACAAAGTCATATTGGACGGCCCTTTGGCGTAAAGAATAGTTACCCTGATTCTGACCCGAGGGTCGTTGGTTCTAATCCTAGCTATATACCTACCTATGAAATATACTACCTATTATGTGCATTCATGAATCATGGATTTCGTGGGAATCTTTCGTGGAAATCTACCAATAATTAAGATAGTTTAAAAACTAAAACAACTGACTTCAATGCCCCGCGAGTCAATTTCAGTAGCAAGTTTGAGACATTTATCGTCATATCTCTGAAGATACTTATCACCTTACCCTACCGATTACAAAAATAATCATTCGAATCGGTTCACAACTGACGGAGTAATCGCGTTACATACACACACAAAAGAAAGAAAAAAGAAATTCAGACGAATTGAGAACTTCCTTCTTTTTGGTAGTCGGTTGAAAAGTAGCTTACCACCAAGAAGAACATCTGCCGCCGTAACCTTACGGCGTTTTCCGATGCAATAAGTAGGGGTATTATTAGGGGTTTAACGTTTGTATCTGTGTGTCTGTCTGTAGCATCTTAGCACCCAACCGGATGAACCGATTTTGATTTTATTATTGATAGTTTTTTTTGATAGATGTCTTCATCGAGAGTGTTCTTAGCTTTGATTCATGAAAATTCGTTCAATCGTTATAAAACTATGAGCTTTAATCAACTTTCATAGGTCTGATCAATTCGAAAATCTTCTTCTTCAACGATATTGTAAGAACATGGAAGCATTGACCTGATATCCTGGATCCTACAGAATACTCAAATCCTCACCAACTTACAGCTCAGATTTTAAATGTCGTATTTAGAGTCATTGGAATGCTTTTAGATAGATCATAGATCAGTCGGGGTGGTTTAAAATATTATCTATACTAATATTATAAAGAGATAACATTTGTATTTTTGTAATGATTTGGCTCCAAAACTACTGGACCGATTTAAAAAATTCTTTCACTTATATATAGAATGGACTTTCGAAATGAAAATTGGCTATATATTATCCCGTTTAAATCAAAGGTACATTCGTGGAGACCTAATTTGCAACCTAAGTCGACAAAAAAACGGTCGAAAAAACACGTTTCTTGCGAACGCTGCTCAATTGAAAACAGATGGAAGAATATTTGCTATGGAAGAGTTATACAACTTAATAAGACCTACAAAAAAGTCCGCGACAGCATATGTCTATCTATTAAGGTTGACTCACAGTAACCATTTTAATCTTTAATTTTTTGTTAAAAAATATTACATTACTTAGACCTAGGCCAATATAACAATATTCTCAACAACAACAATAAAACTCTCGACTTAGTTCTGTGTAATGACTACGTTTCTGCGTATCATTGTTTGGATCCGTTAGTAGATGAAGATGGTTACCACCCAGCATTGATCTGTAGACCGCACTTCATTAATGTTAGTATTTTACCCCCCTCACCAAGACGTAAATATTATTACACGAAGGGGGACTACACGGCCATATGCAACGAGTTAGACGAGCAGGACTGGATGTCACTCCTATCGTGCACTAGTATAGATGAAGCAGTCGAAACATTCAATTCAATATTATCTGAGCTAAGGGGCAAATATGTGCCGTCTAAGTATATCAAACCTAATCAGTTTCCAGTATGGTACTCGCATGCACTACTAAAAATATTAAAAGAAAAAAATAAATTTCATCGCAAATTCAAAATTTATAACAATACTGCGGACATAAATTCATTTAAAGTACTGCGTGATCGAGCAAAGAAGGTTGAACATGAATGTTATGTCCACTATATAGCTAACGTTGAAAATTCAATACGTGACAACCCTAAATTATTTTGGTCTTTTATACAATCGCAAAAACAACATAACTCATATCCATCAACTATGACATACAAAAATCAAAGTTTATCCGCAGGCAGCAGTATTTGCAATGCCTTCGCTGACTTTTTCAACTCTAGTTACTTACCACTTACGACCTGTCCATCATCTCCCCTAACAACTCCCGCTATATCTCCATCGACTGCAGACATTACTACAGTAGAAATAGATGAATCCAGTGTACTGAAACTCCTTAAAACACTCGATTGCAATAAATCAGCTGGGCCGGACGACATACATCCACAGATGCTAACTAACTGCGCAAAAAGTATAGCTTACCCTATATCTATTTTGTTCAATCGGTCAATTAGTGAAGGTCAAGTGCCAAAGATATGGAAATCTGCTTCTATAACACCCATCCATAAAAAAGGTTCTAAACGTGACGTATGCAACTACAGGCCGACTTCAAAGCTTTGTGTTTTAGCCAAAATGTTTGAAAAATTGATCCATGACCAAGTTTATGTAGCGTTGAAACATACCTTCTTACCTCAACAGCACGGATTTCTACGAGGAAGATCGACCGTCACTAATCTTGTTACATTTACTGACTTTGTTACCGCCGGTATGGACCATGGGGGCAAGGTAGACACAGTCTATACTGACTACAGTAAAGCTTTTGACCGAATTGATCACATTATTCTTATAAACAAACTGCAAGCTGCCGGCATTCGAGGAGATCTACTCAGGTGGTTTAAGTCCTATGTAGCTAATCGTTGCCAGACGGTTGTACTAAATGGTTATGCTTCAGTCTCATCTCCCATTCCATCCGGAGTGCCTCAAGGGTCGATCCTTGGCCCGCTTCTCTTCATCATCTTTATTAACGACATAAATCTATGCTTCCAACATTCACATTTTCTTATGTTTGCCGACGATTTGAAAATTTATAAGATCATCAACTCATATGAGGATTCGGTGCTACTTCAACATGATCTCAACAACTTACATCGCTATTGCACCTTAAATAGACTCGACCTTAATGTTCAAAAATGTTTTTGTATCTCTTTTAGTCGTTCCATTAATGCCCAAATATTCAATTACAAAATTAATGGTGAATCCATTAACCGAACGGACTCAGTAGTTGATCTTGGCGTTACTCTAGACTCTAAATTACTTTTTGATAAGCATATTGATAAAATTTCGTCAAAAGCACTAAAAACTCTAGGTTTTTTGTTTCGTGTAACAAAAGATTTCCAAACCCCAAAAACTCTCAAAATCTTGTATTGTTCACTAGTTCGCAGTCAACTTGAATATGCTTCGCAAGTCTGGAACCCTCAATACGACAAATATATACAGATTATAGAGAAGCCTCAACGAAAATTTTTACGTTTTCTAAATTACAAACATAAAATGTATAGTCCAGATTATTCTTTTAGCTGTAAACATCACCATTTTCTACCACTTGATAAAAGAAGAGAAGCGGCCGATCTCACATTTCTCAGTAATATTTTGTCTAATTCTATTGATTGCTCATCCCTTCTAGCCGAAATCAAATTTGTCACTCCTATAAAAGCTGTCAGTCGTCGTAACGAACTCAAACTTTATCATTCTCCATGCTCAACGAACTATCGCCGTAACTCGTATTTCATTCGTACAACTAAATTGTTCAATCTTCACTACTCAAAATTGGTGGACCTTTTTACGATAAGACCTTTCACGTTCAAGAATATTATAAACAATTTATATTTTAAAAGTAACTAATACACTAACACTTCTTCCAACCTATCTACTCTAATGCAAATAACTGAATAATTTATATGGCTCTAGTAATAAGTAATTAATTCATTGAAAAAAATTAAACTTTTTTATATTTTACTGCTACATAACTTTACTTTATCATCATTTTTAGTATTATTTTCTCTCACTCCTAGTTTTATATTGTTTAACATCCAGATATGTCTACATTATGTTAACGTGTACCTATAAGTGAAAACTAATTAAGGCTACTTGATCTATTAATTTGTTTCCTGAATCTAAGTTTAAAGCTGTTTGTTTTCCATGTAAGTAAAAAAAAAATAAAAAAAAAAAAAAAATATTTTAAACCACCCCGACTGATCTATGTATAATCTTTTCATTAATAGCATTCCAATGACTCTTAACACGACATTTAAAATCTGAGCTGTAAGTTGGTGAGGATTTGAGTATTCTGTAGGATCCAGGATATCAGGTCAATGCTTCCATGTTCTTACAATATCGTTGAAGAAGAAGATTTTCGAATTGATCAGACCTATGAAAGTTGATTAAAGCTCATAGTTTTATAACGATTGAACGAATTTTCATGAATCAAAGCTAAGAACACTCTCGATGAAGACATCTATCAAAAAAAACTATCAATAATAAAATCAAAATCGGTTCATCCGATTGGGTGCTAAGATGCTACAGACAGACACACAGATACAAACGTTAAACCCCTAATTATACCCCTACTTATTGCGTCGGAAAACGCCGTAAGGTTACGGCGGCAGATGTTCTCCTTGGTGGTAAGCTACTTTTCAACCGACTACCAAAAAGAAGGAAGTTCTCAATTCGTCTGTATTTCTTTTTTCTTTCTTTTGTGTGTGTAAGTTACGCGATTACTCCGTCAGTTGTGAACCGATTCGAATGATTATTTTTGTAATCGGTAGGGTACGTTTCCGAGGTCTCATTGTAATTTCATTGAGATGTGATAAGTATCTTCAGAGATATGACGATAAACGTCTCAAACTTGCTACTGAAATTGACTCGCGGGGCATTGAACCAGTTGTTTTAGTTTTTAAACTATCTTAATTATTGGTAGATTTCCACGAAAGATTCCCACGAAATCCATGATTCATGAATGCACATAATACTTTCATAGGTAGGTATATAGCTAGGATTAGAACCAACGACCCTCGGGTCAGAATCAGGGTAACTATTCTTTACGCCAAAGGGCCAAAGTCCAATATGATTCTGTAAGTATTATAAAACTATGTCCATCACTGCGTCTGTCTGTCTGGTCGCAATAATCTCAATAGCTTCTGAACGGATTATCATGCGGTTTTCACCAATAGCCAGTGCGTTTATGAGGAAGGTTTAGGTCTTAGGTGCTTAATTTCATAAGGTTTTGTGTAAATTGGTTGAAATATGACGATGATTGTTAAATATGTTAATATTATATATTCGATGCAACAAACTGATGCAAATTTTGTAGGCATATATGTTCTACCCGTGCGAAGCCGGGGCGGGCTGCTAGTATTATGTATATAGATCATTATTATTATTTTATAAAATAGATCATATTATTATACTATATTGACTTCAAATTGATTGTGATAGGTGGGGATCTACAGAAAAGCTAAGCTTATAATAATATTTACGTAGTAACTATGACCTATTCTGTGGTGTCACTACAAATATTTTATTAATTTTGCGATGAGTGTATGTGAAATCCGTGATATCTTCTAAAGTTTTCATTTGAATTATATACTGTAAAGGACAATTTTAATATATAATATGTGGCCAAGCTAATTAATTTAATTATTTGGATAAGGATAAATACCATATACTTGAAAATAGCCCTGGAAGTTATGTAATATTTTTTAACAAAAAATTAAAGATTAAAATGGTTACTGTGAGTCAACCGTAAGATATAGACATATGCTGTTGCGGACTTTTTTGTAGGTCTTATTAAATTGTACAACTCTTTCATAGAAAAAATTCTTCCATCTGTTTTCAATTGAGCAGCATTCGTAAGAAACGTGTTTTTTCGACCGTTTTTTAGTCGACTTAGGTTGCAAATTAGGTCTCCACGAATGTACCTTTGATTTAATCGGAATAATATATAGCCTATTATTATTTCGAAAGTCCATTCTATATATTAGAGAAAAAAATTTAATTCGGTCCAGTAGTTTTTGAGCCAAATCATTACAAACATACAAAAATACAAAAATACAAATGTTCTCTCTTTATAATTTTAGTATAGATTGGACTTGAAATATTTTTTTCATTACAATAGGTTTACTCAGAAGCTTTATTCTTATTGATAAGTCAGTGAACCTATTTCTTAAGCGTCACTGAATCGTGAAAGAAATAAAACTTAAATTCGATATAAAATTCTCTAACGAATCGCGTCTCGACTTGTTTTATAACTTTGAATTTAAAAATCTCTGCAATAAACTGTTGTGAAGTTTGAAAAGTATTGGCATGAAACAATAAAAAAGCAGTTGGCGCTGAAACAGTGAACGCACAATAAATATAAAGTCAGTACAAGAACTTGTGTGCTTTCACCTATTGGGAAATAATTTACATATACAAAATACATATTTCAACAGCTGACGAACGAATTACTTTGCCAAAAAAATAAAACTGTGTATAATGTGTTTAATGCTCGGTTTCTTATAATTGCGCGTGTCAAATCACAAGCTGAGAAGACTCTTGTTAAATGAACACAGCAGCCAAATATGTAATATTTGAAAGAACCATGCAATCGGTTCAGTCGAAAGATGGGTTGACACAGATGCCGCTTTGTAGATTGCAAAAATTCGGCTCTTTGCCTCTTCACTCGGTCGTCGGTCCAGCGCCTCGGTTCACTGCTGTCTTCTATTTTGCAGATAAGCAAGATACTATCTTGAATCGTCACTTAACAGCAGATGAGATGGTGGTAAACTGTTTTTATAATGTACTAGCAGCCCGCCCCGGCTTCGCACGGATAGAACATATATGCCTACAAAATTTGCATCAGTTTGTTGCATCGAATATAAAATATGAACATATTTAACAATCATCGTCAAATTTCATCCAATTAACACAAAAACTTAACGAATTATGCACCTAAACCTTCCTGATAAACACTCTGGCTATTGGTGAAAACCGCATGATAATCCGTTCAGTAGCTATTGAGATTGTTGCGAACAGATAGACAGACGCAGTGATGGACTTTGTTTTATAATACTTACGTAGTGATATTGGACGGCCCTTTGGCGTAAAGGATAATTAACCTGATTCTGACCCGATGGTCGTTGGTTCTAATCCTAGCTATATACCTACCAATGAAAGTATTATTCATGAATCATAAGTTTTCGTACAGTGGTAGTGGGATCATTAAATCTATCAAAAAGTATCTTACCACCAAGGAGAACATCTGCCGTCGTAACCTTACGGCGTTCCCCGACGCAAAATGTAGGGGTAATAAACGTTTAACGTGTGTATCTGTGTGTCTGTAGCATCTTAGCACCTAACCGGATGAACCGATTTTGTTTTTATTATTCATAGTTTTTTTTTGTTTGATAGATGTCTTCATCGAGAGTTTTCTTAGCTCTGATTCATGAAAATTCGTTCAATCGTTGTAAAACTATGAGCTTTTTTCTAGTTCATTGCGCTATGAAATCAACTTTCATAGGTCTGATCAATTCGAAAATCTTCTTCTTCAACGATATTGTAAGAACATGGAAGCATTGACCTGATGCTGGGACATCTCCTGGACTCTACAGAATACTCAAATCCTCACCAACTTAGAGCTCAGATTTTAAATGTCGTGTTTAGAGTCATTGGAATGCTTTTAATGAAAAGATTAGGTATACATAAATCAGTCGGGGTGGTTTAAAATATTATATTATTATATATATAGATGAATATTATTTTACACAATAGATCATATTATTATACTATATTGACTTCAAATTGATTGTGATCGGTGGGGATCTAAGCTTATAATAATATTTTTCTAGTAACTATGACCTAATCTTTGGTGTCACTGCAAATATTTTATTAATTTTGCGATGCGTGTATGTGAAATTCGTGATATCTTCTAGAGTTTTTATTTGAATTATATACTGTAACGGACAATTTTAATCTATAATATGTAGCCCAGCTAATTAACGTAATTATTTGGATAAGGATTAATACAATATACTTGAAAATAGCCTAGGAAGTTATGTTATATTTTTTAACAAAAATTTTAAGATTAAAATGGTTACTGTGATTCAACCTTAAGAGATAGACATATGCTGTCGCGGACTTTTTTGTAGGTCTTATTAAGTTGTACAACTCTTGAATAGAAAATATTCTTCTATCTATTTTCAATTAAGCAGCGTTCGTAAGAAACGTGTTTTTTCGACCGTTTTTTTGCCGACTTAGGTTGCAAATTAGGTCTCCGTGAATGTACCTTTGATTGAAACGGGATAATATATAGCCTATTTTCATTCCGAAAGTACATTCTATGCATTAGTGAAAGAATTTTTTAAATCGGTTCAGTAGTTTTTGAGCCAAATCATTACAAACATACAAAAATGCAAAAATACAAATGTTCTCTCTTTATAATATTAGTATAGATGAATATAAAAAAGACAAAATACTTCAGTGGTCCACCTAGAAAAAAGGAATCGATTTTACACAAATTATATAGAACGAATATATATGTATTCAGTTCGTTTGTTCAGATTCAGTAGTTCGTCTACTGCCGTACACAGTGAAATAGCAGTGCTTTCTTACCATTTCC
Source organism: Cabera pusaria (assembly GCA_954871355.1). Classification (NCBI taxonomy): domain Eukaryota; kingdom Metazoa; phylum Arthropoda; class Insecta; order Lepidoptera; family Geometridae; genus Cabera; species Cabera pusaria. Next base: position 13,837,019 of record OX940904.1, on the reverse strand, counting down.
TTTCTAGGCGTCTAGTGCCGAGACGGACGTAAAACAGCGAGTGGCGCATCGTATAAATGCACTCACACGCATTACCACGGGGACTTCTTCCAACTTGAGAAAGACTGTACGCATGGAAAAGTTTCTGAAGAAAATATCGTGTGACTCGGTAATAAGTAATCAAGACTTTTAGTTTGGAGTGTTTGTGATGGTTTTATTGTTTTGTTTTATAATTTTTTTTACTGACGATAAGCAAGCGTTTGACCACTATCTCACCTGATGTTAAGTGAAGATGTGATCGACGATGTAGCACGCTTGCCTAGAAGATACCTGTTCACTCGCGATTTGTACTTCACCCCCGCATTGTACTTCACAGGAAACACAAATTCTGGCAGGGAATTCCATTCCTTTGCTGTGCGTATGATAAATGTTGATGAAAAGCGCTTTGTGCGACAGAATGGAATATCAACCATGTATCGATGGCGCATATCTGTGCATCTGGTAGTACGATGGTAAAAGGGGGACGGTGGAATTAATTCGTGCAGTTGGTAGGCACACTCCCCGAAATATATCCGATAAAAGACCGTAAATATTAAGTCATAGGTCAAGCAAGATATCCTGATGGTATGTGCTGATTGTGTGTCAATCATTGTGTGAACCAAAACGCTGTATTATTATTCGTTCACTTCGACTGCGGCACTTTTTCGTACACTTGCAATTGTTTTTATTTTTGCTACTGCTACTGAAACTAGAACTCGCGGGGCATGGAAGTCGGTTGATTTAGTTACTTTTTAAACTATCCTTATTATAATGCATGACGCAGCGCCTTGATTATTTCAAGAACAAATATAAAGAACTATAAAGAAACGTCTAGTTTCTTTATAATGATTTTTACTCGACCATATTCTGTGAAATTGAGCTCGTCCGTTTACAGTGCGATCCCTGCATGCGCTTTTTAACAGACTTCCAAAAAGGAGGAGGTTCTCAATTCATTTGTATGTTTTTTTTGTATGTATGTTACGCGATTACTCCGTCAATTGTCAAAAGTCAACCGATTGTAATGATTCTTTTTTTAATCGGTAGGGTACTTTCCGAGGTGGTCCCATTGTAATTTCATCGACATATGATAAGTATCTTCAGAGAAATGACGATAAACGTCTCAAACTTGCTACTGAAACTGATTAGTGGGGCATGGAAGTCGGTTGTTTTAGTTTTTAACTATCGTAATTATTGCATATTTCCATTGTATTTGAAATGTGTAAAGTTGCTTAATAAGCTACGTAGTGCTCTGCTAAAATCGCTGCTTGTAAAACTTCAGAGTCATAATTCCTTATGATCTCCATATAAGTTTGATAGTTTTTGTCAACTTTCTAACATTTAAGATTGTTTTGTATGTACATTATGATAGTTACATTTATAGGTTACTAGCTTCTAGAGTTCTAAAGTTCATCTCTGTGCTCGCTAGAGATATAAATGATATAACAGATATAAATATATGGTAAACGGTATATAGGTAATGATATTTTTTATTATCGAAAAAACTTTTCAATTATAGAAACAATATCCGAGTAGTAAAGACTATTACTAGGTGTATTAATTAATACATACTTACTACATAACACATAAGAAGTAGACTTTGGCAATTAATTGTATTGAAATGCTAATGTTTGTGAATTCGTATGTTTGTTGATGGTGGCTGGGTGGATTTGGATCAAATTCAAAAAGAAAATAGCTTTACCCTTAACACATAATATCCCAGTAAACCGCAGGTAGCACGGCAATGGGTAGCTAGTAGGTATATAAAAAGCATTTTTACATGTTTACCACCTGTAATAAAATAGGTAAAAGCCAGTACTTAGTCATTTGTGTGTAGAGCATCTCTTTACGACGACCGTTTCACGTTAAGGAGCACTTGAGGAACGTTGTTTCCACGAAGACAATGCGATGCATGAGAATGGAGCAGGAAATGTATTGAATATATGTGACTCAGCACACGTCTTAGATTAGTAGTACGATTAGTAGAGAGAGTCTTGTGATTGAAATAGAAATAAATACAAAATAAACATTCGTGTTATCTAATAATTCTTTAAATACTCGTATCCATCAACATATTTCGTAGTGATTTTATAGGTTTAAACAAAAAAATATGTTTATTGAAAATCTTATAATATTGTTACGTGCGGGCAAATAAATGAATCATTACTGGGGTGGTATAAAAATGCCAACTCGATGGCACTTATTTCCTATTCACACTTAGAAGTTAACACGATCGTGTACCATGAAAGACAGACTCAAATTAACCGCGGGCGGACACTTGAATAGGGCCGCAATCTATTATAGAACTCCATACTGAAATTGTTAAAAATAAATAACCACAAAATAAATACTACGCCGTGCCTACCATGACTACAAATCAACATCTAATTTAAACAACTTTTACCATACTTGCAACTTTGGTCTCTGATTACTATGGGAATAAGATTCGATCACTGTACATAGAGGGCCCGGTGGCGTAATCGGGAGAACGGTTGGCTTTGATGCCGTGGTACCGAGTTCAAACCGCCGTGCACCAATGGATTTTTCTATAGAAAAAATTATGTGCGCTTCTCACAGTGGCCCTCCGGTCAAGGAAAACATCGTTAAGAAACCAACAACCCCCGCATGGTGGTAGGACACTATCTAGTGTCCGACTGGCCAGCTACCACCCTCAGGTTAGAAAATCTGTCACCAAACATCTAATGTGTTCCGGCAGCTATCTGACCACTGACTCACCTGATGTTAAGTGACGATGCGGTTGACGATGTAGCACGCTTACCTTGTACATACCCGATCTTCTCGATTTTTTTATTTCATAACATTACAAGACATTTCGTGACGTTTCATGACATGTAATGACATTTCGTTGCTTTTCGTGACATTTTGTGACATATCATGACATTTTGCTACATTTCATGACATTTCGTGACATTTTATGACGTTTCGTTACTTTTCATGACATTTTTGATATTTCGTGTCATTGTATGACATTTTGTGACATTTCATGACATTTTGTTAGATTTCATGACATTTCGTTACTTTTCATGACATTTATGATGTTTCGTGACATTACATGACACAATGTGTCATTTCATGACATTTTGTTACATTTCATGACATTTCGTGGCAATTTATGACATTTCTTGGCATTTAATGACATTTCGTTACTTTTCATGACATATATAATATTTCGTGACATTTCATGACATTTTGTTACATTTTGTGACATTTTATGACATTTCGTTACTTTTCATGACATTTATGATATTTCGTGACATTTTATGACATGAAATTTCATGACAATTTGTGACATTTTATAAAATTTCGTGACATTTTATGACATTTTGTCACTTTTCATGACATTTATGATATTTCGTAACATTTCATAACTTTTTGTTACATTTCGTGACATTTTATGACGTTTTGTGACACTTCATAATATTATATGACATTTCATGACATTTTTTTTTATTTGTTTATTTAAGTACTTAATAACATTAATCCATACATATACATTAATACATTAATCCATACATTTTTATGTTGTGCCAATAAACCATAAGTTTGTGCTGGCACTCACATTCAGGATCGCGCGACTTAAGTATTATTTATACAGCTATTTTATAAAATAACACTTGACTTAACTAACTTACTAATAAATTGTATGAAAACTTATTACAAGTTGTTTATATGCGTAATTTTAGTATTTATGTAGGTATGTAAGATGTAGATGTGTGATAAAAATGTTAGGAAGGGTAGTTTACACGGATGCGATCGAACACGGGCGACCGCTGACGTACTCGTACTTGCGACGCGGACGATGCGTATCGCTGTCGGCAAACTGGTTCTGCGACTTACACCTTATACAGGCTGTTATTTTAAGTTGGGGTCGTAATATTGTGTTATTATAAGTCCATCGGTGTTGTGTTATTGTGGTACGTGTTGTAAAAGTAGTTTTTAAGTATACGTTTATAATTGACTTTATTTAGTTTTTCTTGTAGTTTTTGGGGGATTTTGTTAAGGATAGTGGGTATTAAAAATTCAATCGTTCGTCTGCCATAATAATTAGTAGTTTTAGGTACTTTTAGTTTATTTAGAGTTATTTGTCTAGTTTGTCTTTTGTGGCAAACTGGAATTTGACTGCTTTTATTATCATATTGTTCAATTGCGAGAACCATGAGCAGTTTTATTTGTATTGGTATTACGTTACAATATTGAAATAAATCTACGATATTTTTATTTATTTTTATTTCAGAGAGAACTGTTGTTTTATATTTTTTGGTACTATTAGTTTTAGAAGTCTTGTTTGTAGGTTTGAGATTTTGTCTAAGTATGTTTTGAAAGTTCGCCCATAGCTCGTTAATCCGTATGCTATAATTGACTCCGCCAGAGCTACGTACATGGCAAGCAACATTTGTGACATTTTGTGACATTTCATGACATATATGACATTTCATATAATTAAATGTCATCTCATGACATTTAATGACATTTCATAACATTACATGACATTGTATGCCATTACATGACATTTTGTGACATTACATGACATGATGAGCCTTATAACTATTTCCTTTTCTCATAGAGGGGGATGAAAAGCAGAGTATATAACTCGGCTGCAAAATTATTTTCCCTCGGCTGACATACTTTAAATCCCTCGCTACGCTCAGGAATCTACTTTAGAATCCCTCGCTACGCTCGGGATTCTACTCTAGAATCCTTCGCTCCGCTCTGGATTTAAAAAAGCGGCCTCGCAGACAAGTACTATTTTGCACCCTTGTTATACAATCTACTATTATGTGATATAGGCAACCATCAGGCAAACAAAAAGTGCATGTCCTGTAACGCAATCACAGAAATGTTAATACATAATTTAAATACCTTATTTCTGTGAACCCATGTAACCTAGGTAGCTAGGCACAACTAGGGGTAGTGAGTGAATTAAAATTCAAGTGCTTAATAGTAATTTAGTGGGTTTATTGCTAGATTTGTCAGTCTTATTTCCGCCGAGTATATGGAGTGTAGGGCACTAGAATAGTTAGACGGAGTAATGACTGGCCTGAACGGTGGGAGTAGTGCTGTAGGGCCCAGTGTGTCTCCAGTCCAGAGGCTGCGCGTCAGGGTCGGATCGTAGGATCCTGCAGCAGATCGGCGCTGGTACGGTGATCCTGGAATTGCCGAGGTTACGGGTCAGTGAGGCTTATGCGCCCGGCGCCCGTATCGCCATGTCATTACTCTTAATTGCGATAGGTGCCACTACATAGTAATTCACCCCAGCGGGAATATATAAACACACGACACAGTGTACTATTTAGGCTAGACAGCCTTTCTAATGTAGTTTAATAAAAGTTTCTACAATTAATATTTTTAGATAAAAGTTTGAGTAGGCCGATACGCGTTCGCGCCGTACGCAGTTGCCGAATAACGGTCTCTCAACCGCCCGTAATGTCACTTATCCTGACAGCCGATTATCTGTCAGTAAGTAATTGACAGATGACAGTAATACGCGACAACGTCGAGTCGATTTCACTGTCATTAAAATAATTAGATTAATAATTTAATAATTGTATTTCGATAATTGTACAGTGCCACAAGTATAACTTGGCGGTGGTGGTTTTTGGAACTAATTATTTTAATTGAAACTGTGAGTTTGACGTTTGAGAGATTACCGCGACATTATTGTTGATAAATCTGCTACATTAAAATAGTTCAATAATGCCAAAAGTAATTAAAAGTGGTTTAAGAGAAACTTATCAAAGTACAAAGTAAAAGCACAGTGGCGCTCAGGCACGGCAAGTTATACTTGCCGGACTGTACATTTAACTTAATATTATTTAGATCTACTTTTTATATCATTAGGTGCCATTGCAACTTGTTGCAATGTTAAACCCAATATTCTTAATAAAACATTAAACACTCTAAAGGAAAGTATGAAATAATCAAGTACGTTAAAACAAATTGTCTTCACGTACACATCTTTATTGTTATGACAGTGTACAAAGAAGGACCAACTCTGGCGGAACAAACTTGTGTCTCTGAAAGAATCGTAATCACCAGACGTTGTGACTTTATTTTTATGTGTAAACATTGTGCTGTAATGTGCCCAGAGAGAGCCAGTACAGGCACAACAGCGTAGCGACTTCTAGCGCTCGTATTCAAGAACAATACTTAAATAGGTAGAAATTGGTAGAAAGTAGAATTGCAAAGAACATCTGTATAATCGTATGGAAGATTTGGCACAATTGTGTTTTGCGGATTGGACTAAAGTCAGTCAGATGTATAGTGCCTTCCAATTCCAGACAAGCACAATTCCATATCTTGATTTACCTCTCTGCAGAAAAATAAACAGACCAAGTGCAAGTTGGACTCGCACTCGTAGGGTTCCTTACACTACAATATTTTATAAGATCGAGCAAAAACCCATCATTTTTCGCCAGCATAAAATTAACTTTGTTTTTCATAGTGTTTGTATGAATGATAAATTTATATTTGCGGTATTGAAAATGTTCTATATTTTAAAAACTGCTGGCTATATCTCGTTCAAACCTTTTTGTTGAAAGTGTTTATTGAGATCTACACCATATATTATTTTTTGAGAATGTTCACTCTCTTATTTTTGAAGGTAGAGAGGGGGGGGGGGGCACATATTTTACCACCTTCAAACGATTGACTTTAAGAAAAAATTGTTTGAGGAACCTCAATATCATAATTTATTACAAAAAATCAAATAGAGCTATTATTTTAGTCTATACAATACAATACAAAACTCTTTATTGATTACCAAAACACAAAATGTACAATGGCTTCATTAAAAAAAACAATAACGTAATGGTAAAGCAATCGGCGGTCTTATCGCATATATATCTACATAAAAATAAAATAATACCAATATATAGAAGTGTGACAAACAGTTTTAACAAGGCAAGGATAAATATCGACGTTTAACCATGGACTTGAAAATTGGGAGTGATTTAGCACATCTGATGTCTTGAGGTAGCTCATTCCACAGTCTGATAGCAGACACTGTAAACGATTTTTCGTAAAATCTAGTGGTATGTTGAGGAAACATTAGCTGAAGGGATTCAGAGGAGCGGAGAGAAAGATTATTAAAAAGGTGCAAGAATAGGAAACGCTCTTTGAGATAAGAAGGTGTAGAAGGGATGAAGAGAACACTATAAAGTAGAGAAAGAATGTGGCTATTTCTACGAAGTCGGATCGGAAGCTATTGAAGTCTCTGCCGATACTCCGATACATGGTCGTATTTACGTAAACCATAAAAAAAGCGTATACAGAGATTCTGCAGACGTTCGAGCTTATTAAGCTGCTCCTCAGTCACATCCGGGTAGCAGGTATCAGCATAATCTAAAATCGGTAGTAGGACAGAGTTCGCGAGTACAGTTTTACAGTCAATGTACATTGTTACTTATTATCACACCCAATAGATCGCCAATTACTACCAAAACAATAAAAATAATGATTTTTACATACCCTCTCAGTTTTTTTTACTTTACCTTTTAAGTCTGACCTTGTAAGTACTGACTCTGACTGACTAGTTAGTATACTAAACAGTGAAATTAAGGAAGAAAACGACCAACAACAGTCCAATCTGTGTAGCGGTAGCGTCCACACTTACCTAAGTAATGTTCATGAATAGGGACATCAGTAAGCTAGGACACAACCAGCAACCGCGTACAGAAACTTTCTAATCTTTAAAGTTTTTCCAGGGCGAGCCGCTACACTCATCCGTCTTGCACGCGCAGTAAATTTACTTTTTCTTGGCTCGGGATACACATATCACACAACTTTTTAAAGTCGAGGCCAACAATGATACCGTCTAGAAGTTTGTTTATCGAAAAATATGTATTTTACTATGGGAGAGACTTTTTTAGTCATTGTTAACATTAGTAACTGAAGTTGCTTGTGGGAGTGAGAGGGGTGATCTGTTAAGACGGTATTATGCAGCTGATAGACGGACAATCAGTTCCATTCGGAGTATGATTTGTACTGCAATTAGTCTGCGTTTTATTTATTTATTATGTTTCATTATTTCACAATTTTTTTAATAAAAATTGTCTGAAGTACTGAAACATCCACTGGGTTGCGGGTGCTCGTAATAGTACGGTTGGCAACCCTACTTTAATCAGGGGAATTAAACATGTGTTTTAAGTGTGACGTTCGACGTCTAGATGAAAGCTGAATGGCTCAATACCTTTGTTTTTTGTAAATTCAAAGCAATAAGTTATGTTTCTGTTATATCTATAATATTTTTTTATTGAATATGATCTATTTAATGTAATTTGACGTGTGTAAGTGCAAATTTTTAATTTGCCCATATACTGAATAAATGCTTTGGCTTTGACTTGACTTTGACTTTGACTTTGGTAACTAAAATAGAGAATTATATTGATGTATGATGTCTGCGTTGTGCTTTAGGGTGACTACTGGTAATAAGCTTAAGCTGATGCTAGAAACAACGTTTTTGAAAGTGTACATTTTATTACATCACCTCAAATGTTTTCATCCATCTATCGCATGCCGCTTTGTAGCCAGTGCTTTAGCTTGATTGGTGGATATGATGTATGACATTTAGGTCTAGCTGTGATTGGCGGACGCTTATCCAGTCATATTTGTATACATGCTAATGTGTCATGTCAACTGCTGTCATAGCTAGTTGCCAAAGCTACACATAAACAAAAAGTTTCACTTAGATCATGGTTTCATAAAACAACACCACACATTTTTTTATTAGCAGAGATGGTAATTAAGTTATTATTTGCGATATATTGTATGAAAACAAAATTAATAATGCCTTAACAGCAGAGGATTTATACTAGCTATAAGTATCATAGTAATACGTATAACATGTAACATGATACGTCTTATGTTTAGGTACACCCTTCAAACACTCACCTAGGGACTAGGGACCACAAGACAAGAGGGATCCAAGACAATCTGCTTACATATTGCCGATGGATATGCTAATGGTGTGTTCGGAGCCGATTACACGTAAACCCTCTCGGCATCGCCTGATTGCCGGCAGTGGCCAGTGTATGCCCACAGTGTAATGAGACTTTGGACTATCAGACATCCAGGATATCAATTGCGTGTATTGCACAATAGATTCGGTATCACTGATAGAATTTAACAAAATGCTATGAAGGCTTTTATGTCAATGTATGTGTGGTAATATTCATTACACTATTTTTTAAATTATTTTATTTATTATTAGCTTTTTAATTTAAGGGATGTCTTTCAAGTAGCGTCTTTAACACACACCTAACCCCTTGCAGTTTATCAGATTAAAAAGTTGTTCAGACAAAAAACTGGTGTCTTAATGAGGGAACAAAAAAGTTTCGTGACGTTTTGAATATTGTTTAACCCTCGACGCAAAAAAAAGGGGTGTTATAAGTTTGACGTGTGTATCTGTGTATATGTGTGTGCGCGTGTGTATGTGTGTCATCGGAGCGCCCAAACGTATGAACCGATTTAGAATTTTTTTTTTGTTTGATTGGTGTCTTCGTCGAGAGTGTTCTTAGCTTTGTTTCATAAAAATCCGTTCTGCCTTTTAAATATTATCAGCTCTTTTTTGGTTGATAAGACTACGATTGCAACTTTCGTAGCCATTATTTTCCGCGGTTCGACCGCGGACGTCAAATAATGAAAATGGCGCTTGTGCGTACTACCACATGAGTAAAGAAACGACATACCCGTCACTCTGATGCCGTCTGATTAGCGTAGTTTACGTTAGTCAACTCAAATGTATTAATTTGAAATTCAGTATTCTGTAACTTCAATTATATTGCAAGAATATAGTAAACTTTACCTAATGCTGAGACATTTCCTTGAATCTGCAGAATACTCTCAACTTCTCGTCTGAGATGTCGTGTTAAGGTTCATTGGAATAGTCTCAATTAACAAATTATACACTTAGATAAGATAAGTAAATTATCTAAGATTTATACATTATAAAATATAATCGGGGGTGGTATTAAATTTTTAAAGTAAGTATTAATTATTAAAATGGCTGTTTAAGGTTATTTTCCGTTTTCAACCCTAATATATTTGATGTTTTTAAAAATGTCTAAAAATTGATTCGACAACATAATTTCACGAGAATCGGTTGAAAAATGCAACCTGTAAAACAGACATCCGGACATCAGACATCCGGATATACGAAAGCATTTATTGCCAAGCTGAAACGGAGACTTTCGCTGCGGTTGGTCAATTATCGAAGTTTTGCACTGAACATGTAGTGTGAATCATTGCTAACATAATTATATTTGCTGTAATTTACAGTGATCTTACACGTTTAACTTAACTACAGTAGTGAGTCGTCGTCGGCAAGAATATTTTATCTCTGTAAGCAACAGCACCTTTAAGTCTTATACCGCTTTCTTCCAGATTCAAGCTTCCCAAATCCCGAGAACCTTATACCGTATTCATCATTCCGTTTGAATATTCCACGACTGTCACAAAAACTTTGTACGTTAAAGAGGCGAGTGTGGTTTCATTAGACACCGGGCATTTGCATGATATTCATTAGGTGGGTGGGTGGAGCTTCGTCGGATGTTTGCTTTCAGTATTAATCTAGCAGGTTTTCTCTCCTGATGTTTGGAAGATGATCAAAGTAGGAATGAATGTGGGAAAGTAATCACGGCACGACGTTTTCAGGTTCAAGTGTTTTCAGGTTTGAATATCAAAGATGTTAATGTTAAATTTTTAAAGGGTCCTGGGGCGGTAGTCTCTACATGAATAGCGGTGAATTTCGAACGATAATCGTTGATAAGAAAAGAGATGCAGCTAACAACTGTCTAGCTGCATCTCATTCTAGTAGACGTTTGCGATGACAAGACGCATCGCTATCAATGTAGAGACTTACACCCAAGGTACTATCTTATAGAGTCCTTAGTTCAAATATTGCCATTTAATTTAATATCTGTCAACGCAATGACCTATTTAGATTTGAACAGCTTTGACTTATTTTTAAGAAAGTACATAAATTCATTTCATGATTTTGGATTCTGAGAAAAATCTTTTTTGTTCAGTGCTACTCGTTATGTCGATAATAAGATAGATAGTTAAACAGTAGAGTGACACAAATTTTTCCGCTTGATTTATGGTTAAAAATGTCTGTTAATATAAAAAAAATGATATTATTCTACTAATGGCCGATTTTTCAATTCTTAGAAGAACGGCCAGATAGTTACCAATGCAATATATTTATCTGCCCATATAAACTACCGTATAAAACTTTCTATTTGTCAATGTGCTTTTATCAGTCAGTTAGATATCTGTAGTTTTTTTGTAACTATCTTCACGCCAATAGTGTGGGAAACAGATAATCTTACGCAGTGCTATAGATGTTAGAGCGAGAGCGAAGATTTACAACCATTTGAAATTTTTACTCAAGGAGATTCTAAATTTGATTTTTAATTCTGCCAAGCACGATTTTTTAAATATTTTTTTTTTGTTTTATTATGGCTCCGCACAATTAGTGTATTTAGCCAGTTTCTGGCCAATTGAGTGTAGCCGTAATGAAATTTAAAAAAAATAATGACGTAACGTCAAGACTTGACGTCAAAAATTGTCACAAACTTCATTTATACCACAGAATAGTCAGCTATCTGAGGCACAAAGAGCCAGATAAATTAACTCCTCTGGTAAGGAATTTATTCCCTGGATTACCTCTATCTGTCTATTGAAAAATGCGAAAATATGCTATCATTGGTATAAACCCTATCTGATCGTGTAACTGGGGAATGAAAAATCGGCCCTAATAGATATAAGAGATAAAAAAAGTTTTTAAAGGAACCATGCCCAAGAAAAACAGCATTCATCATTCATTAAGAATTTGAATATCCAAACATTCATCTTTTTTAGGGTTCCGTAGTCCTGACAAGGAACCCTTATAGTTTTGTCATGCCCGTCTGTCTGTCTGTCTGTCTGTCTGCCTGTCCGAGGTTTTGCTAAGAGACCGTTAATACTAGAAAGTTGTATTTTGTAAGGGTATGTATATAAATTACGCCGACAAAGTGGTGAAATATTTTTTTTAAATATTTGTTTTTAAGGAGAAATCCCTACATGAAAAGTGGGGATGAATATTTTTTTCGTCGTCTACCACATCGTGTGGCGTATCGTTGAATAGGTCTAAAATGACTTAAGGGTTGCTACTATCATTTTTCTATTGAATGCTTCATTTACGAAATATTAAACTTTAAAGTGCAAATTTTTGTTCCAGTAGGGCGTCCCCTCTAAAAGCTAAACTGCTGGCTTGAAAAATTTGGAAAAATTCGTGATAATACTATGTATGTAGTAGTAGTAAGTAGGTAGTATCTATCTACTACCTATTAGACTTGGCTGGCACCGACTACAAATAGATAAGTGGGTAGCGCTTATAATACTTATATTAAGTAATTTTTTTTTCGCTTTTGAGTGCCCGTTTGTGGTAATGAAGTCGGTTTTATTTTTTTTTGAAAAATATTTTACCCTTTTTAGTGCAAAACAAGTTTTAATTATATTACATGCATCTATAAAATTTCGTGTCTGGGCCATTATACACTGACAGATATATACTTTGTGAAAATTTCAAGTATGTACCTATTACGGTTAAGAAGGTACATCTGTTAAGTGCGCACATATAGACACACGGACGGACGGACGAACGGACGAACGGACAACAAAGTCCCAGAAAGTGTTCATTTGGTACCCTTTGGGTTCGGAACCCTAAAATGCCGCGATAGTGAAAATATTCACTAGTCATAATGATGTCATCAAGGTATCAAAGGACAATGTCCAAAATGGCCCTGTGCAATAAAAGCATCTGACACACACGATAATTAGTTGTCTATTTTATTACAATAATTCCCCATACTTTTCTAACACGGACTAGTTGTATTCCAAAATGAATATTAAAAAGTATTATTTGCGATTATTAACATTAATTGTCGCCATATGGCCCACACAGTCTGAATCACTCTACTACGTTATAAAAGTTGGCACTTCCTTACATTGTTAATACCCGAATTATGAAAGCACTGTGTAGCCAACCTAACAACGAAAAGTATTATTTACGTAATAACTATTATATAATCTGTGGTATTATGCTTATAATTTTTTTTGCGGTGTTGGTTGGTACAAAGTACGTTCATAATTCTGAGTTATTTATGTATGCAGTGTCGCGGGCGGGACTGATATGGCCGCCATCTTCGCCAAACGTCATGTCATGTCAAAAAATATTAGGAATGTTCAAAAACTTTGCACATTAACATGACTTTGCCTGGTAGAACATTCCTGTGAAGACAAATTAATTCTCCCCACCTTTGTTTCTATCTCGCTCACAGTTACCGTAAGAATATCAGAAGTCAATAATACTTAAATTAAAAAAAATAAAACCACCCCCGACTGATTTGTATATGTAATCCGAGTTTATGATCAAAGCATATGAATAACTTTGTACATTGAGACCATTCCAAGGAGATGTCTCAGAATTAGATCAAGCTTACCATATTTTTGCAATATCATTGAAGTAACAAGATACTGCGACAGCGCCATTTTGATTTTTTGACGTCCGCGGTCAAATGACTACGAGCTTACGAAAGTTGCTATCATAGTTTTTTTTAAACCAAAATAAGAGCTGATAATATTTAAACGGCTAAACAGATTTTCATGAAATAAAGCTAAGAACACTCTCGACAAAGACATCTATCAAACAAAACAAACTAAATCAAAATCGGTTCATCCGTTTGGGCGCTACGATGCCACGATGACAGACACACAGATACACAGATACTCACGTCAAACTTATAACACTCCTTCGTTTTGCGTCGAGGGTTAAAAACCAAAATCAACGTGAAGAAAGATGTAAAAACATTATTCAAGGTCATATTTTTTAGTCTTCAAAAGTATATGCAATAGCAACCTCCATTGTGTATAATCTTCTTGGGACTCTTCTTCTAAAACCAGTACTTTCTCCTATGTTTGAGATATTTATCTCCATATCTCTGAAGATACTAATCAGATCTTGATAAAATTAAAATGGGACCACCTCGGAAACGTACCCTACCTATTAAAAAAGAATCATTTGAATCCGTTCACAATTGACGGAGTAATCGCGTAACATACACAAAAAAAAAAACATACAGACGAATTGAGAACCTCCTCCTCTTTTGTGAAGTCGGTTAAAACCATATTGGAAATAATATACTGGGTTTTGCCGACTTAATTTGAATTTACGAAGTTATTTACGAAAGAATTTCAGTGTGACTCGTATTCGAAACTTTCTGCTTAGCAAAGCATATTCTATCGATCCAACCACTTCAACCATGTTGTTTAGTGGCCATAGCATTGATTTTCTATAGACACTGAATAATTTCTTGTCGAAACAGATTATTCTGTACCAATGGTTCAGTTGCCGGGAACTGACTTTGAATCGATTATGAATAATTTATCCAATTGAGTTCGAGTAGCCAGTGCTTCGCTTCAGATGTTGAACGGGATGATCTTTTGAAGACCAATGTAAATACATACCTAACTGTACTAGGAGCTTTACAAACTAATAAAATATTTTAAATTTTCATGCTCACTTTTACTGCTACAGAATACCAAATACAAGTTATTACTACAAAATCCCCAGCAGAATACAGACTTGCGATAGGCCCATAGTTTGGTCGGTTTCTAATCAGCATAAAGATGTATCGAAGTGCGAACATTATAACCAATTATAAATATACCAATACGTCGCCAACCTTATGCCAATGTAAGAACGATTTTTAAAAATTATCGTGTTGCTTGACGCTGGGGCTCGGCTATGGCAAGTTGACTACGCGATGCTTGAGTTCGAGAGCTCGTCCCGAGGTGATTAAGTTACGATGCATGTGCGCCAAGCCTAGGATTTTACCTAATTAACAAGTTTTTTTTAATGATTACCCGCAATGTGTGCTGCACATTACTAGTATTCTTGTTAACCCCTCCAACTAAGTTAAGTATGTTTGTGTCTGGAGTGGATTCACGTCAATAGTGCAATGGGTGGGGTGGGGATCGAACTTACGACCTCTCGATCGCCAGTCCGACACCCTATCCATTGGGCTATTGCCGGCTTTTTTTCTTCGTTATACAGTACGTATTTCAGTGTTTTTGTGAGTTTGGTACCTAAAATTTACTCATGGTAAGATAGTATAGACCAGTATTTATTTTTATAATTTGGCTATTTACTTTCTCTTTTTTATGAGGGCTTTTTTGATGCAAATTAAGCATACGTTAGTCCACTATCTCACCTGATCTTAACTGACTATGTGGTCTACAATGAAGCCCGGTAGCCCAAAAATTCGTAATTTAAATACCCCTGGATGTACTACAGAGAAACTCAGATTCATCTAATGAATTTTATTTTCTGGCGGTACGGTCTTTAACGACCTACTTTTTGCAATAGCGTTAAAGAAAGTTGAACTTCCAAAATCCGGCTAATCTTCGTTCATTTGTATGCAAGCTGACTGTGAATTAGACAGCTAATTAAAAAGAGTTGCCTTTGTCATGCAGATGTTTCGACGTTGCCAAACAGTCAGCCACTTGGCTGGCACCCTCATGATTTCTGAAATGATCTTTATAAATATTCGATCCAAGACTGGATGGAAGTTCCTATGCAGGACTTATTTAAAGTATTGATATTCAAAAGATTGGTGAAAATTAAAGTGATCTTGGTGGCGATCTCCTAATTTGATTCAATAACTTATTGTCAGCATATATTTCTTAGCAAAACCTCAGTTTTCATCCGATGGGTTTTTTAAATTTATATGACAAACTTACATTATTTTTCTTGAATACATTATTATTATTATTCTTGGGTGGTGCTCATAAGTGAGTCAATTTGTAGTCTGTGACAATGACTACAGCGTATTGGTATTGCTCTGTCTCAGCTTTTATTTCGATTGCTTACAGAATTGGGGCACTTTGTTAGTTTAAAGCCTTGATTGAATCGATTGTATCGACACTACGTTATGGACTACCCATCTGGGGTAACTCAACAGATTCACAAAGAGTATTCATTGCCCAAAAAAAATGTTTAGGATCGATTTTAAATTTAAAGTGGAGAGATTCGTGTAAACCCATCTTAAAAAGGGAAAACATATTAACACTCCCATCTCTGTACATATATAAGATGTGCAAATTTGTCAGATATAATCCTGAACTTTTCAAAGGAAAGTTCATTTCATTTCGTTTCGTTTCGTTTCGTTTCGTTTCGTTTCGTTTCATTTCATTAAATACTTTTGTCATGGTTATGGCAATCCATTCGCAGAATTATGACACGATATCGCTAAGAATGAATGGGTTCTTCATGCCGGGCACATATCATCTAAGATGGCATATATTAGTTTATTTTCAACCTCTAACAAAAATAAAGGTATTTTGGTTCCTGTTTTTCTTTCCTGGTGTATCTGTGTATGTATGTGTCATATTTAATTTTAATTCGTAAAATTTTCCTTTTTCCGTTTAAATATTCTTTATTATTAATATTATTAAAAAAAATATATAATTCTATCAATATGAGAGATAAAGAAAAGTTTTCAAAGGAACCATGTCCAAAAAGAACAGCATTCATCATTCATTAAGAATTTGAATATTCAAACATCCATAGCTTTTAATGTTATTATTTTAGTAATATAACATCTAATATATATAATAAAAATCGTTAATAAACCTGTACATTTACAATATGTACCAAAGAACTAAAAATAAAACATATTGCAAATAATATACCTACTGGGTTTCGCCAACCTCATTTGAATCTACGAAGTTATTTACGAAAGAATTTAACTCGTATTCGAAACTTTCTGCTTAGCAAAGCATATTCTATCTATCCTACCACTTCAATCATGTTTTTTAGTAAAACCATAGTTTTTCAAGCTCAAGAACTCTAAAATTAATATAAATAATTAATTAATTAATGCATTTCAGTAAGTATAATATGCTGATTTGTAGAAAAATATAGCTGATGAGGCATACATGCAATAAAAAAAAGAACAACATTGAGGAATTTATGTTTAGATTTTATGTCTCAGTCAATAGAGTCGAAAATCGTATTAGATAGGAAAGTTGAGTGACACGTATGGTATACAGGGTGCGTTCATGAGATTCAATTTCACGCGACTGTATGATTGACGGGGGCATTATGCAGGTTCAGCCCCACATAATTTACTATTTTATCATTCTTCGGGATGTCGTTTGTTTTTCAACGTGAATTAGGACTAATGTTGACGAGTTTCTGTAAATTGATGTCATATTTTAGGATGGAGAAAAGGTAGGTTTTTATGGAGATGTTTACAAGATCTTTATTTTGTTTGTGAAATAGTGTTTCGATTTTGATCTGTTGTTTATTGTTTATTTGAAACTCAGTATAAGACTGATCTTTTATCAGTAAGTAAATCATGAAATGCCTCAATAAGCCCAAAGCGATGGATGCATAAGCCATTTAGAATATTTTAGAAGCATTTTACAGATTAACTACCTAACGATATCTTTTAGCCACCTACTACATCACCGACGGGCGCAACACTCTCAAGCTTCCTGACAAAGCCGTAAGAATTTCCGATTACTATATCGAAATCGTGGAATTGTATGATGAAATCGATTGAATATTGAGGTCTTTATTAGTCGTATGTTTTTGGACATTATAGGAACTTTAGCTTTTTGTACAACACAATAATATATCAACAAATACCCGTTCTAGTACAGATAAGCTGAGCATTTCGCTAACGAATCATGAATAGCCAGCAATTGTAGTCCGGGCCATCCCAAACAACAAAGGTGTATGAGAAAATAATGTTTGAACGAGTGCTATTGTTATGCCCTCTCACAAAGAACCGCGCAAAGTGCTCGCTGTAGAACTACCCTCATCTGAGATTAGTTTTCGCTTGATGTTGTTCTGTTACTTTTATTGATAATGATTGATGAGTTATAATGTTATTTCAAATCGATGTTGAGCTCAATATTGTGCAAAGCTTTATTTATGTTCTTTTAGTGCGAATAATATGCATGGCTACGCGTATGCGTAGCCATGCATATTATTGACCGTTGATTAGCCGTAGCCGTAGCTGACCACACGGTCACGGCTACGAAACAACGCAGCTCTATATTTATTTTCTTTGAAGATTTTTTCAATTGCTACGCAGTGTAGTTATGTCCTTCCCAATTACACGCCTGAATACGATCCTCGTCTACTCTCATCTAGCTCTTTTTAGCCATCTTGCAAAGATCATCGCTTCACCGAGGGCCTCCACCACTGAGGGCCTCTTACAGTACGTTTGCCGATTCGCCGTCTAAACTCAAGAACTCATTTACCCCAACAGTTGTCGGGTCTTCGGCTGATACATAATATGCATATAGAACATAATTCGTTATATGGTAAAAAATATCATGCACATGTATCGTTTATTTAGTAATCACACAGCTACAACTTCTGGTAGACCGTAGCAGCTGTATATAGTATTTTCACTGTTATTGAGGTTTTCTGTTATTAAAAAAAAAACCGGTCATGTCGAGTTGGACTCGCCCACCGAGGCTTCCGTACCAATGTTGGTAGGTACCAATTAATATAGACCTCTAATTTGTATGAGCGCTCATATAACTCAGAGGCCTAGGTATCTTAATTGGCGTAAACTATGTATGTATGGGACAACCTTTAATTTTCGACTTTTTTGATTTTTTGGATTTTTTCCTTTATGTATTTTCCTTTGTGCTGGAAGAAGCAAGGGCTTCTTACCAAATTTCATGATTCTAGGTCAACGGGAAGTACCCTTCCGGTTGACCTAGAATTGTAAATTTTGGTTAAAAGCAAGGTCTTACAGCACAAGTACAGGAAAAAATCTGAAAAATAAAAAAAGTTAAAATTAAAAGTAAATTTTAGTACTTACAAGTTTTCGTGAAAATCTAAATTTGCCCGTATCTTTTTATCGTGTTGACTCAGGATCTTGATTTTTATACACCTAATAGGGATCAGTATCTGGTATAAATTGCAACTTGCTAGGGCCACCCGTTCCTGAGTAAATCGGTGGTGACAGACGGACAGACGGACAAGAAAGTGGTCTTATAAGGGTTCCTTTTTTACCTTTTGAGGTACGGAACCCTAAAAGTGTCTATAAAAGGTATATACATTTACATAGTTCTATAAAGCTGCATCTCATTCTACAGAATTAACGTCTATCGCAAAGCTATCGCAATAAATGTAGAAACTACCGGGGCTAATATCACACGCAACCGTTACAAGTGTTCTAGCTTCGCGAGACGCCCGGCAAATAGTGCGACTAGTTGCGAGAAGCAAAGAAAGTTCGTCTCCGTCAGGTGACTCACTAGGTTCTAGGTGGGCGGTCTGAAAGACACTTTTATAATAAGATAGTACATGTAATGTATGAATTATAATACGTCTGAATTCAAAATGTGTTATTGTCAGATTTTATTGATAATGCAGCTATATAGCATCTTCCTTAAAGCCTGTCCACAGATTGTTGTTGCACAATTAGGGCATTGCTGCTCCGCAACTTTAATACTTCATCGCAACGGTGGCTACTACACTGAATTTGCGGCACGGCAGTGCCGTTGACAGAAGAGTTTGCACAAACGAACTAATCGGATCGCTGCCGAAGCGATACCGCCTAGACCGGATCTTACCTACTTCATACTTAACTATCGTCAAAAATTACGATCACAAGGCTGCTTCTTATGTCTAGCGACTATACACATTTTTGTTAAGATATTTATAAACATAACATGCTTATAGATTTAAGACGGGAATTTAACGTGACTTATGCTATATCGACATCGCGTAAGTCACGTTAAATTCCTGTCTTAAATCTATAAACATATCATGCATATGGTAAACCTATTAAAGTCATTGCAGCCCGAAATAGACCAGCACAATATTATTAGTAGAAGCCTTAGTTAACTATAACTAAGTACACCACAAACCTCTTCGTAAAGGAACGAGTGGCCGCAAGTACCGACTATATGAATACAGGCGAAGTCTGTGGTTGCCACTAATGGTACGTTTGCTTTGGATCTTAATATTTAGGCCTCAAGGATTTGTGTACACATACATTAATATGTCTATTAAGACATTTTGAATGATATATTATTAGTCTAATAAAAAATATTTTTGTAATGTTGAAGAGGGATTTTTGAAGTTATACTTCTTTTGGCGCGATAGAGAAAAATGATGAGAGTGAATTTTTACAATGCGCGCGCACACCGACACCTAAATTCTACACCGTGAAGTTAGTTCTAGGTGGCATGACTATGTTCAAGTTGTATATGTCATATTTAACGTCATATGTTTACGTTAATAAAACCTTTTTTATTTAAATAAAATCTTTTTGATTAATTTTAATATTTATCGTTAATCACTACTGCATTTTAGTTATTTTTTTTCCATACGCCACAGAAGTATAACTTCTAACGCGTGTACATAAGTACACACACTCTTTTTATCACGATAATTAGTATTTCACTAGTAAATTAAATCTTGTTGAATACTTTGCAATTTATAGTTATAGATTTCTGTATGTTAATCAAGACAAATATTTGTTTAGGAATCAGAACGACAATAGTAGATTGTACAACAAGTTAATAAAAAGGCAATTTAATTCGAGGGATACAAGGACCGAGATTAATGTTTTTTATTCACGAGTCGTGTAATCTTCTTTTTATCATTGACTGCGAGAAAATAAATAGTACTTAGTAATCATAGTACCTATTTATATTTATCATTTTTATTATTAATGTGGATTATTACCCATTTAGTTCCGGTGGATGTGAGCGAGTGTTGGGAAACAGCGTAATGTTTAAAAAACATGCAATTTGCGTTTTCACCAATATCCCACTAAAAATCTTCAGCAAAGTTCAGTTATTAAGGATATGACTTGGACTAGACTGACTTCAAATTGATCAGAAATGTGACTTTGATTCAACTTTATGACTTGAATTTACAAAAACTTGAACAATTTTTATACTTGATTCTGGCTGAATACACTAATCGTGTGGAGCCATAATGAAAACAAAAAAAGAATTAACCCTGTATTGACGGGATTTTTATTTTTATATAATTAAATAGCTGCTGTGGTATACCTCCATTTAGCCAGCCAGTAGGCACTTTTAGCAAGATTTATTTATTTTTTGTACATTCGTATTTCGTGCCTGTTCCAAATTCAAAATGTTTTATTCACTGAGTGAGTAAAAGAGCGTTTTATTCACTGCTATCGATGAATAATGTGTCTTTTTCGGGTGGCAATGGTTAAAAGTCATTTTTAGGTCAAAAAATGTCTGTAAGTCTTTTCCTCTCACTATAACCCCGTCCCAGCCAATAAATGCAAAACGTGGGTACAGTGCATCGAGCTCAATTTAAAAACAAAGGAGACTCTAATTAGGTACATCTATTTAAAGTCCACTTTTTCAAAACTTTATGACGGAAATCCAAGTATGAAATGCAGATGAGCTCTCACCTCCGCTAAGCCAGTGTCCACAACTTGTACAGTCAGCAACGGAAACTCTTCCTGAATTTGTTTTATCGCAGAAACTTCTACCGCTTTAATTGTGGCCAACATTCGTCGAGTAAATGCGCATTAATGCGAGTGGGAAAGTTATCTTAATTAAACAAACCTCGCCTGGGACAGGTTTGCTTGGCACTTGTAAACAGCCAGCCACTTGGCGGGGACATTAGGCTTACGTATAAGAACATGTCATCTACTGCTAGCTAATTAGAGATAAGCCAAGATTAGGCCGGATCAGTAGTATTATGAGCAAATACTGCGACTCATATTCGGAGATAATAGTTGTAAGACTTAGCACGGATCTATCTAAGGAAGTATCAGTGGTAAAAAGGACTATCTTTGACTGGCAATTAGCTAAAATAATTACAATATAATAAATCGATAGACAGATCACATCTGTGTATTGGATCTGAGTATTTGATGGTAAGCTTTTTATCAAATATTTGGATTTGTGGCGCATAACCCTAATAACCGTAAATCAGAATTGTTCACCGAATAGAAATATTCCTTTCCTTTATTATGGTATATGGTACGAGTACACCCTACGCTCTAAATAGCACAGTACATAATAAGACTTAGGGGTAGCTAACCTAAAACTTTCACGGGTCTTTAGAATTCTCGCTTTTTTAAGGACATTTTCATCCAGCTGAGTTGGATGGAAAATTTCGAAAGGAATTTCCGTGAGATTCCGCTGAATGGCTCGATGTGAGTGAAATTCTCTAGAGTTCAATACATTGGAATATCCTTTGCGATTGGAGTGACACAAAGCGTATTGTAACAGACGAGAGGTTTCTATCCCGAGCCGTTTTGTCACGAACACTTCCCTGCGAGCATTGTCTTCGATACTCGAACGTCTATCTACTCGTTTTATAAGCTTTTATTTTACATATGCAATACAATATTCGAGAATGAAATTGGGTCACTGCTCCAGCGGAGCCCAAATGAAATTAAACCTAGTTGCGGGCTATGTTTTGCTGGATTTTTAATGGTATAAAACTTGAGAGGCTACGTATTTTATGTTACAACTTTCAATTTTTTTTAATTTTTTACCCCTGAAGCGATAGTATTTGCCAACAACTGCGTTTTTTATAATTGAAATATTAAATTATGAAATTGCCCTCTGGGCTCTGATAGAACAACAATTTATGAATACATTGCATGAATATGCAATGTATTCATGAATTGTTGTTCTATCACTTACACTCACAATCATAAGTGACAGAAAAACAGTTTAAAAAAATACCTTTACTGATGAAATTCAAATAGAAAACAAAATACAAATTTTCGAAAATAGAATAGCTCTGGCTACCTAAATCTTTAGAATTTAAGTTCAGTTCTAAACGGCAGAGGCTAAATTAGTAAGCTTGGAGGAATTCAGAGCCAGTGAGCCGTTAGTCCGTTAGTTAGTCAGAGGCGAGGTTCAGCTACCCTTTGTAACGAGGTATTTCGACTCGTTACATATTTTTCGTTTGGAAGCACATTTCAGCTTCTAAGACTGACAAAATTACCTTTTGGTTTTAAATAATTTAGAACATTTTCGTATTTAGCCATTTTTAGTCGATTTTAAATAATCGAGTTATTACTTGGTCTGTGGATCATTCCATATCCTATAGACAATCTTTCAAAAAAAAATGACTTTGACATCTGTCAATTCTCGATCGGAGACGTCACTTTTTCTTGTCCCTGGGGCCTACGAAGAGCTAAACTTTTTGTATTTTTTCTTAATCAGATTTTACAAGATTAATCCATCTTGTTAATTAAATTTGCGATGATACTCGGCGTGCTTATGGCGTAGTGCCATATGATAACGTCGTGATTTTGCGGTGAGTCAATTTTTGATAACCTAAAATGTTTCGCGTCATCCTTCATGGCGACAAATATATTTACAATCGGATTTTTGGTTACAGCCTTTGGCGCTGTTTGTTTGGACGACTGTCGTCTACTGTTTGTGCGACGATGGGTGTCGTCAACTGTTTGTTCGACGCTGGAAGACGTCGTTAGTTTGAGGTGTTTGTGCGACGCACACCGTTTGGATGTCGTCGTAGTTTTGAGCTGTTGGTGCGACGATGAATGACGTCTGTTTAGAGTGGAGTGCTCAGACGCCCCCGGACGCTGCAGCTAAGCCAATTTCATTATAACTCTTTTTATTACCCTTAAAACTTTAATTTCATATTAGCAAGATGCAAGAAAGACAATAACCAAATTTCAGTAGTAAAATGTAAAATAAATTAACCTAAAAAGTAACGAAAACCGAATGGTATTTATAGTCAAATGTTTAGACATAGTATTCCGGCTTTAACTAAATAATGTGTATCTCATTCTGGAGGTAAGGGACGTTTTGAAGTATTAAAATTTGTCATACAATCCCAAACCGTGTTATCATTTGCCTGTCCCCCGGTCCGAGATTAAAAGTCTCAATGACACCGCTGATTTATCCTGGTACGTTTTAGATCTTGGTAGAACAAGGGCGCTCGATATTCATAAATACTGTCTACCTAACATTAATTTTTAGCTTTTTATACTCTATAACCTTCATGTTACAACCAGTAACATATATATTTTTATTAACAAAATTTTTTTATTACAATTAGCGCGAGAACAGGGACCGGAGTTACCTCCACATACATAATCTTTCTTGCATCTTATTTTTGTTTTTCTTGTCACAATTTAGTGCAATTTTTGTTATTTTTAGCATTTTTACAGTTTTTGTACTTTGAAAACAGAATTGTTACAACTTTTTTTGTATTTTAACAAAACTAATTAACATACAATGTTCTTTATATGTCTTATGTACTGGATAGACTAATCTAAGTGTGTACTTACTATATAATAACATTTGAGATATGCGTTGTTTACATTTTGTAAGGAACTGACCTTGACCACATTGAAAGTGCTAAGTTTTGTTTGAATTGATATAACTTTGTCTTATATAAAGTTATAACGTTTGTTTACTGTTGAGAAGCATTAAGCTACATTCATATTAGAAAATACTAGCTTATTAACATAATTATTAACTAGTTTATTGATTTTACTTTTCACAAATAGATATAACCTTAGCCGTTGTTAATAATATTGAAAATTGAGATAAATTGTGAATCTTTTTTGCATCTTACATACTTCACAATTTGAATGTTTCTTTGTACATTCAAATTTCTTTAAATACTTTTGAACATTATTAAATATTAACATAAACTTTAAAACATAATAACTTAAACCGGTTTTAACAAAAAATCTTATAAACTTTGATGAGTTTTAACTATTCTTTGAATTTTTAGTTGGTTGTTTGTCTTTGTTTCTTTAATATTTTTGATTATTCATCATGACTGACAAACAGGTTCAATTTCCACCCTTGTTGGAAGAGAATTTACCTGGTACTTCTAGGGATGTTATTTCTAATCCGGTGTTGGATAATTTAGTTATGCAGAATGCAACAGAGGTTGACCCTTTCTTACCTAACTTGGGTCATAGTAGCTTGCATAATTTTACACCTTTACCTTCGTTTAACTCGATGAATGTTCAACTCAATGAACAATTGAAAAAGCATTTGCCTTCAACAAATAAACTTCCTGATTTGAAGCGTAGTAAGATATCTTTTGATGGGAAAACTTGTGTTAGAGACTTTATCACTTCGGTTGAGGAATATTTTTTGTATAAAAACTTTGATGAAAACTTTTTAGTCGGTTCTTTTTCTGATCTGCTCACTGGAACAGCAACGAAATGGTTCCGTAGTATTCGAATTAGGGTTTCTTCGTGGACAACACTTAAAACTGAATTGTTGAACAGATTCGACAAACCTGAATTTGATTATCATTTGGAGTATGAAATGAGAACTCGCAAACAACGGAGTAATGAGTCACTTCCTGATTTCATTACTGAGATTTTAGATATGTCTAGCAGATTAGCTAATCCAATTTTTGAGAATGTTTTGATAACTATAATTAAACACAACATGTTACCTATTTACACACCGTTTTTATTTGGAAAATCAATAGACACTATTGAACAGTTTATCCGAATTAGTAAGGAATTAGAGATTTTAGTTAACCGAAAACCTGTAAAGGAAATTAAACAAAACTTTCATGCGGTTGAAACCAAACTTTCTTGTTTGAAGTGTAAGTCGACTGACCACACTTATAAAGAGTGTACAGAGATTCTTGGACCTGTGTGCTTTAAATGTCATAAACGAGGCGTTTTGACAAAGAACTGTGATACTTGTCATTCTGACAATATTAAAAATAATAATAATTCAAAAAACTTGTAAGGCATCGGGCCCAAGTTTTTAAAAAAACTTCAGGTGCTCCGATATCTAATTATAAACCTGATGATGATACGTGTAAGAGAGAATTTTCAGAATGGCTTGACTATTTAAAAACATTTTTTTCTGTTCATAAAGCAGCTCCTATACTTTTTACTAAACAAAATGATACTAGACCATTTTTAAAATTTACCATTTATAATGAAACTTTTTCTGGATTGCTAGATAGTGGTTCAAATAGCTGTGTTTTAGGTAATAACCAACACTTGCATTTTTCTAAACTAGGATTTCAAATTAAACCTATTGATGCCTCCGCTTGTACTGCTGACGGTTCATCAAGAAAAGTTATCGGTTCTATGCGATTACCGGTTACCGTTGACAATGTTTGTAAACTTGTAGAATTTTTAATAATACCCTCTTTTGATCCACCTATTATATTGGGATTTGATTTTTGGTTGAAATTTAACTTAGCTAAAGACTTGTGGAAAAATATTGAATATGTTCACAATAATAAAATTCAAGTGAACGCTGTTACTTCTACAGTTCATTTAACTCCTTCTGAGAAACAACAATTAGATGAAACCATTGCTTTGTTTGAAGATATTTCTTATGAGAAAAAAGGTTTAGGCCTTACCACCCTTGTGGAACATAAAATTAACGTTACTGGCGACCCTTTTAAAAGTAGATATTGGCCGTTGAGTCCTGCTAAACAAAAAGAACTTTATGATGAAGTGGAAGTTTTATTAAAGGAAGGAATTATAGAACCTTCAAAATCTCCTTGGTGTTCCCCTGTATTAGCCGTCGATAAAAAAGATGGTGGAACCAGATTATGTTTAGATTCGAGACGATTAAATTCAATAACTGTTAAAGATTCTTATCCTTTGCCGTACCCTTCTAGGATATTAGACAGCCTTCGTGGGGCTAAATTCATATCTACCATAGATCTTTCTAAAGCATTTCTGCAAATTAAACTTGAAGAGTCCTCTCGTGAAAAGACTGCTTTTGTAGTTCCTGGAAAAAACTTGTACCATTTTGTTCGGATGCCTTTTGGAATCACCAACGCACCGGCAGAGTTACAACGCTTGGTTGATAAACTCTTTGGACCTGAATTTGACAATGTCCTGTTTAAATATTTAGATGATTTGATTTTAGTAAATGATAATTTTCAAAATCATATAGAGTACCTTAAAAAAGTCCATGAAATACTTAAAAACTCAGGCTTAACAGTAAATCTTAAAAAATGTGAATTTTGCAAAGAAAGACTCCGTTATCTTGGTTATATTGTAGACAGTCAAGGCCTACATACTGATCCGTCTAAATTAGAAATTATAGAAAACTTTCCACGACCAGAGTCCGTAAAACAACTTAGAAGCTTTTTAGGATTATGTTCATATTATCGACGTTTCATTTGTAAATTCGCTGATATTGCCTCCCCTTTAACTAAATTAACTTCCGGAAGTAAAAAGATAAAACATACTTTTGTTTGGAATGAAGAAGCTGAAGAAGCCTTCATTAATTTAAAAAATGCCTTAATAACTACCCCTGTTTTACAGTGTCCTGATTTTGAAAAACCTTTCTTTTTACATTGCGATGCTAGTTCTGTAGGAATTGGTAGTGTTCTGAGTCAAGAAGACGAAAATAATGAACAACATCCAATTGCTTATTATTCAAGATCTTTAAATAAATGTGAAAGAAATTATAGTACCACTGAACGTGAACTTTTGGCAGTTTTAGATTCAATTGAACATTTTAGACCTTATGTCGAAGGAATGAAATTCACAGTCGTGACAGATCATGCTAGTCTTAAGTGGCTTTTAAAACTTAATAACCCTAGTGGACGCTTAGCTCGATGGGCTGCACGTATTTCTCAATTTACTTTTGATATTGTTCATAAAAAAGGATCTTTACATCAAGTTCCTGACGCTTTATCTAGAATCAATATAACTTCAATATTAGTTTCCGCTATAAATATTGTCTCACCAGATGAAGATATAGAAGACCTTTGGTATAGAAAAGTCTTTATAAATTGTCAAAAATACCCTTCTAGAATGAAAAACCTTCGAGTAGAAGATAATACTTTATATCGTTACTGTAAAAATAAATTTGACCCTAATAGTCGTTTAAATTGGAAAATTGTTATACCTAAAGAACATGTTTTAGATACTATTCGTTCTAATCATGATGATATTAATTCTGGACACTTTGGAATACATAAAACTCTTAATAAAATAAAACAACATTATTATTGGAAAGGAATGTTCGGAGACGTTCAAAGATATATTTCTTCTTGCGACATTTGTAAAGCTTATAAACATTCAATTTCTGCTCCTGCTGGTAAGATGGTTAACCCTAAGAAAGTTGATCAACCTATGGTAATGTTATCCGTTGATATTATTGGGATTTTACCTAAATCTTATTCTGGACATAGATTCATTCTTTCAATTGTAGATGTTTTTACTAAATATTGTTGGATATTTCCTATGATAAATGCTACTTCTAAAGTAATTTGTAAAATCTTTGAAAAAGAAATATTTCTTAAATTTGGTGTACCTAAAATGTTAGTGGCCGACAACGGACCCCAATTTATATCTAAACATTTTGTAGATTTCTTAAAAAATTTCAACATAACTAAAATATTTTATAATGCACTATACACTCCACAGAATAATCCAGTAGAAAGATATAATAAGACAATAGAAACATGTATTTCTTGTTTTGTTAAAAATGATCATCGAACTTGGTCAAGGTTTTTGCCTCATGTCCAATTAGCTTTAAATAGTAGTGTAAATCTTGCTACAGAGTACACTCCTAACTTTTTGATGTTCGGTAGAGAACTTATTTTTGATGCATCTTTACACCGTTTTAGTAACTCTTTTGATAACTTAGATCAACTTGAGCTTGGTACTAGAGATACTTATGCTCACTCTTTAAATTCACTTAGTGAAGTTTTTGTTAAAGTTCAAGCTTATCTTTTGAAAGCTTATAAGCGTAATGCTCTTTATTATAATAGGGGAAGAAAAGTCATTTCTTTTGATGTCGGTGATGTAGTTTGGCGTAGAAGTTTTGTACAGTCAAATGCACCTGCATATTTTTCGGCTAAATTAGCACCTAAGTTTATTAAATGTGAAATTGTAGAGAGAATTTCTCCTAACGTTTATGTACTAAAGGAATTTAATAAAACAAGTACTGGACGTTATCATGTTAAAGATATAATTAAATATTAAAATTTTCATTTTTGGATTTAACTTTTATTTAAATTTGTTTTGATATTTTTTGGGAAGCGCGTTGAATGTGGAAGAATGAGGTTTGATGTATGGAAGAGGACGCGCAGGATGAAAGATGATTATCTGAAAGGAAACCAACACTTTATTGAAATACAACTTTAAATATACTAAACCTAACTTAGGTCTATTTTTGATACCTTCATCTTATTTTTGGAACTTTTATCCTACTTTTGAACTTTTACCCAACTTTAAAAACTACATCTAACGATTATATTTTCTTTTAGAAATTTTCTTGGCATCAAAAGATCTTATGTATATTTTTGTATATTTTATTATTTTGGTTACTTTGAAAAGCTTTTCACTTTTCAAGTACTCAACTTTCTTTTAGATACTTTGAGAAGTTTTCCACTTTTCTAGTATAAATATTGTTTTAGATTGCTATGAAAAGCTTTCCACTTTTCAAATAGCCTGCACATAGTGTAAATACATTTTTAATATAAATGTGTTTCAGTCTTTGTGAAGCATGTTATATATTATTTAGATTATTTAGTTTGTGTTTGTTGTAGACCTAAGACCTGGATTTGACACTTAGCGCTCTATATAATTTTTACCCGGATTTGCCTCTCGTATTTGACTCTTTTGAGCTTTTGTCTCAGTTAACCTTTTTGGGTAAGTTTTTTACTCTTCATTTTTTTCCTCGCTTTGACATTTTTGGTTCAAGCGTTGGAAACTTTAGATATTGTGAACGGAAAGTCGGTGGTGTTGAGCCGGTCACAATACAACTTTGTTGTTTTCCCAACAAACTTTTGTTAACTTGTTATTGTGCACGGAATGTCGGTGGTGTTGAGCCGGTCACAATATACAATTTTTGGTCTTTTTGACAAACCCTTTTATTAATTTGTTAGTGTTCGGAAAGTCGGTAGAGTTGAGCCGGTCACTACTTATTATTTTTGGTTCTCTATTTTTATGAGAATAATTTGAACTTTTGTTGTTCAACTTTTTCATTGAAAACTTGTTCACTGAATCGTTTGCAGTGAATAATTATCTAAAGTCGGCAGCTAATGCTTAACCGTACTACAATATGGATAACCTTTGTTATTACCTTTTAATTTAGTTAGAATCGTTCTGAGATTATAAAAGATAGAGGCGATGGTGCTTATCTACACTTTTGTTAAATATTTCAGAAATATTTATTTGGTTTGTAATACAGATAGGTAGATGGAGGCTATGGTGCTTATCCACTCTTGAGTATAATTAATTTGTGATGGATTTCAGGATTGAGTCATATTGATGGATTAGTTTTGGTAAACCTTTACATTGTTTTTCACTTGGTTAGAAAGTTTTTATAACTTGTTTTTCTAGAGCAACTTAGTCAGTGGCTAGAAGCTTAACTGATTTAACGTTATGCTTTATTAGTGTCTTCTTTTAGTTTGAATAAATTTCATATTTTGGTGGTGGAATATTTTCTGTTTATTAATTTTTTTGAATAAGTTTTTATTAGGAATTTTTTGGGAGTTCTTCTCAAAAATAAAAGAAGTTTCATTCTTTTATTTTTTTTTGGGAAGGTATGTACTGTAACGAGGTATTTCGACTCGTTACATATTTTTCGTTTGGAAGCACATTTCAGCTTCTAAGACTGACAAAATTACCTTTTGGTTTTAAATAATTTAGAACATTTTCGTATTTAGCCATTTTTAGTCGATTTTAAATAATCGAGTTATTACTTGGTCTGTGGATCATTCCATATCCTATAGACAATCTTTCAAAAAAAAATGACTTTGACATCTGTCAATTCTCGATCGGAGACGTCACTTTTTCTTGTCCCTGGGGCCTACGAAGAGCTAAACTTTTTGTATTTTTTCTTAATCAGATTTTACAAGATTAATCCATCTTGTTAATTAAATTTGCGATGATACTCGGCGTGCTTATGGCGTAGTGCCATATGATAACGTCGTGATTTTGCGGTGAGTCAATTTTTGATAACCTAAAATGTTTCGCGTCATCCTTCATGGCGACAAATATATTTACAATCGGATTTTTGGTTACAGCCTTTGGCGCTGTTTGTTTGGACGACTGTCGTCTACTGTTTGTGCGACGATGGGTGTCGTCAACTGTTTGTTCGACGCTGGAAGACGTCGTTAGTTTGAGGTGTTTGTGCGACGCACACCGTTTGGATGTCGTCGTAGTTTTGAGCTGTTGGTGCGACGATGAATGACGTCTGTTTAGAGTGGAGTGCTCAGACGCCCCCGGACGCTGCAGCTAAGCCAATTTCATTATAACTCTTTTTATTACCCTTAAAACTTTAATTTCATATTAGCAAGATGCAAGAAAGACAATAACCAAATTTCAGTAGTAAAATGTAAAATAAATTAACCTAAAAAGTAACGAAAACCGAATGGTATTTATAGTCAAATGTTTAGACATAGTATTCCGGCTTTAACTAAATAATGTGTATCTCATTCTGGAGGTAAGGGACGTTTTGAAGTATTAAAATTTGTCATACAATCCCAAACCGTGTTATCATTTGCCTGTCCCCCGGTCCGAGATTAAAAGTCTCAATGACACCGCTGATTTATCCTGGTACGTTTTAGATCTTGGTAGAACAAGGGCGCTCGATATTCATAAATACTGTCTACCTAACATTAATTTTTAGCTTTTTATACTCTATAACCTTCATGTTACAACCAGTAACATATATATTTTTATAACACAAATTTTTTTATTACACCTTGTGTCCCGGCACTTCCGACTGTAACTCATACCTCACTACCTATCAGTGGCTAGTAGTTTCCACTATTTGATTTGGACAGGCGTAAATATACGGTTACTGGCTAAGTATGCGAGGTATCTAGTGAGTTATAGGTATGTCTGAGCTGTGTTCTGCACTTTGTATTACATCACGGAGTTAAAGTCTACTCTATGTACTTTTGGGGTAAGTAAGAGCTCAGAAGTTAGATCTAGGTGTAATCTACGGGCGATGCTTATTATATTACCATTGGTAGGCTCCAACTGTGGCTCAAATTACTAATTGACAAAAAGAAGCAGCTTTCGTTACATACGAGCTCCACCTTTGACCACATCGTCATAATCACTTACTATCAAGAGCAATAGTGGTAAAATACCCGTCTATTTCAAATATATAAAAACACGCTCATAATATTGAATGAAATATCAAACCCAAAGACATCTAAGCATTTAACCTGTCGTAGCCCAATTTACATACCTAATCAGGTAGATTACAACTTTCAAACTGTCCTCCAGTTCCGTTTAATTAATTCCAAATGTTAACGGCGACGTGCTCATACAACTAACTACATTTAAACCACAAAGTTTACATTCAAGACAGAGAGGTAATACGAGAAGAACATAAAGAATAAACATTGTAACAATGCACCGGCATCCGTGAAAATTGCTTAATGGCTCACTAGAGTCGTAAAACTATATTTCGTACAGAAGGGTAACAGGACACGGGCCCTCGTTAAAAGTCCAACCGTTCGGTAAATCTTACGGGTTTACGATTCAACAAAAATTGGGGCAGTGGTCGCCATCGGTTCGTCTTCGGCCATTGTCGGTAAAGTATTCGCGTCTTAGAACTTTAGTGGTAGTAAATTTATGTTATTACCATGTCCGGGGGTGTTTTTACTGAGTGCCGGTTTGTTCCTGCATGTCATTTGAGCGAAGTGCCGATTGTCACGCCTTGGTGTTGTAATGGCGTGCAGGCTTTTGGTTTACATGGCACTTTTGAAACGAAATAAAAGGAATTATTCCTTTCATTTTGATTGAGACCATGATTTGTACAATAATGCGTTGCGTTTAATTAATTCAAGCTTTTATTGATTGATAATAAGAAGTTTTATTCATTACGCAATTTCACTACATTAAATGTATGATGGTGTTAAAAGCATATCCACAGGTGGTAGGAGATTACATCGATGTTCCGCCTGATTTGCTACCAAAAAGTAGCTTACCACCATGAAGAACAAAATCTGCCGCCATAACCTTACGGTGTTCCGGCAGCACACATCTCATGAGAATCAGAGTCAGTATTCTAGGCCTAGTGGTCGTGGTGGCCTCGATCTTCAACCACATCATCACTTACCACCAGGGAAGATAGTGGTCAAACTCTAGCCTATAAGATACATAAGAAATAACTTTTTGTATATTAAAATCTGAACCAAAAAAGAAAACAAAAAAGACTTTTATTTTTGCTCTACTTGTTTTATGTACTAATACTTATATATTAAAATGTAAATGCTCATTACTACCATTTTTGAATCAGCTTCGCAAGCTTTACCTGTGTGAAAGACGTAGCTGCTACGGCGTAGCAAAAGAAAAACGAAATCGCCTTTCAATTACGTGCTTCGCATTAGACGTAGAGAGACAAATAGAGATTAATGTTTCAGTAAAGCTGAAATGAAACGGCGACTAATGAATCCCGAACGAGCGTCATATACCACGCACCTAGTAGGTGTATCTAGTTATCTATCTATTATGTTGTCGCTAGTGCTACACGAAAGGGGAAGTTTGTTTTGGTGTAATCCGAGAAATGTATTTTTAATTTTTACGGCATTTTATGTCAAGATACATAGATTTTATAACGTTATAAATGAAAACAGTATTAGGTACCAAAAGAGAAAGGATAAAGTAAGCGATCTTGTGGCTAAGACTGATCTCACCTAAACCTTTAGTTATGGATTATAAATCATAGTTGGAACAAGTGACAGCAGTATTTTATGTAAGAATATATGATGAATGTACAAACACTATTTGTAATAGTTAACATAAAGCACGCTTAAACTTATATTTATATATTTGCAGAGTATATTGTCTCTAGCTCAATTAGCAGAATATCGAAAATGGTAGTATGAGGATATGAATGTCCTTATGCAATAAACAATTTGAAGTTATTTTGAATTTGGAAGAGAATCTGGAATAAAAGCTTGTTAACGTGCTTCTGTGAGCAAGCTGGACTATTATTTTGTATACTCTCTTGTATAAGGTATGTTTTCGTATATTTTTTTAACCCCAGGTGCAAAAAGAAGGTATGTTATAAGTTTGTATCTGTGTATGCAAATTACTTTTTGCAACCGATTTTGATTTAGCTTGTTCTTGTCGTGTTGTCTTCATCAAAATTGTTCGTGGCTTTGATTAATGAAAATCCCTTCAGCCGATTAAGGACTATGCGCTTTTTTTATTATTATTTTATTATTTTATTATGCGTAGATGATTTCAAGAGAGAACATTTTATAGCTCTGATCAATTCAAAATTCGGTATCCTCTATTACTTCAACTATATTGAAAGAACTTCGTAGCATTGACCTGATGCTGGGATATCTTCTGGGATCTTCATAATAGTCAACTCCTCACCAACATACAGCACAGATGGCGACCTTGGGATCAACTGGAATGGCCACAATGAACAAAATATATACATAGATCAGTCGGAGGTGATTTAACATTTTTAATGTAAGTATTATTTTGTAAAACAAGGCGCTTGTAAAATATAGGACGCAAATACAACATAAAAAGTAATTTAAATCACACCCAATATTGATTTGAACAAAAAAACTAACTATGCGGTCAATAGAACAAGAAATCTTATCAAAAAGCATTCTTGAATTTTACTCGATATTCAAAAAATCTATTGCGAGGTTGTTAGAGAAATCCCACCACTGTGAAAAGCACACATACATTTTTCTATAGAAAAATTCATTGGTGCACGGCGTCAATCTAGCTGAGTAGCTCTGGCCTCAAAGCTGACCATTCTTCCACTACACCACTGGGCCCTCAAATGTTCCGGATTTAACGCGATATTTTTTCATTGGCTGTAATCAATCTCAACACCAATCTTAATATTAACTTTAACAATCTATAGAGTGAAGTTATTCAATTTTAGTTAAAATCACTTCAAAATCGAAGAGCCTACTCGAGGAGATCCGCAGTATTAAACGAGTCACTATATATGATTACGAGGTATTTAGTATTCAGACGAGGCGAACACCTGTCGCAACCGGCAATCAGCCGCTACTGACATTATTTTGTCATTACTCCTGACAATATTGCGTGATTTAAATACACGATCGGATAATGCGGGCTTGATGACTGATGAGATTTTTTATTGCCCGATTGTGTTGAAAGATTATTTCTCGGTGGTTAGTCTGTACATAGTTGCTGACTTGACGCTTTATACTAAAGATTTTGCTAGTCTGCCGCCACATATGTATCTTTAATGAATAAAAAACTGACATAAAAATGTCTTTTGTGGTATTGATCCTCGGAACAATGACTAGTATGGAAGCCGGGCTAAAATAAAAATCGAGTAAGCTATATTTTATTAATTTATGTCAATTAGCATGTCATAAGGTGTGAAAGAAACAAAACATGGCTGTTTGTTTTTATTATTTTTAAACTTGTCACAAAGCTTAAATGGGAAATGTCAAATGGTTACCTTTGGTCATCTTATAATGCTAACAAATACAAAAAATCTATCCAAGACGTCAAAATACTATATGTCAGCTATCAACTTAGTTTTGCAGTTTTATGTTTTGTCGATACGTGTCGCGGCTTTGACGAATTCACTGAGTGAAAAAAGCGGTATAATTATTAATTTCTGTCTGAGAACGTGACCAGAAAGTAAAAGTATATACTTACGTGAGGTGTACAGTGCTTTGGACAAGATGGCTTGTGTTGTTGAAGGGTGTATTACGGATTTACGCACCATTATCATACTATTTCTACATTACGATGCAACGCTTTTTTATAATTCGCACTACCCTTGGAAGAATGGTGCAAACACACTTGCGTCAAATATTTTTTATTTCACCATGGGATAGAGGAAAGACTAACACATATACTTAATTTTTTTCAAATTTATATTTCATTAAATTACGGAGCAATTTGAATTAAAAAAATTAATACGAAACTATTTTTTTAATAAATTCCCTAGTAAAATGATGTAAGATTTGTTACTCTTATCACATTTACAGAGTTTCCTTGTAGTATTAGCTTAATTAATCTTACGTTATTATTATACGTCTTCCTAAAAAACTTTTGTTGCATAAATGATCTTACATAGTTTTTCCACGTGATATTTTACAGCTTTATGTGCGTATATATAGTTACGCCTTTTTTTCACGGTACTTTTAGAAGAAAAGTATCAGTAAGCATGATTAAGCAGTTATTCTTTGCAGTATTTTCTTATCTTTTATTCGTAAATGAAATAACTGATTTCTTCCAAGGCAAGCACAGGAATCTTTTTTAGCATAACTATGATTAAGTGTGATAAAAATATAACATTTTTTGCAAGTAACATAATATACTTACTTTTTCTATGCTTGGTTAGCAGTATAAAATATATGTGATGCAAAATATTTCATTTCCCTTCCGATAACTTTGTCAATATAAGTCATTTATATGTAACGAAGATCCATAGCATAGTAAGTGTTCGGAGAATAGAACAGCGAGAGCTGTTCTATTCTCCGAACACACTCTTCCACACACGAGAGCGGGACATACTCGTACACGTGACTACGCAACGCATTGGCTTTGTGGCACGTACTATTCACGACTTGAAGACTCCTAGATTATACTTATCGGGAAACACAGACACTGGCAAAGAATTGCATTTATTGGTAGTACCAATGATAAAAGATGAAGCATAACGCTTGGTGCAAGGAGATGGACCACATAGCGGTGGCGCACATCTAGTCCGGTCTGGTCGAAGAAGAGGCAGGGTGGTATTACTTTGCGTAATCGGATGGCGTAGGTACGCTCCGAAATGCACCCGATAGGAAACATGGAACCATTTATTGTTATAATTTTGTTTTATTTTAAATCAGGCGCACCATGCTGTATGCTACAAGTTCTACCATGGGGGGTTGTTGGTTTGTTAACGATGTTTTTCCTTCACCAGAAGGCCACTGTGAAAAGCGCACATACATTTTTCCATAGAAAAATCTGCTGGTGCACGGCGCGGATCGAATTTGGTACCTCTGGCATCAAAGCCGACCGTTCTCCCGATAACGCCACCAGGCCCTTAAAACTACTGCCTCAGCTTGGCCACAAAACTAAGCTTTTTCTACGGTAATTGGACTGTTTGGACACGTTTTTTTTTCATCATATACCTCCTACTCCTGCTCCTGCTCCTACCACCTGTCATGTAAGAGCCAAAGTTGAGAGATGGCGTCAGTAAAATTCCAAGAAGCTCTCAGCTCAAGAAGGTGGTCTGCCATCTGTACGGAAACATTTCGAATAGTTTTTTAGCTTGGCAGAAAATTGAACTAGAACCTAGAACTAGTTACTTAGTAGTAGTAACTAGTAACTTAGTCGCATTGAACTTGACCAGATTGGCATCGCCCCAATCGAAGACAGCCTGTAAGGACAAGTTTATGCGCTTGACTATATAAAATTGAATTTGTGCCACACTAGACTGTGCACTGGACGTATAGCTCTCTACAACGGTGCTATCGTCTGCATTTCTAATCATACCGAGCATTAGCAAGTCGTTAATATCCAGCAGGATAAGAGTGGCAGAAAGCAATGATCCCTGAAAGACACCAATTGGTCAGAAGAGCAGCCATCAATGATTACTCTGAACGACAGGTCACTCAAAAGAAAATACAAAACTCAAACACACAAAAAAGTGGCAGTCCGTAGGATGGATGGATGGACTTGCTTATAGGATCTCCCCACTTTCGTTGAAACCCAAATTTTCGGTCACTGACAAAGTTCTATGTATGCAAGGAGCCAGTAGTTCACTAAAGGTTTTTTATTGCCTTGCAGAGTATTAACGTGTCTAAAAATTGGCAGGGTCAGCAAGACTGCCTTTTTGGGCACAGGTTGCACTTTGGCAAGCTTCCAAGTTTTTGACACTAGTCATAGAAAGGCGAAAAAAACATATTAATACAAAAGCGAGATCAGGCATACAGGTCCTCAGGATTTTGGATGGAATACCATCCGGGCTACTGGCTTTGTTCACGTCTACAATTATTTGCAGTGGTTTTTCAACCTTAGCCTGACGGATAGGTATATCAGACATTTGTTTCACGCGTCCAAGGAGACAAGGAAGTGTGTCACGGGCAGTGTCAAGAAGTAAAGACTCCGTGAACAGAGAAGCAATCAAATTCGCTTTCTCTTTGGTGGTATGAGCCAGCACCCCATCGAGTGTCAGCAGTGGAAGAAGTGAGGGCCGACTAAAGATTGAGTCAACTTATAAATCAAAGCTATGTGGTCAAATCGAGCCATCAGTAAAGCATTCTTGCAGAATTAGGTAGCAGCATTGTTAAAGGTTTTATTCCTTGCTGACACATTTTCGGCTTTGCGGTTTGGAGCGTCAATCCAGTCCAAGTTAACTGCATGCTGCGGCGCTGCAGTACGGCCACACTTAACCCCGAACCAAGGCTTAGCTTTGCTTTATATCACAAATGAAAATGAAATATAGTTTTCTATTCCCTGAAGCAGCAAATTTGTCACAGGGTCCACACAAACCATAATGTCATCGAAAGAAAAGCATACGAGCCGCTTAAGGTTAAATGCAAGGAACGACAGCTACTCATCCCAATCTGCTGCCTGTTATTGCCTCACGTCGAGTACCGCTTAAGCTAAGGTTGGGCGGAGAGTAGACTTCATCCGATAGTGGTAGGAACAATCTAGCGGTGACGATACTGAAACTGAGTAGCGGTTTGGATCAGTTGCCAGCAGAAGGTCCAAGCAATTGGTTATGGCCGTCTCCCGATCCCCATTGTGCGGCGAAAAGACATAGGCGTAGAGAAGTTTTTCTAAGTCTGTAATCTAAGTGTCTATCAGTATTTGAAGCACAGATTGCGAGAGTTTTTATGGTTTTGGAGACGTTGACAGCAGATACCCATCATGTACACGCAAACGTTAATTTGCA
Organism: Cabera pusaria; assembly: GCA_954871355.1. Lineage (NCBI taxonomy): Eukaryota > Metazoa > Arthropoda > Insecta > Lepidoptera > Geometridae > Cabera > Cabera pusaria. The sequence goes on along the minus strand of OX940904.1, from coordinate 13,798,100 downwards.
AACTGTTTGGTGTGTTTGTCATAAACGTATTATGCATAAGAAATAACGAATTTGAATGAAATTGGAATAGAGATAGCCACCCTGGCTAACTATTTAATTAACACAAACTGCACACAGACTTTTTTTTATATCCACACAAGTGGAAGCATATAGGGTATCTTCAGTTATGTTATTTAATATACACAGGTTTTTTTTTACGTATGTGGGCTACTTAGTTAGCAAATAGTTACATATTATAAAATATTTATTTAATATATATTATAAAACATCATATTTACATATTACAATATCATACATTCAGTCACATACATAATTATTACACATTCAAATCAACACAAATATTAATTCTTTAAACACACAAGCATAGTCGGGCGATACCCGTAGTATGCAGCGGGCCTAGTAAACTCTTATCGCTAGAACAAAAGATCGGTGCGGTGACGCACGCGCCGCTACCTGCTAACCTGCCCCGGCAGTCTAACCGATGAGCTCCACGCGATACAGTGTATTCGTTCCCGGCCGCGCTTACCTACTTTATGTTTATTTTAATGAACTTTTATAATTATATTTTGACAATATATTTATCCTACTTCTAACCACGTTTGCAATCATTCCGACGCCTTCACCTGTCGACCTACCAGAACCATCAGTTAGCTTCAGTGGTGACCTATATTTTTACGGAGTGAAGTGAACATGTCGAGCGATAAATCAGCCGACCCAAACGTAACTGTTCGTGTACGACAAGACTCTCAGAAGTCGGAACGTGGTGTTGAAGTCAATACAGCATCGCTATCTCCAACAGCGATGCCGAACTTGCGCATACCTCCATTTTGGCCGGAGAAACCTGCGATATGGTTCGCGCAGGTGGAAGGTCAGTTCGCAGTATGGAACGTAGCTGATGATGCGACTAAATTTTATTGCATCTTATCATCGTTGCATCGTCAATATGCCGCCGAAGTAGAAGACATTTTAACCGGACCGCCGAGTTACATGAAATTAAAGACCGAGCTAATAAAACGTCTGTCGGTATCTCGTGAAAACAAAGTGAAACAATTGTTGATGCATGAACAACTCGGTACCTGGAAACCTTCACAGTTCCTTCGTCATCTACGAGATCTAGCAGGACCAGATATACCGGAAGATTTCTTGAGGACGATCTGGAGCAGCCGACTACCGTCCGGGATGCAGCCTATCATCGCGTCGCAGCCTACCCTGTCCATAGATGCCTTGGCGGACCTTGCCGATCGCGTTAATGACATAGTTACGCCGACTCAAGCAGTCGCGGCAGTGTCATCACCGTCATCATCGTCTTCACCGATTGACGTACTTACGCGACAGGTCGCTGAGCTCACCAAACAGGTCAGCATGCTCGCGAAGAAGTGCGATCGTCAACCAAGACAACAAGAACGAGGACACGGACAACGCAGCCGCTCGTCATCACGCCGATCGCAGTCGAGCTATCGACGTTTTCCGCTGTGTTGGTATCACCATAAACACGGCCACAAGGCAAACAAGTGCGTCAAGCCGTGTGACTTCAAGACAACGGGAAACTATCCGGGCAGTCAGTAACGGCGACCGAGGACTGCCACAGCTCGACGGGTCGCCTATTCATCACGGACCGCGAATCGAAGACTCAATTTTTAATAGACACTGGCAGTGACATTTGTGTGTTTCCGATAACCGCGCTTCGCGAGCGTCGTTCTAAAACATCATATCAACTAAGCGCTGCCAATGGTTCAGTTATCGATACATACGGATATATTCAGTTAAACTTGAATCTCGGCTTACGCCGCAATTATCCGTGGCGCTTTGTGGTTGCTGACGTCACCAAAGCGATTATTGGTGTAGATTTTCTGTCACACTATAATCTAATTGTTGACGTCAACAAACAAAAGCTTATAGATAACTTAACCAATGCCAGCACTGTTGCCTCTGTAGTTCAAGTTCATAACTCGATCGTGTCAAGTGTTAAAATCTTGCCCGGTGGTAGCAGTAGTTATCACTTAATACTAGCCGAATTTCCGGAGATTACGCGTCCCGCTGGTACTCCGGGTATTGTCAAACATAACACTGTACACCACATTAGAACGACACCGGGTCCACCTGTTTCGTGTGCACCGCGGCGCTTAGCGCCCGATAAACTTAAAATTGCCAAACAAGAATTCGAATCTATGTTAGCTTGTGGTACTGCGCGTCCGTCCAGTAGTCAGTGGGCATCACCGCTTCATCTTGTGTCTAAAAAAGACAACGGATGGCGTGCATGTGGCGATTATAGGTCTCTAAACGCTCGAACCATTCCGGACATGTACCCGATTCGACATATACAAGACTTTTCGCATTGTCTGTCTGAATGTAAATTTTTTACAGTTATCGATTTAGTCAAAGCCTATAATCAGGTGCCTGTATTTCAGGACGACATCCCTAAAACGGCTATAACCACACCGTTCGGATTATGGGAATTTCCGTACATGACGTTCGGTCTACGAAATGCTGGACAGACATTTCAAAGATTTGTCGATGAAATGACGCGCGGACTCGATTTCATTTATCCATATATGGATGACTTCCTGATTTTCAGCAGAACTGAAAGATTGCACGAAGATCATTTGCGACAACTTTTCACCCGTATGAAAAACTACGGCGTTCTCATAAACACCAGCAAATGTATCTTTGGTGCATCAGAGGTGACATTTCTAGGCTACCATATCTCCGAGAAAGGCACTAAACCTCTGGACAGCAAAGTCAAAGCTATATCTGACTTTCCTGTACCTAAAACTGTCAGAGAGCTCAGGCGATTTTTGGGCATGATTAATTTTTACAGGCGTTTTCTGCCCAATGCTGCCCAAATTCAAGCTCCATTGAATGCTTTGTTGACCGGATCGGTTAAAGCCTCTCACCCCGTTCACATAAGTGGAAATGCTTTGCAAGCCTTTGAGGACTGCAAATTCGACCGCCTCAAGCCAGCCTATATACTGTCCGGTGACGTAAGCCCTCCACATCGCGCAAACATTGACCCTGATCCACCCCAGCCTCAGACCCTGGATTCGCCAGATGAGCGTACGACACGTTCTGGAAGACGAGTACGTTTTCCAGACTACTATCGCCCGTAGCACGGTCTCTGGAAGGGAGTGATGTGGGCTACTTAGTTAGCAAATAGTTACATATTATAAAATATTTATTTAATATATATTATAAAACATCATATTTACATATTACAATATCATACATTCAGTCACATACATAATTATTACACATTCAAATCAACACAAATATTAATTCTTTAAACTCACAAGCATAGTCGGGCGATACCCGTAGTACGCAGCGGGCCTAGTAAACTCTTATCGCTAGAACAAAAGATCGGTGCGGTGACGCACGCGCCGCTACCTGCTAACCTGCCCCGGCAGTCTAACCGATGAGCTCCACGCGATACAGTGTATTCGTTCCCGGCCGCGCTTACCTACTTTATGTTTATTTTAATGAACTTTTATAATTATATTTTGACAATATATTTATCCTACTTCTAACCACGTTTGCAATCATTCCGACGCCTTCACCTGTCGACCTACCAGAACCATCAGTTAGCTTCACGTATTTACCACATACGTCTTTCAAAGTGAAGTTTTAATCACAGAATAAGTAAGTAATAAGTGATACAACTTTTTTTGTTATTTTTATCCCACTTAATAACAGCACTTCACAAGTTACTATAATTTTTCTTAATATTATCTCATGGAAGAAAACAATATAATTGTTTACGTACAAATGTTCTTTAAAAGCGGGCTGGAATAAAGGCGTAACTCGAAATAAAACTACGAAGTTCGCCTAATATCCATAGCAACAAAGCGGTAACTTTAGATGTTTCTCAATTTCATATTATTATTCCATATATTAATGGAGTAAGCACCTAATTTTAGATTTTTGCAAAATCCAGAGTTGATTTAAAAAAATGAAGTATATAGGTGTCTGTATGAAAATGTTTGCTACCATGTTGCTGAAGACACTAATCGTCTAGGACTTCTCAGTTCTTCACACATCAGTTTTTTGACGCTCCTGAACAGTTAGTGTTTTCATCTTACGCCATTTTTCCATGGGTAGTGCGAATTATACTGAGTGAAGAAGCGAAGATTTTAAAGGAAAATTTTATGAACTAAATTTTCGCTAAATAACTAGGTTTTTTATAATTTAAAAACCTAATCGGAACTAACTTTTTTCATTAAGATTGATTAATTGATATCATAGCCATTGTATAATTTTTCGTGTGTTCCCAAAATCCTACTATTTTTTGCAAAAAACGTTTTATCAATAATACCTACGACATACACAACTCATTTAGGTTCAAAGAAATTTTATTTACTCATAAAGAATTGAACAATTCGCTTATAATGAGCTTACATACTTATTTATAACTAATTTCTATAACTAGCTATATTTAATATTGAAAGTTCCGGAGTTAGATTTTGATGTTTGTATATATCCATTGTTTTAATTTAGTTTTAAATATCATAATACTTTCATTTTCTTTAAGGTCCTTAGGTAGTTTATTATAAAGTTGTGCACCCTCAAACGTAATATTTTTTCTGCCGTATTGCGTCCTTGCAGACCGTAAAGTTATTTTGTTGGTATTTCTAAGGCTGTGTTTAAATGTTCTTTTAGTAAATGTGATTTGTGTGTGTATTTTATTTATTAATATTTTTTTTATTAAAAGACAAGTTGTATATATATATAGTTGTTCTAAATTGAATAGTTTGGTTTCATTATAGATAGTAGAGGTGTTCGTCAAATATTCGTATTTAAAAAGTGTTTTTATGGATTTGTTTTGAGCGATCTGGAGACTTTTAAGGTTGGTGTTTGCCGCACTTCCCCACACCTCAATCAGATACTCCAAATGTGACTTGACAAGCGAGTTATATATTGTCATTCGGACTTTCCGCGGTATACATCCGACTGCACGTCGCACGGCTCCTGTCACAGATGTGACCTTCGACCTCACGTGATCTATATGAGCTCGCCAGTTAAGTTTATCGTCCAGTTTCAGACCGAGATATTTTTCTTGATGTGATCGATGGATTATAGTACCATTAATAGTAAGTGGTGTATAAGGCGGCATTTTTTTATTTTTAGCTTTAAATATCATGTAAGATGTTTTTGTGGTATTTATAGTGAGTAAGTTGCTTTGACACCAGATGTTAAATTTATGAAGATCGCACTGCGCTTGGCTAATAATATCAGGTAGGTTACGTCCGAAGTAGAAGAGGCAAGTGTCGTCGGCATAGTTATATGTCCGGTCAATCCTATCCTACTGACGTTATTGACATACGTTAAAAACATTAAAGGTCCTATAACCGATCCTTGGGGTATCCCACAAACGATTTTTTGGCGGTCACTTTCGTGGTTTCCTATCTTTACCACTTGATATCTATTAGATAGGTAGGAAATGAAAATCTGGAGGGCTGTGCCCGTTATACCTAGGTCCTCGAGCTTGTCAATTAGGATTTTATGACTGACTGTGTCAAAAGCTTTTTTTAAGTCGATAAATATACCTAAACAATAACATTTTTCATCAATATTATTTTTTATTTTGGTTATTAAGTCAATTGTGGCAGATAGTGTGTTTGACTTAGGCCGAAACCCATACTGGTGTTCAAATAAATAATTTAGTGTCGATAGATGATATTCAAGCCTATTATATAGGACCTTCTCGAAAATTTTCGATATAACGGGTAATACCGATATGGGTCTGTAATTTCCCGGATCAGTTTTAGAGCCTGATTTAAATATTGGGGTAACTTTAGCTATTTTTAAGCTGTCCGGGAAAATCCCCTTACTAATACATGTGTTTATACAATGGGTCAGTTCTGGAACAATAATGTCAGATACACATTTCACAGCTTTCGTAGTTATGCCGTCGAGACCAGTGCTAGTGTTTGAATCTAGATTTTTTATAATTTTGCTTACTTCATCACTCGAACAAGGACGCAACTCATTTATTTGTGTGTTTGGTTTAGTGTTCATGCTTCTGTATGTCATAGTGTAAAAAATATTATGTTGATATGTTTTTGGTATATCATTAGCTAACTGTGTACCTACAGTAGAAAAGAATAAATTAAAATGTTCACAAATTTTATTTGGATCTTCTATCGTGTTTGAGTTGTCAATTATTAGTTTTGTAGGTGCACAAATTTCTTTATTTTTATTTGTAACTAAGCTATTTATTATGTTCCACATTTTTTTAGGCTTTTTACACTGATTAAATTCTTTGATATAGTATTGCTCTTTGGTTTTTTTAATTATTAGTCCAATTTTATTTCTTTCAGTTACAAAGTCCTTCTTAAGTTTTTCATTTTTATTGTCTTTTTTACGTAGTTGCCATAGTAAGTTTCTTTTATTTATTCCATCTATTTAATGAACAGTCTTGTATTTGGATTTTTTAGTAAAATTAAATACATATTTGCTTTGATGACTGACATCGACACGATAATGTCGATGATAAGCCCATCACTAGCCAAAAATTAACTTGTGACAACCTGCATGATAACGAAACAGAACGGCATTATACGTCTCTTTCCTACGCACTATTAACATCGTAAGTAAAAAAAAGTAAACATACGTATTTCATTTCTTATTTTAGCCCGGCTTCCATGCTTTAGTCATTGTTCCGAGTATTGATCAGTTTTTGACAATTGTTTTTAATTATAATCTATCTTATACCTTTAAACGCGCAATTCTTATATAATATAATTTGGACCTCGAAAACGATATTTATGAAATTTAGTATGCAGGGGGTTCGGGGGCAATAAATCGATCTAGCTAGGTTTCATTTTAGAAAACGTCATTTTATGGGTGTTTTCAGGCAATGAAAAAAAATACTGAACAAAGCTCGGTCATCCAGGTACTTATTATAAAAAATAAACATTGTACACATAATTTGTCACTTAACATTAGGTGACAAATTAGTCCAACACTTATCTGTCACACAGAAAAATATATAATGATGTAGTAGGATCTCGAGTGATTTAATAAGAATAAATTAGTAATACTCGCTCTTTTTATTAATTCGGTCTAAAACAAACTATTAAACTATTTCTATGAACGGTATATTTCCTCCCCATGATCCTCTAAGAAGGGTCGTCTTTCCAGAATCATCACATGATTATTTTATTTATCGTTGCACATTCGAGTAGTTTCTATATTAATCATATTCAGAACATTATCTCGAGAACGATGAGTCAGCATGCACCGTGTATCACATTTCGTCAAACGAAATCGAAGCTGGTAACAGGGCCATCCATCACACGGTTCCCGTTCTTTTCAAACGGAACATCCATCAATGCAAATGTATGTTTGTTTGCTTTTGCTTTGATGGAACATAATGTTGGAAAGTCTTGCTTTTAGCATGTCTGTGTGACCGTCTGTTACTAAAAGGTATTTGCATCTGTTATGTTCTGATATACGCAAGCTGGCTGGTAGCGGTTGGAAGCAACGAGCTGAAGATTGAGCACGGTCCACCTAGTCTGAGGGCGTCCTACGCTACGTTTGCCGATTCACGGTCTCCACTCAAGAACTCGTTTATCCCAGCGATCGTTGGTTCTTCGGCTTATGTGGACGGCCCATTGCCACTTCAGCTTGCTAATTCGGTGAGCTATATCGGTGACTTTGGTTTTCTGTCGGATCACCTCGTTACGAATTCGATCCTTCAGAGAAACTCCGAGGATAGCTCTTTCCATAGCACGCTGAGCGACCTTAAATTTGTGGACCAGTCAAACCGTGAGTGGTTGGTTAATGGTTAATAATCCACATTTCTTACACATTAATAATAAAATATGATAAATATACTAAATACTATACTACAATTTATTTTCTCGCAGTCAATGGTAAAAAGAAGATTACACGACTCGTGAATAAAAAATGTAATCTCGGTCCTTGTATCCCTCGCTCCGCTCAGGATTTTAATCTAGAATCCTTCGTTGCTCGGGATCCAACTTAGTCCCTCGAATTAAATTGCCTTTTTATTCACTTGTTGTATAATCTACTATACTACAAGTTGTTGTTTGTATAATACACGATATATATTGAATAGTGTCTACATAGCGGTCTCAGATGAAAATATTTTCTTGTTTCATACTTTTTAGAGAGTGATTTTTCAGTAGTCGAGTTTTAGTTTTTGAACTTTTTTTTTTCTATCATTTGCGCCATCGGAGCTTTTAATAAATACGTAAGTTCAACCGCAGATTGATTCCAGATCAATGACACCCATTCGCGGTTGTACGAGTAGATTTTCATCCTGCACGTAATCCCTGAGTGGCACAGAATGGGCGACCACAAGTGGCATGCTTCGGCTTTAGTTCACACCACCCACCAATCGGTTCGTTGTCAGCCAATAAGTAAAAAGTGTGATAGTTGGGATTGCTGAATATGTCTTGTATTTTATTTTAGCCGTTTCTATCTCACTGTTGGCCAATTAATACACTCCCAATATCTTGTGTTAAAAAGCTGTCTTCTACTTCAAACGAGCATTTACCTGCATCGTCACATAATATAAGCGTAGTTAAGTGCTTATTGATATCTGATTTCAAGAAACGATACAGACTTTAGTCTCACTCTTTACAACATTATGTAGCTACAACAGTAAACTAACATAAGTATGACGAGTTTACACAACACTTCCTTTCACATATTGTCGAAAAGAAATGGCATTGGGATCACTTGCCGCTCATCCATCGTGGGTGCAGCTTAGCGATAAACCAATTTCCATTCAAATTCAGTCTGAATTGACGAACGCTGCTGTTGACTACTATTGAAGCTGCCGGGTCTTATTTCGAAATACAGATAGTGACTGTTTTAAATTTTTTGCATGGTAATTAAAATTTCCAGCTTTAAATTGTTTTACTGTAATTTTAACCACTTCCAAAAAAAGAGGCGGTTCTGAATTCATCTGTATGTTTTTTTACCCGACTACGGCGAAGCAAAAAGGAGGGTTATGTTTTTGACCGGTATGTGGGTATGTATGTATGTAAGTATGTATGTTTGTATGTATGTTCATCTGTTCCCTCATAACTTCTCAACTACTTATCATAATTTAACAAATGAGGTGTTGGTGGACGCGTCTTATTTGTTTGCTTGTTATAGGCTATGTGACGTCACAACAAATTGAATGTGGCGCCCTCTAGAAGGGACGAAGTCCAGATCTAAAAAAAAAATTCACCTCACCCCATTGTGTGTGGTATCGTTGAATAGGGATTTTAAAATGAAGATAGGGTTTAGTACATCATATTTTTGGGGGGCGTAGCGTTGGCGAGATATATTCCGCCGAAGTCAAGAAAACTAATTTTGACACCACGGCGTCGCAAAAAAACAGTTGGGAGGGTTATGTGTTTGTTGATTGCTGTGTATGTATGTAATATCTTGACATGTATACATGTATACATCTATCCAAAAACCCCAAATTGCTTTAAATAAAAAATAAGTTCAAAAACTAAAACCCGACTACTGAAAAATCACTCTCTAAAAAGTATGAAACAAGAAAATATTCTCACCTGAGATCGCTATTTACAAACTATTACCTACCGTAACTAAACTCTGAAAAGTAACATACGACCACGGGTATCCACTGAACACCACTATGAATATACAGGGTTACAGGAGAAGTCGTGCTAGATCCGTGAAGGGCGTGGAGTACCCGTCATTTCTGACTTATTTCTCTATGAAACACCCCACCCTAAACTTAACCCTTTTCGAGATATACGACTTTTATTTTATTTTGAAAATTGCCGATTTTTAGGCTACTACATTGATTTGTGTTTTTTTTACGTGTCTTATAATATTGTAGTTGCATTTTTACTTGTGTAATAAGATGCTTTAACGCAGATCAAAATAGTGCATAAGTTAGTTGAATAGACCGTAGTAGACAAGTGAAAGTTAAGAAATTAAAAAAAATGTTAGCAAGTTTATTTTTCTCTTAGGAATATCTAAAAAAAATATTATCGCACTTGTTCGGCAGATGTTTTTAAAAATATCTACGGTTCATCAGCTATCCAACGAGGTATAACAATCTAGGGTTTGTATTACATTTCGTGGAAAAGAGTAGTTTTATAGGCGACAGTGTAGAAGATAATTTACAATAAAAAGTAAAATAAAACAATAGGTAAAGCATGAAATGTCATCAGGATGCGACAATGTATCCGAAATAGAGGCGCCCATGTTGAACATGAACTGTAAAATAAGGAAAAGTTGTGTGAAAACATTTAACAAATGACATTTCATGCTTTACCTATTGTTTTATTTAACTTTTTATTGTATATATATATCTTCTACACTGTCGCCTATAAAACTACATTTTTCCACGAAATGTAATACAAACCCTACTATCGATGAATAAAGTGCTCTTTTTTGGGTGGCAATGGTAAAAATTATTTTATTGTATTTCATATATATTCATAGTGGTGTTCAGTGGATGCCCGTGGTCGTATGTTACTTTGCAGAGTGTATTGTTTTGTTACGGTAGGTACCGGAGTGTCTAAAGACAAAAGTATTTAACCAATGCGTCTTACCTGTGATGACATACGGAGCCGAGAAGTGGACACTCATAGTTAGACTGGTCCACCAATTTAAAGTCGCTCAGCGAGCTATGGAGAGAGCTATGCTCGGTGTTTCTCTGCGGGATCGAATTCGTAACGAGGTGATCCGACAGAGAACCAAAGTCACCGATATAGCTCACCGAATTAGCAAGCTGAAGTGGCAATGGGCCGGCCACATAAGCCTAAGAACCAACGATCGCTGGGATAAACGAGTTCTTGAGTGGAGACCGCGAATCGGCAAACGTAGCGTAGGACGCCCTCAGACTAGGTGGAGCGATGATATCCGCAAAGTGGCTGGCAAAAGCTAGATGAGAGTAGCCAAGGATCGCGCTCATTGGCGTGAAATTGGAGAGGCCTATGTCCAGCCGTGGACGAGTATAGGCTGATGATGAACCATTTAGTGCCGGTGAATATGTGCTAGGATAGAAAAACAGCACAATGTTGAAAAATATTCTTGTTTTATTCTTACCAAAAACTCACTGAAAATCTTCAGTAAAGTTCATATCTTTACTAAGGGTTATGATTTGTACTAGAATATGACTTCAATTTGGCCAGAAACGTGACTTTGACTCAACATTATGACATGAATTTATAAATCTTGAACAATTTTAATACTTGAATCTGGCTGAATACACTTATCGTGTAGAGCCATAGTGAAAACAAAAATAATTTGACCAAAACTGGCAGGTTTTTATTTTTATTTAATTATATAGCTTCTATGGTATATCTTCATTTAGCCAGCCAGTAGGCACTTTCAGCAAGATTTATTTATGTTTTGACCATAATTCGTATTTCGTGCTTGTTCCAAATTCTAAATGTTTTTATTCCCCGAGTGAGTAAAAGAGCGTTTTAATGACTGCTATTGATGAAAAAAGTGCTCTTTTTTGGGTGGCAATGGTAAAAAACATTTTATTGTATTTCATATATATTCATAGTGGTGTTCAGTGGATGCCCGTGGTCGTATGTTACTTTGCAGAGTGTATTGTTTTGTTACGGTAGGTACCGGAGTGTCTAAAGACAAAAGTATTTAACCAATGCGTCTTACCTGTGATGACATACGGAGCCGAGACGTGGACACTCATAGTTAGACTGGTCCACCAATTTAAAGTCGCTCAGCGAGCTATGGAGAGAGCTATGCTCGGTGTTTCTCTGCGGGATCGAATCCGGAACGAAGTAATTCGCCAGAGAACTAAAGTGATCGACATAGCTCAACGGATTAGCAAACTGAAGTGGCAGTGGGCTGGTCATATCTGCCGTAAGACCGATAACCGTTGGAGTAGACTGGTTCTAGAGTGGAGACCGCGAATCGGTAAACGTAGCGTAGGACGCCCTGTGACCAGGTGGAGCGACGACATTCATAAATCGGTGGGTATTCGTAGTGACTGGAAACAAGGAGCCGAAGATCGGGTTCAGTGGCGTGACTTGGGAGAGGCCTATGTCCAGCAGTGGACTGATACCGGCTGATTATGATTATGAGGATGATGATGATGATGATGATTCAATACAAGTTAGTTGTTTGTATAATACACGATACATATTGAATAGTTTGTACATAGCGGTCTCAGATGAAAATATTTTCTTGTTTCATACTTTTTAGAGAATGATTTTTCAGTAGTCGGGTTTTAGTTTTTGAACTTATTTTTTATTTAATTGGCATTTTGTATATTGATGATTTTGGATAGATGTATACATGTATACATGTCAAGATACTTACATATATACACAGCGATCAATAAACACATAACCCTCCCAACTGTTTTTTTTGCGATGCCGTGGGATAAAAAATAGTTTTCTTGACTTCGGCGGGATATATCTCGCCAACTCTACGCCCCACAAAAATATGATGTACTAAACTCTATCTCCATTTTAAATTCCCTATTCAACGATACCACACACGATGGGGTGAGGTGAATTTTGTTTTTTTAGTTTTACAGTTTTCAGTAACAGTAGTAATTCAGTAACGTCACATAACCTATAACTAGCAAACAAATAAGACGCGTCCAACGACATCTCATTTGTTAAATTATGATAAGTAGTTTAGGAGTTATGAGGGAACTGATGAACATTCATACAAACATACCCACATACCGGTAAAAAACATAACCCTCCTTTTTGCTTCGCCGTAGTCGGGTAAAAAGACGGACAAAGGATAGATAACTTGACTCCTAAGTGAGAGGTCACCGGTTCAAATCCGAGCACGTAGGTTATTAGTCAACTGATGGTATGAGCATATATATATATTTTTGACATCGATATATATTATATGAATGTTCCGTCTGACTTGCTGCCAAATGGTAGCTTTTGCCAGCATCAAGGTAAACATCTGCCGCCATAATCTTACGGTATTCCAGCAGCTCACAGCCCTTGAGAGTAAGTGTATTCTTGGCCTATCTTGTTTACCATCTCCGACCACATAATCGCTTGCCACCAGACTAGATAGTTAACCCAAGTTGTAACCTTAGTTTTATGTGGTTTTATTAAAAAAAATAAAAGATATTGGACATTTATTAGGCCAGTACGAATAAATCCAAACAGCACTTCTTAGAATTGAATTATGAAGAAAACTAAAGAAAACATTCCGTTCGTGTAATTCTTTGCCACGTGAGAATTACGTGTTACATTAAGTACAAAACAGTTTAAACTAAAATTTTGTGAAATATTTAACACCACATGAGTGTTAAAGTATAAGAAGGGCGCCCCTCACTTTATGGTGTCGAGGGTGTATCACTAGAGCTTCACATAAATCGCTGACGATGCTAAATTTATAAGAGTTAATACATTTTTATGAGAGGGGATGGTGACGATGCATAAAATGTTCCAATTCAATCACTTATAACTAAGATTAATATTTATACTGCGATTGCTTGATCATTGTTTTGATAGAAACAGATAGTATAATACTTTTGTGGCGTTTAGTATTTCACATTTGGAAAGGGTCTGTACGCTTTTCACAGTGGCCCTCCGGAGATAGAAAAACATCGTTTAGGAACCCCCAAGCTCCGCATGGTGGTAAAACACTATCTAGTGTCCGCCTGGCCAGCTCTCCACTCTCAAGTTAAGAAATTTGTCTCCAAACATCTTATCTGTTCTGGCAGCTATCCTTGAGAGCCAGTTCTCATTATAGGCCTAGCATGCTTACCATCTTCGACCGCATTAACACTTTCCAACAGGTGAGATAGTGGTCAAACGCTAGCCTATATGATATAAAAATAAACTGGCCAAGCGCAAGTCGGACTCGCACTCGTATGGTTCCGTAACACAGTTAAGTATTCTATAACTATGATTTTTCGCAACTACAAAATTAACTTTGTTTTTCATAGTGTTTGTATGAAAAACAAAGTTATCTTTACGGTTGCCATATCTCTAAATCTGCTGACTGTATCTCGTTCAAACCAATTTTCGTTGTTAGTTTTTATTGAGATCTACAACATATTTTTTTTTAGATTTTTCACTCCCATACTTTAAAAGTTAGAGGGGGGGGGGGGGGACACATTTTACCACTTTAGACGCGCCTACCTTTCAAATGATTGACTTTGAGAAAAAATGATTTTAGGAACCTCAATATCATTTTTAAAGACCTATCCATAGACACCACACACGTATAGGTTTTAAGAAAAATATTTTTTTTTTTCAGTTCCATGTATGGGATGCCCCCCTTAAACTTTTATATTTTTTATTTTTGTATAAAAATCGGAAAGCGGTTTACAGAATACAATAATACCTAGTAATAATACCTAGCAAGTTTCAATTCTGTAGTCTTAACAGTTTCGGAATAAAATGGCTGTGACATACGGACGGACAGACAGATAGACAGGCATGACGAATCTATAAGGGTTCCGTTTTTTGCCATTCGGCTACGGAACCCTAAAAACCGGCTAAGTCGAGTTGAACTCGCCCACCGAGGCTTCCGTACCAACGTTGGAAACGGAGGAAAAAAAAATAAAATAAGAAACGTTGAAAATTAAAGGGTGCATACATAGTTTACGCCAATTAAGCTAGACCTCTAAATTGTATCAGCGCTCAAATAACTCAGAGGTCTACCTTAATTAGCGTAAACTATGTATGTATGGGGAAACCCTTTAATTTTCAACTTTTCTTATTTTTTTGATGTTTTCCTTAATTTGTGCTGTAGGGGAAGTACCCTTTAGGTTTTCGACCCAAAACCTATAGAGTACTTCCGGTTGACCTAGAATTGTCATACATAGTTACATATATACTAGCTTAGTTTACGCTAATTAAGGTAGACCTCTGAGTTATATGAGCGCTGATACAATTTAGAGGTATTTATTATTATTATTATTTATTATTTTACAAGTAAAGGAAAAATTCCGAAAACTAAAAAAAGTTGTAAATTAAGGTACATTTTGATACTAGCAAGTTTACGCGAAAATCTAAATTTGCTCATATCTTTTTATTGTGTTGACTCATGACCTTGGTTTTTTTACACTCAATAGGGACTATAGACTTCAGTATCAGGTATAAATTTCAACTTGCTAGGTCTACCCGTTCCTGAGAAAATCAGTGGTGACACACGGACAGACGGACAGACAGGCGAATAGACAGACGGACAGACAGACAGACGGACAGACAGACAGACAGACGGACAAGAAAGTGATCTTATAAGGGTTCCGTTTTTTACCTTTTGAGGTACGGAACCCTATAAAGAGTATAAATAATACTGCTTTGAAATATGCACGTACGTTTTTCTTGATAGAAGGGTATAGCGAGATTTGTCACTAACTCTAGTATGTCCACGCTGGAATTCTAAATACCAGCGTTCGACAGTCCGTAGACATGGGGCTTTATCACTGAACACAGATGTTAGCTATTCAAAACACTGAAGCCGTGTCAAGCCTCTTCTAAAGTTGAAGAAAATTATTGCACGAACATTTTCCTTAGAAAGATTCATTTTCGTATGTCACCTGACAGATTCCAATCGACGCTGTGACTAAACAATAGCATTAATCCTAATACCTTTAACTGTTTTGAGATTCAACATTTAAACACATTCGAATATAGAACAGTTCCAAATTCAAAATTGCCGGGAAATATGGAAACGACAGAACTTAAAAGGCATGCCTTGTACTCAACTATACGATTCACATCAAGGTTCGCCGATTATGTTACGCGCGTTGTCACTAAACAACATTCCGCCAAGGGAACTTGGTAGGCGCCTCTTTCGTGTACTTGGTTAGATCCCTTATTAGACTTAGACTGAGGTAAAGTGGCATGCAATATTAGAGACAACTGTAAAGTAAAGGTGCAAGCCACTGAGCACTTCAAAAACACTGAAAATATGTGAAAACAAGGGAGAAGTCGAGTGCGTATAGGACACAGCTTGCATGGCACCTATATGGTGCATAGTAACTAGTAAAATAAACTGGCCAAGTGCAACTCGGACCCGCACTCGTAGGGTTCCGTAACACAGTTAAGTATTCCATAACTATGATTTTTCGCAACTACAAAATTAACTTTGTTTTTCATAGTGTTTATATCAAAAACAAAGTTATCTTTGCGGTCGCCATATCTCTAAAACTGCTGACTGTATCTCGTTCAAACCAATTTTCGTTGTTAGTTTTTATTGAGATCTACATCATATATTTTTTGTAGATTTTTCACTCCCATACTTTAAAAGTTAGAGGGGGGGGGGGGGGACACACATTTTACCACTTTAGACGCGCCTATCTTTCAAATGATTGACTTTGAGAAAAAAAATATTTTAGTAACCTCAATGTCATTTTTAAAGACCTATCCATAGACACCTCACACGTATAGCTTTGAAGAAATTTTTTTTGTTTGTTTCAGTTCCATGTATGGGATGCCCCCCCCTTAAACTTTTATATTTTTTATTTTTGTATAAAAATCGGAAAGCGGTTTACAGAATACATCTATCTACCAAGTTTCAATTCTGTAGTCCTAACAGTTTCGGAATAAAATGGCTGTGACATGCGGCCGACAGACAGACAGACAGACAGACAGACATGACGAATCTGTAAGGGTTCCGTTTTTTGCCATTCGGCTACGGAACCTTAAAAAGTACTATAACGCGCAGTTAATATCAAATAATCTTTGGAGAAACACAGTGATGTTTACGTTAGACCTTTTGATTGTTGAATGCTTTTTGTCTGGATTCTCTACATTGAGAGTGTTAGACCAAATAAATTGAAACTTCAATGTACAATCGCCGATCGAGATGCAATTGTTCTCAACTTAAGACTACCGAGGCTGGTCACCGTTGCATCATTCAGTTTTGCAAAATCGGTTTTATGCTACATTTTCGAGTATCATACTATTTTGTACAGTTAATGACTTCACAAACACCAGCGAAGTACACTATCAGCTTACTGGTGTATCCATTAAGTAAACAGGCTGCGGTGTAAACATTTTATCGCCGCTAATATTACGAGAGCTGAGAGCCGCGTGATACTAAGATATTTACGTGAAGACAAGAGTAAAGACGTGTTCAACGCTCAACTTTATTGGGATGAACCCTGTGCATTTTGTTTTGTATTCAAAACTACGTTGAAATACGTGAAGAGGCACTGAAATGCTACGATACCTAGAATAAATACGACATAATATATCGATCCACTTAAATACTTACTTATACTTACCTATATAACATAGGTATAGGCTTTTTTATATCGCACATTCTGTGACCACGAGTGTATCGACTTTGATGACTGCTGGAAATGCTGAATTATAAAGCAATCAATAAATAAAATGTGTGTACTTGATGTACTAATATTACGCAACATTACCTCAGCTAAGTTAAAATAAGTTAAATGCTAATATTTTTAGTTCAATTGTTTGATTCTCTCTTTTCCTATAACTTTAAACTCTTCTATTGAGTCATTAGATTACGTACTGGGGCCTTATTCAGTATGACCAATGAGATAACGCGTTCCTTAACGCACCACGTTACGTTATTGAAAAATTGTATTCTGTATGCCACACGATAGGTAAATTATACAAAACGCGCGCGTTACACGTCCTCATATGTCACGATATTTTGACAGCTCAAAACGCGCTCATAACCTTACCCTACCGCGTTTTAATTGGCATAGAGAATACCATAACGCGGAGACAACGTAACACGGCACGGTATGACTTTAAAATGGTCATACGGAATAAGGCCCCTGGTCTACGCCTAGTCGACTTTTTTACTATTTCGGTGAAATACTCCTGTCTCATAGAGAAAAGAAGAAGGCTATCTAATGTAATACAAATATCTTTGATACCAGTGATACCTTTCCTGACAAAGTTGAATTTATTAGTCTAGAAGTAAAGTTGGTCAGTATGTGAACGCGAGGTAAGGGGATGTTCTTCTTCGCCTCGGGAGCTCATTATAAAGTGCTATGCTTTAGTAGCTGTAGTGTACACTTGACACAAAATATTAGGTTTTATGTTATGAAACATTGCATTATATGGGCCGAAGTAAAATTTACGTGTATATCTACAATTAGAACTGTATAACTCAGATTCAGCTGTTCCGTAGATGTAAAGCATGATCGTCTTCTAAGCACACTCATACAAGAATTGCATGTTCCCAAAATAATTACAGTAAACGTATGCTCGCTGCGGGTAACAAAACGCGTGGCGTGTTGACACATGCAAAATTACATTACGCGCCTGCCAACCCTACGACGCGGTGACATCGCGCTGTGACAACCCTCGGTTAAAACGTTACTGTAAGTGATTCAATCGCGAATACATCTTTGGTTTCGATTTCAATACTGGTTGACACAATACTGTTAAATAGTTGAAAAACTATGAAATGAAGTAGGTACGTAAAAATATTGATTGGAACTAATTTATAGCTTTAACCGTAATGAGTAGGTATTTCGAACAGTTTTGTAATTATAAAAGTTTGTAATGGCTATTAATACAAACTTTAATATGTGTAGGTAACTCTCACGATAATTTTAATAATAAAATAGACGACCGTTACAGCACTTTTTCCTTTAAAAGTAACAGTTGCATACTGATATTTAAAACATTAAACCATGTTTTTAATATCTGTATCTGTGTATATTCAATCAGTAGTGTTTTAATTTATAACTATAAACGTCAGTGTCGTCAAATAAGAATGTAGTAAACAATAAAAAGAAACTCTAAAACACAATAGAAAAGAAAGCTCACAAAAGCATCTTATCCTAAGTTAACCAAACCCTGCGGCTGATATTTTAAGCAAGGATGATGTAACCTTACTTTATGAATCGAAAAAATAAGTTTATATCCGCGCTCCTTTAGCAACATTATGAAGAGTCGGATGCACATTATGGGGGTATGAGCTCGCTCAACTTTTTATTCAATAAAGACTTAAGTGATGAAACGGAACATCTGGCAAATTACGGGTCAATGGCCGCCACCGACTGGAACATCATAAAATAGCGAATTTACATTTCAAGAACTTCTGACAGGGTAGGGAATATAAATTATACTGTACCTCGACGTTCGACGAGCCGCGGCATCTTCCAATTGAGAACAAATTATTATTCTCCCTAATAGCTCTCAGAACTTCGAAGTCCTTCAATTCTTTAATAGCGTGAATGAAAATTAAATGGTATGATGAAATTAGATCGTCCGTGGTTGGAAACGATATCCTTTGATAAAGTAAACAAAAGGAAACCCCGGGTGGTGTTTCGCGTGAACCGTGTCGACCTTTTCGTCAATGTCTCAACAGGAAAAAACAAATAAAAGTGTTTTAGCTGGTACATCAAAAGGAACCTGATATGGCTTAAAATTTGCGGGATTTTGAGGCTGATGTTTGTCAGTGAACTCAAAAGGAACTGACTGATTGTCATCGAGATTGTGATTACCTTTAACCTTTCTATGTCTATTCTATTCTATATATATTCTGTGATACTTACTGTAACTTGTATTAGGTCAGTACTACAACAAATAAGCCTGGCAGAGAAATAAGGACTGGAAACTATCTTGCAATTGCGGTATCTTAGTGCAATAGCAAGCAATCAAAAGTGGTTCAAATTCAAGCATTCCAGAAATTATACTTTTATGCTCAAGTCTACCTTTCTATACTTGTTAAATAAGCGAGAATTCAACTAATAACATGCACTTTGTCAGCAGACGTGCTCTACATAATGCCATAATTTATTGTAGCAAAACATATGTATGCAAATGTAGTAAACGAGCGTTCTAAAAAAATATTTCACATCACGATAACGTCAAATAATAACAACCTATCGTAAAAGTAATATATCGTATTTACACCGTATATTTTGCATTAATTTACTCCGTCCAGATGCAAAGCGGCAGTCAAATAATACGATTGATTACAATCCATTTGTTTACCGGAACATCCGCAATACGGATTTCAGTGACATACTCAATCATCGATTTCACGAACAATTTACCGAAACTTCAGCGATAAAATAATATTTTCATGTACCTGCGTCTAGTCAATTGTTTATTGAACGTATCGTTTGCGCGGTGTTAACGCGGTTTTTATCTAATTATAAGATTAAATATTTTAATGATATATTAATTAAAACATGAGTATACCGTATAATATACCTTGGCCAATTAGTCTCCTCCCAGAGCAGACAAGATAAAGAAGTTGTTAGACGCACCGAGAATGCCTGGAAGAGCTATTGGTCAATGAAGGAACTTATGAACTGCAACCTTCCTTTGAAACTCAAAAGGAAACTCGTGGACATGTGCATTCTTCCTGTGCTGACCTACGGTGCACAGACTTGGTATTTGACTGACATCCAAAAGTCCAAACTCAAGGTTTGCCAACGGGCAATGGAGCGTAGCATATTCGAAACACCGAGCTATGCACCAAAACCCAAATTGTTGACGTTGCTGAGAAAGCCGCCAAGCTAAAGTGGAACTGGACTGGCTACATCTGCTGCACGTCGGACCAGCTGTGGGCCAAAATCACCACTAAGTGGCGCCCTGATACAGCTAATCGGCGGCGCGGCAGACCACGTAGAAGATGGCGAGATGAGCTCGACGCCTTTAGCGAATACTGGTCACAATAGCACAGGATAGAGATGCGTGGAAGTAATGGGGGGGGGGGGGGAGGCCTTTGCTCAACAATGCGACACTTAGGGCTATTAATAATAATAATAAAGTGTTGACGGTGAGTGGCGACACCGCGGACCCCTATCCCGTGAGGGCTAAATGAGACCCTCTGACCCCGGCTTGCCTTGACCGGCGGTGGGAATCGCAAGAGCTAAGACCTAAGCTCTAGGGTGGCAGTGTTAAAGGCATAAAGCCGCTAGTAGCGTTTAGTGAAAGTGCAGCACACCTCTCAACACCCTTAGCCACGCCAATGTTGCCCCTCGGCGCCAATATAACGGTCCGCCTTTATGGGGGGTCCATTCAGTGGTTGGCAAGTCACCACCCGACTAAATATTTTGTAATGAGGCATAATTGGCAGGTGCCGTACCTCATCCCATAGACCAGCAATCCGACATTAACCAGCTCACCCAATAGTGTCATAAAATAATGTACCATCTTTGGTACCATCTATTGTAGCCAATAAACCTGATATCGTGATAGTCGACCGTTCCCAGCGGCGGGCAGTGTTAGTCGACATCACCATCCCGCATGACGAAAACCTCGTGAAGGCTGAAAAGGACAAGATCAGCAAATACCTTGACTTGTCTTACGAGGTTACCGCCATGTGGGATGTTGATTCGACTATCATTGTCCCGATAGTCGTGTCTGCAAACGGCCTAATAGCGAAGAGTCTCGACCAACATCTCAAGAGAATCTCGTTAGACGGCTTGATCAAGGGCCAGATACAGAAGGCGGTACTTCTTGACTCGGCACGCATCGTCAGGAGGTTCCTCTCTCTGCAGCCCTAACCACCGGTAGCTTGGGCCCTGCCCCGCTACCGGCGGCACCCTAGGTTTAGGTTTTTTATAATGTTTTATGTTTTTATACTTGTTTTCTTTATTATTTTTATATGAGATATTGTAAAAAACCTACACCTAAGAAAAAATTATAAATAAAATGATAATAATTAATAAAAAGCTAAGAATAAAAATGTGAACTAGTAGTAAAATTAACTAGATTTATCAAAGATATTAGATCGATAAATTCTTTACTGAATCATCGTCAAACATCACCACACTATCATTATAATTTTGGCTGAAATTTTGCACAGGTAGTTGTATAGTGGAATATTGAGACGCTATTAGCGCCAGCAAAGCCGCAGAGCGCAGTTAATATAATGTTTACAAAAGACGGAACGGTTGTTTGAACTTTTATGTCTTTTATGGCTAAAAGATTCCACCGATTTGGCTGAAACTATGTTTAAAAACTAGATATAACTAAGAATAGATATAATAAGGAAATAATAAAATTAGATACTTTTTAACGCAGGCAAAGTGGCGTAGCGCAAACAGTACGCAACTTGGTCAAAACGTCTAGATAAACAAAATTAATGTTTTTTTTTGTATATCATATAGGCTCGCGTTTGACCACTATTTCACCTGTTGGTAAGTGATGATGTTTTAGATTTTTTAATGATGGAGAGGCACGACGCTCGCCTGATGGTAAGCGATAACGTATACCTATTTACAGATACAGCGGCATGCTAAATTCTGGCAGTCCAGAATATTGCAATTTGCAATTTCAGCTCGATAAGTCTCGTATTTTACTATTAATAACTCATAATTACATCGCAAAAGTTAGAAGTTTATAACAGTAAGTAACTTATAAATTCACAGAAACATATTAGTGCAAGACTGTACGTTGACTACAACTTGAGCTATATCATTTAATTATAACCAATTAGCTTGTTATAAGCCCTGGACGCTATTATATAGATATAATTTAATACTAATCTAGGTAAATTAGTGCCGTGTATTCCCACAGCATCGTTACATTACGTATATTAGTTGTAGTAAGATTGAACCTACACGATACTACTACGGTACGACTTTGCTTTCACCTGGTACTGTCTGGTAGATATCAGTGCTGTAAACTCGAAACCAATAAATAGACAAATTATTATGAATATTTTTTTAAAAATTGTAATGATTTCATACGAATTAACTTCTAAGATTAACTTCTAAATAGTTATCATAGATGGCGCTACCATTGCATAATTGATTAAAAATGCAATCCTTTAATTTCGTCGTATAGACAGGATCGTACTGTGGCTTAGTTAGTCAAATCACCTGGGTATGTTTCCCAGCAGAATTTCATGGGCATGTTTCCCAGTAGAGCGGGTTCAAATCCCGTCAGAACGATGACATTTTGGATTGTGTGTAACAATGTACAAATTAATATTTTTTCGGATAGACTAGCGTTTGAATACTATCTAGCTATTCTCGTCTGGTGGTAAGCAATGATATAATTGAAAATGGTGAAGACGATAGAGTGGTAAAAAATGTTATAAATTGTAAAGGGCCTCTTGACGTTGCCTTTGGCTCCGTCAATGCCTTCGAAAGGACCGGGCGTATTACTACTAGATACTGTATTCTAATCTATTCCTGTCCACCTTAAGGTTGTCTGGAAGAGATCGCTTTAAGCGATAAGACCGCCTGTTGCCACATTGTTTTATTTACTTTTTTTTTTACTTTTAATTTGTATGGTGTAATAAAGTGTTTATCTATCTATCTATCTACTAGAGAAATTTTACTTATAATATATACCTATACTACTCGTACCTACCTATATGACTTCTGACAAGCACAAATCCTTACATTACAAATAATTTTAAGATTAGTGCATTCCACTGAAAGTACAACTAAAACTACATTGTAACTCCAGAAATTCTCATGAAAGCGGTATTCTCCAAATGTACGTGACTCCTAGTTCAAGAAATCAAGTTGGCTCCGCTTGGCTGCGGCATTGTCTCACGGGGGTTATTAATTATTCCGATGTGAATAGATGACAAAAGGCATTATGGAGATAATGGCTGGAGACGGAGACTTCCGGCTGTGGCTGAGACTCAAGCCGGCAAATGGGCCTCAACCATTGAAAACGAACTCTGCATGCATAACATTACACTATGACATACAACTCAAAACTCGTCCTATTTCAATTTCCATAGCGTAAAGAAAAACATTGGCTTACTTGCACGAGAGCAAACTAAAAATAAATTACCTTGTCATTGTTCAAATAAACCAAATATTCGGTAACACAGATTGTATTACCGAATATTTGGTTAATTTGAAATGTATATTAATATAATAACACCATCAATGAGAAAATCTGCCGCCAAAACCTTGTGGTGTTCCGGTAGCACACAGCCCTTGAGAGTAAGAGTATTCTGGGCCTGGCATGTTTACCATCTTCGATCACATCATCACTTACCCCGAGGCGATTTAATTTTAATTCAAGGCAAACCTTTCGCATATGCCTACGCCGTCTCTCAATTGTATCAGAAAATGTTTACGGAAATCGGAAGAGAAACATTCAAAAGGCAGGAAACAAATGCTGACAAGATGCTGAGTAAACCTGTCATACCGTTCCTTTTGTCTTTAAATCAAATGATCCTTAGAACACGCGAAAGAACAACAACTGACAAAGACGGCTGTAATGACAAGTTGATGGATCAGCTGCAACAGCGGCGACGAAATGTAAATGTTCCACAAATAAATCGGAGACTGCGATACCTATCACCAAACTCCGCACGAATTGAGGAAAAAGATCCATTTAAATGTAGATTGTCTCCGGTAATACTTCCATTTGTTTTTGTCTCAGAAAGCCACCGTTGAGATACGATTGCAGTAAGCCGTTTCGTGGTCGCGTACGACGTAGCGAGTAAAAGAATAGCTTTTGTTTCGGCAGATCTATCCGTCACATATATAACTGAGGTATCGACTGGCGAAGGCAAACAAAATGCTAAAAGGCTTACAAATTGAGATATCACTTTCCTAGATGGAATGCAATTTTCCTGTACTATTCAATTTGCGAATTTCTTTGGCAGGGTTTTCTTAGTTTGGCTGTTTTTTTTTTACTGATCTATTTATAGTTTATCTATATATTTATTATTCGAGAGTTTTGTTGCATATTTTTAGGCTCAGTATGGTTTTGACTTATTGCTAGTAATAAGTCTCGGACTTTTTTGAGCTTCAGCTTTTTAATAGAAGTTCAAATGAGGACGAAAATGTGTTTTTCTTGGCCTGATAGATTTATGTGCACATTTACAGATGCTAGAGACGGCTAAGGCAAAAACAGGTAAAAAGAAATCTTAGCCTCTGTCTATTCGACCATGTTTGCTCATGGATTAAGGTTTTCTTAAAAAGGTTAAATGATAAAGAATAAAACTTTTTTTTGTATTCTAAACATGAGACATTACCTAATCCCCTAGAAACTACAACTACCTTTGAAAACATTTTTCAATAGTCTTTAAATAATATTACAATACTCTATTTCATAAAATCGTGTTATAGTAATTAATTTATGTCTAGCTCAGTTTTTTGGCATAAAAGGTATCTCCATTCCAATTCCATCCAGCCATTTCATTCAGTAATAATAATTGTACCTACTAAAGGTACGGACACACCGCAGCGTCCTGCGTGCGCGATCTAAGCGGCGATCAGATAGCGCAGTAGTATTTGTACCGACCAAAGGCAATCAGAAAACAATTGAAAAGTACTGCGACCGCGCCCGCAGATCGCAGGACGCCGCGGTGTGGCCGTACCTTAACTTACAAACTTTCACATTCATAATATTAGTGAGTGAGTGAGTGAGAAATAATAAGTAAGCAAATATTTAATAACTTTAAAACAGACTATACAATATACCGACAATTTAATAACAAACCACGCTAAAATAACAGTAAATCGCATTTTAAACATCAGTAAATGAACTCAACAATTATATTAAGCGGTATTAAAGTCACGAATCGCATCCGCCGACCGCTCCCATTTCAACTACGGAATGAGCTGCAATTTGGTCGCAAATGGATTGAATGCGGTCGCGTTGTTGAAAAATTTCTTCATTTGCATAGGTTGTTACTTTACAGCCGACATGGCAGCTATGACGGAAATTACGACGTATTGAGAACTCTATTGCAGCTCTTATATAAGTTTATATATCAACCTGTGCTATTAAGTGAGTATTTTATTTTTTACCACAGAAGATAAACCAAGTAACGACAAGAAATATGCTTGCCTGAGGGTTAGCAATGATGTTTACAACGTTAGTGATGACGTCTTTGATGCCGTTTAACGACGACGTATAAGTGACAAATTCTGCAGCTCTTAAAACTCTGGATTGCCAGAATTTTGCGTGGCCCTGCAATTAGATGTAGAGTTTGATGTGCTCTGTAATTTCAACAAATTAATGACGTTATAATGTGTATTAAAAAGCATTAATACATATTAGACCAAATTCGACCGTCCTAACGTTTGCCATTACGGAGTTCCTGCAGCTCGGCTCCATCATCAGGTCAGCGCGGTGGTACCATACTATCGTATTCACACATTAGAAGATACGCAAGTATACTAAACTTGATTCCAATCGAATGTCAAGAAGTGGTTCTAATTCAGTTTCCAAGATTTGACCCACACAAACAAACATTTAATACTACTATTACTATAACTCGGTAAGGATTGTAATAAGCTAAACAATGCAAACGATACCTTGGATGCCACAGTACATTATAGTAGTAATACGAGTATGTAATCTAAGTAAGATAGATAGATAAAATGATTTACTGTACCACCTCTTATTATAGCATAACAACAGTAGTATACATGTTAATTATACTGTCACTGTGGGTGGCCTTATCACTAATAGCAATTTCTCCCAGGCA
This sequence comes from Cabera pusaria, assembly GCA_954871355.1. Taxonomy (NCBI): domain Eukaryota; kingdom Metazoa; phylum Arthropoda; class Insecta; order Lepidoptera; family Geometridae; genus Cabera; species Cabera pusaria. The sequence goes on along the minus strand of OX940904.1, from coordinate 13,771,781 downwards.
ACCATTCAATAGAAAAGACTCAAAAACATTTGTCATTTACATAGCATGAGCAAAGTTGTTCGACAAGTAAGTAAGATAGTATATGTTTAGTAGTTACTTAGGTACTTACTTCTACCTAAACGATTTTATAGTGAGAACGCTGAGAACACCTAGTATACACTCGCAAATTAAATACCTGAACAAGAACAATTCGTATCTATTCACGATTGAATAAACTAATTGTAACATCTGAAATCCATTGAATAGTTCAAATCTGCGTTTGGAATCGAGTTTAAATCGATGATTGTAAGCTTTAAGGTATAGTAGATGTTTAATCTTTAATCGTTAAAATAACATACAAGTTATTTAATATCGTAACAATTCCACTTTCAACGGCATACATCTAATAAGGGTCGGCGTTCAGACAGTCTTTTAAAATTCAGTGTTTAGATAATGACAATGAGAATTATTAAAAAACAAATACAAAATCTGCGACATAAATAAACATTCACATACCTTATTGAGCGTTATAATAAATAAAAAAAGCTGCATTTTTTTTCTAAGTGGGTATTATAATCTGTAGAGAAAAGAAAGTAAAGGTAGATAAATTTATGATTATTATCCAAGTAAAAAAGTACTAAATTCCACCCGTAGCAGAGGGTTCATCGCCGTAACATCAGTTTAAGCCCACCTCATAAAAACTCCTACAAATTGTGTAGGCATGAAATAAACGTCTAATGAGATGTCGCCTAAGCAAATGAATACCGTGACCTTCTCGACAGTAAGCAACTCAAATTCGTACAGAAATAAATTTTCACATAAATTATTGTGAGTAATCCAATTTATTCACGAAACGTCCGAAAAATCCGAAAATTACGGCACTCAAATGAAGTATACAAATCTTTACACTACGCAATATAAATACGAAATTGTGTGTCGAACGAATGTTTTTGGATGCGGTGTGTAAATAAAGTCCCCCATAATGATTATTTGGACGTACAATTAACATTGGGAGGCCGTCAGCCGGTCGAAGTGATTATTCGGTTTGACGTGCAGGCAAATAAGCCCGCTTACATTGTCATAGCCAGACTGGTGCTTTGTAAGTTTACCCTGCAAAATATCACATTTATGCGGGAATGAGAATATTATTTACTTGGTGCTTCCAATAGAGCGCGTTCATTAAAGCTAAATAAACTTAATGATCCTGACTGATTTAGATTGCTGCGACTACATTTTCCAGACATTGTTGAGAGCTGCCCTGCTCAAAATACATAAGTTAATGATGAAGTTATGTATCTTCACGAAAGGGGTTCATTAAAAAAACAATAATTATTGTTATACTTTATCTACCCTTGCCATTATTATATTTTTATAGTAGTATAGTCCGTAGTATATATGTCATAAGTCTGTTGCAAATCGCAGCTATAGATAACTATACCTAGGTACACAAACAATATAAGTAGGTAAAACAACACAAGCTACGGGCTCTACAGACGTATAGCAGAAGGTAACCTCTGAATAGGTATAAACCCATTTTATCCCGGATTTATATCCAATAAGCTGAATTTCCTCGAAATATTCCGATTTTGATCGAATCCAACGATATAAAAACGATGTCAACTACGATATAGTGAAAGTTTGTAGCCGTTTTTGTGTGAAAATAATAAATTGCTTATGTTATTGTGTTATTATTACGTCGTAAAACAAAACGTTACGCGTTACGTTACGAGCCGTAGCACTAGGGAGTGACTACGTTTATGAATATTAACATTATTATGGAGCTTTTGAAAACGTGCTGGTAAGCACCTATCTTCTTTTATGTGACTAAGGTACGACGCCAAAATTAAATACGCGATCATATCGGTTGAAATAATTACGATTGAGGCATTTCTATTTAAGTTCGTATAGATAATCGCATCGTTTATCTAATACTAGCAGTGCCCCGCGGCTTCGCCCGCGTTAATAACTTCATTCATTTCTTTAATTTTTTTTTGTAAAAACACATGAAAAACTGAATTAGACGTAGACCATATCGGTCTACCCGTTTTCAAGTTATGGCATGACCAAGGGACATAGCGACTCATTTATATAAAACCCAAAAAATCATATTGATTTTCAAACTTTGTTTTGTTTGTTTGTACCCCATTTCACTCTCTTAAAGGTGGAATTTCGAAAAAGCCTTAAACACATATTTACTTACTTATTTACAGAAGTACTTGTGAGAAGTTTCCAATAAAATAGACTATCTTATGTTGTTTCTATATAAAAACTTTGAACACTCATTTCATCCCTTTAAGGAAGAATTTTGGAAAATCCTTTCTTAGCGGAAACCTGCGTCATAACTCATAACAACTATCTGCATGCCAAATTTCCCCAAATGCGTTAAGTGGTTTGAGCTGTGCGTTGATAGATCAGTCAGTTAGTCAGTCAGCCGGTAACTTTTTCCGTTTATATATACAGATTTCATTATTTACGTTAAACTGTATTTTCCTACATAGTAAATGGAACCAGGAAATACATGTTTCTATACTTACAAATTTCATTTTGCACACGAATGTTGAGTGAATCAAACCAAGTATGTAATAAAATTTACCATAGAAACTTTATCGCCCTGTTTAACCATTTTAGGGGATGATTTTTGAAAATTAAAGTAACTTATTATGTTTTATTTCAGGACCTATAATACTATCTACATTTCCAATAGCATCAAAATCGATTTAGTAGTTATGCAGATACGTGGAAACAAACATTAATGTATTTTCTATGATTTCTCCAGATAAAATTACATATTCACTCCCCCTAGGGGTAAATTTGAAAGAAATAAAAAATACATATTTCATTATTTGTTTTAAGTTTTATTTGTACCTAGTTTTAAGTGAACCAGACCAAGGAATAACATTTTTATAGAAACTTTATCAACCTATGTTACCCCTTCAGGGGTTGAATTTTGAAAATCAAATAACCCTATATGTTTTTTTAAAACTTACACTATCTACGTGTGATATGATATGATTTTTCCATACAAAATTCATTTTACAGATCCCCTAGGGGTAGATTTGGAAAATAAAAAAATACGTGTCTTGCTATTTGTTTTATAGATAACTAGCAGCCCGCCCCGGCTTTGCACGGGTAGAACATATATGCCTACAAAATTTGCATCAGTTTGTTGCATCGAATATAAAATATTATATACTTGAAAATAGCCCTGGAAGTTAAGTAATATTTCTTAACAAAAAATTAAAGATTAAAATGGTTACTGTGAGTCAACCTTCAGAGATAGACATATGCTGTAGCGGATTTTTTTGTAGGTCTTATTAAGTTGTACATTGTGTCTTCCATAGAAAATATTCTTCCATCTGTTTTCAATTGAGCAGCGTTCGTAAGAAATGTGTTTTTCGACCGTTTTTTTGTCGACTTAGGTTGCAAATTAGGTCTCCACGAATGTACCTTTGATTTATACGGGATAATATGTAGCCTATTTTCATTTCGAAAGTCCATTCTATGTAATAGTGAAAGAATTTTTTAAATCGGTCCAGTCGTTTTTGAGCCAAATCATTACAAACATACAAAAATACAAAAATACAAATGTTCTCTCTTTATAATATTAGTATAGATATGTACCGAGTTTTGAGTGAATCGGACCAAGGAATATGTGGAAACTAACATAAATGAATTTTCAATGACTTTTCCAAACAAAATTAAAAACAATTTTACACCGCCCTTAGGGGTAGATTTGAAAAAATAAAAAACACGTGTCTCATTATTTGTTTTAAGGTTTGTTTGTGCCGAGTTTTGAGTGAATCGGACAAAGGAATACGTGAAAACAAATATTACTGAATTTTTTTATAATTTTTACAAAGAAAAATCATTTTTCAAGCCCCCTAAGGGGTAGTTTTGAAAAAATGAAATACACGTATATCATTATTTGTTGGATATATTATATGTACCGAGTTTTAAGTGAATCGGGCCAAGGAATACGTGAAAACAAACATTACTGAATTTTCTATGACTAATCCAAACAAAATCATTTTACGTAAATTGTTAAACACAATCCAAAATTTCATCGTACCGACGGGACTTCATCCCGCAACCTGCGGAATAACATGTGATTGAACATTGGATTGTGTTTAAAAATTTACAAAAATATAAGTGTGAAACACTTCAAAGAAACATAATATTTGATTTACGCAGTGCAACATCTCTCGTCGGATTTGAAAACTGTAATGATTTCTTCCGAATGATTAACTTACGTAATAAGTAGTCATAGATGGCGCCACCAATGCATAATTGGGTTAACAAATGCAATCCACTAATTTCGTCGTAACGATACTTCGCACTGTGGCTTAATTGGCAAAGCACCGGAACATGTTATTCCGGAGGTTGCGGGTTCAAGTCCCGTCGGTACGATGAAATTTTGGATTGTGTTTAACAATTTACAAAAATCATTTTACACCCCCTTAGGGGTAGATTTGAAAAAATAAAAAACACGTGTCTCATTATTTGTTTTAAGGTTTGTTTGTACCGAGTTTTAAGTGAATAGGGCCAAGGAATACGTGAAAACAAACATTACTGAATTTTCTATCTATTTCAAACAAAATCATTTAACACCCTCCTAAGGGGTAGTTTTGAAAAAATGAAATACACGTGTCTCATTATTTGTTGGATATATTATATGTACCGAGTTTTGAGTGAATCGGGCCAAGGAATACGTGGAAACAAACATTACTAGTCATTTCAAACAAAATCATTTTACACCCTCCTTAGGGGTAGATTTGAAAAAGTAAAAAACATGTGTCTCATTATTTGTTTTAAGGTTTGTTTGTACCGAGTTTTGAGTGAATCGGACAAAGGAATATGTGAGAACAAATATTACTGATTTCTAATTTCTAATTTCTAACGAACTTCTAACACCAACTAAGTAAAAGTTAACACAAAGGTAGAATAGTATTATATAGTAGTAATAAAGATAAGATAAAGATAAAGATATTTTATTTGCGTAAAACCTGCGTATAACAAAAAGTTGTGACAGAATATTCAAACGATCGTCATGTTTTGCCTTAACAGGCTTGCAAACTTTGCAGATGTCGCTGCTTTACTCACTACATATAATCCAAATTTAAATACATATTACACTGGTCATTCTTATAAACTAAATTGAATTATAAAATTAAAAGGATACAGCACAATGTCATGAAAATAATAATAATGATTATAATTTGTCACTTAAAAATTCGTCAATACCATAATAACATTTCTGAATTAAAAAATGTTTTAGCCTATTTTTAAACATAATATTGTCCATGTCCTTTAAAGATTTAGGAATTTTATTGAAGACTGTTGGCGCCATACCAATTACACTTTTAAATAGTAATTGTAGTAATTAATATTATTAAATATCTGGTTGACCGAGCTTTGCTCGGTATTTTTTGCCACTTAAACAGACTAATATGACTCTTCCCGACATCTATTGACGAATAATAATACTATTTTTTTAATTGAGAGCAACTAACTGCTTTACTGAAACAGTACTTCTACTCGCCAATAGATCTCGGGAAGAGTCATATTTTAAGTTGATTATCAATAAAGTTGATTATTGAAAACAAGAATAAAACAACTTTTTCTGAAAATGACTCCTAGCTAGATCGAATTATCGCCCCCGAAATCCCTTGTAGGTATACTAAATTTTATGTAATCGTTGGAGCCGCTTCCGAGATTCAGATTAAGGTAAAGACGATAGCGCGCCATCTTTGACACGTATAGGTTTAAAGAAAAAATTTTTTTTTTGTTTCATTTCCATGTATGGGATGCCCCCCCTTAAACTTTAATATTTTTTATTTTTGTATAAAAATCGGAAAGCGGTTTACAGAATACATCTACCTACCAAGTTTCAATTCTGTAGTCCTAACAGTTTCGGAATAAAATGGCTGTGACATACGGACGGACAGACAGACAGACAGAGAGACAGACAGACAGACAGACAGACATGACGAATCTATAAGGGTTCCGTTTTTTGCCATTCGGCTACGGAACCCTAAAAACGTGTTTTTGCGATACGATACGATACGAAATTAATTCACCTCGACGCAGCTTAGATGGCAGCACAGGAAAAATTAGCACGCACAAGCGTTTCATTTGTTAAATTTGTGGGCCTCAGTCGATTTATTATTATTATTTGCAGAATTGTAGAGTACAGTATTGAATTAAAGGCGCGGGTAGGTAGGGCTACCTATCGCCTTTGTTAGGACGAGGTCTGAGGGTCGCGTCGAAATAAAACAATGGTTGTTGCACTATAAGATGTTCTTATTAGAATTTTTAGTTGCTGTCTATGTGTTATAATACTGGCGGTTAACTCCCTTATAAAAAACATTTTTTTGTTCTCCCGTCAACGTCACTTTGACGTGGGAACGCGCGCTGTCGTTTTTTAGCATTGCGCTTCGCACATCAGAGGCATTTTGCCACCCGAATGGATGGGCAAAACGCCACACCACCCCCCTACGGAGAAGGAGAATCCGTGGGAAAAGAAAAAATAAAATAAAAAATCAAAGGTCAAAAGGTTTGCAAAAATGAACTTTACGACCTGACCGGGTAGTGTATTGTGGTGAATGTGAGGAAGGAGCAGCGGGAGAAGATGAAGAGGATCCAGAATGAGGAGAGAGAACTCTAGAAGGATGTGATGATGACACTGGATGATGTGCAGGAAGAGACGGCGTCGATACTGGATCAACAGGACTCGGCTGTTCGATGAACGCTGGCTTGAGCCTGTCGATACTGACAGTCACCTGTCTGCCTTTTACATCGATCGAGAATGTCTTTCCGTCCTCAGATCGAGATATCACTCGATGAGGGCCAGAATAGGGTGGCTGCAAAGACCGACGAACAGTGTCATCCCTCAGCATGACGTGAGATGCAGTGGATAGGTTTTTGAAAATAAAAACCGAAGGCTTAGAATGATGAGAAGCCGAAGTGGGTCGCAATTTGGACATATATTGCCTTAACTTGACGACAAAATCCGAAGGCTCCTCATAGCCAGTAGCTTCGGGAGAAACAGTTAAAAGTTCCCCTGGGAGCGCTAATGTCTCACCATACAGCATTTCTGCTACGGTTGATTTTATATCCTCTTTAAATGCAGAGCGCATGCCTAACAAAACAAGAGGCAAGGCACTCGACCAGGAACTGTCATGACACATCAGGGACGCTTTTAACTGCCGATGCATGCGCTCAACGAGCCCATTAGCGCAAGGGTGATAGCTGGTGGTACGAATACGTTTGGCACCAAACAGATCGGTGAGGCGTCTGAAAAGGTCAGATTCGAACTGCCGTCCCTGATCAGTCGTGATGACCGCAGGGACGCCGAATCGAGCTATCCAGCCATCCACAAAGGTCTTGGCTACTTCCTCTGCCGTTATCCCACTCATAGGCCATGCTTCGGGCCACCTAGTGTAACGGTCAACAGCAGTGAGGCAGTATTGAAAGCCAGAGGAAGAAGGCATAGGTCCGATAATATCTATGTGGACATGCTTGAGCCGAGATGTGGGACTGGAGATATGTCCGAGCGGAGACTGAGTATGCCGAGTCACTTTGCTTCGCTGACAAGCTATGCAAGTTTGGCACCAGCGACGGCAATCCTTGGTGATACCTGGCCAAACGAAACGGTCAGAGACCAGACGAACAGTGGCCTTGGTACCTGGGTGACTCAGGTTATGCAGTTTGTCAAAAATACTTTTCCGCATAGGTTCCGGTACAAATGGTCGCGGTCGTCCTGTGGAAGTATCGCAGACCAAAGTTGTGTTAGTGCCGGGAACAACGATGTTCTCTAATTTTAGAGAAGAATCTTTATCGTTACGACACTTTTTCAACTCGTCGTCGAGTTGTTGGCAAGAAGCAAGTGCAGAGTGATCTGCTTCGATACTAATGGCTTCGATGCGGGACATAGCGTCTGCTACCGTATTATCAACCCCTTTTACGTGGACAATGTCCGTGGTAAATTGGGAGATAAACGAGAGTTGATTTAGTTGGACCGGTGGAAGCCTCTCGCGACGCTGCGAGAAAGCGTAAATGATCGGCTTGTGGTCCGTGTAAATTGTGACTTGCTGCGCAACCAGAAAATGGCGATAATGCTGCACACTCTCGTAAATCGCAAGGAGTTCCCTGTAATATGCTGGCCATTCGGACTGTCGGGGCTTCAGCTTTTTGCTGAAGAAACCCAAAGGTTCCCAAGCATCGCCAACTTTCTGCTGAAGGCAGGCACCAACGTGCGAGTTCGAAGCGTCGGTGAAGAGCCCCAGCTCAGCATTCGGCAATGGGTGAGCCAGAAGAGCAGCGGATGACAGGCTGTCTTTACAGGCCATAAAACTCTCTTCAAGTTCAGGCGTCCATGAAACCGGTGTGGAACCTTTGCCTTGGGAAGCCACTATCGCATTGACCAGCGGTGCTTGAAACTCTGCAGCGTTTCGCAAAAAACGTCGATAGTAGTTGACCATTCCAAGAAAACGGCGAAGTCCCTGAACGGTCTTAGGCAAGGGAAAATCCTTGAGAGCCTGAATGCGCTCAGTTGGTGGCCGTGTTCCTTCAGAGGAAATGCGGTTCCCGAGGAAAGTTACCTCAGGAGCACCAAATACGCACTTTGCAGGATTGATGACAATGCCGTAGTCTTCAAGTCGCTTGAAGAGTATACGGAGGTGCTCAGCGTGCCGAGTGGCGTCGCGAGAGTACACTAAAATGTCATCAACGTAGGCAAAGCAGAAGTCCAGACCCTGTACAACTTCATCTATGAACCGTTGGAAAGTTTGGCCTGCGTTGCGCAAACCAAAGGTCATGTAGTTGAATTCGTACAGGCCAAAGGGGGTGATGATGGCCGTTTTACATATGTCCTCAGGCGCAACGGGAATCTGCTGGTATGCCTTGACGAGATCGATTGTACTAAATATAGTACAACCAGCTATGTTATGACCAACATCACCAATATAGCGTACTGGGTATCTATCGGGCACTGTGCGTGCATTCAGTGCGCGATAGTCACCGCAAGGTCGCCAGGTGCCGTCTCTTTTAGGTACCATGTGAAGGGGAGAGGACCATGGACTTTTTGAAGGTCTTGCTGTTCCACACTGGACCATGTCATCAAAAACCTTTTTAGTCTCCTGAAGTTTTTGAGGAGCCAGGCGCCTAGGACGACAAGAGACGGGGGCACCTTCAGTAGTCAGGATGTGATGGACGGTGTTATGCTTCGGCTCCCGAATGAGTCCTGGTGGCTTTGTGATTGATGGAAATTCCGCAAGAAGCGCACCAAATCCGGACGATGGAGCAGAAACAACTTTAACACTGGTCTGATCTAGTGTTGCAACGGCAGCGATACATGACAACCCAGTACTGCTGTCGACAAGCCTTTTACTGGCACAATCTGGCATAAGCCGATAGTTTGCCAGAAAGTCGGAACCGATAATGGCGGTGTTGACGTCAGCGACGATAAACTGCCACTGAAAGGCGCGTCGCTGACCCAGATTGAGCGTCATTTGTATGTGGCCAAAGGTGCGAATCTCACTACCATTGGCAGCAGCCAATGTGTAGTTTGACCGCGTTGGCTTATTCGCTAGCCATTGGTATGGATAGCAGGAGAGGTCCGAATCTGTGTCTATTAAAAACCGGCGTTTCGAAACGCTTTCGGTGACGAATAATCGGCGACTCTCCGAATAGCAGTCAGTGGTCGCCGCTAATGACTGCTGTTCGAGTTTCCCGACGGCGGGGACGTCCAAGTGCATGGTTTTACACATTTAACCGCTTTAGTACCAAACCTCCTATGGTAAACACAAAGTTTGGATTTACCAGCGGACTGTGAGCGTTCACGCTGGTTTGAGTTACTCCGTGACCTATCCCTACTCCGGTCAGCTGATAGTGCAGCGATCTGGCGCGTGAGATCATCAAGGCGCCGTGTAATGTCGTCTAGCGATGAAGGCGAGACGGCAGAAGTGCTCGCTGAGAAAACAGCTGATGACCGAGGAGCTGCAACCCGGGCGATACTTCTAAAATTTTGTCTGCTAGCTCTGCAACTTTATCTAAAGCAAGCTCAGACTGAGCAGCCAAAATTGCCTGAAGGTGTTGTGGGAGGCGGCGCATCCAAAGCTGGCGAAGCAAATTTTCATCCGAAAGAGTGTTCCCAGCCAAAGACCTAAGATGTCTTAAAAACTGGGAGGGCCGACGATCGCCCAGCTCCTCATCGCTAACGAGCTGTCGGACACGTTGCTCTTCAGATGTGGAAAGCCTACGGATAAGCTCGGCTTTTAACCTACCATATTTGTCTGCGGGCGGTGGATGAAGAATAATATCTTCAACTTCTCCAATAACCCGAGTGTCCAACTGAGCAACAACATAATTAAATTTTGTTAGATCAGCGGAGATACATGAAATGGTAAATTGAGCCTCAACCTGAGCAAACCAGATAGCGGGCCGGTCAGGCCAAAAAGGAGGAAGCTTAACAGCAACTTTACATATTGCGGGGGAAACTGGGTCCGAGGTGGGTGTGTTAGTGCTGTCACCTTTTAATTTTTGCAATTCAGCAAGCAATAAAGCATTTTGTTGCTGTAATAATGAGTTTTGCTCTTGTGCGGATTGCAAGTTAGCTTCCATCTCCGTAGTTGGGTTAGTACACTATAAAAAGCCGTACAATATAAATGGTTATAAGCTATAAAACACACACAGTAATACAAACACAAGACAATAAACAAGACAGCAATATAAAAGGCAAAACACACAGATAAAATATATAGTTAATGTTATCAAAAATTAACAGCCCCGGTGTAAAAAAAAAGTTAAATATTAATAATTCCCACACAATATAATAAAAAAAACTCAAATGCAATTTTGTTATGTAAATGCCAATGTCCACAGTTGTTTAAATAATACTAATAATAACCACACAAAATAATAATATAAAAACGAAGTCGAATGCAATTTTGTTAAGGTTATGCTAATGTCCAAAATTTTAGTAAGTCCAGGCACCAATATTAGTATAGGAAAAATAGCACGTACTAAAATCACTCCAGCGCAGTGTTGGTCTCCAGCGACAGGCCTCGGGCACACGTATCTCTACACGTCGTTTCGTTGTAGAATCCAGAAAACTGATTCCATGTATCGATGAAGCGAAGACACGTCGAGATAGCCACGAATGTGATAGACACTCGTCGCAGCTGGCGTCGTATCACGGGGATCAGGAAACTAATTACGAAGCGATGACACGTCGTGGTAGCCCAATGTGGTCGTCGTGAATCCAAAGACTCGTTATGTGAGGATGCATTGGGAAACGCGGATTGTTGACCTCGTCGATGCGTACGAGTAGATACGTCAATACACGTAGAATTCAACTCTGCTCAGACGGCTGAAGTCGGGTCACCATTAAAGGCGCGGGTAGGTAGGGCTACCTATCGCCTTTGTTAGGACGAGGTCTGAGGGTCGCGTCGAAATAAAACAATGGTTGTTGCACTATAAGATGTTCTTATTAGAATTTTTAGTTGCTGTCTATGTGTTATAATACTGGCGGTTAACTCCCTTATAAAAAACATTTTTTTGTTCTCCCGTCAACGTCACTTTGACGTGGGAACGCGCGCTGTCGTTTTTTAGCATTGCGCTTCGCACATCAGAGGCATTTTGCCACCCGAATGGATGGGCAAAACGCCACAGAATAATACATCTTCAATTTTTGTACTTAAAGTCTTCCAGATATTTAATTATATTAATTACCTTTGTGTTAATAATTGCTTAGTTGGTGTTAGAAGTTCGTGGCGTTCGGAGTTCGGAAATTCGGAACCCTCCGTGTGCGGGACAAAAGTCTGACTCGCACTTGACCAGTTTTATTTCTATTTGAAACTTCGCACAAGTGCTTCAGTAAATAAATAAGAAAATACATACCCACGACAATATACCCAATATATATGCCACCCCTAAAAATGAAGTGGGGTAACAAAGTCTGAAATCAATATTATTTCGGATTGCGCTGAAATTTGGCATGCAGATAGTGATGTTGACGTAAGTATCCTCTAAGAAAGGATTGTTCAAAATACACTCCTTAAGGGGATGAAAAGGGGGTTCAAAGTTTGAACCGATTTGTTTGACGATTGTTACGACGTAATTAGTGGATTGCATTTGTTAACCCAATAATAAAAGATGTCTTTAACGCGGGCGAAGCTGCGGGGAGCTTCTAGTAGTTTATAACTTTACTTTGAATGTTTTGGTTTATTTATTACTAGAAGTCCCCTGCGGCTTCGTCCGCGTTTATTTACATAAAACTTTTTTCTGTAAAAACGATTCTATCATTAAAGACATCAAATATGAATTATCCGGTTCACCCATTTTCATGTTAACGCGTGACTAAGGCAAATCGGCATTCATATTTATAAAACCTGAAAAACCCAATTTTTATACTTTGTTACCTACTCCATTTCGAAAAATCCTACAACACGTACTTACTTATTTATTTACAGAAGTACTTATGTCTAAAGTTTCGAATGAAACAGAATATCTCATCTTGTTTCGCCATAGAAACTTTGAATCCCCGTTCCGTATCGGAATTTTTTTTAAATCCTTTCTGAGCGAATACCTGCGTCATAATAACAATCTGCATTCTAAATTTCAGCGCAATCCGAAACAATATTGATTTTAAGACTTTGTTACCCCAGTTCACCCTCTTAGGGTGGCATTTTGAAAAGTCTGAAACTCGTATTTACCTATTTATATACAGTAGTACTTGTGTGGAATATCGAATAAAATGACTATTCAAACTTTGAACCCCCGCTTCATCCCTTTGAAAAGTGAATTTTGAAAAATTCCTTCTTAGCGAATACCGTCATACCGATACGTCATAATAACTATCTGCATGCCAAATTTCAGCGCAATCCGAAACAATATTGATTTTAGACTTTGTTAACAAAGTCTGAAATCAATTTTTTGGATTTTGGATTTGAAGCTGCAGGATGATATTGACATTTTGTTGATGTAGTTTGATTATTCCTTTACTTTTTAATTTATTGATGAGGTAACTAAATTTAATTTATATTATATAATAAGTATATTTGACTTACAATCAAAAAGTTTACATTTTGTTTAACATAAATAATTATTTTAATATTAACAATAGCAATTTTAATTATATATATAATATTAATTTCAAATATATTAATAATATTATCTATTATCCTCTCAAAAAAATCTTTCTTAGATCGAGAAAAATGTTCACTCTTTGAATGTGGATTTGACCCTAAATCTTCAGCTCGAATTCCCTTTTCCTTACATTTTTTTAAAATTCTAATAACTATGGAAGGGTGAAGTTGGGACTTCACCCTCTTTGGGGTGGAATTTCGAAAAAACCTGAAACGTGTATTTTATTATTTATTTACTTAAGTACTGGTGTAAAGTTTCGAATAGAAAATACTATCTATCTTGTTTCTCCATACAAACTTTGAACCCCCGTTTTATCCCCTTAAGGGATGAATTTTGGAAAATCCTTTCTCAGAACCAATGTCTTAATTACTATTTGCATGCCAAATTTCAGCGCAATCCGAAACAATATTGATTTTCAGACTTTGTTACTCCGTTTTACCCTTTTAGAGGTGGAATTTTGAAAAAGCCTGAAAGATGTATTTACTTATTTTTTTACTAACGCACTTGTTTCTTGTGAGGTTTCGCATAGAAAATACTATCTAATCTTGTTTGTCCATACAAACTTTGAACCCCCATTTCGTCCTCTTGAGGGGTGAATTTTGAAAAATCCTTTCTTAGAATACACCCTTACGTACTAAGACAAATATACCCTCTAAATTTCAAGTCTCTACGACCAGCGGTTTAGGCTGTGCGTTGTCTGTCAGTCAGTCAGTCAGTCAGTATGTCAGGACAAAGATTCTTATGGTATTAGATTTAAGATTGTTTAAATAAACTGGTCAAGTGCAAGTCGGACTTGCACTCGTAGGATTTCGATTCCGTACCACACTACAATATTTTATAAAATCGAGCAAAAAATGCTGAAAGAAATCACGTTTCTTGTAATAAATTCTGTGCCTCCTGTGTAAAATAACTGTGATATAACTGCAAAATCACAACTTTTCAGGAGAGCAAAAACAAAGTTTGAAAAATCATTATTCATGTTTGGTTACACTTATCTGGAAAATAATAATGAATTATGTGGCGTATGAATGTATATTTTCATGCTTTACAACATTTTTAATGATATATTGTAAGCATTATCAGAAAAACTATAAACATCGACGAGATATACCAAATGTAATATTTGACTAAAGTTTTTTTACGTGTTTAATGAGCAAAGTATAATTGTATCATATTACACAAAAAAAAGCCTTTTGGTGAAAATTGATATTTGGTGAGTTTTTTTACTGAATAACATCATAATTATTAGACATACACTTACTGACCTAAAGGCAAAAAGACTGAAAATAAATAATAGATTAATATAGTATTACTTAGCATGCTCTAATCCAATATTTTTTCCAGATGTATTATTAAAGTCAAAGTTGCAATGTTAAAATTTTTGTGTAATATGATATATCTGAAATTGTATCAATCGTAATGTTAAAAAATAAATGCCCAAATAGAGTTAAGTTGAATATAAGAAGTACATTAAACAAAAGTATGTAATCAATAACACCTGTGATAATTAGAATTTTAGCAAAAAGGTACAATATTAGGGCACTAAGAGATCAATAGTAAATAAATCACAACCCCTATAAGTAACTAACTAACTTGGAAAATAATAAGTAGTTTTAAACATTATAGTTACTGTCATGGAGGGAGATAAAAAAGTACTAATTGTAATTATTTATGTAGGAAAACTATTTATCTAATTTAACATTAGCATTAATTATATAAATCAAATTTTATTTTAATGTTTGGACATTACTTTTACAGATACTAAACAGTCATGACTTACCTATTATTAGTGAGAATTATCAGGTTCTCAACGTAGTCTCAATTAGAATTTTTACTCTTGATAACTGCAGTCACAGTATGCGGTAGGGAAGTATCTTTCTGAATATCAGATTTACATGAAAAGCTCCGATAGAACTCTTGGGCACTTACGTGTATAAAGAAAAGTAACTGGCACAAATATTTTTTTTCTTTTCTACAAAAATCGGCATTCCATTCAAGTACTTTTATATATTTACCATATGGACATCATACATAATAAATCGGCACCACCATCTTCTTTGTAAAAGAAACAAGTAAAGTCTTTTGTTTATTTCAAAGGGGATCAAAATTCTTTGTTTTACAGCTAGGTCGAAGCCATCTGACGAAGTTGACCACATCCGGCGGGAATATTGTCGTTTCTAAGCCGAAGATTATTAGGGAAGTTCAAGACTTCTACGGCCAATTGTACACTTCGCAAGCATTATCTCCTCAATCCCATTCTGAGAATCCCAAAGCCACTCTTACCCGCCATTATACCGAAAATCTCCCAGAGGTCAGCCTAGACGAAATCGTGATGGCTATTACATAGCTAAAAAACGGAAAAGCCTTCGGTGAGGATGGAATTACAACGAAGCTCTTAAAAACTAGCGGAAATACTACGCTAGTTCAACTTCATCGTTTATTTAAATCCGTCCCTTTTTCGAGGAGAATTTCGAAGACATGGAGCAAGAGTGTCGTCGTAATGTTCTTTATAAAAGGAGGCAAACTCAACTGCTGAAAAACTATCGACCGCTTTCTCTCCTGTGCCATATCTATTAGCTGTTTTCGAGAGTCATTACGAATTGTCGCGCGCGTAGGTTTGACGAATTCTAGCCCTCATCGGGCTGGTTTCGTGACACCATAGACCACATTCAAATAGTGCAGCAGGTTACACAGACAACCAAAAAGTCTAATCAGCCCCTGTGCCTAGCGTTTATGAACTGTGAAAAAGACTTTGACTCCATTAAAACCTGGTCTGTTCTGAAGTCGATGCAACGGTGCCGAGTTGATTGGTGATACATCCAAGTGTTGAGACGTCTATATGACGCTGCAACTATATCCGTCCAAGTACAAACGTAAACTAAACCTATCCCACTTCATCGAGAAGTTAGACAAGAGGACGTTATCTCCCCCAAATTGTTTACAAATGCTCTTGAAAATATGCTCAAGTGAATTGGAAAGGACTGGGCGTAACTATTAACAGCGAATACCTCTCACACCTAAGATATGCGGATGATATCGTCATCATAGCTGACTCCTCTGCTGAGTCCTCTGGCTAATTCTTCTGCATGCATTGGTCTCTGGATGAACTTGGATAAAACCAAGATCATGTTTAACAAACCTCTGTCGCGACGACAATGCCTTAAGACAAAAGTCTTTAATAACGAGTGCGTCCTACCTGTTATGATATACGGAATTAAAAATTACAAAAACAAACATTACTAAAACCTTGCTTATATAACCTTCTCAAGTCCGATGTTTATGTGTAAATCTGACAATCTGCCAAAAAATGAATATAAAATATAAACGATATATAAACGAGTGTGTTTTTAGTATTTGTTGTTATAGCGGCAACAGAAATACATCATCTGTAAAAATCTGTCTAACTATCACGGTTCATGAGATACAGCCTGGTGACAGATGGACAGATAGACAGACAGACAGACAGACAGACAGACAGACAGACAGACGGACAGGGGAGTCTCAGTAATAGGGTTGCGTTGGTACCCTTTGGGTTCGGGACCCTAAAAACTAAATAAAAGAACCGACTTCAAACATCGGGCTAGTCAAAGTAGCCAGTAGACATTGTAACTATTATATAATATGTGCCAGTATTTAGTAGAATGTCGTCAAGAATGCGTCGTAATACAAATGTTGATATATTAAAAACAGCTCGGCCGATTACGTTAAAATTTAAATGAGACCACTTGAAAAGGGTCCTTTTAAAACAAAAGAAGAATTTTTTAAATCGGTTCAGGCATTTTCGAGTAATCGGTGAACATACATAAAAAAATATATATATATTCAGACGAATGGAGAAGCTCCTCCTTTTTTTGTGAAGTCGGTTAAAAATATATTTTAAGCACCGGCGGTTTGTAGTTCAGTATTTAATTGTTATTCTTTTTAGATATACATAAAGAAGATGTCATAAGAAAATGTTAAATATCTCATTATTTCTACATATACACTACACTATAATAATATAGAGCCATCAAAGCTTCATCAACATTTTAAGCCTCAGGCGTTTACTACGCTACAAGTGTAATTAAATCACTTTAAAATGCTAGTAGGTATACTCTAGAAATCATAATATAACGTGAAATAGCTCTATAATAAATATATGGGCCACGGTAATATACCACATTTCAATAACAAATATAATTCCATGATGGCAAGTCTCGAGGCTGGATGCGTTTTAGAATATATATGGAACATTTTGCCACAAGTTTTAAATTTAATTTGAAGTACTGTTTGTTATAAATATTCAGTCAGTTTTTTTTAGAAAATGTGTTATTTCAATTGAAATATATTGCACATTCGACTGTTAAGCGTGTATTTTCATAGTTTTGTAGGAATTTATTTTGAAACAATTATTTACTGATTGTTTTGAGCTAAGTAGAGCTTTGTCTAGTTTTAGATTAGTACCTACTAACAGACCCGGACAAGTTGATCTGCCACAGATTTAGCTCAATTATATTGAGATATATATTAGGAGTTTAAAAACGTAAGAGTTTTGTTAAATTAAGTTAAAAAATCCGGATCTCGACAACAGTGCCTTTCTTCGGCTCCAATTATTAGTTATATATAATAAATATAGATAGATAATAGAATATAATAAAAAGGAAATAAAAGTAGTTTTTACGCAGGCAAAGCCGCAGGGCACAGCTAGTCCTAAATAAATGTAGAAAAGTTTTTGGCAAACTATGCCGTCGTTCATACGATCAAACTTCATTTAAGGTTGCAAGTTATTGTTGTAGTTCAAGATAACGTTTTTTCGAATTGCAGTCTATCATTTTTTAAACTACGAAAAGGAAACTAGTTCAACGGCAAAGAAGCATTATAGAGTTAGAGAACTCTATTAAGATTACGAGCTCCAGTCGGAATTTAAGTTGGTTACTTTAGTTAGAACCAATAAAGATTTTTAACTGAATTAACCCAGAAAATTTGATTAATAAACATTAATCATTTTTTCTGGAAACCCTTTTGTAGGGCATTGATAGTCCAATTGATCAAAGGTGATGATAATTAAAACTGTCTTCACTATTAGATGCATAAAGTCAACAATCAGCACCCATATTATAAACACGAAAGACAGATTGTATAATTGTCTATTTATTTGTTACTTTTTCACGATCAAACGGCTTAACTGATTTGGCTGAAATATATATAATATATACAAATAATTCGTATTAGTGTTAACATTCTAGTGAAGGTGTTGTTATTGCGAGAATAAAAGACTACTTACACAATCACATCAAGAAAGTGATCGTATTCAGACGAATAATAGCGTAAAATTTTCTTACTTGTTCGTTCTGATAACTGGCAGCTATCTGGTTGAACGTAAGATGTTGAAGTGGTGTTGTTTTTTTTCTTTAATGCCAAATTTCTATAGAACAAAGACGTCTCTAGCTATAGTTATATATATCTATATATAGTATATACTTATAACTCTGCAAGTTTTGGTTATACATTTGTGAAAAAAATATATGTCATGCGTCTGGGTGTGTAGAAGCGTATTATGCAATAAAAAGTTTTTGGCGTATCATGACATTACCGCTTTATTCGGTTGGGGCGTCGATAAAGGCATAAACAGTATTAGATTAGTTAGAGATTTAGATTAGAACATAGGATTATAGAATAACTTTTTAATGCGGGCAAGGCCGTGGGGCCCAGCTAGTATTTAATAAGCAAACAAATGAAGTTAACGTAATAATATATATATATATATATATATATATACATATATATATATATATATATATATATATATACATATATATATTATATTATCGTAATTAACCTTCACATGTTTTTGCTTGTCAGTTTACAGTGAAGAACGTAAAGTCAAATAGATTGTATTAAAAGTATCTGTACAACATTGTCATTAGTGCAATAAATTAGCTGAGAAGATCTCCCACCGCCACTATCGCAATTCTGGTCGTGCGATAAAACCGTTGCAGTAATCCACGCCTCATAAGACGAACAAGTCCACTACAACGAGTGCTTAAAATGCGCCTCAATGTAAAGGAGAAACATCTATAACCAAGCCATGTTTGAGCCTTTTGACTCGACGATTTTTTGAAGCAATTTTTCCCGGACGCTTTTCCTACGTAAACACGTTTTTGCATAAGTTGATATAAGTAAATAGTATGATGCCGGGCTCGCTGCCCAGTCCTTAGTTTGCTTTGGTAAGATGTGATAATATTTTTACCGTGGTGAAAATAAAATGATGGGTAGTAATTTGTGGTATTTCTGATTTTATGACTTGTATACTTGTAGACTTGCAATAACAAACAAACATAATTTAATGACATAATTATCACTACATAATTATAAAACTAAAGTCCCCTAGCCGCGTCTGTCTGTTCGAGCTCAAAAACGACTGAAAACATTTTCACGTGGTTTCACCAATAGATAATAAATAATAATATGTTAAATAAATATTATTTGTCAAGGTTTTACGCAAATTGGTTCAAATATGATGATAATTGTAGAAAGTGTCAAGAAAAAAAGAAAATTCAAGGTTTCATCGAAAAATCCCATAGAGTCATAATAAAGCAATGCATGGTGGGACTGCACTCTTTTATAGATTTACTTGCGATTTGCCCCGGCTTCGCACGGGTAGAGCGTATTTTTTGCATCAGTTTGTTGCGTCGAGTATGATTTAACGTTTTCAACAATCATCATATTTCAACCAATTTAGACAAAACCTTGACAAATTATACACCTAAACCTTCCTCATTCCTCAACTCTATCTATTGGTGAAACAACATGAAAATCCATTTAGTAGTTTTTGAGTTTATCGCGAACAGAAAAATAGACGAAGTATAAAACAGTCTTCTACCGCGTCTGTCTATTCCAAAAAACTACTCAACCGATTTTGATTATGAAAATATATATATATATATATATAAATAACTTGTAATAAGTATTTTAATGCCATCGTAGTCGAATATTTTTAGGTACCTATTTAAGAATTATATTTTTGATTTCATAGTTAAGTATTTAATTTGCACAGTTTTTTACTTCTTAGCTTGTTATATGTAGTCTATAATAAAATAACTACTGTGGTTGTACAAATGTGGTGTCAAAACATACCATCGAGGCCTGTCATCCAATATCAAAACTGATTTTCGAACTGAGTTTGCTGAATATCTAACTTCTATTAAAACCTTTAGCGCTATATCTATTGATGTCTTCCAAGTAAAATCTGAATGCATTGGCAACATTGCATAAATCTGCGTTGTGTAAAGCCCTCTTGATGTTTTACACCCGCGTTCGTCCAGCAGAGGGCGATATGTGCCCCGTAAAGTTAACTGCGCTCTCAGCCGCCTCCGACTATGAAAACCCAATCAAAGTTTAATGCTCCTCTTCGGATCCACAGCCTTTATGGAGACAGGCAAGCTCTCATTAGCCTTTTAAAAGAGGCAGCCGAGACTTTGATTGTGTGGTTTATCGTCTACGGACTCAACGCCAACGGCCTCATTGACGTCTTACAAGTTCATTAAAGAAAATTGGTGGTTTGTCAATCTTGGGAATTTAAGTTATCTGATGAGATTAAAATATAGAAAGTGTGAGCAGAGATTTATTTTTTACCTAATATAAACATATTTTATTTAAATAACACAATAGTATGGATCCTATTACTAACTATACTAACTACCATTAAAAATGAACTACAGTAACGGTTCATTTAGAAATATTTTTTACAATCAACACCAATATTAAATAACCGGCCAAGTGCGTATCGCTGTGTAAGGTTTCATAGTAGCCCGTTATTCAATGCAAGTCTTTACCCGTTATAAACAAGCAACTAGGTACTTATTCTTAGGATTTTGTATTTGGTACAAAATTATCCAACTCCCAAGTTTAACGACTATTACTGCTCAACTAATGAAGTTATCTTAACCGCTATAGTTTTCCTTTAAAGTTCATAAAATGCACTATTATCACGAAATTTTCCAGATTTTTCAAGCCAGCAGTGTAGCTTTTAGGGGGGGGGGGGGAGGGGACGCTCTACTGGAACAAAAATTTGCACTTTAAAGTTTAATATTTCGTAAATGGAGTATTAAATCGAAAAATGGTATTAGAAACCCTGAAGTCATTTTAAAAGACCTATGCAACGATACCCCACACGAAGGGGTAGACGACGAGAAAAAAATTCATCCCCACTTCTCATGTAGGGGAGCTACCCTAAAAAAAATATGTTTCAAAATTTTATTTTACCACTTTGTCGGCGTGATTTATATACATACCCCTACAAAATAACAGCTTTCTAATATTTACTGTCTCTTAGCAAAACCTCAGACAGACAGACGGACATGACGAAACTATAAGGGTTCCTTGTCAGGACTACGGAACCCTAAAAATGGGAAAGAATGCGAGTGTATTTATTTGGGTCTTCTTCACGGTTAAACGGCTCAACCAATGTAGCTGAAATTTGGTATAAGGATATATATATATATATATATATATATATATATATATATATATATATATATATATATATATATATATATATATATATATATATATATATATATATATATATATATATGTATATCAGTATGGATGAAATAGGACTATGTAACGAGGACAAAGTCACGGGATTCAGCTAGAAATAAAATAATCGCTTACACCAATATTTGGCAGTACATATTCATTAGCCAGCCAGACTGCGGATCGCCAATTCTAATGAATCTTTAGTCAGCCCAAAAGATACTTTCCCATGATAGTTGCCCCTCATTTATAAAGCGGGATTCAGAGTTTATATGTTTAAGATATATACAATAACATCAGTTATGTAATAAGAACGTTTCAAAGATCACTGGGTCATGTAGGGTATGTTCAATAAAGAGTTGATCTATCCATAAATTTTGATTACTGTCCTCGACACGCAGCTATTATACTTCTCACCAAAGCCGCCATGATTGATAGCATTAAACCAAAACTACGAACATAGCAGAGGAGACACTTCGCTTTAATATCGGGGACGTTTATATGGCATAATGGCTCTTAAAGATAAAGAAGTCATTAGGCTTCGGTCGGACAAAACCTAATTTCGGTCTGAGATGTCGTCAGCGGTGACTTGTATATCAACTTAGCTACAATGACACACAAGGTCTTGAAGGCTGTCTATATTTCTTGTTGTTATTCTAGTACTTTGATAACGTATTCTGACAGCATAAAAACCTCTATATCATAGAATATTTACTTTGTACACACAATAAACTATAAGATTTATAGTCTTATAGGATTTTAATTATTTTTGTATGTTTTTACAAAATTGTGGAAAAAACAAATGTTAAGTCACAGGTATGATATTTAAAATTTTCGGATATAAAAGAAGTATTTTATGCAATTTTATTCAACTCAGACTAAACACAATCATACATTTATGCAAATATACGTAACATACTTTTGAGCCTTATAAATGTATGCCATCTGAATTAAAGGCTATAAAGAGCTTGTTACATTAAACTTAGTACTAATTCCTAGCAAATCACAAGTCTTAGTGCCTAGTCACTAAGGACAAAGAAGGTACTCATCTGACGACGCCACAATAGGGTGGCCTATTAATTATTAGCGACAAAAGGCTTTCTTACCATGAGATATTGTTCTGACTTGGAACAATCGTTTACCTTTTTTATATCTTATAGGCTAGCGTTTTACCACTATCTCATGTGTTGGAAAGTGATGATGTTGTCGAAGATGGTAAGCATGCTAGACCTAGAATAGGAACTGGCTCTCAAGGATAGCTGCCGGAACAAATGAGATGTTTTGGCGACAGATTTTCTAATGTGAGGGTGGTAGCTGACCAGCGGACACTAGATAGTGTCCTACCACCAGCGGGGGTTTTTGGTTTCTTAACGATGTTTTTCCTTCACCAGAGGGCCACTGTACAGAGGCGCACATACATTTTTCGATAGAAAAATCCATTGGTGCACAGTGGGGTTTGAACTCGGTACGTCTGGCATCAAAGCCAACCGTACTCCCGATTACGCCACCGGGCCCTCAGACCTCAGTTTACCTCAGGACAGATCCTGTGGAATGATCCTTTTTACATAGGCAAATACGCATCAGGTCATTACCTGATGCGTATTTGCTTATATAGAAAGGAAAGTTCTTCACTGAAAGATATAAAACATTCATTTTATTGTTATTTGCAATACAGTTTAAAACCACAAAATAAACAAAAATGAAATATTGATGGGAAATGGAAGATTTTATTGATTGATATTATGTTAATGTACATAATGCAAAATAATGTTATGTGGCGTGAAACATTCCGTAGAACAATAGAGAGAGAAAGAGGAGGGGGAAGGGGGAGGGGGGGGGGGGGGTAGTATGGTGGTATACGGAACAGGGGCAATATAGCACGCAAGTCACTAGATTAAAAACATAGGTAACGCGTCTGTACTGCAAAATAATATCTAAGTGTGAATTTAAACCGTGTGATTTCACTGTAACTCGTTCTTTTCGATTAAGATGTAAATAATCTAAGCTTACATCGAGTCCAATTGTTCTTTTAGTATAAAATTTTACTGGGAATTGTTTAAACTATTTAAACCAACAGTTTTCCTTTAAATTAAATTACCCATCTAGTTTTTCAATGTCGAGAAGGTTATTTACATTCGACCTTTTTGCAGATTTCGCTGAAAAAGGAATTTGGGGATTTTTACTGCTCTTGTGGCCCGACCGCACGTAAGCAAGACAAGTTTAGGGCAATTTCAGAGGTTTTATCTTGATAGGAATATATTTCTGATGCAGGTTATCAAGGTGGGCTTACAGCAAGAATAGAAAAATAAAGGATTGGAGTATTGTGAAATATGTTTTTTGCAATTTCTGCTACTTTTGTTGAGAAACCGGACATTGATGATTCTTTTAATAAAATTTTTTTCTTCGCATTCATTATAAGTTTGTTTAAAACTTGGTGTGAATACTATGACCGAGCAAACGCAATGCTCCGTATTGGCTTGGACAAAAATACTTTCGAATTTCCGGCGGATGACTGGATATCCGACTATTCTCCTCTACAGGTCGCATTTCTCAACCGATTCTCGTGGAACATTCTGAGCAGCTTTGGTAATTATATAGTTTGTAGGTTTCCGTACATCAAAAGGTAAATAAAAACCGGCAAAGTCGAGTTGGACTCGACCAACGACGCTTTACCAACGTTGGTTGGTACCAATTAGGCTAGACCTCTAAATTGTATCAGCGCCCATATAACTCAGAGGCCTACCTTAATGGCGTTAACTATGTATGTATGGGGATACCCTTTAATTTTCAATATTTTTTATGTTTTGGAATTTTACCTTTATTTGTGCTATAAGACCTTGCTTCTTGCCAAATTTCATGATTCTAGGTCAACGGGAAGTACCTTATAGGTTTTCGACCCAAAACCTATATGGTACTTCCGGTTGACCTAGAATTGTCAATTTTGGTTAAAATCAAGGTCTTACAGCAAAAGAAAGGAAACATTCCAAAAAATTAAAAAAAAATGAAAATGTAGGTATGAAAATGTACTTTTAGGGGTCTAGCTTAATTGGTTCTAACCAACGTAGGTACGGAAGCCTCGGTGGGCGAGTCCAACTCGACTTGGGCGGTTTTTTTTTCATGGATAGATTCAGGTTTTGGAAAATTCAAAATGGCGAAGATATGGGCGTTGAAAATGTAAAACTAATAATATTTCAGCCATTTCGAAAACAAAATTCAATAGTATCAAGACTTTTTTGTTTTAACTTTTTGTCCGAACAACTTTTTCATCTGATAAACATTGACACACAACTGAAAGACATGCTATTTGCGTTGTCACCAAAATTCCACTGAAAATCTTCAGTAAAGCCCACATTTTTACTGAGGGTATGACTTGGACTAGACCTTGACTTTAACTTGACCTAAAATGTGGCTTTGACCCATCTTTACAACATAATTTATTTAAAACTTGAAAAATGTTAATACTTGACACTGGCTAAATACACTAATCGTGTGGAGCCATAAAGAAATTGTAAAAAAAAGCATTAAGGAGTCGGGTACAGTCCGGCAAGTATAACTTGGCGTGCCTGTGCGCCACTGTGCTTTTACTTTGTACTTTGACAACAGTTTCTCTTAAACCACTTTTAATTACTTTTGGCATTGTTGAACTATTTTAATGTAGCTGATTTATTAACAATAATGTCGCGGTAATCTCTCAAACGTCAAACTCACAGTTTCAATTAAAAGAATTAGTTCCAAAAACCACCACCGCCAAGTTATACTTGTGGCACTGTATGTGTTATTCAGTTTTAAGTTATGCAAGTTTACTCGCGAGGTCAATTGCTCACAGAGCTACTTCTATTTATTAAAGTTCCTTAATACATACATACATATTTTTATGTTGTGCCAATAAACGATAAGTTTGTGCTGGCACTCACATTCAGGACTGCGCCACTTAAGTATTATTTATACGTATTCAGCTATTTTATAAAATAAAGCTTAAACTAACTTACAATACATAAATTGTACGTATTAATACCGATTACAAGTTTTCAAGTTGTTTATATGTGTAATGTTAGTATTTTTATGTAGACATGTAAGATGTAGTACTTATGTATGTACTAGTTTAGGGGTTTAGAACATAAAAGCTGTGAAATTGGCACCCTTATAATATTCCATTTATTTTTTTCATGCTTGGCTAACTTACACCTATTAAACCATTTTTTGAACTAACCCAAATGGATATTACATATGCCACAAAAATGGAACTCCGTCGACGTGTCAAGTACCAGTCTAAAAATCTGTAAATCCAAAGGCAATTGAATGTTACATGTTGAATGGCAAGCCACGTTTTCGCCAATTTAGTCGTACTCCCATGAACTAAAATCCAGTGCATGTGAGGCATAAATAACTCTGCTGGATGTAAAAAGGCAAGGAATCGTTAGGTGGCGCATCAGTGCCGCGTCAATGCGTCAGTTTACACACCCACTCCAGCGCTAAACGCGCGTTTGTCGCCGGGTCGTTAGTACCCCGCCATCGCGGGTCTGTGTAACCAGTCACTACGTTTACAGGGTTGTCTATGTCGTAGTGACTGAATAGTGATTACGAGTACACACTACGCAATAGTATGACATTGAACACTCTCTCATCGAGTTCTTAGTTATTGGTTTCTTACTGAGTATGTTGTCACCACACATTAAGTAATGTCATTATTATTGTTAAATGGTTTTGCTCTGTTTACATTTTCTATTCTGTATATAAAATAGAATATTTAAATAGACTTATACTATTCCTTATACAGACATCTTATATTTTATTAGTCCATTTTTCATTATCCTTATATTTTGTATTTTAACCCCCGACGCAAAAAGAAGGGATGTTATAAATTTGACGTGAGTATCTGTGTGTCTGTGTATATTAGTCTAAATGTATATATGTGTGTATGTCTGTGGCATCGTAGCGGCCAAACGGATGATCCGAGTTTGATTTAGTTTTTTTTTGTTTAATAGGTGTCTTCATCGAGTGTTCTTAGCTTTGTTTCATGAAAATCCGTTCAGCCGTCTCATCAACCAAAAAAGAGCTGATAATTATTGTCTATGATTTCAACTTTTGTTTGTCGTTGATGAGACTATGATTTCAACTTTTGTAGCCTTTTGACCGCGGACGTCAAATAATCAAAATGGCGCTTATGCGCACTACGTACCTGTGTCTCTGCTGCCGTCTGTTTAGCGTAGTTTACATTAGTTTGTATTTATGTTTGTATTTAAATTCAGTATCCTGTTAATTCAATGATATTGCAAGAATATGGTAAACTTTACTTAATGGTGAGACATCTCCTTGAATCTGCAGAATACTCTCAACTCCTCGTCTCAGATGTCGTGTTAAGGCTCATTAGAATGGTCTCAATGAACAAATTATACATTACACAAATCAGGCGGGGGTGGTTTTAAATTTTAAATAAAAGTATTATAATTGTAATGATATAAAAAATCATCAAAATGGTGTGCTATTCAGCTCCCAATCTTTAAAGTTTAATCACTTGTAACAGTAATCGTAAACTTGAGCTCTTTTGCTGAATTTATCGATGATTACAGACCTAATGTGGTGCAAAAACGGTGAATTAGGTAATAACACGTCGATAAGAGAATGCGTCGTCGGCATAAATTGGCACTGGATTCGACTGGATCTCCAGTGAGCCGCGAACGCATTAACCGTTCGCCGACATATATTACGGTTTCTTATCCGTTCGTACTCACGGCTGCAGAAATATGAGTCTCTTTAGATACTTCTGTTTTGCAGGTTTCTCCTAGGTTAGGTTCTTCTTGATATTGAACGAGCTGAATATCGATCAATGTTCAGTTGATATTGGGAATGCCTTTAATAGGATACGACGATGATGATTCCCCATAGAAGCATTTTTTTAATAGGTTGGACTTACCCTGCCTTTATTTTTAATAACAATAATCATAATAATCAGCTGGTATCAGTCCACTGCTGGACATAGGCCTCTCCCAAGACACGCAATTGTTAATAATATATCCTTTAATCAGGCAACTGAAATTCAGTAAATAAAATTATGTAAGTACTTTAATAATGTAAAACTGTAATGTCAATAATTACACGACTACCTGGACAATAGAGTAAATTTATTATTACACAGCACAATATTTAACTGCTTTATAAGAAAGCAGGTAAATTCTTAACACAAGTCTTAAGTTTTAATTTTGTTTTAGCTAAGCATATAAGTTGTTCAAATATGTTTGAGTCTGACTGTACTTGAGTGTGGTCGCAAATGACGTGGAAAAGATGCGGGATGACGCCCTCTTGATCGCTGAATGCGCGCCTCACACCCGACTCAAACTGTGGCCTCAGAGTAGATTGAATGTCTTTGCTTCAGTCCTGAAAACTTATGTTCCTTGGAAGTATTCAAAGACTTTATTACTTAATGGTTTCTGGTGCGTTAGATTATTCAGAACATTGTAGTATGCTTAAGCAAAATTATGAATTGTGCCTATTGGAAATTTACTACGACCGCAACTTTACTAGTTGTAACTCTACTAGAAGCAAAGCCTCGCGTTATATGAGGTAAAGTGGCTATAGCTATCTTATGGAAGATAGTATTGAGGCTATTTGTTATGACTCCAGTAAACTTTAGTAAATGTAACCAACTATCCCGATCGATCTGCCGAACTGGGTAAGTAAGTGATTTCCACCTTTTTGGGCGTAAATACCAAAAATATGTCACCATAAAATAATTACCCATCTAAATATCCTCATCAATAGATAGCAAGAAATACACCGAGACACTATAATATCCCTCGCAAATAAAAATGAAACTTAAAAGGTGATTTGCAGAAGAAAGCTATCCGTTAACTGAATCTCGTTACTTAAGCAGTGTTATCCTTTGTTAATGACAAGAAGTCGACGCTAAGCGACGCTGAATGTCGCCGCTCCAGATAGACGCAAACAAATAGCTCTCACGCAAATTGAATACAAGATATAAATCTAGCATTCTCCTAATAACATGCGGTGGATTTCTCAGCGGGCCTTTTTATTTTAGCCCCACAAAGCCTGCGAGCCAGTAAATCCGGTGATATCTCGGGAAATGCGACAGAGTGCCACTGGCGTTCGTTTCGCAACGCACTTTAAATTTCCCAACAGCGAAAGGATATCGCGGCGAAATTTAAAACGCCGTCGCGAGTTCCCATTTGGGACAAAGTGTGCTCACTTGTGAGGTGCTGCTTGAACCGGGGACTGTGTTGCAGTAAGGATTCTTCACGACATGGTTCTCAATTTCTCAGGGTGACGCGAATTTGCACATTATTGCATTGCTGCAATAATGTGCAAATTTCTGAGAAGTAAACTTTAAAGTTACTAAACGTAATATGAAAATTCAAAATTATAAGCATTTTTTCAGTTGTATAACATCACATTTCAAGACAAGAATGTTAGAAATACCCACAGTCATAATTAATTCTGTAACATATTATATCGATGTTTCGCCTCACTTGCTCCAAAAAGTAGCTTACCACCATGGTGATACTCTGCCGCTATAGCCTTACGGTGTTCCGGCAGCGCACAGCCATTGAGAGTCAGAGTATTCTAGGCCTAGCGTGTACACCATCTTCAACCACATCATCCCTTACCACTTGACGAGATAGTGATCAAACGATAGCCTATAAGATTCTAAAGAATTGTAAGTTTATAAAGAATTGTATCGCTATATGTTAAGATATATCAGAGCATGTTTAAGATATCGATGTTCTAGACCTCGTGATGTTTTACGTCCACTATTTTTTGTTTATTTGAATGACATCAGATGTAAAAATTTACTCAAAATATCAATTTCAAACATCTTTATGTAAAAATTATTGTCTCTCCACTCTTATTAAAAGATTACAAGAATTGATCTTCTCTTGGTGAATGAAGCCATAAAATTAATTAAACTTTTCATAAATTTATCCATAAAGTGGCTTTATGGAGTGGAAATACAAACATTGCTTTCATGCTTGAGATATGTGGGATTGATTGTTTTCATTTCCAGGAGTAGAGTAATGAATAATTATGTTGGTACGCATAATATAATATTCACAATAACCATTTTGACATTGATGAACATTATTATTATGGTAAATCACATGTTGATATAAGTAAAAAAAAAAAACAAAAACACAAAACAGACAAAAAGTGTCTAAAGATATGGTGCATTTCTGTTGTAATCTATTTCTTCTTTATTCCATTTATATGCATCAATATTTGGATGGCTGGCATTTACAAACTTAACGTAAGTGGGACCAATAAGTTTGTAAATGCTTCGTAGGTCCTGGTTATATATTTTTGTGCAATAATCATAGGCGATAACGTACACTGTCATTCAGAGTTTTTATTTCACTGCTCTATACTGAAAGCATAGCGTAAATAAATATAATACATCAAGTTGCCATTATTATTGTTCCGCTGTTATACTCTACGTCCGCTCGTTGTTTCACTGCAAGGAGTCCGACTGGACGTAGAAATATGTTCCGACGAGGGGTAGTACGGGGTGTTTTACGGTAGAGATGTTAGCTTTAATAAATATCTTTTCAGATTTTTAAGGAGTGATATAATCAAAAGCAATTTAAATATATTCTTGCAGAAAGGCAAGTTACTGAAACTGAATATGTTGTCAAGGGTTATGGCTTCTGAGCTTCCCTATGATTTCCTATGATTTGTGTACTAGAAGACACGATCGTGATCTACTATTTAAAGTCTCATCTTTGGTTATTCTAAGGTTCATCGGAACCATCGCATTGCTCAGTAAAATGCTACTCACGGTTACCCATCTATATACTAGCTGGTGATGTCCGTTGCCCAAAAATTTTGTGAAAGTTCCAAACAAAGGCAAAGTTATAACTATACGAACAATAGGTGATATTTATTTATTGTAATAATGTTCATCATGATTCTTACTTATCTGTTTTAAACGCATCGATATAAATATCGATACTTATAAGGAAGTAGCACATCCCTATCCGGGAGAGAGGCGGGTCAGAGTGGCTCGATGATTTATGGCGGACCGCG
This sequence comes from Cabera pusaria, assembly GCA_954871355.1. Classification (NCBI taxonomy): domain Eukaryota; kingdom Metazoa; phylum Arthropoda; class Insecta; order Lepidoptera; family Geometridae; genus Cabera; species Cabera pusaria. The sequence goes on along the minus strand of OX940904.1, from coordinate 13,741,103 downwards.
GTGCAACGCCTCGAGCAATAGACACTCTCATTATGACAAAGGTGCCTGTTTTTTCACCACAATGTTTAATTATTCATTGATATGGGATTTTGTCATAATACAGCTATCATTGTTGCCCCAGATACTGTGATTTAGGTGAAAGGGTTATATGATAATACTAAGGGATGTGTTTTAGGGTTCACGACATGAAAGATGTAAATTTAAATAACTAATAAAGCCACCCATCTGGAGACACAAAAATGTTTGAATATTGAGGATTTTTAGTCTTATCGCCGAAATTACAAAGACCAGTAATTTTACTTTAAAAAAAAAAACAAAAAGTCTATGCAAAAATCATAAATGGTAGAACGGTACAATACTTACTGAAAAATATTCCTGGCTAAATAAGTTTTTGCCTAATTTTATAGTTCGCGCGCCTCCGCCTTTAGATTCCACGCACGGTGTGTGTTCACGGTAGCACGGCCGTTAAGGTTAAGATTCAAGGGTTAGGTTGTGTTTTGGAGCATCATTTTTGTATAGTAATTTTGAACTGCGTATATTTTGTTATTTAGTTCGAAACCCTGTCTAAGCGAGTCCAACTGGAAATTGGTTAGTTTCGCGGTTGGTTAGCTTTATTTATCAAGATAAAACCTTTATCTATAAAGGCAACACGTTTGTTACGTTTTTCTGAATTAATTCATTTTGCAATAAAATTACGTTACTGTGTGCAACCACAAATAACCGGACAAAATAGTCAAAATATCCGATCCGATCCGATGGTAAAAAATTCTAAACTTGTGTTACTTGTACTATTCATTACTCTGTGATTTTATCCAGGAACTGCATTGGGTAATTAAATTTCCCCTCCTACCTTACAAAAGACCATACACAACGAAATTAAATAAGATTCAAACCGTAGGGTGACCAAATGCACTCTCAACAATAAAAACTATAAACGTTACAGTTTTGTGAGTAATAGCAGTATTAGGGCGGGTCCGGTCGTAGAGACCCCTAGTGCGCGGGCGTGGAACTAAGCGTTACTTATTGTGCTGTCTTCGCTAAAGGAATTGCCGGCGGATGTTCCCTTCCACGGTGGATTTAAAACAGGCACTGATAAATCGCTACATTATCGCTAACAACGTTCGATTTAATTCTCAGACGAAGGCACGGACATAGATGTGAGGATAGACACTGAAAAATGCAGTGCTATTTTTAATTACAGTTGTGCGGCTAGCTTTCAGTGGGAATGTGACTAGGCTGAGTTGCATCACCGTACTTTAACTGTAACTACAACTATTACAGGTGTTTTTGTATGGAGTTTGACTGATTTTTGACATTTGTTATAATTAAAGTAAGACTATAACTATTAACCGGTGGTTATATATGGATTTTGACAGATTTTTGATGTTTTTTATAGTTAAAGGTAGATGGTGCAACTCAGCGTTATGGTTACAGCTATTCATCTAGTGACTAGATTAATAAAGATGATATTCTAGTCTGTGTGATTTTTGTTTATCGTATGTACTTGATGCTACAGTTTTGTTTTTGAGATGTAAGAAATGTTAAGAATGTGGTTGCGGTTTAAATTATAGTAATTTGGCGAGTACGCTTGCGAGTATACTTTGACTCTATTTTGTTCCACGTAATGACTTTAGCCAGGTACTTGCGTTAGTCAGGTCTAGATTAATCCTTGTGTGACGCTTAATGTATATTTTCCTACTGTTACTTCAGCCGTAGCTCTATTAAAGATATTGCCAATCGGTCATCGCCAGTCCCGGCAGCTGTGCGGTGCTAACCAATTCAGAAGTCGGTTTGGTATGGTAGCGTGACGTCAATTTCGCTGAAGTGATTTAGTGTCTTTTCTTACTGTCAGCCGTCTTCCGCTGTAGTGATCATACACCATATCGATCACTTATCATCAGAACTAAAGGTCAAATATTTGGCCGCCTTATTGAAACATATATTATAATTCATTTGAATCTTTGTGAAAGAATACACGAATCAATATTTAATTAATCTCATTTTATAAGTAGCCCACTACTAGGGAAAATTATCTTTAATCAAAATGGAAGAACAAAAGAATATAATTAAGAACTAAGTGGCTGGAAAAATATGTTTAGACGGCTAGATACCCTGCAGCGGGTGAAAGCGTGCATTGAAGAAAATTCTAGCTTGCCATGATTTTAATTAACTTTTTTACCTTTAGGCTTCTTAGGGTACATTATTTTTTCTTAATTAGTTAGATGATCAAAATACAAAATCTGTCGTCACGATGGACTGATATATAACCTTGTAATTATTATAAATCAATATATGTATCATTGATTTGTGGTTTAAATAGATACAACAAATCAACATAATTTATTATATATTTGGTTTATCCCACCTCCACCACAAACTGCCCTAACGTGGCGGTGGAACCATTTAAGCCTATCTCCGCCACCATTTTCATATTTTGATGTCACACAACTGAAACTAAAATTTGGTCAATATAGTACAACGAGCATATTGTGATAACTTCATCGTCTAAGCCTTACAGTTCGTATTTTCATGATCATGACGGGATTTTCAATTCACACTGAAAAGTTTTAAGGAAAAGCTCGCAAAATAACAGCACAGTGTGCAAACTAATGAGCAAACATTCCCCCGAGATATAAATGGTACAAAATTATGAGAAGCTTCAAATAATCATTATACATAAACGCGTAATGGTCCCATCGGAATGATGGCCCGTTGCAGTTAACTGCCATCGTAATGTCCCGACACAATCTCTTCGGCGGGAAATTGTTACGTTTTAATGGTATATTAATGATTTATCGCCTATTATGTGTAAGAAGAACATGTTATTTTATGATTTAGTTTTGAAATTTTACGAAAAGACCGAGTTCATAGTCACGTATGTAAAATTGTCAGTTGGTGTGTTTTAAGGTATTTTTATTGTTCATTATTTATTATTCATTTATACTTTTAGTGAGTTTGTATCGTGACTATAAAGTAATGACTACTATACCAACTCACACCTAATTTTGTCGACTGTCTCGACATACATTTTGTGCATGTCGAATGCATATCCTCAGAGCGTCATTTCATCATCGCTTACCACCAGGTGAGATAGCAGTCAAACGCTAGTCTTACAGATTAAAAAAAAAAATACTTCCGCCACTTGCAAAGTCGTTCAAAAAATATAGCAGTGGCGGTTATTCTATATTTTTTCATGTGACACCAAATATGTAATTTTAGGAGCGTGGGAATTAATCTAAACAGGCAACTGTAGATTTAAAATGAATAAAAAAGTATAGGGCGTTTCTGACTTGGTTAATAAACATATCACGGACACAGATGACATGAACATAAAATAAATGAAGATAAACGAAAACGCTTTTATTTTCATAGAAAAATTTAGGTAATGTAAGCAAATTAGTAGTATAATATAATATTTTAAAATTATTTTAAATTTTGTTTTATATCTGTATTTATTTTACCTTTTTCTCTTTCATGTCACGTCACCTACAGGTAACACAATACCTAAGGTCTAGTTAGAGATATCCAAATATGGGGTATATTTTTATGCTGCTTAATTTTATTACTCACTAAAAATGTCACTGAGTTGACAAATAACTAATATAGTTTCTGATAATATTATACGTACTTGTAAAAAAAAGCAACGAAACTACCGTGACTGTTATGCCTTGAGTGACGATATGTTTGATCATAAGTCTGTGTCCCATAGCAAACTGACTGTTCATAATTCCTCTATTCTATTCTGATTCAAGCTCAAGCAGTAATCACTTTGCATAGTTATGGGATAAGTAATAATGTGGTAATAACATTTGCACGGATCGTTCAACCGTGATAATCTGGCTAAACGTGTGGCTGAATGCGGATAGTGTGAACAGATTTTCAGACAGTCTTTGCATAGATTGTATTTTACATACCTTTAAGATCGAATAAAGTGTGGTTGGACTGTGTGGTGAAAAATGTATATGTGAGAAATTATTTAAAAAAAATTTAATTACCGACTGCAAAACGAGAAAAAGGCACTCAAAAGCTAAAAATAAATTAATATAATTATTGTAAGCGCAACCCACTCATCTATTTTAAGTCGGTGCTAGCCAAGTCTATTAGGTAGTAGATAGATACTATGTATGTAGTAAGTAGGGAGATACTTGTAGGTCTACTTCACGGCGAATTTATTTGTTCATCACAAATCTTGCGATTGATTTTAGGGGTTCGATTGAGCTGAAATGTTGTAAATCGCGTGACAATGCAATATTATGATGACATGGTGCTGATCTGATAATGGAGCTGGAAGGTGGCCAAAGGAACTCCTAAAGGTACGGCCACACCGCGGCACCTGCGATCTGCGGGCGCGATCTCAGTACTTTTCAATTGTTTTCTGATCGCGTTTAGTGTGAACCAGTCGGTACAAATACTACTGCGCTATCTGATCGCCGCCTAGATCGCGCACGCAGGACGCTGAGATGTGTCCGTGCCTTAAACTACACATGTTATACCCGTCGTGTTTGGGCTCGTTGGATTCATCTTGACTTACTCTGGTCCTGGGTTATGTAAAAGCTTGTGTTTTAAAAGGTTTTTTTTTATATATTACTTTTTAATAATTCACTTGTATATTATAAACAGAAGATAAAGTAATATGCACACGGCATGGGAACTGATTACCATCGCTTATAAACATTTGCAACTGTGTTTGCAACACTCGGGTGTTTAGGGTAATTACCAGTATTGATAATAGTTTACTGCATTATCCATTACTGAAAATAACCAATTGACTAGCCGTCTGTGCTGCGAGTCGATATCAATAGCACAACAAAGATCCATTTATAATGTACAATACAAGAAGCAATATTGTGTAATAATGTTCGATTCGCGTGCCATACATCAGACAACTTATGTTGTTACTCTTGGAAAATCTGTTGTCTGTACTTGTCCAGATCATTTAACGACAATTAAATTGTTTTATAAACAGAATCGTTCTTTTATTAATTTGAGTACATTGCGTGGTGATTAGTCAGGCGGAACATCATGCACATATATGCACTACCTGTAACGGACAAATACCCATGATTTATGAATGCACATAGAAACATCCATTGGTGAACGGCTAGGATTTGAACCGACGACTTCCGGGTTAGAAGTCATGTTATCTGTCCCTTACGCCAAAGGGCCGTCGACATATGATATAAATTTTACCCGTGCGAAGTGAGGGCCGAGTTGCTAGTTTATATTAAACTAGCTGTGCCTGCGACTTCGTCCGCGTGAAATAGTGTCTTTGGGTAGCATTAAAAAATTAGACACACGTATCCCAACTACACCGCGCCGTACCACGCCACGAGAATCCCCCCTTCCCTCCCTCCCTCACATACCCTCCCATCCCTCTTCCCCTCACTTCCACCTCCCCTCCCCTCCCCCTTCCCCTCACTTACCTACCCTCCCCCTCTGCTCTGCTCTGTATATTTTAATAGCTCTCCTTTAAATATTGCCTAAATGTATGAGATCCTGTATCGCGCAAACGATAATATTAAAGCTGATGCACTTGCTTCGTGATTAAACATCTCAAAAGTTGAACTCGTTTAAAAACGTTTTCTCTTTATAATATTAGTCCAGAAGTCCGGATTGTTGACGAACTGTCCTGGAACATAAGTAATAAATAGCTGTATCTACTCATAAGCAAATTAAATTAGTTTCGGAGCTGAAAACAAAGCCATGAATTTAGTAATACAATACAGGTTAATGGAGTAACAGTGGAGAGGCTTTCCAAACTGCTGTGAGCGACCCTCGGAGTGGTGAGGTGAGTGCCCTTCAGCCCTGAGTGGCTGTGTGGCTAAAACGCTGCACTTCGATCACAAAGTCCCGTATTGGAGCTAGTTATTTGGATCTTATCTATTAGAAACTAGTAGTTACGGTAGTTTCAAATTAACAGTTAATAAACAAGACATCGGGGGCATGAGTAATTTAAATGAAAACTTTTTCGAGTAATAGGCTTTTAATATTTTTTAGTCGTAAGACTTTAGTTATAGTAATAGGTTCGAGGCGAGTACCACCACGGATTTCGTATTCATCCGTAAAATAGAAAGTGTCCAATGAAATACGAGGCTGCATGAAACTATCCCAAGGTAGAGGCTGCAGTATGGCTTTTTTTTCAGTTTTAAGTTTCTGTTATAAGCTGATGTTGTTACTTAGGAGGCATCTTAGCTAGTCGCTCCATAGACGAACGCCTTGTTGACTGTGTAACTTTATATCACAAAGAATTTAATTTGCCTTCGTCATTATTATGTACTGGCAAAGGTGTGCCGATAAATACAATCTTGGGAGCTTCGAATTGCTGCGATTGATTATATCGATTCGTTGTCAAAAACCGGCCTATCATTCATACCAAAAATATTTGCTTAAACAGTCAAACATTTGGTTAGTTCATTGTATACATAAATAAATAAAACCGGCCAAGTCGAGTTGGACTCGCCCACCGAGGCTTCCGTACCAACGTTGGTTGGTACCAATTAAGCTAGACCTCTAAATTGTATGAGCGCTCATATAACTCAGAGGCCTATCAATATTGGCGAATCTATATATGTATGGCGACACCTTTATGTTTTAACTTTGTTATATTTTGGAATTTTTCCTTTATTTGTGCTGTTAGACCTTGTTTTTTGCCAAATTTCATGATTCAAGATCAACGAGAAGTACCCTATAGGTTTTCGACCCAAAACCTATAGGGTACTTCCGGTTGACCTAGAATTGTCGATTTTGGTGAAAAGCAAGGTCTTACAGCACAAATAAAGGAAAAATTCCGAAAGATAAAAAAAGTTGAAAATTAAGGTAAATTTTGGTACTTACAAGTTTTCGCGAATATCTAAGTTTGCCCATATTTTTTTATCGTGTTGACTCAGGACCTTGATTTTTATACACCTAATAAGGACTATGGATTTCAGTATCTGGTATAAATTTCAACTTGCTAGGTTCACCCGTTCCTGAGAAAATCGGTGGTGACACACGGACAGACGGATAGACAGACAGACAGATGAACAGACAGACGGACAGACAGACAAACAGACAGACCGACAGACGGACAAGAAAGTGATCTTATAAGGGTTCCTTTTTACAAAAAAAAAAGATTATTGTAACAAAACCTATTTAATTTTGAAAATAATATTTGTTAAACTTCAAACAATTATACAGAAAGTAGAGTTTAATTTTATAACACATCAGCAAACCAAACATTTTTTATCCCAAGCAAGTCTATGCTATCCTTTTTATATTTCTTTTCAGGAAGAAACAGCTTAAATAAAAATCCTGAATTTCCGCAAGAACAGTATGACTTTACACAGTCCAGACCGAAATGGAAATTGAAAATTCTGGGCAAGGAAAGTGCCTTTCTTTTCCTGTAAATATTTCAATATATCTTCATTATACCCTTGTTTCCATTTATCCTAAGCTGGTATTGTCTGTTTTATGTGAGGTTAAATTAGCCATGTGAGGCAGTTACTGTAAAAGAAGATTAATATTTGGCAACAAAACCACAAGCGGATGCTGTTTTTGTTTTCAATTTAAAATTACCTTTCTTCTTCTCTGAGAAGAAGGGTAATTTTATGTTATCTAACAAAGTAAAAATATAAATACTTGCTTAATGCCTAGCCAAGTTACTTGAAATATAGCCAATGAAATGAACACTACAAGCCAGTTTAACTGGTTCCTTATAAAGTTTCAAATAGTTATCTGACATAATATTTTGACGTCATATAAAAGTTGTTTAATATCGGCCAGATTATAACCGCTGAAACTTACCATTGGTGTTGATGATGTAAGCTGCAGTAGAAATCCGTAATATTTTTTTAAAAAGCTCACGAAAATACATTCAAAGGACATGAAGGTATGCTACATCGCCGATTACATCGCCACTTAACATCAGGTGAGATAGTGGTGAAACGCTTGCTTAGCCAAAAAAAGAAAACTAAGTATGAGCCTGCGAAACGTGTAGTAACTATAAAGTTTACCTAGTACTTGTGTGTTTTTAACGCACCTGCGAAGATATTCTATCTACATAAGTGAAGTTTTGGGGCAGCAATGTTTACAATGATTAGTGTTGTTGAAGAAGGTTGTTCGTGTCATTATCAGTGAATCCATCTGTAATATTTAAAATAATAGTTGCTTGTATTGGAAGTTTTACAAACTTTAATTGATATGGAAGCGGTTTCAGTAACGATCTAATCTTTTCGATGACGTAACGCACCGTGTCGTGTCGGGACTCGTACAAATCTCCCATGATTGTGTAGACTCGAGATCTTTGGATTAAACCCTGACTAATATTACAATGTCATTTGGCTGAAAGGATGCCATCGGCTAGCTGATCCTTTACCTACTATCGCTACGGGTTAAATATTAATATTGTTAGAGCACTTCACTGAGGTCCGGGCGTTCTCGTTTAAGGTCCCTAACGAGCGATAAAACCTCCCGAATTCCTCTTTAACTGCAAGCGAAGTTTACCTGCGGGTCGGTAAATACGCGCCCACATTTGGTCTCCGAATCGTGATTCGCAATCTGTAAATAACAAGAAGAAGTTCGAAGAATATACGGTGTTTTTAAATGAGGGTGAATTTGGAGCACCTGCACTTGTATACAGGACAGGTAAAAAAAGGAGTTTAATTCGTACCGGTCGATATTTTTTTGAATAACGTTAAAGAGGCGATTGAACAGTGGCAAGCATTCATCATACAAACATTATGTGGTCATTATTGAGTCTTTTGTGGCATCATCATGGCTTACCACTAAGCGTGAAAGTGGTCAAACGCTAGCCTATAAAATTTAAAAAACACATTTTAATTGAGTTTTTAAGGACATTTCGAGTTCAGTGAATTACGTCAGGCATCGTTAGACAATGCAATATAAATGCTTATTTTATTTTTAATTATCAAAGCAAATTGAGGTAAAATATTAATTGAAAAATTAACAGTGAAGTGCTTTTTGAAAAAGTCCTATAATTACAGTTACATGCAATACTGCGTCAAAAGGATATAGTGGGACAAGTGTAACGTCACGCTTGAACAAATTGATGTTCGTAATGGCCCCCATTACATACATTGTGTGCGCTCCATCGAGCACAAAGGTCCTCCGACCTCCACGGGGATCACTGTGCCCCTTAGCGTCTTCTACTTTTAGTCGTTCACCGTTCCATATACAGACCGTTAATAGAGCATAATTTTGTATTTTATCATTCCTTCGCATTCGATACCTCGCACCTGGTGCCGAGGCAGATTATTATCACCTACGCTGATTAAAATTCGACAGATTCATTCTTTTACCCCATTTCCTGTGACAGATATGATCGCAGTGGTATGTGAGTGGAGCCGACTTTTTTTGTGTTATAAATAAGGATAGGAAGGGACACGAGGGGAAGTAATCAGATATTTACATTCATTTCATTTCAAAAAGATGGCAATGCTTTTAAAATATATACTGCTGTACACCTGATAGTATTATAGTGTTTGTGGGTCTAATTTACTTACTTAATTTAATTAACGATATTTATTTTTCAGAATCAGCTATAAAATGTTTTTTTTTTAATTTTAATAATTTAATAGTGAAATTTTTACGATTGTACTGTGATTGATTGTGTTAAGTGTTGTGTTTTTACGAGAGTGACTTTTTATGATATTACAATGTATATCAATATTGATAATACAATATCGTAAAAAGACAGTCACTGTTTTTACGTTATGGACTATTAACTCATAGAGATAACTTTATTCCTCATCACAGAATATTAACCACCACAAGCTACCCAGCATAATGCAGTAACGTCAATGACTGACGACTACAACTAATTTAAGTTTTATTAAGTTGTGACAAAACGAAACTCTTGTTTAGAAGCCCGCAGATAAAAGTTATCTTGAAAACTCGGCAGCCGCAACAAACTTAGTAACTGTCTTCAGGTAGGGAAACTCGATTAAGGAAAGGGAATAAAAAAGTGCTTCGACTCCGCGTGGCAGGAATCGATGCAAGTTTCATTAACAATTGATGGAGAACCAGATGTTGTTGGCTATAAAACACAAAGTTGTTACATTCTTTATCGCTGTAATCACGTTGTTAACCACTAACGAGATTTTGCATCGCAAGGTTTACTGTGTTATGTGTATGTTCCTGATCAACGTAGTACTGTAACTGAAGTTAGGAAAGTCAAGATTTGTCGAAATATAAGCAAAATAGAAATAAAAGAAGCAATAGCCCGATGGCTAAGGCGTCGCCTGGCGATCGAGAGGTCGTGAGTTCGATCCCTACCCATTGCACTATTGGAGTTAACCCACTCCAGACACAAAGCATATTTAGCCTAACTGGAGTGGTTAACAAGAATACTTGTAATGTGCAACCCACATTGCTAGTAAGATTGTATAAAAAAAAACTTTACACTGTAACCATTGCATCAGGTATATGTGAAAAAGGTTAAATTTCATCATTTCAGAGTCAATTGGCAACGAAAAAAAGCGCATTGAGTTACTAGCTGTGCCCCAGGGCTTTGCCCACGTTTAAAAGTATCCTATGTGTTAATCTAGGTTAAAAAGTATCTGTACGTCAAATTTCATGCAAACCTGTTCAGCCATTTTTGCGTGAAAGAGTAACAAATATCCATCCGTCTATCTGTACTAACTAATTTAACCAAATATAAAAGCATATAGATGGCGCTGGAGTACGTTGCAAAGATCTCTTTGTAAAAATTGCCTAAATAATAATAATTTATTTCGAAAACACAAGTAAAGGGTTTTACACAGTTTAAGCTTATGAACTAAACATAGCTTGTGTTGAGCACTGAAACACACACTAGGACAATCCTGTGTTGTGTGGTTCATTATCTTCCTATAAGTAATGATACATATTATAAAAGCTTACATAGTTTTTATTATTATGTACCAGTAATAGTAGTGCTATGAATATAAGACAAAATTTAAAAGGCATAATAATAGTAGTAAAATCAATAAAAAGTATGGGATCCTGCATCGCGCAAATGATATATTGCATGATGTTACGAGTAGAACCGGATACACTTGTTTTGTCAATCATCTTCAAATTTGAACTCTTTACATAAAATCTTGCATTTTGAATATTAGTAGGATATCTAAGTCGTATCTGTACTTTACATGACACAAAAAAGTTAATTAAATACAGTTAATATATTCCGTAATATTATATTAAAGCAAAAAGTAAAGTAGCAAGATCATGTTCTTTTACATGAAAAGTAATAAGACCGGACCCATACCTAGATTGTAATTATGTAAATGAGCTGCTGCACCCAGTCCTCATTTTAAACAAGAAAGTTGAAGTGCATTCATGAGTAGAGACATTTTTGTTTACCCCAGTACCTATAACTTTGCGGGAGCTACTTAACCAAACACAATGTTGAAGTGGACAGTATCTTATATACAATAGGGTTGACAGAATATTTAAATTATGAATTAATGAAATTAATGAATAATTCAAATTTAATTCTACCTGCTGAGTAATAAAAGGTCTTATGCATCTTACTTTGAGGGCCCGGTGGTGTAAGTAGGAGAACGGTCGGCTTTGATGCCAAAGGTATCGAGATTAATCCCCACCGTGCACCAATGGATTATCGAAAAATTTATGTTCGCTTTTCACAGTGGCCCTCCGGTAAAGAGGTGAAAAAACATCGTTAAGAAACCAACAACCCCTGCATGGTGGTAGGACACTATCTAGAGTCCGCCTGGCCAACTACCACCCTTAAATGAGAAAATCTGTCGCCAAACATCTAATGTGTTCCGGGAGCTATCCTTGAGAGCCAGTTCCTATTCTAGGCCTGGCGTGCTTACCATCTTCGACCGCATTTTCACTTACCAACAGGTGAGATGGTGGTCAAACGCCTAGCCTATTAGATCATCATCATTGACAGCTCATTTCCGCCCACTGCAGGGCATAAGCCTCCTCCCTCTTACGCCACTCATCCCTGTTTTGAGCTACTCTTGGCCAGGTCCTATCTGCATACTTTTCGATGTCGTCGACCCACCTCTGTATTGGTATGCCGCGGCTTCGTTTTCCTACACAAGGCCACCATTCTGTTAGGGACTTACTCCACCTGCCATCACCACATCTTGCAACGTGTCCAGCCCACTGCCATTTCAGTTTAGTTATACGGGATCTGATGTCTACCACCTTGGTTCTCTTTCTTATCTCCGTATTTCGAACTTTATCGCTTAACGTGATGCCTAGCGTGGCACGCTCCATGGCCCGTTGTGCGACTCGCATCTTGTGCACAGTTTCCTTGGTGAGCGTCCATGTTTCTGCACCATACGTCATTGTGGGTAAAACACATTGATTGAACAGACGGGTTTTCAGGCATTGCGGCATTTTTCGGTCTTTTAGGACATCATCGAGTTTTCTGAAAGCAGCCCATCCCAGCTGAATGCGTCTATGTATCTCTTTCTGTCTATGCTCTCTGCCAAAAGATAAACAATGTCCAAGGTAAGTATACTGAGTAACTACCTCCAGTAACTCACCGCCGACTTCAACAATAGTCGGTGATACGCCAGAAACATTAGTCATAACCTCTTAGTCTTGGACATGTTCATCTTCAGGCTCACTCCTAGAGAAGCATAGTATAGGTCTTTAAGCATTTCTTGGAGATCTGATACATTTTCACTGATAAGAATCAGATCATCTGCAAAACGGAGATGTAATAGGTGGACACCATCTATTAAGATGCCTTTATTCTCCCAAAAGACTAGCTTTAAGACGTCTTCCAAAACTGCTGTGAATAGTTTGGGTGATATGGTATCCCCTTGCCGAACACCACGTTTGATGGGGATTGATTCGGTGAGAGCATGCATTCGTACTAACTGACAAGTTAGAGCCACTAGCGTTACGCCGAGATATTGGCTCACTTGGCCTCTTCTACCGATATTATAACGGGGAATGTTCTGATGAAATCTCTAAACTCATCCTGCCGTCTCGCTTTTATCATCGATCTTCACGACCCCGCGAGAGAGCTCATCCACATTCTGTAGACACGTGGACATCGCGTACGGTACGTTTTCTGCGGTCGTTTCTTCCACGGACCTGCAAGATGTGGAACGATCTCCCACCTAAGGTTTTTCCGCTACGGTGCAACATGCAGCGATTTAAGAGAGAGGTAAAGAGTCCTCTATGCAAAAGGTAGGCAAAGCACGTGTAATACTACTTGTGATGCAGGTGTTTATAGGCGGCGGTGACCACTTTCGATCAGGTGGGCCGCTTACTTGTTTGTCAACTTTGACATAAAAAAAAATCTAGTCTCTGTTCCAACCATGTATCACACTCCACCAACGCATTTTAGGCCCTATTACATCGACGACTAGGAAAATCCTGTGTAAAGTAAGTTAAGTATATACTTTTTTCATCATCATCAACATCATCATCAGCCGGTATCAGTCCACTGCTGGACGTAGGCCTCTCCCAAGATGCGCCACTGAGCCCGATCTTTGGCTCTTCTTGTGACTTTCCATCTTTGGGAGGGATATGCCCTAATCGCCACGCAGGGTAGGCGGGTGGCGCTGGCGATCGCAGGTCGTAGCCCTCGCACAGGTGACGCTGCTGCCCGGCCTGTAGTATTTAGCTACGCCATGGTTTTGAAATGGTTATACCGCCATTTGTCGGTTCCCAGAGCCTCGTTAGTTGGTCAGTAGGATGCACCACGGGCAGGCTAGGTTGGCTGGGAGCACTGAGGTGGTATTTGTGCTCCCTTACATCCCTACTCCCTTACATCCCTGCTCCCTTACATCCCTACTCCCTTACACCCCTGCTCCCTTACATCCCTTTACCTTACATATACTTTTTTAATACATCATTAAACTATAGCCACTAGATGGCACAGATTTCTTAAAACACTGTTCTGTTTAGCTAAACTGCGTTTAGATAAGTGGACAAGTTTAGGATCCCGTTTGGCCTTATTTGCGAGTTCCGTCGACTTGGCCGAAGTTGTTTCATTCAGCGACGGAAGCTTGTTACCGCGACTTCTGCGGTTTTCGACCAGATAACATTGTGCTAAAGATTTAAACTATGTACCGAGCAAAGTTTCGTTACGCCGCAGTAAATGCTTACACGTCATGATTGAGGAGATAGACATTTTCAAGTATAAGGACGAAATCGTAAAAGGCGAGTTGGCTCTATCCACTAATAATTGGGGCGATTAGGGCATCTCCCAATGAGCCGAAGATCGGGCTCAATGGCATATCTTGGAAGAGGTCTACGTCCAGCAGTGAACTGACACTGGGTGAATATAAGATGATGATGATGATGAATAAACTAATCAGTCTGTTTTTTTTAATAAATAAATACATTGATGCCGAATATAAGATGTTTTTTTACGTTCATTTAATATAATAGTAGTTCGTACCTATATAATAATTAAATAAAATGTGACACGTTAAAAAATAATTAAGACAGTTTAAAAACTAAAAACAACCGACTTCCATGCCCCGCGAGTCAGTTTCAGTAGCAAGTTTGAGATGTTTATCGTTATATCTCTGGAGATACTTATCAGATCTCAATACAATTACAATGGGACCACCTCGGAAATTGACTTGGATTGGAAATCGACGGTTTTTCAATAGAGTGGCGTCAATGAACTTTAATATTAATTTTAAAAAATATGCTTTTCCGGCGGGGGGAAATGGTGCGTGGGCGTTACTTCCGTTTCCCCCCCCCTTCCCCTCTCCACTTTCCTAAATTCAGGATACTTGATTTAAAAATCCTAGCCTGGATATGTACCCTACCGATAAAAAAATAATCATTCGAATCGGTTCACAATTGACTGAATAATGGCGTAACATACATACAGAAAATAAAACTGGCCAAGTGCGAGTCAGCATCGCGTCTCTTATCGCAAACTTAGGGAGGGTTCCGTACAATACGAAACATAACAGAGTTTCAACCTCATATATTTGATTAATTGATATTACCAAGAATATTTGGTTTGGTCGCGATCTAGAAAGACGGGGCTCGTTTACTAGCGCTATCTATGTCATTTTGCCGAAACTAATTAGATAGATGGCGTTGAAAAACACGTTTTTTGTATGGGGACCCCCTTTAATTTTTAACTTTATTTTGTTTTTAGTATTTGTTGTTAGAACAACAAATATAGCGGCAACAGAAATACACCATCTGTGAAAATTTCAACTGTCTAACTATCACGGTTAATGAGCTATAGCCTGGAGACAGACGGACAGACAGACAGACACACAGACAGACAGACCGACAGACAGACAGACAGACAGACAGACGGACAGCGGAGTCTTAGTAATAGGGTCCCGTTTTACCCTTTGGGTACGGAACCCTAAAAAACGAAAAAAGAAAATAATCAAACGATTTGAACTCCTCCTTTTTAGAAGTCAGTTGAAAAAGTCCTGTACGATGTCCAGGATTGCGGCCGCAATTTTGATCTGAAGCAAACATTTCAAAAAGATCTGTAGGAAAGTCGCTATCGCGCTATGGAGGTTTTTTTTTATATTTTGCCGAAAAGGCGGCGGTTTGAACAAAAAGTATCGAATTTAGCCCTTTTTACGACAGCTTTTCGTATAAAAAAAGGAGGATATAGAAAAAAGCATCCATAGCGCGATTGAGAACGACGTTAAGAACGTGCTCTCAAAATTGGAAATAGATATCTTCAAAACTCTTCCTTTGAGAGTGGACACCGTTTTGCAAAACAAAATTCTGAGATAAACGCTTTTAGATTTAAGTTAGCAAATTTTAGTTCGCTTCCGCTCCCTTTCTACAAGAAACGCTTTAGGAACCGTAATAATTTGAAATTCGATTTAAAAAATTTGATCCGTTAATGCAAAAAAAAATTTTTTTGAAAATTTCACACTGAGTCGACCCCTTAAACCATTTTAAACTAATTTTTATAAATTTACGTCAGTTTATGACATTTGAAATTCACAAGTTTTTAACCACGTGTTTATACAACCACTTAAATTTTTCCAAAATTGTAAAGAAATAAATATTGTAACCGAAGTTTTCAGAATAAGTAGTTTTCTAATTGTAACTGACAAGGGTATTTCATTTTAATTCACCTTTGAGAAAGCAAGCGTCAGCTCTCAAAGACAGCTATGCATCAGAGAGGGTGGCACTGTCAGTTTGCCCTGTAGTTGCTAGAACATGCTCCCATTCCTTTGTAGTGCCGCCTAGCGCCTAATTAAAATTAATTTAATAGAACCTGAGACACACATTTCAGTAAGCTGAAATATTGAAAGCTTCGTGGATTATTTTCTTCTATTCATTTTCAGACGATTTCCTGTTAATTGCTAACAAAATGTGTGTAACTTTATTGGATTGACGATGTCTTTGTGTATTTATCATTTTACTATATTTGCATACATAAAGTTTCAACATTTAAGGTATAGTAACTTAAAAGGCCTTCAGAAAACTTAATAACAGCCAATATTCACACACAAACATGTGAAACCTAAATATAAAAATAATATTGAATAAACCTAACGAGCGGCTAAGTAAATGCTGCATTTTATTTTGCGACGTAGTTAATATTACTATTTTAACCCCCGACGCAAAAAGAAGAGGTGTAATAAGTAAGAGGTGTAAAGTTTGAGATGTGTATCTGTGTATATGTATGTCTGTCTGTGGCATCGTAGCCACATGAGTAAAGAAAAGGAAATCGTAGCGCCGAAACGGATGAAACGATTTTGATTAGATTTATTTTTGTTTGATAGGTATTTTATTAGTGACTGTTCTTAGCTTTGATTCATGAAAATCCGTTAAGCCATTTTAAGACTATGAGTTTGATGATGCTATGAGATCAACTTTTATAGGTCTAATATTATTATTAAAAACGGTTGTACACTCACGGGTTTTTTTATCGGAATTGCTCCGACCAGTTTATAGGTGTAATCATTTTTAAATTTGGTACTTCAATGATATTGTCAGACCATGGTAGCATTGACCTAGGATAGCTGAAGCATCTCCTGGAATCTGCAGAATCCTCTACTCCTCACCAACTTACAGCAGAGATGTTGTGTTTAGGCTCATTGGAATGGTCTCAATGAAACGATATAAATAGAGTCACAGCGATTGTCAACAGACCGTCGGAGGTGTTAAATTATAGTATATAACGATACGCGTGACTTAAGCCGTCTTTTATTGCACGGCATGAAGTTGGAACCGTTGCTGCGCTCGAGTGCCAATTGTCGTGCAATAATCGACTATTTAAGTCACGAGTATCGTATATTATTCTATAGCTGTCATTGTGACATAAACCCGCACTTTACGCTTGCTACGCTTTTCCGTCAAATAGAAGATTATTGCACGGCGTGAAGTTGGTACCCGAGCGCAGCGAGCAGTCCTAAACCTCGTGCAATAATCGACTATTTAAGTCACGGAAAAGCGTGCGTAGAGTTTAGTGCGGTTTTAGGTCACACTGTGCTATAAATGTATTAACCTTTCTTTTGTTGCAGTAGTTGTGGTTAGGCTCCAGACATAACTCAACTGACTGTGAAAACATTCTACGAATAACAAGAATCTATTATTTTAACTTCTTAATTGTGAATACGTTTACTGAGTTGTAACCCTATCTTCTTCCTCATTGCTGACAACATTAACACAAGACGAATTGCCCACGCATATTGTTACTACTTAGTTTACTTACACGCACAGTGTTTGCTTAGGGGAACATTTACCTAAGTGAAGATCGCGTTTAATGTTGCAAGTGGCAAATTTGCGCACCCTTGTTTGATTAAGGATTCGTAATGCCTTATAATTTGCCAGATACGGTTGCTGTCGAGTGTCGACGCAGGTGGTTTGAAAACTGGTGAATTATCAATAGGTTAATTATGATGAATACATCACCATGAAATTATGTATGTAAATACTCATAGCTAAAGAATCCGGTGGGAGCTGACACGTTCCGGCGCAGACATACAAAAGTATCGAGCGTTTGACCACTATCTCGCCTGGTGGTAAACGATGATGTGGTCGAAGATGGTGAACACGCTAAACTCAGAATACTATGACTCTTAAGGGTTCTGTGCTGCCAGAACACCGTAAGGTTATGGTTGCAGAATTTATCGTAATGGTGGTTGGCTACTTTTTGGTAGCAAGTCAAACGGAATATCGATATCATGCTCCTGTCATCTTTAGATAATCACCCGTGCTAAGATTTGAACCGGTGACCTCTCGCTTAAAAGTGAAGCCATCATCCTTTTTACGTGAACAGGGCGAGGCTCTCATGATATTTGCAAAGTTGTTCATGATACCTAGAGCCTTCAGGTTCCCTGAATCCATGCAAAATGTTAAAAGATAAATAAAAACCCAGATTTGATTAAAGCGCAATCCACATTTTCATGAATGCAAGTATACTAGCTGTGCTCTGTGTGTGCAGCTTCGCCGGCGTTAAATAGTATATTTTATGTCACAGAATAAATAATAGTACAACTTATGTACTAATCCTGATGATGTGCTTTATATGTGTCAAATTTCATCCGAATCCCTTCTGCCATTTACACGTGAAAGACTTACAAACATACACCCATACTCACAAACTTTCGCATTTATATAAAAGATTTACAAGTAACATTCATAATTCGGCTATCCAGAATTTTGCATGGCACTGTATCTGTAAAAAGTAGACGTTATCGCTTACCATCAGGCAAGCGTCGTGCATGTCCTGTCACCTTTTATCATTAAAAAAGGTAAAATATATGGTATAGGAAATTTGTACGTACTTACACACTCATAGCTAGCTAAAGAATCCGATGTGAGCGTGACACGTTTCGGCGTGGCCATACAGCAATATCGAGAGTCGAAAACGTCCAGCTGTGCGGGTCCTCGTAAACCTCCGCACAATATTTTCCAATTATTGACTTCGCCATATTGTCCCCGCTGTGTTCAGCTGTTATTACCACTTCATAGAAATGTCGCTTAGCTGTGATATATCTCGAGAATTCTCCTACTTTACTACTCTATAAATAAGAGTATCGCTGGCTAATTGATAGTTTATTTTATCTGCTTGTCTTGTGCCGGGTAAATTGTGGGAGTTTGTTATAGTCTTACAAATGGTATGAAGTGTAAAAGTACAAGAACTACAACAGCCGGTCATTAAGTTTTGTGTTAAACTTCATTTTTTGGACAACTAGTTTGAATTATTATATTATTACTGATTTTCTCAGGAACGGGTGGACCTAGCAAGTTGAAAAGTATACCAGATACTGAGGTCTAAAGTCCCTATGAGGTGTATAAAAGTCAAGGTCTTGAGTCAGCACGATAAAAAGATATGGCCATATATAGATAAGATAATTTAGATTTTTGCGAAAACTTGTAAGTACAAAAATTTACCTTCGTATTCAATTTTTTTTTTAAATTTTCTTCTACTTGTGCTGTAAGACCTTGCTTTTAACCAAAATTGACAATTCTAGGTCAACCGGAAGTACCCTATAGGTTTTGGTTTGAAAACCTATAAGCTACTTCCCGTTGATATAGAATCATAAAATTTGGCAAGAAACGAGGTCTTACAGCACACATAAAGGAAAAATTCCAAAAAATAAAAAAGTTTATAGTTAAAAGGTGTCCCTATACATACATAATTTACGCCAATTAAGATAGACCTCTGAGTTATATGAGTTGAGTATGAGCTCATACAATTTAGAGGTCTAGTTTAATTGGTACCTACATCTGTCTGTCTGTCAGTCTGTCTGTCTGTCCGTCCGTATGTCACAGCCATTTTATTCCGAAACTGTTAGGACTACAGAATTGAAACTTGGTAGGTAGATGTATTCTGTGAACCGCTTTCCGATTTTTATACAAAAATAAAAAATATGATAGTTTGAGGGGGGGCATCCCATACATGGAACTGAAACAAAAAAAAAATTTTCTTCAAACATATACGTGTCTATGGATAGGTCTTTAAAAATGACTTTGAGGTTTCTAAAATCATTTTTTCTCAAAGTCAATCATTTGAAAGATAGGCGCGTCTAAAGTGGTAAAATGTGTGTCCCTCCCCCTCTAACTTCTAAAGTATGGGAATGAAAAATCTTAAAAAAATATGTGCTGTAGATCTCAATAAAAACTAACAACGAAAATTGGTTTGAACGAGATACAGTCAGCAGTTTTATAGATATGGCGACCGCAAAGATAACTTTGTTTTTCATACAAACACTATGAAAAACAAAGTTAATTTTGTAGTCGCGAAAAATCATAGTTATACATGGATTACTTAATTGTGTTACGGAACCCTACGAGTGCGAGTCCGACTTGCACTTGGCCAGTTTAAAATGAAACCTACCCCCAAAAAAAAATTATTAAAATCGGTTAACGATTGGCAGAGTAATCAGTGAACAAACAACAAAAAACATACGGATGAATTGAGAACTTCTCCTTTTTGGAAGTCGGTAAAAATGGCTCATCAATGTTGCTGCAATAATACACAGTATTTCCATTTTATATGACTTCCTTTTATATACCTAACTTATAATGAGAGAAAAAATTGGTTGTATGATTGTTTGTAATTGATTAACTAAAAAACATTAATTTATATAAATGTATAAAAAAATTTGGGTATTGAAATTACAATTTTTGTAAATAGTATTTGGCTTAGAAACGAAAAAAAAATAGTTCGTTCTCATTTATGTTTTCTTCTGTAGACAAATATTAAAAGTTATTAATTAAATATTAATTTATCGATTATTTTCATATATATTTAATTTGCTAGTTTAGCAGTTCAGTATAAACATGGCAGAAACCACACTAATTTCTCAAGTCATCACTTGAGCGGTAATCATGTTTCGTTTGATGTCCCACGATGCGGAAAATGTGGTAACCGACTTTAAACGGTTTCATTGAACTGATGGTAATAAATATAATAGATTAAACATTTTCGCTTTACTCTGCGATCCTAAAATGTTATTTAATTTTTGTTTAAATAAGAAATTTAATCAATTAATAGTATTTTTAGACTTTATTACGCCCCACGGTTTTATTCGCGATGTACATATTTGACCCCTTGTTAAGTCGAGCCTCCTTCGATCTCTCTTTTGTAATATAGTTTCATCACGGATAAAGTTATTTTCAAGTTATCGTTGGTAGTCATATAGTTCTCATGATAGACTAGCTGTGCCTCGCGGCTTTACCCGCGTTTAATATTGATTACAAGGCTTTCTCTTGAATTATTCTATCTATTGATGAAATTCGCATTAAAATCCGTAGCGTAGTTTTAAAATTCTTAGCGTACAGAGGGAGGAAGAAAATTTGTGTTAAACTATTTAATAGATATGTCAGTCAGTGGTATTTCACTTAAAATATTAGATGGATTTAAATCGATACAACTATAATACTATTGAAAATCCTACCATGACGGACACAAAGTCTCGAAGTTAAATGTTAACACAAATTAAATTAACACCCAGTTTTGCCTTAGTGGCTAAGAATCTAATAATCACCCACCAAATTTCCTTCGATATCCAAAATTTTTGATTCGCATTAAAACGTGGATAATCGCCAAGAACACTTCATAACTTGGTAATTGCTTTTTACCTCGGTGGCCGTGCTTTTAGTCGGATTGCTTATTTAGTTAATGAACTTTGGAGCTTTCTAACTTTTTGCTTTACGCTGCTCTAATACCAGAAGATTAGCAAAGATTATAAGGTAGGAGAAGGCGGATGCGGCGTTGATCTAAGTGCATTGGAACAAAGTATATTTAACCGGTTTGTTTAGAGTCTTTTATCATAGACGCAGTGCTTCCGGTGCTTTGCACTTCGTCTGCTTTATGCTCCTACTAATATTATAATTATATGCAAATGCAAATGTTTGTGATGATGGATGGATGTTTGTTCTTCCACGTAAAAACAAGTTGACAGATTTTGATGAAACTTCACAATGTTGTAGTTTAATACATCAGAATTAAACAAGGTCATAAAATATGTAAAGATTCGATAAAGGCAAACAATATGTAAATATATTGTGTAAATTAGCTATAATTGTCAAGCAAGACGACAACAAGCCTGCTATAAAAGAAGTATTTCAGCGTGTGCTGCATAAACCTTCAGAGTAAAGGTACGGCCACACTGCGGCGACCTGTGATCTGCGGGCGTGATCTCAGTACTTTTTAATTGTTTTCTGATCGCTATTCGTGTGAACCAATCGGTATAAATACCACTGCGCTATCTGATCGCCGCCTAGATCGTGCACGCAGGACGCTGCGATGTGTCCGTACCAATGAATGGTGGAAATGTTTGTGTTACAATTTTTTATAAACAATAGTCGGCGGAAACATGTATCTATGTTTTATGTGGAGACAGTACAATCAAAATTGTGGCATTGCAAACTTGTAAACAGTGTTTAAGGGCCTAGTGTAGTGGGGTGTGTGTGGGTAGTGGGAGAATGGTCAGCTTTGATGCCAGAGGTACAGAGTTCAATTCCCGCCGTGCACCAATGGATTTTTCAATCGAAAAATTCATGTGCACTTTTCACAGTGGCGCTCCAGTGAAGGAAAACATCGATTAGAAACCCCCAACCTCTGCATGGTGGTAGGACACCATCTAGTGTCCGCCTGGCCAGCCACAACCGTCAAGTTAGAAAATCTGTCGCCAAATATTTAACGTGTTCAGGCAGCTATCCTTGAGAGCCAGTTCCCATTCAAAGCCTAGCGTGCTACCATCCTCGACTGCATCATCACTTGGTCACACAGGTGAGATAGTGGCCAATCGCTAACGTATTATGCATACACAGTTTTAAATTTTTCTGGTCGGATACTATAATTATAGCTAATTATGATACTCAAGTTGCAGACGCAAAAGGTTCACTTTCCTTACATATATTCTGCCGATAGGCTATAAAAATATGCTGCAATAATCCACTAAAAATCTAACTACGAATCGGAAAGTTGGAGCATCACACTAGCAACCATAACTGTCTACGATTCTATTAAATCCAACATTTATCTCATTCAGACTATGAACCTACTGAACTTGCAAGTGAAAATGGCTAGTAAGTTACACACTTTACTACATTCCAGTCTGTAATGGACTCCACACGACTACGTTACGAGCACAGGCGTGTATTGAATCGTTTCCCATAGAAAATCTAAAAGTGTGTATTGTAAAGTTTGATCGAAAAATGTCGTTACGCTATGATTCAACGAGTCAGGTAACATTTTGGACATGTAAAAGCGCGAGCACACAAAAGAATTTCAATTTGGTAGCGTATCGCGCAACCCTTTTCAACTTTACAAAGTAATTTCCTGACGTAAAATTGATTTGTTGGCTTCGCGGTTTTTGTTTGGTGGCGACTGCTGTTTAATTAAACTGAAAAAACCGTTTAGCGCCATTTCTTCAGGTTGGTGCGGGCGGGAAGCCGAAAACTTAATCAGGCAGAGCAAGGATCTACGGCGAGATTCCGAGTATAATATTTATAAACTTGAGATAAAAGAAGTTTCTGGTAGTTACACAGATTATAAAGTATTCTAATAATCGTAATTCAAACATGATTGACATAATGCCTTTAGCTTGAAATCCTTTTTATTATACTTGTTTTTCTTTCATACGTTCTGTCTATTGACTGTTTAGTGTTGTTGCATAGTAGCATTAAATAGTGGTCTTGGGTATTACAATAAGGTAATAGTCAATCCTCTTGTACAATAGTCATTAACTGCGTTTGCTTTACAAATATTTGTTCTTTTTATATATATTTACGGATTTTCCTTCTTCAATTAAACATAATCATACTTTGTGCACTCAGTTATGCCATGGAGCATGGAGTTGTACCAGCCTTCACTGAAACACACAGCTACAGTGAAGGTGTTCAAATATTTTGTGAAAATTATTGTGTGTATGTTCACAAGAACTTCAAAATCTGTAAAATTATAACTTTGATTTTGTAGATATTTTTATTGAATGAAGTCGTGGCAGCTTCAAAACGTCAAAGCTAAGACAACATCCCTAAGTTGTATCGATATCGATATCCTAAGCTTAGTAACGGCGCGCTGCGATAATTCAATATATTAACATCGCGCCGTCGAAACTCGAGCCAGAGTGACGTTAATATGACAAATAATTTCCTCAGCAGCCTACCTCCGGCGCGAGGAAATGCGTTGAATATGGTAATCATCTGTACCTTGCTCGCCTACCGCCGCTTTTAACTTGACAATGCTGATGCTTCTATAGCATACAGATTTGATTGCATTAATGACACAATTTTGCTTATTAATGGTGCGACGATTTTTTACCTGCATGAATTCTTAACTTTATGATATGAATGGCATAAATATTCATGGATCTAAAAGAGGTTGCTAAGTAACTAATAGTAGAATGTACACACACAAAAGCCTTCTGTTGTTCATTTTAAATATCCCGGGCTTTAGGCCTTACGACGAGGTCTAACCATTCTTGTTTCACTTTCAAATCTAGTCATAGTCAATTCTTTTACACAAGTCGATATTTTCATCAATTCTATTACACAAGTCAATCTTAGAACGCATTATTACTGAACTTCAGGTAAGATAAACAATCAGTCAATAATAAAAAATATCTATTAGTCCGTAATTTTAGGACAATTTTAGGACATGATGAATAAAATTTCGGCGCTGAACTTCATTTTCTGCGGTACTTCAATACCGCAATGTTTTTATTCATTCATATTTATTTTAATCAGCCCATTCAATAGCCCTTTGTTTACGTATAGAAGGTATACAACAGATTAGGCAGTAATTACACCATTGTGTGAAGTAGCAAATTCCGGCCACTTATCGCGTTGCAACGTCCCCTGGGGCGCGCGACATGCGACATCGCGACAACTTGCGGCATATGACAAATGCTGCCCTCTCCTCCACAGACCCACATGTTAAATTACAGCTTCGGTTTCATAATTTAGAACCTGTGTTATTGTTATGTTTACATCTGGGAACATGTTATTTTTAGGAGGGTTTCTTTGAGACCGTTTAAGATGTTGTTTACTAGTTTTAAATCATTATTACCATCATAGTTCGGTTGAATTACCGAATGTCAAGTCAGCAGTAACCACTACTTGTTACATCTAGAATGCTATATTTTTATAGTCTACATACAATGTTTTAATTAATAAACCTAATAAGTATTCTAACTTCTTTTAAGTGTTATCTAAACTTTATATAATTGTAGCGGGATACTAATTAATTAATTTAATACACCTTTATTAAAACAAATATTAATTTAATAAACCTGCTGCAGCTTTATTACCTTTGGTTCTACGAGTATAGGTATCTCAAAAATTCTGTTATAGAGTTTCTGTCCTACAAGATTTAAAATATGTGTTTAAAATATGTGTATTATATAGCGTTGCCGTTCTACATAATCATTATAGCAGATAATTTATTTAACTGAATAAAAACAATAGGTTCCTGACATTAATCCAGTCAAACAATTAATAATACTAGTGCTTCTAATTTAAAGAGGACAAAACGTTGGCACATCGTCAAATAATGGAAACAATTTGCACTGAAAAAATAATCTTATAAAACATTTTCACATATTTTTTTTACAAACTTTGGCACAACTCGTACATATTTCTTTATCGCATTGCATCTGGTGACGGGGAGGGAACGCTTTGCAACTAAAAACGCATAAACATTACAAACTACCACAATAAACACTCTATTTCCCCGTTTCGTTTATAGGCAAACTCCTGAGGCCGTAACTAAAGATTAGGCCAATTTCAAGTGATATCCGCCATGTATGTGACCCATTTAGAGGGGAGCGTGGTAAATGGTTTTCTGAACATCGTCGCTGTCTCCAGGGACCTTTATTATGGCGTCGGAATCCGAAAATACCGTTTACGGAATATGTGCTCCGTGACTTTGTCGTGTGGTTTCGTCATTTAGGAAAATTAAAGGCGTTTTTGGTTGTTTATATAGGCGTGTCGGTGCAGGCTTTCATGCCACGTAGGTGTAAGGAAATTTGGGTTTGCGGTCTTATTACGGGGATTTCCAAAATAAAATGGAAAGATGAAACTCAATTTCGTATGCTTCGGAGTATTTGTTGCTTTCCGAGCTTGCGTTTGAATTTTTCTACCACTACACAAATTTTCTACACTACTTTTCATGTTTTGAAATAGGCACAAGTATTTTGTTCAATCTGGTGTTATTACAAGCATGCTATTAAATACCCATAAAATGATACAACAAACCATCAAATAAAAAGTACCTTTTAGTTTTTAAACACTGCGCCGGCATTGCAACGTCGTTAAAGTTGCATGAAAATAAAACCTGCAGTTTGAGTTCTGAAACATCCTCCCGCTCAATAATATACTCGTTGCCGCTGATTGCCATCTTTTTGAGGGATAATGGAATCTGTGGTGGTGTGATAAGGTCGGTAATGGTTTCATCGGTGGTGGATATAAGACAAAAGGGTAATGACTGTAGGAAGAGGGACCATCTGCTAGCTCCCATAGACATTACGACGCGATCTTGCGGGCCGCGGCGGGCGTCACACTGAGATAGTTCAATGCAACTCGCTTTAGTTCCTCATATCAACCTTTGTTTTGTAAGCTTTTGTTCAATGCTATCGGATAATGCATGTTTATATATATATATAAAATACGAAGTACATTTACCTCGATGCCTCGATACAATAGAAGCGATTCCATGTAAAATAATTTCCCATTTTCTAAATCATATACATAAATATGTATATGTATATATATATATATATATATAGCTTTGTAATTATCGAACTTCGTGATTGTATTGTTTGGAAAGAAATCAATAAAATCGGTTACATTCCCTAATGTTGATTTGGCATAAATAAGTAAAACATTATTTATATTTATATTTTTTTATTGCAGATAGGCAAGCATTTGGATTTTAACAATAATTAAAGATTGGCTCTCGAGACACAGCTGTGCTATTATAGTTTGTAAGCCAATAGATTTATATATTTTAATAAATGTCGATACAAGATATTTGTTATATTTGTATGTTTTTTCTCAATTTCAATCCCTTATGGTTCATTACTGATTTTACATCGATATTATTGAGATAACTACTAAAATCATGTCCACACATATTCCGTCCGGATTTTTGTCTAGAATCATAGTTATTAAATGCTTTTTCATGGCGCTAGCGACCAAACAATTGTGATAAAATCTTTAACTGGTTAAATATTTTGCAGTTAACTCTTGGCCTATGAAAGCCTCAACCAATTATAACAACACCTTCATAAATGACACTTAGTTATAATGCTTTTATGACATAAATTAGGCTTAAGGAAATTCTAACAAATCCACAAAAATAGCCTGAAATACCTTTCTTCTCTTACGGTTGGGTAAACTAGCTTTATCAATCTCATTTTCCCTCCAAGTGTACCGTAACCCTGTGTTCGGACAACATCGGCCGTTATTATATCTGTTATCTCTCCAAACACATTACTGTCGGCGGAGGATGTCCTTACGCACCATGACAGCGGATCGCTTAGGACGTTTCTCGGCTACACTAGAGTTAACTGAAAGTACTAGTCGACCGTATGAGATATAAAATATTGAGCTATTTAGAAAATACTAGTTCATAGTTGAGTTACATACATATGCTTTCAACCGACTTCCAAAAAGGAGGAGGTTCTCAATTAGTCTGTATGCTTTTTTTTATCTTATAGGCTGGCGTTTGACCACTATCTCACCTGTTGTAAAGTGATGATTCGTTCGAAGATGGTAAGCACGCTAGGCCTAGAATGGGAACTGGCTCTTAAGGATAACTGCCGGAACACATTAGATGTTTGGCGACAGATTTTTTAACTTTGGGTGATCTGGCCAGGCGGACACTAGATAGTGTCCTACCACCATGCGGGGGTTGTTGGTTTCTTAACGATGCTTTTCCTTTACCGGAGGGCCACTGTGAAAAGCGCACATTAATTTTTCTTCGCTGCATGCTAAGCAGGACTTTACCTGAGTAGCTCAGGATTTCAGAGCTTCGCCAAAATGGCGCAGGTCAAGATTGTTGTGTAATGAACTAATGGCTCGAGTGCTAAGTTACTGAACCGCCGTTCCACCAGACAATGGGTCATTGTTGGGACGCCACTTCAACGCAAGCCGGTGAGATATGACCTACCCTGTGTAATTATATCGTGGCTCAGACAGGACTTACTTACAAGCCTTGATTTAGATGATCTGGTGAATTAATTAAATTTAAACTGCTTCAGAACATAATAAAAATGTAGTTACATTCATTTGCCTAAAGTCGCAAGTATGTAATTTTAAATATTTTTAAGTATTTTAACGTTATCAGAGTTTCGAGTGACAGGATAAGATTAAAATTCAAATATTTTATTCCGAAAAAAGTTGAGCTTTCTGAGTTTTTCTGTTTTTAACGTAGTTAACAAACAATAAAAAGTGATTAGTAGTGTCAGAGATTACCTATCTGCTATTAGATAAGATTGTAGCTGTTTATATTTTATTACATACTAGCAGCGCCCCGCACCGTTGCCCTAGTTTAATCCTTCTAAAAACCTCCTCCTCTTGAACCATTCATCATTCGATCTATTGCTGAAAACTGCATTAAAAGCAGTTACGTAGTTTAAAAGATCTGAGCGTACAGACACTGGGAGCAGCTTTGTTTTATACTATGTAAAGATTACCTAATGAAACGCTTTTATGAAATATATCTGTAAATTTGAATAACTTCGGATGCTATTTACAGAGCAGTTAAACTCAGACGAGAAATCCCATGAGGAGAGAATATGTCAGCGTTATTCTATTTTTCCACGTCATTATTGCCACGTCATCATCACCATCGTCATCAGCTGGGGTCAGTCCATTGCTGGACGTAGGCTTCTCCCAAGATGCGCCACTGAGCTCGATCTTCGGCACTTCTCTTCCAGTCAGTTTGCCATGTGACACTTTTTTCCACCTAAAAGTATTAGTTCTATTGCCCATAACTTACACGAAATCCAGGACTTAGACAGAACTTGGAAACCGGACAAAACGGCGGACTTTTGGGATCCGCAACCGCAGGTTTAAGCCAGAGTAATGCTAAGCTATACTAAGTACTTGCCACCTGTTAGGAACAAGTTGCTTTGTAACTGAAATGAAGCAAAATAATTACTATCCCTTTCGAAGTAACCGACTACAAGGCACTTACTTTTGTAGTGGCAATTATTCTGTGGTAGTGGTAAGACTTCTGTTAGCTCTCGGGGCAGTACTACCACCTTGCCAATAAATTCAGTCGTGAAATTGGTCGTTTTTCGGTTTGAAAAGGCAAAGTGTCGAGTGAAATTACAGGGCAGGTGAGACTTAACATCTATATGCCTCGAGGTAACAGGCGCAGTGCAGTGAAATGCAAAATTCTTGATGTCCAGAATGTTGCATGCCACTATATCTGTAAAGGTACGGACACACCGTAGCGTCCTGCGTGCGCAATCTAGGCGGCGATCAGATAGCGCAGTAGTATTTGTACCGACTGGTTCACACCAAACGCGATCAGAAAACTTAAAAAGAAAAAAAAATTAAAGTACTGAGATCGCGCCCGCAGATCGCAGGACGCCGCGATGTGGCCGTACCTTTATAGGTAGACGTCATCACTTGCTATAAGACGCGCACCGTGCTTGTCCTGTTACCTTATATCATAAAAAAAACTCATGAAACATTGCTGAGTACTTATGTTTATTATTTACATTTTAGTTTATGATACACTATGACAATATGAAAAACATGAATATTCTTTCAAAATTCACATAATTGTGATTCTAGAATATAATATATCTGTACCTATTCATGTTTAGTTCCCCGAATATCATATTGAAGAAACTTATCGGAACTTTTCAACAACTAGTTCAGTTCAACAATTATTTTGTTTCAGGACCTGCCATTCTTGAACGGCAATAATATAAAATCAGTTGGCCCTTCAACTTTACCGCCCTTCAATTCTAATTGGCATTTCTCATCATCGAACCTAACAGAGGGGGAAATATTCAGGACCTTATCTGTAATTGAGAACGGTGCTAGTATCGTAGGGATCGTTAGGGTACATACAAACGAGCGAATGTGTTTGTGTTGTATTTTCCTCGATAGCCCTGTTAGTCGTTAAATTGATAGCAATTTGCTTTGCAACAGATGTTCAATATATAAAACGTAGGTAAGATATAGCGATGCAGCTGCATATTGCTCTTAGATATCATAGGGTCAGTAACTATGTAGAAACATAGTTACGATACAATTGCATTTGTTTTCAAATCAGACGATCGTATTTAATAAGGGGTATAAAACAAATTATTTTTTAGAAAGACCTTAATGATGAAAATTACAAAAGACTGAATTATATACGAGCTTTCATCGATCTGATAGTTCTTCCAGGCGTTATCGGTGCGTTTAGCAACATCCTTTTCATGTATCACCTGGAAGGAAAATATTTGGTGGAGATAGATAGATGTATACGTCCACATTGCTCACATTATATACCCTACGCTTTACGCTGTTTGTCATAAGTTAGGTATAATATGGCAGATGAATTCTATAGGAAAAATAAAATATTACCGATCAAACGCTTATAATCTGTTGCCAAATTTAAAACGCCACCATTCCCGCATTCACGTTGATACACGTGAATACAGTGATGCTTGTACTTGTTCAGTTTTAGTCTTTTCAAGTCCAACGTACACTAAAGAGTAATATATTTACCTATCTATCGCAGCAAAAGTTTCCGAACGCTATTGTGTATATGCGTCGTGCAATTTGCAAAGAGGGAGCTAGATCGCTGGTTTGAAATTACCCTGCGGGTCGAATCACAGAATCAGATAAACGCTACCGAGAACGGTGTAGCGAACACTTGTTTGATTTTGAAGGCTTTACAGCCACCGCCGGACCTACGTTCACTTATAGCTGACAGGATTGGGAACAACGCGATTGTCTATACTAAAATATCAGGTCTATAATTCCGATGAAGAGCTTAGGTCGTAACATGTAAAGTTTAGATTTATATTAGAAGTGTTCAAGTTTAGTGGTATTATAATAAAGGATGTTTTAATAACTCCGCAAGTGTAGTGTGGAATTTAACAGGCACTCTAAAATTTTGTGAGGATATTTACTGTTTCTGTGTTCCGAGCTTACAATGTTTTTAAGATTTAATATCGTCATAGTCACTTTTACTACTAAATATTAAAGGTGTGGCCACGGCGTCCTACGATCTGCGGGCGCGATCTCAGTACTTTTCAATTGTTTTCTGATCGCGTTTGATGTGAACCAGTCGGTACAAATACTACTGCGCTATTTGATCGCCACCTAGATCGCGCACGCAGGACGCTGCGGTGTGTCCGTACCTTTAATTGGGACGTTCACCATGTTTATTTTATAAGTTTGTATATACTTTGTAGTTTATGGTTATGTATGTATAAATAGAGGACTTAATTTTGATTTGAGGTTATCGTAACTTTTTACCATTAATGACTTTATAAAACGGCTGTAATTTACGTACCTTTTGGTCGAATTTTGAAGATCAAACCATTCAGCTAAAAGCAGGTGAATTACAGTCGGTATATAATTTCAATAACAGCAATAACTGTTAAAAGCCTTAATATAATAATATTAATTGTCTACTAGTCCAGATATAATTATTCAACAATACAATGATTCAATATAATTTATCGGTATAGAAAGCAAAATTTAAGCAACAGCGCCGATATGTTTATCGAAAACAGTTATTGGTAGTGTAAACATGTATAATCCTTTCAAATACCTAGTTGAAAAAGTCTTATGCTAGGTTACTGGTTCTATACTATACTATAGAAACTAATCTAGTATATTAAAAACAAAGCAGCCATTCTCATTAAAAAATTGTCAAAATTAGCCTTCTCGCCATCTCGTTCTTCAAGAAAAGAGTTAATTCTTTCGTTTCTACCAAAATCCAACTGCAACAATTTTTAAATTGAGGATATCAGTGTGTATACAGAAAAGGATTTATTTTTAATGTCTGTACTCAACAATTAATTAAGTCTTCAACTTTACAACAGGTTGGGTGGTATTAAAGTTCTGATTGGCTGTTTTAAGTAGAATTTGTATTCAAACCTACAGTTGGCTCATTGAAGTGTAAATTGAAGGCCAACTTGGAAAGTAATTTCGAGGAAAAACTTTCACGGCGGGAATGGAATGTGCGATAGAGTTGTCGGCTGTCGAGACTTACTTTGTTACCTTCGGTTGTTCTTTTTCTTTGTAAATTGCACGAATTCTGATACGACATTTATTAAAGCATCTTCATTGAATTAGAAAATCTACAGACTTAAAATGCCGTCAGAATAATGATCTTGACTTTTAAGCCTTTCTTTGAATATATTTTGGGACTAACTATCATCATGATGTATCAGTGGCGTTTAGGTTTATTATTGCAAAATAAATCTTTGTGAGATACAAGTGGACGGCCTGTTGACGTAAAGGATATATAGCTTGCACCGGTTCAAATCCCAGCCATGCACCAATGATTTTTTCGACGTGGTTTTCATGGGTGTTCTTCTACAAGAGGTAGGAGAATTATATCAATGTTCCGCCTGACTTGTTCCAAAAACTTGTTCTAAAACCATAACATTTTTTTTATATGTGTAAAGTAAAGTAAGAGTAGCGTAACTCGCCTCGGTAAGCCATGATGTGATCGAAGGTAGTGAACACAGTAAGCCTAGAATGGTTTGACTATCAGTAGCTGTGTGCTCCTGGAATACCGAAAAGCTATAGCGGCAGATTTTCTACTTGATAGTGGTAAGCTAAT
Organism: Cabera pusaria; assembly: GCA_954871355.1. Classification (NCBI taxonomy): domain Eukaryota; kingdom Metazoa; phylum Arthropoda; class Insecta; order Lepidoptera; family Geometridae; genus Cabera; species Cabera pusaria. The sequence continues at coordinate 13,708,414 of OX940904.1, read as the reverse complement.
TTTTTGGTAGCAAGTCAAGTGGAACATCTATATGCCCTTACCACCTAGCATTCTAGGCTTACCGTGTTAATCATATTCGACTGACGTTATCGCTTACAACCAGGTGAAATAGTGGTGAAATGCTAGTTAATCAGATACATATAACAATGCAAATGGAACGATTTATTTAGAACCCTCGGTTCGCGAAACAGGCTTGCACTTGTACGGGTTTTTTATTGCACCGACTTAGAAGCTTGTTTTTACAACCGGTGAAAGGAATTGTAAACTTATTTATATGATATATATATATATATATAAATATATATATATATATATATATGATATACACATACATTTTAACATTGGTATGTATTATACGTTCCTAAAAATAGTACAGACAAACAGACAACTATGACGAGTGGTCTAAAAAGGATTAAATATCTTTATGCAATTATTAAATAATGCTACTTACTATCACGCACTTTATTATTCACATTGTTTATTACATTTGTATTTCTTAACTATGTAGCATAGATAATAAATATGCAAAACTCTGTAACTGAATAGACAAAATATAGAAGTATTAAAATCAGCACCGATTATAATATGATACTATAAAATTTCAATACGTATTGAAAGGGATTCAATATCTTATTCGGATTTGTAAGGATTCTTTCTGTCTAGTACCTCTCAAAGGGACTTTGAGACCTTTGACATTTGGTCCGCAGCTGGTGATACGAATATAGGACCAATAAAAATATTTCTACATTTTAAACTCGCTGCAATTATGCCTCTATATTGCTTTTTATTTACATGACTGCTTTAAGGGGATTTAAGAATACTGTTTTCAGTATAATTTTACTCCGTGTTACATTTGGAAGTTGGCGTAATTATAGCTTAAATAGCCTATGGATAGGTAGCGTATAATACATTAGCTAAACTTCAAACCTGAAGGGATACCTTCCGTGTTTCAATTCCGTAGTTCATTTCCTAACCGTGCACCAATGGATTTATCTAAACGCATTCATGAATGTCCGTGAACAGATGGTAGAAGCATTACATCGATGTTACGCCTGACTTCCTACCAAAAAGTAGCTTACCTCCACCAAGAAGAAAATCTGTAGTCATAATGTTCCGGCAGCATATTGCTTATGAGTCGGACCATTCTAAGCCTAGCATATTCACCACCCTCAACTACATCATCGCTTACCACCAGGAGAGATATTAGTCAAACGCTAGCCTATTAGATAAAAAAAGAAAAACATTAATAACTAACACTTCCATAAAAATATTGAGTAAAAGCAATGTACTCGTATGTGTGTATGTTTACTACTACTTAGCATCCATGCTTTATCATGTTTCAAGTGTAACACTTATTTCAATTGTTTTTATTCAAATTCTAATTTTAGCCTCTTTGAAAAGAAAGTGTCTTAAGTTATTAATGAACGTTACATTAAGCCACTTAACTTAAATCGGTGCTTAAATCTGCCGGTGAGAGGAGTAATCAGAAGGATTAAGCTTATTTTTTACTGTAAGTAACTTCATTTTAGACTTGAGCTTTGTGTGTCATATTCTGACTCTCAAGGGCTTCGTGCTGCCGGAATACCGTAAGATTATGGTGGCAGATTTTATTCTTGATGGGAGTAAGCTACTTTTTGGTAGCAAGTAAGGCGGAACATCGATATAATATGCCCCTAAAACCTATAAAATTAACTAATTCCTCAGGTTGTAGGAGCATATATCGATATTATGGTTGTCTATGTAGACAACCGATATATGATCGATACTTACATATGGATTACATAGATAAAATTAACATTATGCATTGCAATGCAAATTCAATTAATATTAGGGCAAATTAACATTAGTGTTAAATGTAATACCTACCTACATTAAAGATATCACTTTTTGGTATTTGATATAATTTTTAATTAGATTCTGTCAAGAAGCGCCGAATAATCAAGCTTAGGGATTCATTGTACAGCTCTCACAACTTAAAAAGTCAACATGGTAGCACTCGTAGATGTCGTAGAACCACCGTAGCATGTCGTAGCATAGCTAGCAAAGCATAAACTTTAACAGTGGGGCTGGGCCATCTGAGGATAATGGAAACGAATTATCTTTATTTTCAGTACTAACTTAGTAACTAAGCATGCATCATAATCTAATCTTCTCTTGTTAAACCTGTATATCGGCGTGTCAGTATCGACGTGTTCCGGCAACGGGGCAGATAATCGAGCCGTTATGCGGGCTTAAGTCTACAAAATCTGACTCCTTTACTGCCAGCACAATGACCTGACGGTGTACCTAGGTCATTTTACATTCGAATTTAGACCGCATACGTAAGTCGAAATATAGAATTACGTATCCTATAATCACCGTTGTAGCCCCCAATGCAGGGGAATCGCGGCAATGTTAAAAATAATCTCGATGTCAATTTGGATAATACTAAAAACTGCAGCCGAAAATTTGAGTCTGAAGGTACAAGCACACCTAAATCTGTCGTCGGCTAAAATCAAACAAAAACTAAAAAAAACTACTTCTCAGTCTCCATATGACAGAGTTATGCCCGAATATACATACAAAACTATAAAAATCTGAATTGAGAGCCTACTCTTTTTTAAAGTCGATTTAAAAAGAAAAGAATACATTCTTTTAAGTCAACCATACTACATATGCACGTACAGAGTCGTACAAATTCTCTATCAGGTTCAATACTTGAGACTAACATATTGGCGCAGTAACTCCTCTCGTGTTCGTGCAACAAATACTAGATCTTGGTCGCTTCGTGTTAGAAGTTGATATTCAAATACCTCGCTGATATCACTATTGGTTTTAAATGTATTTTATATTATGATATATTTAAAATTTACGATCATCAACATCACATAATGGCTTGAAAACGAGAATGTAACGTAATTACGTTATGGTTATCGGAAACTGTTTGCTTCATCTGGTAACCTTCAGGATCTAGAGTTATCTTACTATTGCAGTCTAGTTAGTTTGTAAGCGTATAGAGTAAATTCATTAGTCGTTAGTCACTTTCTCTTAGAAAATAAAATTGAGATCAAATCCTTTGGTCCAATTCGTAGAACGCATCTAAGCGTCTTCCGATCCTTCAGTTACAGCCTTTTTTAGCGACAATAACAACTTATATTATCCCTTTTTCATTGCAAGCATAAAAGTCGAGCCAATCACTTACTCCTACATACATTTTCACGTGTAACATCAAGTAAACACTCGAATATTTGCACAAATATTACAAATTGTGTTCGTAGCACCTACAAAAATACAACCGTAAATATTGGAAGCTCAAGTATTGTAATAAGTAATAACCAAACCAATATTTTCGAGAACGCCTCGATACCGAGCCGAGGGAAACTGTTAACCGTATTATTGTAAGATACAACGGAGTTGTTACTCCTCGTTAATAAGGGCTGACGGCACTCTATCAAAATATTTATTTTAACCAAGACCTCCGAATTTCTGATGAACGAGAAACTGCCAAGTTTAATTTGCCCTGTTTTATTTCACCATTAAATTGTTTTTAATCTTCATCTTTCGATTGGCTTTATGCGAAAAGTTATGGACATTCAAGTAATTAGCATAAATTATAGTAAACATAACAGTTGTGTTCTGGCCAGTAGTAACGAAGGGTTCTCGTACAAGGCTTGAATTATTCAACAACGTATAATTAGTCGTTGTTTATGGAGGAATGTCTAGATCTTCAGAATCGATTTGTTAGTCTTTTGTCAATGTCGGGTCTGCGGTGACCCTTCAAAACTTTCAGCTGTTCTTATAACACTTATCTGTTGTTCTGTAAGCATGCAGCAATTTTTTTTCAGTTTGTTGAAAGTTAGAGTGGTAAAAGTTTCCTATTATTGATTGTTCACACAAACATTACGATTTATGCGTAACTACTAGAAAAATATTGTAATAATTATAAAGGTTTTCAAGTTGTTCTGCTAACGTTAAGGTGGCTAGAGTGTGGTGCTGCTTTAATAATTGAAGCTAATTTCCAAGTCTACGAAAATGTCAAAAAAGTATGATTTACTAAGTGCTCGGTAACGTGTCGGTATATAATTAGTTAACAATTTTATCAAACATGCGAAACGACTGTTATATTTAAGCTACGTCTAGACAGAGCTCTATTCCTTGGCGTCAAATAAACCCTATAATCCGATATAGAGAGCTAAGTAACCAGACTTTGGGGTCGCGAGACAGGTGGGAAGGGGTGATTTTATTAGATTGTTCGACCGCCGCCCCTGGCGTACAACCGCCTGGACAATACCAATTTCATTTCGTTGGATTTGTCACTTTGAGGTCTCGCGTGCGCTTGGTCGCATCTGCTAGCTAAAAGGGTGCCGAAAATACAACGCCTGTAGTTACAAATTTTGTGTCGCTTTTTACTAGAGCACTACACGTTCGGTTAGTTTCAGAGGCGGCACTACTATGTCGTTTAACAGCAAAATAGTCGTCAAGGTACGCCAAGACGAGATAAAATGATGCTCTCGTTGCATTCAAGCAGCAATTATACACTATGGTACAAGGCTTGGTTCAAGGTATGGTACAAGGGTTACGTAGTACTTTTTATATTTTTTTACATATTTTAGGCTAGCGTTTGACCACTATAGATTGTGGTCAAAGCTTAAGCGATGATGTGGTTTAAGATGGTAAACACACTAGACCTAGATAGATTATTCTGAATTTGAACACCGTAACGTTATGACGGCAGATTTTCTCCTTTATGGTAGTCACAACAACAATAAAATTACATATAACAGAATCATCATCATAATTAGCCTGAGTCAGTCCACAGCTGGACGTATGCCTCTCCCAAGATACGCCACTGATTCCGATCTTCGACTCATTATTTTTTCTTCGGCTCATTGGGAGGGATATGTCTTAATCAGCACGTTGGGCAGGCGGGTTGGCGATCGCAGGACGTAGCTCCTCGAACCGGTGACGCTGCTGCCCGGCACCGGTCTGAATTATATTAGCTACGCCATAATTTGAAATGGTTATACCACCATTTGTCGGTCTCCAGAGCCACGTTTGTTGGTCAGCAGGATGCATTACGGGCAGGTGAGGTTCCTATAACAGAATACTACTAATCGTAAGGACTCCTTGTAATATTACAAAAGTTTCGTAAATTTTACGTTTTGTAACAAAACTTCTACATGCGCGTCAATTTTCAAAGGCAGCTTTTCTGAGCCCAAACGAAATGAGTTCATCTAAAAATCCAACACTAAATTACGCGGCCCATTTTGCGCAGCGTAAATGGCTATTGGCTGGCTCTGACTAAGTAAAGAATTTAAGAAATTTGCTCTACTATAATTATCAGTTATTTACATTTTTATCTGATCAAATTATTTCTATCAGTATTACTAACTACTAACCAACTTTTAAATTTTAAAATAAATTATTAATAAACACTTTCTACTGATGCTAGTTAAGTACTGTAGATCAGAATCGAATAGTGTATTTATAATTTAAATGTTTTTGCAGAGGCAAAGGCAATAGCGACATATTTAAATATTAATAAATAATTTCTTTTCTACTTTCTCGATATTTAAACAGATTACAGCCCATCAGAAGACTTATTTGTTTTGTTTTATTTGTAATGGAGCAAAATAAAACATCGACGTTATATAAATTATTTATTTATTAAATATAAAATTGCCATATCATTAGGACCACAGAAAATTAAGAGCTACAACAGTTCGATAGGTCATTTATACATTTTACATTTATGCCAAATGTTAAACTCTATTCAATAGAATTAACGCAAAATTAAAACATTTACAATTTGCTATTTATAAAATGGCACTACATTAAATTACTGAAACTAACAACATTACGATATAAGCTTCAATTTAGGAACTGATATTGCACGTCGATGTGAAGTAATTTGGAATATAATATATGCTATTTAAGGTACGGCCACACCGCGGCGTCCTGTGATCTGCAGGCGCGATCTCAGTAGTTTTCAATTGTTTTCTGATCGCGTTTGGTGTGAATCAGTTGGCACAAATACTACTGCGCTATCTGATCGCCGTCTAGATCGCGCAAGCAGGACGCTACGGTGTGTCCGTACCTTTATAGGTACAGATAGGCCGCTAGAAATAGAACACTCTGAACGTCATTGAGATTCGACTGTGGTAAATCGCTTTGCATCGGGCATTTGCAATCTGCATAAAACACAATTCAATCTGTTTAACATTTGCAATTACTTTTCACTTATTTTTTACGTGCGTTTATTTATTAAGTTCTAAAGTTCAGAAATATCTAGCTTCAGGATAGACAAGATATCACAGCTTACTTGTACCTAAGTAAGGAATTCTGTTCTTGCCTTCTCTACTGAACGAATCGCGAGTAATACTGATGATTCTTCGGAGATCATATACATATTCGACCTCCGGCACAATAAGTGGAGTGTTATAAGTTTGAAGTGTCTATCTGTGTGTCTGTGTCTCTATATATGTGTGTGTCTGTGGCATCGTGGCTCACATACAGATAACTTTTATATCGAGCGTGTTCTTGTCTTTGATTCAAGAAAATCCTTTCCGCTGTTTTCAGATTACGAGCACATTTTTAGGGTTCCGTAGTCCTGACAAGGAACCCTTATAGTTTCGTCATGTCCGTCTGTCTTTCTGTCCGAGGTTTTGCTAAGAGACCGTTAATACTAGAAAGCTGTAATTTTGTAGGGGTATGTATATAAATTACGCCGATAAATTGGTGAGATAAAATTTTGAAAATTTTTTTTATGGTAGCTCCCCTACATGAGAAGTTGGGATGAATTTTTTTTCGTCGTCTACCCCATCTTCTAGGGTATTCGTTGAATAGGTTTTTTAAAATTACTTAAGGGTTGCTAATACCATTTTTCGATAGAATGCTCCATTTATTTACGAAATATTAAACTTTAAAGTGCAAATTTTTGTTCCAGTAAGGCGTTCCCCCCCCTCTAAAAGCTAGCTTGACAAATCTAAAAAAATTCGTGATAATAGTGCATTTCATGAACTTTAAAGGAAAACTATAGCGGTTAAGATAATTTTATTACTTTAGCAGCAATAGTCGTTAAACTTGGGTGTTGGATAATTTTGTACCAAATACAAAAACCTTAGAATAAATCCTTTAAACTGACAAAGACGAAGTATCTAGTTGCTTGTTTTTAACGGGTAAAGACTTGCATTGAATAACGGGCTACTACGGAACCCTAGAATGCGCGTGGCTCGACACGCACTTGGCCGGTTATTATTTGATGAGGCTATCAGCGCAACTCTCATAGGTCTGATCAATTTGAAGTTCGGTATCCTGTTACTTTAATGATATCGCAAGAACATGGTAACCTTTTTCACCTGATGCTGGGGTATCTCCTGAAATCTGCTGAAAACTCACCTCGTCACCAACTAACTCTGATGTCTTGTTTCGGCTCATAGGATTGGTTTCACTGAACTGATTAGACTGACGGTAGGGTTATGCATGCATCAGTCGGAGGTGGTTTTAAATTTTTAATTTAACTATATAATTTTGTGAGTCTAACCGTCACAATATTAAAATGGATACTAGCTGTGTTTCGTCATCTATGTTCTATCGTATTGTTTATTATATTCTACTTGGCCAATAAAATTGAATAAAAAAATAAACATTCCCTACAAATAACTAGCAAATATTTCAGAAAAGATTAAAGTAATAAAAATTGACGTATAAACAAAAGCGCTATATTTTAAGCTGCATTATCATAAAACGTACTTTAAGTACTGGTTTTGTTGTCAGTTACAGTAATTATATTTTCTTAAACGTATTCAGTATTTACAATTTTCTAGAATATTTTCCATTAAATAAATCGACAACAAAAGCGTCTTAAAGTAAAATTATAATAGGTAACCCATTTCTATACGTACATTTGTTTTAACAACTATCTGTATTTACATCACACAACCGAGTTTATTAAAATAAATAGGAGTCTCTACAAGCTTCTTTACTTACATTAAAATACTACTTACAATTTATGTTATCTACTTTGAGACTTTATTACTCAGGCTCCTTTAGGCTCTGCTTAATTTTATGAGAAAATATTACGTTAAGAATTTTCTTTGTATAAAATTTAAAAAAATGTCTTATTAACTTTATAATGCCCCAATTATGATTACATTCTCTGTATATAAGAGCGATTGTAGTTAACAACTTTACCTGAGATAAAATGTAGATGCCAAGTTATGTTAGGGCCTTAGTTGAAGTCAAATCCAGATGTATATGTACATTTTTGAGCAATAGCATGCACTAACATTATAATACGAATCAGGTTTCATTTATAAAATCCTTTTAATAAAACGATCCACACTGAACGTATACTTTGCTTGCCAAGTATATGTAGTATTTTCAACTATTTACTAAGTTTATGAGCAATGACAAGCGTTGTATATATTTTTGACAAGACTTTGATTCGTTATAGATTTTTCACAAAATGACGATAATCATTTTTATTCTGTACTTTTCACAGTCACCTCTAGCATATTTACAAAATATTGTCATGACAAAAATCAAGTAGCTTTGGCAAAACAAGTATCTGATAAAAATACACTATACAATTTATTAACAATTTCTTCCTTTAATGGACCTCAATTCAGAAAATACACTCAAAAACCTACGCTAATAGTTAACCTGTCCTTGGGAACGAGCAATTAAGATAACATATGTTCTTATTACAAGTCTTTAATGGGAAACTAACAGTAAGATTTTGTAAAGTTTAATTTATAGGAATGCCCAACTCATAATAAAAAACACTTAAACTTCAGAAAACCACTGCAACAATGATATTACATACATATGTACATTATATACGGGGCAATGGTGATGTGCGACACCACAAAAACGATACTCTAATAAAAAAGCACAGTCACAATCAAATGAAAAGCTATTCAAAGGAAGATAAAACTTAAAATCAATAAGCAAATTAAACACAACTCTCTGGTCCGGGTAAGTTTTCTGCTAAGACGTGTTCTCTTCTCCTTGCGTTGCCTTTCCCTTTCGTCCTATGCAGCGTTGAGGTGGCGAGACTTCCCGAGCTTAAAGTCGGCCCGGTAAGCGTCAAGCTCTGACTTCCGAATGGGGAGTTTAAATTGCCATTAGGACACACAAAGTTAGGACTGCCCAAAGTCGGGCTGTTAGTAACTACGTAGTTAGGCCTAAAGTTAGTTGATATCACTGGTTGAGGCAGGTTCTGGTTAAGAACGTCTTCTTGTCTGCTGGGCAGCTCGCTGCCCGGTGTAAGCTGGAAAATAATTATTTACTTAGTATGCTAATGTGATTTCCCATGGCAACATTTTTTTATTTGTATTGGAAAGATAATATTTCTTAATTGTACTTTTGTTTGAAAGTAGAGGAGAGCAATAAGACGAGGCACTGGAAAAGTTGAATTTAATTCCACAATTAATGACAAACTATAGAGAAATAATTTTAATATATTTTTTACCGTAAAAATAGATGTATTTTACACACAGCTATTATTTTTGTATTTTGTACAAGTTTGATATTGTTTGTAGCATTTTGAAATTGTTTATTGATATATTATCTAAATAGACTTTCTCAAAAGTATAATAGTAGTGATATCCTGCCAGAATACGTGTTTACGGCTAAGACAATTTGATGGTTTATAAAGGTACGGACACACCGCAGCGTCCTGTGTGCGCGATCTAAGCTGCGATCAGATAGCGCAGTAGTATTTGTACCGACTGGTTCACACAAACGCGATCAGAAAACACTTGAAAAGTACTGAGATCGCGCCCGCAGATCACAGGATGCCGCGGTGTGGCCGTACCTTAAGTCGCGAGTGAATAGGTCTTCGCTGCATCATCGACCGTATCAGGTGAGATAGTGTTCAAGCGCTAACCTGTGTAATGCAAATAACAAAAGACAATAAAATAAAAAAATAAATTATAAGTAAATTTTTTTTTTAAACAATCTTTTATCTGGGTCAATGAACTAAAATGTTTAAAATAAATTTTATTAAGTATTTGGCGTGTAAGTACTTACCTATATTCTTAAAAGCTTGAAGCACTGCCCGTTTTTCAGGCTCGGTAATTACTATATATTTATATATATATATATATATATATATATTTATATATATATATTTTTTGGATAAAAATTGTCTGAAGTACTGAAACATGCACTGGGTTGCGGGTGCACGTAATGGTACGGTTGGCAACCCTACATTAATAAGGGGAATTAAACATGTGTTTTAAGTGTGACGTTCGACGTCTAGATGAAAGCTGAATGGCTCAATACCTTTGTTTTTTTTTTTGTAAATTCAAAGCGTTATGTTTCTGTTATATCTATATTTTTTGTTGAATATGATCTATTTAATGTTATTTGACGTGTGTAAGTGCTAATTTTTAATTTGCCCATATACTGAATAAATGCTTTGACTTTGACTTTGACTTATACTTCAGTGCCTTAAGCATTTAAAAATATAGGTAAGTAGTTGTAATAGTACCTACACGCCAAATACTTAATAGAATTTATTTTAAACATTTTAGTTCATTGTCCCAGATAAAAGCTTGTTTTTAAATTTTTTTTTTATTTATAATTTATTTTTAACTTTTAAGTAGGTAGGTATAGATACCGACTACCTACCTACTACCTATCTACTACCTACCTACTAAGTATTTAAGAGAAGGCATGATGTTTTAAAATATTCCACGGATATTTGATGTGATTATGGGTAAGGTGCTCTTCAAGGAAAATCAATCGACTCGGTGGGGCTTTATAACAGAAATGCCATGGCCACCTTACAGCTTCATCATCAGATCCTGGCTATCATTTAAGTGTAAAGTGCTCCTCAAGACGAATCATTTGAGCCCAAATTAACTGGGGTTACGTTATTTTATCACAGAGATGCCGTTGACACCTTCCAGCTTCATCATCAGACCCTGGATATTATCTAGGTGTAAAATTATCTTCAAGACGAATCAATCGAGCCCAAACTCGGTAGGGTTACGTTCATTTATTACAGAGAAGCCGTGGCCACCTTCCAGCTTCATTATCAGACCCTGGATATCATCTTGGTGAAAAGTTCTCTTCAAGACAAATCAATCGAGCCCAAACTCGGTAGGGTTATGATGATTTATCACAGAGATGCCCTGGCCACCTTCCAGCTTCATCATCAGACCCTAGATATCATCTTGGAGAAAAGTTCTCTTCAAGACGAATCAATCAAGCCCAAACTCGGTAGGCTTATGATGATTTATCACAGAGATGCCGTGGCCACCTTCCGTCTCCATCATCAGACCAGCTCCATGGTACCATATTATTGTATTGTCACCGAAGATACATAAGTACACCAAATTTGAGTCCAATCGAACATCGGGAAGTGGGTCTAATTTAGCTTCCAAAATTCCACCCGAACATACATAGTGACATACATACATACATTGCATGTTAAATAAAAGCTTGTAAAAAGTCAATCATCATGAAACTTACCTGGGGTGGGTGCCCTGTAGAATCTAACAGTGCAAGATCTTCTGCTGAAAATACGGCCCCCACTTTACTCCAATCTCCTAAAAACAAAAACAGAATCGTTTTATGAATAATCTAAGGCTGAGTTGCACCATCTTACTTTAACTATAACAAACGTCAAAAATCTGTCAAAATCCATACAAAAACACCGGTCAATAGTTATAGTTACCGTTAAAGTAAGATGGTGCAACTCAGCCTAAGTTACATATTTGGAAATAATTTTTGAACTGCCGCTGGTACAATTCCCTGTTCATTAAACTAAAGTTGACTAAAAAATAATTCCCGGATACTAACGTACAAATTTTTTTTTTTATGTACCTCTGACTTCTTTTATACTGGGCCATTCATCAGCTTCTTCTATAGATGGGGCTGACATCTGGTTATCTGAATCTGAAATAAAAAAAGCTTAAAATAGGTACTGGTATTCAGAGAAAGAGGGACTAAAGATAGCATAAATGGTGCATTCTAGGATAAAATATTATGTGTGTTCACACAACGTCTGTTAGGCGTGCTACACATAGTCGGTCCGGCATTAATCGGTACAGCCGGGCAATTCGAATGTGTGGATGAACCTTCGAATCTTCTTAGCTGAATATGCTACATTAGTTGGGTTAGACGGACAAAGCGATCGAATCGAACTAGTCGAATAATAATAATAAATATATGTATAGTAATTGCTTCTGTCATTTCAACAAATACTTCTGATGTGCTGACCCGAATATGTGTATAGCTCGCCTAAGATTTTACGGATATTTATAAATTTTAGGGCTAGTCAGTTGTCTTTTTACTTCCTACTTACTACTTTTGGCATCCAGACAAGCATTATTCCATCATGCTTTGTCACTTAAAATCACGTATGGTTAATCAGGCCTACAAATGTAGCTCGCTAACCTAGAAGAGCCCATTGGTGCATTTGGGAGAATGGTCGGCTTTGACGCCAAAGGTGGTGGCTATTAGGGCTATAAGCTAATAAGTGGCTCCTAATTCTAATGCGCCAATGCTTATTTTACAGTGGCCCTCCGGTGAAGGAAAACATCGTAAAGAAAACTCCTGGCTGCTCCAGTATGCTGGCAGGGTACATTGTGTTGGGCAAACTTGTATCAATCTAGTAACGGTCCCTAAATGGTGGTAGAACACTGTTTAGTGGCCGCACAGCTACCCTCAAGTAAGAAAATCTGTTGCCAAACATAATGTGTTTTTGAACTTGATTGACTTGTGATGTGGAAGACCTTGAGCAGATGCATCACTTTGTAAAAACAAATATATCGGCACTAATGAGTGTTTTAAAATATGATGAAAGAAATACACGTCATACAAAATCGAAGCATAACTACCTGGTGCATTTAAAATGTCTGGTTGAGGATCAGGCGTCTTTGATTCTGGCGAAGGTTTGATGGTGTACGCGACCACATATCTCCTGCCTTCGCTGACTTCCAGCTTGTCTCCTGGAGGATGCTTTTGAGGCTGCTGGCTTCGTTTTCTTCGAGCACAGAGCGCTGCAAATGCTATTCCACCAGTGGCAACGGCTGCCCCAAGAGCTGCAGCCACTACTACTCCTAGAGTTACTCCGCCCATTGAGCTTTTGCCATCTGTTAAAATATATGGGAATACGCGATAATTTTTTTATAACAACTGACTTTGAAATGGCGCGTAATTGTTTTTTAACCAACTTCGAAAAAGGAATTTCTTAATTCTATTTATCGTTTTGTAAATGATCTAAAAATATCAGTAGCACGTTTTAGGTGTTTATCTCCATATCTCTGGAGATTCTCATCAGATCTCAATGACATTACAAAAATAACAGTCAAACTGATAACCTCCTCTTTTTAAGTCGGTTGAAAAAGAGTAGCGTGGCATTCAAAGTTGGTATTTTCTATGAATATATTTTATGAAACGTATAATTCTATACCTTATAGTGTATACTAACCTTTATAGTGTAAACTAGTTTGAATAGGTGTATACCTTTTCGAAGTAGTATACATAGAGGGGAAATTAATGGGGAAAATAATTATCAAAATCAGGCAACAAATGCCAGAGATCTGGGTAAAAATACTAAGTTATTAAAAAACTTGAATCTCTTTTTTTAAATTCTTTTTCTTTCTTTTTTTTGTTTATACATCTGATTTTAAATTTTTAGTAGTTAATTAAGTGAGGTATATGCAATAGCACTTGCACTTACACAAACGAATTTTTTATTTGAAAATAAATATTACATAATTTAACAGTCTGTGTAAACACATAATTCGCCATAATAATTTTCATTAATTTTCAATTTATGTTTTGTAATAACAATATTTCGTAGCGGAGAAAGTATTATTTATTTGGATTAAACAAGATTAAATTACTGAAAAGCTCTTAATTTCAAAACACTTCAGTAAATTAACTACTAAGCTGAAAATTGGTATAAAGTTTAGGAGAAAGTTAAGGTGCTATGAAAATAAATTTGTTTGTAGGTATTTATTCATTACATTTCAGCACCTGCTATTTAAAACCTCATAATAATATAACACTTATAATGTAATACTGTTATCATTATTTAAATATTATAACACATTGACTAGATAAATAGAGTTGTGATATTATTTAAAACGGAATTTCATAAGTGCGTTGTTTTGCTTCATGACACAAAATACGCCCGAGTGATTTTGTGGAAATCCAGACTAATATTATAAAAACGCTTGTAACTCTGTCACTGTATCTGTTTGTTACCTAATCACGCCTAAACAGACAATCTGATCTTACTAAAATTTAACAAGGATATTCTAAATTATATCCTTGTTTTGCTATAAATAGCATGAGGATGAACAGGCTACTTTTTGCGAAAATAAAATTTTGATAACTATTGCCAATTTACAAATTATTATTATTATAGCACACGTCAAACATGGTATATCAGAAACGATGATCTCCTTCGGGACCTTAAAGTGGATGAAGTTATGTAATTTCAAATCTAATCAAATATCCCGAAGCTCACGATCGTAGACTTTTTCACTATGTGAATGTCGAGGCTATCCAGCTCCTCGATAACATGGACATAATATAGTGAGAGGACTAAAAAGGATAAAACCTTTTGAGTTAGTATAGTGAAGTGACAGTAAATTAGTGAACCTTACAAAGAACACAATAAAATAGTGTCTTCAAATAAGAAAAGGGCCAGTGGGTACATTCATAGTTTAACAATAATTAGCAGACAACTGCTAATTATTGTAATTTATATTTATATTATTTATTTGTAATTATTGTATTGTATTATTTAATTTTTGTATTATAATAATAATAATTGTATTGATGATAAATTATACAATACAATTATTATTATTGTATAGTATAATTTAAATTTTAAATTATTTATCGGTCTTAAGATTATAATATTAATTATATGCCATTATATTGGAATGGTATATCATTTTCGAAAAAATACGTCAAGTACACAGCACAAAAAATCATAGAGCCGCGACGCAATGCCAACTCACCTACCTCTATGTTCGTCTCTCTTTCTTTTTATATGGCGGTGGAAGGCAAAGCAGTATCTATTTCTTCGACTTAAGGACTATATTTAGATTGTACAGTGCCACAAGTATAAGTTTTGCGGTGGCGATTTGAGGAACTAAAACGGCCATCTTGAAAATTCACTTTGACACTTCCGAGTTCATAGTAAACATCGTTGCGAATATTTTGTTAACTACTGTGCTATCATCATGCCTAAAGTGATAAAAAGTGGTACAAGAGAAGCAGTTATAAAAGTACATTCGTTTTGTATACAGGAATGTGAAAAGAACGAACCGATTATACCATTAAAATCCGTAAATGCAAGGGTGGCGGCAATGACTGGTGAGTGTTGTCAACATTACACGTAAATATTACCCGTGGGTATAACGAAATGTTTATGTCTAATATGTGGTTAAATAAAATGTGGTTGTGTATAGGTAATGATGAATTATAATTATAATGCTATGCAAACTTTATAAATTTACCTACCTAAATTTCATGGTTACATTTATAAATATTTTGTTTCAGGTGTTTCTGAACGTTCTGTTCAAAGAATTGTTGCAGAAGGCAAACAAACGGAAGCTACCTCGTCAAAAATTGTTACACCAGGAAAAAAAAGAAAAAGACTGGAAACCAAGTGTAATTTGGATAACTTTGATTTGGGTGTAGTTCGGAGAAAGATACATCAATTTTATACCGTAAAAAAAGAAATTCCGACATTACCGAAGGTTTTGGTGGAACTAAGAAATGATATTCAATTTGATGGTAGCCGTGAAACTTTGAGAAAAATTATATTAAGGTGACTATTTTTAATTTTGACTTTACACTCCACCTGGTGGTTTCAAATTTTTCATTGCTTTGACGAAAGTTTTTATTTTTTAACAACCTAAATATCTTTATTGGACTCCTAGACTAGAGATGTATAGATAAGTATAAATAAATAATAAGATTAGCAATGACGTGGTCTTCGAAAGTGTGCATTTCACTAACCATAGCCTATTTACTTATAGATATAACTTAAACAATGTGATTGTAATAAATCTACTCAATATTTTAGGTTGGGGTTTAAATTCCGGAAATGCCAATCAAAACGAAAAGTTCTCATGGAAAGTGTGAAATTAAATAAGCCACCAACCATGTCAAACCAAAAGAAGGGTATGCAAGAATGGATCAGAAGTAACGGGCTGCCTTATTTAGATAGCATGAAGAAATTTGAATTGTATGAAATTATTAAAATGCACAAAAAACCTGATGTGTTTGGAGCAGACGAACTATTGCAACAGCATGGGCACCAAGTTGTGAGATTGTCGGACTTGGAAGATCTAGAAGATCATTTATTAGATCACACATATTCTAGTAATAAATAATGTACTAAAAAAAACTGTTTTATTTTGGTCGAACCCCAACATACTCACCTCTAATTCTAACTTAGTTAAAAACATATCAGTATTCATCTATGTTTTAATATTTCTGTTAATACAAAGACAGGCAAGTAAATTAAATAAATACTACTAATAATAAAATGACGAAGATTTGGCGTCCATGGGCTCTCGGTCTGTTATCATAATACTCCTCAAGTAAATCCGTAAATCATTGAACTAAATTTCATTTTTTTCCCAATTTTCGCGTTATCTTCTGTGCAGTGGCAACACTGACATTGAACACAGTGGCGCACAGCCGCGCCAAGTTATACTTGCCGGACTATACAAGCACCTTCTTCAGTAGTTGACAGTTTCATGTCGAAAATCATAGATGTCACTTCTCATCGAGCTAGAAAGTTGTAAAATGCGGTGAAGAGATTTTCCTACTTTTATAGTCTTATCTAATACTATAAGAATCTTTGTCCTGACATACTGACTGACTGACTGACAGAAAACGCACAGCCTAAACCGCTGGTCGTAGAGACTTGAAATTTAGAGGGTATGTTTGTCTTAGTACGTAAGAGTGCACTAAGAAAGGATTTTCCAAAATTCACCCCTTAAAGGGATGAAATGGGGGTTCAAAGTATGTATGAAAAAACAAGATTAGATAGTATTTTCTATTCGAAACTTCACACAAGTGCTTCAGTGAAAAAATAAGTAAATATATGTTTAAGGCTTTTTTGAAATACTACCCCCTAAGAGGGTGAAATGGGGTAACAAATTCTCAAAATCAATATTGTTTCTGATTGCGCTGAAATTTGGCATGCAGATAGTTATTACGACGTTAGTTCCCTCAGAGAAATGATTTTCTAAAATTCACCCCTTATGATGAAACGGGGGTTCAAAGTTTGTAAGGAAAAACAAGATTAGATATTTTTTTCTATCCCAAACTATAATAAATAAATAAGAAATAAAGTGTTTTTAGGCTTTTTCAAAATTCAACCCCTGATAGGGTGAAATGGGGTAACAAGATGTGTAAATCAATATTATTTTGGATTGCGCTGAAATTTGCCATGCAGATAGTTATTATGACGTTAGTATCTGTTAAGAGAGGATTTTCCAAAATTCACCCTGAAGGGGATGAAACGGGGGTTCAATGTTTGTATGGAGAAACAAGATAAGATAGTCTTTTCTATTCGAAATGTCACACAAGTACTTCTGTAAATAAAAAACACCAGTTTTATGCTTTTTCAAAATGCCACTCTAAGAGGGTGAAGTGAGGTAACGAAGTCTGATAATCAATATTGTTTCGGATTGCGTTGAAATTTAGAATGCAGATAGTTGTTATGACGCAGGTATCCGCTTAGAAAGGATTTTCTAAATATTTGCCTCGAATATTACTTATTTTCTAAAATTATTTATATAAACTTATAGATTTACTTAAGTACTTCTGTAAATAAATAAGTAAATACGTGTTGCAGGATTTTTGCAAGGCGTTGCATAAAAAATTCTGAAAAACAATATGGTGTTTTGGATTTTATAAATATGAATCCCTATTTCCCTTAGTCACGTAAAAACATGAAAACGGGTGAACCGATTTGGTTTTTACTTTTTTGATATCTTTAATTATAGAAAGGTTGCACTAAATAAAATTTTAAAGTAAATTAAAGAAGTCTTTAACGCGGGCGAAGCCGCGGGGCACTTCTAGTTTAATAATATAAACATACTAATAAATGGAAGATAATTTTGAGTCTTACGTAGTAATTTGTTTTTGTACATGTGCGTTTCTTTGTAGTTAAAAATGTATTTTTGATCACAGAAATTTTGATTGACAGAGCCTTACAGTAATAAAATTCTTAGGCTGATTTGCACCATCTTACTTAACTATAACAAACGTCAAAAATCTGTTAAAATCCATATAAAAACCCTGGTTAATAGTTATAGTTACGGTTAAAGTAAGATGGTGCAACTCAGCCTAAGTGTACGTGAATACAGTAGAATATACATATAAGAACTATTCTAAACAAAAGTAATCATTTGTATTAGGTAACATACATAAAACAAAAGCAATTTTGCTAGTACACGCGTGACAACAACTACGGCTCATCCGTTTTTGTGAGATTGAATAAAAGACACTCAGATTTACACTCACGAAGGAAGAATAAAGTTATGTCCAACACCGTGGTGTACCATGCTGCACCAAGTGTAGGTCATATAGAGAAAAGTAATAACTGGTGAGAAATACCAAGCACACAACTTAAGATTTTCGTATTGCGCTAAAAGCTATATTCGACAGTTCCACAAATCAATAAGAACCAGTAAAAATATTTAGTGTCGAAGCATCTGTAACGCCATATCCAAATAAACTAGGTAGTTTACGAGCGGGCAATTCATACAAGGAAGTGTATTGCCAAAGTTAGGGACGCTGAGAACTATGACAACTTTATTGGCATCCACCTCAGTTTTCCGTAAGCCATGAATCTGGATAAGTCCCAGTCCAGTCGTAACTGAACTAATTTAAAAACTTGTCTCTATAAATTTCGTACCGTGTTTTTATTGTTATTGAAGGTCTGGTTTTACTTTACCTTGAAGTGAAGCGAAATTGTCTGGAGAGAGCTAACGGAATTAACTATTCCGTAGACTTTGTGATCCTTCATGATAAAGTATTAAGATAAAAAGATACGGAATGAGACGAGATAATTGATTCAATTAAAAAAATGACTATTTTTTCATTGTTTGAGCTTTTATATCGTGAAGCTACAGTTCCGATATTGTGTGATGTTACTCTACAAATTTACCAAATGCGTGGGACGGAAATATATATAACCCAACTCTTATGACACCCTGTAGGTTTTCAGCTGACATTTTTAAGCAGTGCTATATAAAGTGAATAAACTGAGTATAAGTCAAATAATTTTAAGCAACACTCAGTTGGAACCAAAACCTACTTAGAACTATAGAATTAAATTAATTAATGTTTTACTAATATTATATCTCTACAATCTTACGAAACTCTTCCCAAATTATTCCAAGTTATTTAAGGCAAACATTTTTTTTGATATTTTAAAAGGATTTACGTGTAGTAAATATTGTACAAGTCCGTTTAACGCCCATCCTTGGGCCTAGACTGTTGTTAGTGGCTTATCGACACACTATTTTTAAATGGTAGCAGTCTAAGTTGTTTGGAGTTATGAAGCTGGCCCTTCACAGAGTCTCTTTGAACCACGAGACAGAAGATAAAATAATTTGCTGTTCTTAGTGACATAAATATTTATTATATTTGAACAAACCGTAACTTGTTTACCTGTTCTTTTAGCGGCGTCGTTGAATGCGATGTTTTCGAGTAAGGTTTTTTCCGACTCTCCCTTGAGATTCCTCGCGTAGATGAGCAAATTGAATGTAGCGCCCTCTGTATCCCCGGTGACGGTGAGTTGGGATAGATCCAGCTTGAATACGGCCAAGCCATCTGTATGGATAATTTTATATTATAAAAATATAAGGTAAATAACCAATTCCGTAGCCGCCGCTCACTTCCAGAAAACTACAATAACATTTTAAAAGTGTAGTCTTTTACATCAGGTTTGGTAGTTTACAAGTGCTAGTTTGTTTATGATTAAATTCTTAACATTTTGAAAGTTATCTAAAAGTTTCTTTAAGCTACATCTTTAGATAGTATAAAACAAAGGCACCCCCGTTGTCTGTACGGTTAGATTTTTTAACTACGCAACGGGTTTTAATGCAGATTTCAGTAATAGATAGGGTGATTCAAGAGGAAGTTTTATAACCAAGATTAAACGCGGGCAAAGCCGCGGGCGCAGCTAGTAGCTTATAAACAAAAAAAAATAACCTGTCTCATTAACTTTCCCGCTGAACCTCGAGCTCCCCGTAATAGGATCGAGAGCCTCCAAGACGAAGGACTGCGGCAGACCTCCGTCGTAGCCAGCTACGCAACGCACTCGTAGCCAACTGGTTGAACCTTCTATACTGTTGTTACCGGCGTGGAGAGAACAGTTCCGAGGCGCTGTTGGACGAGCTGTTGATGGAAAATGGTTTATTAATGAAGAAAATATAAGAACGTTGTAAACATTAGACTATGTTCAACTGTGGACGGCTACGCTGTTTATGATGATGATGAAAAATTGGGCGGTATCAGTATTGGCAATACTTGTATTACAACGAGATGAAAACAAAGCAGGTATCACAAGTGTGCTGTTTACATGTTAATTAGTTAAATACTGTTTATTTTATTCACATAGTTCATAAATGAGTTCAAGTAAATTCTAGACAGAATAATTTTATATTGCTAAAGACTATACAGTACAGAGTGTTCGGCTAAGCGTTGAATATGGGTGATGGGTGGGTAAATTGTTTGGTAGCAGAGTAAGTAGCATACGGTCCCATTTTCTTATGTTCAACGTTGAAGTAAGTTGAACCCTGTAGGTATAATAAAATATACGTTGATGATCAGGTGATATTAGCCTCATCGGAGGAGGAGTTGCAAAGAATGGTTAGTATTATGCATGATGCCTTAAAAATGAAAGGGATGAAAGTGATTGTAAGCAAGACCTCAAAATGGTTTTTGAAAGAGAATAAAGAATGACAGGTTGTATAGTTACGATTGAAGGGGAGAGAGTGGAACAAGTGAAAGAGTTTGTGTCTGGGTTCTAAGTTTACTAGGGATAGTAAGTATGAAAGCGATATTGAAGGCAGAGTTTTGGCAGGAAACCAAGTGAGTGGGGCACTGCTTAAATTTATGAGCCGTCAGAACGTGTCTAAAAAAGTGCGACTGGCTGTACATAGGGGAGTCTTGGTTCCCACACTCACGTATGGTAGTGAATGCTGGGTATGGCTGGGTATAAGCATGAAAGTAAAATTAATGCTGTAGAAATAAGAAGTTTGAGAAGTATGATTGGAGTGAAACTGATGGATAAGGTGGAGAACAGCGTGATAAGGGAATGTTATGGTGTGGTAGAAGATGTTGTGACAAGGATAGAGAAAGGGATGCTTAGATGGTTTGGATATCTAGAGAGGATGGATGAAGAAAGACTGACGAATCAGATTTATAGGACGAGGACGTGAACAGGCGAGCCGGTAGAGGCTGACCTAGGCGAACGTATCACGACCAGATCGGAGACGTTTTAAAGAAAGGCCAAGTCAAAAGTACCTATAACCGGCACGCATTTATGAAGGCGCTCATGAAAGTGGAAGAAGCGAAAGACGTGTGTCAGGATCGTTGCATGTGGAAAGAAGTACTCTCTGCCTACCCCAACGGGAAAAAGGCGTGATTGTATGTATGTAGTTTTTGTAGTTACGTTTATATTATTTTACGAAATATAGAGAAGTGTTTGACCGTTTTTTTTATCTTATGTAAAGTGAAGATACGATTTACAATGTACCAAAAATAACACGCTTGCCTAATAGTTATTTGTACAATTTATTCTCGTAAAAAGATTCAGCGAAAAATCTAAGCTTCTTTTTGTATAAGTAGGTGAAAAAAATGTTAACCATTTCACCGAGCATGACAGCTTAGTAGATTTATATTATTACAACCTCAAAATTCTGTATATAAATAATATTCGTTATAATATCAAATTGTAAGAACTGTGTAAAGAAACATGAGGGGAAAATATTCGTCTAAATTAATGAAGTTATTCGGAATTACTCAGAACCGTATGACTAAACATACAATTAAATAAGGCAAGAATGAATTTAGTTTTGCCAACGGCCACTGTTTCCGTGAAATGAGCCCAACATTCCATAACATTTTTACGTTTCGTGGAACTCACCCAAATGCGAGTCAGTCACACCTAAAAACTAACATTTCCTTTACTACTATAATGTTACATCTACATCGAAAAACATTGATTTTTCACCAAGCTTCCAGGAATACTAAGCTACGTAAAATTGGAACGGTAAAGGTAAGGCTCGTTATTATTTCACCTAATCTAATACGACGGTGCGTGTACGAAACGAGAATTAAGTACAAAGCTAAACTCTCTAATTTTGCCATGAATTATAGCAGCTTGGTGACAATTTAACGCGTTATATGTTATAACAAACTGCGACGATATTAAACGTTGCGGGTTGGAGCGTATTTCGCTGCAGTGTTCAACGGCTAACTCATATTTCCTCCATGCAGTCGCGGAGTTAAAGAGAACTGAGGAAACGTTTTAGAAAACTTCTTTTTGTGCGAGATGTCTGTCTAAACTTTTTCCGCTGGTTGCTTAGTAAAATAAAGCGAAGTTTGAACTGAAAACTAATCCAAGGAAAAATAAAAATCTATATCTTTGCATAGTTAGATCAATTAATTAATATTTTCGGGCACATTTTTCAATTTTTTTCTTAAATTCATACATTTATCAGTTATATATCTATTTATAGCATTCAATCTAATTGGGTTTATTTGAAAAAGTAAGACATTTAAGCAAAAGTGTAGAATGTATTTGCGAATAAGCTTTTAATAGTAATATTTGTTTTCTTGAAAAAGTGGAGAGATCGATTTTCCGCCTGATTTGCTACCAAAAAGTGAAAGACCATCAAGGAAAACATCTGCCACTATGACCTTACGGTATTACGGCAGGACACCAGCCAAACACGGCTAGGCCTAGCGTGTTCACTAGCTCGGTCACATCATCACTTATCACCAGGCGAGATAGTGGTCAAACGCTAGCCACTACAGTTATAATTATGAAGTAAATGAAAAAAATTGTAGCCTGATGTACGAATATAATGAATAACTAAAACGCTGCACTGTTAAAAAATTAGCGACAAAATCAAAAGTCGAGCATTTGCTTGAAATGCAATTCACGCATGCCATTCAAAATTTGATTTGAGTTCAGTCACATCCAGCGAACGAAACATCTGCATTGAAGAGTTATGAGATTCGGCGTAGCAGTGAAAGCCGCAACCCGAAATTATAAAACGTGCCCAGAGTTCGGCTCCGCGTTGTTGATGCAAATGTATGCACGTGGTTTTATTAATGCTTTTATTGGACTGTTCATTCCGACTGGGCTTCTGGAACTTGGATTATTAAAATACCCTCATAATTTTATTACTATCCTACGGTCGCGGAGCGCAGCTTTTTGCATCTTCATTGTCACGAGTGCAGGATGTAATCTAAAACTAATTAACATTGTGCAAACGTATAAAAACATAAGTTACGATTGTATAATGCGTAGTATTGTGTGGTGAAAGAATACAAAGATATTTTTAAATGTAGCATGTAAAAAGGACTAGGTTACTTTTCCTAAGATTTCTTTCATTATGATATTATTAGAGAAGAATGAAAACTGTTTAGGAAATATTCGCTGAAAGACGAGTTCGTAGTTTTGCTATTCTAGAATAGTCTGACAAAGGTCTAACTGGTAGTACGACAGGCAAGGTAATTAAAACTTCCTTAGTTTAACGGAATTGCTCACTTCTTTACTATTGATGTTCTAAAAAAGCTTACCAGCGGGAACTATCTGAAAGACGCATGGCTCGAGCTGTCTCCCCACAGTGTTGGAGCCGCGACAGCTGAGCGTGCCGTAGTCTCTCTCACTCTGAGGCTTGTAACTCAGCTCACTTGTACTGCCATTTGCTGTACCTTAACAAAAGTATATTATATGGAAGTACAAGATGAAGAAGAACTAAGAAATTAGGTGCCTAGCTTTGTATTTCCTTTTAAAAGGTTGTATTCAAATAGTATTGTTAGTTGATGAGTTCCCTCGTCTCAAATCAAACCGGTGTGTAAAATAAAATCATACGTCTTATCACAATATCATACGGTAATTTAAACTGAAAGAAAATGTAAAATTTTATGTCCGTATGGATGATAACAGAAAATTATTCGGACTCCGTTTCAAAAATGTTCATAATATTTTTTTATAGTTCTAATCCCTTTTAAAGCGTTTCTAATAACCACTTGACTAATTTAATTTAAATTTGATCAGTCATATTTTTTCCCATTTTTTCGTGATCTTTTAGATTATTCTTAATATACATAAATAAAAAACACGATCTAATTAACGATAATACCATGATCAGACACACAAATGACTACAGGCACAAACAATACTAAATGCTAAGGGAAAAAATCTGTTAGTACGTTAAAAGTACTGACTCAAACAGTACATTATGTTAAAAAAGTCGTGTCATCTAACTTTATAGTAAACAAATAGTTTTTGAAAGTGTTTTTTATTAAAATTCGGCGGTATCTAGCTCTTAGCTTAGATGGAGCTTCTTTAAAACCCTCTCAACGACTTAATGTAGATTTAATTATGCATTATTCAAATAAAGCGGCTTAAAATGAATATGTAATAGACATAAAATTTCGAATCTTTACACCGTTTGAACGTAGCAGAAATAAATGGATATTTTCTAAGAATAATGTAAAATGTTTTCGAGTCGCGTGGTTTAACAGCAGATTCTAAGTTATTTTTCAATATGTAGTATAAAATAAAGTCATTCCCCGCCATACGTCCCTCCCTTTCTGTACGCTTAGATCTTTAAACTAAGCAAAGGATTTGAACGCGGTTTTTCAATACAAATTCAACAATTCTTTATTTGCACACCAAGAAATAACAAGTAGAGACATGAACAAATTATATGAATGTGTATGTGTATTATTTATACTTATAATAGATATTGACTTATTTGTACAAAAAATTTGTAGATATATAAACTGCTGTCTTACTACTAAGCTAATTTTAAGTCTTTTCTAACTATTGTATGTTCAAAATGAACAAACTGTTGAGACATATTTTATATTTTAAGACCTTTGTACACAGTTTTCACAGTAAATAGTTTCTATTCTATTCTATTCTATGTACAAATCGCGGTGTTAACGCTGAAAGCTATCTCTTGCAGACAACCGGGTTACATCAATAGATAGAGTAACTCAAGAGGAAGATTAAACGAGGATGAAGCTGCGGGGCGCAGCTGGTGGTATTTAAAAACTTATAAAAGTAGCGTTTCAAAAATAATAATCAACAACATTATTTTTACTCTTTGTATGTAGCTAGCCATAAAATGAACGACAAGCCGTTTTGTTTAGATAAAACTAACCGTCTGTTTTTCCTGCTATTCCATTATAGTATTTATTTGCCCTTTTAGTAAAGCGTGCGTACAAAGCGACGAGATACTAAAGACTCTTTCTGCTTGGTATGCTCTATTTTGTTTTCGTAAAACAAAGTTAATCTTAAAAAGCGAAGACTTAATTACATTTCAAATCCTGGAACTTTTATTAAGCAAAGAATTTGTACTAGTATTATATTGTCTTTGTTGAGAACTTAGGGGTATTTATTTAGTATTATTTGTTTAAAATATTTTGTTTGTAGCGGCATATTCTTCATTTAATTTACCTAGGTAAATAAGGTGAGGTACTAACTTTGGGTGTCAGCCATGTATCACCGTAAAAACAGCACCACCTTATTCTGTATATTTAAAATATAATGTCACTTTTAAGCATTTATTATTACGATAAAAAAATATTATGCTCTATTTGGATTTTAGACTCGTGGAACATAAAAACAGTTCTAGCCTCTGAGTTTTGTAGCGTCCTTTGCCATATATTTTCGTTCCTAAGGTTAGATCGTAGATAAACACACAAGTTTCTACGTCTCTAAATTACCTTGATCTATAATTTGTTAGAGTTAATCACACTTACCAAATTTGAGAGGAGATACATCTAGGCTTTCCCCGCTGTTATTGAACTGCCAGAAGAATGTGACATCAGGTGGATTCGCTGTCACAGAACACCGGACTCTCAGCGCTTCTTCTATCTGCGCGCCGAGGACTTGCGGTGATGGATGAGTGCAGACCGGTGCAACTAATAAAATAAACAACTTATATTTATTTATTATTTATTTATTTACACATTCAAAATCGTACATTACAGATTGGACGTGAAAAATCAAAATGATTATAAGTAGGTACATATTAAATGGCTGGTCCATCATCGCTAAGAGCCCCAAACTAGGCTAGACCTGTATTTTGGGTGCACGTAC
Organism: Cabera pusaria; assembly: GCA_954871355.1. NCBI lineage: Eukaryota > Metazoa > Arthropoda > Insecta > Lepidoptera > Geometridae > Cabera > Cabera pusaria. The sequence goes on along the minus strand of OX940904.1, from coordinate 13,682,079 downwards.
TATCACTCTGTTTTCGAACGGTGAGCGCAGGAACTGTACCTACATCTCGTTACTCGTACTTATTATAAAAATCAGAGAATTATGTAAATAATAATGTATTTAAATACTAAAATTATTCGGTTATCTTTACTACACTGTCCATTATTTTAGTTTTGTGTGTTTATAAAAAACAGATAATTCATGCATTATATTTGATTGATAAAATCGTAATAAAACTATCGAGTCCCAGCCATATTAACTAAGACAGTTTAAAACCATTAAACATTTAGTTATCATTACAACTATTGGAGCTTACATAGTATTAAAATTATATAAGTAATTTAAAAAAATATTGATAAATTTATAATTAATATCAATTCTCATTGGTACACGTAAGTGTGCTTGTGTGTGGGCCTACGTGTGCGTCTGTGTGTGTGTGTGTGTTTGTGCGTGGGCGCACTTGTTCATATGCGTGTGTGAGTGTATAATTTGCGAGCGGTCGTCATATCTAATAATGTCCTTCGTTAGTCTACACTTTTAACAAGTCTCTCTGTTTCAGTATAAGAGAGATAGATATTCACTTATTTATAAGTATAAACAATATTAATTAATCGCCGACCGCATTTATATAACTAGCTCCTGTCCATTCAAAGGTTGTCTGGTAGAGATCGCTCTAAGCGATAAGACCGCTCATTGTCAAACCTATCTAATAATGAAAATATTTGTTCTTAGACTTATTATTTGTTTGGTATGCAATAAAGTGTTCATCTATCTATCTAACAAGATACTTGTTTTTTAGCACCTCTACCGTAAAGCTATTATTGACAAAGAGTAAGACATACACAAACGCACAGATTCACACGTAGAAACTTATAACACCCCTTCTTTTTGCGTCGGGGGTTTAAAATAACAATTTAACGTTAAATGAGACATTAGTCAAATACTTGTCCATACCACATGAGTAAAATTTACTCATGTGTCTATACCGTATGAATACATTAGAAAGTGTGAATACATATACAAACAAAACAAATTCTAAATGAGACTACGGGTTAAAGCGGCAATAGCCCAATGGATAAGGTGTCGGACTGGCGATCTAGAGGTCGTTAGTTCAATCCCCACCCATTGCACTATTGACGTGAACGGTCCTCCAGACACAAGCATATTTAGCTTAGTTGGTGCAACACACATTTCTAGTAAGCTTTAAAAAAAATTAGACCGCATTACAAATAAAACCTAAACACAGTAACTATGAGTATCTATATAGAGTTTATTATATTCAGTGGGTAATAAATTGAATAAAGCAGTTATTTTAATGAGCATATCCCAGAAATGACTTCAGTTTGTACAAATAAAAAGACAGGTACTTTAAAGGATTCAGTATTCAGTATTCAGTATTGTTTATTGCAACACAATGTACAATAGTTGTATCTTAGACTAAAACTAGTCTACTTATTACTATTGACATGTACCCTGTACCATGTAGGGTGTAGCAATATTGTGCATAATTTATAAAATCTAAATTATATAATAATATTATTTCTTTATAATCTATACGGTTACAAGTTAAATCTAGTAGGAACTACATAATATGCTTAAACTTATTCTTAGTTAATTTGTGCTATTTTATAAGCCTACGTAGTTATAATATTGTCATGTCTAGAGTAGTATGTACATTATGCATTAAGTTAACTATACCTAATAATTAGACAATAATTATTAGTTTACTATTAAGTATATTTTACTTTAATGGAGATACATTATTATATTGAGAACCTAATTTACTTAGCAGTTAATTGTTGAATATTTTAATTAAATTTTATCTTCTAAATATTCGTTAACCTTATAGTAGCTTTTATCCAGGAGGAACTGATGTAGCTTATTTTTAAATATACTCTCTTTAGGTTCTTGTCTTATATTGAATGGAATTTTATTATAGATTTTTATGGACATGTATTGGGGGCCTCTTCGAAATATTTCCAACTTAGGTTCGGGTAGTAGTAGGGTAAGCGGTTTCCGTGGATTTTTGTTTTGATCGAATAAGTATGGATGTTTTTTTACAAACATTGCTGTTTCCAGAATGTATAGGCATGGTAAAGTTAATATTTTTTGTTGAATGGAGTGCGGTTTACAGCTACTGCGTTGTGGGATATTTACCATTATTCTAATACATTTTTTCTGCATAACTAATATTTGGACAGCGTCCGTACTATTACCCCATAGAATTATACCGTACTTGAGCCAAGCATATGCATATGCATAGTATGCTGCCTTAGCTGCTTCTAGATTGCTATTAATTTTTAAAATTGTTAGTGCATATATAAATTGAGATAACTTTGTCTTTAATTGAGCTATATGATCCTTCCAGTTTAGGTGGCAGTCAAGTTTGATGCCTAGGAGCGTGCATTGTTTTGTTTCTTCTATTTTAAGACTAGTAGCGATCGCTTTGATGTCCAAAGGTTGCTTTTGGTGTGGCATGAATTGTATTAGGGTAGTTTTTTTAGTATTAATTTCCAGGTTATGTGTTTCTAACCAAGATTTAATGTCGTGGAATGTGTCTTCAATTATAGTATGATTATTGTTAGTGGGGTATTTAAATAGTAAGGAGACATCGTCGGCGAAAAGGATACATGTAGCTGCTGTTAGTTTTGGAATATCATTTATATAAATTAAGAATAGGACACATCCTAGTACGCTACCTTGTGGTATTGAGCAGTTTACGGTGCTAGTCTCGGACTTTACTTTTTGTAGGACGCTTATATCTTGTCGGTAGTGGTCAATTTGAACTATGAGTTTTCTGTTACAAAGGTACGATTTTATCCAATTTAGTGGTTTGCCTCTTATTCCTATTTTATACATTTTGTCAATAAGAACCTCGTGTGATACTTTATCGTATGCCTTAGTCATGTCGAGCAATAATCCTATAGAGTGAAATTTGTCTTTCATATTATTCAACACTTCTTGAACAAACTTAAATAATGCTATTATGGTAGAAGATTTTTTTCGAAATCCATATTGGTTTTCATCCAGTAAGTTAAATTTTTCTAAAAAATTATATATGCGTTCGGATATAATACGTTCACATATTTTTGAAAACGTTGGCAGTTGGATTATTACATTCGCAACCTGAATGTAAAGCGCTTCCCATTATATGCCATATTTTTAATTCAAATATTTGACTCCCACTAAATCCATTTGCGGTCGAAGCAAATTTGTACGTGGAAATAATGTACTCGTAAAGGTTTGAAATATTTGCAGTTAGTTGTTACCGCAATCATATGAATAATTATGTAGTTTAATTAAAATGTTTAATTTAATAACATACATAGGTATTTTAATTAATGTTATTAGATTATAAGATTTTTTTATGAGATAGCGTTTGAACGCTTTCTCACCTGATTTTAGGTGACGATGTGATCGATGATCTAGTGTGCTTACCCTGAAGACATCTATTCACTCACGACAGTCGCGACTTAAATATCCCTTATTTGTAGTTAACTGGAAACACAGGATCGGGCAGGGAATTCTATTCTATAAACTGATGTAGAATTGGAATTTCAGGATATTCTAATTGTTTATCGAAATATACTGTATACTTTATTACCTTAAATGTTACTGAACCTGGAAGGTAGATAGTCTCTTAAAATGCGACTCTGGACTATCGTCGAATTTTGTTATATCCACAGCGCAATTACCTCAAAAAGTTTTAATGACTGACACCGCCTAAAAAGGCCAATATGTTTTTATTACATGTTCCTACGGCCGGTACCTACGGTCACTACATCAAGGCCAAATACATTTATAAGCCTACAAATATACCTAAACATGACGCCACCTATGGCAATACTAAGGTAACATAATCTAACGATGGTGCCGCATAACCTTCAACACTTTAATCTATTAAGTAATTTCAGTAAGCCAAAAGAGCCACGTAATGAAAGCGAAGTCGATAATTATGAGAAGTTGCTCCAACATCGATACATTTCGCAAAGTTTCGCCTCAGTCCCAAACCATGATTCATTTAGGTGTCTTGAGAACTGCGCTCAAACCGCCTTAGATTTTCATTAAGACCTCAAATATTTGAGCGCGAGGGTAACCCCTTTGAGAGAATTTCTCTCACAGTAATAAGATTCAATAGGCTGGAAAGAGCAAAAAGTTATTAATATGATTCAAGAGGGGTTTCGTTGACATTTTTTATTAAGTTATCTTGTGATTTTGATATTTTGGAATGTAACTATGACCGAGTAGATTATTAAAAAGGACTCAATAAATATTTACAAAATTTCATCTTTTAGTATTTCAAAAGGTACATTGAATATTTCTAAAATATTTACAATGGCCAGTTAGTTGACATTTGATCTAAGTAAATAGTCAAAGCTTTAATTCCAATATATAAATCGCAAAATATGCTTCGATTAAGTAAAAATCCATAAAGGCCGTTATAATATCAACAAAAGCCTTTCATCCGTGAGTATTAACAAACATTTTGCGAAACAAAATCTGCTACATCTACGAAAACAACCCGGCCCAATAACCTCAACTTTATGAAAATATACACAGATTAATGTAAAAGCCCGAGGCTTGTATCGCGCCACGTGCGTATAACAGCCGACATTTCTTCACCTTAGATTTGTTACGGTGCCGGATCAGGTTCAATAAAACGGGAACAACGGAACAAACTGTCGACTGGGAATGTACAAAAGTGAAATAAACGAGCTCAGGTAACGAATGTTAGGGTATAAGGTAAGCTACGCTTGCTGTCAAATGTCTAAAAATAAATAAAATGCAAGGAAATGTCTTGAAGAGCGAAATGCTGCATTGCATGAGTTATTTGTAAAGTTGTAAGTCTGCGATCGAAAATTGCTTTACATGTATATCAATAATCAATTTTAATTGTCAGATTGTAGATTAGTTTTTTGTTAAAGTGATTTTTCTACTTAGCGTGGCTTTACTGCTATAACGATCTAGCCATAAAATTAGGTTAATATGTGGTTTGATTTTAACTTAAATTTCCATAAGAATATTTCTAAGAATATGTCCATTGGCACTTTTCTTAATGTCTCTATTAAGGGGAAGACACTTTGTTCTTGTATTCTTTTAAATAGCGTTTACTACCACTACACTTATGAATATAGGTAATAAAATATAAATAAGAATGTAGGTCAATACAGAGATATGGCAAGTAGTCATAGCCAAATTAAGAGTCTCGTATATACATTACTTATTCATAAGGCAAACAAATATTTAAATGTTGTCATTGTCATTTATTGAGTCTTTCATAATGTTAGTAATCTTAATTACAATTAATAATAGATATAAATATCAGTATTTATGTTACCATTTACGTCTAATATTAAATACATTATTATATTTTTAAAACTACCTATCTATAAACAAATAAATATACCTAATAAAAAACCATAAAAACTAAAATTTAGTCTACCAAACCACTACCAGTAGGTAAAGTTCCCAAAATGCTGGCTGTATTCCCCCGTTGAATGGCGATGCTTAGTCTCTGAGCTAAATAAAATAAAATAAAAATAAAAAAACCACAGTAAATACATAAATAATTATGTATTTACTGTGTAAATACATTCCAGCATTTTGGTCCCGTGTCGTTTCAACCAGCCGTATTAATAATAGTGATAATTTTAGTAAATTGAAATAAAACAAATGTCATGTAGTCATGACGTCGAGCTGCTGTAATGTTTCCTAAAATTAGACTTAGGTTACGAAGACTTGTAAATTTTAATATTAAAAAATAAACATAATAATTGATAATCACTTATCTTTAATAATTTTATTATTATGTAGGGTATATCTGGAATTTCTTCAATTAACATGCTCAAAGTTTCTACCATTAGAGTAGTCAGTAATACAGTAGCATCTAATCAAAAAATATATTTAACAAATAAATTTAATTTGTAAAATAAATGTAATTTGTTTGTTGCTTTAGTCAAACATGTTTGAATTGTACATAAATTATAAGTCATAAAGAACAAACGGGTGCGTTGATGATTGACAAGACAAACACCTCGGTGACCAAAGCTGTGAGTAGATAATAATAACCGGCCAAGCGCGTGTCGGGCCACGCGCAGTGTAGGGTTCCGTAGTAGCCTGTTATTCAATGCAAGTCTTTACCCGTTATAAACAAGCAACTAGGTACTCGGTCTTTGTCACTTTAAAGGATTTATTCTAAGGATTTTGTATTTGGTACAAAATTATCAAACACCCAAGTTCAACGACTATTACTGCTAAACTAATAAAGTTATCTTAACCGCTATAGTTTCCCTTTAAAGTTCATGAAATGCGCTATTATAACGAATTGTTTCAGATTTTTCAAGCCAGCTGTTTAGCTTTTAGAGGGGGGGGGGGGGGGACGCCCTACTGGAACAAACATTTGCACTTTAAAGTTTAATATTTCGTAAATGGAGCATTCAATCGAAAAACGGTGTTTGCAACCCTGACGTCATTTTAAAATACCTATTCAAAAATACCCCACACAATGGGGTAAATGATGAAAAAAAAATTCTTCCCCACTTCTCATATAGGGGAGCTACCCTAAACTACTACAGCTTTCTAGTATTAACGGTCTCTTAGCAAAACCTTGGACAGACAGACTGACAGACAGACAGACAGACGGACATGACGAAACTATAAAGGTTCCTTGTCAAGACTACGGAACCCTAAAAAGGAACATCAAGCGTACACACAGAATTCAAAATGACTGCACGACAGTGGCCAAACATGAAGTGGTTTACAGAAATTAGACATTTACGAGACAAAGCTGCCCAAACACGTTTTAAGCGTAGCCTATTTATACTCCCGCAGTAATTCCAGTTAATAGTTAGGACATAAAATTAACCTCTAACGACCGGCACAGCGATTCGATAGTTTGTTATACTTCGATCGATCGATGCGATCGTTACTACTTCTGTCTTCAAATATATCCATCTATAGGTCGACGTAAGTCGCTTGTTGTCCGGATGATTGATGTTAGCTCAGTGACTCGAGACTTGACAATCTGTGCTTTCTTCACTTCTCCCCACTCTATGCAGAAGTTATCGGTGATATATTGAACAAAGTTAATGGCCGAACTAAGATCAATCCCGAACGCTATCGGTAGTTAATACCGGTTAGTATGATGGATGAGTCTTCGAACTTTAGTTTTTAGCTACTGGGTTTTAAGTTTGAACTTATTTGTAAATATTATTATTATTTTTTACCGTAATTGGAATTTGACCGTTACGTTGATGTGTATTAATTACCTCTATAGTTTGGATAATTGAGTTGAGAAAACACAGAACACAGAGTGACACTTTTCTAATTCCTTTTTTGTACCTCCAAAGGGAAAAAAACCTCGCTATCCAACTGTCTTTCTGCATAGTAAGTAGTATGTTTAAAGTATTTTTTAAGCTTCTAGCAATGTGGGTTGCACAATACTAGTCTTGATAACCCCCACAATCAAGCTAAATATGTCTGTGTCAATTAATTTCAAGGAAATCATATATTACGCCAGCATCTTTTAACCTCATTATTTCTATAAACATCTCAATACAGGAAAGGCTTTCGTCTCGTAGCTTATGTTTATAAAATACGTAATTCTATTCAATACATCTTCGCTCTCCGCTGAGTGTAACAAATCTTCGTCGAGATCTGGATGATTGATATTCGAAAGGCCGTCGAAAGCCCCCAAAATGAAATGTAATTTATTAACACTGTTTATAATGGTGAACAAAGGCTCTCCCCCATTTGGAACGGAAGTCATTTTTGTGACAATTAACTTATAGACGTATATTTATTTTGTCTCGGTTCATAATAAATAAAAAGAAGTTTGGTATTTTTCTTCTACTCAAATTTTATTGGTGTGGCAATACAAACATTATTTATCTGATGTTTATTGTTTATTTTTAGGGTTCCGTAACTCAAAAGGTAAAAAACGGAACCCTTATAAGATCACTTTCTTGTCCGTCCGTCTGTCTGTCTGTCTGTCTGTCCATCTGTCTGTCCGTCTGTCTGTCCGTCTGTCTGTCCGTCTGTCTGTACGTGTGTCACCACTGATTTTCTCAGGAACGGGTGGGCCTAGGAAGTTGAAATTTATACCTAATACTGTAGTCTGTAGTCCCTATTGGGTGTATAAAAATCAAGGTCTTGAGTCAGTTAAAAGATATGGGCAAATTTAGATTTTCGCGAAAACTTTTTAGTACCAAAATGTACCTTAATTTTAAACTTTTTTTATTTTTCGGAATTTTTCCTTTGCTTGTGCTCTAAGACCTTGCTTATAACTAAAATTGACAATTCTAGGTAAACCGGAAGTACACTATAGGTTTTGGGTCGAAAACCTATGGGGTACTTCCCGTTGACCTAGAATCATGAAATTTGGCAAGAAGCAAGGTCTTACAGCACAAATTAAGGTAAAATTCCAAAAAATAAAATAAAATGAAAATTAAAGGGTGTCCCCATACATACATAGTATGTGCCAATTAAGGTAGACCTCTAAATTGTATGAGCGCTGATACAATTTAGAGGTCTAGCTTAATTGGTTAGTACGGAAGCCTTGGTGGGCGAGTTCAACTCGACTTAGCCGGTTTTATTTTACGTATTGTTTAACCGTACATAATCCAGACTAATACATATTATAAAAAACGTTTGTAACTCTGTCACTCTGTCTGTTACACGGCTATAAGAACGATCCGATCTTTCTGAAATTTTACAAGGAAATACCTTTAAAGCATGAGAATGAACATAGGCTACTTTTTGTGAAAATGATATCATGATTTTTCCACATAACTTAAATAACACAGATCATACAAATGTCGACGAAGCATTACAGTGATAAAGTTCTTGGTGTACAACGAAGTAGCGGGAATCAGCTAGTACAATATAAATTACTATACATATAATATTTCATTTAAAGTCTTAATTAAAAGTATTAGTAAATAATTAACATCTCTATTGTAAACCAGTTACTAAATACACTTACAAAACAGTATACAAAAAGACTTTACTAAAATACCCCCCCCCCCCTCAACTGCTGGCTTGAAAAATCTGGAAAAAATCGTGATAATAGTGCATTTCATGAAATTTAAAGGAAAACTATAGCGATTAAGATAATTTTATTAGTTTAGCAGTAATAGTCGTTGAACTTGGGTGTTGGATAATTTTGTACCAAATACAAAATCCTTAGAATAAATCCTTTAAAGTGACAAAGACGAAGTACATAGTTGCTTGTTTATAACGGGTAAAGACTTGCATTGAATAACAGGCTACTATGGAACCCTACACTGCGCGTGGCCAGACTCGCAATTGGCCGGTTATTATTGAAATCCAGTCAGCGTAAACTCCAATCAAGAAATCAATGTGTCAATAAGGTAACTAATAATTAATTAGTATCCAGTGAATACGTTTGTTATATCCAAGTTTTCGTGTTGTATGATGAGCTTTCATGTTAGCTTGGTTTACCAATTTGCTATCAATTCTATTGTACTAGGAAATTATGCTTTGGCGGGACTGAAGTTATTATATTACCAGTAGCCGAGTACGCCTTTGGAACTTTCACTCTAATCTATGGTTCAGGAAATCTAGAACTTTATGCTGAGACCGGCTTGTTTTAGCTTCGTATATTATAGTAGAATTCAAGTGATTAGTTTAAAAAAGTTCGTCAACTTAACAATTAATATAAATTATGTTTGAAACCGTGTGACTTACGTTATGCCAATATGGTTATCGATATATGTTTTAGCTTCATCATACATCAGGGCCACTAGACAAAATAGAATTTTGTTTTCAATCACGCTAACGCAACTTCAAAATGTATGGGAATGACAACTTTGTTGCGGAAACATAAATGCCATTCCATACATTTTGAACTTGCGTTAGCGTGAATGAAAACAGAAATTGGATTATGTCTAGGGGGGCAGGATCTCGAGTGGGGCGCTCGCTGACGCGTCCAGCCTCGCGTAAATCACGTTAAATTCCCGCTTTCAAGCATAATTAAAACTGAACGCAGGTTTTAATAGTAACACAGAACATATTTCTAATATTCTGTGCAATTGGAGTGACATAGTTATCCATTAACGTCAGTGGATTGACACTTTTTTCCTACAAGTGATACAATGCAAAGCCGAAGCTTTCAAGCTTATTGTGTTATGTCTGACTGTGTGACTTGGAACGGACTATTACTTTAATTTGACTTTGAATTGACATTACGACATGCATCTACTAAAACTTCTAATTCATAATATTTTTTTTACTGTTTTATGTACCTGTACCTGTAGCCTGTATGTATGTTCTGTTAGCCTGTAACGTGACGTCGCCGACCGGCATCACCGGAAGACTAGCGTTGGTCATTAGACCAACAGTTATGCTGAGGTGAGGCCGATTAGTGATACTTTTGTCAAAGTTAAACGCATAAATCTTAAGTTTATGTACTTTTATTTTGTACCTTTTTATAATACCTAAGTGTCATTGATAAACTTTTTCACTTTCACGTTCACTTTCACTTTCAGTTTAACTTTCACTTTCACTTTCACTTCATTTATTATTTATTTTACAATAAATAGGATTTATTACATCAAATATTTACAGCAAATATACAACTTAAAAATAAATAAAACTATTTGAAATGTTATAAATAAAAATTAAACTAGTTATAAATAAAAAACAGAACCTAGGTCGCAGCTGTCTGCCGGTAACGTTCCCAAAAATTTAATTAAATTAATTAATTTAATTAATTTAAATTTATTATTTAATCGGTTTCATAAGATTCATACTTGATTCGCTCAAAATCTATACTAGTCATAGGTAGAACACATTTTTGCGCTATATATATATATATAGATGATATGATAATACATGATGTATTTGATAATTATAAATAGGTACAAAAAGTAATATTAATATTGCGCACTGCACTACTTGTTGAGTTGTCTGGAAGAGATCACTTTTATCAAAAACCGACCATTTTTTTCCATCCTTAGATGGTTTTGATATCTAGAGAGGATGGATGAAGGAAGATTGACGAAGCAGATTTATAAGACGAGTGTGAATGCCCCATGCAGCCGCTAGAGGCCGACCTAAGCGAACGTGTCACGACCAGATTGGAGACGTTTTATAGAAAGGCCAAGTCAAAAGTACCTTTAACCGGCGAGCAAGTATGAAGACGCTATGAAAGTGGAAAAAGCGAAAGAGGTATGTCAGATCGTAGCATGTAGAAAAAAGTAGTCGCTGTCTTCCCCAACGGGAAAAAGGCGTGATTTTATGTATGTATGTATGTATTATTCCATAGACTTTAAATTATTTTAAGCTTTGATTATGCTGATATTAAATAAGTAGTTATTTAAATTATTTTGTAGAAATTAAGCAGGACTTGACAACAAACTAAAGTAGCAGTGGGCTGATCACATCTGTCGTAGAACCGATAAACGTGAGCTAGACGTGTACTAGAGAGACAACCATGGCTCGGTAAACGAAGCGTAGGACGCCCTCCAGATAGGTGGAGCGATAATATACGTAAGCTTGCTGGCACCGGCTGGAAACAAAGAGCTAAAGATCGAGCTCAGTGGTGTGCCATAGGAGAGGCCTATGTCTAGCGAATACTGGCTGTTAATGATGATGGCGATGATGAAGCAGGACTTACACTGTATACTAAGGTGCGTGGCCTCGCTAGCAGTCTCTCCCAGCGCGTTGGTAGCTCGACAAGAGTAGTCTCCGCCATGGTCCCTAGTTACCTTCTGCAGTACTAGAGATTTGGTGCTCACTATCACCCCTGATACTACGTTTTGTAGCACTGGTTTATCCTGTAGAGAGCAAAATATGTTATTATAAACATGGGAGGTTGAGAGAGAATTACTTTCATTCTACGAATACAAAAAAATTGAAAGTTTATATATTCCTTATATAATCACGCAAAAATGGCTGTATATTGGATAATTTTTATCTCAGGATAATCCAAGGGAGCGCTTATCATATATCATAATTATTATTTTTCTATTGAACATGTTGCTCTTTCTCATCGTGACAACTAGCTTGGATAGCTTAGTAAACTTTTGACTTTTACAAACTGTGCGTATTTCACAAATTTTAACTTTCAAAAAAATGTCCAGTGAAATTTTATGGCATTATTTTTATCTCTTATGGTATCAGGCGCAGTGCAGTGACATACGTCATCGTTTATCACCAGAAGAGTGTCGTGCTTGTCCTTAAATCACAAAAATAAAAATAAGATATAGTTATACTATAATACGGAGCCTATAGCATTACAAAATATTATTTGCCTGGAGGACGCTGCGACATTTAGATCAAATTGAATTTACCATGGACAGGAGAAGGTGTGGTCAGTTTTGAAATATATTATATTTTCAGTTTGAAATGCTAAGTACTCAGTTAAATTACAGCGCATGCTAAATCATCTTATTATTTTCAGGATGCATCTAACGGGATTATCACCAAAACAATGAGACACATCATTCTGAAATCCTGCAGAGTTTTGAGTGCCGATGTTTTTGTGTTAGGCCAACGTCAACGTTTACCATCAGGCGTCTTGCTTGTCCTGCTACCTAAAAAAACATTATCTTTAACTAAAAAAAACACGTCTTAAAAGAACGTATAAAAATATAAACAGAAAGATACTGGAAACCGATTTACCATCTCCAAAACTTACGCGGCTTGTGATCCTAAGCATGATTCTCTAAGGCACCATATATTACGAGTACTTACATTATGATACCACGATATTCTATGCTCCCTCGGGTTCGCTTTGACTGAACACTCGAAGTAGACGTCATCGCCCTCTTTGATGTCGTGAGGATTCAATGTGCTGCCCAATGAAAGTGACACTACAGGCGGGTCTGGAACAAAGAACATGAGTCGTGAAAAGGTATCTATTATAATATATATGTATGACGGTACATCCGCTTTTGAAATGTTTGTGCCTATAAACAAGATTATTTACAACATAATTAAGATCAGTTTAAAACTTAAATAACTTCACTTGCTTCGCGAGTCAGTACCAGTAGCAAGTTTGAGATTTTGATAAAATGTACTAAAGGACCACACCAACTCAAGAATAGTTAAAATCGGCTAATTTTCAGTGATAAGTTTGAGGTGTTTGAATTCTCTAATGAGTTGTATAATGAAACCAGCGTGGTGTAGTACCCTACCCATTAAAAAAAGAATTACGCGATATTCAATCACGTTGGCGAATGGCGAAATAATCGAGTAACAAACTTACAAAAAAAACACAGACGAATTGAGAACCGCCTCCTTTGGAAGTCGGTTGAAAAACAATAACCAGACAACGGATGTAGATATGCTGAAGCTAAAAGAAGGTTTTGTAATTATTTACAAGGCTTGTGTTTCGATCCTTAGAAATTAGAGTGTATAAAATGTATCAACATTTTTGACAACAAATAGAGTTACAAAGACGAACATAAAAACACATTGAAAATTAAAATGAGTTCAACCGTTGAAGATGCAGGCTTTACAGAAACATAGACATACATACACTTATAAAATTTACCCTCAATATGGACAGTCTGGTAAAATTGTAATGTCCAAAACACGGATATCTATCCTCCGTGCTCAAAAATATTTTATCGTATTTTATGATTGACGTAATTAATAATAAATATATAGCCTATGCACAACACCAAAGTGTTAATTAATTAAATCGTAAGCGTAATATTTTACTGCTAAAGAAAAATATAATCTCATCACAAAGTTTATTACATTTAAAAAATGTTTATACACTCCTAGGCATAAATTCCATTTTCATTTCAACAATACCATCAGTTCATTCCGAAGTTATTCAAAGTTGCGGTCTATAACTGGGTAGAGCTAACGCGGCTATACAGGCTGTTCAATAAAAACGTAGTGTGGCGCCGTCAGCGGTTGCCGCGGCCGATAACGCGGCTTAATGTAGTCCGGCCCACACTCTAGCACGCTTCGAGAGATTTTATTTTCAACACTAGTGCTCATCCTTCGTTTATTGTTTTGGTATTTCATCGTGAAAATTATTCTTGCAGCTTAGGATAATGCGATGAAATTTATATATAGATAGATAATTAATATATAGGCATTACCTCAGACTATCATAAAAAGGCAGACAGATTCGTGCCGAACACCCAAGTGACAGCAAGTTCAGCAATACCAAATTCTTGAGTAATAAGTTTCCGCGCTCAGTCCGGCAAAGTCAATATACGGCATGATTACTACGTAAGCAACGCTGCGAAGTAATACTGCACGGAAGCGTCCGACTTTGCTGCCGCTTGGTAGCAAACTGAGCGTGGAAGCGTATTACTCAAGCATGCACAGTGTTCGGCACGAATCCGTCTGCCTTTTTTATGATAGTTTGAGGGAATTTCATTCAATGTAAATAATGATATCTTTGTGTATATAACGAGAACACAATAATTACGGACAAATTAAGTTAACATAGAAGTAAAATATAATTACCGAAAAAATAAAAGCACATATTAGTTACTTTACCGATTGATTGACTTCAAGCAATAAAACAAACTTACTTATGCCTAGTCTTCTGTATAATGATTCATTTTGCCTCGACACAAATACAATCAGCGCAGCAGTGAAAACAAAATAAAATCAAGTTTGTAAGACCTGCGTTCGTGCATAAACTACAAGTGCAAATGACAAGCTTAAAAGTAACAACTCATCATAATATTCAAATATTAAGTATAGCAGAGATTTAATACTAACTTTGCGCAATAATAACACAAATGGTTTCATAAGACAGATACTTTAGTACCGCAGTTTCAGCTCTTGCAACGAGTGATGCGGTTAATGCAGTGCCTTTAGTATGCTTTTGCAAGAATTTTATGATTTATATTCCAACGCCCTGTAAAGGGTACTTAGTAGGAACACAAAAATTATTTTAACGTTATATTTTCTCAGTTATATTATACTATTATATTAGTTGTATTATTTTAAGATCAAATTTTAAAAGTAAGAACATACATAATATAATATGTTTCTTTCAGTGTTATAGATCTAAACTTATTATTTTTAACCTAATTTAAATAAACTGGCCAAGTGCAAGTCGGACTCGCACTCGTAGGGTTCCGTAACACAGTAAAGTATTCTATAACTATGAGTTTTCACAACTAAAAAAACAACTTTGTTTTTCATAGTGTTTGTATGAAAAACAAAGTTATCTTTGCGTCCGCCATAACTCAAAAACTGCTGACTGTATCTCGTTCAAACCAATTTTTGTTGTTAGTTTTTATTAAGATCTATAGCATATATATTTTTTTAATTGTTCACTGCCATACTTTAAAAGTTAGAGGGGGGGAGGGGGACACACACACATTTTACCAGTTTAGACGCGCCTATCTTTCAAATGATTGACTTTGAGAAAAAATGATTTTAGGAACCTCAATTTAATTTTTAAAGACCTATCCATAGACACCCCGCACGTATAGGTTTGAAGAAAAATTTTGTTTTTGTTTCATTTCCAAGTATGAGATGCCCCCCCTTAAACTTTTATATTTTTATTTTTGTATAAAAATCGGAAAGCGGTTTACAGAATACATCTACTTACCAAGTTTCAATTCTGTAGTCCTCACAGTTTCGGAATAAAATGGCTGTGAGATACGGACGGACGGACAGACAGACAGACATGACGAATCTATAAGGGTTCCGTTTTTTGCCATTCGGCTACGGAACCCTAAAAAGGAGCAGTTTTTATGTTTGACGTGTATGTATATTTTTATTGTATATCTATACTATCTATACTAATATTATAAAGAGAGAACATTTGTATTTTTGTATTTTTGTAGTTTTGTCAATCAAATATATAATAAAATAAAAATCGGTTCATCCGGTTGGGTGCTAAGATGCTACAGACAGACACACAGATACACACGTTAAACGTATAAACCCCTACTTTTTAGGGTTCCGTACCCAAAGGGTAAAACGGGACCCTATTACTAAGACTCCGCTGTCTGTCTGTCTGTCCGTCTGTCACCAGGCTGTATCTCATGAACCGTGATAGTTAGACAGTTGAAATTTTCACAGATGATGTATTTCTGTTGCCGCTATAACAACAAATACTAAAAACAGAATAAAGTTAAAAACTATAGAGGGTCCCCATACAAGAAACGTGTTTTTTTCGGCATTTCACGCCATCTATGAACGCTTAGTTAGGTAAACGTCCCATAGATGGCGTTATATTGAAATGTCGATCCCTAACACCTTTGTTAGACGTTAGGTGGCGTTATAAGAAATAAAATGTTTAAAAATTATGATTTTTTTGCTGGCGAAAAATGATAGTGGTATTTTATGCTCGATCTTATAAAATACTGTAGTGTGGTACGGAACCCTACGAGTGCGAGTCCGACTTGCACTTGGCCAGTTTATTTCGTTACGTTAAGGTTACGGCGGTAGATGTTCTCCTTGGTGGTAAGCTATTTTTTTACCGACTTCCAAAAATAAGGAGGTTCTCAATTCATCTGTGTGTTTTTTTTTTGTGTGTGTATGTTACGTCATTACTCCGTCAATTGTGTACCGATTCGAATGATTATTTTTCTAATAGGTAGGGTACGTTTTCGAGGTGGTGTCCCATTGTAATTTTATCGAGATGTGATAAGTATCTCCAGAGATATGACGATAAACGTCTCAAACTTGCTACTGAAGTTGACTCGCGGGGCATTGAAGTCGGTTGTTTTAGTGAAACTATCTAAATTATTGGTAGATTTAATGATCCCATTACCTCTGTACGAAAACCCATGATTCATGAATGCACATAAACTTTCATTGGTAGGTATATAGCTAGGATTAGAACCAACGACCGTCGGGTCAGAATCAGGGTAACTATCCTTTACGCCAAAGGGACGGCCAATATCACTACGTAAGTATCATAAAACAAATTCCATCACTGCGTCTGTCTATCTGTACGCAATAATCTCAATAGCTACTGAACGGATTATCATGCGGTTTTTACCAATAGCCAGAGTGTTTATGAGGAAGGTTTAAGTGCATAATTCGTTAAGGTTTTGTGTAAATTGGTTGAAATATGACGATGATTGTTAAATATGTTAAAATTTTATATTCGATGCAACAAACTGATGCAAATTTTATAGGCATATATGTTCTACCCGTGCGAAGCCGGGGCGGGCTGCTAGTAATATCATAATTTTGTAGTTAATAACATACTGGAGCATGTTGTGAGATATAACATTACAGGTGCAGTGTAGTAGTGCACAGTGTAGTAGTGCACAGTGTAGTAGTGTGCACACACGGGTAGCGTGCTACCATCCTCGACCGTATCATCACATGCCAACAGGGCCCCTGGACAAAATCCAATTTCCTGTTTGCCTTCACGCTAACGCAAGTTCAAAATGTATGGGAATGAAATTTTTGTTGCGGAAACATAAATGTCTTAGTACACTAAGAAAAGATTTTCAAAATTCACCCCTTTAGGGGATGAAATGGGGGTTCAAAGTTTGTATGGAGAAACCAGATTAGATAGTATTTTCTATCCAAAAATTCGCACAAGTACTTCAGTAAATAAATGAGTAAATATGTGTTTCAGGCTTTTTCGAAATTCCACCCCTAAAAGGGTGAAGTGGGGTAACAAAGTCTGAAATCAATATTGTTTCGGATTAAGCTGTAATTTGGCATGCAGATAGTTATTTTAACGTAGGTATCCGATAAGAAAGGATTTTTTAAAATTCACTCTTCAAGGGGATGATGAATGGGGGTTCAAAGTTTGGATAGTCATTTTATTTGACATTTCACACAAGTACTTAAAATAAATCTTCTGTAAATAAATAAGTAAATAAGATTTTCAGGCTTTTTTAAAATGACACCCTAAGAGTGAAGTATGTAACAAAGTCTGAAAATCAATATTGTTTCGGATTGCGCTGAAATTTAGAATGCAGATAGTTGTTATGACGTAGGTATCCGCTTAGAAAGGATTTTATAAAAATTCTCCTTAGATATAACTTATTATTTGTAATCTAATACTATAAGAATCTTTATCCTGACATACTGACTGACTGACTGACTGACTGACCGACTGACTGACTGACTGACTGACTGACAGACTGACTGACTGACTGACTGACAGACAACGCACAGCCTAAAACGCTGGTCGTAGAGACTTGAAATTTGGAAGGTATATTTGTCTTGGTTCTTACAATTACAACGTTAGTTACTTCTGAAGAGGATTTTTCAAAATTCACCCCTAAAGGGGATGAAGCGGGGGTTCAAAGTTTGTATGGAGAGACAAGATTAGAGAGTATTTTCTATTCGAAACTGCATACAAGTGCTCGAGTAAAAAATAAGTAAATACGAGTTTCAGGTTTTTTTTAAGTACACCCTAAGAGGGTTAAATGGGGTAAGAAAAGTGTGAATATCAATATTGTTTCGGATTGCGCTGAAATTTGGCATGCAGATAGTTATTACGACGTTAGTTCCCTCTGAGAAAGGACTTTTCAAAATTTACCCCTGAATGGGATGAAATGGGGGTTCAAAGTTTGTATAGAGAAACAAGATAAGATAGTATTTTCTATTTGAATTTTAACACAAGTACTTAAGTAAGTAAATACTTGTTTCAGGCTCTTTCAAAATTGCACCCCTAAAAGGGTGAAGTGGGGTAACAAAGTGTGAAAATCAATATTGTTTCGAATTGCGCTGAAATTTGGCATGCAGATAGTTATTACGAAGTTAGTTGCCTCTGAGAAAGTATTTTCCAAAATTCACCCCTGAAGGGGATGAAACGGGGGTCCTAAGTTTGTATGGAGAAACAAGATTAGATAGTCTTTTACATTTGAATTGTAACACAAGTACTTAAGTAAGTAAATACGTGTTTCAGGCTCTTTCAAAATTGCACCCCTAAAAGGGTGAAGTGGGGTAACAAAGTCTGAAATCAATATCGTTTCGGATTGCGCTGAAATTTGGCATGCAGATAGTTATTTTGACTTAGGTATCCGCTAAGAAAGAATTTTTCAAAATTCACTCTTCAAGGGGATGAAACGGGGATTCAAAGTTTAGATAGTCATTTTATTCAACATTTCACACAAGTACTTCTGTAAATAAATAAGTAAATACGAGTTTTTTCAAAATGCCACCCTAAGAGGATAAACTGGGGTAACGAAGTCTAAAAATCAATATTGTTTCGGATTGCGCTGAAATTTATAATGCAGATAGTTATTATGACGTAGGTATCCGCTCAGACCTTAATGAAATTACCATGGTACTACACTTACACAATATCTTCTTTCCAACTAAAAAAGAAATATCAAAATCGGTTCATTGACTACGAAGTTATCCACGAAGAAAAATTAAGAAAAAATATATATATACGGTCGAATTGAGACACCTCCTCCTTTTTTGTAGACGGTTAAAAAAGGATATCAATGAAAAAAGTACAATCTGCCTATAAATTCTTAATCAAATAATCAACCCTAGAAGAATATAAACTCCACTAATGCTGTAAATACAAGAATAAACTAATTAATTGACGAAAGTCTACCTACCAAGAATCCTATTTCAAAAAAGATTTTGAAAGCTTTCATTAGAAGAAGGAGCCTCTAAAACTTTCTTTCTACTTGACAAGTAATAAAGCTTAGAAATATCAAAGAAAAATACACAAGGATTCCATCATAGTGCCTTCAAAATGGGGTAATGCTCGGCTTACGACCGTAATGGATATTCATTTGCCTTTATAAACCTTTTTCCTTATGGCCAGTCAGCTATACGAAAATATCCTATAGAAGGTAATAATACAATAGTAACAAAGCCGCTTATATGAAGTATAACGAATATTTTTCTGTTGCTAGTATATCGTTTTTAGGGTTCCGTGGCCTAAGGGTAAAACAGGACCCTATTACTAAGACTCCACTGTCCGTGCGTCTGTCTGTCCGTCTGTCACCAGGCTTCATCTCATAAACCGTGAAAGCACATGAGTAAAGAAGGAACAGACACAAACCTTCTAAGGAACGGATAAATGTTTACCTATTCTTGTAGGGTTGGTACAAAAAAAAACAAGAAAAATCATCATCGTGATAAAATCCTCCTTCAAGTAAACATGACCTGCTTTTTTACAAGCTTTTATTTAACTTGCAATGTATGTATGTATGTATGTATGTCACTATGTATGTTCGGGAATCTTGGAAGCTAAATTAGCCACTTCCTGATGTCCGATTGGACTCATATTTGGTGTACTTATGTATCTTCGGTGACAATACAATAATATGGTACCATGGAGCTGGTCTGATGATGGAGACGGAAGGTGGTCACGGCATCTCTATGATAAAACAACAAAACCCCACCGAGTTTGAGCTCGATTGATTTGTCTTGAAGAGAACTTTTCACCTAGATGATATCCAGGGTCTGGTGATGAAGCTGGAAGGTGGCCAAGGCATCTCTGTGATAAAGCAACGTAACTCTACCGAGCTTGGGCTCGATTGATTTGTCTTGAAGAGAACTTTTCACCAAGATGATATCCAGGGTCTGATGATGAAGCTTGAAGGTGGCCACGGCATCTCTGTGATAAATGAACGTAACCCTACCGAGTTTGGGCTCGATTGATTCGTCTTGAAGATAACTTTACACCTAGATAATATCCAGGGTCTGATGATGAAGCTGGAAGGTGTCCACGGCATCTCTGTGATAAAATAACGTAACCCCAGTGAATTTGGGCTCAAATGATTCGTCTTGAGGAGCACTTTACACTTAAATGATAGCCAGGATCTGATGATGAAGCTGTAAGGTGGCCATGGCATTTCTGTTATAAAGCCCCACCGAGTCGATTGATTTTCCTTGAAGAGCACCTTACCCATAATCACATCAAATATCCGTGGAATATTTTAAAACATCATGCCTTCTCTTAAATACTTAGTAGGTAGGTAGTAGGTAGGTAGTCGGTATCTATACCTACCTACTTATAAGTTAAAAATAAATTATAACTAAAAAATTTTTTTAAAAACAACCTTTTATCTGGGACAATGAACTAAAATGTTTAAAATAAATTCTATTACTCTCTACTCTCTACACTGAAGTATGGTAATTACCTAGCCTGAAAAACGGGTAGTGCTTCAAGCTTTTAAGAATACAGGAAAGTACCTACACGCCAAATACTTACTAGAATTTATTTTTAACATTTTAGTTCATTGTCCCAGATAAACGCTTGTTTTTAAAAATATTTTTACTTATAATTTATTGTTTTTTAAGCTTCATCATTGTCGACAACGATGTATGTCGATCATGATCATGAGATGTCACGAAATGTCATTTAATGTCATGATATTTCATATGTCATGAAATATGACGAAATGTCATAAATGTTATGATATGTCATAAAATGTCATTTTACGTCAGAAAATGTCACGAAATGTCATTAAAAGTTACTAAAAGTCCTTCAATGTCACGAAATTTCATAAAATGTCCTTTTATGTCATGAAATGTCACAAATTGTCACGAAATGCCACGAAATGTCATGAAATGTAACAAAATGTCATGAAATGTCACGAAATGTCATGTAATATTATGAAAATGAATATTTAAAGGGGGCTCCCATACAACAAACATGTTTTTTTGCCTTTTTTATAGATACTGGTACGGAACCCTTCGTGCACGAGTCGGACTCGCACGTGGCCGGCTTTTTATATCCTATCCCACTATACTAAAATTATAAATGTGTAACTTTGTATGTTTCTCACTCAATAATATAAAAACGGTTAAACGGATTCAGCTAAAATTATGCGCACAGATTATTTACAACCTGCATTTATGTATAGGTTATCTTATAGCAATACTTTTTAACGGTGGCGAAGTCGCGCGGCACAGCTAGTCAACTATTAAAGCAGCACAATGGTCAATTGAAATAAAACGTTTTTTATTGTTGGAACATGGATTTTATGTAAATTGTTAAACACAATCCAAAATTTCATCGTACCGACGGGACTTGAACCCGCAACCTCCGGAATAACATGTTCCGGTGCTTTGCCAATTAAGCCACGGTGCGAAGTATCGTTACGACGAAATTAGTGGATTGCATTTGTTAACCCAATTATGCATTGGTGGCGCCATCTATGACTACTTATTCGGTACGATGAAATTTTGGACTGTGTTTAACAATTTACAAAAATATAAAGTGTGAAACACTTCAAAGAAACATAATATTTCATGGATTTTATCTTATTTATAATTTTATCTTATAATAATAATTATTTTATCTTAACTTATTTATTTTGTCTCATTTAAGTACAAGAGGTTTGGTTTGTTTTTGACCTCACCAAGGCCAAATAGCTCGACTGATTTGTCTGTAATGTTGCAAATAGATAGCCAGAAATGCGCAAAACAGATATTTTAACGAGAGCGAAGTTGTTGGATGCTAGTACCACTAAACTTGTAGAGATTTCGATTTCAAATAATGAAACAGACATTGTTATTTTTGTACTATAATTTAGCCATGATTGTGCTTTGTAGTTTTTGAACGACAATTGCAATAAGATATTGTTTTTACTATGTTAACCTCAACATATACTAGTGCTTTTGCAAAAGCTTTTACTACTTCTTCAAATAAGCAACCTCTAAAACTGCATTAACTAAACGAGCTAAAGACGCTCGCATTAGATCTCATCTTTTATTTGCAATGGGACAGTGCTGCTTCAGGTGAACACTTATCTGCGGGTAAGAACGGGCGTTGACACTTTATTGGCCATTAAAGACCTATAACGACGTCGCCCCGTGGCCAAAGGACACCCATTCTCCAAATAAACATTTACGAATCCAACGTTTAAATTGTTGCCAAAACGATTCGCGCCGGGAGGCGGCGAATTTCTCCCCGCTCTGAATGCGTAACGGTTCGCCGAGCACAAGTAAATAGAATTTATTTATATTTGGAAATTAATTTTAGCGTCGTAATAGAGTCAACGTGCCGCCTTGCGCATTTCGATGGATGACCGTCTCGTTGACGAATCCAATTCGAGTTAAGAATAAATGCGCAATTCGGTGCTAGAAATAAATATTCCAGAGTCTGTAAAGCAATTAGAGCACCTATCGTTGCCGTGAGTACTGTTAATTAACATAGAGTTAAATTTTGGCATATGAATGTAAATGCTCTGTTAAGTCTAGTTTAATCCCATCGAGCGTTTTGAGATCCGGATCCGGGCATTCGGGTGTGGGTTCGTCCTACCCCCCACCAGTCAGAATTAGTTTCTGGCCTCTCCTCAACGGATGTAAAGTGTTGATGTTGTGTAGTCTCGAACACTAACAAGCTTTTAATTACGCTTTACTGAGTTTCGTCGGCGCATACAAGCTTTTAATATCGTTATATAGAGGTTGTCTGTTACACAATGTTGACAATTTTCATGTTACTGTTTGAAGTTACACAAAACGGGCATCCTTTGTAATTACTCTTTAGGTCTCGCTGCTGCTGATATTTTCGGAGAAGTAGCTGCGTAATTTTATTACTTTCCGTAGTAAACATCCAAGGTTTGTTTATTTATTTCGTTAGGGAAGTTTGAACGAGGTATACACGTAGCATTATTGAAGTTAGAAACTCGATTTTCTGGTAGGGTGGGATCTGCTAGGCTATGCTGTAAGATATCTCGACAGCGGAATCCGCGGTGAGATTC
Source organism: Cabera pusaria (assembly GCA_954871355.1). Taxonomy (NCBI): domain Eukaryota; kingdom Metazoa; phylum Arthropoda; class Insecta; order Lepidoptera; family Geometridae; genus Cabera; species Cabera pusaria. The sequence goes on along the minus strand of OX940904.1, from coordinate 13,658,500 downwards.
GAATTTCGTACTTTGAAATTCAATCGCATCACGTTCGCAATACGGTTGAATTTCGTAGTACAAAATTCAATTCTCACCGCGGATTCCGTTGTCGAGATAGCTTACAGAATAGCCTAGCTGATCGAAGCCGGAGATTTGATGATAGAAGCGTACGTATCGAGTGACCACCTGACCGCGTTCAGTTACGTAATCACTGATGTAGAGCCTAAACAAACGTACCGTGTCAAACAGGCAGAGCTGAGAAGGACAAAGCCAAATTAATCCTTCAGACAGGAAGGTGTCAGGCTAGAGGCGGCGTAAGCTATGCGTCTGAGTCCGGCCACCACAGACTAAATTAGACGCAATTAGTTTGGAACGAGTCCGTGGCAGTAGATAAACTGTCAGTAGAAAGTTACGTTGGCAGATCGTTCTGGCAACGCATCGGCCAAGCACCATGCAGTTTGGCGAGTGTCGACCGCCGGCATTGTTTGCAGAAACTCCCGGTTTACCGACTTGTTCGATAAGCGTAGTTGGAAGTAGGGTTGGCTGTAAATAGGTTTCCAAGCGAGAATGGCTGCATGAAACCACCGTCAAGTATTAAACTCAACTTCTGGGAGTTTCAATTTGTTGAGTTTGCTTAGCATAGTGGATAGGAGTGATCCTACTTAAGATTATTACGAGAGTCGACCGTACTATATTATAAACTAGAAGTGTCCCGCGGCTTCGCCCGCGTTAAAATCTTCTTTTATTTACTTAAAACTTTTCTTTTGTAAATCGAAATTAGAGGGCCCGGTGGCGTAATCGGGAGAACGGTCGGCTTTGACGCCGTGGTACCGAGTTCAAACCACCGTGCACCAATGAATTTTACTATCGGAAAATTTATGTGCGCTTTTCACAGTGGCCCTCCGGTGAAGGAAAAACATCGTTAAGAAATCCACAACCCCCGCATGGTGGTAGGACACTATCTAGTGTCCGCCTGGTCAGCTACCACCCTCAAGTTAGAAAATCTGTCACCAAACATCTAATGTGTTCCGGCAGCCAACCTTGAGAGCCAGTTCCCATTCTAGGCCTAGCGTGCTTACCATCTTCGACCGCATCATCACTTACCAACAGGTGAGATAGTGGTCAAACGCTAGACTATAAAGTATATATTAAAAAAAAAAACGATTCTATCATTAAACACATCAAATAAGAATTAGCCGAATCGGTTCACCCGTTTTCATGTTATCGCGTGACTAAGGCAATTCGGGATTCATATTTATAAAACCCTAAATTTATTGACTTTGTTACCTACCCCATTTCGAAAAATCCTACAACACGTACTTTATCACATCTTGTTTCGCCATACAAACTTTGAATCCCCGTTCCGTATCCGGGAGGAATTTTCAGAAAATCATTTCTGAGCGGATACCTACGTCATAATAACTATCTGCAATCTGAATTTCAGCGCAATCCGAAACAATATTGATTTTTAGACTTTGTTTACCCAGTTTACCCTCTTAGGATGGCATTTTGAAAAATCTGAACCTCGTATATACTTATTTATTTACAGAAGTACTTGTGTAAAATGTCGAATAAAACGACTATCCAAACTTTGAACCCCCGCTTCATCCCCTTCAGGGGTGAATTTTGGAAAATCCTTTCTCAGAGGTAACTAACGTCGTAATAACTATCTGCATGCCAAATTTCAGCGCAATCCGAAACAATATTGATTTCAGACTTTGTTACCCCACTTCACCCTTTTAGGGGTGGAATTTCGAAAAAGCCTGAAACACGTATTTACTTACTTGAGTACTTGTGTTAAATTTTGAATATAAAAGACTATCTTTATTCCATACAAACTTTGAGCCCCCGTTTCATCCCCTTCAGGGGTGAATTTTGGAAAATCTTTTCTCAGGGGAACTAACGTCGTAATAACTATCTGCATGCCAAATTTCAGCGCAATCCGAAACAATATTGGTTTTCACACTCTGTTACCCCATTGCTGTTAGGGGTGGAATTTCAAAAAAACCTGAAACACGTATGTAGTTATTTTTTTACTGAAGTATTTATGTGAAGTTTCGGATGGAAAATACCATCTAATCTAGTTTCGCCATACAAACATTGAACCCCCATTTCATCCCCTTAAGGGGTGAATTTTGGAAAATCCTTTCTTAGTACACCCTTACGTACTAAGACAAATATACCCTCCAAATTCCAAGTCTCTACGACCAGCGGTTTAGGCTGTTCGTTGTCTGTCAGTGAGTCAGTATGCCAGGACAAAGGTGGTCTAAACGTCGCAGGTCGCCAGAGGTAGAAATGAAAGAACTCGTTGATGAAAAGTTAAAACTATTTGAAAATAAAATGACAGGAATTCTATCATCTCTGAAGACTAGCATTCGACCAACGATTTGAGAGACTTGATAATAGATTAACAGAAATCAAGACTGAACTAGAAAAATCTGCAGATTTTTTGGCTTCCGACCAAGACGACTTAAAAAGTAAGGTAGCAAACTTGGAGCATGACTACAAGGAGAGCCAAAGGCAGGTTGCACATGTAGGTGATCAAGTAGAGGACCTTCTTCGCAATGCCCGAAGCTCATCAATTGAGCTTAGAAATGTGCCGCATACTGCAAATGAAACCAAAGAAGTACTTTCAGACTACCTAGTAAAAATGGGCCAAAAAATAGATGCTAAGATATCTCCTAGTGAGATCAAAGACATCTTCAGAATCGCTGGCAAGTCCGAAGCTAACAAGCCAATCGTCGCAGAGTTAACCTCTACCTTACTAAAGAACCGGATTATAAAAGCTGCTAAGAGCTTTAACATAAAAATAGATCTGATAAATTAAACACGTCTCATCTGGGACTGCATAGTAAAAACACACCAGTCTTCGTAGCAGAGCATCTCACAACCAAGGCTAACCGACTACATTTTCTAGCTAGAGAATTAACGAAGACCGGCCAGTTTAAGTATTGCTGGACGTCGAATGGAAGACTGACGGATCGCCCGTTGTTTTACTTAAACATGAAGAACAAATAACAGCCCTAAAATCTGTCACTGTTTGACTAGCTTCCTTACTATTATCATTATATTTATTTAACTATATTCAAGTATATTGTAAATTAAATCATAAATTATATATTTTGATTATAACATACACGCAGAAAAATATATTTGCATCCTATATAACACATCAGAAAGTCTATTCACAAACTTGTGTTTGCAATCAACTACAAAATATATTCACACACACACTTACATTTAGACATGATAACTATCACTTATATACGGATTTACTTTGTTATCAAATATCTTTAAATTATGGATAAAGAACTTAACAGTGTTGTTAAAGATGTTGATGAACTTGGTGTTGCAGACGCCCATTTGTGTTCAATTGCGAAATGTAAGGACACAATTTCTCATCCTAATAAATACCTTAAAATAATAACACAAAATATAAGGAGTATTTTTAAAAACTTGGATATGTTAAACGTTTTATTATCAACTTTAGACTTTGACCATGATATCATAGTCCTAACGGAATGTTGGCTTTCTCCTAACAAAATAATACCTCAACTTACAAATTATAATGTCACATCCTCGGCTCACTCATACAATCAAAATGATGGCATAGTTATTTATACAAAAAATACCCACACATGCATTACTGAAGAACCTCACTTCTCTGGAGCAAACAGGTTTTAGTAAAAATTGGAACCGAAACGGCCATTGTAGCAATTTACCGTCCCCCCTCGTTTAAATCTATAGACTCTTTTCTTGAGTCCTTGGAAACCACACTACAGTCAATTAAACACTTTAAAAATATTATACTAACTGGTGATATAAATATCGATATTAAGTCTGAAAACACTGATCCAAAAAGCCACGATTACCTAAATCTTACTGCCCAATATGGTCTGTTACCAGCACATACGTATCCGACAAGGGAAGGAAACTGTTTGGACCACGCGTTGCTAAAATCTAAACTTCCAGCTTTATCATTTGTGATACAAACAGCGCTAACTGACCATTTCCCGTTTTTAATATGTCTATCGTATAAACTTGTAGCGACTACAAATAGACCGTCATCCATTAAGAAAATTGACACTATTAGCATAACACAGAACTTGAAAAGCGTCAACTTTTCATAATTTCTCAACCTAAATGATGCTGATTTAGCAGCGCACCACTTAATAAATACACTTATGAATGCAATACAATGATTTACAATATATAAATCTTTGCCATGCAGGCAACGAGTCATTAAACCATGGATTACCCAAGGACTGCTACGATGCATTCGGCATAGAGACACTATGCACCTCAAAGTAAGAAAAAATCGCAATAATATAACCCTAAAACAGAGCTATAGCCGCTATAGGAATTATTGCAATAACCTTCTCAAGAAACTTAAAGTTGAATATGAGCGAGCGCAGATTCAAAAAGCTGGACGAAGCGCTAAAGAAAACTGGAAAGTCATTAAAACAATAGCCAACATTTCAAAGAATTAATCACCACCATTAGAACTCCTAAAATGTGAACAAAACCCCACTAACGCTGTAAATAAAGTTAACTCCTTCTTTGCGAATATAGGAAAACGTTTAGCAGATAATATTTCATCTCAACAAAACACTAGCAACAAAACAATCTGTGACATCAAGTGTAATTCAAATAAAAGAACATTTGTCTCACTTGACACCGACGAAATAGAGGTAGAAAATGCCATACTAAGCTTAAAAAACGACTGTGCGGCTGGATGTGACGGTATTTCTTCCAATATTCTTAAATTATCTAAATACCATATCATCCATCCCCTTACCCATATCATTAATCTCTCATTCGCTTCAGGTATCTTCCCTAAAGCTTTCAAAACATCTCTAATTCATCCCATCTACAAAAGTGGGCGACGAGACGATGTCAATAACTATCGACCTATTTCAATTTTGCCAGCTTTATCAAAAGTTATAGAAAAAATTATAAACAAAAGACTAACTCAATATTTAGAACATGAAAATTTGCTATCAGAATCCCAATATGGATTTAGAGCTAAAAAATTGACCGAACAAGCAGTATCGAACTTGACAGACTATGTTACTAGCAGACTGGACCAGAAGAAAAAATGTATGGGCGTTTTCTTGGATATGGCGAAGGCTTTTGACACCGTCTCGATCACCCTACTTTTGCAAAAGCTGGAGCGCATAGGAATTCGTGGAACCTCTCTAAAACTTTTTGAAGACTATCTCTTTTTAATATTTATCAATGACCTTTGCAACTATACCCCAGCCCAAGGCAAAGTCTTCACTTTTGCTGATGATACAGCAATGATATTTGAACGAGACACTTGGGTTGAAGCACGTGCTTTTGTCGAACATGGTCTCCGAAATGTAATATCATGGCTTAAGCTAAACCTACTAACACTTAACTTTAGTAAAAGTAAAATTATAACTTTCGGCATATCTAAAAGCGCTATACCCAATAAAGACACTTTTAAAGTTTTAGCTCACACCTGTTCAAATGACCCACACAATATTTGTAGCTGTGAAGCATTAGAACAAGTAAGTACGATCAAGTATCTCAGTGTAACAATTGATGAGCAACTCACCTGGATGCCACAAATTGACACAGTTTCAGCACGTGCAAGGAAACTCATCTGAGTTTTTAAGAATCTAAGACACGTCTTACCCGCCGACTTAATTAAATCTGTCTATGTTGTGATTTGCCAATCTGTTATTGGCTATTGCGTCCAGTCTGGGGTGGCGCATGCAAAACTAAAATGATTAAACTCGAAAGAGCGCAGAGGTCTGTTCTTAAGGTCATGACATTCAAACATTTTCGATACTCAACTGCTGTTCTCTATAATGAATGCCAAGTTTTGACGGTACGGCAATTATTTATACTCCATCTCATCCTATATTACCACAAAAACTTAAAGTTTGACCCTACTTTTACAACTAAACGTTCTGCTAAGAGCATTTGCAAGATATCACCCTGCAGAACTGCCTTTGCAAGAAGGCAACCTCACTTTCTCGGAGCATATATTTATAATAACCTTTTGTTTTTTTTTACATGTGACTGAATAATCGTTTCGCTGCAATCTCACCTGATGGTAAGTGACGATGCAGCCGAAGGTGTAACTACTCAGCAGAAGGTGTAACTAAGAAGCACGACTACTCAGTAGAAACCTATTCACTCTAGACTTAAACATTCCGAGATTGTAATTCGGAGGAAAGACCGGGTAGAGTATTCCATTTTTTGGCTGTTCTGATAATAAAGGTAGAACTGAAACGCTTCGTGCGAATTTTAGGTATGTCTACCATAATGGATAACCTAAATAAAATCCTCAAGATATATCCAATGTCACGAAATTACTGCAAATACACGTTAAGGAAATGGTTACTCCAACAAGACTACACATCAACAGAATCACTACTAACAATTCTTTCATGAAACATTATTATTACATTATTATAACGTCACAAATCAAATTCAAAACGTAAATTGCATGTTATTACTTTAAAAATTTTTGTCACTTTTTGTATATTATTTAAATATTTATTATAATACTTAAATGTATCTTATGAAATGTTTGTATCGTTTACCTCTGTATTAATTATTAAATACTACTATATATATATATATACACATATATATAATATAGTAACGTTTGATACAAAATGCGTCCGGCGGGGGGTATTGGTATACCATCTTACAGGTTCTACCTAGTTTGGATATCAATGCTTTTCCTTATCAGGAATGCTTGTAATTCAGTACTTGTGCTAAGTTTTACATGATGTTTGTAAAAGACAAATAAATTTCATTTCATTTCATTTCAAAGATTCTTATAGTATTAGATATTGAATCAGGGCCCGGTGGTGTAAACGGCCGGCTTTGATGCCAATGGTATCGTGTTCAAACCCCGCCACGCGCCAATGAATTTTTATATTGAAAGATTTATTTGCGCTTTACACAGTGGCCCTCCGGTGAAGGAAAACATCGTTTAAAAACCAGCAACCCCCGCATGGTGGTAGGACACTATAATTATAGTATCCGCCTGGCCAGCTACCATCTTCAAGTTAGAAAATCTGTCGCCAAACATCTAATGGGTTCCGGCAGCTATCCTTGAGAGGCAGTTCCCATTCTAGGGCTAGCGTGCTTACCATTTTCAACCGCAACATCTCTTACCAACAGGTGAGATAGTGGTCAAACGCTAGCCTATAAGATATAAAAAAAACAGCGGATTGCACTCTGGGAGTGCCGGCAGAGGTGAAACTTGAACACGTCATTTTTAAGGTTCCGTAGTCCTGAAAAGGAACCCTTAGAGTTTCGTCATGTCCGTCTGTCTGTCTGTCCGTCTGTCTGTCCAAGGTTTTGCTAAGATACCGTTAATACTAGAAAGCTGTAATTTTGTAGGAGTATGTATATAATTTACGCCGACAAAGTGGTGGAATAAAATTTTGAAAAATATTTTTTTTAGGCTAGCTCCCCTGGCTTGAAAAATCTGGAAAAATCGTGATAATAGTGCATATTATGAACTTTAAAGGAAAACTATAGCAGTTAAGATAACTATTAGTTTAGCAGTTATAGTCGTTGAACTTGGGTGTTGGATAATTTTGTACTAAATACAAAACCTATAGAATAAATCCTTTAAAGTGACAAAGACGAAGTACCTAGTTGCTTGTTTATAACGGGTAAAAACTTGCTTTGAATAACGGGCTACTACGGAACCCTACACTGCGCGTAGCCCGACACGCTCTTGGCCGGTTATTGAAGAATTTAGTATGACACCTCGCGCAAACGCCCTGCGCTCCGTGACCTGACGTGAGTTTAACATTACCCACCCCATTTACCCACCCCGACAAAAGTGCACAACGTTGCTAAAGAAGTTATAATTTCAAAAATAAAATAAAAACAAGTTATGCTACATAATGTACTCAGTTATAAAGTAGATGGTATAGTCTTTTATAATGTAGGTACTTTGAAGACTGCGTAGCAAATTTAACTTAATTGCAATACGGTAGGCTACGTGTTTTAATTATTGCCCTTTAATTGACAAAGTACAAAGTGTGTCTGAAAAAGAAGAGTATCGAAATTCGGCCCAGAATTAATATGGTGTTGACAAGAATAAAAGCTATACTAAGAATACATCTTTATTCTCTCTATTTATTTATGAGTATTATTTGATCAGAACCCACGGGATACCGCATGTTCACATCTGTCGTGCGCCTGATCCGATGTTTACCCACGACGGAACAAAGACGGTATATGCGTTTGGAGTGAGAGGAGTTTGGTGTGTGCAAATCCATGTTGCCATTTTTTCCTTAAACTACTAGTTCGATTTTGATACAATTTTCAGTGATGGGTTTGGGTTTTATTCGTGCATGTTCTTAGATAGTTGTTAATGTGACAACTCACCAGGCGGCGCTTCAGCAAACATTGTTTGTGCAAATCCATGTTGCCATTTTTCTCCAAAATTACTTGTTTGATTTTGATGCTGTTTTCACTTATAGGTTTGGCTTTAACTTGTGCATGTTCTTAGATAGGTGTTACGATGAAAACTCACCAGGAGGCGCTGCAGTAAACATTTGTTTGTGCAAATTCATGTTGCAATTTTTCTCCAAAGCTACCAGTTGATTTTGTCTTTAAACGGTTCGTAATTAATCAGTGGTGGTTTTTAGATAGATGTTATAACGTTAATTTTCTAAAGGACGCTGTCGTTGTTTATTCAACATTTTAATTTTGTTACTTGTTAATCGGATGTTCCAGCGGCAGAATATTTTATATGAACCTATTTATACCTTGTCGGCCCGTTTTTTTTTGTCGTTTGTTTTGACAACCCTATTAAAAATCGGATCCGACACCCGACATATTTGAACACGCGCATAGTGTTTTTTTTTATTTTTTTATAGTGATTTATCTACGTAGAGTAGATATCTCACTGCTATTACAATCTAGCCTTATAACTAGGCTAATAAGTAATTTGTTTTTAACTGAATTGACTATTAAAATATTACTAAGAATGTGTCCATTAACACTTTTCCTAATGTCTCTATTAAGGGGAAGACACTTTGTTGTTGTGTTCTTTTAAATAGCGTTCACTATCACTACACTTATGCCCACTTAGTAAAATATCACTGAAGTAACTCGAAAGGTTTTACCCTTTTTAGTCTTCTCACTATGTCCGTGTTGTCGAGGAGCTGGATAGCCTCGATGTTCACATGATGGTGAAGTCTACGATCGTGAGCATCAGCATACTGTTTTATTGTTTTAGCGACGTGTTCCACTTATAGGTCCCGATGGAGGTCGTCATTTCTAATGTACCAGGGTGCCTTTACAATGCCCCTGAGCACTTTATTTTGAAATGTTTGTATAATCTGTACGTTGCTCTGTTTGGTGCATCCCCATAGCTGGATACCATAAGTACATATTGGCCTAAGGACTTGTTTATATAATAGCATTTTGTTATGCACTGACAGAGATGAATGTTTTCCAAACAGCCAGTGCATATTCTTGTAGCGAAGCTCTAATTCTTCACGTTTCTTTTTGACATGCAGCTTCCAGCTTAGCTTTGCGTCTAATGTCATGCCTAGATATTTTGCTTTGCTATCGTAAGGTATTGGTTGATCATTTATGAACACCGGATGGTAGTTTGGTCTCTTATTTGTGAAGTCTACGTGTACAGATTTACTTTCGTTGAGCTTTATTCGCCATTGCTTTGTCCATGCAACTATGGAGTTGACTGCTGTCTGAACCTTTTCCACTGCTTCCTCTTGGGTGACACCTGTTGCCATAATAGCTGTGTCATCCGCGAAGGTTGCGTTGGTGTTATTTTCTAAATGAGGAATATTACAGGTGTATAATACGTACAGGACCGGACCTAAAACACTGCCCTGTGGTACTCCAGCTTTTATCTGCTTTAGTTCTGAGTATGAGTCATCTTGTCTTATCCTGAACATCCTTTGTGTTAAGTAAGACTCAAGAATATCTGCAAACTGTTTTGGAAGCATATTTGACAGTTTGTGTATGAGGCCCTTATGCCAAACTTTGTCGAACGCTTGAGCTACATCCAAGAAGACGGTAGTGCAAACTTTCTTTTCTTCCAGACCATTTTTTATGATGTTGGTGATTCGATGAACCTGGTCTATGGTGGAGTGATTTTCCCTAAATCCGAACTGGTAGTCAGGAATAAGGTTTCTTTCTTATATAATGGGTTTCAGCCTTTTCAAGAGCAGTTTCTCGAAAAACTTCGATATTATTGGTAGCAGAGATATTGGTCTGTATGATGTTGCATCTTGTGGTGGTTTACCAGGCTTCTGGATCATTATAACCTCAGCTATTTTCCACAAGTCGGGCACGTATTGAAGTCTGAATGACGCATTTATGAGTGTTATTAGTTTGACTAGCGCTTTTCGGGGAAGATTTTGGAGTACTTCACCTGTAATCAAATCATATCCCAGCGTCTTTTTCTTTTTAAGCTTTTTTATTTCATTGTAAACTTCTCTTGGTGTTGTAAGTTTAATTTCAATATCATCTTGGGATGTTTCAGTTAGCACGAAGTCATGATTCATATCCTCATTAGGCTGAAATATCAACTCTAAGTGTTGTGCAAATCTAGAAGCTTTCTGTTCATTGCTGACGGCCCAACTTCCGTTATTTTCTTTTATAGGTGGGACCTGCAGAGTAGGTTTTTTAAGGTTTTTAGTGGTTTTCCACAATGAATAGTTGGTTGAACGATCACTTGTCAGCTGACTCAAGTAAGTGTTCATGGATTCGTCATTGAAAGCTTGTATTGTCTTTCGAAGTTTTTTTGTTAAGTTGTTCAGAAGCATTTTGTCTTTTGGGCATCTTGTCATGTGCCATTGCTATAGCTGTCTTCTTTTATTAGCTATCATATCTCTTATTTCTATGGGATAATAATAACATCTATTTTTCTTTTTGTATTTATTACATACTTTGCATCCTAATATTATCCTTATATTGTAAATTTTATTTATATCTTCATCTTTTTCGAAAGAAAGCTGAAACATATTGAGTGGTTCCTTCTTCCTCCAGCTGAGTTTGTTGACCGCACTTAGAATTTTAAATCCATTGAGGGTCAGGTCACTCACTATTCTATCAGGCATACACGAAGAATGAAGATTTTTAGCCATCACTCTTATAGGTCTATCCTGCTTGTTTTCGTAAGAATGCCAACGTAAGCTCTGTTGTGACAGCAATTTCGTAATACTTCTATACGAATCTTCATTGCGCGCATTTATCTTCGCACATTCACTGTTCATTACTTTTATGATAAACGTGTCCTTAGGAACGCTTGTCAATAAAAAGTCGCAAAACGCCTGATAGTTTCGGACGTCTTCAACAACAATTGGTGGAGGTTGCGGAGGTTTCTTTAACTTTTCTTTGGTGATCTGACTAGGGGGATCATCTTGCGTGGGGGAGGGAGACTTTAACAACTTCCTTTTCTTTCTACCTTTTTCTCGCACCCACCCGGTTTCTTTAGCGAGTTCCTCCTCGTCGGTCTCGTACTGGACTGCGGCTGAAGGTTCTTCATTATTGGGCTGTTTAGCTGGAACAGTTTCATTCTGCTCCCGAACATGTTTAAGATGGCACTGAAGCTCGTGGATTTGGTTTTGTAGTTCACCAACAAGATCCTGTAATTTAATACGTTGTCTTCTTTCTTCTTCGAAACGATCATATAGCAATCGTTCCGTTTCCGTTGATAAAGTTATTTTTGTAGGTGAAACCATAGTTATTAGTTGCTTCGCCTTAACATTTGTTTACACAAAATTAGCTTGTTTCACTCACTACGCGTATCTGGGTCATCGCGACGACCGTATAAATAATGCACTCGCGACGGCTAAGTAGGCTGCTGCGTCAGCGCCTTACTCGAGCGGACTAGAGCAAGCGCAACGCGACCTTTCTCTACGGAAGTAGCAAACTCACTCACTCACTCACGCGCATAGTGTAAGGCAAAATAATTTAAGGTCGTTTACAAAATGTAAAATCGACTTTAAATGCCGCGCTAGATATTTTCATTACCAAGTTTGAGGTATTTATCTCCATACCTCTGGAGATAATTATCAAATCTTGATTAGATTACCTAAAAAATAACGGAGTTCTGAGGCAACATAAAAAACATACAGTCGAATTGAGAACCGGTTAAATAGGAGATCAGCTGAAAATAATAAGCCCACTGACCTATAATGTATATGTATGTACTAGAAGTGCCCCGCGGCTTCGCCCGCGTTAAAAAACTTCTTTAATTTACTTAAAACTTTTATTTTGTAAAAACAATTCTATCATTAAAGACATCAAATAAGAATTAGCCAAATCAGTTCACCCGTTTTCATGTTATGACTAAGGCAATTCGGGATTCATATTTATAAAACCCGAAAAACCCAAATTTTCAGACTTTGTTATCTACCCCATTTCGAAAAATCCTACAACACGTACCTACTTTATCTCATCTTGTTTCGCCATACAAACTTTGAATCCCCGTTCCGTATCCGGGAGGTATTTTTAGAAAATCCATTCGAAGCGGATACCTACGTCATAATAACTATCTGCATTCTTAATTTCAGCGCAATCCGAAAAAATATTGATTTTTAGTCTTTGTTACCTCAGTTTATCCTCTTAGGGTGGCATTTTGAAAAAGTCTGAATCTCGTGTTTACTTATTTATTTATTGAAGTACTTGTGCGAAGTTTCGAATAGAAAAGACTATCTTATTTTGTTTCTCCATACAAACTTTGAACCCCCGCTTCATCCCCTTAAAGAGTGAATTTCGAAAAAATATTTATTAGCGGATACCTAAGTTAAAATAACTATCTGCATGCCAAATTTCAGCGCAATCCGAAACAATATTGATTTCAGACTTTGTTACCTCACTTCACCCATTTAGGGGTGGAATGTCGAAAGAGCTTGAAACACGTATTTACTTACTTACCCAAGTACTTGTGTTAAGTTTCGAATATTAAAGACTATCTAATCTTGTTTCTCCATACAAACTTTGAACCCCCGTTTTATCCCCTTCAGGGGTGAATTTTGGAAAATCCTTTCTCAGAGGTAACTAAAGTCAATCAATCAATCAATCAAATTTATTTGTGATACACAGGTAATAAAATGGAGTTAATAGTAGTTTACGAAAAGAACATACTGTGATCAGCCACTGAGGCATACAAATACTGGGTATCAAATATACAAATTAAAATTAAGATTATATTAGGCAATGTCAATTATACATTTTATAGATACCTATTTTACTAAAATAAATATGAATCAGTCAAGAAAAAAAAAGAAATCGTTTATTACACTAGTTACATTTGAAAAAATTCATTAAGTGAATAGTAGGCATTTTCAGTAAGGAATTCAGACAGTTTATTTTTAAATGTATGGGGGTCGACACAACTTTTTATTTATTTAGGGATTTTTTTAAATATTTTTGGAGCCATTCCAAATAAACTCTTCGCGTACAGGGCAGTTTTATATACAACACTGTTGGTAGTCGATAAAACAGTGCGATTACGGGACTTTTTTGATATTTCGTATAATTGCGGATGGGATTTGATAAATACAGCTACTTCAAGGATGTACAATGAGGGCATTGTCAGAATGTTCAATTTTTTTAAGTATTCACGGCAACTATCTGTTTTTGTTAGACCACACATAGCACGGATACATTTTTTTTGGCATCTAAAGACTTTAAGCCAGTTAAACCCGTTACCCTAGAAAATTATTGCAAATCTTAGTCTAGAGGCCACATATCCATGGTACGAAATTAGCAAAGTGGGAAGGCTGACCTTTTTTGCTACCATATACAAGTTATATGATAGTTGCTGGAGATTTTTACATAAAAATTCAATATGGTTCTGCCATTTTAGGTTGTTATCAATGTGCAAGCCTAGAAATTTCGTTGTTGTGGTAGGTTCAACTATATTACCGTTGTGCATTATTTGAAAGTTTAATCTATGGTCTGTCTTTTGTTTAAATAGCATGACTTTAGTTTTTTCTAGATTGATCATTAGATTGTTGCACTCTAGCCATTCTATTATTGATGCTAGGCACGGGTTTATGTCACATTCATTATCTAGTAGAGCCGTACAGTCGTCAGCAAATAGTATCAATTTATTGTTGGTGTACTTAGGTAGATCATTGATATAAATTAAAAATAATAATGGTCCCAAGACACTCCCTTGTGGTACACCATAATTAACTATTCTTGGGACTGATTTGTAGTGTGACTCTAGTTTGGTTTTGGGACAAATTCTACTTATTGTCGTGATTTGTGTTCTATGTGTAAGGTAAGACTTTAATAGGTTCAAGACGTTACCCCCTAACTCCATATGTTTCTAGTTTCGTTAATAAAATCGTAGTCGTAATAACTATCTGCATGCCAAATTTCAGCGCAATCCGAAACAATATTGACTTTCACACTTTGTTACCCCATTTCACCCTCTTAGGGGTGGAATTTAAAAAAAACCTGAAACACGTATTTATTTTATTTTCTACTGAAGCACTCGTGTGAAGTTTCGGATAGAAAAGACTATCTAATCTTGTTTCTCCATACAAACTTTGAACCACCGTTTCATCCCCATCAGGGGTAAATTTTGGAAAACTCTTTCTCAAAGGTAACTAACGTCAGAATAACTATCTGCATGCCAAATTTCAGCTCAATCCGAAACAATATTGATTTTCACACTTTGTAACCCCATTTCACCCTCTTAGGGGTGGAATTTCAAAAAAACCTGAAACACGTATTTACTTATTTGTTTACTGGAGCACTTGTATGAAGTTTCGAATAGAAAATACTATCTAATCTTGTTTCTCCATACAAACTTTGAACCCCCGTTTCATCCCCTTCAGGAGTGAATTTTGAAAAAATCCTTACTCAGAGGTAACTAACGTCGTAATAACTATCTGTGTGCCAAATTTCAGCGCAATCCGAAACAATATTGATTTTCACATTTATGTTACCCCATTTCACCCTTTTAGGGGTGGAATTTCAAAAATACCTGAAACACGTATTTACTTATTTTTTTACTGAAGCACTTGTGTGAAGTTTCGGATAGAAAAGACTATCTAATCATGTTTCTCCATACAAACTTTGAACCCCCATTTCATCCCTTTAAAGGGTGAATTTTGGAAAATCCTTTCTTAGTACACCTTTACGTACTAAGACAAATATACCCTCCAAATTTCAAGTCTCTACGACCAGCGGTTTAGGCTGTGCGTTGTCTGTCAGTCAGTCAGTCAGTCAGTATGTCAGGACAAAGATTCTTATAGTATTAGATGTATGTATATGGAATGGTTGCCCCATATTGCCAATTGCTACAGCACGACAATAATACATATAATACAAATTAATAACATCGTTTTAATTATGTATATAAGGCGGCAATAGCCCAATGGATAGGGTGTCGGACTGGCGATCGAGAGGTCGTGAGTTCGATCCCCACCCCACCCATTGCACTATTGACGTGAACCCACTCCAGACACAAGCATATTTAGCTTAGTTGGAGGGGTTAACAAGAATACTAGTAATGTGCAACCCACATTGCGAGTAATCTTTTTAATAAAAAAAAAAAAAAAAAAAAAAAAAAAATTATTGGACTCTTGCCTATGCTTTCGACCACTATCTCGCTTGATGGAAAGTGACGATATGATCAACGGTGTAGCATGCCTGCCTCAAGAAGAGTTTTAATTACGCTACGCTTGAGATCAACAATGCTGCCATAAACAATTCCATGTCATATGAAAACTCTATGAGAGAAAACCTATATTTTGACAGTCATCTTTCAGTTTATTACTATGACGCAGCTGTCATTTCTTTATTCTTGCCTTCCCGCGTTTAATACTGTTTATAAACCTTCTCCTTGAATCACTCTATCTATTGCTGAAAACTGCATTGAAATTCGTTGCGTAGTTTAAAAGATCCAAGCGTACAGACGCGGAAAGCGACTTTTTTTATATACCTATATAAAGATAATGAAATTTACTTTTAGCTAATTAAATATAGTTCTTACCGAACTGCGACAAATTCCTACAGGGGTACCAAAAAGTATTGATTCAATTTAATTTAAATCTAAACGCTAACTCGGATTCATTATCAGATTTATTTCATGACATAGGTATCAACAAAGTTTTTCGAGTGCAACTTCGAATTGTCTCAAAAAATAAATCTTGTGATTCGCAACAGCTTGGTTATTAAAATGATACTCCCTGTAAAAGAAAAGTTCCTTGGAATATCGTGTTTCCATAATACCAGAGAGCATCACCTCACCTTATTTTCCTCTAATATGTTTTTAGTACAACCATACATTTTCACTGTATGAACTAATCATTTGTCCATATACACGTAGATAAGTTTCAAATTTGAGCATATCTTCTACGTGCTGGACATAATTAACAGTATTTGATGAAATGAACACTTTTGTCCACGTAATTCGCGGTCTTGTCCATTGGCGTTTTGAAGTGGGCCGAAATTAATATGGACGTTTGTCGATCTCCTTTGAAAGTATTTATTTTAATTTATAAAAAATCTGTACTTTACAAAAATAAAATTAACGGTTCACTGCCCTCGTTATTTATTCCCGCGTTATTAAACCTAGCTTTAATTCCCCTTTTATTTGCGCCGTAATTATTTTAAGAAAAAAACTCCAAAGGGATCAAAGAAACTAAAACTTTATTAAAGTTTGATGTCATCTAGCCACGTTCGTTAAGATAGTTAAAAAGTTAAACAATACCCGAGCAGTTCTCTTTTTAATGAACTTAGGGATCGTTAACTTGTATTAATTTATAATGTGTAAATTAAATAGCGTGTGAGTCGAGCAAAGCTTTGTTTAATTTGTTCATTAACGTGTCATTGTATAAGAGTGTGTCGCGAAAGGGCTCCGTGTCACAAGACCCTAGAGATGGTGAAGAGTGCTTAAGTAGCAGCGATAATGAACCTTGACGACGTTACAGATGTGAGCCAGTTAAGCTGAGCTCTCTCACTGCTTATTTTGTAGCAATATTCGTTTAGCGAACGACTCGTCGAATTAAGAAGTTGCGCTAATTGCGTCATGGCCTATGTTCACTCGAGACGGGGCGCTTGATTTGAACAAACAATTATACCTCGTTTTCATATCTAAATATGAACTGCGACAATTTGCCGGCGTTCTTAATATCACGTGACATCTTGCCGATTCGCCTGGATGGCACAATTTGAAGCGCGCGCATTGGGTGTGGAATTCACAGTTAGATTTCTGTTCAGATACCGAAATGCCTTCACACGTTCTTCGTATTTACAATGTTTCGCTATTTCCATAATGAGGACCCGTTCGAGAAAAATGGGAGTTCTTGAGAAAATCCTAGTCTTGACACTTTGTTGCCTGGGCAAGTTTGTAATGAGCTTTTTTCACCTAGCCGTTTCTCACTTGAGGTTAAATATAATTTATATTTTTAGAAAAATGTGAAAAATGTCGGTATTTTCTCACTTAAACTTAGAGTGGTAGCAAAAAGATACAATAAAATATATAAGAAAAACTGTAATATGTTAGGTGGTATGGGTTGAGTGGCTAGCTCAAATTCAGAAAGCTTATCTCTGGAGGGCAAATTTCTCACATGGACTACAATATATTGTAGTTAACAACTCGACTTGGCAAAATAAAGTATGTTGCAATAGGATTCGGTTTGTGTCATTATTTATATTGTGCCGAGTGCACTCCCACGATATCACTTTTCATGCATCCTAATACTGTCTCATATCTTCACCTATCCAACTAGTAAATAATTTTTTAATAGCGTAAATTAAATCAGTATCGTCCATAGCATTGCTAGATTAGAATTTACAATAGGGTAAGCTATTACCCAACTTTATGTATAAATAATATGCATGATGATGATGAAATACTGTTTTTTTGAAAGCGCACCACATGACAACGCGGCAACGGCTGTATAGATTTGGCAATTATTTAATGTAAAGGTACGACACACCGCAGCGTCCTGCGTGCACGATCTAGGTGGCGATCAGATACCGCAGTAGTATTTGTACCGTCTGGTTCACACCAAACGCGATCAGAAAACAATTGAAAAGTACTGAGATCGCGCTTGCAGATCGCAGGACGCCGCAGTGTGGCCGTACCTTAAAGGTATGCCGCTGCGATCTACTTTTCAATTATTTTCTTATCACCGTAGATTACGCGCGACGCGTTTGGTTTGAACAAGTTGGTAAAATTACTACTGCACTATCTGATCGCGCCCGTGTCCTCGCCCACAGTTCGCACCGGTTTGGCCGTACCTTTATTTCCGTTTTTAAACACAAAAACTTGGAAAAATCTACCGGAAAATCAAAATATTTAGGAACATACTGAGATTGCTTCATTCGACTTACAGACAACATCTAGTTTGAAAGCGTCATCGAGGCTGTGACCAGGTAAAGCGCTATTGTCAGCTTGGCACTTGATTTGAACTCCGTCGTCTTCTGGCAGAGGCGAGAACTGGATCTGACTGCTAACCCACGTCTCGTTCAACGCTTCTGTTGTCTAGAACAAACGTGTAAGGTATATTATTCTACTTGACATAATGATTTACGTAAAGTGTATTAAGAAAATTACATTTTCTTCTAGGTCACCATGCTTTATAGGCATATTTTTGTATAAAGTAACTTAGAAATGTATGAGTGCATTTATCTTATAATGCCTTTTTATTCTACTTCCTACTAATATTATAAAGGCGAAAGTTTGTGTTTATGTTTGTTACTTGTACGCTAAAAATACTCAACCGATTGCGCTGAAATTTGGTATGTAGATAGCCTAGACCTTGGAATACACATAGGGTATAATTTTTATCCCGATATTCTGTCGGGAACGATGTCTACGCGGGTAAAACAACAGGGCACAGCTAGTACAACATAAGTGCTAAGACTTTGATCCACGGCGCATACTTACCTCAGCTTAACAGACTCTAATCTTACAAATGATCAATGGGTAGTATTACAATGGGCGCATACGATTGGAGGCCGATGATTTGAACGAGTGTCACCTCAATGACATGTTACCAATCCGTTCGCCAAGCTCAAGCATGATGTTTGACATTTGTCAGATAGATCGGGATTGTTGCTCTATGCAGTTTTCAATTTTCAAGCAAGCACTATTCTTATCTTAGACTGCACTGTCATTTAACATAAGCCAAAATAATAGTCAAATAGTTGTAGTTTGGAAAAAAAAAAAAGGTTTAAAAATAAATTTAAAAAAGCTTACTAGCATTACTAGCAGTCTTGTCCGCTCCAACTAAGCTAAGCTAAGCTTGTTTCTGGAGTGTGTTCATGACAATAGTGCAATTAGTGGGGATTGAACTCACGATCTCTCGATCGCAACTATTGCCTATTAAGTAATTTAAAAAAGCTGCGTACTTTAAACAAATTCAAAATGCTAATAATATTTATCACAAATAATAAAATCACGTACGACAAAGAAAGGGGATGTTACACAATACAAATAAAACAAACGGGCCAACTATCTGTTACCTTGCCTCTCTTGAATTTCCTATTATCCTTGAACCACGTGAGCTGGGCGGGCGGGCGGCTGCCTTCCGACACGCACATCAGGTTGACGTATCGCTCTGATGATAACGTCGCCGGCTTGTTCAGGATCTCCACCATGTTCGGCTTCACTGCGGGGGATGGACTCGTTAGCTATCTCTGTTGATGCATTTTTAAGTATTCATTTGTTTTCAGTAACTGACTATATTTTTTTACAAAATACCATTACGTAAATCTAAAACGTAGAACATGGGAATCAAAGTCAAAGTCAAAGCATTTTTTCAGTATATGGGCAAATAAAAAATTTGCACTTACACACGTCAAATAACATTAAACAGATCATATTCAATAAAAAATATTATAGATATAACAGAAACATAACTTATTTCTTAATTTATTACTTATTGACAAATACTGGCTGTTAATGATGATGATGACATCACCCTTACAAAACAAGAAATCTATTGACACCACATTCATCAAAATTAAGTAGTTTAGGCGCTAAGAGTTTATAATTATTTTAATGCTATACAATTTGGCTTTTCTGTAGTTAAAAAGATTTAAGCGCTATAACTATTTTAACGCTATTACCATACTAATTTGGCTTTGCCGTAGTTAGTTTAAAAGAGTAATAATAAAGGTACGGACAAACCACAGCGTACTGCGTGCGCGATCTAGGCGGCGATCAGATAGCTCAGTAGTATTTGTACCGACTGGTTCACATCAAACGCGATCAGAAAACAATTGAAAAGTACTGAGATCGCGCCCGCAGGACGCAGGACGCCGTGGTGTGGCCGTACCTTAATAAAAATGTAAGAATAATTTAACAACAAAAGCAACCGACTTCCATGCCGCGCAAATCAGTTTCAGTAGCAAATTTGACAGGTTTATCGTCATAAATCTCTGATGATACTTATCAGATCGCGATAAAATTTCAATAGAACCTTGGAAATGTACCTTAACAATTAAAATAAGAAAGAATCATTCAAATCGGTTCATAATTAACGGTGTAATGCGTAACACACATAAAAAAAACATACAGACAAATTATGAACCTCCTCCTTTTTGACAGTCGGGTGAAAATTTAACGAATTGAGCTCATCCTTCGTTTTCGAAGTCGATTAAAAATAAATGACTAGAGATCTCTCTTTAAATGTGAAGCCTTTAAAAAATAAAATATATCAAAACTTACAGTTCATCTCAAGCCTAACAGTCTTCTCCTGTGGGCTGACGAGGTTAGTATTAGAAGCTCTGCACTTGAAGGTTGTGTTCAAATTACTTCTCTTCACGTGAGCCACTTCTAACCGGTTGACTACCACGTGAGTATCAGTCTTCTCTCCGATGTACTGCGGCGCTGGAGTACCGTCTATCACCCACATCACGGTGGGAGCTGGTCTTCCTAGTGGATAGAAGATTAGAATGCTAGAAAATGATACTGGGTAATTACTTGGTAGTCATATGGTATTAGGTGTCTTCTCAGAGTTCACCACAGGTTCAAATTCTGAAGTCATCAAAAGATGCTTGTGGCCCTAAGCTAGTAGTCTCTATATCTAACAGACGGTTTATGTCATAGCGAACATCTAATAGAGGCCGTTTTTTTATAGTTGTTAGGCAAGCATTTTACCACTATCTCACTCGATAGAAAGTGACGACGCAGTCCAGGCAATAGCACGCTTACCGAGATGATACCTGTTCACTCTCAAATTACCGAGATACCTAAGTTGGATGTAGCCTGTACCTAAGTGGATAGCTGCATTTTGTTATGTACAATGAACATCTTTCATAATGTAGAAACTTCTATGTCTGTTCGCTATCAAATTGTTGTCACTGAGTCTAACCGATAGTTATGTAGGAACTATAAAATAAATAATATAAATTAATTCATGACGAATAATATAAATTAATTCATATGATGAATAATATAAATTAATTCATAGGGTCAAGTGACGTCAAAAACCTTTAGTTCGCTGAACTATGTTAACAAGCGGTGAGATTTTTAAATTTCGTATTACGAAATTCAACCGTATTACAATCCTATTACAATTTGAATTTCGTAGTACGACTCACCGAAGATTCCGCTTGCGAGATGCGTAAACTAGCTTACAGAATAGCCCTACAGGTGGGAAATGTATCATATTTAGTCATAAACGCGGCCCCATGCAAAGCAATTGAAATTGTAAATTTTACGAGATGGATAAATTACAAATCCAATTGTCAATCGAGTTATGTCATAGTAAATAATTGACGATCATAATTGATAGTCATATCACAAATAAACATTTTTAACTCGTTCAAAGCCACTTTTTTTAATGATAGAGCATACTACTTATTAATATGTCCCTATTGTCACTACAGTCTAGCCTTTTCGGCTAATAAGCAGTTTTACTTTACCCTAAACTTAATACGAAAACTATACTAAGAATGTGTCCATTAACACTTTTCTTATTGTCTCTAATAAAGATGTATACCTATTGTTCAAGTGTTTATACGTATAGAACTTTTAGCACTTTATCAATAAACTTTATTTTTATACACTAGTTCGAACGGTTATGTTCGCTCAAGTCTTCTTATTATATTTGTATGGTCAAGGAGCTGGATTGCCTCGACATTGACACGATGATGAAGTCTTTTTTCAAGAGCTTCTGCATTGAACAATGAACATTGAACAAAGCCACATGACGCAGCTATTATAAATGCTAACGCCAAATATATAAATGACTAGCTGACCCGGCGAACTTCATACCGCAAATATAAATAAACTGTTCAAGTGCGAGTCAGACCCGTACACGCAGGGTTCCGATTGAACAAAATACGTTTCTTGTATGGGTACCCCCTTATAAACAAGCAACTAGGTACTCCGTCTTTGTCACTTAAGGATTTATTCTATCTTAACCGCTATTCCTTTTAAGTTCATGAAATGCGCTATTATCACAAATTTTTCCAGATTTTTCAAGCCAGCAGTTTAGCTTTTAGAGGGGGGGGGGGGGGGGACGCCCTACTGGAACAAAAATTTGCACTTTAAAGTTTAATATTTCGTAAATGGAGCATTCACTCGAAAAACGGTATTAGCAACCCTTGAGTCATTTTAAAAGACCTATTCAACGATACCCCACACGATGGGGTAGGCGATGAAAAATTCATCCCCACTTCTCATATAGGGGAGCTACCCTAAAAAAAATATATTTTAATATTTTATTTCAGCACTTTGTCGGCATTATTTATTTATATACCCCCACAAAATTACAGCTTTCTGGTATTAACGGTCTCTTAGCTAAACCTCGGACATGACGAATCTATAAGGGTTCTGTTTTTTGCCAGTCGGCTACGGAACCCTAAAAATTAGATAGTCTTATAAACTGGACAAAGGCAAATAACAATAAGAAATAACGGACACAAATGCGTGAGTCAACGATCGAGAAGCAATAAGCATTATTTTCCGGGTAACAACACAACAATAAGATCTTATAGCAATAGGAAAGCCAAATACGATTTCATAAAATTCTCCAATTTAAATATCTGATAGAACAATTTCTAATGTTCGACGAATTCTGTTTCGCTACAATTATACAAAAGACAGCAAAGCGATCCGACGGAACTTATCTATTTACTTTGAAACTGAATTTACAGAAATGTTCTACGGAAATTCATTTATTTGGTTTTCATTGTTC
The DNA here is from genome assembly GCA_954871355.1 of Cabera pusaria. NCBI lineage: Eukaryota > Metazoa > Arthropoda > Insecta > Lepidoptera > Geometridae > Cabera > Cabera pusaria. Next base: position 13,635,356 of record OX940904.1, on the reverse strand, counting down.
TATTTTCTTTGATTTTATTTGTTTTAAAGTAAGATAGTCTTTTCGATTTCTGTTTTATGCTCTAAAATCAACTTATTCGTTGTATAAAATAAGGGTTTACTTACAAAAGTATGCAGCAGGCTTCATTATTCAGTAAATAAATTACTTTTTTTATATATGATGACAGACTAGCGTTTGACCACTATTTCGCCTGGTGTTAAGAGAGGATGTGTTCGAAGATGGTAAAGACACTAAGGCTTGAATCAAGTGGTATCGAAATATTCAACATTTATGTTACCCGATTTTGTTTAGATTTTAGAATACTCAATTCTTATGACATGTTTTTGTTGTCTCAGTTGTAAGACTTACAAATTTACAGTTCACATACAAACTTAATAATTTACAATTAAATAACTGATTAGGCAACCCCAGGCGGACTAGCAAAATTCAAATGTAACAAATGTACCAAACGCTAAGTTGATGTGTTTTCCTTATCTTTATCAAGAAACCACGTCACGTGATGTAAAAAGTCGGTTTTCATAAAAACAAAACTTATTTTGATGAATGAATAAAATACGCTATAACAATAAATCTAGATTAGAATGGTAGTAAAGAGTAGAAACGCACTTGACCTAAAAGTCAAGGTCTGATCGTAAAATTCGAGATAGTCATCGTAGCAGTAACTTATTATAAGTCGAGTCTGTTTATTTTGTTATCACGCAGCTTTAGCGATATTTTATTAATATCCTTTGAAAATTTTAACTTTATTATTATTAATAATATAACAAACACGAGTGATATTTCTGTGGTTCGTTTAGACTTTTACCCGACTGCAGTGAAAGGGTTATGTTTTTCGTGCGTCATCTTTTGTGTGATTTTAATATTCTTTGTAATGTTTTTAATTTATTACCTTACATCTTCCAAACCCCGGGACGGATTAATTTGATTTATTTAAATCGTCAGATATGTCTTGACAGCCCAAGTGTTTTTAGATAATTTTTTTTAAGTTTTATTATGGCTCCACACGATGAGTGTATTTAGCCAGTATCAAGTATTGAAATTCTTCAAGTTTTTATGAATTTAAGTCGTAGAGATGGGTCAGAGTCACATTTCAGGTCAGTTTTCAAGTAAAAGTCTAGTTTAAGTCATACCTTCAGTAAAGATGTGGTGTTTGCTGAAGATTTTCAGTGGAATTTTGGTGAGAACGCAAATAGCATGTTTTTCAACATTGTGCAGTTTTCCTACACTCACACTAATTCACCGGCACTTAATGGTTAATAAGCCAAATTTATTACACATTAACTCGCGGAAGAACACAAGTTTTAGGAAAAAATACAATGAGATTACACACACTTTTCCACGTTCCCGCCAAAACTCGTGTTCTTAGATATGTGAAGTTAAAACAACAATAATGGCAGCTGTCATTATTTATGACATTATTTGAAATCTGCTATATTAATATATATGGGTATCAAATTAAAGGGCTTTTATAAGAATTCCAAAAAGATACCTTTCCTATCTTTTGAGTTGATTTTGTTATATTTTATTGTCTTTTTGTGCAGACGGGTTTATTTGTGTTTTAAATATACTCATTGAACTTTTTTGCTTGATGATCTAGATATAATTGATATGGGACCACCCTACAGTTATAATTATCTACATTAATGTATAGATATTGTATACATCAAACATAATGACGTGGGCTGCTAAAGCTTACACGTGTTTGATGTATAGGACCAGTAGTTAGTTATACAGCTGTCTAACTAAATTTGACCTTTTTAACCGACTTCACAAAAAAGGAAGAGGTTCTCAATTTGTCGGAACCTTTTTTTTTATGTATGTTCACCAATTACTCGAAGACGCCTAAACCGATTTGAAAAATTATTTTTTTGTTTTAAAGGATACCTTTCTTATGTGGTCCCATCTAAATTTTAACGAAATCGGCCGAGCCGTTTTTAATAAATCAACATTGGTATTACGCATTTACCTATCTCGACGACTTACTACTAACTACTGACACAGATTATGTAATAGTTACAAAGCTTACTGGCTACTTTGAATAGCGCGACGTTTGCAGTCGGTTCTTTTAGTTTTTTAAACGATCTAAAATTATTAGATGATTGCGATGACAGAAAGTGTCAATAATTATGTAGAGACTATAAACTTAAGTATACCTACCCTTCAAACGTTTACAAGAATCGATTACTTCCCTCTTTTGTTAAGTTAAGACGGTCAAAGATTATAAGAATATTATAGTTTCATGGCTCGAGAAAAAATTGGAATTGATTGGTTCAGTCTTGCGAAAAAATTTAAGGGGAGTCACGACACACCCCATAATGCGAAGAATGGAAATTTCATGGAATGTTTCACAAGATAACTAGGTAAATGGAACGGTGTAGGCGGTCTGGCCAAGTTTCGGCCGTGTCTTGGGCGAGGCAGTAATTACGTTATCGCGCCCCTCGTCTTGGCACTGTATTAAATAAGCAGTACTAAAGATTTACTCAATAGTTTCACTTTATAGTAGAAGTAGAAATACTATAACTGTTAAAATATAAGATTAATTAATTAAAAGTGCTCGCGATTGTTCTAAGTTTTAATTAATATATGTGCATCTTCCTCTCTCTCCCTCTCTCCCTCTCTCTCCCTCTCTCTTTCTCTCTCTCTCTCTCTCTCTCTCTCTAGATTAATGCGCTGAACCTAGTCTTGAACAACCAAGACACCAAATTGCAGTATTTACTCATACTCGTACATATTGCCCTAAAGTTAATTTGAAATACGTTTATCGACATTTTATTTGTTATATTTTCTTTTTCAAGTTTCTCGCCCACCGCTATTCGTTAGTAAACAGACTGTGCGTCTTTCGTCAATATTTGAGTGTCCGGTGACCATAAAACGTTTTATGTAACTTACACACTGGTCGCAACCGTGCGTCGAGCCTCGGCAATATTGATCATTCCACGTCACTTATTCCAACAAACTTACTCGTTCAACCAACTCCCTAAAGAACAGCCGCCGACATGGCTATTATTGTTTGTCAAAATTGAGCTTGTATTTTGTATAATGAGAAATTTCTTCTAAGCTTGTGAAATTTTGCGAGGGCGCTGACGTGATGCTAACCATAACAAGCAGCTGGATGTGTTTTATGAAGCTAAAATATAGTTAAAAGATATTAAACGAGCTGTAGAGCTGCACAAGTTGAGAGCCCCGTTGGCGTAAAGAGTAGATGGCTTCGGTTCAAATCCTAGCACGGGTGTTCGTTCACAAGTCGTAGGATCATGTTAAATCGATATTCCGCCTGACTTGTTGCCAAAAGTGGCTTACCACCATCAAGAAAAAAATCTGCCGCCATAACCTTATGGTGTTCCCGCAGCACATAGTCCTTCAAAGTCAGAGTATTCTAGGCCTAGTATGTAGTCGAAGATGGTGAATATTGTTAACCATCTTCGACTACATAATCGCTCACTATTGTCAAACGCTGGCCATCGTATATGAGGTTACATATTTGAATGTAGAAAGTTAAAATATCTACTAATAAAATATCGATGTTCAAAATATCGAAAATGAAAATATCGACTGTATGGAAATATCGAAAGTTTATATTTTGAATGGTTATAAGATCATCGTCCAATAAATCTAAAAACTAATTATCGACAAAAGTAACATCTAAAGTTCTAAATATGGAAGTACAGAATATCTAATGTCCTAAAATCAAAGTAAAAAGTTGGTAGATTGAAAAAAACATAGAAACAAGGGCCGATTTGGTTCTAGCACTCGCCGGCCGCTACCGCGGCACGTTTGCTACGCTTGCTCAGCTTGTCCGTTATGGTCAAAGGAAACCTGTCCTATAATTGATTTGCCCTAGAATTTGTTGTGTCATCAAATCGTTTTTAATAAAACAAGCGTATTAAAGAAAAAGTCTATTGGTATTTTGAATCGGCCCTTGTTTCAATTTTTTTTCCAATCTACCAACGTTTTTTTCACTCATACTACCTATATCATTTTTTTTCGATATTTTAACTAGTAGGTATTATAAACTTCGATGTAATAAATGTTGACGTTTTGAGCTTCGATATAGTGATTATCGACATTTTCAATAATTTGATATTTTAAATATCTACTAATTTCAATCTTAGACATTTTTCGATATTTTAATACAGCCGATATTTTAATTTTCGATATTATGAACATCGATATTTTATCAGTAGATATTTTAACTTTCGACATTCAAATATGTAACCGTATAAGAATAAAAAAAAGCATAAATATTACAAACCAGTCTCTGATAGCCTATTAGGAACATAGCTGTCAGATAAACTACAACGTTTATACGGCGTTGTTTATATAACTGAAACTTTATCAGGAATCGATGAAACAGGCCCTAAGTTATTTAAGTTTTTAATAATAAATTCATAATGCCACTAGTAGTAATAGAATATCGCTTGCAACATTTATTTAACATAACTTTGTCAAATAACAATATGTATTACAACCCACAAAGTACTGTTACCGCAAGTACTCAAAGTCTATCCTATTTTTAGACCCAAGAACTTACATTACCTATTACGAGTTTGACATAATAAAGGTGAGGTAACTTTTGTATTATTTCTCTTTCACACTTTAGCTTCTTATTTGTGTTCGCTCTCGTCTAAACTTTGTTGATTAGTTTTCAAGAAGTTGCCGGGATGAAGTGAATCTGTCTACTGCGTACTTGCTGATAAATAATTCTGGGAAGGTAAATAGAAAAGCTACTTAAAATTTGTTCAGTCACGCCGTTGCGCAATCCATTTTTAGTTCGGGAAGTCGAAATAAATTGCATACTTCCATTACGGGATAATTAAATTTTTGAAATAATTTATTAAGCCTTTTGGTTTTATCTGTGGCTTTGAGAGGATTATGAGAATTGATGGATTGAGTTTTGGTTCTGATATTTTACTGTCATTTTTAAGATTTTTGATGTAAAAGCAAATGCAAATACTTTAAGTATAGTGATAATATAGATGAGTGATTGATATAGTTCTAAAACATTTAAGTATATATTATTCGGCATCAAAAAGCCTAAACCCTGAATAAAGCAATTTGACAACACACATAATCTGCGCTGGGACCCAAACAAAAAGCAACTCACTCGTAAGAAGTTCAACTACAAAGTAGCAAACGAAGCTCGGGGCAAAAACCGTTACTCTTTAGGTGAGTTAGCTATTTGTCCGGACATCGGACTATGGGAATGATCCGGCAAAGTCGTTTTGGGAGAGACACGGGATGACAACCCGCTAATCCCTTGGGCTATGCATAATTCCAACTCGAAACATTAAGCGCTTTGGAAGATTAGTAGCGGTTTATTCAAGGCTTGCAACTTTGGGCAGCCCTGAAAATATTTAGTGAACACGCAATCTGAAACATTCTACCTCGATACATCTTAATCTAATACTATAAGAATCTTTGTCCTGACATATTGACTGACTGACTGACAGACAGACAACGCACAACCTAAACTGCTGGTCGTAGAGACTTGAAATTTGGAGGGTATATTAATTGTCTTAGTACGTAGGGGTGTACTAAGAAAGGATTATCCAAAATTCACCCCTTAAGCGGATGAAATGGGGGTTCAAAGTTTGTATGGAGAAACAAGATTAGTCCAAAACTTCATACAAGTGCTTCAGTAACAAAATAAGTAAATACGTATTTCTGTTTTTTTTTGAAAATTCGCCCCTAAGCAGGTGAATTGGGGTAACAAAGTCTGAAATCAATATTGTTTCGGATTGCGCTGAAATTTGGCATGCAGATAGTTATTTTGACTTAGGTATCCGCTAAGAAAGAATTTTTCAAAATACACTCTTTAAGGGGATGAAGCGGGGTTTCAAAGTTTGGATAGTCGTTTTATTCGACATTTCACACAAGTACTTCTAAGTAAATAAATAAGTAAATACGAGTTTCAAACTTTTTCAAAATGCCACCCTTAGAGGATAAACTGGGGTAACAAAGTCTAAAAATCAATATTGTTTCGAAAATTCCTACCGTATACGGAACGGGGATCAAGATGAGATAAAGTACGTGTTGTAGGATTTTTCAAAATGGGGTAGGTAACGAAGTCTGTAAATTTAGGTTTTTAGGATTTTATAAATATGAATCCCGAATTGCCTTAGTCACGCGATAACATGAAAACGGGTGAACCGATTTGGCTAATTCTTATTTGATGTGTTTAATGATAGAATCGTTTTTACAAAAGAAAAGTTTTAAGTAAATAAAAGAAGGTTTTAAGGCGGGCGAAGCCGCGGGACACTTCTAGTTATCATATAAGATCTTCTGCAAGATATACATTTTTAGGGTTCCGTAGTATACTGACAAGGAACCCTTATAGTTTCATCATGTCCGTCTGTCTGTCTGTCTGTCTGTCCAAGGTTTTGCTAAGAGACCGAAAGTATCGTCCCCCCCCCCCCTCTAAAAGCTAAACTACTTGCTTGAAAAATCTGGAAAATTTCATGTTGATATTGCATTTCATGAACTTTGAAGCAAAATTATAGCGGTTACGATAAATATTATTAGTTTAGCAGTTATAGTCGTTGAACTTAGGTGTCAGATAATTTTAAAAATAATTATGTTAAATATTATACTACAACGTAACTCTACACTGCGAGTGGCCCGACACATACTTGGCCGGTTTTAGAATAAAATATAAATTTTAGTTTCACTGGAGTGCGTTGGTTCAAAAAATTTTTATATAAATTTTCTCTGATATAAAAAAGTGAGTAAAAATATATGTACCTTGAAATAGATAATTATATACCCTAACTTATTCTCCTCTACCTGTAAAAATATAGCTACATGATACCTATATCACAACACTTACCCCAAACTACTCCCATAGTGAATTCAACCGTGACTTCGAGTGACCGTTGATAATTTTAACTTAATATAAACTTTGAAAGACGGCCATTTCTAGTGGAGCGTCTAATTTGGTGTTTGAGTTGTGATCTTTGCCTCCCTCCCTTATCTCTCGAAGCGATGGATAACTTTACAGTGGGTGCCATTCCGAGCCGATCTCTCACAGAGTGACTTATCGGTAAGTTTAAGAGCGATATATCAATGTAATCGCTTTAATTTCTCATCTCCCAGTTGGGAAGGTCTAAGCTATGCTTATTTCTCGAATATATATACAGTGTTAGTCGAGTACGAGTATTTAATAGGATTTGAGCTCGAGAGTACCTAAGTTCATGTGTTTTGCTTATTAATTACATTATACTTGCATCAACTACAGCCTCAGAGACGTGAAACGTTATGTACTATTTGAAACATTATCCAATGCATAAATCTTTAGTAAGCAATACTTTTGCTAAAGATTTATGCAGAGTCACTTCGACTTTTTCACAAAAGATATTACCGAGGCAGGTAAGTAATTAGTTTGATGTTCAATTTCCTTTATTTACTTAGAAGATAATCACTAAAAAGCTAAAATAACAAGACGGTCTAGACAAAACATTTTGAATAAATAGGCCGTCGACTCAAGTAAGTTTTTCGGTTTATCTCATAAGACGTAACACCAAAACTGGCGGAGCTCAAAAGAGAAATGAGACACGTGGACAGCTTTTATGATTCTTTAATAGGGGCACAATTTTGGCGATCAAATTCATAAAAGAGATATTTCGGCTTACCTACATATGTAACCGTATTCAAAGTTTCTTATACGAGCCTCTGGAGAGGCATCAATAAACTGTCTAACGGCAATGCGAAGCCTACAAACGCTTTTCTCTGTAGGCACAAAATTCGATACCAAAATAACTTTTATTTTCTTCTGTCATGCTTTTCTTTTTACTCTAAAGCTTATAACAGAGACTTCGAATGTTCTATGGCAAAAGGAATACATGCTTATAAAGTTGTATCAAACGATGTATACTAAACTTAAATATCTTTATTTTTATGAGGAGAACGTTTCGCGATGTTTTCGCTTCAAAATGCATATATTTAAATAAAAGGAGGGCAATAAATATTTATTACAGTAGTGAACATGAAATAACAACGATATACGAACGGATAATATAATACCTTTAAATATCACAAATCTCTTTGTGGTGGTAGATATAATAAAGGTACGGACACACCACGGCGTCCTGCGTGCGCGATCTAGGCGGCGATCAGATCGCGCAGTAGTATTTGTATCGACTGGTTCACACCAAACGCGATCAGAAAACAATTGAAATGTACTGAGATTGCGCCCGCAGATCGCATGATGCCGCGGTGTGTCCGTACCTTAAAGCAAAAAACGATCAATTGTGTATTTAATTTAGAATTTTGCTTTGTAGCGTCATTCCGTTTTTATCGTTTGCCGTAGATGCACTGCGCCGCAATGAAAGCGGGTCGTTTATAAAAAGCGATAACTTTTAAAATATTAAAGCAATCCTTTTGAGATAAAAACTAAGTTAATGTATTTTTCATTAAAAGTACAGAAAGAAGTAAAAACTTTTAAAGGTACGGACACACCTCAGCGTCCTGCGTGCGATCAGATAGCGCAGTAGTATTTGTATCGACTGGTTCACACCAAACGCGATCAGAAAACAATTGAAATGTACTGAGATCGCGCCCGCAGATCGCATGACGTCGCGGTGTGTCCGTACCTTAAAGCAAAAAACGATCAATTGTGTATTTAATTTAGAATTTTGCTTCGTAGCGTCATTCCGTTTTTATCGTTTGCCGTAGATGCACTGCGCCGCAATGAAAGCGGGTCGTTTATAAAAAGCGATAACTTTTAAAATATTAAAGCAATCCTTTTGAGATAAAAACTAAGTTAATGTATTTTTCATTAAAAGTACAGAAAGAAGTAAAAACTTTTAAAGGTACGGACACACCTCAGCGTCCTGCGTGCGATCAGATAGCGCAGTAGTATTTGTACCAACTGGTTCACACCAAACGCGATCAGAAAACAATTGAAAAGTACTGAGATCGCGCCCGCAGATCACAGGACGCAGCGTTGTGGCCGTACCTTTATTCCTTTTTGGAGATTGTATTAAAAGCCTTAAATAAAAAATTAAAGACGATTTAAAAATTTGGATTTTTGGTGGCAAGCATGCCATGCTGAACACAGCTGTATTAACAGCTCGTGGAGGCAGAATCTATATATATAAAAGAAAGTCGTGTTAGTTACTACACTTATAACTCAAGAACGGCTGGACCAATTTTTATGATTTTTGTATTTTTAGAATTGTCTTTGTCAGGAATAGGATAATAAGTATTAAAAACAATGAATAATTGACCTAAAAAACATATATAAGAATAAATATTTTGCCAAAATGTTTTTGTATAATTATAGCTCCACACGATTAGTGTATTTAGCCACTGTCAAGTATAAAAATTCTTCCCATGTGTGGCATAGCATTACAATATTCGGATTATCGCGTTTTTTTTGGTATAATTATGGCTCCACACGATTAATGTATTTAGCCCGTGTCAAGTAGTAAGTCAAGTGAAAATTCTTCAAGTTTTGTGAATTCAAGTCATGTAGATTTTAAAAATGTCAAATATTGTCAGCAATAATAATTGTTTGACATATTTATTGAATGTCAAATATGCGTGCGTTCAGAAATGTATGCTTACAAGCAACTTAAAAAAGTGTATATTTCCAAAAACCATTTTTACCAATTTTGACATAGTTTTTTATATATAATAAATTTTTATATAATAAACTTAATATCTCTTTTGTATTGATTGTATTACGTTCATAAAAGCCTAAAGCCTAAAACAAGTTCATCTAAAAGGTAACACGACATTCATTGTCTGTTAGGTGGTACGAAGTTCGCCGGGCCAGCTAGTATACAAAATATTAAAATGTGTAGATATTGTTTATTTGGCACCATATCACCTTCTTTGAAAATTAAATGTGATCATTTTTCTTGAACTTTGTGGCTTAAAAAATAAATTTGTAGACGATTGTAGACTACAATACACTCTCGATTTTTTAAAATTTTTTATATCATATTATAGGCTAGCGTTTGACCACTATCTCACATGTTAGTAAGAAATGATGAAGATGGTAGTATGCTAGGCCTCGATTCCCTAAAGCTAGCTCCAATATTTTGGAAGTTATTGAGGTTTTTGCTACCGACCCTTGTTACCGCTTTATTTGCGGCCCATTATATTTTGCTACATGATAGATATATATCATATGATATGATGATGACTATGATATATATATATATATATATATATATATATATATATATATAGTATTATATCTATCATATATATATCATAGATATATATATATATATATATATATATACATTGATAGTGTTTAAGTACTTGTGTGTTTGAATTAAAACAAAAAATAATAAAAAATGCAGGTAAAATGAGAATCAACATTTTATTGAATTTTACCCTTGGTTTGATACTTTGATAGCGATGGCTTACGAGATGCTCTATTAGACGTTACTGAAGACTAAAAGAGCAGAGTCCAGTATGTTACAATATACTAATTGCAATCTTCTGCGTAAATTCCCGAGGAAGTGCATCGGACATGCACAAAACCTAGGTCGAAACAGTCGACATTAAATAGTAGTGAGTATAATAGTCAGTACTTTTATAATCAATCTACTAATCTATAGTAAAAGCAATGTAGAGACTGCCAGCATAGCTTCGATAGACTCTATCAATGCTGTATATTTGATCAAAGCTCTCGTAAATACCAATGCATTTTGTCGTCGCTAGTTACTTAAGGCCCGGCCCGCATGTATCAGCGGACGGCGGAGAAGGCATTTTATTTTTGGCAAAGAAAATTTGGCCATATCTATGATAACAGGTACTAGGAACATTTGTACTAGTAGTTCTGTGACAACAGTAGACCTCGCGTGCCCTTATAAAAATTGAAATTCGTTGATATATACAGCAAACTTCACCCTCTTTCTTCCCTCCACTCCCCCTTCTTGGATTTATAACAGCTTACTAAAGGATTCTAGCCCTTACCCCCTCTGACTTCACAGACGAGAACCAGCTCGTTACCCTCCTCCAGAGGGCCAACGACACCCGACACGTCACGACCGGACTTGTCGTATAAAATCAGCTGATGTGGTGGAACTGAAACAAAGAATATCTAGGTTATTAATCTACCTTATTCATATTTTCACAATTGGAGACAAAATACTAAAACACGATTTTTCTTGACAGAAAGAAATAATATGATTAGTAAAGATTATAAAATATCTTCGTTTAAGATAAAGATGGAGGTCATTGTTATACACAATTTAACATAAGTACTTCTTCGATTATTTTTTTTCTATTAAATTGCGTTAATAGCTTAATTATAAACTTTAGTATCGCTCTATAACGCAAGCTTTGTTCTTCCGAGACATAATTATCATTCAGTAACTACGAATACTTTTAACCGATAACTACTCGGTATCAGTTTTACAACTAAAATTCGCCTCGTGTGAACACGGTGTTATTTGCTATGTTTCGGTAATGCAACGAGCGAACGTGCAGTGGTCATATATCAACAGCTGCTTGACTTCTTTATAACAGAAACCTATCAGCTAGTTACCACGGACCTAGTACCTACTAAGAAATACCACTAAACAACCATCGCTCAGGCGATAGTATTCAATGTTCGGTGTACTCGTACTACTATTAAACAAAAATTAAAAACTCCTTTTATTTACTTAAAACTTTTCTTTTGTAAAAACTATTCTATCATTAAAGACATCAAATAAAAATTAGCCAAACTGGTTCACCTGTTTTCATGTTATCGCGTGACTAAGACAAATCAGGATTCATATTTTTAAAACCCGAAAACCCAATAAAGCGCAATCCGAAACTATATTGATTTTCAGACTTTTTTACCCCAGTTCACTCTTTTAGGGTGGCATTTTGAAAAAGTCTGAAACTCGTAATTACTTATTTATTTACAGAAGTACTTGTGTGAAATGTCGAACAAAATTACTATCCAAAATTTGAGCCCCCGCTTCATCCCTTGAAGAGTGAATTTTGAAAAATCCTTTCTCAGCGGATACCTACGTCAAAATTTCTATCTGGATGCAAAATATCAGCGCAATCCGAAACAATATTGATTTCAGACATTGTTACTCCACTTCTTCACCCTTTTAGGAATAGAATTTCAAAAAGCCTGAAACACGTATTTACTCATTTATTTACTAAACTACTTGTGTGAAGTTTCGAATATAAGAGACAATCAATTCTTGTTTCTCCATACAAACTTTGAACCCTCGCTTCATCCTCTTCAGGGATGAATTTTGGAAAACCTTTCTCAGAGGGAACTAACGTCGTAATTAATAACTATCTGCATGCCAAATTTCAGCGCAATCCGAAACAATATTGATTTTTACACTTTATTACCCCATTTCACCCTCTTAGGGGTGGAATTACAAAAAAACCTGAAACACGTCTTTACTTATTTTTTTACTGAAGCACTTATGTGAAGTTTCGGATAGAAAAGACGATCTAATCTTGTTTCTCCATACAAACTTTCAACCCCCGTTTCATCCCCTTCGAGGGTTAATTTTGGGAAATCCTTTCAAAGAGGGATCTAACGTCGTAATAACTATCTGCATGCCAAATTTCAGCGCAATCTGAAACAATATTGATTTTACACTTTATTACCCCATTTCACCCTCTTAGGGGTGGAATTACAAAAAAACCTGAAACACGTGTTTACTTATTTTTTTACTGAAGCACTTGTGTGAAGTTTCGGATAGAAAAGACTATCTAATCTTGTTTCTCCATATAAACTTTGAACCCCCGTTTCATCCCCTTAGAGGGTTAATTTTGGAAAATCCTTTCTTAGAGGGAATTAACGTCGTAATAACTATATGCATGCCAAATTTCAGCGTAATCCGAAACAATATTGATTTTACACTTTATTACCCCATTTCACCCTCTTAAGGGTGGAATTTCAAAAAAACCTGATACACGTGTTTACTTATTTTTTTACTGAAGCACTTGTGTGGAGTTTCGGATAGAAAAGACTATCTAATCTTGTTTCTCCATACAAACTTTGAACCCCCGTTTCATCCCCTTCGAGGGTCAATTTTGGAAAATCCTTTCTCAGAGGGAACTAACGTCGTAATAACTATCTGCATGCCAAATTTCAGCGCAATCCGAAACAATATTGATTTTCACACTTTATTACCCAATTTCACCCTCTTAGGGGTGGAATTAAAAAAAACCTGAAACACGTGTTTACTTATTTTTTTACTGAAGCACTTGTGTGGAGTTTCAGATAGAAAAGACTATCTAATCTTGTTTCTCCATACAAACTTTGAACCCCCGTTTCATCCCCTTCGAGGGTTAATTTTGGAAAATCCTTTCTCAGTGGGAACTAACGTCGTAATAACTATTTGCATGCCAAATTTCAGCGCAATCCGAAACAATATTGATTTTACACATTATTACCCCATTTCACCCTCTTAGGGGTGGAATTCCAAAAAAACCTGAAACACGTCTTTACTTATTTTTTTATTGAAGCACTTATGTGAAGTTTCGGATAGAAAAGACGATCTAATCTTGTTTCTCCATACAAACTTTGAACCCCCATTTCATCCCCTTAAGGGGTGAATTTTGGAAAATCCTTTCTTAGTACACCCTTACGTACTAAGACAAATATACCCTCCAAATTTCAAGTCTCTACGACCAGCGGTTTAGGCTGTGCGTTGTCTGTCAGTGAGTCAGTGAGTCAGTGAGTCAGTGAGTCAGTCAGTATGTCAGGACAAAGATTCTTATAGTATTAGATGTGGTTCAGTCCACTTAAAGTAGCATGAATTCAAAATGATTCCTTCTTGAAGCAGTGTTAATAAGCGATGAAAGTAGCTTTAGCTAGTAAAAATAACATTAACCGACATATAGCACTCGGTAGCCGAATAAGTCGGTTGAATTTTTTATCCTGTACCTAGTCAAGCAGAAAAAGTGAACCCAATAAATCTTTGAGAATCAGAACACGTGATCCAAAGATAAATGAATAAAAAACCTGCAATTTATTTTATTTTTAACCCCCGACGCAAAAAGAAGGGGTGTTATAAGTTTGACGTGTGTATCTGTGTGTCTGTGTATCTGTGTGTCTGTCTGTGGCATCGTAGCGCCCAAACGGATAAACCGATTTTGATTTAGTTTTTTTTTTGTTTGACAGGTGGCTTCATCGAGAGTGTTCTTAGCTTTGTTTCATGAAAATCCGTTCAGCCGTTTAAATATTATCAGCTCTTTTTTGGTTGAAAAGACTACAATAGCAACGCGTAGACCTTTGACCGCGGACGTCAAAAAAATCAAAATCGCGCTTCTGCACAGTACCTAATTAGTCAAATCAAATGTATTACTTTCAAATTCAGTATACTGTTACTTCAATGATATACAAATCAGTCGGGGATGGTAATTTTAATTTTAGTATTATTACGGAACCTTTTACTCACTGATCATTATAACTCCTATATAAGGTCAATATATTTTTAGAACCACTCAAACCAATCAAATAAAAATGTAACGCTAACAGTCTTGCACGGTATTATTATCTATAAATACTACCGTGGTCTTGGGCCTGGTTATTTCCGACAACGGCAAAGCTAGTATGAAGTTGTTTTTAACCCTCGAAAAAAAAGGGGTGTTAGTGTAGTTTGACGTACCTATTTTTTATCTGTGTATCTGTCTGTGACATCTTACCATCCAAACGGATAAAGCCATTTTGATGTAGTTTTTTTTGTTTGATTGGTCTTAATCGAGAGTGATCTTAATTATGGTTTATGAAAATCCGTTCAACCATTTTAAGATAATAATGTCTATTCTAATTAATGACGCTATGATTCAACTTTTATAGGTCTAATCAATTCGAAATTCAATCCTCTTGCTCCAATGATATTTTAAGAACACGGTAGCATTGACTTTTTGCTGGGACATTTTCGGGAATCTGAAGAATACTCATCTCCTAACCAAATGACAGCAGAGATGCCGAGTTTAGGTTCATTGAAATGGTCTCAACGAACAGATTATAGATAGATCAGTCGGGTGGTTTTAAATATTAAATTTAAGTACTTCAGTTACTAAAACGAGGAATCTTGTTAACTCGCAGTTATAACTTATTATAGTTACTAGTTAGTGGCTTTGTGAGCTGTAGACTTTGTGAGTCTGTCTTTGCATAGCTTAAAACTCTTTGCGTAGAATATACACACCCCTGAACCCTTGAAGTTAATCGGATAAAAAAGTTGAGTCCTATTAAGGGTAAAGGGAACTTTTTGTGACATTTAGAATTTTCTGAATTGACTAAAAAATTTCATGTAATTGACGAACCTGCTCACAAAATTTCACTAGAATCAGTTGAAAAATGTGAACTTTGGAGGAGAACTGACGTACGAAAGCATTATAGAGATCTTCGCTTCACTAGGTCAAATATGATCATAATGGTCAACATTCTAAGATTTTGTGCAGTTTCCGAGGGTCGTTGGTTCTAATCCTAGCTATACCTACCAATACCTATATACTTACCAATATACCTACTAATGAAAGTTTTATGTGCACTCATGAATCATGGGTTTTCGTGGGATCATTAAATCTACCAATAATTAAGATTTTTTAAGATTTAAGATTAAAAACTAAAACAACTGACTTCAATGCCCCGCGAGTCAATTTCAATAGCAAGTTTGAGACATTTATCGTCATATCTCTGAAGATACTTATCACATCTCTATGAAATTACAGTGGGACCACCTCGAAAACGTACACTACCGATAACAAAAATAATAATTCGAATCGGAGAACAATTGACGGAGTAATCGCGTAACATACACACACAAAAAAAGAAACATACAAGCGAATTGAGAACTTTCTTCTTTTTGGAAGTCGGTTGAAAAGTAGCTTACCACCAAGGAGAACATCTGCCGTCGTAACCTTACGGAGTTCCCCGACGCAAAAAGTAGGAGTATTATACGTTTAACGTGTGTATCTGTGTGTCTGTCTGTAGCATCTTAGCACCCAACTGGATGAACCGATTTTGATTTAAAGTAGGGGCATTATACGTTTAACGTGTGTATCTGTGTGTCTGTCTGTAGCATCTTAGCACCCAACCGGATGAACTGATTTTGATTTTTTAATGATAATTTTTTTTTTGATAGATGTCTTCATCGAGACTGTTCTTAGCTTTGATTCATGAAAATTCGTTAAATCGTTATAAAAACTATGAGCTTTAATCAACTTTCATAGGTCTGATCAATTCGAAAATCTTCTTCTTCAACGATATTGTAAAAACATGGAAAGCATTGACCTGATTCTGGGACATCTCCTGGACTCTACAGAATACTCAAATCCTCACCAACCTACAGTTCAGATTTTAAATGTCGCGTTTAGAGTCATTGGAATGCTTTTAATGAAAAGATTATACATAGATCAGTCGGGGTGGTTTAAACTATTATATTATATATATAGACCATTATTATCTTATACAATACATCATATTATTATACTATATTGACTTCAAATTGATTGCGATCGGTGGGGATCTACAGAAAAGCTAAGCTTATAATAATATTTTCGTAGTAACTATGACCTATTCTGTGGTTTGACTGCAAATATTTTATTAATTTTGTGATGCGTGTATGTGAAATCCGTGATATCGTCTAGAGTTTTTATTAGAATTATATACTGTATAGGACAATTTTAATCTGTAATATGTGGCAAAGCTAATTAACGTAATTATTTGGATAAGGATTAATACTATATACTTGAAAATAGCCCTGGCATTTATTTAATATTTTTTAACAAAAAATTAAAGGTTACAATAGTTACTGTGAGTCAACCTTAAGAGATAGACATATGCTGTTGCGGATTTTTTTGTAGGTCTTATTAAGTTATACAACTTTTCCATAGAAAATATTCTTCTATCTATGATATGTATAATCTTTTCATTAAAAGCATTCCAATGACTCTAAACACGACATTTTAAAATCTGAGCTGTAAGTTGGTGAGGATTTGAGTATTCTGTAGAGTTCAGGAGATGTCCCAGCATCAGGTCAATGCTTCTATGTTCTTACAATATCGTTGAAGAAGAAGATTTTCGCATTGATCAGACCTATGAAAGTTGTTTCATAGCGCAATTAACTGGAAAAAAGCTCATAGTTTTATAACGATTAAACGAATTTTCATGAATCAAAGCTAAGAACACTCTCGATGAAGACATCTAAACAAAAAAACTATCATTAATAAAATCAAAATCGATTCATCCGGTTGGGTGCTAAGATGCTACAGACAGACAGACAGATACACACGTTAAACGTATAATACTTTTTGTGTCGGGGAACGCCGTAAGGTTACAGCGGCAGATGTTCTCCTTGGTGGTAAGCTACTTTTTAAGGTTCCGTAGCCGAATGGCAAAAAACGGAACCCTTATAGATTCGTCATGTCTGTCTGTCTGTCTGTCCGTCCGTAGGTCACATTTGTGTGCCCCCCCCCCCCATCTATTTTTTAAAGTAACGGAGTGAAAAATCTAGAAAAAATATATTCTGTAGATCTCAATAAAAACTTAAAACAAACTATGAAACACAAAGTTAATTTTTTGGTGGAGAAAAATTAAAGTTATAAAACCCTAAGAGAGCGAGTCCGACTCGCACTTCGCCAGTTTTGGTAGATTTAATGATCCCACTACCTCTGTACGAAAACCCATTATTCATGAATGCACATAAAACTTTCATTGGTAGGTATATAGCTAGGATTAGAACCAACGACCGTCGGGTCTGAATCAGAATCCTTTACGCCATAGGGCCGTCCAATATCACTACGTAAGTATTATAAAACAAAGGCCATCACTGCGTCTGTCTGTCTGTTCGCAATAATCTCAATAGCTACTGAACGGATTATCATGTGGTTTTCACCAATAGCCAGAGTGTTTATGAGGAAGGTTTAGGTGCATAATTCGTTAAGGTTTTGTGTAAATTGGTTGAAATATGACGATGATTGTTAAATATGTTAATATTTTATATTCGATGCAACAAACTGATGAAAATGTTGTATGCATAAATGTTCCACCCGTGCGAAGCCGGGGCGGGCTGCTAGTATATGATAAAAAAAAATACCTACCTATACCTACCTACCAAAATACCTACCATGAAACATACTAAATCTATAAAATATTTTTTCTTCAGGTCTACTTAAACGGCTAGGCCTTGACGGAAACGGTAGACAGTAATGCAAGAATAATGGTCCTAAATCATCCGCGATGGCGACATTAAGAAAAGTAACGGTTGATACAGTTACATATTCTGTGGCCGTGGTCATAATACCGAACTAAGGAGGGAGGGGCCAATAATACTCATTATGCAAATGTCAATAAGGTTAGTGGGATTATTTCGCTCACGACAGGATGTGTGAAGACTGTTTCTTTTATTTTGGAAACAGGGAAATGTGTAATAATAACAACGTAAGCTAATTGTATTTGTAAGCTACTAGTGCAATATGATCATTATTTTTTCATGGAATTAAATGGTGCGTCTATATTAGACCCCAAACAAATCGTTTTTCTGCTCTTTTTTACACTTGCTGCAAAAAAAAAGAGAGAGAGAGAGAGAAAGAGCGATAGAGAGAAAATGACTTTGACTGACTACTTTAAAATTAAGCGACAATCAAAGTTCGTTCCGTTTCTTAACAGGCACAAATAAACATAACTGGATGTAATAGTTAGGTACCCATACTATATTGATGGTATCTCTTTATTATTCTGGCTAAAGAAAAACTCAAACCGCGAATCAGAAACCTACATGAGCTATTCAATTTACCAAGCTACCCATTTTCTACAAACACCTTGTACCTACACTATCGTGTAGCCAATTGAATAATGCACGTAACGTGTCAACACAATAGAGGGTTTGAGCAGGGGCGGCTTTGTGTGACAAAAACATTACGTTTTGAGGGTAGGTCTAGTAATTGTTAGTGGTTTGATCCGTCTTTGTTTGATGAAGGCGACGAGAAACGCTATCTTACGACGGATTCATTTGTATTAGACGAATGACAAAATTACCTCTTACTCGCCTACCGTTATAATTTAATTATACCGTTACAATAATAGTAGCGATGGCTCCAAATTATTACTAGCTGCCGATTTGTGTTGTTAGGCACGTTATTTCAAGATAAAAGCCTTTTATGTTAATTTAGGGTACATTTAAGCTATCTTTTTTCAAGAAATTATCCAAACCCATCCAACGTAAAAGCGTAATGGAACACTCACACACTGATAAGTGTGATATCGATTATTTTATTTTGATATTATTTCATTTTATTGTGTTGGTATAAAGGACTTCATTGATTTAGATTTGAACGTTTTTTTAATTTTACAGCTAGATTTGTTAGGAACACATAAAGGAGTCACTCATGCGTTCCCAAAATGACGATCTGTCAAGTTCCTTTAAAGTCCCTTTTGAAGGACTCCATGTCATAGCTCTGCGGAAAAGCGACAGACCATAGCTCGTTTCACATTTTATAAGTGTCAAGGAAAAATGACTGCTTGAATCGAGATGTGTGCGAAGTCTATGTCTCGATAATATGTGGATCAACATCTTGTCTATGATGAGAGGTGCGATGGTATTATCGGGACAATGGGATTAATTATTTGAATAGTTCTTCAGAACACCCCTATCATAAGTGTGGTAGAAGATACTGAATGACCCGATATACTGCATGCTCAGAGGTTCGATGTCGGAGGTAATGGTCGGAATTGTCAACAATTCTAACACCAGTGACACCTCTATTCTAAATCGCATCAAGTGGCTGAACTTGATACTTGTGTGCCACGTTCCAAAGGTGAGAGCAATACTCCACGTGTCGTCGGACCTGTGCTTTATAAAGCAAACTTGACGTGACGTGAAGTATCGTCTAGCCTTAATTAGCACTCCAAGTTTTTTGGACGTAAGTTTTGCATTTGATGCTATATGATTGCGGAACTTTAAGGTACGGACACACCGCATCGTCCTGCGTGCGCGATCTAGGCGGCGATCAGATAGCGCAGTAGTATTTTTACCGACTGGTTCACACCAAACGCTATCAGAAAACAATTGAAAAGTACTGATATTGCGCCCGCAGGACGCAGGACGCCGCGGTGTGGCCGTACCTTTACTGAGGCGGAAAAGCAGACATCATTAACATCAATATTGACAAGTATTATAATTATTAAATCTAAAATGAATCTTACACTCTAATTTACAAATCATGTTTGAATATCAGTGCACGCAAGCAAAGCTGCAAGCAGCAGCTATCAATATATATATATGTATGTATATATTGGAAATTTGTAAATTAAGCACTTTCATTTGAAATCCAACACGACTTAATAATAAGATAAGGAGTTAAGAAGTTATGAGAGAACAGATGAACATACATACATACCGGTCAAAATCATAGCTCTCTGGTAGTCAGATAAAAAGAAAAACATATTTTAATAGACAACCTTAAGCTTTTCTAGTAGATAATTAAAGATTCAAGCATTAAAACTGTAAGATGGTTAGCAACCACTCAAGAAAGCATCGTGTCTCAGACATTTAAATCCAGTAAACCAAAATGAAACAACTATCTGAAACAAAGGTCCCCAGGCGTTAATATGTTACGCCAAAACCGTTTTCAATCACGACATAACCAACTTCACTAATTACGGGTGGAAACAAAACAATAGTTTCATGGAGACCCAACGCTGACCGAGTTACGACCCCCATATCGGTAGCAAAAGTAACCTCAACGTGCTACCACCACAGAAATAGATTGAGATAGATGTCACTTAATTTTCTTGCCACGACGGTGATGCGATTTTAGACATTTCTAGTATCTTAAATTTAATGATGGCCGTTAGCCAGCCAATGAAACAGAATCGATTGGCATCAAATATATTTTTATCTTTTATAGGATATCTATATATATAAAATCCAAAGTCCTGACTGACTGACTGACTGACTGAGATATCAACGCACAGCCCAAACCGCTAGTCCTAGACACATGAAATTTAGAGGGTGTGTTCTTTAATGTGTAGGCATCCACTAAGAAAGATTTTTTTTAAATTCCACCCCTAAGTGGGTGAAATCGAGGGTTGAACTTTCTATGAAACTTTTTATTCTCTGGGTCAATTGTCTCAAAAATTAGTACACATACTCTTTCATTAAAATAGTGAGTCACGGGTGTCACGGTTTTTCAAAAATCATCCCCCACGTGTTTTTCTGGCTGACTGAATGACTGCCTGATATATCAACGCTCTGCCTAAACCACTGGTCCTAGAGACATGATATTTGGAATGTGTGTTCTTTGTGAAGTGCAAGTGCAAGCAAATCGATGTCTTAGGAGATACTAAGACATCGATTTTCAAAATTCTACCCCTAAGAAAGTATGATGTAAGGTTACATTTTCTGTGTTTTTTTTAGTTTCTGGGTCCGGTCGCTAGATTTTCTCGACAATTGGTACATATACTCTTTATTATAATTATGAGACACATGTCAGTCACTGTATTACAGTTTTTCCAAATTATCCCTTACGCATTTGTCTGACTGACATACTGACTGATATATCAACGGACAGCCTAATCCGCTGGTCTTAGACACATACAATTAAGAGAGTGGGTTCCTTGTAAATTGCAGCTATCCACTAAGAAAGGGTTTTACGAAAAAACCACCCCTAAGTGAATGAAATGAAAAGTAGATCTTTTTGTGAAACATCTTATTCACTAGAACAATGGACTTCAAAATTTGTACACATACTCTTCAATTAAAATTATGAGACACATGTGTCACAGTTTTTCAATATTATCCCTAGCTAGCACAAAGACAGGTTTTTTTCTAATTTCCACCCCTATGTGGGTGAAATGATAAGTTTAATTTTCTGTGAAACTTGTGAACTGTGAATTTTATTCTGTGAGGTGATGGACTTGAAAATATGTACACATACTCTTTAATTAAAATTATGAGACATGTGTTTCACAGTTTTTCCAAAGTTATCCCTTACGCATTTATCTACTTAAGCCTAATCCGCTGGTCTTAGAGATCAACACCAATGTTATAAATGCGAAAGTCAGTTTGTATATTCGTTTGTTTGATGGTTTGGGACTTCTTCACGGTCAAACGGCTTGACCGACTTGGCAAAAATTTTGTATAAAGACAGTTCATAGGGCAAAATAGGATACTTTTTTTTCTGGCCGTCGAGTATGGGTAACCAGATATTTTAAATTGAATTTTGTAAATATAAGATCTCTTCGCGGATAAACGACTAAACCGATTCAACTGAAATTTTGTACAAACAAAGTCAATAAGACAAAGAAGGAGACAGGATACTTTTTTTTGGCAGTCGAGTTTTTGTGTCCAGATTTTTTTTATATATTTTTTTTTATATGCATATTGTAAGCGTGTGGCCTCGTATCGGCCAAACTGCTTTACCGATTTAGCTGAAATTTTCTGTAAAGATATTCAATAGGGCACAGAAGAACATGGGAAATTTTTTTTTGGCAGTCGAAATTAGGTGTCGACATTTTTTTAATGCATTTTATAAGCGTGTGGCCACTTATAGCCCAAACGGCTTCACCAATTTAGCTGAAATTTAGTACAAAGATAGTCAATAAAGCACAAGAAAACAAAGTATACTTATTTTTGACCTGGATGTCCAGATTTTTTTACTGAACTTTGAAAATGTGTGACGTCTTATCAGCTAAACTGCTAAACGGATTCAGCTGAAACTTTGTGCAAAGATAGTCAATAGAACATACAAGGACATAGGATATTTTTTTCTGGCAGAAAAGTCTGGATATCTAGATTTTTTTTATTGAATTTGGTAAATGTGTGTGTTCAGCTAAAATTTTGTACAAAGATAGTCAGTAGGGCATAGTAGAACTTAGAGCATTTTTATTTTGGCAAATACTTAAACTACACAACTTGGTATAACCTAACCATATTGATTAATGACTTTTACGATAGAGGAGATCGATTTCGACCTTAGAGTCCTCTCTAATAACTTAACTAATGGTTATGAAGTCATAAAATAGTCAGGGTCATAAAAAGAAATAAATAATAGCGCGAGCGCAGCGAGCGCTATTATTATGATGATGATTAACCAACAGAAATTATCGAGTTCAACCTAAGATTCATCTCAAGTGACTTGTATATTAGGTTATAAAACTGTCAGGGTCATTAAAAATGTCACGCTCGCTTTGTTCGCGCAACTATTTGCCTTATCTTCTATGTTAGAAATGTTTAGTTAACTGTTGTGTTTTAACAACTGAGTCATACATTTAAATAGCACTGTTTTGTATACCTAACTATAAAGATGAATGACTTTAACAATAGAAAATATCGAGTTCGACCCTGGAGTTCTCTATAGTGACTTAATTAAAGGTTATTAGGTCATAAAACAGTCAGGGTCTTAAAAAGTCATAAAAAAATTTCGCGCTCGCTTCGCTCGCGCAATAATAGCACTTGCTACGCTCGCGCAACCATTCACCTTATCTACTTTGTAGGAAATAATTTCATACATTTTTGTGTTTTAACAGCCGCATGCATCAGACTGAGTCAAACATTTAAAGAGCTGAATCTGGTATACCTAACCATACTGATTAATAACTTTAACAACAGAGGATATCGAGTTTGATCTTAGAGTCATCTAAAGCGACTTGATTGTTAGGTAATACAACTGTAAGGGGCATAAAAAGTTATAAAAATGTCTATTTCTCAACTTGGTACACTTAACCATAATGATTAATGATTTTTACACTAGAGCAGTGTTTTTCAACCGTTTTTTAAGACGCGACCCCCTTAGTATGAAAAAAAATGTCACGACCCCCTACCTGCACTGTTCATAATCTTTATTTTAATATATTACTAGCTTCTGACCTACAGATATTATATGCGCTCTCACTCCCACTCATTTACAACACCTACAAATGCTCTTTAATTAATATTTATCTAATAAAATTATAAATTCAAAATTTGTTTTTTTTATTCTTTAACTGAGGCTTCGCGACCCCCCTGAGGGTCAACGCGGGACCGGGCGACCCAACCCACACATTTAAAAACACTGCACTAGAAGATATCAAGTTCAACCTTGGAGTCCTCTATAGTGACTTATTAAAGGTTATAAGGTCATAAAACTGTCGGGATCATAAAGTCGTAAAAAATTTTCGCGCTCGAAGAGTATTATAATATTAGAGCAACCAGATTGTGACATCTCTTTTTAAGTATAATGCTTTGTTATCTGCTTTTTTATGCCCGATTATTTGCTACCTAGCTATGCTCTCCTTAGTGAAGATTACTTTTATGACGTCATAGTCGGCAGTAATATTTGGCGCAGCTACATACTTGCGGTGTCTATCCTAATCCGTATCTGTATCTAAAAGTAACCCCGATGTGCTTCAATGTTCTGGAAATGTTCTAAGTTGAAGATGGTGTAATTATTGCGGGGCATTACTAACTAAATACTTCTCAGGGAATACTGTTTATAGCTCTATTTCATTGTAACTTAACTGCCGCTGTTGTGAACTATTAATCAATAACGTGTGTGTATTTCAGTAATTGTATTATTTTTAAATTGTTTCTTTAATGTGTACATTTATTGCACACTTGCACTTGAATCTTAGGCGATAAAAACACTGCCTCGCACTACGCTGCGTGGCGGCGGAGCCTCGCGTCTCCGTGGGTGAGTGCAGAGCTGCGTCCGCATGCAGATTTTTTGTATTGATTTCTTGGAATCAATACAAAATGGCGCGTGATCTGCAACAATGCGCGTGAATGCGTGTTCAGTGTGTTGGACTACGCGTGTTTTCTATACACAGATACTTGCAAACAACGTAAGACCACCCCGCATTACGCTGCGTGATGCGGTGCAGTGTGAGAATCGCCTAAATCACGCAGGTTTTTTCCGACATGATGTTTGGTGCCAGCAAGTAGAAGGTGGAAGACGGGTTAGAATAGTTACACTCTATGTGTTGGACCAAAGTCAGTTGTCCAACACCTCGTCTCAGTGCCATCTTTCAACTCCAGATAAGCATGATACTATCTCAACTACTAACTGCATTGTGCACTTACATCAAGTGAGTTAGTTTGTCCTATCTGATATTTATAAAAAAATATCTAACTAGCCTGTAGAGTTCGCACCAGATATGACTAGTGGCAAAGTTAATGATATATTTAATTAAATTAAAGTTATACTCTCATTTTATCTCTTATTCCCTTTTCGAGGAAAACCCTGAATAATGATTATGAGTGTTGTCATTATATTCTTCAAAACGGAGGACAAAATATTTTTTTAGAATTATCGACTTATTTCGCTCCTGTTCCTGCCTATAAGCAATTTTTGAGGGTCAGTATAAATTGTCTAGTGCAACTCGACGAGTTTCAGTCCTCTGAGCCTGCCGAATTCTCAACGAAACCCAGCCTGGTTTCGTGGAGGATTCCGCACTATAGACACCATAGAAGTGCCGCAGGATGTTCAGAAGACCCAGAAATATAACTAGCATTTAAATTTGTAAGAACCGGCAGGATGTTCTCTTTTAACTACGGTGACTACGGCGAAGCAAAAAGGAGGGTTATGTTTTTGACCGGTATGTGGGTATGTATTTATGTATGTATGTTCATCTGTTCCCTCATAACTACTAAACTACTTATCATAATTTAACAAATGAGGTGTCATTGAACACGTCTTATTTGTCTGCTGGTTATAGGCTATGTGACGTCACAACAAAATGAATGTGGCGCCCCATAGAGGGGACGATGTCCAGAACTTAAAAAAACAATCTCTCCCCACCCCATCGTCTGTGGTATCGTTGAATAGGAATTTTAAAATGAAGATAGAGTTTAGTACATCATATTTTTGTAGGGCATAGCGTTGGCGAGATATATCCCGCCAAAGTCAAGAAAACGAATGTTTTACCCCACGGCGTCGTAAAGAAGTAGTTGGGAGGGTTATGTGTTTGTTGATCACTGTGTATGTATGTAAGTATGTTGACACGTATACATGTATTCATATATCCAAAAACCCCAAAGTGCTTTAAATAAAATATAAGTTCAAAAACTAAAACCCGACTACTAAAAAATTACTCTCTAAAAAGTATGAAACAAGAAAATATTCTCATCTGAGATCGCTATCACAAACTAATCAATATGTATCGTGTATTATACAAACAACTAACTTGTATTAAATATTTTATTGTATTTCATATATATTCATAGTGGTGTTCAGTGGATACCCGTGGTCGTATGTTACTTTGCAGAGTGTAATGTTTTGTTACGGTAGGTGACATACGACCACAGCTATCCTCTCCTACAAACTAATCAATATACATATTGATTAGTTTGTAGGAGAGGATAGCTGTGTATCGTGTATTATACAAACAACTAAGTTGTAATAAATATTTTATTGTATTTCATAAATATTCGTAGTGGTGCTCAGAGGATAGCTGTGGTCGTATGTCACCTACCGTAACAAAACAATACACTCTGCAAAGTAACATACGACCACGGGTATCCACTGAACACCACTATGAATATATATGAAATACAATAAAATATTTATTAAAAGTTACTTGTTTGTATAATACACGATACATATTGATTAGTTTGTGATAGCGATCTCAGATGAGAATATTTTCTTGTTTCATATTTTTTAAACAGTGGTTTTTTCAGTAGTCTGATTTTAGTTTTTGAACTTATTTTTCATTAAAATAGTTATTAATTTAGTATCGGTTCCTGCAACATTTTTGAGATTATTATGACAAAATGTGCGTTTTTATCGCCGCAGTGCGCGGACCTGTGACACTGTAAGGCAGTGCACACTAGACCGAATTATTAACGAGCGTATTTATTTATGCTTCGATAAGATGCCTAAGTAATACATTTTATAAATTATTTATTCCAATACAAACTCTTTACAGCCAAAAACCCGCATAAAATATTATTACTAAGTAAATGAAAAAAATAAACTTCAATGATAGCTCACAAACTGCGCTCGTTTGCCAATCATTATCCTACCTAAAAATACGGCGACTAAGCATAAGCTCTGACAGATAAATCTGCGGCTAACAGTACTTTGTAAGAAACCAATCGCTTCCAAGCCATTTATTTCATACTCCACAATTTCCTAAGCAGTATCCCGGGAGCCGAGGGTCAATATGGCCACCAGGCTAGTTAGTAGTCATTACAAAGCCGCAAGTCGTTTCTCTAGGCGAAACAACAACAGATTTCAAGGGAATTTCATAGACGACGATTAAACACAGGCCGTTGTTGGCATTTCGATGCTCACGACTCGAAACCAATTTGGGTTCGGGTCATTGTTGTAGTTAATTAAATGGATTTGTTTGCGTTTTGAGGTTCGAGGGAACCGACATGGTTGTTTCTACCGTTTTTCTGTTTGGTGTGAAGTGATTAATGGTAATGTTAGCACGATTATTTTGAAACTTTAGGACCTCATCTATGAACCTATATTTTTTTGTTACTTAAATTTAATTGTATAGAACAATTATATGATTTAATTTAAGCTACAGATGGCTACAGCTGGCGACAATGTGGCCGGTGGTGTAAACAGAGTGAACGTAAGCGACCACAAGTAGCGGATCGATCACCGGCTTATTTACCGTTCGTAAAAGGAGTAACGGACAGAATCGGATATCTTTTACGACGGAAATATGATGTCAAGACGATCTTCCGCCCACCAGGTCATCTTAGACAGATGCTGCGTTCACCGAAGGACAAGGACGAGCTGAACGTTCCGGGCGTGTACAGAATACCATGCGACTGTGGCAAGAGCTACGTGGGAGAAACTCGACGCAATATCACGACTAGACTTACGGAACACATAAGGAGCATTAAGAATTCGGACACGACAAGATCCGCCATCGCGGAGCATGCACATCTCGCGGACACAAACCACTTTATCCGTTTGATAAAGCCTCCGTACTAGCTAGAGAGAAGTTCTTTGTACCTAGAAAAGTACGTGAGGCTATTGAGATAAATAGACACCCCAATTTCAACCGAGATAGTGGATGGACCTTGCCGTCAGCGTGGAAACCGATTCTTAATGCGTCCTCGAAAAAGAAAGTGTCAGTCAGTCTAGAGTGTGACACAGTCAGCATTGTTTGCGACGGTACTTATGGCGATATGAGTAGCAGCGATGAAGAACCGACGATGACATCATTCGGGCTATCTCAGGCATCCTCGGTACCGAAAAGGAACAGCCGTTACCGATCGCCGCCGAGTCCGCCCCCACCCCGGCTATCAAGCCGAGCGCAGCGAGCGGCGGCCCGCAGTGAACATCGCGATCTCACCGCGTGACCTCACTCCCGAGGAAGAGCGACTGACTCGCTCGAAACCTAGGTCGAGAAAATTCGACTAAAGGTACGTGAATTACAGCCGGTATATAACAATAATAATGTTACAAATTCACGATAATTTTAAAATTAAAATAACTAACCGATACGGCACGGTTTGGTCAAAAAAAGTGAACGAGTTCACGCGCTTAAGAATAAAACGTAATAAACTCGAGTGCGGCTTAGAATATGTGGTGAAGTGTCGTGACAGTGGAGTGATACCGAAGTTCCTACGGATAAAGCTTATTAAATGCATACGGGATTACGACAAATTCTTTAGAATCGCGAGTGAGAAATTACTTCGTCGAGTGATTTCGGAATACCGCCAAAAGTTACTGTGCACCAATAAAAAAGTGTTCGATTTACACCTACAGCTGTCGCAGAAACTTTCGCAGGAATTATGGGAGGTACTAGATACGATGTCTTTTAGCAGATCTCATGCATTAACATTGCAAATTAAACAGAGACATGATAGAAAGCTGAAAAGTCTCATACAACAACAACGCGCGATCTATGCCGGCGACTACCCTCGGAATACGCTATATAATGAGTCGAACAATAACAATACTGATAACACGCAGCGTAATCATAAGGTTGTTGTAAACTTATCGTCATGTCATCTCGATGATAATTCTTATAGTGTGCTTTCCCGCGGTCTTAATTACGCTCCTACACCTAAAAGAATGCCCGTGGAGAAAATAATAACGGGTATTGAGGACACGATCGTACGAAATAAAATACCGTTTAACGATGCGGAATGCATGAGACAAGACATTTCAACGATGTTACGTAAATCAAAAGTGCCCCAGCCTAATATAACCCGAGGTGAATTAACAGCATTACGCGAAATACGTAACAATGAAAACGTCTTGGTGCTGCCGGCGGATAAGGGTAATGCCACAGTGGTTGTCGATACAGATACCTACGAGAGTAAAATTACGCATATGGTTAGTGATACTCGCATTTACAAGAAGGTGAAGTACAACCCGACCTTGAGAGTTTCTACAAAAGTGGTCCAGCTAGTGAAATCATTACCCGATATCGAGTTGCAGGCACGCTTACGTCCCCATAACCCTACCCCACCCAAGATATATGGCTTACCCAAAGTACACAAGCCAGACTGGCCGTTGCGACCTATAGTCTCACAAATAGATGCACCGACTTATAAGTTATCCAAACACCTGGCAAGCATCCTTCAGCAGTA
Organism: Cabera pusaria; assembly: GCA_954871355.1. Classification (NCBI taxonomy): domain Eukaryota; kingdom Metazoa; phylum Arthropoda; class Insecta; order Lepidoptera; family Geometridae; genus Cabera; species Cabera pusaria. Next base: position 13,605,891 of record OX940904.1, on the reverse strand, counting down.
CACGGGCAAGACTGATACTTTTGTGAAAGACTCGTACCATTTCGTCCAGTTGTTAGAAGATATACGAATACAGCCCTCGGAGATCATGGTCAGCTTCGACATCGCATCACTATTCACGAGTGTCCCGGTAGATGAAACTATGAACATTATAAAAACCATAATTCAAGGTTCTGACCTACCTACCGAATACATACATTGCATAGATTACTGTCTAAAAAGCGGTTACTTCATGTGGAGAGGAGAGTATTTTCTTCAAGTGGATGGAGTGGCGATGGGGTCTCCAATAGCTCCAGTGGTAGCTAATATATTCATGGAGTGGTTTGAGAATACGGCGTTAAATGCGGCAGTTGTGAGACCTAGAGTTTGGTTGAGATACGTGGACGACATCTTTGCGGTCATCACTAAGGACGGTTTAGCTGGTTTCGCGGATCATCTGAACCAAGTGCATCGCAACATCGCAGTTACAGTAGAAGAAGAAAGTGATGGAACTTTATCCTTTCTCGATGTACGCGTGATCCGCAGGCCAGATGGAAGTCTCGCACATACAGTGTATCGAAAGCCAACTCATACGGAAAGGTATCTACATGCCAACTCGCATCACCACCCGGCACACTTATCCTCGGTACCCAGAGCATTAATCAACCGAGCTCTAAGAATATGCGACCCTCAATACCTAGATGGTGAGCTAAATCACGTGAGGGGGGTACTTGAGGATAATGGCTACAGCTGGCGACAATGTGGCCGGTGGTGTAAACAGAGTGAACGTAAGCGACCACAAGTAGCGGATCGATCACCGGCTTATTTACCGTTCGTAAAAGGAGTAACGGACAGAATCGGATATCTTTTACGACGGAAATATGATGTCAAGACGATCTTCCGCCCACCAGGTCATCTTAGACAGATGCTGCGTTCACCGAAGGACAAGGACGAGCTGAACGTTCCGGGCGTGTACAGAATACCATGCGACTGTGGCAAGAGCTACGTGGGAGAAACTCGACGCAATATCACGACTAGACTTACGGAACACATAAGGAGCATTAAGAATTCGGACACGACAAGATCCGCCATCGCGGAGCATGCACATCTCGCGGACACAAACCACTTTATCCGTTTGATAAAGCCTCCGTACTAGCTAGAGAGAAGTTCTTTGTACCTAGAAAAGTACGTGAGGCTATTGAGATAAATAGACACCCCAATTTCAACCGAGATAGTGGATGGACCTTGCCGTCAGCGTGGAAACCGATTCTTAATGCGTCCTCGAAAAAGAAAGTGTCAGTCAGTCTAGAGTGTGACACAGTCAGCATTGTTTGCGACGGTACTTATGGCGATATGAGTAGCAGCGATGAAGAACCGACGATGACATCATTCGGGCTATCTCAGGCATCCTCGGTACCGAAAAGGAACAGCCGTTACCGATCGCCGCCGAGTCCACCCCCACCCCGGCTATCAAGCCGAGCGCAGCGAGCGGCGGCCCGCAGTGAACATCGCGATCTCACCGCGTGACCTCACTCCCGAGGAAGAGCGACTGACTCGCTCGAAACCTAGGTCGAGAAAATTCGACTAAAGGTACGTGAATTACAGTCGGTATATAACAATAATAATGTTACAAATTCACGATAATTTTAAAATTAAAATTTATTTTATATATAATGTATACTATACATTATATATTTATATGACTACATTAAATAGTACTGAGCTTAAATTAAAAATGTATGCTGTGGTTGCTTGTCATAATATTTATTATAAATGCTTGCTAGTGATGCCGTTTAGACAACCTAACGAGAAAGAATGAAATGATGGAATGTTATCGACATCACCAGCACCAAAGCCATGGCTTACCACCAATTACCTTCTTATAGGGGTCAACACAAGTCAGGTATCGCGTATACCTTATTACGATACCTGGTATATATACGCTACGCGATACCTAGCGTATAGTTGATTTAGTGTAACTCTATGAAATTGATACCCAAATCATCATAGCATTTATCCTCATCGTATACTTCGAAGTATTTGATGATTGATGAGGATAGATGCATGTTGTTTTGAAAAGATTAAACCCTACATAAGCCGTAGGACTCAACTGCATTAGTTTAATCTCTTGACGTAGCTTATAGCAACTAATTTAGAAATTTATAGATACCGTTTATTTGATGCCAGCTAATAGACGATTATGAAATTGTGCAGCCTGCTGATGCTTCCGCCTCAAAACCAATTTGCGTTTGCCTCTTAACTAATACGGTTATTGAGTTTGGCTCGTTTGCTGTAGATATCATATTATTTTGCCGAAGAAAGTATACTAAGGGCCAGTTTCACCAGCTCCTGATAATGTGTTAAATAGTTATCTGACACATGACGCCTTATAAAAGCTTTTAAAAATCTGTTAGATTTCTTCATATTAGCGCTATCAGGAACCGGTGAAACTGGCCCTAAGTATCGGGATTTTTTTAATTATTATAAATAATCATAGTCATAAGTCATTTCAGAAACCGGTCGGACGTCTAACTGACAGTCGACCATTGCACGTGAGTCAAACCGTATAAATAATAAAAATGAATAATACTCACGATTCGTTCAATAATGAAATAGCTAACCACTACGGTACGGTATGGCTGCAAAAAGTTAAAGAGTTTACGTGATTGCGAGGGTACGCGCACTGACCCATGATGATGAGGCACCGATTGCCTCGAAACCGGTCGGACGTCTAACTGACAGTCGACCATTGCACGTGAGTCAAACCGTATAAATAATAAAATGAATAATACTCACGATTCGTTCAATAATGAAATAGCTAACCACTACGGTACGGTATGGCTGCAAAAAGTTAAAGAGTTTACGTGATTGCGAGGGTACGCGCACTGACCCATGATGATGAGGCACCGATTGCCTCGAAACCGGTCGGACGTCTAACTGACAGTCGACCATTGCACGTGAGTCAAACCGTATAAATAATAAAAATGAATAATACTCACGATTCGTTCAATAATGAAATAGCTAACCACTACGGTACGGTATGGCTGCAAAAAGTTAAAGAGTTTACGCGATTGCGAGGGTACGCGCACTGACCCATGATGATGAGGCACCGATTGCCTCGAAACCGGTCGGACGTCTAACTGACAGTCGACCATTGCACGTGAGTCATATCGGGAAGATGGCCAGTGAAATAAAAGAGCATTTAAAACTGGCTATATAAAAAAAAAATGGCTGACGTGATCGATTACAATCGAGTCTTGTCATGCTGCTCAATAGCATTATAAATAAAAACATTTATTGTACATATATTACTTTGGATTAGACAGATAACTTCCGAAGTCATCGACATACTCTTAGCTTAACTAATCAGCAAATTAATGTTGGGCGTGGTGCGGTAAAGGGCTGTTAATCGTACGTAGTTCTGGAATTAAGACCGCGGATCAGTAACAAGGAATCCACAAGCAAGCTGAAGCTATTATTTTCACAAGTTGGCTGACAAGAGCTGGATGAGGTTAGATAAGGATATTGTTCAGCAGCGTGAAATTTGAGAGCCTCTAGTATAGGCTGAAAATAATGTTAATCTAATACTATAAGAATCTTTGTCCTGACATACTGACTGACTCACTGACTCACTGACAGACAACGCACAGCCTAAACCGCTGGTCGTAGAGACTTGAAATTTGGAGGGTATATTTGTCTTAGTACGTAAGGGTGTACTAAGAAAGGATTTTCCAAAATTCACCCCTTAAGGGGATGAAATGGGGGTTCAAAGTTTGTATGGAGAAACAAGATTAGATCGTCTTTTCTATCCGAAACTTCACATAAGTGCTTCAATAAAAAAATAAGTAAAGACGTGTTTCAGGTTTTTTTGGAATTCCACCCCTAAGAGGGTGAAATGGGGTAATAAAGTGTAAAATCAATATTGTTTCGGATTGCGCTGAAATTTGGCATGCAAATAGTTATTACGACGTTAGTTCCCACTGAGAAAGGATTTTCCAAAATTAACCCTCGAAGGGGATGAAACGGGGGTTCAAAGTTTGTATGGAGAAACAAGATTAGATAGTCTTTTCTATCTGAAACTCCACACAAGTGCTTCAGTAAAAAAATAAGTAAACACGTGTTTCAGGTTTTTTTTAATTCCACCCCTAAGAGGGTGAAATTGGGTAATAAAGTGTGAAAATCAATATTGTTTTGGATTGCGCTGAAATTTGGCATGCAGATAGTTATTACGACGTTAGTTCCCTCTGAGAAAGGATTTTCCAAAATTGACCCTCGAAGGGGATGAAACGGGGGTTCAAAGTTTGTATGGAGAAACAAGATTAGATAGTATTTTCTATCCGAAACTCCACACAAGTGCTTCAGTAAAAAAATAAGTAAACACGTGTATCAGGTTTTTTTGAAATTCCACCCTTAAGAGGGTGAAATGGGGTAATAAAGTGTAAAATCAATATTGTTTCGGATTACGCTGAAATTTGGCATGCAGATAGTTATTACGACGTTAGATCCCTCTTTGAAAGGATTTTTCAAAATTGACCCTCGAAGGGGATGAAACGGGGGTTGAAAGTTTGTATGGAGAAACAAGATTAGATCGTCTTTTCTATCCGAAACTTCACATAAGTGCTTCAGTAAAAAAATAAGTAAAGACGTGTTTCAGGTTTTTTTGTAATTCCACCCCTAAGAGGGTGAAATGGGGTAATAAAGTGTAAAAATCAATATTGTTTCGGATTGCGCTGAAATTTGGCATGCAGATAGTTATTAATTACGACGTTAGTTCCCTCTGAGAAAGGTTTTCCAAAATTCATCCCTGAAGAGGATGAAGCGAGGGTTCAAAGTTTGTATGGAGAAACAAGAATTGATTGTCTCTTATATTCGAAACTTCACACAAGTAGTTTAGTAAATAAATGAGTAAATACGTGTTTCAGGCTTTTTGAAATTCTATTCCTAAAAGGGTGAAGAAGTGGAGTAACAATGTCTGAAATCAATATTGTTTCGGATTGCGCTGATATTTTGCATCCAGATAGAAATTTTGACGTAGGTATCCGCTGAGAAAGGATTTTTCAAAATTCACTCTTCAAGGGATGAAGCGGGGGCTCAAATTTTGGATAGTCATTTTATTCGACATTTCACACAAGTACTTCTGTAAATAAATAAGTAAATACGAGTTTCAGACTTTTTCAAAATGCCACCCTAAAAGAGTGAACTGGGGTAAAAAAGTCTGAAAATCAATATAGTTTCGGATTGCGCTTTATTGGGTTTTCGGGTTTTAAAAATATGAATCCTGATTTGTCTTAGTCACGCGATAACATGAAAACAGGTGAACCAATTTGGCTAATTTTTATTTGATGTCTTTAATGAATATTAGAATCGTTTTTACAAAAGAAAAGTTTTAAGTAAATAAAAGGAGTTTTTAACGCGGGCGTAGCCGCGGGGGACTTCTAGTGTTACATAGATGTCTTAGTGCCTTTAGACTATACTACTATACTTTTCCTACTACCTAAACCAACCTCAGAGATATTTATGTATACTAAGGGCCAGTTTTACCGGTTCCTAATAGCGCTAATATGAAGAAATCTAACAATTTTTTGACAGCTTTTATATACCATCATGTGTCAGTTAACTATCTAACGTATTATCAGGTCATCAGGTGAAACTGGCTCTAAATCTCTTGCGACAGTTCGAATCGATCCTCATTTGTCGTTGTTTTACGTAGGTAATCAAAGCTAAAATTAATACAAGCATAGACAATGAAACACCCATTGAACAATATCACTGTAACGTACGATAACGCGTTTGATGCGACAATAAATCTCAAAGACCGAGACCACGTTGGAATTATTGCTTCTGAATTATGCATTAACTGCCGCGCCGGTTGTAAAACTGCGTTGAAGCTCGTAGGTTGTCGATAGACCGACCGACTGTTGCCTCAAACTGACGTATGTGAAGTATATTATGTAAAGTAAAAGTCATTTTCACGGTCAAAAAGACGTGGATTTAAGTCAGGTATCGCAACCAAATAATGACTCAAGTTATTTTCAAGAAATTTCAAAAAATGGTAATTGTGGCGCGGGTATGAATAAGTTACAGTTTTAAATAAACTGGCCAAGTGCAAGTCGGACTCGCACTCGTAGGGTTCCGTACCACACTACAGTATTATATAAGATCGAGCAAAAAATACCGCTATAATTTTTCGCCAGCAAAAAATAATAATTAATAAACATTTTATTTCTTTTAACGCCATCTAACGTCTAATAAAGGTGTTAGGGATCGACATTTCAATATAACGCCATCTATGCGACGTTAACCTAACTAAGCGTTCATAGATGGTGTTACATTGATATGCCGAAAAAAACACGTTTCTTGTATGGGGACCCTCTATTATTTTTAACTTTATTCTGTTTTTAGTATTTGTTGTTATAGCGCCAACAGAAATACATCATCTGAACTTCAACTGTCTAACTATCACGTTTCATGAGATACAGCCTGGTGACAGACGGACAGACAGACAGACAGATAGACAGACAGACGTACAGTGGAGTCTTAGTAATAGGGTCCCGTTTTACCCTTTGGGTACGGAACCCTAAAAACGAATAAAACACGCTTAAATAAAAAAGAAGGCTCCTGGCTTGATCAGCAGACCCTGGTTACCAAGCCTAATCTTGGACGAAAATCAAAACGAAGTCAAGTCGAAGTCAAAACGAATCATATGAGGCCTCGTGTTTTTGTTTGAGATTTAACATTATAACAATGAAAAGAGATCATAATATCACTAGGGTAACTATCTACATTCTTTGCACAATAACTCATGCGTTGTAAATAGTAAGTTCTAAGTAGGCCATAGTCGATAATAACTTGAGGAACAAGTTCAGTCATGATAATACAAACATTCACTAAAGACCATATCGACTATGATTCATCGTAGCAGCGACTTAAGCCATACAGCGTAAACTAGACACGCGATATCCGCCCTAGTATGCAACTTTACATTCACTATATCCCACTGAATCGTACGAAAATAAGCGCCAGTTTACCACACCACATTACGACAACACTATAGGATTTACAACATTTCGCTTTAGTATTCCCGGAAAATTTGTACATACGGTAAGAGCTATAACTTTAAACCGACTCATAGTTTTACGACATCCGATTTTCAAGACTCCCTATCGGATGGACTTTTCTCTCCTTGACTGAAGCTGTCATAAAATTACGATGTATTTTTATGTTGGTGGATAGTTGAACGGAAACGTCCTCGGATTTAAATTCGTTGTATGAGGTTATACGGGTTTTGACACTCTGTGATCGGAGTTTTGCGTTCTAAGATAAGTTTGATTCGGTTTCCGTGATATGCATTTATTTGAATAAAATAACTGAATATACATTTGTAGAAGTTCAGTTAATAACAGTAAAATAAATGTTACCTTTCCATACTTAGTTAATAACTGATTGTATATTTTTAAACTTAAAATTGAATTACATTATCAGGAACCCAATCTCTGATTATATATTTCATCAAAGTTTATCAACAAGTAACTGATATATTATGAAGAATTCCGATCCTCTCAATAGTTCCAATTTATGACGAAACAGTTATCGTCTTAGATTTTAATGAACACATTTATCGAGAACCCGATCGTTTATTAACTGGTATAATGACGAGAATATAGCGAAGAGTATAGCCATCGACGCGTCACCATTTATTTACTAAACGAGACGAAGCGATATATGACGAAATCTTTTCATTTCTTATTATGAGAAAACGATCGATACACGCTCAGCTGCTCATAGCTAACTTGTTTCATTAAATTCAAATTTCGTGTTGTACTTATTAATTCAGGCGAACGTTCCGCGCACGTCGAGTGGCTATGCCGATGTTTTTTATATTCCCGTCGTCTCTTCGTCTCCAAATCGACGTAGAACTTTCTGGAGACTCCCCAAAAGGGTTTGGGTATGCCGGATCTGGCTAATTGGCAAGTTTTGTTCTCCGGCTATATCCAGTTCTATCGCCAGTAATTGCGTTGGACTTTCAGCAACAATGTAACTTAATTTTTATACAGAAGATACAGATAAGATACAGAATCTACGTTCTGCAACAAATTGATTAGATAACTTACGTTATACACAGACTGTAACTAGTACTTTTCGTTGATCGACTTAGGTTTTGAGCGAGTCCATCGCTCTTCATCGGGAGTAAGCTCACGTGACGGTCACTTACGATGCGTGAATTACTGCTGGCATAGGGATGCCAAAACATCTATTGTATCTATTATGTTGCTTCATAACCATATCGAATGCGTTTTGTATTGATATTATCGCATCCCTTTATTGATAAATCGTGTCATATCCGTATCAAATGCTTTCCCAATCAAAACGTGAAGGAGTGTGTATCAAAGTTTATGGATATTTTTATGATGTTTTTAAATATTTTCTTCGCATACGTTTGTTGTTCAGAATGTATGCTTAATTATTGTATGTTTTTATTCGTCAAGGTGTTTTTGAGAAATATGTTACTTAAACTCGATTCGATTGCGACATTTTCGTGATAGGGGTCTTAATAGGTCTCATTGTTTATTGATCGATTATTTTAAGGAAATAATAACATACGTTTGATAAAAAAAGACCTGTCTATCGAAAGATATGAATAACATTTTACTAAGTTTCGCGAATTCATCGCAGATTGTAAACAAAATCAGCTTATTAATAGTATTTTAGAAACGCGTCTTTCAGTTTTTCTATCTATCTATCGATGAATCCATGGGCTCCTAAACTAGCTTAGCTGTATCTCGAAAGTAAGTAAGTTCTTTAATTTTTTTAAAATACTTTATAGCCTAGTGTTTGATCGCTGTGCCTGGTGGCAAGCGATGATGTGATCGAAGATGGTGAACATGCTAGGCTTGAAATACTCTGACTATCAAGGGCTGTGTGCTGCCGGGACACTGTAAGGTTATGGCGGCAAATTTTTCCTTTGATTGTGGTAAACTACTTTTTGATAGGAATATTTTCCTATCGAATATCGGAAATATGCTCGTACCACCTGTGAAAATCATAAAAACAAAAAATTATAGCGCTTGCTATTCTAGTAGACATCAATTTGAATATATACGTGTATATGAGTTTACATTTGAAAATATTTGTAGAGGTTTGTATACAGCAAAAGTTAATAGCTAAGCCGTTTATATTAGAACAATCAAGTTTCACAAGTTCGTGTAAAGCAATAAAGTTCCCTACATAATCACATTTCTCGAAGTTGAAACTTGGGCGTGTTCAGGAGCTGAAAGCCTGCTCGAGATATGAACGTCACGGATATTTCGCTAGCGAATGAATTTTTGGTTTATAATGTTTTAAGTGCCTTCTGATTAGTATGTCAGTGGATTCAAAACTTTTACCTAGACTATTTTCATTTTGGCGTTGAGCGCTTCGAAGCTTTGTGCTATTTTTGTATAAATGTCTAAAATGACTAGTTATTAAGAAAGTTATTTTTTTTTACTTTAACAATGATTAAGTCTTTCTTTAAATATTAGAAATCATTATCATAATCAGGCAATTTCCGTCCACTGCTAGACATAGGCCTCTCCTATGGCACGCCACTGAGCTCGATCTTCAGCTATTCGTTTCCAACCGCTGCCAGCGGACTTGCGTATATCATCGCTCCATCTAGCTGGAAGGCATCCTACACTTCGTTTGCCGAGCCGTGGTCTCCACTCTAGAACTCGTCACCCCAACGTTTATCGGTTCTACGACGTATGTGGCCAGCCCACTGCCATTTCAGCTTGCTTATACTTTGAGCTATGTCGATAACTTTGGTTCTCAGACGGATGACTTCGTTACGAATTCGATCCTTAAGAGAAACTCCGAGCATAGCCCTCTTTATAGCTCACTGAGCGACTTTGAATTGGTGAACTAGTCTCACCATCAGTGTCCACAATAGACACATATTAGAAATGTTAGGGATCATTATTTGGCACTGTAATGTTTAGGTAAATGTAGGTACATTTATGAAGACGCTGAGATAAAGAAAACGCTGTTAATGATAATGATTGCAGGCCATTGCATAGACTTCCCTAATTACGTACTACTTACTTACGATACATTTACCCTTATCACTAACTTTTTACGGATCTCGACCAAATTTTAGCTAGGTTATGCGCAGTTTCGATATAAAGACAATTTTCGTGCACATTTTTTACCGGCTGCATAAACATTATCTGAAAACATTTTTCAAATGATTTATGAATAACAAGAAGAGTGCCCCGCGGCTTCGCTCGCGTTAAAATACTCCTTTTATTTACTTACATTTGTCTTACAGAAAAACTATTCTATCATTAAAGACATCAAATATGAATTATCCAAATCGGTTTACCCGTTTTCATGTTATCGCGTGACTAAGGCAAATCGGGATTCATATTTATAAAACCCGAAAAACCCAAAGTTTCATACTATGTTACCTACCCCATTTCGAAAAATCCTACAATACATACTTATTTATTTACAGAAGTACTTATGTGTAAAGTTTCGTATAAAACAGACACGTATCTCATCTTGTTTCGCCATACAAACTTTGAATCCCCGTTCCGTATCCGAGAGGAATATTTTGAAAATCCTTTCTGAGCGGATACCTACGTCATGATAACTAACTGCATTCTAAATTTCAGCGCAATTCGAAAAAATATTGATTTTAAGACTTTGATGCCCCAGTTTACCCTCTTAGGGTGGCAGTTTGAAAAAGTCTGAAACTTGTATTTACTTATTTATATACATAAGTACTTGTGTGAAATGTCGAATAAAATGACTATATAAACTTTGAACCCCCGCTTCATCCCTTTGAAAAGTGAATTTTGAAAAATCCTTCCATAGCGGATACCTACGTCAAAATCATGTCATGTCATGATAACTATCTGCATGCCAAATTTCAACGCAATCCGAAACAATATTGATTTCAGACTTTCATACCCCACTTCACCCTCTTTGGGGTAGAATTTCGAAAAAATCTGAAACGTGTTTTATTATTTATTTAACAAAGTACTTGTGTGAAGTTTCGAATAGAAAATACTATCTTATCTTGTTTCTCCATACAAACGTTGAACCCCCGTTTCATCCCCTTAAGGGCTGAATTTCGGAAAATCCTTTCTCAGAGGGAACTAATATCGTAATAATTATCTGCATGTCAAATTTTAGCGCAATCCGAAACAATATTGATTTTCAGACTTTGTTACCCCGTTTTACCCTTTTAGGGGTGGAATTTTGAAAAAGCCTGAAATTAGTATTTACTTATTTTTTTACTGAAGTACTTGTGTGAGGTTTCGAATAGAAAAGACTATCTTATCTTGTTTCTCCATACACACTTTGAACCCCCATTTCATCCCCTTAAAGGGTGAATTTTGAAAAATTCTTTCTTAGTACACCCTTACGTACTAATACAAATATACCCTCCAAATTTCATGTCTCTAAGACCAGCGGTTTAGGCTGTGCGTTGTCTGTCAGTCAATATGTCAGGACATAGATTCTTATAGTATTACTAGAAGTGCCCCGCGGCTTCGCCCGTGTTAAAGACTTTTATTTACCAAAAAGTTTTATTTTGTAAAAACCTTTCTATCATAAAAGACATCAAAGAAGTAAAAGCCAAATCGGTTCACCCATTTTCAAGTGATTGCGTGACTAAGGGAAATAGGGATTAATATTTATAGAACCCGAAAAACCATATTGATTTTCAGACTTTTTTACTAACCTCTTGCAAAAATCCTGCAACACGTATTTACTAATTTATTTACAGATGTACTTAAGTAAATCTATAAGTTTATATATATTATTAAACATGATAAGCAATATCCGGGCGGATTTTTTAGAAAATCCTTTCTAAACGGATACCTACGTCATAACAACTATCTGCATTCTAAATTTCAGCGCAATCCGAAACAATATTGATTTTCAGACTTTGTTACCCCACTTCACACCCTCTTAGGGTGGCATTTTGAAAAAGCCTGAAACTCGTTTTTACTTATTTGTTTACAGAAGTACTTGTCTAAAATGTTGAAAAAAATCACAATCCAAACTTTGAACTCCCGCTTCATCCCCTTAAAGAGTAAATTTTGAAAAATCCTTTCTTAGCGGATATCTAAGTCAAAATAACTATCTGCATGCTAAATTTCAGCGCAATCCGAAACAATATGAATTTCAGATTTTGTACCCCACTTCACCCGTTTAGGGGTGGCATTTCGAAATAGCCTGAAACACGTATTTATTTACTGAAGTACTTGTGCGAAGTTTCGAAAAGAAAAGACTATCTTATCATATTTCTCCATACAAACTTTGAACCCCGTTTCATCCCCTTCAAGGATGAATTTTGGAAAATTCTTTCTTAATAGATACTAACTGTCTGCATGCCAAATTTCAGCGCAATCCAAAACAATATTGATTTTCACATTTTGTTACCCCATTTCACCCTCTTAGGGGTTGAATTTCGAAAAAGCCTGAAACACGTTATTACAAATTTGTTTACTGAAGCACTTGTGTGAAGTTTCTAATAGAAAAAAACTATATAATCTTATTTCTCCATACAAACTTTGAACCCTCGTTTCATCCTCTTAAGAGGTGAATTTTTGAAAATCATTTTCAGAGGAAACTACCGTCGTAATAACGACCTGCATGCCAAATTTCACCGCAATCCGAAACAATATTGATTTTCAGACTTTGTTACCCCATTTCACCTTGTCATCCCCTAAAGGGGTGAATTTTGGAAAATCCTTTCTTAGTGCAGCCTCACGTACTAAGACAAATATACCATCCAAATTTCAAGTCTCTACGACAGTCAGTATGTCAGGACAAAGATTCTTATAGTATTAGATAGATGTGTTTTTAGCATTGTTTCAAGTTAAAACTACAATCTTATAAAAATCTATATGTTTTAGTTAAATCACCTAGTAAAGTAAAAAAAAAATGTCAGCTCGCTAAAAAAAATCATACTAAAGAAAATTAACTATTACCATACTACGCGCATTAAATTTAAAACCTACAGGTTTTCGCTTTTCGCGCGTAATGTTTTACCCGCAGCTTACGTTAAATAAAGTTTAATATCCTATACGGGTTTCTTATCCTAGTTTACAACAACTACAAGCGAGGTGCGGGGCGATGACTTACGATAACTCGCTGTAACCCTCACTTAGACGTTACATATTGCCTCACTTAACTCAAACCGGACTTAGAAAGAATTACACACGGAAGTATGGTACGGAGCGCTGACTCGGGCCAAGACGTAGCTCATTACACTTACCTTATAAATTCTAGCTTACCAGCTAAGCGCTAATCAAACATATAACAAGGTATTTGTAGATAACACACAGCCTCGGGGAACATAGACATGGGCAATTTATTTAGGAGTGCACTAAAAGGGATATTCTACAAGTTTTTGCATAAGTAATGAGTAAATGGGTGTCCACGCAAATATTTAAATAGATATTAATTAAAACAAACGACGTATTTTATGTAAAGCAAAGAGTACTTTATTACTTTAACCGATTAAACTTTAACCGAACCAAGAACACCCAGCAGAGTATGGGACAGCGAGATCCAAACACCGAGACATACTCATAAATTTTTAATTATATCTTATAGGCTCAGATCATTATCTTGCCTGGTGGTAAGCGATGAAAATGTCGAATATGGTAAACACGCTTGGCCTAGAATACACTGACTCCCAATGCCTGTGTGCTACCGGAACACCGTAATGCTATATATGTAGTTATGGCGGCAGATTTTCTCCTTGATAATGGTAAACTACTAAAAACCGGTCAAGTGCGAATTGACTCGCTCACCGAGACTGCCGTACAAAATTGTCAAACCAAAGAGTAAAACCTATTACTAAGACTCCGCTGTCCGTCTGTCTGTCTATCTGTCTGTCTGTCCGTCTGTCACCAGCCTATATCTCATGAACCGTGATAGTTAAACAGTTAAAATTTTGACAGATGATGTATTTCTGTTGCCGCTATAACAACAAACAGTACTAAAAACAGTTAAAAATTATAGGGGGTCCCCATACAAGAAACATGTTTTTTTCGGCATTTCAATATAACGCCATCTATGCACGCTTATGTAAACGTCCATAGATGGCGTTTTAATGAAATGCCGATACCTTTGTGTTAACTTTCACTTAGATATCTATTTCAGTTTTTTTTTTTATTATTTTTTATTTAAACAATATTATGCAGCTGACAGACGGACTATCAGTTCAATTTGGATCATGATATGTACTGTGATCGGTATGCGTTTCTCTATGTTGTGTTTCACTATTTCACTTTTTTATTTTTTTTATATAAAAATTGTCTGAAGTACTGAAACACACAGTTACATGTATGGTTGGTTTTAACCTACTTTAATTTTTTTTTAATATTCTGACGTAAACGATTGGATGACAGCTGAATGGTTCATTACTTTTTTTTTCTAATTCAAAGCGTTAAATTCTGCTTTTGCTATGTTTTCTTGATAATTGGTTATGATTTATTTTATATGTGCGTATATTTATACTGCCTACATACTGAATAAATGCTTTGATTCTTGATTCTTCTTTGATAGCTTTTAGAATAAGACGTTAGATGGCGTTATAAGAAATAAGCACGCGGCTCACAACTCTGTTTTTAGGTTTCCGTAGCCGAATGGCAAAAGTCGGAACCCTTATAGATTCGTCATGTCTGTCTGTCTGTCCGTCCGTATGTCACAGCCATTTTATTCCAAAACTGTTAGGACTACAGAATTGAAACTTGGTAGATAGATGTATTCCGTAAACCGCTTTCCGATTTTTATACAAAATTAAAAAATATAAAAGTTTAAGGGGGGGCATACCATACATGGAACTGAAACAAAAAAAAAATTTCTTCAAACCTATACGTGTGGGGTATGGAAAGGTCAAAAATGACAATGAGGTTCCTAAAATCATTTTTTCTCAAAGTCAATCATTTGAAATATAGGCGCTTCTAAAGTGGTAAAATGTGTGCCCCTCTCCCCTCTATCTCTTAAAGTATGGGAGTGAAAAATCTAAAAGAAATATATACTGTAGATCTCAATAAAAACTAACAACAAAAATTGGTTTGAACGAGATACAGTCAGCAGTTTTAGAGATATGGCGACCGCAAAGATAGCTTTGTTTTTCATACAAACACTATGAAAAACAAAGTTAATTTTGTAGTTGAGAAAAATCATAGTTATGGAATACTTAACTGTTCTACAGAACCCTACGATTGCGAGTCCGACTTGCACTTGGCCAGTTTATTATAAAATGTTTACTTATAAATTATTATTTTTTGCTGGCGCAAAAAGGTTGTGGTATGTTTTGCTCGATCTTACAAAATACTGTAGTGTGGTACGGAACCCTACGAGTGCGAGTCCAACTTACACTTGGCCAGTTTCATTAAACTGCACATTTGCAGTTTTCAGATTTTTTCCTTTAATAGTGCTTCAAGATCTTGCTTCTTGGCAAATTTCATGATTCTAGGTCAAAGAGAAGTACCCTAAAACCTGAACTGGCTCTCAAGGAGAGCTGCCGGAACACATTAGATGTTTGGCGACAGATTTTCTAACTTGAGGGTGGTAGCTGGCCAGGCGGACACTAGATAGTGTCCTACCACCATGCGGGGGTTGTTGCTTGATTTATTCTTGATACTTCTACACGTTCTCGTAAAAAAGGGTTTTGGGAGATTGACAAACGGACAGATAGACAAACAGACAACAAAGTGACCCTATAAGGGTTCCATTTTTCCTTTTGAGGTACGGAACCCTCATATACTAGCATTATGAAATATTTCTCATAAATCCAAACCTAACATACAAAATGGAAAGCAACAAAATGTGAAGAGGAAAAATGAGTACGAACATTCGAATGGAGTGCGGCCTGCGGCTAGCTCATAATTAATGCAGTTAAACAGAATTAAATTGCTTAAATTCGAAATGATAAAATTGTTACAATTCGCGATCAACACTGAACTATGCTTAATGTTTTTAATTGCTATTATAAATAATTAAATGAATTTAAGTGCTACATTCTAAGCTACCGAATATTATTCGATATTCTCGATGTAGCAACACGTGTTGGAGCGCTTCAATTTAAACTATGTTCGAATATTTTTTCATCCTTTAATAGTATTTAAACTACATATTCGTGCCTGTATACCTGATAGACTATTGCGTGCATATTCACACAACACAAAATAAGATATGTGGCTTTTGAACAGTGTTCTCAACTGCAATTTTAAGCTAATATAATGGGACCGTAATAGCAAGCAAGAAATTGATGTACATTAAAGAAAAAAAAATCTATAAGGTACATTTTACGTACTAGTTTTGCTCTATCTCGCTTACTTTACGAGATTTAGCGATTTTTTTTATAGGTTAGCTTGACACTGCATGCCAATAAATGTATTAATAATGCATTGTAATCAGATTATGAGCTAGCTTGACATTTCAGCTGGATAAATTATCGGGAAGTGCTCGCAATTTGAGTTGCAAGATTCTACCCGGATCGAAAGACAGACAGACGAAGGTTGCAATATTTTGTTGATAATAATTTATTTTAGTAAACCAGACATATTGGTATATAATCGGCGTTTCCGGAACAAACAAAAAATAGTAATTTTTGTCTAAGATATTTTTTAAGCTGATTTTATTTGGAACAAAATATAGTACTATATATCGTATTATATAAGCAGTTAAGCTAATACGGTGCAAGCGAAACTCGTTTACAATTTAAAATGCGCGATAAACATATGTAGATGAGGTAGGCATAATAAATTGTCCGGCTTGTGCCGGCCCAGGCGAGGGGCATTGGAGTTAATAAAAATCACTTTGTAAGTCAATTTTGCCTTTTCACCCTGTTTATACGAACCTTTCTGATACAGATCGATTCCCATAGCCTGCAAAAGGTTTGAATATAATGGGCTTTTTAAAGTAATAACAAGCGTGAGGTTGCAACGATCTTCTAATAATAATAATAGTGTTTTTATTAGCTTCACCTGTATGTTTGTATGTTTGTAACAGACTTCTTCTTAAACGGCCAGATTTCGTTCAAACTTTGTAGATTTATCGAGGACCGATGACAATACACTAATTTGATAAAAAAATATTCCATTTTTCAATTAAAAAGTAGAAAATAAATAATATTATGTTTCTTTGAAGTGTCTCACACTTTATATTTTTGTAAATTGTTAAACACAATCCAAAATTTCATCGTACCGACGGGACTCGAACCCGCACCCCCCGGATTACACGTCCAGGTGCTCTGCCAATTAAGCCACGGTTCGATACATCGATACGACGAAATTAGTGGATTGCATTTGTTAACCCAATTATGCATTGGTGGCGCCATCTATGACTACTTAATACGTAAGTTAATCATTCGGAAGAAATCATTACAGTTTTCAAATCCGACGAGAGATGTTGCACTGCGTAAATCAAATATTATGTTTCTTTGAAGTGTCTCACACTTTATATTTTTGTAAATTGTTAAACACAATCCAAAATTTCATCGTACCGACGGGACTCGAACCCGCACCCCCCGGATTACACGTCCAGGTGCTCTGCCAATTAAGCCACGGTTCGATACATCGATACGACGAAATTACCATTGCATTGGCGCCACCAATGCATAATTGGGTTAACAAATGCAATCCACTAATTTCGTCGTATCGATGTATCGAACCGTGGCTTAATTGGCAGAGCACCTGGACGTGTAATCCGGGGGGTGCGGGTTCGAGTCCCGTCGGTACGATGAAATTTTGGATTGTGTTTAACAATTTACAAAAATATAAAGTGTGAGACACTTCAAAGAAACATAATATTTGATTTACGCAGTGCAACATCTCTCGTCGGATTTGAAAACTGTAATGATTTCTTCCGAATGATTAACTTACGTATTAAGTAGTCATAGATGGCGCCACCAATGCATAATTGGGTTAACAAATGCAATCCACTAATTTCGTCGTATCGATGTATCGAACCGTGGCTTAATTGGCAGAGCACCTGGACGTGTAATCCGGGGGGTGCGGGTTCGAGTCCCGTCGGTACGATGAAATTTTGGATTGTGTTTAACTAAATAAATAATAGTTCAAAAAAACTAAAAACACGCTTTTTACCCGACTGCGCGACGCAAAGGAGAGGTAATGTGTTTATCAGTCTATATATGTATGTATGTATGTTTGTTCCTTTGTGGCACACTAGAGACCAAACGCGTGGGCCGATTTTGATAATTGGCACGTCAATAGATTCGCCATGCTAGCGCGTGTGTCAACGAAAATATAAAAAAATGAAAAATTCAAAATGGCGGATTTCAGACGCCAAAATTTGGGGTTCAATAAAATTTTTTTTTTTAAACCTATCGAGTGCGGTATCGAATTAAAGGTCTTAAAATGGAGATTCAAAATATATTTATAACAAATAATTTATGATCGTACACATCGAAAAAAAAAACGATTTTACATGCCGCGTTAGTCACTTTCAGTAACAAGTTTGCGGTGGTTATCTTTGAAGTTACTTATCAGATCTCAATAAAATTACAATGAGACCAAACGAAAATCATATTAACTCAAACCAAAAAAAGAATTTTACAAATCGGTTAAGAATTGATGGAGTTTTGAGGTAAATGTTGGGGTGTAACTGTCCATAAATTACAAGGTACTACCTTGGACAAAGCTGTGGTCGACTTAAGTTCACGCATTTTTGCGAAAGGTCAAGCCTATGTAGCATTGAGCCGGTCTAGATCTTTAGATGGACTAGTAATAAGTAGTTTAAATCCCCGGAAACTACTCAATAATCAACATGACATCAACTCTCTAAATGAAATGAGAAGATTACGGAATTTGCCATCCTTTACTTAACTAAAAAGTGTAAAATAAAACATTAAATTAAAAAATCAAAAAACCCGACTGCGCAAAAGGGGAAGTGTTAAAAAACGAACTGAAAAGAAAAAAACAAGTAAGTCTAGTAGTTTAGACTTCTGTTTAGGGATATCAAAAAACTTTACCATTTAAATTCTTTCTCGGTCGATACACTCATAAAATAAATTATACATTATTATATGGAACATAGAGACTTTAACAGTCGGGACACATTAATCCCCATTCGTTAAGCCATTAATGTGTTCCGACTGTTAAAGTCTCTATATTCCATATAACAATGTATAATTTATTTTATGAGTGTATCGACCGAGAAAGAATTTAAATGGTATAGTTTTTTGATATCCCTAAACAGAAGTCTAAACTACTAGACTTACATGTTTTTTTCTTTTCAGTTCGTTTTTTAACACTTCCCTTTTAGCGCAGTCGGGTTTTTTGATTTTTTAATTTAATGTTTTAGTATAGAAAACTGAACTAAAAAATGGAAAATAAATTTTAATAAATTTAAATTAAGAATAGTGTTAAACATTTCAATAAATATAAATTAATAATAGTGTGAATAAAAAAAATATTAAAAAAAAGCGTGGGGTGCTTTTAAGATATTATCAAAATGATAATCACTCTACTCATACTCGTATCTGCCAATAAAATATTTATAACTATTGACACCATGCACCTCACGCTTCTTTTAAAATAAAATATATATTATTTTATTCACACTATTATTAATTTATATTTATTGAAATTTTTAACACTATTCTTAATTTGAATTTATTAAAATTTATTTTCTATTTTCTAGTTCAGTTTTCTATAATAAAACTGGCCAAGTGCGAGTCGAGTCAGACTTTTGTCCCGCACACGGAGGGTTCCGAATTTCCGAAGTCCGAACGCCACGAACTTCTAACACCAACTAAGTATTTAATAAGTAAGTGTTAACACAGACAAAGGTAATTAATATAATTAAATATGAATATCTGGAAGACCGAGTGTTTGTACGACTAACTTTATACTGACTCTAACTAATTGAAGCTCTTTCAGCACTAAAATTGTGGATATATCTAATATATAAAATTCTCGTGTCACAGTTTTCGTTGCCATACTCCTCCGAAACGGCTTGACCGATTTTGATGAAATTTTTTGTGCTTATCCGGTATCTATGAGAATCGGCCAACATCTATTTTTTATAAATTGTTCAACACGATCCAAAATTTCCGTGGCTTAATTGGCAAAGCACCGGAACATGTTATTCCGGAGGTTGCGGGTTCAAGTCCCGTCGGTACGATGAAATTTTGGATCGTGTTGAACAATTTACAAAAATATAAAGTGTGAAACACTTCAAAGAAACATAATATCTATTTTTTATCCCCCTAAATGTTAGGGGTAGTCCACCCCTAAATTTTTTATTTTATTTTTTAGACAACATTTTTAATTTCTATTTTTTTATGATACAACATACAAAAATACATACAATCCTCAATTTTCACCCTTCTACGATCAACCCTTATTTTTTAATAGCCATTTATTTATATGGCAAAACAACGTTTGCCGCGTCAGCTAGTGGATATATAAATATAAATATATTGAATAATATAATATTATTCAGTACTGTACACTACTACATGTGTGCGTATAAACCGCAACTAAGTAAACAAATCGACCGTGGCCCACAAATTTAACAAATGAAACGCTTGCGCGTGCTAATTTTTCCTGTGCTGCCATCTAGCTGCGTCGAGGTGAATTAATTTCGTATCGTATCGTATCGTAATAAACACGTTTTTTGTTTTAAGCCCTTTAGTTTTTAACTTTGTTCTGTTCTTAGTATTTGTTGTTATAGCGGCAACAGAAATACATCATCTGTGAAAATGTCAACCGTCTAACTATCACGGTTCATGAGATACAGCCTGGTGACAGACGGACAGACAGACAGACAGACAGACAGATGGACAGACGGACAGCGAAGTCTAAGTAATAGGGTTCCGTTGGTACCCTTTGGGTTCGGAACCCTAAAAAGCGTGTTTTTTAGTTTTTTTTTAACTATGATTTATTAGATTGCATTGACATTTTAGCTCCAAAAATGTCCTACTTACCAGCAAAATATTTGTGACCTGCTAATATCTAACGTGTACATATGTAATATGGTGGACTAGCATGCAATGTATTCGATATACTCGTATTTATTCCAGAAAATTGTACTACAAAACAATTTACAAAACAATCTACAAAACAATTCACGGAACCTTTCTTGTAAGAAGTTTTAATTTATTTTTAATAGTAGTCTTGGCTAAATATGCTCGTGTCTAGAGTGGGTTCACGTCTATAGTGCAATGGGTGGGGATTGAACTTACGACCTCTCGAACGCCAGGCCGACGCCTTAACCATTGGGCTAATGCCGTTTATATTTTTAAATGACATTTTTATATATTTATTTTTTATTTAATTGCAAGAATCGACCTAAATTGCTTTCATACATTTTATTATGTCAGTCTGCAGAGGGCTGGGGCGCAAGCAAAAAATCACCTAGATGACTTTAATTCATTTTGATATTCCGGGTCACAGCAAGCCGGGGCTTGCCGGGGCTTGTCGTAAAAATCCACCTAGATCGCTTTATGCCGAGCCGTTGCGGACCGGGGTGCATCGCAAATATCCACCTAGATCGCTTTCAGTAAGCATTTTTCGTTGCGATGCACCTCGCTGCGCCCGTCTTAATGTGCTTCATCCGAAAGTTCACTTTGGTCCACAAGATTTCGCAAGATGGATTGACGAACTAACTAAGATGATAAGATTTGGGTAAGGGTTAAGGTACGATCACACCGCGGCATCATGAGTCCGCATGCGCGTTCGCGATCTGATTTTCAATCGTTTTCTGATCGCCGTAGATCGCATTTTGTGTGAACGGTTGGTACAAATACTGCGGTATCTGATCATCACCTAGATCGCGTAAACAGGACGCCACGTTGTGGTCGTACCTTTAGAGTTTAAAAGGTTGTGTAGAAAACGTCTGCAGCGGGAGCCATTGGGTAAGACATAGTAGCAGTAGCAATTTGCTGATGAAAAATATCACCTTTTTATGTAGGCATTGTAATTTTATGTCATTTTATATTTTGCCGTATCTCAAACTTTATACAATCACGTAACAGTAAAACAAATTATTTATACTGATACACCAGGGTATGATAGATTGGAAACTCAGTTATAAGCGCTATTTATTTTGCTATCGTCTGACCTTGATCGATAAAATCCTCAGAGGTATTCGATGAAATATAGGCAAATTAGGGAACAACAAACCTGTTTTCGGTCGGGCACATAAATAACGACAAATTGCTGGGTACATTTAGGACGTAGGTACCCAAATAATTTGGTCCATCGGTCTTTTTTAGGGTAAGTATAATGTAGACGTGATAAAATAGCGAAAACGAAATAAAAAGCCGGCCAATAAAAAGTTGGTTGACAATTTACGTCTGGTAAAAAGAAGTATTAGATATCTACACACTAATTTAATGTTTATTAGGTGCCTGTTGCGGTCAGGATGCATAATGGAAATGTTATTTGAGTAAGGTAAAAAAACATTTTATGGTAAGTGTTGAGTTTTTTGTATTCTTATATCGTATAGAGCGTTTAACTACTATCTCACCTATTGGTAAGTGATGATGCATTCGTGGATAGGTAGCAAAAAAGGCCTAGAATGGCGCTCAAAGGCATAGTTGCTGGAACACATTAGATGTTTGGCGACAGATTATTCGCCTTACCACCACCACCATTGTCTTACCACCATTCCGGGGATTGAGGGTTTCTTAATGATGTTTTTTCTTCACTAGAGGGCCACTGTGAAATGCGCACATACATTTTTCGATAAAAAAATCCATTGGTGCACGGCAGGGATTTGAACCCGCTTCCGATATTTGAGTATATTATATCAATGTTCCGCCTGATTTGCTCACCAAAAAGTAGCTTACCACCATCAAGGAAAAAATCTGCAGCCATAACCTGACGGTGTTCTGGCAGTACACAGCTTTTGAGAGTCAGAGTATTTCAGGCCTAGCGTGTTCACCATCTTCGACCATATTATCGCTTACCACCAGGCGAGAGAGTAGTCAAACGCTAGCCGATAAGATATTAAAAAAGCCTATCGCGTCAAAACCGACCATCTGCCCACTGCACCACTGGGCAATCAGCGCATTTCCTCTGCTGTTCATATATAAATAATGTGATGTTCTCCCATCAACCGAACTATCCAATCTGTTTCAGAGTTAAGTTTGTGGAAGACGGAGTGAGCCGCCAGCGTCCGGAGCGCAAAGCATCTGCACTCCAAACGTGATATCGCAGTACATTATTGTAATAACAGCACTTCTTTGACGGGCCAGAGCGTGTGTAACCTCTCATTTTCCTTACCAAAATTCAAAGGAGCTCTAACAAAGCTTTGTTTTGCATCGCACGCTCCACGAAAGCCGCTGAAAGGCTGGCTTTTTAGATAAGGTTCTCTTATAAATTTTCAGAGTAGTACGGACATTTTGCGCTAAAGTTTTTCACAGCGGGAATGTGAACAGCTGTCACGATTCCCATTCTAGTTTCGAGGGTCGACGTTTTGTGGCGAAGTTATTTGCGAAAACCGTTTCACTCGTTATGGAGCCAATTATATTTTGAGTGTACGTAATTGAAAATGTAAATATACTTGGCAGTATCCCGCGCTCTAAAAGCTCCATTTGGTGCATTAACTGGACTTTATAGTTTAAGCAACGAGCTAATAAGCACCAGGTTCAACGCAACTGTTAAAACTTTAAAGCCTTTTTATATAACACTACGTTGCTTTATTATTTTAATTACAAAAGAAAAAAAACTTCTTTTTTATAAGATATTTTCTTATTATAAGATATTTTTTAAATCTATCAATTATTACATACACTTCACGTTAATTTGAAATGGTTGTCCGTAATATTAAATTTTAAAATATCCCTCAATTAATACATGATCACTAAAAGCTAGCCGATGATTTTTGAAATAAATAAAAAAATAAAAAAAGAGCACTCACCAATAACAGCCAACCGGATTTGGAAGTTCCTTGTAGGAGAGTTCTTGAAGTCGACCCTACATCGGTAGACGCCCTCGTCATCTAGCTGAACGGTCTCCAAAGTGAGGGCGGCTGGGCGTGCGATAGTGACAAAATCCGCCCTCGGACCGAACGCGTTGGGGTCTGACCACTGAAGGGCTTTGTTAAACGACCGCCCGCGGACGTCGAAGCTGAGGACAGAAAATATTCTATTAGGATGATCTACTAAAAAATGTTAGGATTCTGTATTTTAGTATTCTTGTAGGAAAGAAGGTCGGGAATTTCTTGTCGAAGTAACAGAATATGGTTTTATTTTTTATAATAAAATTATTAGTGTAGCAAACGTATTAAAATAATTTGTAAAACAATATACAGTATAATATTTCTTCCTTAATATTAAAAAACACAGCGATTCTAGATTTTAACGGCTTAAATAACTAAAAACTTGCACATTTTTCTTCCAGCAAAAAAATTTAGTTAATACAAACAAAAGTTGAAAAATCTCATCAACGTAATTATAAGGATTGGAACCTGGTTAATTTAATACAGTGAAACAAGTAATTGAATCTTAATATTAAAAAGCACGCGACAAAACAATATCAGAGTTATAGAACAAGATCTCGTACGATAATAGAATAATAAAAACGAAAGAATTTTATGTATGGAACTATATATTATGCAAGAGAGGTAAAATTACACGGGGCACCATATACTTTGAGAAATTGCTTAGTTAATTGCTATTTTATAGTTTCTCATTAAAGGGCGGAAGATGGATAATTGCTCCCATAATAATAGCAATATTAAATACGCCGAGATTTTATGGCAACACTTACGAAGCGCGTTGAAAATTACGCTGTTAAAACGAAAGTTTACTATGAACTCACGCTTGAATAATTTATGTATTTTTGTTTAGAAATACTAATTTTAGAAAACTTTTGATTCATTATTCGAACTTGATAATTTTGTCAAGCAATTTAATACTTAACGAGTTTTGTCTTCGAAGCCATTTGGGAGCGAAAGAAGTTTACGATGTTTTGACTTCTATGTGGCATTGAATTATGATTTGGACCTTATTTTCATAGAGATGCTAATTTAATTATGACATTCAATAATATTTCTTACTTTTAAGTGTTTGGCTGAGTAATTTTTTAAAGTTTTCAGCATTGCATTTTATCTAATTTGCATTTCAAATGTATACAATTATGTTTGTATTTCGTTGCTACCTATATCATGTGCGCCAGAGTATCTGTAAGCCGATCTACAAGTCAGAAATCATGCTTATTATTATGCAAGCGTCTTAGGGTCCCCGCACACGGGCCACGGGCCACAACCACGTAACGCCGCCACCGGCATATTTCCTATAGTTTTCATACATTTTATCATGTAGCGTGTGGCGGCCACCGGCGTCACCGTGTGCGGCGAGTCCATATAAAATGTATGAAAACTATAGGAAATATGCCGGTGGCCGCTTGTGGCCGGTGGCCCGTGTGCGCCGAGGCTTACTGGACGTGTTACTTGACACAATTATAAGAACAAATTAAGAATGTTTACAAAACGAAAAAAAAACCGTATTCAAATGCTGCGCTAGTCATTTTCAGTACCAAGCTATATAATAAGGTGCGTGCTTATAAATAATTTTCCAAAATCTTATTAAATGATAGAGTTCTGAGGTAACAAACAAAAAAAAATACAGGCAAATTGAGAACCTCCTGCTTTTTGTGTGAAGACGTTTAAAATATAAAGGAAAAAGTAGTTTTTTTTAACTACATAATTCACAATGAGACTGAAAGCAAGGCTAAAGGTATCCGATACACCTACAGCTTCGAACCTTTTAACCAACTTAGTAACTGAATGTTCCGCCTTCCCGGTTCGAGAAATCTGAAGACAAGCTCCACACTAAATCTTCCCTTGCTAAAGTTAGACACAACTTATTTATTTGCAGACTTCAGTTAAGGTGTGTATGTACTTATGTGAACAGTATTTGAATTCACGTATATTGGAGATTTATTTAGTTTGCGTATTCGATGATATGGTCATTTTTAAGGGTATCTCAATCATTAAAAAAAAACCTATAAAACCATAAAGCAAGATTATTACGAATTCATTACCTATATCATATAATATTTAGGACAATAATATACTTCTTATCAACACTACTTAGCGCTTGTCGAACATTCCACTAAAATTGAAATATTCTTCAAATACGCGTAATATCATCATCATCATCATTATCAGCCGGTATCAGTCCGCTGCTGGACGTAGGCCTCCCCCAAGACACACTTTGTTCCAGTCACTGCCCACAGTCACTCCACTACTATGCGAATGTCGTCGCTTCACCTAGTCACAGTGCATCCTACGCTACGTTGGGGCAGACTGGTTCTAGAATGGAGACTGGCGGCAAACGTAGCTTAGAACGCGTAATATCCAACTGATAAATTCAATTCGAAGTTTTTTGGAGTTCATTCACTGTTACAAAGTACCAGAGGTGCGGATGCTCACTCCAACTTCAACTGTACTGTAAGTATACCTCAAACTTGTTAACTTAAGCATGGCTGTAAATTGCTAATGCAAATAAGCAGGAGCACTTATCTCTTTAATCAGGACACGTGCTTAAATTAAATTGGTGTATGAGGATGTTTTGGAGAACTATTTAGTGTTATTTTGATACTTTAATTATAATAAACTAAGTACGTAGGGAAATTGTGATGGAAAGGCTTGAGATTCGGAAGTGCTGATTGTTTTTGTTCTGTAACAAACTTACATACACTTGACTGACCACTATCTCACCTGCTGTGGTATCGTGCGTTGATGTTATGTCAAATCTAAATAGCGCTACATAGTGTCATGCTGTGTACTAGCTCAGCGTATAGTGTTTTATAAACGAACTAGCTTCTGTCAATCAGTCAGGACTTAGAATTTTATGTATACACTATACAGTTTCTGGCTTCGACTAATTTTGAATAGATAAAACAGTTTTTTTCTGCTATACCGCACCATGTGATATAATCAAACGTCTTCATGAGCAACAACAAATTATTCACACAACTGAACTAATTTTATCAAAGTAAGTTAATAAAACTCCATCAAAATAAAATCGAGGTAAAAACATATTAGTGAAAATGTCAATTACATACAAATCGACCGCAATGAACGTTCCATTAACGTAAACTTCAATTTGTGTTCAATCTGGCTTCAGTTATCGGCAGTGCTTTATTGGCTAGGGCGTAGATATTTAAAAGCCGTCGGCAGTTACCCTAATAATAGGGCTAAACGGAAGAAGTGATTAATGGCGTAGCCCGTAGCCGTAACCACGTACCACCGAAGTCGAGTAGCTCCGCGCGTAGCAACATGATGTATTAATGAGTTGTTTTATTAGTCAACAGAGTAAACAAATCCTGTTGTGACGAGGCGCGTGATTGTAGGTTTTAAAAAATATTGGATACAGACATGCACTTGACCACTATCTCACACGATTTTAAGTCATGATGCGATCTAAGGTGATTTGTGTTAGCAGAGATGCAGCCGTATATGAGATAAGATTACTATCCCGGCCAGTTTTCCAAAGCTGCTATCATCGAATTTCGATAACCGGTCTTTGTTGGGTAAATTGTTTAAGCTCATACCAATATTAACACCATCACAATCACCTCAATAAATGCCTATCTTTTTCTTTGCAAAGTATAAAACAAAACCGCTTCCACCGTCTGTACGCTTAGATCTTTTTAACTACGCAACAGATTTTAATGCGGTTTACACCAATAGATAGAATGACTCAAAAGAAAAATTTATAACGGGATTAAACACGAGGAAAACCGCGGGTCGAACCTTGTTAATTATCAATTAGATAAAGATTTATAGCTGGCAACAGATAGTAGTTTAACGCACCATTGTTGTTAACGCTACCTAAATTACAGAGCTTATAAAACCTACAAACAATATAAATTTAAGTTTATTTTGATGAAATATTTAATGCGGTGGTGGATTCAGTTTTTCCGTTTTGGCCGCAGATCTTCTACGGTTTCCGTTTTAACTTGAACAGTGCTAAACGATGGAAGATCAGCTTTCCTAGACAAAATTTAATTTCTTATAGCGTATACGCCAAACGCAACTTCTGTCAAATGTATGGGAATTAATTTTCTTCGTTTATGGAATTAATTTATCTATTTTTACGACAAATGTTATTATTGTCAGTGTCATATTGACATGATTTATTTTATGATTTTCAACTTGTATATGTTTGTTGTATAGAATAAATACTTTGAGATATTTAAGATTTTAGTTGTTAGTAGTATTTCTCAAAAAATCAGACAACGCAACAGAATTACCTCTGTTATTACTCATGTATCAAGGTGGCGGTAATCACTTACCATCGGACTACATGCTTGCTTGCAGTTTTTATATACTAAAACAAATATTGACCAAAACTAACATAACATAAATAAAAAAGTCTTTGCATGATGGTTTGTTATGGATAAACCAAAAACTTCGAGGTCAATTTTAATAATGATTTCACCAATCAAAAGCATTATCATCAGGGAGCAACATGGGCCATATTTTGCGGGTAAAGCCACGATGGGGGTTCGCTAGTTTACTGATAATAATAAAAAATGCACTCCACCCATCTTTATTAGCTCTACCTCAATTTCCTCCAGGCTATTAAATATCTAGCTCCACTATGAAAGCGCTAAGTCAAGTTTACAGAATCATTGTACAAACTATCCTTGATAAATCGCAAGTCAGTAGAACACGGTCTGCAGTCAGCGATAAGCCCAACTTGAGGCATTAATCATTTCTTG
The DNA here is from genome assembly GCA_954871355.1 of Cabera pusaria. Classification (NCBI taxonomy): domain Eukaryota; kingdom Metazoa; phylum Arthropoda; class Insecta; order Lepidoptera; family Geometridae; genus Cabera; species Cabera pusaria. Next base: position 13,577,206 of record OX940904.1, on the reverse strand, counting down.
ACAAATTTATGCGAATTCAATGCTGGTCAATGCAATATACAATTCTTGCATGGGTATAACTCACGGATAAGTTTGATACATACTGATATTAGATCTATTCGTAGAACTTGCTTTGTCAAAGTTAAAAATGGAGTCAACAGTGGATAGAGAATCATTTATCATCATATAGAATTGTCCAATTTTATTACTACTAAGATCAGATCAAGTTGATAAAAAACAATTGGTTGTCTGTAAAATCAGTTAACGATCAATAATTTTACGTAATAACGTCATATGATCATGCCTCTCTATCGCTTGTTACGCGCTCTCGTTTGCACGCTGAACGTGACAATTTTTCGAGCGTGCAGCCGGCGTTCATCGATTTATAAGACGTTATCACGTCAAAAAATTAATTAATTAAAAAATCTAATGCATAAATATTAAAAATGTATTTCTGTAGCTACTCTGACATTGAAATAATCGTACTTACTACCAAACGGTTCGATCATGCCGACATTTTGTACACACGCATGAATATAACTCATCCAATACATTAACCATTGACCCGAATTCCTTCGCCCATAAAAACCATCTTAACCAGCCATGTGATTCGAATAAAACATTAATAAAAACCACGCGTAAGCGGCACATGTTATGAATAACTGAACGATGGAGAATCGTGCTGACTCTCATACGGATTATGTTACGGAAGTCCCGCCAAATAAGCATAACAGACGCGCACTAATGTCTAAATAAATATGAAATGTGAGAGCAAAAATGGGGGATTGATTTACTGTAGCTTTCGGTGGCCGGAGATCCGGACGTCCGCTATACGTACATACTGACCTGAGAGAGGATTTGGGAGCGCACATCCAATTCTGATCCATATTTCATTCGTCTTGGAACTCATTATCGTTCGGCTGGCTGAAGTGGATTGAAGTATTGGTCGGGGATCACATCGTAAATGTAACAGGTATATTTTCCATATTTTATGAAGATGTACACAGAAATGTATTGGTCTTACTGGACGTTGTTTTTGAGATAATTCAGAGAAAGATATTGGATCGTATCGCAGTAATGGTTAAGTGAAATCCATTTGCATTATAGAATATACTTTAAGACCTTTTGAGTGAAATAAGGTATTTATGAGACTTTATTTATTACTAATATTGCTTATGATGATTTATAAGTATATGCATGAATAATATACATAAGCGGCAATATCCCAATGACTAAGGCGTCGGCCTTGCGATCGAGAAGTCGTGAATTTGATCCCCACCCATTGCACTATTGACGTTAACCCAATCCAGAGACAAGCATATTTAGCTTAGTTGGAGATGTTAACAAGAATAATAATAATAATATTTTAACTAAATATCTGACGTATTTTTCACTGATTACTTAATATCATTAAAATTATAAACGTTTCAACAAATCGTATTAATTCAAGTTTTCATGTAACAGATACATAAATATACAAGTCAATGTAGTACAGAATGTAAACAAATTAATTGGATTTAGGCTGATAGCTTACAGGTTTATTGGTATCACGCATGTCATCGTCGAATAATGAACGGTTCACATGATTCCATATGCATAAAATTCAGCTTGTTTACCTAGTAGTATTATGTAGTCGTTAAAATATGGTGTGTCGATCTCTATGTACTGCTGTCTAAGGGTTATCCAAAGACACGGCAATAAGCCTAATTCAATATATTATCATCATAAGCACCTCTTGGTTCACGATTGGACTTAAGGTTATTTCAAGAAACGCCAATAAACTTAATACCACTTCACCTTACTATTCTTTTGGGCAATATTGACAACTACAGTTCCTGCCAGATATGAGCCTGTTTTATTACTCGTTGCGCGACCTTAGTTAATTTGGCGACTGAGTTTGTGAATCAGGCACACCACCAGTTTCCACAGTTCGACTTAGCATATGATTACTGGATAGACACAATATTATTTAAATGTATTTTCAGAGCATTAGCAAAAATCTTGTTAACTTATGGAACTTTTTTTGAGAATATTGCGTTTTTTGTTTGTTTATAAGAATAAGTAAATTTTAACATACTAAATTTAATACCCAAAAACAAACAATCTTGTTTTCAAGAAAAATGCATTTTCTTGATAACTATAGATTTTATATAGCGCTTGACTACTATCACTTGTTGATAAGTGATGATGTAGTCGAGGATCGTAGCATATGCTAGGCCTAGAATAAGAAATAGCTCTCAAGGATAGCTGCCGGAACACTAGATGTTTGGCGACAGATTTTCTAACTTGAAGGTGGTGGCTGGCCAGGCGGACACTAGATAGTGTCCTACGACCATGAGGGGGTTGAGGGTTACTTAACGATTTTGGCGGAACATATATAAGAGTCTTTTGGGTAGCCCAAGGACGCTTCTATCAATCGATTTCGTTTAGACCATATAAAACCCGACACACTAAATACAGTGTTTCACAATGCAGGCACAAATATTATCGAATTGTTAGCAACTCTAGCGCTGACTTGGATAATTTACCTTAAGACAAGCATTCTCTTTAGAATCAGTGTATTCAGTAGGAACAGCATAACTCATGCCGAACTTTGCATACAATAACGAGCGTAGACCGTCTACGAACTATGCTACGAGCTACGAAAAGTGCTACGCTTTACGGCTACGAAGTTTTAAGGGTTATTCGGATTGTTGGTATTTGACTAGAGTTGTATCGCAGCAATAATACAGTGGGATGTCTAGGGAGTGTTTGAGGCTTACCGCTTCTGGAAACTTTGTGTTATGTAAAATGGAACGTTAGAAAATAATTGTGATTTTGTTCGACGTTCCAGTTAGGAGTGTTGTGTAAAGCGCTGTATATTCACAAAACATGATCAGGTAAAAAATAATAATAATATAAATAGATAATGTGTTGTTTTTATTATGAATTATAGAAATAAAAAAATAGTATATATTTTATTGCGTTATATAACTGTTAAATACTGTAAAAAATTTAATAAAATGCATAATTATTTTACATTGGCACTCCGTTGAAAGAAAAATATTGTTTACATACGTTAACAAATTATTAACTATTCATTTTGTTTTATAGAGGTAAGGAATATACTTCAAAACTTCGAGCGGTGTTAAAAAGCAGTGTTTATGTTTTGATACATTTCTAAAAGTATGCGACTGAATAAAACATTCTAACTTCCGCTTTCATCTGTCAATACAACATCATCATTATCAGCAAGCATTAGTACACTGTTGGACATAAGGTCTCGCCTATAGCAAATATAATACAACTTATATTAGATATTCTATCAGCTTATACAAGTAACTAAGCTATAAAGAGCTGAGATAATATCATACCTGTAAATGGGCTTCCCACCGGTGGCCTTTCCTGCCCGGAACCATAGCACCATGTAGACACGGTCTTCAGCTGCGTCGGGTGTGACGTCACAAGGTAGAGACGCCTTCCGCCCCAGTACGGCGTCCACATCCACTGTCGACACTGAAAATAATAGAAGACAAATATTATCAAGAAAAATCATATAGTATCAGCATAGATTGAACATTATAGCGCGATATGTCTATATACTACTAATATTATAAATGCAAAAAATGTAAAGAGTTCACATTTTAAGCTGTAAGATCACGAAACAAGTGCATCTCGTTCTAACATCGCGGAAAGTATCATAAATTGCGCCAAGCCCGCGAAACGAGAGTCGCTTAATAAGTTTTTTTTTTGGTAGTTCCAACAAAGAGATAGAGTTTACACTTTAAATTTTTTTTTAAATAAAGATTACTCGAAATGTGGGTTGCACATTACTAGTATTCTTGTTAACTCTTCTAACTAAGCTAAATATGCTTGTGTCTGGAGTGGATTCACGTCATTAGTGCAATGGGTGGGGTGGGGATCGAACTCACGACCTCTCGATCGCCAGTCCCTAACTCACACCCTATCCATGGGGCTATTGCCGCCTGACTTACATTACACAGACAGTGTAAAAAGTAAGCAATCAATAATTAATGTATATAATTTATCTTATACGAAACTAAAAAAAATATCCTATGTTACACTTCTTGAGCGAAAAGCAGTCTTTAGCCTATCACTCATTATCAGTGGGACAGATTTACTAAATATCAGAGATGACAAAAAAATCGTTGGTAGCTACTTGGAAATTCTAGCCTGTTAACATTTCCATCAAAAAATTACAATAGGATACATACCGTCTTTACGCGGTTAATTTAATAAGCAAAGACATTTTCTAGCGTGCAATTTTATTTCCTTATATTAGTTGAAAATTACATTTTACTTTGCAAATTATTGCCGCGATTAAGTCTATTTTTGACAAAGATGGGTGACGCGTAGAAGATACCTAGAATTAAAGATTCTGACACCTCATAATAATGTCTGGAAAGAATTCCTTTAAGCGATAAGACCGGTACTTCCCAAATATTATTGATTCTTTATATTGCTTAGTAATTTGTAATTTAGTCAACAAAAAAGTACTTGTATATTGTATTATTAATTAAAACGTTCATTGCAAGACACGGAGTAATATAATTTGATACATTAAATACGCCTAGCCTTGATTTTGCAATAACCGTAAATCACGCTCAAGCTACTTAAAACTTTACGAGTTTTATTATAGAACATTATGATCTAGTGAGGCTATTTATACTTAAACCCTTAATCGCAAGGGTATAATATCCAGAGCTATCCATATTTCTTACATCATGTTAAGATATCAGCTAACTAAGGGTAAGGCATAATGTTATTCCTTATAGTGTTGTATTTCTGAGTTATATACCTCAGCTTAAGGTTATATCATGTTATAACACTGTACTAAGTCTCTATACGGCACTTTGAAGGCCCTGAGGCACTGTAATAATACCCTTAACCCTGTAAATTACAGGAATAAATTACATGGATACAACCTTTATTATTAAAAGGTCTAGCTGATATGTTAATATGCGGGCGTAAATATAGAAGTTCAAGCGATAACATAGACGGATAAAATAATAATAAAGTTATCTCACAATTTTCATGGCAAACAAACAATAAATGTTAATATTATTGGAACAATATTTTACTTAATTCTGAACGTAGAAAATTTAAAATCATACACTAAAAAAAACATATAGACGAATTGAGAACCACCTCCTTTTTTGTGAAGTCGGTTAAAAAAAACAAGAGTTACCAATGAATACCCTTAGCAATTAGTTGACAAAATAATTGGTAGAGTGAAATTTAAATTGTAAATTATTATACTGCACGTTTATGAATACAAGGAAGAATACACACACTAGATAATTATATGCTGGTGGCGCCGTACTCGTAACCAAGGTAATTTAACCCATAACTAAGAATACAAAGAATAATAATAAAGCTTATAATTGTTTGTCACGGCTTTACACCCATGGGTTAGGATATCGCAATTACTCCGATACGTTCCGGACATTTTTACGTTACATTACGTATCGAACCTCGTCGCACGAGAGACGTGCAGTAGGCCTGAATCCTGTGAAAAAGTACATTCGTGTGTAAACGGTTTTAAATAATTAAATGTGTTATTTTCAAAATGATTTCCATAAAAAAATAATAAAGCTGGTCAAGTACTACAATGTGGACTTGCGTCTAAATATGTATAAAAATACCTACCTTTACAAAAAACTACCACGCATTCAGATGGAACACGTGAATCACTCCTGTGTGACAGTCTTGCGTGGTCTGACTGGACTATCAACTGCTCGCGTGGTGCTACGAAATTTTATATACGTATTGCTTTGTTATGATTTTTTTCCTTTTTTGGCTAGCGTTTAACTACTATCTCAACTGTTGGTAAATGACAATGCGTTCAAGAATGGAAGCAAACTAGGCCTAAAATGGCAAATAGCTCTCAAGAACAGCTGTCTGAATATATTAGACGTTTGGAGATTTCCAACTCGAGGGTGGTAGCTGACCAGGCTTTGGATATTCTATGGGTATGTAATGACTTTGGAGTTAGGCTTTATAATTTTGTAGTATGTAAAACATCTGCCTGAAAACCCAAATAAATAGAAAATAAATAAGTAAAGATTTCGTACAGCGACTACAGTCGATGATTCGCACAACAAAATCGTAAAACTCGAGAAAGCCATGTCGCGATCTGTCGACAATCTCCCCCATTCCATAACAAGCCAACTCCGCTTATAGCATAATCGAGAACAAAAAATGCTTAAGTGAATATCGTTGTTATTCTATACTTACATCGTTATGATTCCTGGCTTTCCTTCTCCAAGCGACTATGAATATAAATAGACGGTATATTAAAACCGTTTCCACACCGCGAAAATAATCCTCTTTTCTTTAAGGGAGAACTGTCACCGCCTCAGGGCAACTAATGTGGACCATCAGTCATACTTAGAAGGTATTTTCAATTTACCCGCGAAGACTGGTCTAATAAAGACGGATTGTTCTAGTCTCACTGCGGCGCTCGTGTATCAATTTAGTATGATCCTAGAGATAATGTATTGTAGTTATTTTTGTCAGGAAATGGGAATGTCTGTTACCTATCTAAAGTAAGTTGGTAACTTTATATAGTACTTGTATTTGATCGATACTACAATCGAAGTAAACGAGCATATATTACAGCTGTTTTTTTATTTTGGTCGCGCTTATACTAGCATCGCATTAAGTCGTAACCATTATCGGTCGCTAAACCTAGCGTAGGAATATAGCACAATGTTAAAAACATGCCATTTTAGGTTAACGCTATAACTCCACTGAAAGTTTTGAGTAAAGCATCCGTATTTTTATTGTGATTCAACTTTATTTGGACATGATTTGGATTTAACTTGACTACTTGCACCAATAAAACATCTAAAAATTACTTGCATTTTATGCAAGCATTTTATGTTTATTACTTGCAACTGACAATCTAAATAAAAGCTTTTAAAAAAAACAAGTTTTTACACAAAATCCTGTATCTATATAAAAACTAATCCAATCATCAAACAAAAACCTTTGACATTTATTTTTAGTAAGTGGGCCTGAAATTGGATTTCTGAATAGTACGTACACTATAAGTAGGTTTCTATCAAATAAAACAAAAGGTCAGTATATTTTTGTACGACATGTCAAACAGATTATGTAAATACTACGTGTATATAATATGACAGTTTTAGTAAGTTATACAGGTAGTGTTTTGTTTCGTAAAATTTAACATTTAGCGTCAGCGTCTATTCTCGTTGACAGTGAGATTAAAATGTTACAAATTTGTAATCTGCCGACTGAAAGACAAAGCAATGTCTTAACCACGGTCTCAACTCCATCAAAAGAGTATGTATGGGGCGCAATGATAGTACAAATAATACTAATACTAGTAGTCATTTCTCTTCTCCACTCCCCTTCACTTCTTGGAATTTTTTTCGCCACATCTAATGTAGAATGAAGTCCTTAGTGCCTCTCAAATTTGATTGAAATTGGTCGATTAATGACGCTACAGTAAACTTCCCCCTTCCCCCCCCCCCCTTATTTTCTACCCAATAAAAAAAAACGCGATCAATTAAAATTTTGAAATAAATCAAAGAACTCGTGTGCCAATTTTCATCAAAATCAGTTGAAAATGCGATCTGTAGGCGACAGACAGACAGACACTCATCCGGACAAAAGTATTTGTGGCCTAGTAGTAACTGAGACTTATAATTAGTACGATTATCGTATACCTTTACATGCAGTGAATTGGACTCACTAAAGTCAGTTATCCAGCGCCTCATCTCACTGCATCATATCACATCAGCTAAAGATACCATACACTAATAAAATACATTGCGCTTTTATGGCAGAGACTTTCATCTCAAACGTTAAGAAAATGTAACAATTTATCTAAGACGGAGGGGTGGGTGTGACGGTAGCCATAATCGGAAATATTATGAACGCAGAACAGAAATGAAGTATCTATATTGAATAAGGTTTGTACTTATAGAGGTGTTGGATGAAAACGGCTCGAAGTTTTGCGTCTATAGTCTTTGTGAAGTGAGGTAGAGAATCCAATAAAGGTATGTAAGTGGCTCTGTTTCAGTTTTGGATGTTTCTTGTGAATAGATTTCTTGGTAACAAATATAGAAGGATATATATATTAATGCAATTGATTTTGTAATTTGAATTGTTAATTTAATTAATTAAAGAAGATGTACTTAACAATTTGCTGTGGAAGGTTTCGTTGTAAGAAAAATAAAGCTTTGTAAAGGTTTGTGTTGATTTTATTATTTGTAGTTAAATCTTCCATAGTAATACATGCTTTGTGAAAGTTTCATGTATCTTCCTTTTACGGATAAGGAGATACAGCCTTATAAAGTGCGTACGGATGGACAACGACGTCTCAGTAATAGGGTTCCTTTGGTACCCTATGAGTATGATAGGATTATTTAGTGTGCCAGTCAGTATTTTTGTTGTACTGTGAATATTTTTGTTTTAATAACCACAATCTGTTGTATCAGTTATTATAATATGTGTTATGTGTTTATATGTTTGTTGTTTTACTTGGTGTTTTTGTGACGATGGCAAGTGCTTCAGTTCGTCATCAAAAAGGTTGCGACGACATATTTCATCAACTGAGAAGACGATGATATTGTACGTTGTATCACAGTTTTATCAAATCTGCTTCCACTGTTTCATTCATATAATGAAATTTTTGTAAATTGTTAAACACAATCCAAAATTTCATCGTACCGACGGGACTCGAACCCGCACCCCCCGGATTACACGTCCAGGTGCTCTGCCAATTAAGCCACGGTTCGATCGATTCGACGAAATAAAGTATGTGACACTTCAAAGAAACATAATATTTGATTTACGCAGTGCAAAATCTCTCGTCGGATTTGAAAACTGTAATGATTTCTTCCGAATGATTAACTTACGTAATAAGTAGTCATAGATGGCGCCACCGATGCATAATTGGGTTAACAAATACAATCCATTAATTTCGTCGAATCGATGGATCGAACCGTGGCTTAATTAGCAGAGCACCTGGACGTGTAATCCGGGGGGTGCGGGTTCGAGTCCCGTCGGTACGATGAAGGTTTGGATTGTGTTTAACAATTTACAAAAATATAAAGTGTGTCACACTTCAAAGAAACATAATACATAATGAAATATTGAAAACCACCGCATCCACATTAGGAATTCATTGGATGTCGGTGTACAGGGTGGTGAAGGAAAAAAATATGACTGGTTTTCATTCATCGCCTAATAATCGATCGATGTTCCACCAAAAAGTAGCTTACCACCATCAAATAGACAATCTGCCGCCATAACCTTACGTTGTTCCGGCAGTACACAGCTCTTAAGAGTCAAAGTATTCTAGACCTAACGTGATCACCATCTTCGATGCATCATTGCTTACCACCAGGCGTGATACTGGTTCATTAAAAATCTATCAGATTTCCAAAGAGTTCCTAATACAACATTTAGATATTTTTTTCATCGGATGCTTCTGTTACCGGCCTATTCTTCAAACTTTCAGAGCGACCCACGTATGTTCTGGAATTTTTCACTCAATATTTCACGCACTTAAATATCGGGCTAAAATCGGGAGCACACGTTTGGTTCTCGTGACAATGCACACTAAATGTATTTTTTTATAAGTTTAACTTCTCAGGAAGTAAGTTCGGGGTGTTTATCGCCATATCTATATATATAAAAGAAAGTCAAGTTAGTTACTACACTTATAACTCGAGAACGGCTGTACCAATTTTTATGATTTTTGTATTTTTGGAATTGTCTTTGTCAGGAATAGGATAATAAGTATTAAAAACAAGGAATAAAAATTATATAAGAATAAATATTTTGCCAAAATGTTCCTGGGTCTAAAAACTGCCGATTATTTGATGTTCAATTGTTCATTCCCGCCGTATTTTTTTTTGTATAATTATAGCTCCACACGATTAGTGTATTTAGCCAGTGTCAAATATAAAAATTCTTCCCATGTGTGGCATAGCATTACAATATTCAATTATTCAATTCAATTATAATTTCAATTATATCCGAATAATACAATATTCGGATTATAGCGTTTTTTTTTGGTATAATTATGGCTCCACACGATTAGTGTATTTAGCCCGTGTCAAGCAGTAAGTCAAGTATAAATTTTTCAAGTTTTTGTGAATTCAAGTCATGCATATTTTATAAATGTCAAATATTGTCAGTAATGATAATTGTTTGACAGATTTATTGATAGTCAAATATGCGTGCGTTCAGAAATGTATGCTTACAAGCAACTTAAAAAAGTTTATGTTTCCAAAAACCATTTTTACCAATTTTTATTCTATATCTGGATTGCCATAATATATTAATAAACTTAAGATTTCTTTTGTATTCATTTATTACGTTCATAAAAGCCTAAAACAAGTTCATCTAAAAGGTAACACGACATTCATTGTCTGTTAGGTGGTACGAAGTTCGCCGGGCCAGCTAGTCTCTAATAAAAAACATATTAAATCTCCATAAAATTTACTAAAGATTTACCACTAACATATATCATCATCATCATCGTCAGCCTGTGTCCGTCCAGTGCTGGACGTAGGCCTCTCCCAATATGCGCCACTGAGCCCGATCTTCGGCTCTTCTCTTACAGTCACTGCCCACGGCTTTCGAACTGTGAGTGTCTACGTCTCGGCTCCGTATGTCATTACAGGAGGGACGCACTGGTTAAAGACTTTTTAACCGACTTCAAAAAAAGGAGGAGGTTTCTCAATTCGACCGTATATATATATATATATATATATATATATTTTTTTTTATGTTTGTTCGCGGATAACTTCGTCGTTTATGAACCGATTTCGATTATTCTTTTTTTGTTCGAAAGGAGATATCCCAAGTGTGGTACCATGGTAATTTTATCGAGGTATGATAAGTATCTCCAGAGATATTGAGATAAACATCTCAAAATTGGTACTGAAAATGAATAGCGCGGCATTGAAGTCGGTTGTTTATTAGTTTTTAAACGATATTATGTCTTTAGACACTGCGGTATAGGCACGAGAACACTCGACGGAGTTTTCCGAATGCTGCCCAGCCCAGCTGAATTCTTCTCTGGATTTCCTTCTCGAAGTTGTGTTTGCCTAGTTGGAGCGTCTGCCCTAGGTATACTTAGTGACAACTTCGAGTGGGATTCCATCTACGGCAATCGGTTCCGGAACAACGTGCTTGTTGTACATGACTTTGGTTTTATCCAAATTCATCCGGAGACCGATGCGACGAGAAGAATCAGCTAGGCCATTCAACATCCTTTGTAGGTTGTAAAACGTCTCTGCCATAATGACGATGTCATCTGCAAGTGAGAGATGTACTTGCCGCTAAAGTTGTGGCATTAACTTTAACGGCATCTTTCCAGTCCAGTCCGACTCAAAATTACTTAGGTATACATACTTACATTAGTTTAAGAACATAGTTACTATGTGTAGTTAAAAACTCAAAATTACAAAAAATACAAAAATATATACTTAGGTATACTAACAGTAGTTTAAGAACTTCGTTATTAAGGTTAAATAAAAAAGTTTAATTATTTTTTCTTTTCAGTTTTTTTTTCGGCGGTTTAATTTTTTTGTTAAAAAGTTTTATTTTATTATTTTTTTGTGGCCACAATAACGGTTTTCTTTTATGTTAAAATGCTTTAAGTAACCACCAAAGCATACTTCTACTACCTTTTATTTGATCTAAACGGTATATATACATTTTAATTTTATGAACTACTAAACTGTCTTAACTGGGTGCAGAAAAGATTACCAAAATTGAAACGAAAAAAAAATTAAATGAAGATAGTATAATGTTTTTAAAATTATTTATTATGATCAACACTCACTTCATCAATTATAAACAAATTAAAATTTTCATCTTTTAATTTTGAGATTTTTGAACTTCGCATTGTTTGAGAGACTCCCTCCAGTTTAGTCATCGTTTTGACATCTAAAATAAAATACAACCATTTTTTTTATAATTTCCCGAATAATATAAAAATCTTTAGGTAGGAACGTTAGGTCTGTTATAGCAGCAAACAATAAAGCTTAAAAATTAATGGCTATTTCTGATGCCAAAATTAAAAAAAAAACCTCGTGCATGTCTAAACCACCCATAAATGGGCAAACTATCGTGTGAATGACGCTACATAGAAAATACATACAGAGAAAGTACATCAACTTATAGTAGCCATAATAAAGGATTGTAGGGCCACCTTATCCCGCCACTTCACAGAAGATCTGCCCGAAGTCGGCCTAGATGAGATCGTGATGGCCTCAAAATAGAAAAGCCCCAGGTGAAGATGGATTACTACAGACCTTAAAAACGCTGGAAGAGCCCCAGCTGTAAGCCAGCTTTAACAACTCTTTAATTATGTTCTCTTCACTGGGAGAACTCCACAGGAATGGAATAACAGCATGGTGGTTTTGTTTTTCAAAAAACCGGCCAAGTCGAGTTGAACTCGCCTACCGAGGCTTCCGTACCAACGTTGGAATGTACCAATAAAGCTAGACCTCTAAATTGTATGAGCGCGCTCATATAACTCTGAGGTCTACCTTAATTGGCAAACACTATGTATGTATGGGGGCACCCTTTAATTTTCAACTTTTTTTATTTTTTAGATTATTCCCATAATTTATGCTGTAAGGCCTTGCTTCTTGCCAAATTTCATGATTCTAGGTCAACGGGAAGTACCCTATAGGTTTTCGACCCAGTGGTGACACACCGACAGACAGACAGACAGACAGACGGACAGACAGACAGACAGACAGACGGACAAGAAAGTGATCTTATAAGGGTTCCTTTTTTTACCTTTTGAGGTACGGAACCCTAAAAAGGAGATACAGTCCTATTGTGAAACTACCCCCCTATTTCGCTTCTGAGCCATGTCTACAAGCTTTTTTAATGGTCATCACGAACAGTCTTGCGTGAAGACTTGACGAGTTTCAAATTCCGGAACATGCCGGGCTTCGAAGCGGTTACGGCACTATAGACCACATCCACATGATATGGCAGATGGTAGAGAAGACCAAAGAGTACAATCGGTCCCTATGCTAAACGTTTGTAGACTATGAGAAGGCCTTCGACTCAATCGAAACCTGGTCCGTTATGGAGTATTTGATGCGTCTCTAAGTTGACTGGCGATATATCGAGGTGATGAGTCTTTATAATGCCGCAACAATGACCGTACAAGTACAGAACCAGCAAAGTAAGCATATCCACCTGCATTGAGGAGTGAGAGAAAGAGGCGTCATATCCCCGAAACTGTTCACTAACGCCTTAGAAGATATGTTTAAGACGCTGGCCTACTGATTATTTTCATCGCATCGGTTTTCGGTTGAATTTAGATAAAACCAAGCCATGAACAACGAGCACGTTGTTCCGGAAACAATTGCGGTAAATGGAATCCCTATTGAAATTGTTGCGCAGTATGTTTACCTAGAGCAGACGCTCCAATAATGCAAATACAACTTCGAGAAGGAAATCCAGAGAAGAATTCAGGGGCCTAATTCAGCATGACCATTTTTAAGTCTTAACGCGCCGCGTTACGATATCTCCACGTAATTCGCATCGAAGGTATTCTCTATGCCAATATCAAGTTTGGTAAACGCGGTAGTGTACGTTATGAGTGCGTTTAGAGTCGTCAAAATATCGTGAGGTAAGATGGCGTGTAACGCGTGCGTTTAGAATTTTTGAAGTAAAATTGACAGCATGTAACATTGTAGAATGAAACCGAAAAGCGCGCGTAAAACTACGCATGCGCGGTGCACCATGATATATACATACAAACATTTACAATTTTCATGATTGGTGTCTGTTTCTTGAACAAGTACAAGGATGCCCAACATTACATTTACGATTAGATGGAATAAGGATAGGTTCTACTATTTACAAAAATAGCCTAAACTATGTTAGTAAAACTTATATTAAATTGTAAGAAATGGAAAGAAGTACCTAGTCTCTGCTTACCCCAACGAGAAGAAGCCGTGATTGTATGTATCTATATATGTATATACAACTTATATTAACAATCCTACTAATATTTATGCAAAAGCGGTTGAACGGATTAGGGTAAAATTTGGATAATAGATGCTTTATATACTATACTATATATGTATATATATTTATAACTCATTGGGTAATTTTCATGCCGAAACATGATAGATATTTTTTAACGCAGGCAAATCTGTGGTGCGCATGTAGTTTTTTTTTAGTTTCATTATGGCTCCACACGATTAGTGTATTTAGCCAGTGTAAGGTATTACAATTCTCCAAGTTTTGTGCATTGAAGTCTTAAATGTGGGTCAAAGTTACAGTTCTGGTCAAGTCTGGACTTTACTGAAGATTTTTAGTGGAATTTTGGTAAGGAAGCAAATAGCATGTTTTTCAACATTGTGCTGTTGCCCTACACTCGCAAATATTCACCGGCACTTAATGCTTAATAATCCACATTTATTACACACTAGCTGTGCCCGTGACTTCGTCCGCGTGGAATATAGTGTCTTTGGGTAGCATTAACTAATAAGACACATACGTATCCCAGCTACACCGCAGCCTACCACGCCATGCTAATTTCCCCCCTACCCCCTTCACTTACCCACCCCTCCCCCTTTCACCTCCCCTCCCCTCACTCCCACTTCCCCTCCCCCTCCCTCCTTCCCATAACTAACCCTACCCTCCCTCTCAATTCCATATCCCCTCCACTCCCCTCCCCCTCCCCTCACTTCCACTTCCCCTCCCCCTCCTCCTTCCCCTAACTTACTCTACCCTCCCCCTCGCCGCCCCTCTCCCTCCTCATCCTCTCACTACCACTTCCCTTCTCCTTTCCCCTAACTTACCCTACCCTCCCCCTCCCCCTCACTTCTATATCCCCTCCCCGCCCCTCCCCCACCACTCCCCCTACCCTCCTCTTCCACTCCCCTACCCTGCCCCTCCACTCCCCCTCCCATCACACACTTTGAATGCCATATTTATTTATATCTAATCAACAGCTTACAAAAAAAGTTTCAAACTTCTAGCTCTAATAAACTGGCCAAGTGCAAGTCGGACTCGCACTCGTAGGGTACCGTAACACAGTTAAGTATACCATAACTATGATTTTTCGCAACTACAAAATTAACTTTGTTTTTCATAGTGTTTGTATGAAAAACAAAGTTATCTTTGCGGTCGCTATATCTCTAAAACTGCTGATTGTATCTCGTTCAAACCAATTTTCGTTGTTAGTTTTTATTGAGATCTACAGCATATATTTTTTTTAGATTTTTCACTCCCATACTTTAAAAGTTAGAGGGGGGGGGACACACATTTTACCACTTTAGACGCGCCTATCTTTCAAATGATTGACTTTGAGAAAAATGATTTTAGAAACCTCAATGTCATTTTTAAAGACCTATCCACAGACACCCCACACGCATAGGTTTGAAGAAATTTTTTTTTTTGTTTCAGTTCCATGTATGGGATGCCCCCCCTTAAACTTTTATATTTTTTATTTTTGTATAAAAATCGGAAAGCGGTTTACAGAATACATCTACCTACCAAGTTTCAATTCTGTAGTACTAACAGTTTCGGACGACAGACAGACAGACATGACGAATCTATAAGGGTTCCGTTTTTTGCCATTCGGCTACGGAGCCCTAAAAATGACGATACTTCCATACAACTTTTCATCCCCCTTTCAACCCCTTACAACCCTTTCTTCGCATTTAAAAGTACACTGTGCCCTTTCTCAGGCTGTAGACTATCTGTGAACTAAATTTTATTTAAATCGGTTCAGTAGAACATTCACCTTACATATTTCTATATAAACTTTCGTCCCCTTTTATTATTTTACACCCCTGGAAAACTTTTACAAAATATGAATGTCATTTTTATTTATATCGAATCAACAGCCTAAAAAATAAGTTTCAAGCTTCTAGCTTTAAAAATGACGATACTTTTATACAACTTTTCATCCCCCCTTTCAACCCCTTGAAACCCTTTTTGTGTATTAAAAAGTAGCCTATGTCCTTTCTCAGGCTCTAGACTATCTGTGTACTAAATTTCCTTTAAATCGTCCAGTAGTTTTGGCGTGAAAGTGACACAGACAGACAGACAGAGTTACTTTCGCATTTATAATATTAAGTTAGGATTAGGATTAGGATTAGGATTTGCATATAAACTTATTTAAAAGTATAAAAGTAAGTCAACAGTGATTTTTAACTAATGTTATTTTTCATTTAATAGGGTGAAATAAATATTTTTAAATAACAACATTAGATAAAAACGCGTCATGTAAAAATTGTTTATTAAATAGGATAAGTAACTTGGGGGGTATCTTGTAAACAAGCGTCCAATAAACCTTACCTTTAATTATATTATAAACCGAGTAGCAGCTCAAATAATACTATTTACGTTTTAATCGGACTCCAAATCACTCGGCAAATGTATTTACAGCGCACACAACACACCTACTAGATGGTCGCGAACTGACGGAGTATCGCAGTAAGACAACAGTCAAATTGGTGTAAGCGTGCGTTAAAATGGTAGTAACATCATTTGATCAGTGGTTGATGATAATATTAAAAATAGCATAAACGAAAACGGTTCAAGAATTGGATATAACTTTAAAAGACGTAACTGATTCTGTCCGCATTACTATGTTCATGTTGTTGGTAGTAAACTACGGTCACACTAAAAGCATTGTCCTGGATATGTAGTAAACGTAGCGTGCTAATATTTTTTATATGCAATAACGCTGTAACTGACACTTAACGTTATTCTGCAGATATTAAATTGGTGTAAATATAAATTTCAAAAATATGCATTATTTTGTGTTGTTTACAGCAACGGGAATTTGGCGTGGAAGCAAGAAATTCTACGTTGTGCAAAAAAATCTATTAGTCTTAGAGATGCGTAACCCGGACCATTCGACGCAGTTTTTTTGTGATTCCAAATATGTAATAAAAAAAAATGACACCTGTGTTTGTTACAGCCTTTTTGTTTTATTCCGTCGATATATAAAAAGCAAACTTTACAGACTGACTGTGTGATCACTTCACAGCTCAAAAACCCCTTAACAGATTGCGCTTAAACTTGACACGAAGATAGTAATTATAACGTTGTCATCCGCTAATAAAGGATTTTCCAAAATTCATTTCTTAAGGGGATGAAACGGGGGTTTCAAGATAACAAGGAGAAACAAGATTAGATAGTCTTTTTTATTCTAAACTTCACATAAGTACTTCTGTAAATAAATAAGTAAATACGGGTTCAGGCTTTTTCGAAATTTCACCCCTAAGAGGGTGACCAAGTCTTAAAATTAGGATGGTATTTTGGGTTTCACTCCTATTATTATTATATTTTATCGGTTTGGTTTATTCCTTTTCATGTGTATGTATGAAATAGTAGATTATACAACAAGTGAATAAAAAGTCAATTTAATTCGAGGGACTGAGTTGGATCCCGAGAGCAGCGAAGGATTCTAGATTAGAATTCTGAGCGAGAATCAAGAATCAAGAATCAAAGCATTTATTCGGTATGTAGGCAGTATAAATATACGCACATATACACGTCAAAATCATAAATCATAAAATAAATCATAACCAATTATCAAGTAAACATAGCAAAAGCAGAATTTAACGCTTTGAATTAGAAAAAAAAGTAATGAACCATTCAACTGTCATCCAATCGTTTACGTCAGAATATTTAAAAAATATTAAAGTAGGTTAAAACCATACATGTAACTGTGTATTTCAGTACTTCAGACAATTTTATATAAAAAAAATAAAAAAGTGAAATAGTGAAACACAACATAGAGAAACGCATACCGATCACAGTACATATCATGATCCAAATGGAACTGATAGTCCGTCTGTCAGCTGCATAATATTGTTTAAATAAAAATAAAAATGGCAAGCCTAGAAAGAAAATCTGCGGACAAAAGGGGAAAACTGAATGGCTGTTGAATCTACCGGTGTTTCGGAAATACTCCCATCAGAGAAGAAACACCAAGAAACTCTATGGGGCTTGTCTTGTCATTTTATCTTTTTTTTAAAATTAATTGTACATGTCAGCTTTAAAATTTTAACAATATATTATTAATTATAATACAATTTATATTTGTTCTTGGAACTTGGGGCATTCGGGGCATTCGCGAAGCGAGGGATACAAGGACCGAGATTAAATTTTTTATTCACGAGTCGTGTAAACTTATTTTTACCATTGACTGCGAGAAAATAAATAGTAGTACCTACTTATAGTACCTATTTATATTTATCATATGTTATTATGAATGTGTAATACATTTGGATTATTAACAATTTAGTGACGGTGAATATGTGTGTAGGGAAACAGCACAATCTTGAAAAACACGCTATTTGCGTTCTCACAAAAATTGCGCTGAAAATCTTTAGTAAAGTTCACATCTTTACTATGGTAAAGGACTAAAAAACTTGGACTACACTGTGATTTCAACTTGATCAGAAATGTGACTTTGACTCAACTTTATGACTTGAATTTACAAAACTTGAATAATTTGTATATTTTATTAATAAATAGTCGTGTGGAGCAAAATAAAAACAAGAAAATATTTACTAAAATTGGCGGGATTTATATTTTTATTTAATTATATAGCTTCTATGGTATACCTCCATTTAGCCAGCTAGTAGGAACTTTCAGCAAGTTTTATTTATTTTTTGTACATAATTCGTATTTCGTGTTGTTCCAAATTCAAAATGTTTTTATTCACTGAGTGAGTAAAAGAGCGTTTTATAAACTGCTATCGATGAATAAAGTGCTCTTTTTTGAGTGGCAATGGTAAAGAACATATTTTTACGTTTCTTTCGTAAAAATTTGAAATAAATTAAATAAGTTTTTATAACGCGGGCGAAGCCGCGGGGCACTTCTAGTATAATGTATAAATAGAAATTGGGAGCCTTTACCACTTGTTTTTAAAAGTCAGTTAAAAATCAATTCTCGCTTCTATTTAAAGTGGGTTAAAATTAGAGAATGCAAACAACTTTACATTTACAATAAAATAAAATACTCACAGCACATTCTGACATTTGTACCTGCGCTAGTCAGGTTAGAAATCACCTGAATTGAGACCCTTGTATCCTCCCCTACCTTTATCCGGCCTAACCTTTGATCAATTCTTGCTGACTTTGGAACGTCGGCCAACGGAAACTGTAGGCGATTTCACCGGATAAAAAGACACCCGTTACAAAGTGTTTGGGAAAAGGGTGACACAGTTCTTTGGATTATTTAAGATTATTAGGTAAGTGCTATTCAATTTAAGAAGAAAATGCGGCCTAACAAACAACAAGGCTATATCACTACATACCTTAGAAAGAGAGAGAAATTAACAGAGAAAGAGAGAAAGAGTGGGAGAGAGAGAAAAAGTGTGTGAGAGAGAGAGAGAGAGAGAAATAGAGAGTGAGATTCGTACTGCTCAACTTTTTGTTGCTCCGTGCAAGATGCGAAGAAACATTGCATCTTATCCCAATCTGCTGACCTGTGCCTTACGGGCTAGGGTCAGGCGAGGATTCCGCTAATTCATCCCCAAACAGTAGTTGGAGCTACTTATGTATGATAAGACCGACACAGTGCGGTCCAAGCAATTTGTTGTGTGGTCATCAACATCCGGTATCGGAGCCCTCCAAAGGTGTCCATTGGGTCCTCTCATCAGGTCGCTAACGGGCACGATGGTGCTCCTGTGGGATTTTTCGCGAGATGGCGGGGCAACTTTTTGTGAGCGGCTGGCTCTAACTACCTCGGCCCCAAACTATCGGTCGGCCAGTGGAGAACCGTGCCCTAAATTCTACTGCCAGAATTGTCTAACAGGTAAAAAAGACCTAATGTGTACCACAATTGTACTTAATAGTAAATAATGCAACTATCTCGATCGGTTCCCCATATCGGCTTCTCCAAAAATCAAGCCGTAATGCGACTGCTTTGCTGCATGGCTTTTATTGGGGGGTGGTAACACGCCGCCGATTTATGCCTACCACTTGGAAGAGTGCTGCTATTTTGGCACAGAAGTAAGTATAATAATTCTATATTAATAGAAGAGGTAAAAACACTTTATTGAATTACTCAATCAAATACATCTAAAGCTTGAATGAACGCTTTACTGCTTTTACCTTATGATACGTCCATCACGTGAAAATCAATTTCAATTTGTATGCAATTCAATCACTGTCTTGTACATACATTGTGCTCTAAGCATGTAATCTTCTACGCTTTGTCCTCATATATCATTGTAGTGCGCGTATCTATGGATTAAAGCATCGCGTGGGATAATTAATTACTACAACGTCGGTGTGATTGGATTTTCATAAACCATTCGAGAGATGTATTAAAATGTATAGGTAGCATATATCGTCTTATTGCTTTTTATTAAGATATTATGATTAAGCCTATATAAGTTGTCATTACCTACTGTTTTTTTATTAGTTTCACTTATTACTGTTTATTCTATGGTTCTCTAGTCTTTTACTAGGCCTTCAGGTTGCCTAATAACTCTGAAAACAAGTTTATTATTGATTAGGATCACGGAACAGCAAATACGCTTGGGATAGACAAGTAATTTTTTTGGCTTCTTTTTGTAGTATGCAAAGTCAAATCTAAGTGTTATAATAATATACCTATTATAAACGTGTAAATTTAACCGAAAGCTTTTATAGTTTTCAAAATAACTCGAAATATCATGTTATTAAACATTATATCATTTTCGTTCACTCATGCATGTTCACAAACTAATAGTGCCACACTTATTCACATTATTACATATAAACACGCGGCAAAACAATATTTTTTTAACGAAATACAGGGTTCTAAACAGGAATATGTTTGCTGAGTTATAGCAATAATAAAGCGATGCAGAGTTTGTTGCTACTTTAACTAAATTAACCAAATTTGGCAGCACTGGAATCTTTATCGTCTTTATTTTACTTCAGAAATGAGACACTGTTAGTAGCATTTTTAATGCTTACAAATTTATTGTAGCAGGTCTAAAATTAGCTCTTACTTAATACGAGTATTATTAGCATCAGGTTCAATTGAAAATATCTGTGCGCTTAGATCTTTTAAACTACGCAATAGATATTAATACAGTTTTCAGCAATAGATAAAGTAATTCAAGAGGAAGGTTTACAATTAGGATTAAACGTGAACAAAGCCACGGGGCACACCTACCTATATGATAAGACAAAATAACACATACCTTTCCGTAAAGTGTCAAGAATATAAACAGCACCAACATGGTGTAACATCACGTTGTCCCATGTATATCCTTCGTAACACGCTTAAGTGTACTAAAAATACGCTAAACCAAGTGAAGGGAAGCTGTGGAAAGCTCTTATGTCTCTCGTCCTCTCAATATATCATATTTTTTCCTGGGGAAGATATACGAGCGTGGTTTCGCGCGTGACAGGCTTCCGGGGGTAATATTAATAAAATTATTGTGAAGACACGTCGAGCGTCTGACCTACAGTCTTACTGCACATTTGTTAGCACCACACCACATTTATGTACTTTGAGCTACGATAGACTGCAAGCTATATAGAAAAGATGATAAGCAAGTCAAGCAACAAGGAATTTGAGATTTGTTGCTTTAGAATGCTTCATATCAAGTGACTATGCTCGATGCGCTCTTACTAAAATCAGGCAACATACATGAGGTATAATATGTGGGATCTCATTTTTGTAAGCCTACATTTGTCCCTGTAAAGATATTTTAAATAGCTACCGTTTACAAATGCCAATATATTTTACATAGTGATTTAAAATCGACTCAGCAAAATGTTTTATACGGACCAATTCCTTTCAAAAAGTTACTAAATCAATCGAACTCTAAATCTCAATTTAGAAATATATTATCCAAAAATGTTGTGAGGATCATAGGACAATGTATGTACTATAGTAGTAATATGTAGTAAAGTCCTGTTTAAGGAAGTTGACAGTTAAACAAAAAGCTAAGCAATAATTATTAACTGTTTGCTTTTAATTTGTTGACCGCTTTCAGTAGAGTACCTACCTACATTAAAATAGTTCTCACATTAACCTGCGTTTTTGCATTCACGCCGGTCAGCAGTGATTTACGCCCTACCAGCCTGTTTACCGTTCGCTTCATAATTAACTTAATTATTTATTACTGCACATACCGTACCCCTGAGCTAACCGCGTGAGAGTCATAACCTTAATTATTGTTCTGGTGTTGTGTTGTCGGCATAAGTTATATGCGGTCCACGATGGAACTATCTCTATCTTCATTGCCTTAGACAAATACAGCATGACGAAGATGTTATGATTAGTTTCAAGCCATATTTTGTATACTAAGTGTACATTCTGTAGATATATCAAGGCTAATTTGCTCCTTTGTCAGATTAGTTCAAAGGGTTAAGTTAAAGTTTGCTTTTTTATAATAAGGTATCTTTCCACGAGTACACCTATACAATTTTTATAAGACTCAGATTGTACCTAATAGTTCAAATCTAATAACGATTTGCGGCTTCACAGTTCCAATACTTAAATATCTATATATTGAACATGTTCATTAAAATGAGTGGCGTTGTTAAAGCCTGAATAGAGATAAACATAGCATTAGCGTTTATTACATCGTAGAAGTCGTAACAATTGGACAGAATTAAACAACGATTTTCCATTAAGTATTTACACAAAAGGTTTTGTTAAAATAAATATCAAATAATCAGTGTAAGCACTCCCCCTGACATAGCTTTACACAGACGAATACCAATCAAAGTCAAAGAAAACGAAATGAAAGAACAAAAATTAAATGAACGATCAGTAACAAGCCAATACATCCGGCGAACGGTTATTTATTATCCTCGCACCGCTATTGGCAGCGCTCGATCATCAACGTTTTCCAATTACATTAACATTTCATTTCATTCATCATGGTCACAATACCGGTGACACTTTTTTTGGCTGTGTGCTCTTTGATTAGATTCGGCAGTGAACAATCCCATCCATCGCTCGCCACAAAAGGTCGGTGAAACCACGTCGGCCAACTCTCGTTTTCCATTCGTTCCGCTGTCCAGAAATTTTAGCAATAAAATTAATCGTTCAATAAAATTGGAGCCGAATAGACCCAACCATGCATGAACACTTTTTAATTGGGTCGCTTTTTTGCTCCTTTTACGGGCATCCAAACGAGAAATCGAACTTGAGCAAGTTTGCATTTGGGCGTGCCGCAGCCATACTTGGATTAGGATTTCGAAGGAGCTAAAGGAGTAAGTTTTGTTTAAATCCTTGCGGGAACTGAAAGAATTAGCAAGAGTCAAACTGGAACTCATGAACACTATTTATTTACAAGTTAAATGAGACCACTTTAACATATATCCGCATAAGTGATTGCTTGTGCAACTTTAACGGGAACAAATTAAATATTGATATACCGCATGATTTTAATACTGAAACAATAGTGTGAAATGTTGAAACTCTCAATCAAAGTGAGCAATTCGGCTCGTGTAAACGCTGCTCCCGATGGATTGCATGAAATCAGAAAAAAAAACATGGAATAACGATGAACAAACGAAAATATATTTCGCCATTTTCATTTTCGACAAGCAATCGCGTTTAATGGGTTGCGCGCGATTCCCACTTGAGTTTGTTCGATTTTGTTTCATTTGATCGCTCCAGCAATTCACGTGTAGGTGTGGAACCAAGTAGGCATACAAATATCGACAAGTCGTTGAATTCGCTGAAAATCTACCATTGATTGAAATTATTTTAAAATATGCACTAAACTTCAAACACTACTAGCTTAATTATTAATTTTGCGTTTGCGTTAGCATATTTGACAAGAGATAAATAGTATCAAATTTGTCAGTCTTACTAAAGATGATATTAATTTTGAATTAATATTTAATTTTACCTTGAGAGCGTCAGATGTGGCCAAGATTGTACATTCAGATTATATACATTATTAATACAAATATTAATGCTTAACTATGTAGTTAACATTATGGTTGAAACTATTTCTAAGCATATTATCAAGGCTCTAGATTTGTAGGAGTCTTGAAACTGCGCTTGAGAGCATGTAAAAGGCGAGATGAATTTTAAATATATGATTTTTTTAATAACCTCAAATTTGCTAATCGGTTCTCTGAGTTTCAGTAGCAGGTAGTTGGAATGACCCCAGCTTAAACCTCTTTCAAATCTTTCAAGGAATTCCGAGCATGCACGTTTTAATTTTTTTATTCAATTATTCTTTAAAATACTCATTTAAAACAAAATAAAAACAAAGACACACTTTTTTCACTAAAAAATAATCTATTACATCAGTAGATACAAATTGTAATTGATGTACGTATTCAAATTGATAAATATTGCAATAGTTTTTATTTTTGAGTTCAGATTTTACTGACTAGTAACAGATATCAAAATAATACAAAATATTGCGAATATGTAAAGTATTCATTCATAATGTTTGATATTATGTCGCCATTTGTACAGACGTTGGTGGTCCTATGCCTATATTAAAATACATAAACCTGTCAAACAAAACAAACAAATGAACTCACCAAGATCTTCAGCATCTTCACTCCATTCGCCCTCCTGTGCCCAGCAAGCCGACAGCAACAAAACCACCAGAACCCACTTTACAGAGCACATTTTTACTACTATTATTACATTGTCACTTTATATCTAGTTTAACACACTATTTTATAGTTATATAGTTTTTGCACAGTTCTCTCGATGTACGAAGCATTTCATTGTACTAGTTTGTTGTTCGTTTTAGTTGGGGTTTTCATTACGTTCGCACTTTGTTGTTTGATGTTGTACGTGTTCTGAAAATAAGACAAATATTTTTTTTGAAAAATGTTTTTATATTGCTTCTAAAGGCGATTTCGGTAAGCTATGTTCTATGTTGTTTCTCAAAATTTACATATAAAACATGTGTTGCTTTCATAATGTTCCTTAGAAATTCAACGTATTAGTTGAATATTCCATAGTTCACCCACACTGTTTATTCAGTGTGGGTAGGGATTACTTTGTATTTGAACATACTAACAATACATACAGATGAGAATGGTAGTTGTGGTATCAAATTAAGCATTAAATATATTAATGATTTGGACACACAATGGATTTAATATTGCTTGAATTGTGCAAAATCACATTTTTTTTCTCAAACGTATCAATGTTTTAAAATATTATTATGATGGTTTACAAAATAAAAAACCGAATTCACATGCCGCATGAGTCAAATAAAGTAGTAAGTATTTAGCAATATTAGTAAAGGACCACACCTATTCAAGAATAATAAGGTTACATCGGTTCATTTCAGTGATAAGTTTGAGGTATTATCTTTTTATCTCTAGAGACAATCATCAAATCTAATACCAAATCTATGTATTGTTTAATAGTATCACCGTGGAAGCGTACCCACCCATGAAAAAAGAATCATTCAAATCGGTTCACAATTGGTGGAGTAATATCACAGAAATATAAATAATAAGGTAATTAATATTTCTGTGAGTAATATATAACAATAAATAAAACATACCGACGAATTTTTCATTTTGATATAATTAGTTAGATTGATTCTGTTTAGGTTCTAAAATCAAAATTATAAAAATAATTAACACCAGTAAGTATAATGAACTTTGAGGAAAAAATTACTCGATAATGACGTCCTGTAAGGTTGGCCCTTACGTTTAGGTAAAGTAGAATGTAGATTTAGATGTAGTTGAAGTAAGTAGTTAGTTGTAGGTTGAGTACGATAAACTACGGTAACACGGGAGCGGAATGTAAATAATGTGTCCGTCACCAATGCAAGCATTTATTGCACTAAAAATGATATTACAATTAATTATAAAAAAGGAATATATCGCGAAGGTTTCCGCGCCGTCAACATTTATGTCGAGCGTGCTCGTACACGTCCCTTTATCAAGTAATTATAAGTATCAGCTTGTATTACATTTAGATATTAGTATCGTTCTTTATGTACATGTATAAAGTCAATAGTAGCTAAAAGTTAAACAACAAACGGACAAATCAACCCTTTACACGTGGTCGGTCCAAGGTCCAATCATCATTATGTCAATTACAAAAAGTTATTTTGTATCAGTCCGTTACAAATAGTGAATTAATTATAAGCAGCCTGGGGAACACATCAGCTAAAAACAAAGTTCATCTTTCTGCCTTTGGAATTTTTATAATTAACTAATAACTTGATTATTGGAGTCTATTACCCAGTCTTGGGGGAGGCCTACGGCCAGCAGTGGACTGACACCGGCTGATAATGAATGAGTGAATGAAACTACCCAGTCAATGTAATTAATTAAATGACGTCACTGAATTTCAAAGGATATCGTTCTACACATAAATACATCAGAACGTCAAATAACACATATCCACAAGTTAGACCTTTTGCCCCTTGTCAGAAATATAAAACTTTGACGGTTGGTTACGCTCATGCACGGGTAAATAATGTCTTTTAATCTCTACTGAATCGCTGGACCCTTATCCAGGGGAATAAAAAGTTTCCAGAAAGGTTACGAACAGTAACGCAAAATTTATTCCTCGATTATGTTGTATAATGTTCGGTCAGATGGAAACGAGAATGCGTAGGCCCGAAACGAGAGTGATGAAGTTGAATACGAATTATTCTTGTAACGAACCCAATTTTTCAAATGCCTATTTTATAAACTGAACGTCGGTTTGACTAGACTTCTAAATTGTATGTCAATTAAGATCCGAATATAAAATTCATTGTACTGACAAGTCGATTAAACTTCAAGAGTTATTTTTATGCTTCTAGAGTAGGTCTGAAAAGTTTCCGTCTTGAACATGAAGATGGCAACAATTGTCAAAAACAGGTAGTTTTTCTGGTTGACCCTCTTTTGAAAGTTACTCTCCAAAATTACAGCCATTTTGGAAGCGCAGTTGTTGACATAATTATGTTTGAGTGATGTAAGTGTTTCTGTAATAAATTCAAAATTTAAAACTACTTCCGACTGATATATGTATAAATAATCTGTTCATTGAGACCATTCTAATGAGCCCAAACACGACATAAGTGCTCTGTAAGTTGGCAAGGAGTTGATTATTCTAAAGATTCCAGAAGATGTCCTAGCACCAGGTCAATTCTACCATATTCATACAATATCGTTGAAGTAAGAGGATATCGAATTTCGAATTAATCAAACCTATATTTGTTTGGGTGCTACGATGCCACAGACAGACACATACATACACAGAAATACACGACAAACTTATAACTCCCCTTTCTTTTTACGTCGGGGTTTAAACACTGAAAAAATCACGTAGAGAGCTGTCATTACATTTTATTTTTTGAAAGGCAACTTACGCCAGTTATAAAAGAGTTGGACGCTGTGTACGGGGATTCTCCATCATCGTTTACCATGGAATTTTGGGCAACTGAATTACAAAGTGGCCCTACTAGCTTAGGAGACGTTTAACGTTCGGGTCGTCCTAAAACTGCAACCGCTGATGATAACATCATTCTTGTTCACCAAATGACGCTAGACAACCTTCGAAACAAAATAAAATAGGTAGCAGAGGCTAAACATATTGTCTTAGGAACGTATTTGTCACATGTTTAATCAACATTTAGACATGAGAAAGGTATCCGAGCATTAGCCGCCACATTTTCCTAAAAAAAAACAAACGAGGGGGTGTTCTCAATGTTCATATATTACATGAATTTAATAACTTACACTTAGAACATTTATAGACTCAGAAAACTTGTACCAGCGACAGACTTTCGCTTCGTAAAATGTTGTGATATGTGTTTTATGTGCGAATCGAAAAGACAAATTTGTCAGCTTCTTCAACCATAGCTAAGAATTATTTAGGTGATCCTATAAATACAAAAATCTAAAACATCGTCAAAATTAGTAAATTATAATTAAGATAAAGAAGTTATTTGAAGAAGAAGAATTTACGAACACACGCACACCGGCATTTTATTATAAAGATGATATCACTAGCAGCTTGCCTGTTCCGTTATCAAATACGTGGTTGGTGAAAAGTTTCCGACCTGGCAATAATACACCACTATTTTACATACATATTGAACACTATATAGTGTTATCACTATATCTTACTTGTTGGCAGGAGGCAATGTTGCCGAGGATTTTATTTTTTTTAATTTTTATTTCTTATAGGCATGGTTTTGACCACTAACTCATCTGTTAGTAAGTGATGATGCGGTCTACCTCATTGTTCTCTAATACCACGCTAGGCCTAGAATGTGAGAAAAGAGTAACTCGTGTAATAATTAATGTGAGCAAAATACACAAATGCGCGAAGACAACAGATTGCCCAACTTAGGGTATAGCCGTAGGACTAGTATCCTCTAGTATCTCTATCTGTATATCTCTTCTGTTGTATATCGGACTTTTTGTGAACTATTTATATTTTGCTAATTACTTCTAAATCTTGTCCATACGAGTCTAACTCACACTTGGGCCGGTAGTCTCTACATTGATATCGATGCGTTCCCTCATCGCAAAGGAATAATAGAGGGAGATGCAGCTGGACAGATATATTACTGTCTCTGTTCTGAGCGATGGTCATCGTTTGCAAGTACTAATTTCAAAAACCAAAAACTCAAAAGTTAAAGCATTTATTCAAATAACATTAAATAGATCTTATCAATAATCATTATTCTAAATATAACAGAAACATAACTTATTACTTTAAATTTATAAAAAAAAAAAACTAATGTATTGAGCCATTCAGCTTTCATCTAGACGTCGAACGTCACACTTAAAACAAATGTTTAACTATTATCAAATATAAGTTATTTAAAAAAAAAATTAAAACCGACTTCATAACCACAAACAGGCACTCAAAAGCGAAAAATAAATTACTTAAAATTATTATAAGCGTTACCCACTTATCGATTTGAAGTCGGTGCCAGCCAAGTCTAATAGGTAGTAGATAGATAATACCTACATGTATCTACCTACTTACTAACCTACATGTACTACTACTACATACATAGTATCTATCTACTATCCAATAGACTTGGCTGGCACCGACTTCAAATAGATAAGTGGGTAGCGCTTATAATAATTTTAAGTAATTTATTTTTCGCTTTTGTGCCTGTTTGTGGTTATGAAGTCGGTTTTAATTTTTTTTGAAAAATAACTTTTTTTACCCTATTTAGTGCAAAACAAGTTTTATATCTATCTATAAAATTTCGTGTCTGGGCCGTTATACACTGACGGATATATACTTTTTGAAAATTTCAAGTATGTACCTATAACGGTTAAGAAGATACAGATCTGTAAAGTGCGCACATATAGACACACGAACGGACGGACGGACGGACGGACGAACGGACAACAAAGTCTCAGAAAGTGTTCATTTGGTACCCTTTGGGTTCGGAACCCTAAAAAAATTGACTTTAAATGCCGCGCTAAAGTGAAAATATTCACTAGTAATAATGATGTCTATGTATCAAAGGACAATATCCAAAATGGCCCTGTGCAATTAAACCATCTGAAACACACGATAATTAATTGTCTATTTTAATACAATAATTCCAAATACTTTTATAACACGGACTAGTTGTATTCCAAAATGAATATTAAAAAGTATTATTTCAGAGTACTGAATCACTCTACTACGTTATAAGAGGCACTCTCCTATATTGTTGATACCCGAATTATGAAAGCACTGTGTAGCCAACCTAGCAACGGAAAGTATTATTTAAGTAGTAACTATTATATAATATGTGATATTATGCTTATAATTTTTTTGCAGTGTTGATTGGTACAAAGTACTTTCATAATTCTGAGTTATTTAATTATTTATGCAGTGTCGCGGGACTGAAATGGCCGCCATCTTCGCCAAACGTCATGTCATGTCAAAAAATCTTAGGTATGTTTAAAAAAGTTTGCACCCTAACCAAACTTTGCCCGGTAGAACATTCCTGTGAAGACAAATTATTTATATTTATATATAATTATAATTATTAATATATAATTATTTATTGAGGGCCCGGTGGCGTAATTGGGAGAACAGTCGGGTTTGATGCCGTGGTACCGAGTTCAAACCGCCGTGCACCAATGAATTTTACTATAGAAAAATATATGTGCGCTTCTCACAGTTGCCCTCCGGTGAAGGAACACAAATCGTTAAGAAACCAACAACCCCCGCATGGTGGTAGGACATATCTAGTATCCGCCTGGCCAGCTACCACCCTCAAGTTATAAAATCTGTCGCCAAACATCTAATGTGTTTCGGCAGCTATCCTTGAGAGCCAGTTCCCATTCTAGTCCACTTCTCTATCTTCGACCGCATCATCACTTAGCAACAGGTGAGATAGTGGTCAAACGCTAGCCTATAAGATTTAAAAAAAAATAAAAAATATATAACGCGCGAAACGCCCGCGCAAGCATCGGTAGCGGGGGTGCGGTCCCCGCGCGCGAGTTGAGAGACGGTTAGTTTTTAGTGAGCGCCGCGTCATTCGCGGTTCAACATATGATTTGTTATCGTCTTCACACGACTCGCGCTTTCTCCCAATTAATGCTGTAAACTACATTATTATGTGTATTTACGTACGGTCTAATGTTGTGAAATAAACTGTTAAGCAATATTACAAATATTAATTATCCCCACCTTTATTTCTATCTCGATCACAGTTACCGTAAGAATATCTGTCAAAAACCAAAATCAACGAGAAGAAAGATGTAAAAACATTATTCAAGGTCATATTTTTTTGTCTTCAAAAATATATGCAATAGCAACCTTCATTGTGTATAATCTTCTTGGGACTCTTCTACTAAAACCAGTACATTCTCCTATGTTTGAGGTATTTATCTCCATATCTCTGGAGATACTTATCAGATCTCGATAAAATTAAAATGGGACCACTTCGGAAACGTATCCTATTATATATTATATATTATATATTATATATATCATATTAAAAAAAGAATCATTTGAATCCGTTCACAATTGACGGAGAAATCGCGTAACATACACAAAAAAAAAAATACAGACGAATTGAGAACCTCCTCCTTTTTTGTGAAGTCGGTTTAAAATAACTTAAAATTGTGCTTTAATTTTAGACTCCTCCTATAGTAGAAGTTGGTCAAAACGTTACCCGATCTATAATAACAAAATCAATGGACACCTTATGGATCAAAATCGGATGAATTGTTTGGGCGCTACGGAGGAACATACGTAAATACAAACATACATATACATACATTCAAAGACTGCTAAAGTCATAACCCTTCATTTTGTAGTCGGTTAGGTTTAGAAACATTTGTTTTGCTACCATATATGTACTATTGTGTATGAAAATAATTAATCTACTTAAGGCTAGACCGCACTAAGCGACACTTCACTGCAGCGGCGCGACGCGACACATAGCGACAACATATTCTTTGTAAGAAATTGTATGAGGTATATCGCACTACGCTGCAGCGGAACTACGCACCGCGACACTGCGCGACAAAATTGACCAACTCATCAAATCTGACGCGCCGTGTCGCGCACAGATTACTATATGTGTCAGAGTGATGTCGCGTCGTGTAGTTCCGCTGCCGCTAGTGCGGTATAGCAAGCGACGCGACACTTCATTTTATTCAAGTTAGGGTCGGCTCACACCGCGACGTGACGCGGCGCGCACTTATTAAGAGATTATTACAAAACAGAACTTTATTTACTACTAGCTGTGCCCGCGACTCTGTCCGTGTGGAATAGTGTCTTTGGGTAGCATTAACTAATAAATCACATTCGTATCCTAACTACACCGCGCCGTTTTTTCCATGAATGATGTCGAGTTTCTTAATAGGTTTTCATATTCCAAATCTGATACCAAAATCTGATACTGATTCCGAATCTCATAATATATATATATATATATATATATATATATATATATATATATATATATATATATATATACATACTGGTAGATAAATTATTAGTATTTTATTCAATTGAAATAATAATGAATCAAATTGTAATCCTCATTGTAAATGATGTCTGAATAAAGGCTATTATTATTATATTAGTATTATTAAGAAATAAATAAACCTATCGCTTTGGAAAAGTGTATCCTGTTTTTCTAATTGGGGCTTCATAATTAGTAACAAGTCGTCGAATTTTTTGAGACATTCTAAAGTATGTATGAAACCTTTTTCGATCCTTTTTAAGCCGCGGCAAAAGTGTGTGATATTCCCTTTCTTCATATCGTGAATATGGAACGTCATGAACCCATATTTTTACCTTATTTTTTGCTTGCTCTTGTTCCATTCTTTCTTCTTCCTCACAAAGCAAAGATACTATTACAATATCCAAGTCATTTTCGTCCACCTTACTCAAAATAACGTTCAAATCTGCTAGGCTATTCTGTAAGCTATCTCGATAGCGGAATCCGCGGTGAGATTCAAATTACGTATTACGAAATTCAACCGTATACCAACGTAATACGATTGAATTTCGTGGTACGAAATTTGAATCTCACCGCGGATTCCGCTATCGAGATAGCTTACAGAATAGCCTAGCTGTTTCTTCCATCTTCCTCAGAGGTTGCC
This sequence comes from Cabera pusaria, assembly GCA_954871355.1. Lineage (NCBI taxonomy): Eukaryota > Metazoa > Arthropoda > Insecta > Lepidoptera > Geometridae > Cabera > Cabera pusaria. The sequence continues at coordinate 13,544,717 of OX940904.1, read as the reverse complement.
GAACGACTGACAGACAACATTTGCTACAAACTGTCTCGGCACAGCAGTTCAAGTGCGGTATACCTAAACTACGTTTAAGCCCGCCACAGACTTAGCTATAATATATATTAATATACCGTACTATAATATATATTATAGCAAGCTACCACACACTGAGAAATATATATTTAGCCTTCATAATGCCTTCATAATTGATGGTCGTCTTAGTGTATAGTAATATGCAATCTATACTATCTAAGTCAATAATGTCAGGAAAGTTTCAATAATGAGCCCGTTATAGAGGAGCCATATTGTATGAACCAACTTATCTATATCTATACTAATATTATAAAGAGAGAACATTTGTATTTTTGTATTTTTGTATGTTTGTAATGAGTAAGCTCAAAAACTACTGAACCGATTTAAAAAATTCTTTCACTAATACATAGAATGGACTTTCGGAATGAAAATAGGTTATATATTATCCCGTTTAAATCAAAGGTACATTCGTGGAGACCTAATTTGCAACCTAAGTCGGCAAAAAAACGGTCGAAAAAACACGTTTCTTACGAACGCTGCTTAATTGAAAATAAATAGAAGAATATTTTCTATGCAAGAGTTGTACAACTTAATAAGACCTACAAAAAAGTCCGCGACAGCATATGTCTATCTCTTAAGGTTGACTCACAGTAACCATTTTAATCTTAAAATTTTTGTTAAAAAATATGACATAACTTCCAAGGCTATTTTCAAGTATATAGTATTAATCCTTATCCAAATAATTACGTTAATTAGCTTGGCCACATATTATAGATTAAAATTGTCCTTTACAGTATATAATTCAAATGAAAACTCTAGAAGATATCACGAATTTCACAAACACGCATGGCAATATTAATAAAATATTTGCAGTGAAACCACAGATTAGGTCATAGTTACTCGAAAAACATTATTATAAGCTTAGCTATGCTGTAGATCCCCACCGATCACAATCAATTTGAAGTCAATATAGTATAATAATATGATCTATTGTATAAAATAATATTCATCTATATATATAATAATATAATATAATATTTTAAACCACCCCGACTGATCTATGTATAATAGCTTTTTCCAATGACTCTAAACACGACATTTAAAATCTGAGCTGTAAGTTGGTGAGGATTTGAGTATTCTGTAGAGTCCAGGAGGCTTCCATGTTCTTACAATATCGTTGAAGAAGAAGATTTTCGAATTGATCAGACCTATGAAAGTTGATTTCATAGCGCAATTAACTAGAAAAAAGCTCATAATTTTATAACGATTGAACGAATTTTCATGAATCAAAGCTAAGAACAATAAACAATAAACTCTCGATGAAGACATCTATCTAACAAAAAAAAACTATCAATAATAAAAACAAAATCGTTTCATCCGGTTAGGAGCTAAGATGCTACAGACAGACACACAGATACACACGTTAAACGTATATTACCCCTACATTTTGCGTCGGGGAACGCCGTAAGGTTACGGCGGCAGATGTACTCCTTGGTGGTAAGCTACTTTTTGGTAGATTTAATGATTCCACTACCACTGTACGAAAACTCATGATTCATGAATGCACATAAAACTTTCATTGCTAGGTATATAGCTAGGATTAGAACCAACGACTGTCGGGTCAGAATCAGGGTAACTATCCTTTACGCCAAAGGGCCGTCCAATATCAATACGTAAGTATTATAAAACAAAGTTCATCACTGCGTCTGTCTGTCTGTTCGCAATAATCTCAATAGCTACTGAACGGATTATCATGCGGTTTTCACCAATAGCCAGAGTGTTTATGAGGAAGGTTTAGGTGCATAATTCGTTAAGGTTTTGTGTAAATTGGATGAAATATGACGATGGTTGTTAAATATGTTCATATTTTATATTCGCTGCAACAAACTGATGCAAATTTTGTAGGCATATATGTTCTACCCGTGCGAAGCCGGGGCGGGCTGCTAGTAATGTATATTACGGTATCGCTTGGTGACGTCACAGAAATATATATTATAGCTGAGTGTGCGGTCACGCGAAAATTAGTATAGAAAATATTTAGTAATATGCCTAGCTATAAAAATATTATTATATATTATAGCTAAGTCTGTGACGGGCTTTAGGGCCTTATTCACGATCCATCCCGTCTGTACGTCAGCTCAAGGACATGCACGATACAAAAGTACCTTAAATAGGCTTGACGTACGTCGATAATTATTATTAATTGTTTGCTGGACTTGCACGACCGATTTTGCATCCAGCGAGCACCCCCACCACCGCGCGTCGTGCAGATGGACAGTGAATAACGCGGACGTACGTCAGAGCAGTCCAGCATCGTCCGGCTTGAAGGTGTATAGACTTGCTGTACAGCCGATTTAACATATACGTATAATATACATTTGTTATTTAAAACATTTTTTGTTCTATTTACTCTGCTCGCTTGATGCGCGCACGACAGTCAGTATGCTACATCCAGCGCCGCGGCCTTGAGCTGACGTACAGCCGGGATGGATCGTGAATAAGGCCCTTTAACCACGGATAAAGACAGATAGTCTATTCTCCGTGCTGCAAACTGTTGCGGCACTGCAGTTCAAGTGCGGTATACCTAAAAGTGTCGCTACGTGTCGCTACGTGTCGCGTCGCGCCGCTGCTGTGCAGTGTCGCTTAGTGCGGTTTAACCTTTACATGTTAAGTTTGTTTATGGTATTTAAACTGTCATAGCCATGCATGCATAATAAATCCAAGTAAATTCTTGTACTTTGTCAAACTCGAACGTCTCCGGCACAAAGTTATTTGCAAGTAACTTTGATAATAAATTAACTTTTTAATAATTTAATGGTCGAGAGTAATTCGTCCTTACCATAAATCTTTCGGGCGACTGTATCGTAAGACAATTTAGTTTATCTCATTTTTTATTGAATATAAAATGGCTGAGTGCGTACCTTTCTCTTATCCGATCTGGTAATTTATTGCACAAGTTTGTTTTTGACCGCCTCACGTACTTTATTGGGCGAACCTTTCCTATCCCGAATTGCCAATTGCTATTTGATACATACTTTATGTTGTAACTTTCGATCGCATATTTCTTACGTTTTCTTTGTTTTTACATGATTGAATGTTCCACGTATCTGATTCGAATAAGGCTTGTCTATTATGCATACAATCTGCTAGAGTAGTAACTCATTTTGAGATTGGTTTGGTTGTATCTAAAATATTTTGTTTCGTAAGCGTATCTTTTTGGATCCGTTAAAGAAATGATAATATGAAGTTAGGTTGCAACTTTTCTTCCATTAAATTGATTAAGTTAAAATGTATTTTATGAAATTACTTTAGTTGCCTACTGTTTCATTTTACGTGTTGAACATATTGTATTTTTAGATCAATTTCTGAATTAAATATCTTTTTATCTTATTGTAGTCAGGTCGAAGTACTATGTTTCGTAACTTATGAGTTCGACTACCATAAACCAAAGTTGCATATCAGAAACACGTATTCCACATAAACGGCCGCTTTTTGTATAATTAAATCCAACAAAAGACGGCTCCGGGTGATAATTATAACACTCACAAATTGGACTCATAATTCGCACCTCATACGCTTCCCAAAAACGCAAATAAGGGTTTCACAAAAAAAAGTGGATAAAGAGAGAGATTATGCTCTTGGTCATTGTAAACCGTGCGGCGATAACGGCGGGCCGAGTCCGGTACGACCTCAAAACCTTACATACGGCCCGGAATGGGCGCCAATGCTTTGGAAGGACCCTCTTTTGGTCCAAACGACAATGCTGAATCTTTTATTAGTTTCGTGAATGGACGCCCAGTTGACATAACCGTCGTCGACATCTGTTGTGATATTACGCCATCTTTTCTAGGGCGTAGTTCCATCGATCCACGTCGGATTGACTATTTTGAACACGCGGCAATATCTGAAAGATTTGAATTGAATTTATATCGTTGCATATATGTTCAATAAATTTCAGTAAAGAATCTTTGTTATTCGTTTACCTACTTAAAGTGTTCGAGAAATGTCATAGCTTTGTAATAGAAAAAAGACGTGTGGCACTCGGGGACTGCTGCGGTAAAGCTATTGCATAGCATTTTTTTATTTATGCAGTATTTTTTTCTTTGATATTAATTCAAGTTACACTTTTTGCGCGTGGTGACCGATAAGAAATCATTTTTTTTTCTTTTATTAAATAAATGAGTAGTGAGCTACTTTTAATATCGCTCATTTTAATATAAAAAAATTTGGTTATCTTTATAGCAGTATTATATATATATTAACAAAACAAAAAATAATACTGCATTTGTGATAACAATAATAAAATGTATGTATATAGAGTACTCACTCATTTTCTTTATTTTTTTCGTGAATTTCTTCATTAATAAATGTACTTTGTTTATTCATATTTAAAATACTTTGTACACAAATTATACGAGTACAGATATTCACTGTTGCACATAGATGATAAATACCTATACACCTATCTGTGTCACGGCTACATGTATGAAGGCAGTGAGTGTTTAACAAGGAGGAATTATGTAAAGTTCCGAGGACTTGTTCACCCTTGACATAATTTGAAAATAGAATTCGGAATTTATATTTGAAAAAGGAACGAGAAGACAAAATCTGTGCAACTGCAAAAACCAACTGTCCATTACAGTTCGATCTAACGAACCTCATTTTTTTAGCCTTAACGTAGTAGAGATAAGGTCGTCTTTGGTTTCATCAATAGTAGTGAAATGTTGCTGGATAATGGTATTTAATTATTTGGGGTGTTAGATTATTTTCGTTACGGAATTTCTGGATTCGGTCTCCACGCTCAAGGCCCGCGATAGAAGCTATGCAATAGCTTAAAATTGTTTTGGATATTGTCTTATTTAATTTATACTTAGTATATTACGCCCTTGACTACTTGATTACTGACTTTTGCATAAATAACATTACATAAGTATCAATACATAAATTTTTGTATACTGTCACTTGCATAATTTCTCCGGTATGAGTACTTAGAAAATCCTTAGATATATAACCTACTATAACTTATCGTATATATCAAAAATTGTTAAAAAGATTGGTACTAGCAAATTTTTTATAGATGTTTAAATTTTATTTTCCAATAAAGCTTACTAGCAATGTGAGTCTTGTTAACTAACCCAAATAATGCTTGTGTCTGAATGCATTGACGTCAATAGTACAATGGGTGGAGATCGATCTCACGATGTCTTGATGCCAGGCCGATGCCTTATAGTCCAGTCAAAATAGACATTACAGTTTGCATTAATTCCCAACAAGCTAAGATTTTTGTGCAGGCCTTGAATACGTTATTACAAATGATATGTCAAAAGTCCCCATCGATCCCGCATGTGCGTTGTTTTTTATTCAAAGTCAAAGGTCACAAATTTGCGTTTTTCGCGATTTTCAGAAAAACCGTAAGTTTTATCATAAAAGTACCTGTGATAAAATTACACAAATTTGTGACCCTTGACCTCGAATAAAATATAACGCACAAGCGGGATCGATGGTGACTTTTGACATGTCATTTGTAATGACGCATCCAAGGCCTGCACAAAAATCCAGGAATGCAAATTGGAATCATAATTTAGTCTATTTTGACTGGATTATTAGCCATTTGGGCTACTGCCGCTTAATCAATCATTGCAATGGTGATTATTGTTACAGAAAAACTGTCTTCTGCTATTGATGGAATATCGAAAATATTGATACAGGCAAGCAAGTAAATAAAAAAAAAAGTTCATTTTAAATTGTCAATATAATTATATTATGAGAATGTTAGTTTCCATTCCATACTGGGATTTCGTTATTTTCGCCACGCACTGCGACAGAAAATTTGTGGACGCAGCGAATAACGCAGACTGGTATCATCAATTTTTTGTAACACAGTTATGTATCTCACTTTTATGGGCTTTTGCTACGTCAGTTACGGTGTGTTTGTTCTAGCCGGCAAATTGATTGGAATCGGTTAAACTACGTACACTGAATAAAAATGTGTTATCGTGGCATTGTATAACTGTTACGCTTTTCGAATACTGGAAGGTGGCCTTTTGTGGACACAAGAGTTTACTATGATAACGGTTTAGAGAGTAATGAAAACTTTGGGTATCTGTTCTATCTGGGTACCTAAAGCTGGGATGTGCTTTTGTTGAATCTGTGTTACTTCTGTGGCCTTTTTATTTTTTTGCGGATGGTGAAGAGCCTTAATAATTTAGTATCAGACGCAACACAGCTTCCATTAGGGTTTGCTGTAATATCTTATCGACACCAATATTATAGACGCGAAAGTCTGATTGTCTTATTCTTTGTATGTGAGGTCACATCACGGCCGTAATGGTTCTTTCGCTAAAATTATGCGCGCAGATAGCCTATACGGTAGAACATAGGATACTTTTTAACGCAGGTAAAGCCGCGTGGTGCAGCTAGTTTATAATTATCTCAACTTGTCTTCTAACAGGTGAAATAGTGGTTAAACGCTAACCTATGGTACGATATTGCAAAAAAAACTTATGACATTGTCTTAACGGAATTTTTTCCAACATATTCTATTCAACAGACCTATACGTACATTTAATAGTAAACTATCCTCATGTCTTATACGTAGGTAGGTTTTATTTAGATCATATCCCTGAAAATTAAATGGCGACCCCGATAGAACGCAAAAATGTCCCTATCCCCTTTCAGTCCCCTCTAAGTTGTGTCTCCGCGGACTAATTAGAATAAAAGAGTGCTAAACTTCTACAAAAGTGATGGACGGTTTTGTACAGTACTTTGCAGCGTCAAAATTCCCATAAGAGTGTTTTTGGGGTAATTGTGACGGTCGATAAGTTTATTTGTGGTTATGATTACAAAAGTTCTGTCAGAAAATTAATCGGCTACCATGCCTTACGCAAATATTTCTAAAATTAAGCGCATTTTCAATCTGCAATAGTGTAGCTATTTTTTTTTTATAATAATGTATTTTTTTGGTACAAAATTAAGGGAAGTTATTGCTTGAAAAAAATCTATTATATAGTATTTGTACTGTAGCGTAGTCGTAGTAGTAGTGTAGTGTGTCCAGCCAAATCGGTCGAGACGTTTGTTTCTGTTTAAATTTTCAACCGACTTCCAAAAACAAAGGAGGTTCTCAATTCATCTGTATGTTTTTTTTTGTGTATGTAACGCGATTACTCCGTCATTTCTGAACCGATGAGAATGATTTTTTTTGTTATCGGTAGGGTACGTTTTCAAGGTGGTCCCATTGTAATTTCATCAATATCTGATAAGTTTCTCCAGAGATATGACGATAAACGTCTCAAACTTGCTACTGAAATTGACTCGCGGGGCATTGAAGTCGGCTGTTTTAGTTTTTAAACTATCTTAATTATTAAAATATTCAATTTTTAACCAAATTCCAAAAAAGGAGGAGGTTCTCAATTCGTCTGTACGTATATTTACCGAGGCATTTGAAGGCGATTTTTTTCGTTTTGTAAACCATATCGTAATTTGTAAACAATTAAATTATCTATTGTATATCTACCATACTGTGGGGCGCTATCTCAAATTTCTATCGTATAGTATTCGTATAGTAAACATAAGCAATCTATTGGAAATTTTAGTTTCAATAACTCCCGGTATTTACGGACGCTGATCAATAAATTTAATACAAATTCTCACGTTTACTATGCAAACACTTTGACGATAGAAACTCGTGCAAGCGCCCAACAAGTCACAGATAAGTAAGTATTAACTTTTCAATACAAAAGTCGGGTTTCGTACTTACCCGTGCTGTTATTATGAACTTGTAGCACGCGCCTAGCGTTATAGCGTTATCTAGTACCTACTTACCTAAAGTATAATTATACTGCCCCGCACCGACTCACGATTCAGGACCGTTGATGATGCGCCATATACACACGTCATTATGCATACAGCTTTATTTGTTCGTTCCCATCTGTTTATAAGCTCCAATATTCTAAGTGGGACAGTCGCAATTCGAAGCAAATCTGTCATGGTGTCATTAAACCGACCACCAGGATTATTTTTATTTCTCGTCCAAGATTTATTTTCCTTAGATTAGCATCCCACTTATTTATGCTAATGTAATTTTAATGGCGCGCCTTTTTCGGCTAATTTCATTTTGAGAAAAACTCAGCGGATTTTGTTTAAAACCTTGGCTTATTAAAGCTCTCAGTGACGATTTCATTTTAATAAATTTTAAATTATCGGTTCATTTGAGATTTAATTAAGAGGTTTAATTTGTTTTCTTGGATATTTGAGGTGTAATTAACGTTTAATCTTTTGTATAAATCTGAACTGATCTAGTTTGTTATCGTAGATTGAGTTTTGAGATTATGAATTGTAGGCATTCGCGAGATATAGCAATAAATATTTACCGCAATTTCTCTTAAAACAGCTGAAAACCTTTACTAAAGAGGATCCTATATTGCTGAAACTTATTGTATCAAAATCGTCTAGTATTTCAGCAAATTCTTTGTTTTTTTTTCCGTTCGTACTTTTTATTACCTGAAAATACGGTCACTCTATGTCATTTTTAATTTATAATATCTGTTACTTTCTTATGAAAATAAATGTGGAATACCTACGCTGAAACTTGTAACTTACTAATTATTGTAGCTATATAAAAGCTATATAAATAATTAATATTAAAGTCATCATATTTACCTACGCCGGTTTTTGGGACGAAAATCTATGTAAAACTTATATAAACACATTTAAATTTGTAAAAAAGGAAATTTTTCATGTGTTTCATTTTCACCGATTTAGAAAATTCCTTTTGTGTGTAAAAGCGTATACCTACTTCCTTTTTGGTCTTGAGTATCTCTTGAGATATAGAGATAAATACACCAAACTTAGTGCTGAAAATGACTAGCACGGCATGTCAAGTTAGTTTTTCTTAAGTTTTTTAAATGATCTTAATTATATTCGTTTTCATTTCTCAAAGTCCTCACAAGGCAAAGTCAGACAACTACTTGTGGCCCACACGCCAATGTTTGCTCACCGACCGTTCCTTCCAATCCGAATTGCCCGATACGGCAATGACTCACGGCGTCTGACTTATTGCTGTTTTTGTACTGTATGTCGACAAATTGAACTCTGTGGAACTACTTTATTTACCGGTTGGACTCAGTACATTTTGTGGTTTGATTTAACTCCGGAGTCGGAGCCAGGTATTCGGCGTTTGTTGAATTTAGCTGTGGTCCTTCATCTTTGATAAAAAATACAATTACATTGTCTTCAATGTAAATGAAATTTTATGACGTAATTCTCATATGTATAACGTTATAAATTACCTAATTAAGGTACCCACGGATCTAGATTTTTTCTTGTATATATTGGCCATTGTGTGGCATTTTATAATTACTCGTGTATATATTATTGCCGAAGACCGAGCTCAGTGGCGCATCTTGGGAGAGACCTACGTCCAGCAGTGGACTTACAGCGGCTGATGATGATGATGTATATATAATAAAGACTTTCTACCATATAATATAAATGTATATTCATATTAAAACTAACTCATGAGTTGAGAACGTATTCTCAACGTATAATTTCTTAGTGATTGATATATTTGGTTGATAATTTAATAGCACTAAATGCATCTAAATAAACTAAATGTAACTGTAACCTTCTTAGACATTTGCGATACATTAAATTTGTAACTATGTGAAGACTACGAGCCCAGCCCCAGTATATATTGATAGCGTTGCGACTTTACAACAAACATCCTTCGCAAACTTATAGATTTAAAAACGGGAATTTAACGTGACTTACGCGATGTCGATATAGCGATCGACATATGTTTCGGCCTCATCCGGAGGCCTTCTTCAGGATCTTGAGTGCGGGGCGCTCGTCGACGCGTCGCACCTCGCACTGCGGGCCGCTGCTCGTGCAGCGCGGGCGGACGGAGCGGGCGGCGGCGGCGGCGGTGGTGGTGTTGGTGGGGGGCAATGACCACCGCCGCCGCCGCCGCCCGCTCCGTCCGCCCGCGCTGCACGAGCAGCGGCCCGCAGTGCGAGGTGCGACGCGTCGACGAGCGCCCCGCACTCAAGATCCTGAAGAAGGCCTCCGGATGAGGCCGAAACATATGTCGATCGCTATATCGACATCGCGTAAGTCACGTTAAATTCCCGTTTTTAAATCTATAAGTTTAAAATGAACGTGAGTTTTTATAATAAAATCCTTCGCAAAGCTGACGAGCGCTTGCGATGACTGAAATATACAAGGACGGAGTACGCTTGTTCAGTAAAAACCTATTAATTTCAAGCGCATTTCAGACTACACTATGTTATAATAGCTTTTTTTTAAATAAATATAGAGAAGCACACATGCATGCGGCCCATCTGATCGTCAGTGGTTACCACCGCCAATTAACGCCTGTAATACCAGGGCCAATGCTGCAGCGTTGCCTGCTCTTTCGAAAGAGAATTCTGTCAACTCTCTAATTCTATTGAAGCAACCAAGATCAACCTTCCGTGGGAAAACATCGGGAGGAAGGTCATTCCACATCTCGCATGTACGCGGAAAGAAAAAACGCTTAAAAAGCGTTGTGTGGTAGGGCCACGTGTCTTTAAAATGAGGGTGAGCCCTCTGACGAATACGTGAGTTCCTGTGGTAAAATCGAGAGGGTGAGATCACATCAAAAAGCTCATCAGAGCATTCCCTATAATAATATCTATAAAATAGTGAACCATCATCGCGACGAAGACTCAACGGTTCTAGTTTATTAGTCAGCGTCGCGTCATCGACTACTCTAATGGATCTTCTCTAAAGGGAGTCAAGTGGTTGCAGCTGATACTTCGTTGCACCACTCCTGGACCTCATTAGAGATGTCGACACCTAATATGCTGAATGTCTTCGACAAGTTGAGGGGTAAAGGTACTCGGAAACTTTAGAACTACATTGAATTGACTCTTTTTTGTGGAAAATGCGATAGATTACATTTTTGTGGGGTTGAATTTCGCAAGATTTTGTAATCCCCAGTTTGATGCTCTGTCAAGAGAGCATTCAACCTGTGCAACGAGCTCCGTCCTTCTTGCGTCGACTTTGGACCTAGGAATATTTGTACGGTCTGAGTATTTGGCGTCACCCGTGCTATCATCCGCATATTAATTAATATCACTAATTTGTAATAAATCGTTGATATGCAGGATGAAAAGCGTGGGTGATAGCACAGGCCCTTGTGGTACACCGGTATTAATTGGCATAGTCTCAAATCAAGCACCGTCAATAAAGGCCTTTATATTGCAACCATGGAAAAAATTACCAACCCACGTACAGAGTCTTTGAGGCAGGCCGTAAGATGTCAGCTTGGCGAGAAAAGCCCCATACTAAAACCGACCAACGGCCTTAGCAATATCAAAGCTGACTGCGAGAGCTTCTCCTCGACTCTCAACGGTGTCTCCCCAGCGATGAGTCGAGTAAGCTTACTAGCTTACTCGATGCCAGCTGATCTTCCATGACGAAATCCGTACTGACGGTCACTGATCAGCTTATGGTCCTCGAGGTACTTAAGAAGTAGTGTGTTTATGACTCTTTCCATCACCTTGGACAGAAGAAACATAATAGCTATAGGCATATAAATAGCTTATAGCATATAGTTTATAGCAAAAGATACAATGTCGCTCACTATATATACCATATTTAGAACACGATCACACTTAGCTATAACTATATATGAGCCGTTTTGCTTGTAATTTGCTTGTCATGCTGTGCTATATAGCTGAATAGTATAGCGTTGTCTTAAATGCGCTAAAGTCTCGAACGCTCCGAGGTTGAATTTCGGCGGAAAAACAGACGCCGGCAAGTGATTCATTTCTTGGCAGTTCTTACATTAAAAAAGACCTACCAAAACACTGAATTCTTAATGACGTAATAACACGATATCTATGCAGGTAGATAGTACTATTGAAGCTAATATCTAATCAGCCTATATATATATATATATATCACAATAATCATAATAAATAATTTATTTCATCAAATCATACATTCACAAATTTGCACCTTATAACTAAGACGAAATTTAAGTTCATACATTTTTTACAAAAAAAATATAAATAGGTACAATTTGCACATTAGTAGCCGTGCTAGGTCGCACCTGTGTTACAGCTACCAATGTCTTCCTTTCGTGTAGTAACAGGAAAATATTGTAAAAATTTTATTTAGTAAGGCTATGGACACAGATCTTAAAAGTCTGTGCCTATGTACATTTCTTTAGCCCATTGATATTCTACTTGACTATCAATCATTTTATCGTAACTGAAGGTACTTAAACATTTATATCTTAATATAATATATAATATATATATCTTAATAATACAATACAATACAATACAAAACTCTTTATTGATTACCAAAACACAAAATACAAAATGTACAATAGCTTCATTAAAAAAAACCATAACATAATGGTAAAGCAATCGGCGGTCTTATCGCATCAAGCAATCTCTTCCAGACAACCTATGTAGGGACTGGATAAATGCATACGTAATGGCGGAGGGCTATTTCAGCTAAAACTATTTTGCATTTCATAAACATACAGTTTAGACCGTTAAGACTAAGAACCTAAAATATCTACATTATAATTATAGATACATACACATCATTATACATAGACATACACTGACATAATACATAGACATAATATATATCTTAATCTATATATATAGAAGGCAAACGTTACTTACTGATCTATCAACACACAGCTCTAACCACTTAACAAATTGGCCTGAAATTTAGCATGCAGATAGTTATTATGACCTAGGTATTCTTTAAGAATAAGATTTTCTAAAATTCACCCCTTAATGTACGGACACACCGCAGCGTCCTGCGTGCACGATCTAGACGGCGATCAGATAGCGCAGTACTATTTGTACTGACTGGTTCACACCAAACGCGATCAGAAAACAATTGAAAAGTACTGAGATTGCGCCCGCAGATCGCAGGACGCCGCGGTGTGGCCGTACCTTTAAAGGGATGAAACTTAAGCTTGTTCTCTAACTTACACCACGTGCTGTTCCATTGTCTGACAGTAGACGACAGCTGTGAGACGTGACATTAGAAAACTTACTTGACTCCAAAATTCAGATAGTGCAACCACCCAATCCATCTAGCAATATTTTTTGTGTAGAAAACGTAGCTCATACGCTATATGTATCTCCGTATATTGCAACTGTGAGGTCAGCGAGAAATGGCTAGCTGTTGAAAATACTGACTTTTATTTTATTTTAAACGGTTGGAAAAAAGATACGTAGCCTTTTGAATGGTGTGTTTTAGTATTTTTTTCATCGCAATTTAATTCAAAATCCGCCTTTTCGCTTTTTTATGTAGGTGCTGTTAAGCTTATGTTATTATTTTGTTATTGGTTTGATTGAAAGTTTTCAAGAAGATAGATATGTTTAAAACATTTTTTTTTGGATACGGTAAATCATTTGCTGGTGACGCCTACCTTACTAATATTGTATAAAATAAAAAACATGCTTTGCAAATAACGTAATATAATTATATAAAAAAATGTATGGTTATGTGGACAGTGAGTCAGACACCTTTAGAGATAGCAGATATGTCATCAATGACCTTACCAAAAGTCTTAATCTCTACTACATATTCATAGAAACTGTTCATATATCTCTTGCCGTTAAGGCACCGTTCTAAGCATGTGTCTCATATTGATAGCATGTGTCTTTTATTGATAGCACATTTTGCTAAGATAACTTATATATACACGTATTCAATGTTATTCCATACCAACAAACAACAAAACGATTCATCACAATGATATTAAAATATACCTGCACCTCCGCAACATTATAAAGAAATAGTTCATGAAAAATGCCGTATATTAAACACAAGCATCGTCTTGGTTCTGAGCCAATATCGTTTTCCTTGCAGCTTAAAGAAAACTTATTATTTTGTCTCCTACCTCTAGAGGGTTGGGGTGGGCGATATTTTTTGTGTGTGTCTCGAATCGGCTTATCAGACGGTTTTATAAAGCAGGGAATTGAATTTATCGATGTCTGCGGGCACTGAGTTAATTACGTTGTATGGCTTTACTTTTTACCATAATAAATTGCCTGTATAAACCGTGACAGGTTACTCGCAAACGATTACCATGTATGGCTGCCAAGTACACTAATTAATTAAGGAAAATCAATCAAAATTAATTTACTAGTCTAGTTCATAACGATGGTTATTACTCATTCTGATAATGAAGTGACATTTTAGCAAGCGAATGGGGTGTGATAAATTAATGACAGGTTAAGGTACGGCCACACCGCGGTGTCCTGAGATCTGCGGGCGCGTTTTAGGTACTTTTAAATTGTTTTCTGATCGCGTTTGGTGTGAACCAGTCATTACAAATACTAATACCTGATCGCCGCCTAGATCGCGAACGCAGGACGCTGCGATGTGACCTTTACACTTTAGTCGGTCCTCGTTGTTATGTATGTATAATACTGATCTACCCGGGATACACAAGGCTTTTCAAGCTAACCGACATCTTTTTAGGGTTCCGAATCCAAAGGGTACCAACGGAACCCTATTACTGAGACTCCGCTGTCCGTCTGTCACCAGGCTGAATCTCATGAACCGTGATAGTTAGACGGTTGACATTTTCACAGATGATGTATTTCTGTTGCCGCTATAACAACAAATACTAAGAACAGAACAAAGTAAAAAATTAAAGGGTTTAAAACAAAAAACGT